>CM068874.1:2566832-3894104 GCA_035149815.1 Branchiostoma lanceolatum | reverse complement strand
CTATACATAGTGATGTTGGTTGACTGGAGACATTGCATGGAATGCCTCTCTGTTTGTGTGAAATATGTTGGTATCAGGGCTGGAGGTCACTGGTTGCCAGATAACCTTCACTTATGTTAATGAAAACGTGATCTCGGCTTGGTTGCCAGCTGCTTCCTGGGGGCTTTGCCACCGGTGGACTTACGGGCGGTCTGCTTGGTACGTGCCATGTCGAACGAACGGATGAACTTCGTCTACGCTCAAGTGCAAGACAATAACAAAAGTAGTCGGCGAGCGGTGGAGAGTGAATTTATATCACCCGCTAATCAGATGCCCGCAGATTACAATTGGTGGGCGCCCTGCCGTCCGATTGGTTCCGTGGCTGAAATCCGAGCTTGCGATTGGTCAGTTTTCGTCTCTCCAGGATCCGACTTTTGCAGCAAGCTCGGCACTTTTTGGGATAGCGAATGAACGATGCTTGCGCTATAGAATGGCAATGGGCTACATACACTCGGGCAAACGCTCGTGCGTCTAGCCATACAGTGGCAACAAGGCATTCGTCTACTTCATTGCTCAATAAAGTTGTCAATAAAGCAATTGCTCAGTAAAGCAACAAACATACAAGATCGCCTTAGGCTGCCTCGGCGAAATTCTGTCTGCCTGTGCGTGTGTGCGTCTATCCACCCATTCTTTTGGTGGTGGTCTGTGTGTGTGTTTGGGGGGGGGGGGTCTTTTCATAGACATGTTTCTATCTTATATATGTTATTTCATTCCTTTTCTCTGAGAGCATATGGTGTGTGGAAAAGTGATAACTTTGATGTGATTGACATAGTTCTTTTGTTAGGATGTGGGTGGCCCTGAAAAGGGCCGGGGTTTTCAGAAACTTGGACGGTCGGATCTTCACTTCTTCTTGGGCTTGGCCGCCTTCTTGGCAGGCGCTGCCTTCTTGGCGGCCGGCTTCTTTTTTGGCGTCTTCTTGGCCGGTTTCTTGGCGACTGGTTTCTTGGCCGGAGTTTTCTTGGTCTTCTTGGCGGCCGGCTTCTTGGCCTTCTTGGGGGTGGTAGTCTTCTTGGCCGCGGGCTTTTTCGGCTTGGCGGTCTTGGGCTTGGCGGCCTTCTTGGCCGCGGGTTTCTTAACCGGCTTCTTGGCGGCAGGTTTCTTGGCGGCCTTCTCGGCGGCTTTCTTGGCTGCCACGTTGATTTTGAAGGATCCCGACGCCCCCGTACCTTTCACCTGAATGAGGGTGCCCTTCTCTACCAAGGCTTTCAGGGCGCGCTTGATGAAGTGTCCCTTCTTCTCCACGTCGAACTTGTAGTTGCCAGCGATGTACTTCTTGATGGCCAAGAGGGAAGAACCTTTGCGGTCCTTGAGCGCTTCCAGGGCCGCCGTGACCATGGCGGTGGTGGGCGGGTGAGCCGCAGGGGCCTTGGGCGCCTTCTTGGCCTTCTTTGGGGACGATGCTGGGGCGGACATGTTAGCTTGCTTTGTCTGCGACGGACGTGCAAATGAACCCGACATCTTGTCAAACTGGCGTGAAGTAGCGACGGTGCGGACGTGGTCGGAAACGTCGTAGCCTGTCCGCGTCTTACTGTCTGTCTCGGCCAAATTTGTGTTTCTTTTCTAACTTTACGGTTGAATTTCTCAACTCCCGAGTATCAAAATTGATACTGACTCGGTTTCTGTACAAGAGGACATGTCCAACTTACTCATTTGATGGAAGCGGCTGGTCACTGGCCCTCAGTTATTGAGATATTTGGCATACTTTTCAGTAAACACGCTCTAGACTCTTGGAAAACCGTATGTATGGTTAAACGACAGGGCTTACGACGCGCCTGCACTTTTGAGACAGATACATATACCTGAGCTAAGTAACGCCACTACGCGTGAACGAGCAGAATTTGACAAGATATAGATCGTACAGAAAAGGTATAGAAAACACACACTCTCAATTGCACCAACTAAGATCTCTCCACACACACGCAACGCCAATCATCTTCTTCACGCTCACAAAGTATGTCAAGAAAATAAAACATACTACGCTTCACACACACGCATTTCTTAGTATCCAACCGTGCACACATCTTTACAGAACATCTCAACAAGACTATCACTACACTTTAGTACAAAGAAAACGAGACCATCATAGTTCATTGTTGTGAGTTTGCTTTACCGGCTTGGGTCTTTTGGTATTCTGCTCGTTGTTCGAGTCAGGTGTGTACATGTGTTTGTTGTGAGAAGATACAGCTCTTTTGGGGAGATTTGGGTGGCCCTGAAAAGGGCCGGGGTTTGCTTGCTTTCGATGATGAGAGTCAGATCCTTAGCCGCCGAAGCCGTACAGGGTGCGGCCTTGGCGTTTCAGAGCGTAGACAACGTCCATGGCGGTCACCGTCTTGCGCTTGGCGTGCTCGGTGTAGGTCACCGCGTCGCGGATCACATTCTCAAGGAACACCTTCAGAACGCCTCGGGTCTCCTCGTAGATCAACCCGGAGATGCGCTTCACGCCGCCACGACGGGCAAGACGACGGATAGCCGGCTTAGTGATACCCTGGATGTTGTCGCGAAGAACCTTGCGGTGACGCTTAGCGCCTCCCTTTCCGAGCCCCTTGCCTCCTTTGCCGCGTCCAGACATGATGATTACAGTGTTCTTGTCGATACCGAACGAGAATGGATCAGCAGGCTTGACGGAGTCGCATTAATAAGCGCCCTGCGGACCTGCGCGTAGTCCTGGCCGCCGCCACCACTAGCCAATGGGAAGCAAGCCACTAGCCAAGCAAGACAATGCTACGCGGAGAATTTGACACCGACAAGACAAACATCTTGTCGGGAAAACACGAAAGCAGAAGAAAATAAAATAAAGCAAAGAAAACGGATGAATTTAAATAGTAAGCTAGTGGTAATGATATCAATGCTGAAAGCACGCAACGGACGAACGCACGCACGCACGCACGCACGCACGCACGCACGCACCGACAGGCACACAGACACGCACACAGACACACACAGACACAGACAGACACACACACACACACACACACACACACACACACACACACACACACACACACCGTTGTCGATCAGAAGTTTGATTACACTTGTGAGACATTGCTTACTAGTGTATATTTATGGCGTTTTGACTGGAAAAGGAACGCCGATCGACGGCCAATTCATTGTTCTACGTGTTCTAAGGAACGTCACAGACGACAGTTGTTCCAGAAGGCGAGTGGCGCAAGCTTGTTGTTGCGTCACCTTTGCTTGGCGTTATAAGAACGTGTGCAGACTTTTATTACGTCAAAATTCACTTTCTTTGTTGTTTGTTTTCTGTCATGATCATTCTGTTGTTTTTGTAGCTACAGTCGTTGTGTGTTTTCCAGGTCAGTTCTGTACTGTTTTATGTCACCTGCGATCCCAGGTTAGTGGCGTGTGCGTGGGTTGTGTGTAGTCGCTGTTTCGACTAGAATGTGATTGCTATAGCTCTTTTTTGATGGTGTGGGTGGCCTTGAAAAAGGCCGGGGTTACGTTGAGCGGAGGCGGACGATTTACTTGGAGCTGGTGTACTTGGTGACGGCCTTGGTGCCCTCGCTGACGGCGTGCTTGGCCAGCTCGCCTGGCAACAGGAGTCGCACGGCGGTCTGGATCTCGCGGCTGCTGATGGTGGAGCGCTTGTTGTAGTGAGCCAGTCGAGAAGCTTCGGCAGCGATTCTCTCGAAAATGTCGTTGACGAAGGAGTTCATGATGCCCATGGCCTTGCTAGAGACGCCGGTGTCGGGGTGCACCTGCTTGAGCACCTTGTAGATGTAGACGCCGAAGGTTTCCCTTCTCTTTCTCCTCCTTCCACGCTTCTTGTCTCCTGCGGGCCTGGCCTTGCCAGCTTTCTTGGCGGCTTTTCCACTTGGCGGCATGACGATGACGTTCTTGGCGTGTTTAGACAGCAAAGAATATAATCGCACTCGTCTCGGCCTGGCCTTTATATCGGAGAACAATGCAAATTTAGGGATTGTCTAGTCCAAGGCGCGGACGTGGTAGAACCTCTCCCCGAGAGTTAGCTCTCTCTCTATTGGTTCGCTGTCGGAAGCCGTGAATCCAGCAGCGGGGTATAAAATGTTTGGACAGTAGATAATTCCTCTTCATTCTCTCATTCTTTCTGCCGTTTGACGTAAATCAATCGACTACTACAAGATGTCTGGGCGTGGCAAAGGTGGCAAGGCACGCGCCAAGGCCAAGAGCCGTTCTTCCCGTGCTGGTCTCCAGTTCCCGGTCGGTCGGGTGCATCGCTTCTTGCGCAAGGGAAACTACGCCCAGCGCGTGGGTGCCGGCGCACCGGTGTACCTGGCGGCCGTGCTGGAGTACCTGACGGCCGAGATCCTGGAGCTGGCCGGTAACGCTGCCCGCGACAACAAGAAGACCAGAATCATCCCCCGTCACCTTCAACTGGCCGTCCGCAACGACGAGGAGTTGAACAAGCTGCTGGGCGGCGTGACCATCGCACAGGGCGGCGTTCTGCCCAACATCCACGCCGTGCTTCTGCCCAAGAAGACAAGCAAGGCTCAGTAATGTCCGGACGAAAGAAACAGAACCCCGGCCCTTTTCAGGGCCACCCACATCCTCTCGAAAGAACTGTATTCTTTTCACACTGAATCAAAACTGCACAATGCAGATATATGAATGGATATAAACACACACATACAGTACATCTGTCGAGACTAAGACAATCTAGCAGTAAAAGTAACCTTACATATGACATATCCCAGTCCAAGATAGCTGACAGACAATTAAAAGTAATTCGTGAGCAAGACCGCATCACACAAGTACAAGAAATGACCGCAATACGGTTCTTAGACGGCCCGCATCTTACAAGTTTGTCGTTTAAGACCAGCTGACATATATGCATATCATATGTGCGTGCAGGTTTTATGTTCGCGACCGGATGCACGTGGTCACATAACATTCTCTAATGTTAATAAAGTCATTACACTGTCGGCTGAATTGATTTGCGTGTACAGGTATATGGTGTGTGTGTGTGTGTGTGTGGGGGGGGGTGATGTGCGAGTCGTGAGTAATTATTGTATTTCAGGCGCAACAACTGCGTCTGTTTAGAGAAAGGTGAAGGATATAGATCTTTCTGGGATATGTGGGTGGCCCTGAAAAGGGCCGGGGTTGTTGATGTTGTTTTCGGTCCGCCTTAGGCTCGCTCCCCTCGGATACGGCGGGCGAGCTGGATGTCCTTGGGCATGATGGTGACGCGCTTGGCGTGGATGGCGCACAGGTTGGTGTCCTCAAAGAGACCGACTAGGTAGGCCTCGCTGGCTTCCTGCAGGGCCATGACCGCCGAGCTCTGGAAGCGCAGGTCGGTCTTGAAGTCTTGGGCGATCTCGCGCACCAGGCGCTGGAAGGGCAGCTTGCGGATGAGCAGCTCGGTGGACTTCTGGTAGCGACGGATCTCCCTGAGGGCCACGGTGCCGGGCCTGTAGCGGTGAGGCTTCTTGACGCCGCCGGTAGCCGGTGCGCTCTTGCGCGCGGCCTTGGTTGCCAGCTGCTTCCTGGGGGCTTTGCCACCGGTGGACTTACGGGCGGTCTGCTTGGTACGTGCCATGTCGAACGAACGGATGAACTTCGTCTACGCTCAAGTGCAAGACAATAACAAAAGTAGTCGGCGAGCGGTGGAGAGTGAATTTATATCACCCGCTAATCAGATGCCCGCAGATTACAATTGGTGGGCGCCCTGCCGTCCGATTGGTTCCGTGGCTGAAATCCGAGCTTGCGATTGGTCAGTTTTCGTCTCTCCAGGATCCGACTTTTGCAGCAAGCTCGGCACTTTTTGGGATAGCGAATGAACGATGCTTGCGCTATAGAATGGCAATGGGCTACATACACTCGGGCAAACGCTCGTGCGTCTAGCCATACAGTGGCAACAAGGCATTCGTCTACTTCATTGCTCAATAAAGTTGTCAATAAAGCAATTGCTCAGTAAAGCAACAAACATACAAGATCGCCTTAGGCTGCCTCGGCGAAATTCTGTCTGCCTGTGCGTGTGTGCGTCTATCCACCCATTCTTTTGGTGGTGGTCTGTGTGTGTGTTTGGGGGGGGGGGGTCTTTTCATAGACATGTTTCTATCTTATATATGTTATTTCATTCCTTTTCTCTGAGAGCATATGGTGTGTGGAAAAGTGATAACTTTGATGTGATTGACATAGTTCTTTTGTTAGGATGTGGGTGGCCCTGAAAAGGGCCGGGGTTTTCAGAAACTTGGACGGTCGGATCTTCACTTCTTCTTGGGCTTGGCCGCCTTCTTGGCAGGCGCTGCCTTCTTGGCGGCCGGCTTCTTTTTTGGCGTCTTCTTGGCCGGTTTCTTGGCGACTGGTTTCTTGGCCGGAGTTTTCTTGGTCTTCTTGGCGGCCGGCTTCTTGGCCTTCTTGGGGGTGGTAGTCTTCTTGGCCGCGGGCTTTTTCGGCTTGGCGGTCTTGGGCTTGGCGGCCTTCTTGGCCGCGGGTTTCTTAACCGGCTTCTTGGCGGCAGGTTTCTTGGCGGCCTTCTCGGCGGCTTTCTTGGCTGCCACGTTGATTTTGAAGGATCCCGACGCCCCCGTACCTTTCACCTGAATGAGGGTGCCCTTCTCTACCAAGGCTTTCAGGGCGCGCTTGATGAAGTGTCCCTTCTTCTCCACGTCGAACTTGTAGTTGCCAGCGATGTACTTCTTGATGGCCAAGAGGGAAGAACCTTTGCGGTCCTTGAGCGCTTCCAGGGCCGCCGTGACCATGGCGGTGGTGGGCGGGTGAGCCGCAGGGGCCTTGGGCGCCTTCTTGGCCTTCTTTGGGGACGATGCTGGGGCGGACATGTTAGCTTGCTTTGTCTGCGACGGACGTGCAAATGAACCCGACATCTTGTCAAACTGGCGTGAAGTAGCGACGGTGCGGACGTGGTCGGAAACGTCGTAGCCTGTCCGCGTCTTACTGTCTGTCTCGGCCAAATTTGTGTTTCTTTTCTAACTTTACGGTTGAATTTCTCAACTCCCGAGTATCAAAATTGATACTGACTCGGTTTCTGTACAAGAGGACATGTCCAACTTACTCATTTGATGGAAGCGGCTGGTCACTGGCCCTCAGTTATTGAGATATTTGGCATACTTTTCAGTAAACACGCTCTAGACTCTTGGAAAACCGTATGTATGGTTAAACGACAGGGCTTACGACGCGCCTGCACTTTTGAGACAGATACATATACCTGAGCTAAGTAACGCCACTACGCGTGAACGAGCAGAATTTGACAAGATATAGATCGTACAGAAAAGGTATAGAAAACACACACTCTCAATTGCACCAACTAAGATCTCTCCACACACACGCAACGCCAATCATCTTCTTCACGCTCACAAAGTATGTCAAGAAAATAAAACATACTACGCTTCACACACACGCATTTCTTAGTATCCAACCGTGCACACATCTTTACAGAACATCTCAACAAGACTATCACTACACTTTAGTACAAAGAAAACGAGACCATCATAGTTCATTGTTGTGAGTTTGCTTTACCGGCTTGGGTCTTTTGGTATTCTGCTCGTTGTTCGAGTCAGGTGTGTACATGTGTTTGTTGTGAGAAGATACAGCTCTTTTGGGGAGATTTGGGTGGCCCTGAAAAGGGCCGGGGTTTGCTTGCTTTCGATGATGAGAGTCAGATCCTTAGCCGCCGAAGCCGTACAGGGTGCGGCCTTGGCGTTTCAGAGCGTAGACAACGTCCATGGCGGTCACCGTCTTGCGCTTGGCGTGCTCGGTGTAGGTCACCGCGTCGCGGATCACATTCTCAAGGAACACCTTCAGAACGCCTCGGGTCTCCTCGTAGATCAACCCGGAGATGCGCTTCACGCCGCCACGACGGGCAAGACGACGGATAGCCGGCTTAGTGATACCCTGGATGTTGTCGCGAAGAACCTTGCGGTGACGCTTAGCGCCTCCCTTTCCGAGCCCCTTGCCTCCTTTGCCGCGTCCAGACATGATGATTACAGTGTTCTTGTCGATACCGAACGAGAATGGATCAGCAGGCTTGACGGAGTCGCATTAATAAGCGCCCTGCGGACCTGCGCGTAGTCCTGGCCGCCGCCACCACTAGCCAATGGGAAGCAAGCCACTAGCCAAGCAAGACAATGCTACGCGGAGAATTTGACACCGACAAGACAAACATCTTGTCGGGAAAACACGAAAGCAGAAGAAAATAAAATAAAGCAAAGAAAACGGATGAATTTAAATAGTAAGCTAGTGGTAATGATATCAATGCTGAAAGCACGCAACGGACGAACGCACGCACGCACGCACGCACGCACGCACGCACGCACCGACAGGCACACAGACACGCACACAGACACACACAGACACAGACAGACACACACACACACACACACACACACACACACACACACACACACACACCGTTGTCGATCAGAAGTTTGATTACACTTGTGAGACATTGCTTACTAGTGTATATTTATGGCGTTTTGACTGGAAAAGGAACGCCGATCGACGGCCAATTCATTGTTCTACGTGTTCTAAGGAACGTCACAGACGACAGTTGTTCCAGAAGGCGAGTGGCGCAAGCTTGTTGTTGCGTCACCTTTGCTTGGCGTTATAAGAACGTGTGCAGACTTTTATTACGTCAAAATTCACTTTCTTTGTTGTTTGTTTTCTGTCATGATCATTCTGTTGTTTTTGTAGCTACAGTCGTTGTGTGTTTTCCAGGTCAGTTCTGTACTGTTTTATGTCACCTGCGATCCCAGGTTAGTGGCGTGTGCGTGGGTTGTGTGTAGTCGCTGTTTCGACTAGAATGTGATTGCTATAGCTCTTTTTTGATGGTGTGGGTGGCCTTGAAAAAGGCCGGGGTTACGTTGAGCGGAGGCGGACGATTTACTTGGAGCTGGTGTACTTGGTGACGGCCTTGGTGCCCTCGCTGACGGCGTGCTTGGCCAGCTCGCCTGGCAACAGGAGTCGCACGGCGGTCTGGATCTCGCGGCTGCTGATGGTGGAGCGCTTGTTGTAGTGAGCCAGTCGAGAAGCTTCGGCAGCGATTCTCTCGAAAATGTCGTTGACGAAGGAGTTCATGATGCCCATGGCCTTGCTAGAGACGCCGGTGTCGGGGTGCACCTGCTTGAGCACCTTGTAGATGTAGACGCCGAAGGTTTCCCTTCTCTTTCTCCTCCTTCCACGCTTCTTGTCTCCTGCGGGCCTGGCCTTGCCAGCTTTCTTGGCGGCTTTTCCACTTGGCGGCATGACGATGACGTTCTTGGCGTGTTTAGACAGCAAAGAATATAATCGCACTCGTCTCGGCCTGGCCTTTATATCGGAGAACAATGCAAATTTAGGGATTGTCTAGTCCAAGGCGCGGACGTGGTAGAACCTCTCCCCGAGAGTTAGCTCTCTCTCTATTGGTTCGCTGTCGGAAGCCGTGAATCCAGCAGCGGGGTATAAAATGTTTGGACAGTAGATAATTCCTCTTCATTCTCTCATTCTTTCTGCCGTTTGACGTAAATCAATCGACTACTACAAGATGTCTGGGCGTGGCAAAGGTGGCAAGGCACGCGCCAAGGCCAAGAGCCGTTCTTCCCGTGCTGGTCTCCAGTTCCCGGTCGGTCGGGTGCATCGCTTCTTGCGCAAGGGAAACTACGCCCAGCGCGTGGGTGCCGGCGCACCGGTGTACCTGGCGGCCGTGCTGGAGTACCTGACGGCCGAGATCCTGGAGCTGGCCGGTAACGCTGCCCGCGACAACAAGAAGACCAGAATCATCCCCCGTCACCTTCAACTGGCCGTCCGCAACGACGAGGAGTTGAACAAGCTGCTGGGCGGCGTGACCATCGCACAGGGCGGCGTTCTGCCCAACATCCACGCCGTGCTTCTGCCCAAGAAGACAAGCAAGGCTCAGTAATGTCCGGACGAAAGAAACAGAACCCCGGCCCTTTTCAGGGCCACCCACATCCTCTCGAAAGAACTGTATTCTTTTCACACTGAATCAAAACTGCACAATGCAGATATATGAATGGATATAAACACACACATACAGTACATCTGTCGAGACTAAGACAATCTAGCAGTAAAAGTAACCTTACATATGACATATCCCAGTCCAAGATAGCTGACAGACAATTAAAAGTAATTCGTGAGCAAGACCGCATCACACAAGTACAAGAAATGACCGCAATACGGTTCTTAGACGGCCCGCATCTTACAAGTTTGTCGTTTAAGACCAGCTGACATATATGCATATCATATGTGCGTGCAGGTTTTATGTTCGCGACCGGATGCACGTGGTCACATAACATTCTCTAATGTTAATAAAGTCATTACACTGTCGGCTGAATTGATTTGCGTGTACAGGTATATGGTGTGTGTGTGTGTGTGTGTGGGGGGGGGTGATGTGCGAGTCGTGAGTAATTATTGTATTTCAGGCGCAACAACTGCGTCTGTTTAGAGAAAGGTGAAGGATATAGATCTTTCTGGGATATGTGGGTGGCCCTGAAAAGGGCCGGGGTTGTTGATGTTGTTTTCGGTCCGCCTTAGGCTCGCTCCCCTCGGATACGGCGGGCGAGCTGGATGTCCTTGGGCATGATGGTGACGCGCTTGGCGTGGATGGCGCACAGGTTGGTGTCCTCAAAGAGACCGACTAGGTAGGCCTCGCTGGCTTCCTGCAGGGCCATGACCGCCGAGCTCTGGAAGCGCAGGTCGGTCTTGAAGTCTTGGGCGATCTCGCGCACCAGGCGCTGGAAGGGCAGCTTGCGGATGAGCAGCTCGGTGGACTTCTGGTAGCGACGGATCTCCCTGAGGGCCACGGTGCCGGGCCTGTAGCGGTGAGGCTTCTTGACGCCGCCGGTAGCCGGTGCGCTCTTGCGCGCGGCCTTGGTTGCCAGCTGCTTCCTGGGGGCTTTGCCACCGGTGGACTTACGGGCGGTCTGCTTGGTACGTGCCATGTCGAACGAACGGATGAACTTCGTCTACGCTCAAGTGCAAGACAATAACAAAAGTAGTCGGCGAGCGGTGGAGAGTGAATTTATATCACCCGCTAATCAGATGCCCGCAGATTACAATTGGTGGGCGCCCTGCCGTCCGATTGGTTCCGTGGCTGAAATCCGAGCTTGCGATTGGTCAGTTTTCGTCTCTCCAGGATCCGACTTTTGCAGCAAGCTCGGCACTTTTTGGGATAGCGAATGAACGATGCTTGCGCTATAGAATGGCAATGGGCTACATACACTCGGGCAAACGCTCGTGCGTCTAGCCATACAGTGGCAACAAGGCATTCGTCTACTTCATTGCTCAATAAAGTTGTCAATAAAGCAATTGCTCAGTAAAGCAACAAACATACAAGATCGCCTTAGGCTGCCTCGGCGAAATTCTGTCTGCCTGTGCGTGTGTGCGTCTATCCACCCATTCTTTTGGTGGTGGTCTGTGTGTGTGTTTGGGGGGGGGGGGTCTTTTCATAGACATGTTTCTATCTTATATATGTTATTTCATTCCTTTTCTCTGAGAGCATATGGTGTGTGGAAAAGTGATAACTTTGATGTGATTGACATAGTTCTTTTGTTAGGATGTGGGTGGCCCTGAAAAGGGCCGGGGTTTTCAGAAACTTGGACGGTCGGATCTTCACTTCTTCTTGGGCTTGGCCGCCTTCTTGGCAGGCGCTGCCTTCTTGGCGGCCGGCTTCTTTTTTGGCGTCTTCTTGGCCGGTTTCTTGGCGACTGGTTTCTTGGCCGGAGTTTTCTTGGTCTTCTTGGCGGCCGGCTTCTTGGCCTTCTTGGGGGTGGTAGTCTTCTTGGCCGCGGGCTTTTTCGGCTTGGCGGTCTTGGGCTTGGCGGCCTTCTTGGCCGCGGGTTTCTTAACCGGCTTCTTGGCGGCAGGTTTCTTGGCGGCCTTCTCGGCGGCTTTCTTGGCTGCCACGTTGATTTTGAAGGATCCCGACGCCCCCGTACCTTTCACCTGAATGAGGGTGCCCTTCTCTACCAAGGCTTTCAGGGCGCGCTTGATGAAGTGTCCCTTCTTCTCCACGTCGAACTTGTAGTTGCCAGCGATGTACTTCTTGATGGCCAAGAGGGAAGAACCTTTGCGGTCCTTGAGCGCTTCCAGGGCCGCCGTGACCATGGCGGTGGTGGGCGGGTGAGCCGCAGGGGCCTTGGGCGCCTTCTTGGCCTTCTTTGGGGACGATGCTGGGGCGGACATGTTAGCTTGCTTTGTCTGCGACGGACGTGCAAATGAACCCGACATCTTGTCAAACTGGCGTGAAGTAGCGACGGTGCGGACGTGGTCGGAAACGTCGTAGCCTGTCCGCGTCTTACTGTCTGTCTCGGCCAAATTTGTGTTTCTTTTCTAACTTTACGGTTGAATTTCTCAACTCCCGAGTATCAAAATTGATACTGACTCGGTTTCTGTACAAGAGGACATGTCCAACTTACTCATTTGATGGAAGCGGCTGGTCACTGGCCCTCAGTTATTGAGATATTTGGCATACTTTTCAGTAAACACGCTCTAGACTCTTGGAAAACCGTATGTATGGTTAAACGACAGGGCTTACGACGCGCCTGCACTTTTGAGACAGATACATATACCTGAGCTAAGTAACGCCACTACGCGTGAACGAGCAGAATTTGACAAGATATAGATCGTACAGAAAAGGTATAGAAAACACACACTCTCAATTGCACCAACTAAGATCTCTCCACACACACGCAACGCCAATCATCTTCTTCACGCTCACAAAGTATGTCAAGAAAATAAAACATACTACGCTTCACACACACGCATTTCTTAGTATCCAACCGTGCACACATCTTTACAGAACATCTCAACAAGACTATCACTACACTTTAGTACAAAGAAAACGAGACCATCATAGTTCATTGTTGTGAGTTTGCTTTACCGGCTTGGGTCTTTTGGTATTCTGCTCGTTGTTCGAGTCAGGTGTGTACATGTGTTTGTTGTGAGAAGATACAGCTCTTTTGGGGAGATTTGGGTGGCCCTGAAAAGGGCCGGGGTTTGCTTGCTTTCGATGATGAGAGTCAGATCCTTAGCCGCCGAAGCCGTACAGGGTGCGGCCTTGGCGTTTCAGAGCGTAGACAACGTCCATGGCGGTCACCGTCTTGCGCTTGGCGTGCTCGGTGTAGGTCACCGCGTCGCGGATCACATTCTCAAGGAACACCTTCAGAACGCCTCGGGTCTCCTCGTAGATCAACCCGGAGATGCGCTTCACGCCGCCACGACGGGCAAGACGACGGATAGCCGGCTTAGTGATACCCTGGATGTTGTCGCGAAGAACCTTGCGGTGACGCTTAGCGCCTCCCTTTCCGAGCCCCTTGCCTCCTTTGCCGCGTCCAGACATGATGATTACAGTGTTCTTGTCGATACCGAACGAGAATGGATCAGCAGGCTTGACGGAGTCGCATTAATAAGCGCCCTGCGGACCTGCGCGTAGTCCTGGCCGCCGCCACCACTAGCCAATGGGAAGCAAGCCACTAGCCAAGCAAGACAATGCTACGCGGAGAATTTGACACCGACAAGACAAACATCTTGTCGGGAAAACACGAAAGCAGAAGAAAATAAAATAAAGCAAAGAAAACGGATGAATTTAAATAGTAAGCTAGTGGTAATGATATCAATGCTGAAAGCACGCAACGGACGAACGCACGCACGCACGCACGCACGCACGCACGCACGCACCGACAGGCACACAGACACGCACACAGACACACACAGACACAGACAGACACACACACACACACACACACACACACACACACACACACACACACACCGTTGTCGATCAGAAGTTTGATTACACTTGTGAGACATTGCTTACTAGTGTATATTTATGGCGTTTTGACTGGAAAAGGAACGCCGATCGACGGCCAATTCATTGTTCTACGTGTTCTAAGGAACGTCACAGACGACAGTTGTTCCAGAAGGCGAGTGGCGCAAGCTTGTTGTTGCGTCACCTTTGCTTGGCGTTATAAGAACGTGTGCAGACTTTTATTACGTCAAAATTCACTTTCTTTGTTGTTTGTTTTCTGTCATGATCATTCTGTTGTTTTTGTAGCTACAGTCGTTGTGTGTTTTCCAGGTCAGTTCTGTACTGTTTTATGTCACCTGCGATCCCAGGTTAGTGGCGTGTGCGTGGGTTGTGTGTAGTCGCTGTTTCGACTAGAATGTGATTGCTATAGCTCTTTTTTGATGGTGTGGGTGGCCTTGAAAAAGGCCGGGGTTACGTTGAGCGGAGGCGGACGATTTACTTGGAGCTGGTGTACTTGGTGACGGCCTTGGTGCCCTCGCTGACGGCGTGCTTGGCCAGCTCGCCTGGCAACAGGAGTCGCACGGCGGTCTGGATCTCGCGGCTGCTGATGGTGGAGCGCTTGTTGTAGTGAGCCAGTCGAGAAGCTTCGGCAGCGATTCTCTCGAAAATGTCGTTGACGAAGGAGTTCATGATGCCCATGGCCTTGCTAGAGACGCCGGTGTCGGGGTGCACCTGCTTGAGCACCTTGTAGATGTAGACGCCGAAGGTTTCCCTTCTCTTTCTCCTCCTTCCACGCTTCTTGTCTCCTGCGGGCCTGGCCTTGCCAGCTTTCTTGGCGGCTTTTCCACTTGGCGGCATGACGATGACGTTCTTGGCGTGTTTAGACAGCAAAGAATATAATCGCACTCGTCTCGGCCTGGCCTTTATATCGGAGAACAATGCAAATTTAGGGATTGTCTAGTCCAAGGCGCGGACGTGGTAGAACCTCTCCCCGAGAGTTAGCTCTCTCTCTATTGGTTCGCTGTCGGAAGCCGTGAATCCAGCAGCGGGGTATAAAATGTTTGGACAGTAGATAATTCCTCTTCATTCTCTCATTCTTTCTGCCGTTTGACGTAAATCAATCGACTACTACAAGATGTCTGGGCGTGGCAAAGGTGGCAAGGCACGCGCCAAGGCCAAGAGCCGTTCTTCCCGTGCTGGTCTCCAGTTCCCGGTCGGTCGGGTGCATCGCTTCTTGCGCAAGGGAAACTACGCCCAGCGCGTGGGTGCCGGCGCACCGGTGTACCTGGCGGCCGTGCTGGAGTACCTGACGGCCGAGATCCTGGAGCTGGCCGGTAACGCTGCCCGCGACAACAAGAAGACCAGAATCATCCCCCGTCACCTTCAACTGGCCGTCCGCAACGACGAGGAGTTGAACAAGCTGCTGGGCGGCGTGACCATCGCACAGGGCGGCGTTCTGCCCAACATCCACGCCGTGCTTCTGCCCAAGAAGACAAGCAAGGCTCAGTAATGTCCGGACGAAAGAAACAGAACCCCGGCCCTTTTCAGGGCCACCCACATCCTCTCGAAAGAACTGTATTCTTTTCACACTGAATCAAAACTGCACAATGCAGATATATGAATGGATATAAACACACACATACAGTACATCTGTCGAGACTAAGACAATCTAGCAGTAAAAGTAACCTTACATATGACATATCCCAGTCCAAGATAGCTGACAGACAATTAAAAGTAATTCGTGAGCAAGACCGCATCACACAAGTACAAGAAATGACCGCAATACGGTTCTTAGACGGCCCGCATCTTACAAGTTTGTCGTTTAAGACCAGCTGACATATATGCATATCATATGTGCGTGCAGGTTTTATGTTCGCGACCGGATGCACGTGGTCACATAACATTCTCTAATGTTAATAAAGTCATTACACTGTCGGCTGAATTGATTTGCGTGTACAGGTATATGGTGTGTGTGTGTGTGTGTGTGGGGGGGGGTGATGTGCGAGTCGTGAGTAATTATTGTATTTCAGGCGCAACAACTGCGTCTGTTTAGAGAAAGGTGAAGGATATAGATCTTTCTGGGATATGTGGGTGGCCCTGAAAAGGGCCGGGGTTGTTGATGTTGTTTTCGGTCCGCCTTAGGCTCGCTCCCCTCGGATACGGCGGGCGAGCTGGATGTCCTTGGGCATGATGGTGACGCGCTTGGCGTGGATGGCGCACAGGTTGGTGTCCTCAAAGAGACCGACTAGGTAGGCCTCGCTGGCTTCCTGCAGGGCCATGACCGCCGAGCTCTGGAAGCGCAGGTCGGTCTTGAAGTCTTGGGCGATCTCGCGCACCAGGCGCTGGAAGGGCAGCTTGCGGATGAGCAGCTCGGTGGACTTCTGGTAGCGACGGATCTCCCTGAGGGCCACGGTGCCGGGCCTGTAGCGGTGAGGCTTCTTGACGCCGCCGGTAGCCGGTGCGCTCTTGCGCGCGGCCTTGGTTGCCAGCTGCTTCCTGGGGGCTTTGCCACCGGTGGACTTACGGGCGGTCTGCTTGGTACGTGCCATGTCGAACGAACGGATGAACTTCGTCTACGCTCAAGTGCAAGACAATAACAAAAGTAGTCGGCGAGCGGTGGAGAGTGAATTTATATCACCCGCTAATCAGATGCCCGCAGATTACAATTGGTGGGCGCCCTGCCGTCCGATTGGTTCCGTGGCTGAAATCCGAGCTTGCGATTGGTCAGTTTTCGTCTCTCCAGGATCCGACTTTTGCAGCAAGCTCGGCACTTTTTGGGATAGCGAATGAACGATGCTTGCGCTATAGAATGGCAATGGGCTACATACACTCGGGCAAACGCTCGTGCGTCTAGCCATACAGTGGCAACAAGGCATTCGTCTACTTCATTGCTCAATAAAGTTGTCAATAAAGCAATTGCTCAGTAAAGCAACAAACATACAAGATCGCCTTAGGCTGCCTCGGCGAAATTCTGTCTGCCTGTGCGTGTGTGCGTCTATCCACCCATTCTTTTGGTGGTGGTCTGTGTGTGTGTTTGGGGGGGGGGGGTCTTTTCATAGACATGTTTCTATCTTATATATGTTATTTCATTCCTTTTCTCTGAGAGCATATGGTGTGTGGAAAAGTGATAACTTTGATGTGATTGACATAGTTCTTTTGTTAGGATGTGGGTGGCCCTGAAAAGGGCCGGGGTTTTCAGAAACTTGGACGGTCGGATCTTCACTTCTTCTTGGGCTTGGCCGCCTTCTTGGCAGGCGCTGCCTTCTTGGCGGCCGGCTTCTTTTTTGGCGTCTTCTTGGCCGGTTTCTTGGCGACTGGTTTCTTGGCCGGAGTTTTCTTGGTCTTCTTGGCGGCCGGCTTCTTGGCCTTCTTGGGGGTGGTAGTCTTCTTGGCCGCGGGCTTTTTCGGCTTGGCGGTCTTGGGCTTGGCGGCCTTCTTGGCCGCGGGTTTCTTAACCGGCTTCTTGGCGGCAGGTTTCTTGGCGGCCTTCTCGGCGGCTTTCTTGGCTGCCACGTTGATTTTGAAGGATCCCGACGCCCCCGTACCTTTCACCTGAATGAGGGTGCCCTTCTCTACCAAGGCTTTCAGGGCGCGCTTGATGAAGTGTCCCTTCTTCTCCACGTCGAACTTGTAGTTGCCAGCGATGTACTTCTTGATGGCCAAGAGGGAAGAACCTTTGCGGTCCTTGAGCGCTTCCAGGGCCGCCGTGACCATGGCGGTGGTGGGCGGGTGAGCCGCAGGGGCCTTGGGCGCCTTCTTGGCCTTCTTTGGGGACGATGCTGGGGCGGACATGTTAGCTTGCTTTGTCTGCGACGGACGTGCAAATGAACCCGACATCTTGTCAAACTGGCGTGAAGTAGCGACGGTGCGGACGTGGTCGGAAACGTCGTAGCCTGTCCGCGTCTTACTGTCTGTCTCGGCCAAATTTGTGTTTCTTTTCTAACTTTACGGTTGAATTTCTCAACTCCCGAGTATCAAAATTGATACTGACTCGGTTTCTGTACAAGAGGACATGTCCAACTTACTCATTTGATGGAAGCGGCTGGTCACTGGCCCTCAGTTATTGAGATATTTGGCATACTTTTCAGTAAACACGCTCTAGACTCTTGGAAAACCGTATGTATGGTTAAACGACAGGGCTTACGACGCGCCTGCACTTTTGAGACAGATACATATACCTGAGCTAAGTAACGCCACTACGCGTGAACGAGCAGAATTTGACAAGATATAGATCGTACAGAAAAGGTATAGAAAACACACACTCTCAATTGCACCAACTAAGATCTCTCCACACACACGCAACGCCAATCATCTTCTTCACGCTCACAAAGTATGTCAAGAAAATAAAACATACTACGCTTCACACACACGCATTTCTTAGTATCCAACCGTGCACACATCTTTACAGAACATCTCAACAAGACTATCACTACACTTTAGTACAAAGAAAACGAGACCATCATAGTTCATTGTTGTGAGTTTGCTTTACCGGCTTGGGTCTTTTGGTATTCTGCTCGTTGTTCGAGTCAGGTGTGTACATGTGTTTGTTGTGAGAAGATACAGCTCTTTTGGGGAGATTTGGGTGGCCCTGAAAAGGGCCGGGGTTTGCTTGCTTTCGATGATGAGAGTCAGATCCTTAGCCGCCGAAGCCGTACAGGGTGCGGCCTTGGCGTTTCAGAGCGTAGACAACGTCCATGGCGGTCACCGTCTTGCGCTTGGCGTGCTCGGTGTAGGTCACCGCGTCGCGGATCACATTCTCAAGGAACACCTTCAGAACGCCTCGGGTCTCCTCGTAGATCAACCCGGAGATGCGCTTCACGCCGCCACGACGGGCAAGACGACGGATAGCCGGCTTAGTGATACCCTGGATGTTGTCGCGAAGAACCTTGCGGTGACGCTTTGCTTGGAAAGTGTATAATTTCGGTGCTTTCTTACTTCCGGGCGCACTATTTTCAGCCAACGCACAGGAGCGGTAAAAATAGGGATGGATATGCGCGTTCCAGCGGAGTAAATCGGTCTTCGGGTCTACATTTTACCGGAATTTACCGAAATGCACCGTGATACACATAAAGAAGGCCGAAATCTACCGCAATACTTTACAATATGCTTTGATGACTATCATGATCACATGATGCATGAGGAAGCGGTTGTAGAATCATAGTGGGTTGTCTGTACACTTCATCTCGCATCCCGTATATCGGACTATCTTCGGCCAAGGTTTGGTAACGTTGAAAAGTTTAAGAAAAATGAAAATACATGTAGTTAAATAAGCTCTTGTCTGTCTTGATTAGTCTTCCTTCTTTTTTGGTTTTGTTTTTCCCCAAAATGAAAAAAAATGTCTCTCCCTGTGTGTGTGTGTGTGTGTGTGTGTGTGTGTGTGTGTGTGTGCGGTGTGTGTGTGTGTGTGTGTGTGTGTGTGTGTGTGTGTGTGTGTGTGTGTGTGTGTGTGTGTGTGTGTGTGTGTGTGTGTGTGTGATTCCCAATGTATAAGCTTCTTCCTCGTGGAACGAAGGGGGAAAGGGGAGGGGGGAAGGGGTTGTAGGGGGAAGGAAGGCTGGCAAATTGACGAGCATATCCCTTTAGGTCCTACGGTAGATTCAGTTTCGACGTCCGCGATAAGAATTTGTCAGTAGCACTTAACGATGCATTCTGGATAGCAAATAACGCGCTTCGTAGAATTCTAGAATCAAAGCGACCGAATTATTCATTGATGGCGGCTACGATTTAACAGTGAAATAGAATTGCTCGCTACGCCTCACCAAGGAGTTCTTTGGCCTCACGGAAAAAGGCATTCGCAGCACTGGCAGACATTCTTAGCGCTGTGTGGGGACCATCCACGATTTCTTTCCTTTTACCTCCAACATCCATTGTGGGGGCGGCGTACATGTTGTCGGTGGGCTGGGTAGTAAAGGGTCGTAAAAGGGACCATGTGGTTTTGTTTTAATCTTTATGAGAAGCTCAAATCTCTGGCCTGCAGGCAAAATTTCAATTTGTGATGGCCATGGCCTGTTCCACTTATGGCAAAGAGACAGATGCGCTGTTACAAAGTATTACTACTAAGACAAACTTCACCCTATCTGGTACACAGAACAACTCATTATACTTCATCCTAAAAGCGAGGGAAATAATAATCCATACATGGCTTTATTGTAATACATACACTGTTATCGATAATGTTTTGCACTTATAATTGTAGGATAGGATAGGTCAGCCTTGTAGTATTGTTGATTTAGTGCCATATATTGTACCATAAACGATTGTCGAACAATAACGTTCATTCAATAACTTGCTCATCTGGGCTTCAAACGCAAATGCGCCGCACGTCAGTGAGAGTGCAAATGAAAACTGTACATGTACATAGACGTTCCACCGGTCCTTATTTGGGCCAGTATTTCGGGAGAATAATTAAAATTAAACTCTCAGAGATCTAGTGTTTGTATAGTTTTAGTACTCACGTACTCATGACGTCTATGTCTTTGGTAGTAGTTTATGTAACGTTATTTCTTGTGCAAGGTGAACACTATCTGTACTATAGAACGTTAACTGAACAAGCGCCGCGCCATGATTCAGCTACCAAGTCGTGCGTCTACTTTCTCATTTCCCCAGCGCTAGAATGTTGTAAGAAAGTACAAAGTTACTGTCGAAAAGCTATGGTAAAATCTTAATTGAATCGTCCTCCTTTATTTCATTCCTTCCTTCCTTCATTCCTTCATTCATTGAATCGTCTTCTTTTATTTCATTCATCTATCCATTCATTGAATCTATAATTGGATTAAAACTACACATGACATGATACCAAATCAGCCATTCATTGATCCATCCAGCTGTCATTGAAATATTCATTAAATCGTCTTCCTTTATTTCATTCATTCCTTCATTGAATCTTTGATTGGATTAAAACTACAAATGGCATGATAACAAATCAGCCATTCATTGATCCACCCAGCTGTCATTGAAATATTCATTGAATCGTCTTCTTTTTTCATTCATTCATTCATTCATTCATTCTTTCTTGTACTTTATTCCTCCCTTGGGAGAGCGATGCATAGTTGAAGTATTTACAAAGGGGATGCCATGACACTTAACATGTGGTACATAGCGATCCTGTTTTATAAAATAATTATATTCTTATATTGTTGTTATTCCGTACTCATATTTACAATCTCTCAGAGGCCAGGTGAACGAACCTGCCAGGGGTATCCCATGCCCCACACGTCTAGTCTACTGATGACCATTGGGACATCAAAAAACAAACATTCGATCAGATCTATCATATCATATCTATAAAAAACTGTTTCATTCATTCATTCCTTCTTTCTTTATTTCCTTAATTAATTCCTTCATTCCTTCATTCCTTGAATCGTTTACCTTTAATTATTCATCAATCAATCAATCAATCAATCAATCAATCAATCAATCAATCAATCAATCAATCAATCAATCAATAATGGTCCGTTGTGAAGGAAGGGACTGATTATGGAGGCACCGCTCCGGCACATGCAAATATTCCTGGGCCCGCCGTAATCTCTTGAAGAAATCGCCGACAGTGATCCCACCGTTGACCAATGGCTGGTCGGCACGGCGCAGTTAGCAACATTGCAATTTGTAACCCAATACACGGCAATATAACGATCTCGCTAAATTCAAACAATGCAGGTTTCCCTCGACCGTTATAAGTAGAGTTAACGGATGGTTATTCAGGACAAAACATGGATTATCTTCCCAGATACGATTCTAGTTTCTGTCCCTTCCTGAATTGAAGTCACAGGGAAACAGGTAATGTCGCTTATTGCTTGCCGACGTCCTCCATTGTGTCACAATCACTATGTCGAATGTAGCGACCACGGTCCGCATTGTAGCATACATGTAAGGGGCAGTAGCGAGACTCGAACTATTTGTTAAACCTGCTTGATAACTTCCTCATTCACTTGATTCAAGGTTACTTATTAATGGCTCGTACGTTGCTGAACGTTACATACTAAGGCTAAATAACTTCACTGACTTTGACGTACAACAATAAATTTCGTTGTACACATTGCGCAGATAAACAAAACACCCTGTTGAGAAGGCACGTACAAGTCGTGTAGCGAGACGTTGGAGCTTATCATAGTCTGTCTCTTCGTTCTGTAAGCTGTAGGCTAAGAAGTCGATGATTGGCACATTCAGACCTAACGTGTGAACCCCGTTATAGACTGTTCCTCGATGTCTACGTTGTGTATGTGAGATGAATAATGTAAAGTAAGTGAGTCAGTTTGCTGCGTGGTCGACAAACTGCGAGACACACATTTATAACGGTGGTGCATAGTGACAAAATACTGGCCTGTTATTCTTTAAAAAAATATCTAAATATATATCTTATGAATTAGGTAAAAGAACCTGAAGCCACTGATTCTAATGTTTCTTAGTTTTATCATAACAAAAACAAAGGTAGCTAAGCGGTACATGGTGAAATTGAACACCACCAGTATCACTGGGTTATGCCGGTGTCACAGGGATCTCGCAGCCCCCGTGTATTTGAACCCCCCGCGGTTCGAAATCACTAGTGAATTTGCACCCCCCCGTGCGAAATCGCTAGCGATTTCGCACCCCTCTGGTGATCTCACACCCCCCCCCCAAATCAATTTGTTAGCCCCATACTATAGTATGTGTTCTGTTACGGCATTCATAATTCACAGTGGCTACTATCAGATGCTATCTTTTTAACAGATTGAATGTGAATAATAAAATGAACGTTACTTCATGCGTGGTTTGGGTTGTAATTTTAGTTCCTGTAGCATGATAATACCAATATACATTGGGGGGTTCAAAATCCCGGGGGGGTTCGAGGAGGGGGTGCGAGATCACTAGCTGGGGGTGCAAGATCGCTAGCGATTTCGCACCGGGGGTGCGAGATCCCTAGTGATTTCGCACGGGGGGATTCAAAATCAGGGGGGCGCGAAATCGCTGGGACACCGGCACGCTGGCCCGTGCAGGTCATTGACCCCGCTGTACCGTACGTCAGCCATGCATTGATCCATCAAGCTGTCATTGAAATATTCATTGAATCGTCTTCCTTTATTTCATTCATTCCTTCATTCATTGAATCGTCTTCCTTTATTTCATTCATTCATTCATTTAATCATTGAATCTATGATTGGATTAAAACTACACATGGCATAATAACAAATCAGCCATTCATTGATCCATCCAGCTGTCATTCTTTTTTCATTCCTTCTTTCTTTATTTCCTTCATTCATTCCTTCATACCTTTATTCCTTGAATCGTTTACCTTTAATTATTCATCAATCAATCAATCAATCAACCAACCAACCAACCAATCAATCAATCAATCAATCAATCAATCAATCAATCAATCAATCAATCAATCAATCAATCAATCAATCAATCAACCAATCAGTTCTGTGGATTATCCTACCTAGGTTGCAGTCATTGGTGTAATAACGTTGAATTCCAGCAACAAGTGTTGGGTTTGAGTTTTTATTCCATTTCTAAAGCTGCAAAATGTACTAACAAGCAGTGTGCTTTTGCACTAAGCTCTGGATATCTTATATAAGTTCTGGATAATTTGAAAGTGGTTAGGCCTAGGAAAAAATGTTGTGTTTTGTGTTGCCCGATTGACCGTAGCAATAACTTGCCAACCATAGCCTTTTTTTAGTCAAACGCTGTCAAGGACATAAGATTTGACGTTTGAGTGATAAGTTCAAAACATAATTCCTGTAATTCCCAGTATTAACTGATTAAGGCTTGTTGATGTAAGGATGTGTCTTAAACATTGTACTTCTTTTTCATTTCATCACCTTCGCCAGAAAGTAATGTTTTCGGTCTGTCATACTGGAATGGCTGTGGTCGCATGTATGATCATGTGTGTTTGTATGTAAACAGCATAACTCGAGAAGCTGCTAATAAATTGTTCATGATATCTGGTTGGTATTCAGGTGTCAGGGGGACGAGGTCATGTTCATTGGACTCCTTGCGGCTTCCTTCGGTACTGCAGCGGACCTTGTATGTCTTTGTGTTTGTTTGTTTGTTTGTTTGTTTGCTGTTTGTATGCTACCAATAAGCTATGGATGGATCCTCATTATAATTGGTTTAGGTGGACAGGGATAAAGAACACATAGGTCAGGTTCGATAATTGGCCTCCTAGCGACTTCCTACCGCAGTGCAGTGGTGCTTCAATGTTTGAGGTCTAATTTTCTGGAGACGCTATGGTCGTGATTTTCAGTGGTGGGTAGCTCTTGTGGCCGGAAGTAAATGGTGGAAGTTTTGCCCCCCTAGCGGCTTGTGCATGAAAAATGTGTATCTCTATAATTACAATATGACGTTACATTGTTGAACTGTATTTGTTGTATCAATTCGGCCGAAAACTAAAAGCAGAAAGAAATAAAAAGGATCCCTATCTACCGATTTTTTTTTGCGAAGACCGTAATCAAAAACATAACATCGATTTTCCTAGGCCTTATTAGTACTTGGGACCTGCCACAAGCTCCTGATATCGTGTAAACTAGTAGTACTATAAAGAAATACAGTCAAACTTGTTATAAACAACTAATCAAGGGACAGTGCGTGAAAAATTGGTTTGCAACTGGATGTCGTTGTTATGGAAGACAGTTTGGTTACCTATAGTAAACAATTATAGAAAATGCATACTTCTGATTATAGGGAAAATGGTTTATATAAATGCTTGTTTTCGTAGACTTACAAACACATATATGAATTTGTTAGGGATTCCTGAACAAAGAAATTATCATCTGAATTAATCAAAGAGCTGTGAAGCCACCAATGTTTGTTCCTAAAACAGCCCGAAAGATGGTTTCTGGTTGGCTAGGTGCCGCTGTCAATCAACTTTGGTTGTGAATTGGGACATGAAGGCCCTCTAGCGACGCCGGCAAAAAGTGTTTGCTGGTTGGAATTGGGTAAGAAGGTTGGTTGGTTTTGACAGGGTAGAATTGAAGTTGGCTGTTTTAATGTTATCTATGACAGGATGTGGTTGTATGTGCCAGGTTTGACTGTATTCGAGTAAAACAATGTAGAGTAAAAAAAAAAGGTTGCACTCCGTAGTATATGAGAGTAAGTATGCTAGTAACTGTGGGCACAATAATTGCAGTTCTGCGCATCTAATGCGGAATGATAAGCATGCGGTCTATATTGTTCTTATTCATAAACATCGTTCTTGCCAAATCTTCGCCAGCCTTTCAGTCTTGAAACAGGATGTCACTCGTTAGGGTTAGGCTGCAATAGAAAGAAAAACATCATAAAAATGTATCAGTAGTTGCCTCTTGACATGAGTAAATATTTCGTCCCTGCATATAATCTGCAATATGGCAACGAATGGAAAAGTGCATGCGCGGCCGTGTGCTGTATGTGTCATTTTCTGACTTGTCACATCATGCAAAATTTCTTACAGTTTACGACAGACTAGGATAAGTAGCATCTTAGTGAGTATCCTCTTCACTTTGGCGTCTTTCTCATAGAGAGATCGACCAACTATTTTAGCGAAGAAGAGCTAACAGAGGAAAGGAAAAAGGCCCTATTGGTTCTGAGTCCAACGCTTTACCGTTACGCCACGCCAACGCCAGTCCCTGTATTATTATCTCCATGAAAAAAGGAGATATTGTTTTTGGCTTGTCTGTGTGTCTGTCTGTGTGTGTGTGTGTTTCCGGACTATTGTAGTCAGCATAACTCAAAATCCTCTGGATGGATTACGATGATATTTGGTATGTGGGCGGGTGTTGTGAAGTCGAAATTTAAGGTCGATTTTGGGCCCCCTGGTATGTGACCTTGGTACTGCAGCTTGCTCTGGAACTGCAGGGGCGTTATTGTGAAAATCTTCTAAGGAGAATAACTGAACAAAGGAACAACGGATTTCCGTGATATTAAGTATGCAGGTATCTTAGATAGAGATATACACAATGAAGTGCAAATTATTTGTAATTGTATCCCTTTATTTTCAGTGAATCCCACATCTTTCCGATTTACCCTCGTGTGTGTGTGTATCTTACCTCTAACTCCTCTTCAGCGGTGCGGACATCATTCTGCTTGAGTGTCTCCAAAATCTCCGCCAACATCCTCTTCTCTGGATCTCCGTTAGGCTCCCCTTCTTCTAACTCCTGGGGGTCAGGCCCCCCCTCTTCTATCTCCTGGGGGTCAGTCCCCCCCTCTTCTAACTCCTGGGGGCCAGTCCCCCCCTCTTCCATCTCCTGAGAGTCTGTATTAAAATGACAGCAATAGTTCGAAATTTGATGCACATATCATGCCATTTGTAGTTTTAATCCAATCATAGATTCAATGAATGAATGAATGAAATAAAGGAAGACGATTCAATGAAGGAATGAATGAATGAATGAACGAAAGAATTAAAGGAAGACGATTCAATTAATATTTCAATGAATGGCTGATTTGTTATCATGTCATGTGTAGTATTGATCCAATCATAGATTCAATGAATGAATGAATGAATGAATGAAATAAAGGAAGACGATTCAATGAATATTTCAATAACAGCTGGATGGATCAATGAATGCCTGATTTGTTATCATGTCATATGTAGTTTTAATCTAATCATAGGTTCGAATGGATGAATGGAAAGGCATTATAGTTTACAGTTACGCCTAGAAGTGTGGGTAGTATTCCTTTATGTCCAGTGAATCCAACACCTTTTCGATTTACTCTCATACATGTACCTCCAGCTAATCGGAAGACACTACAAAGATAATAAAAGTATCTAGCTTTATCTTTCGATTCTATTGCCTAGTATGTATTGCATCTAAACAACTGCATGAACTTTAAAACACTGTTATCTTCACTTCGTCTTTTCTAGTAACTCTATTACAAGTGCTTAAGATATGGTTGGTATGAAAGGTTGCATGTTAAAGAGCTTTGATTTTCGTTTATCCACTTACTTGTTTTGCAGCACTGCACGAAATTCGATTTTAAGTTAAACTATGCGTAAAGGCCGTGGAATTATCAAAGCATGGTTTACATATTCTTTACAAATGCTTTACGTGTGCTTAAACTGTTAAAGATCAGATTTCATGTAGTGTAGATCTGAAACTTAGAGGGGTGTCCCTGTGGTGTAGTGGTCTGCGGCTTCTGCCTCTCACCACATCTGGTTCAAATTACTTGGACCAGAAGGACTGGGGTTCAAGCCCCAGGTAGGGCACCTCTGGACAAGAGGCGCATTGAGTCATACAAAAGACTTTATAAAAATGGTACATACTTCTGAAACAGTATGGAAGTTCAACACACTTCACTGCCAGTAGACTAGCCCCCTGCTACAGTGATTGCACAACAGTGTGGCCCAGGGCTATGAAACGGAGATGGGCACCGCCCTATACATCAATAATGGTGTGGGAGGATTTTAACTATTTTAACTATTTTTTAACTAGATCTGAAACTTCGTTTACCGGATTGCTCATCCTCATGCGGTTCTGGAGGACAGGACCACATTCCGTCTCCGTCCTTGATGGGTTGTTGGTCGCCATCTTGCCCACAGTCCACCTTTGTGCACCCCTCTTCACCCAGGTCACAAAGGCAGTTTTCTTCACCAGATACCCAGCTTTCTCCGTCCTGTATGGATATATCAACACATTTGCATGCACATGTTAAGTCCTATCTTCGACAGGTTAATGATTAGGTCCAAATCGGAAAAAAAAGTTAGCGCGAGCTTTTTTTTTTGTAATTTCGGGCGTGACTCCTACGTGGCCCCGTGCAGCTGACAGACCTTTTTTGGGCCCGGCCAGGACCCCGCATCATTTTAACTCGGACTTAAAATCAACCCGGGAGCCGGTGACAAATAGACGCTGTGAGCTAATCGTGCCGGAGGTATACCATCACACCCCCGTACCCGGCAGGTTAACGGTACACATCTGTGGCTTCGGGGCCCGGCCGGGACTACACCCGGACCCCCTACGGGCACCGGTGCAAATGGGACCAAAGCATTGGTGGTTGGGAACGCGTTAACGGTGGCTTGCAAGGTTTTGCGTGAAAATGACAACATTAGGCAGACATGACATAAAATAAAACACATGAAAATAAACAAACAATAAAATACAATAAACATTCATTTGTTGGTCCCCCCCCCCCACACACACAAACTGCCAATCTAGTCAGGAAGGAGTCTGCTTTATCTACATATAGTTACTGTCGTAATAGAGTACACACTTACCTTATGTTCTCCACAATCCTGGCCCTCAATACCCCTCACTTCAGCAGTCCTCTTTTTGGTCACCGTACCTGGAAAAAAATAGAAATTCAATCTTAGTATCTGTTTACCTCTCTCAGTTGCCCCCATTAGACATTTGATAAAGCGAACTAAAAAAAATTCGCCAGAAATCGATATTTCAAAATAATCTCGTAGCCAAGCCTCATTCTTTAAGTATTACTATCATGTAACGTTGGGTAACATAAATTCGCGGGGTACTTAAATTCGCGATTTTTCGAAAACGGGGTATTTAGGGATATGTGCTAGATGCAACATAAGTAATACCGCTAGAAATGCAAACCTGACAGACTTACGTATTCAGAACACTGTCTGAAAAGCTTCGATAAGCATGCATTATAAGGCGACGAGGTCAAAAACTCTCCGTCCCTTATTGGAACAGTCTGAGGGCTTCGTGGGAGAATTACACAACATGGTTGTCGGCTGGTTTATAAGAAAAATGTCACATCCGCTTCCTGCTAAACACAATTATTTACAAGACAACTTATTGCAATCTATTTTGCTAACCTGCAACTGGATTCTAAGTGTGATCAATCATCAAAACTCCTCTTTGTTGCTACAACCTACGGCACGTGTATTTTCCCGCCGCCATATTGTTAACCAGAATCCTGTTGTCAAGCAGACGACAAAGGTTTGTGAGGAACACTTTTTTGTCTAAATGCTGCGTGTGATAGTGGACTGAGGAAGATATTTTCCTCAAAGTTTGCTCCTAACACAACAAGGAACACATGGACATAGTAGTATTACCATTGCTACGGCATCCAGCTAACTTCCCATGAATAATGTAACGTTACACGTTGCCCGATGATGACGATGGGCCGACTTTGAGTAAAGTTCTACCGACTCAACACACGGGTTGTTCCCGAACTGGCCTGATGTGTGCGGTACGGCCGTTTTTTCGTGTATTTTTTTTTTACTTGGACACGTCTATATCCATAGCACTCTCCTCAAGCCAAGGATGGAACGAATAGCTGCTGTATAAAATGTGATTAGCGGTAAGATATTCAAGACGAATCTTCTCTCCCGAATTAATGTTCACCCCTGTCCGACAGCACCGTCATTGTGCGTGCGGCGGACGGTAGTTTCAAGTTGAAATATTATGGTGTCAGCACGACTAGAGACAAAATCTACCATATATATGATGAGTGCAAAGATAGTACATGATACCGACAGAATTATAGAAAAAAAAGGTGGTTTATTGTTCTGCTAGATTGATTTCAGTCAACCATTATCGGAAAAATCCCGAATTTATGTTACCCAACGTTACATTCCTGCTAAGTTATATTGAAAACATCGAAGCACAAGCCAAGGAGAGCGTTTTTCTAAAAAAAGGGGCGTTGCATAAATTATCACCTTGCTATAAGGTACTATCTGAAAAAAATCAAGGTTGAGGAAGGTTTATAAAGCTTAAGAAGGTTTTTTTTTTCAAAAACATCCCAAAATTCCTCAGCCACTCTTCAACAATACCTTAAGGAAACTTTAACACAAACTGACTGAAAGGTTTACTTTACATACCTGCATAGACTTCGAGTTCGCACACTGTGAGGATACGGCCGTTGCCAGGCAGACGGATTCCAACATACCGTCCTCTCAGTCCGTTGCAGTTGATGGCATCGGTGTCCAGATTAGTCGGGATGGTGTGATGCCCGCCACAACGCGGGTTCTGGTTTATGTTTGCGTTGTTTCCAATGTGGATGGTGAAAGGGTTGAGTCGTCCGCTGCAGCAGTCCCTGCGATTAAAGAGGGACACCCACTGGACTGAAGTGGTCCTACCGAGGTCCACTTGCAGCCAAGGGTTCGACATCGCCGGAGTGTGGGTGCAGCACATGCTCGGCCAGGCACGGGCCCTGCAACCGTCCGTCGCTCGGGAGGCGTACCCGTTATGTGCGACAGCCGACTGGACAGTTGGTTTACCCAACGCCAGGTTGGGAGCTTATAGGGAATAAAACAGTGCATTTTAAGTGACCTCAAAGGTAGAAACAACGCGGGAGTACAGCCACGATCAGTTGATGGCTTAAGCCCCCCACTCCCTGGACACGTGGCACGCGTCGCTGCGTCCTAAACTGGATTTGTGTTACTCTTGACTTCATATAATGAGAATACCATTCAAATGGTACAAGTTTGACCAAAAAGACAACAAAACAAACAAAGCTTAAAAAGGTTCGTTTTTTCAATGAAATTCGTCGAGTGGTTTGTCACTTCGATCGGCCGCAGTGACCCCGCCAGCGTGCCGCGGGTCCAGTGAAAGGAGGGGGGTGTGTGTGTGTTAGAAGATCATGTATGATGATCTATTGGGTCCACAGTTATTTTAAAGAACATGTACACTAGATGACTATTCCAAAAATTTGGAACAAAGTAAAGTCTTCTCAATAGAGTTCAAGTTGCTTCTAAAGACTTAATCCCCGATTTGCCGACCATGGCCGCCCTGCCTTCCCCCCAACCATAGAGTGGGTCGGGATCAATGACGGCTGCGTTTGGCGGTTGGTCGGCTCGGTTGGCTGCACAATCCGAATGTTTTGAAAATGTTGAAATCATTCGGCTGTGGACGGGAGGTCTGGAATAGGTTGGCTAACGGTTTGCTGGTGGTTGGGAGTAAGTCGGTAGAGGTCGGGTGTGGTTTGGAGTCAAATTTGACTCGTAACCACGTCATTACCACTGCTGACGTACTCCCAACTAGTTCCCAACCTACCCACGACTCACACCAGATTCTTAGACAAATCTTCACTGACTCGTTCCCAAGTAAGAAACCTAGAGGCCGTATTGAAACTACTTGTGATTCGAATTTGATCTCTCGATGATATCATGTCCTTGATGATATGAACAACCTAAAAGTACGGATCATTTTGATTTCAAATGTGCCCATCCTAATTCGCGAGAGGGTTGGCAATCGACTGGGAGTTAGTCAGGAGGGATTGAGCGGTCTGTGGGTAGAGATCGGCATGGTTGGGAGTAGGTTAGAAAGCATTCTGGGCTCGGTCGGGAGTAAGTCATGTACCGGTTGGGAGACGGTTGGGAAATGATTAGAACATGGTTGTCGCTCAAATATGCTGCTTCCGACCTACCGCCTATATTGGTTGGCATGTTCGGCTATCTGCAGCCAGGTACTCTCCAAGCAGAGGTGTGGGTCTGGCTGATGGTTTTTGACGTGTTTCAGGCGTTTTTGTAGGGCTTTCTAATGTCTACACGCTGGGTTAGAGAGACCAAAAACATGACCAAGTAGAAAGCCAGACAAAAACGCCTAAAAACACGTCAAATACCAGCCGGACCCACTCCTCTGCTTGGAGAAGAAAGCCACGGCCTTATTTACCTGCATAAACCTCCACTTCGCACAGCGTCAAGATTCGGCTCTTCCCCGGCAGTCTGATGCCCACGTACCGGCCCCTCCTCCCGCGACAGTTGACAACATGCTCGTTGTTAGTCGCAGGAAAGCGGTGGTGCCCGCCACACCTTGGGTTGCTAGCCACGGCAGTCTTGAAGCCAACGTGGACGTCGAAGGGCGTGATTCTACCATGGCAGCAGTCACGACGGTTGACAATGGCGACGTGGTCGACTGTGACAGCCCTTCCCAAATCGACATACCACCATGGGTCGTTTTCTGCATTTGTATGTGTGCAGGAGGAGCGTCCCCAGAGGGGGCTTCTGTTTCCGTCGACAGCTCGCCCGGGGCTTCCTCCATGGGCAACACTAGATTGGAACGTAGGTCTTCCATTTGCAATGTTCGGGCCTGAAAGTAAGGATATATACAAAAAGCATGACCAAAGCGTGTCCAGAACACGAAAACACCGAACCCGGAAGTTCCGCTGCACTATCATAGCAAGCCAATAGGCGGCCCAAAATCTGAGGTCTCAAGAAGACCTACTCACATACCAAATATCATGACAATCAATCAAAGCATTCTCCAGTTATCGTGAGACACACCCACACAGACACACCCACACACAAACGCTGTGCAAAACATAACCTTCTCGACAAAGGTAATTATAATATAGCCAGACGTCATTGACCAATCAGAAGGCTCCATTTATGGGTCATTATTTTCCCATCTTGACACCATTTTACGGGTCATTAATCTCCGGCTCCATACACTTACCAGTTGTTCCAAGGTTTCCATTGGTCCAATTTTCGGAAACGATACCGTTACATGGGAAGGTGTGTTTTTTCTATTCAACTCTAAGAAACCTTCTGATATAGACATACTTGTGAAATATTGTTGTTAACCTGCCCCCTATTTCACACATGGTACAGCCCTCAAAGAAAACAAAGCAGCCATCTTGGTTTTCTTCGGTGATGTGTCGTGTTATGATAAAAACGTTAATGACCCGCTTTCATTCGGTGTATACGGTGTGATATGGCATGGTCAGTTCCTATAACCACTTCATAAAGTGCTGAGGTCGCGTGGTTTTAGGAACTGATCAAGCCTTATCACACCGTATACACCTCAAGGTGGGTCATTAATAGTCTCTACCAGACTAACTACGCCCAGGGTTTCACTTGCAGGCTCCTAAACGGGCGAAATGTGATCTTCACTGTGGACTGACTCTACTGGCTAATTATTCCTTTTTCTGCCGAATTTTACGATTCATACGCCCGTAAGAGGGCCTGGTGGAGGCTAGGTCATTAACCCTTTATTCATAGGTACACTTTAATAAGTGGTTCCATATATAATGGTTGACAGATGTACTTCTGCATTATTTGTACCCGCATGGACCTCCTCTGCTTATTGTTGAAGTAAAATAAAGATGAAACAAAATCAATATGCCTCTGTTTATCCATTCCTCTGTATTTTCCTACATGTAAGATGCCTCTTTGAAAGAAGCTTAGCGAAAAAGTTATTAGGTGTAAATGTTATGGACCAACATCTGTTTATAATCAATAAAATTTACACTCACGAAGTGCTCCGTACTGACGTAGGGCCATGTCGTCATCACCGACGTTGTTGTCCTCAGGATTGACTTCTTCCTGCACTAAATCTGTGTTATAAAATAAAATCAGTGGATAAATGTTGTGCAAAGAACAGTAAACTGAACGAACCACTTTCTAGCAAAATTACATAGTTCTACACAAAAAGATGTATTTCACTTCATGATAAAAACATCGCCAACCAAGAAGAACCCCTTTGATGTCAAAAAAGTATTTTCAATTTTATAACTACGACGGAGAGTCAAAAAAGTAATCGTGGCAGGTTACGTAGATGCACATACATTTTTGAGACTCTCATTTTGTTGTTCAGATTTACATATGGGCTAGCAACAGAGTTGTTTGGAGGACAGTGAAAATCAAAGCCAAGTTTTTGTTGACTACTTCCCCATTGATTTGGAGAAGCGAAGTTTGACAGTCGATAATCGTTTGACGTGCAAAGTTTCCTTTCTCTCTCTCAATCTCTTTCTCTCTTTCTCTCGCTCTCACTGTCACTCTCACTCTCTCTCTCTCTCTCTCTCACTCTCTCTCTCTCTCTCTCTCTCTCTCTATCACTTCGCTCAAGCAACGATGAAAGAAAAACTGAACGGAGTTTAGAAATGAGACTAGATATGTGGCCTATACAGATATGTATTTTGAATGTTTTTATTGAAACACCCTTGTACTCCTTTCTATTTCTGACGGAATATAAAGGGGTGGACATCTTAAAATCAAGTCAGTCGCTCATACAAGCCTGAACAATAAAAGATATTTCAGTCTCAAGAAGAGATATGCCTTTAACTTTCTGCCAAACACACTTCAGCCTATGCGATGAAAATGAACTTGCTAGGATATCGATACAAGTACCATAACTTAATGACTCCACCTCGTATAAAAACCCTATTTTTGTAGCCTCCATAGTAGGCTCTCTGGGGCCTTGAGGGGGGGGGGGGATCTATTGGTTATAATACACTTTTGCTGATGACTTCTTTTTGCCAAAATGGTTACGGACTGGCTCGCAAACGACCCCGTACAGAATAAAGTCTTCAGCAAAAGTGTATTATAAGCCATAAGACCCCCCCCCCCCGAGGCCCAAGAAAGCCTGGTATGGAGGCTACTTTTTTGGTGCAAAGCCAGGAGATTAATGAGTTCCTCTTTCCATTCCTTCCTTCTTTCTTTCTTTCTTTCTTTCTTTCTTTCTTTCTTTCTTTCTTTCTTTCTTTCTTTCTTTCTTTCTTTCTTTCTTTCTTTCTTTCTTTCTTTCTTTCTTTCTTTCTTTCTTTCTTAACCACATTTACCAAGTTTACCATACGTTGCTTTTATGATATAAGGTAATGGTACATGCAGCTTTTGTCTTATGGAATATCTGAGCATGCAATTATGGAACCTTGTTTACGGCAGAAACTGAACGAAAAAAAAATTCTTAACCTTCAATCTCTTTAAGTAAAAACTCCGCTTTCTTGATGTCTTCATCCTTAAGCTGTTGGTCCTGGGAAGACATGGTCTTGGCTTGTGATATTAAAAAAAAATTGAAATCATATTCAGACTGATATACCAACATCAAAGACGCGCACAATACTACACATTTAATGTCATTATAGTTTTATCCACAATAGATTGACATTGAAGAGAAGCAAATGTCCAAGCGATAATCCACATTTCTATTGTTTCCTTTTATGTCAGCGACAACAACGCTTTTAAAATTAGACCCTGCCTCATTATAAGTAAAAGTCTTTAAAAATAAAGCACGTTGTATTCATTTACCAATCACATCTGTATTTCAATCAGTACCACAGTACCATAACCTTACATTTGCATCGAATTCAGTTCAGTTTGCTTCATTTTTCGTTCCATTTCGTTCCATTTCATTCCATTTTGCACTTCTGTACACCCAGTGAATGCTTACCTGGATACACGGCTCCAGCCAGGAGTGTCAGTGCCAGGACAAGCGCGAAGTGACCGGTCATCTTCAGTCTTAGTCTCCAGTGCCTCTGTATGTGAGACAAAACATCCAGCGGGTTACTGTAAATGCAGAAATGTTCGCGGTGGTTTTATGTTCGCGGTTTTCGCGGTGAATTTTCAGCACGAACTGAAAACCACCGCGAAACTTTTTGCCCACCTATGACTGTAGCACTATTATTGTTTCAAACGCGAAATTTAGACCGCCGCGAACACTCCATTTTCTCCCGGCTACCGCGAAATAAAAATCACGCGAACTTAAATGCATTAACAGTACACTGTGTACTTTATCGTTGCAACATACAAGTAGCGATATTTCTCACGGAACAAAAGATCTGCGTGTATTGTAACTAGATATATGATTAAGTTTTAAGGAATCCTAAGTATACAATGTCAGAATGAAGATGACAGGAAGGTTCTTGGTTGTCCAATGTTTTCAATGGTAGATCAACTGGCTTCTTGCACTAATCTAACTACAGGAAGGTTCTAGGCTATAGGTTCGGCGTCGTGTGGCGCAACTGAAGAACACGCGGCTGTCAAACAATGGGTCCCGGGATCTAATCCAAGGTGTGCCCAGAGACATGTCCGAACTTGCGCCCCGACGTTGTGCCCTTGGGAAAGGCACTTAACACGACTTTCCTCACTTCACTCAGGTGTAAATGAGTACCTAGCTCATCTAGGGTTAGGGGCGTCCCTCGGATAGGACGTTAAAAGGAGGTCCCGTGTTTGGGGAGAGCAACACCCCGCGCACGTTAAAGAACCCACCACACCTTTCGAAAAAGAGTAGGGGCATGCCCCGGTCTGCGATGGTCCAAATCTTACAGTCCGGTCTGGGATGACATCTTGAAAAGGTGATAGTTCACCTGTTATGTCAATCCTTCCACAAAAATGTGGTAAATCAAAATAAATAAATAAATAAATAAATAAAGTGCTGTCAATAAAAAAAACAGTATCAACAGGAGGTACTATATTGGGGAGTCGGATATGTCAATTGTACAGCTACATCACGCTCCTCCACAGCGTCGAAAAAAAAAGATCGTCAGCTTACCCAACCCAAATAGCGTTGGAAGCTTTTGTGTAATACGTGCAATACATTAACAGATCGCTTTGTGGCGCTATTTGGTTGAACTGCGGATCCTGGGACCGAGAAGAGGGAGGACTGACCGCGCGCCAATCAGGGAACTGCTTGCGCAAAGTACCCTGAGTACGAGGTGGGACCTCGCTCCCGTAGCGAACTCCTTTCGTGACATAACTCCCCTTTCTGAGGTGCCAACAATAAGGTACTTCGTAAATCTCCGTTTCTTAGAACGTATAACACGTAGACCGCCAGCAGTGGAGAGATTTCATTGAGAGCCATGCTGCCCCGACGGCTGACTAAGCTATGGGAGAGAGTGAGTGAGTGAGTGATAACAATTGTACAACATTTTACCCCCAAAATCGCCATCTCGCATTCTGTTTTAGGCCGTGCTAGTTAGAAGAAACAACGGTTCAACCAAGGAGGTTTTATATAGGTTCAATATAAAACCTTCTTGGTTCAACTAACAATGTAGAAGATCGCCCATACTGGTGTGCACAGATAACTACTGAGGATCTGTCAACAAAGAAAGAAAACAAAAGAAAACAGACAGCTGTGAATTCCAGAAAGTTTATTTTGTTGAGCTTGATGTGATATAATTTTCAAAGCCCACGACCTAAATCCTATGACTTCTCAGGGGCGCTGGGTACAAGCTTGCAGCTACATGGCGAGGAGTTTGGCGGTCATGCAGCCACTTCCTCATTGGTCGATTCTCTAATTATCAGGTAATCATTGGCTAAACTGCTAATTGTGATTGACAGTTAGGATCGGTCTAATGTTTGCCACAAGGGCATCGTTTTCATTCTATCATGTCCGCCGCATGAGAAAGGTGTATACGCTCGATCGTGCGCGACTTCCCCTGGGCTGACAACCATTCAGTAAACCAACGTATACGTGACAGGTGTGCACTGCCGGAACGGCTGTATAAGCAGACGTACGTCACGCAGCGCACTTTCAAGGGTCCATAATGTGACGTTACACATTCGCGAGTGTTTCGCGAGCCTACAAAAACCCCGGCGACGATGACTTCTCACATTACAATGACGCCATATTTTTTTGCATCACGGACGTCGCTATACATTTTGATTGTGTAGTTTGAACTAATTATGTATAGAAACGACTAAATGAATTGACTTTGAAAATCCAATTTTCGGGTCCTAATATTGCCTGGGTTGCCTTTAAGTGACCAAGGACGAACCCAAATTCCTCTAAGTTAGTCAAGAGTAGTGCTGCATACCTAAACTCGTGTTCAGGTTCAGGTCCGGATTCAGATCCAGAGGTTCAAGTTCTGGTCCAGACTTTGGCTGGCTTTACAGAGAGATGGGTTGTTGTAGCTGATTTTGGCTCGAGCATTTATCTGTTTGTCGAATCAGATGGGACGCTGGTGAAACAAGAGAAGCCACTAGTCAAAGCAACTAAACTACGCACAAAAAGTTCGGAAACTTAACTTTGGTTGATCATATCTCCGTTGTTTTTTACCGATTTTGATGCATTATATATCATTATAAAGCTTGTGTGATTCCCTGTTCTATGATACCAAACTTGTTGTGATTGAAAACCCACGGAACAAGTACCAGGATTAATAACGTGAGTGGGTCACGGAGAAAAAGTGCCAAAAATTCCCTGTTGGTGTCATACGCGCGCTGCGACATCCTATCGGTATGGGCGCGGATGATGATTCAATATATTGTTTCCTCAGGTTCTAAGGTTATTTTTAGAACACAGACCATCCAGGTTATTTCTAGCACACAGAACATCCAAGGTTATTTTTAGCACATCGAAGAACCAATTGTTTACACCACATAAACACCTGCGTCCTGCAACGGTATCGTCATCCACAGGTGTTATTTTTTGTTATTGTTTCATAACAAACATTGGGGTATGGGGAGGCATAAACTCCAGGGGAAGACAAGACTTGTACCAGGAACCCTCAATGCAGAAAGATATCGTGACACAATACTTGATCCGGTGGCCATCCCTTTCCTCCATAACATGGGGCCGAACGCCTTGCTGCAAGATGATAACGCCCACCCACACCGGGCAGGGATCATCGCCGACCATCTCCAGCATGCAGGTGTAGAGAGGATGGAGTGGCCCTCTAAGAGCCCGGACCTGAACCCCATCGAACATCTATGGGAGCAGCTTGGGCGAGCTGTCCGTGCAAGACACGGTGGCTGACCTAGGACGACTGCTGGTGGAGGAATGGGACGCTATCCCACAGCATCGCATTGCGCGACTGGTGACGAGTATGAGGAGGAGGTGCCGTGCTGTAGTGACAGCGTGTGGCTGGATCACCCGTTACTAAGACTCCTTGCTAACCCGTTACTAAGACACAGATTGTTGGTTTTGATAAAGAATAAACTTAGCTTTCATGAATATGTCTTGTTTATTCTTGTTGATTTTTCACAATACTCTCGTACAGAAGTCAATATCAACAGAAGAATATGTACGGAATAGCATGTTTGACTATAGTAAGGTAATCTGGGCACTTTATTTCTTCGACCCACTGACTTTAGCAGGCCTGATGCTCGTTTCATGAACTTGCAATCACGATAAGTTTGGTATCATGGGAAAGGAAATCAAATAGGCTTTTAAATGATATGTAATATATTGAAATCAGTAAAAGAATAACGGAAATATGATCGACCAAAGTTAAGTTTCCGAACTTTTTGTGCGTAGTTTAGTCAAATACAAGTTATTTCGCTACATGGTACAAGTTATGTCGCTGCACGGTTAGTTGTTTTCGCTACATTTGAATGTTATTTCTCTATATGGACTAGTAACAGTAGAAATGGTTTTTTTACTACATTTACGTATTATCAATGAATGGAATCGGACATCCGCTGAAAACTATTCGGCCGCATGAAGGTGTGAGCCCGATGATTTTCATACGGGGGGCGATCACGTTTCATACAGCGTGAGTAGAGATTCAAGAAGAAATAAACTTATTTCAAATACGCCTGCATTTTACGTACGGATTTTCTGAGCGAGTAGATTGTGATACGCTGCCATACATGTGTTTCGTAGTAAAATTTCCATAAGGGACTGTACGGAATTAAGTGGGGGGAGGGCCAAGAAAAAAAAAGAGCTGGGGGGAGGACCAAGGGAAAAAAAATTGTCTGGGGGGAGGGCCAGGGGCTTTTTTTCTCGGAATTCGTAAGACTTGTCCAACACCTTCAGAAGTCGCGCCGTGAAAAAAAAAATACCGGCCAAAACGCGTATTGGGGGCGTCTAGGGGCCGAGGATCAACCTTATATCAATAATTCGATCAGCTGAAAAGACAACTCTGTTAATTCTATAGAGATCTTGGCTTTATAGTACAGATCATATTATTAGAGATTAATTAAGTTTAAGCGCTGCAAGGATACAAGACTTACCTTCCAGCCAGCACAGAAAGCGGCGCTGGCAATCGAGGTCCGGCCGGGCATCCTATCCCGGGAAATTTAGGATTTTCAAGTCATCACAAAACCTTTAAAACTAAATGGGAACGCCTCCCAACAAATTTTCAAAACGCTGGAAATCGGTAGACTATGCTGTGTTTTCAGGTACGTGACTACCGACCAAGTTTCAGATTGGACATGGAAAATACTATTTCCGTAAAACCTTTGATAAAACCGGTCGCCATATCAGTTATGTTCCCGTTGATTTCATTTCGTGTTCATTCATTTGTTCTCGACTAAAGAGTTCCTTTTTATGTCGCTAACACTGGGGGTTCCCCGTGAACGTTACTAACATGGAAAGCTATAAAGTAAACATGAACTTACAAGTAAATTTCCCAGACTGTAGTTTATTTACAAACATAACGTTACCACTGACAACCAGCGTAACCTTAATACCTATACCGCTTGCAGGATAACAAAGTATGAAACTAGATAGAGTAGATCCATTTGTGGGTCGAACAAGAAGGGCAGGTAAATTACCGTCAAAAGGTTCCACACGACATCAAGGCCGGTTCAATGTAGGATCGATGCTAGAATTTATAAAATTGATGATCCTTCGGTGGCAAAATCGTAACCGCTAGCCATGGAAACTTTAGTCAGTTTAGAAATGTGTGTCTCCACAGAAAAGCCGCGTGCTTCGGTTCTCAGTTTGCTTTCACCCTGTACGTACTATTCCCGTTTCCTACGTATGTGCGGCAGTCGTGCTACTTAGATATCGAGGTCTTTGCTTCATTTTTCACGAGCAAATTTAGCAAAATCGCGACACAACTTTGGACAATATGGCTGTACTCACTGCCTCCAAGCATAAAAGAGGGAGATCTCGATCACGTTACATGTTGAAACCGTTGTTATACTTGTCTATATAGAATATAAGGATTATAAAAAGTTTGGGAGTGATTCTAGTGATTTGTATTGATTCTGGAAAAGATATAAACCTTTTATGTATCGATGTGTTTGCCTTTGTGCTTTGTTACGTTGTGATGCTGTCAGCATTCAGGCGTTTCAATAATGGCTTTCATGTTTGGCGCGAGTTCATCCCAGTTCATGATTTAACGGCTTGTAGAATCTTTAGCACCGCGAAAAGCCGTATTGCTGTTATTAAAACATTAAGAGCCTTGACGCACGTAGAGCAATCACAAAACTCAGAATTGGCTGTCATAAATAAAGTATAGAAACGGGGAGATTTCAAAAACTTCCAATCGACCAGAGGGTTTGTCCATTTTGTCCAGAGGTAGTTGAAGACGAATATCACTTTTTGATGGTATGTCCCAAATATTTTGATGTACGTAATTCACTATACTCAATGCTATCGTCGGATCTACCAGGATTTATCTCAATGGACTTGAATAGTAAATCTAAGTACATAATGACATTTGACAACCCATGCATGGTATACATTGGGAAGTATATCAAAGAATGTCTAGACGTTAGAAACTCCTCCAATGATTGTAAAATCCCATTGTCATCCCATACTACTACACCATATTGTATAAGATAGACTACTACACCATATTGTATAAGATAGACTAGTTAGCCTAATAGAATGTTATCTATGTACCAATGAATGCCATACTTTGTACCTTGTACAATTGTTGTGCAATAAAGTTATTATTATTATCAAAAGGGCACAATGAGGGGAAACAGCACCATATTTGATTGGTGCCACTGTGTCAGTGGCCCCGCGTAAGCTTGATGTTTTTGAGGCGTGCCGCACACCGCACCCTCATGGAATGCTAACACGGCGTAACCGAGAACTCTGGAAGAACGTAGGCTTCCTTCTTATGAAAACAAGCTAAGGCTGTTGTTCAAAGATTCCTGTACTACTGTTGATGGTAATAAGCTAGCCTGGGTGTCATCCTATTTCCACCGGGGCTCCTACACTCGCTACCCCAGGGAGTGTAGGAGCCCCGGTTGAAATAGGATGTTACCTAGGCTAGTAATAAGCCGCACTTTTACCTTCTTTTTTTTGGACGCAGTTACATTTTCAGACACAGTGGCAAATCATGGTACGTTTCATCAAGCGTCTACATCAACACCGAGAAGTGCCAGCGTGGGATCTTTCCCACCATGTCACACAGCTTCAGTGTAAAACACAGAATGACCGTGCGCATTTCTAATTTTTTTTTTACCGACCTCGCAGCAATCTGTGGGTCGACATGTCAAAAATGTCAAAGTTAGATTTGGCCTCATTTGACGGGCGGACGCCCCTATGCCGGATAGGACTCTACGTAAAAAATCGCTATCCCATCGTGGTTTATTTTGCTCAGAACTGGCTCTAAAATGCACCAGAGAGCATCTAGATTTTAAAAAGTTTCAGGGGGAGGCCAACCAGACCCCCCAAACGAGTGGGGTGGAACCCCCTCTCGTGCTCTCTCCCCGCGCTGTGTGGTGATGGCCTTTGGCCACGTCTGTGGTTGCGCGGGGCCCCAAGCGACATGCCGCGGCGAATCCTGCTCGCTGTCCCCGGGGCATGTCGCTTTGGGCCCTTCCCCGTCTCGTAGAGGCTAGTCCCATGGAACGATATAACTTACACCAACCCCGTAAAAAATTCCATTCAAATGTAGCGGAACAACTAACCATGTAGCGAAAGACTGGCCATGCAGCTAAAAGTACTGTAGCGATCTGACAATGCAGCGAAACAACCTGTAACCGTTTGCGCGCCCGCCACGACAGTTTTTCCTACCGGTTACTTTGTCGTCAGCTCTCTGCACCACGCACGGGGAAGAGAGGCGACGGGTGGCCTCTCTTCCGGACAGGTGTAGAACCAAATCCTTGAGCTGCCAAATACGCGAGAGGTCAGCTACTGCACCTGAGCACGATACTTGGGGGGGGGGGGATTCCAGTATACGTGAGAGGAGCACCTGTGTGGAGTTAGGGCTGGGGTCGATGGGGGCAGGGCAAGATTTACAGGTAGGAATAGCGTTAAGATTAGGGCTAGGGAAGGGGTTTGGGGCTAGAGCTATGGTTAGAATTAGGCTTAGACTTATGCTTACAAATTACCAGGTCCCACAAATGTTTTGCACCTTATATAGAGTACTCCTCTCACCTACACTGAACCCCCCCAAAGTGTCGTGTTCAGGTGCAGTAGCTGACCTCTCACGTATTTGGCAAGCTCAGAAATTTGCCTAATACCGGTCACTTAAGCTTTGTGGTCAGCTCTCTTCATCGCACACATGGTTGAGAGGGGACAGGCCTCATCTCTTCAGGCGACAGGAGCAAAGCCTGTTAGGTCGCGTTCGATCAGACTTGGCTTGACCCATACTTTCCTACATATCATAGTCTATGCCTTAACTCGGGGGTACGCAATCCTTCTCCGTCGCGTTTGGGAATGACTCTGTGTAGCAACTTTCTTTTACCAAAAGAATGCAGAGCCACTTCAAAAGGTACGTTTTTCCGTATGCATAAAAGGTTTTGGACACGAAAAAATGGGAAGATATTTAGAAAACAAATTCCACCATCACTTCTTTAGAAAGGGAAATTTCAGGTCTGTTGGAATTGGGTATCAGTTTTTTAAGAAAACACGGCTTGAAACAGTAACGTTCTCTCCTTTCTTCAAAGTCACGAGCTAATCATCTCCATGTAGCATCTATGTAATTCTCGAAAAGTTTTTCTGAAAGTGGGGTGCAGTTATTCCATTTTGAAAATACTGATTCTCAAACTAAGAAGTCTAGAGGGCCAAAGTCTTCACATTCGCTTGGGAATTATTCCAGACTTTGTGTAAATCTTAAGATTTAAAAAAAAAACGGTCAGAACTTACTTTTTCTGCTGGCTGTGTGGGCTAAGCGCGGTGAACGAAGTACCTGAAGTGTAGCTATGCTCTCCCGGACTGGTGCGCTAAGTGTCCAATTCAACAAATTTATAGCAGTACGTATGCAAATTCTCTGCCAATCACCCACAATATGCCTTTTAAGGGAAACTGGCTCCTCCAAGCTTTGGCGAAGAGGAGAACGCACTTCTATGATTGGTGAAATTACTATAGATACACATAAGTTCACGGGGATTTTATTTCACAGTAGGGAGAAAATGGCGTGTTCGCGGTGGTCTTAAGTTCGCGTTGGAAACAATAGTAGCGCCACAGCCATAGGTGGGCAAAAACTTTCGCGGTGGTTTTAAGTTCGCGCTGAAGAGTTCACCGCGAAACCCGTGAACATAAAACCACCGCGAACATTTCTGCATTTACAGTAACTAGGGGTAGATTTCTTAGGGAGGAGCTTAAGAAAGATGACATCATTCCCAAGTGAATAGCGCGAATACGTGTTCTAGGTAAAACACAAACAATAAAGCGTAACGTTAGACACAATCTCAAGTTTACCGTCTACTTCACAACAATGGAACGAAATCACCGTGAACCCTGTTTTTGTAACCAACACATACCAGTTGCAGTATGTGCCAAGTAACTGCCGCGAACACGTTAGATTCATGTACTTTTACTGACAGGTAAAAAAGCAATCAACCGTCAGACGCGTTCTCAAGTTAACCGTCTACTTCACAACAATGGAACAGAATCACCGTGAACCCTGTTTTTGTAACCAACACATACCAGTTGCAGTATGTGCCAAACAACTGCCGGGAACATGTTAGATTCATGTACTTTGACTGACAGGTAAAAAAGCAATCAACCGTCAGACACGATCTCAAGTTCACCGTCTACTTCACAACAATGGAACAAAATCACCGTGAACCCTGTTTTTGTAACCAACACATACCAGTTGCAGTATGTGCCAAGTAACTGCCGCGAACACGTTAGATTCATGTACCTTTACTGACAGGTGAAAAAGCAATCAACCGTCAGACGCGATCTTCACCACAATGGTACTACCACACCGTGAACCCTGTTTTTCTAACCGACACATACCAGTTGCCGTATGTGTCAAATGATATATTTCGCCGCTGACATATTCTTTCACTTGCAGCCAAACAAAAAAATGCCAAGAGGAAGACGAGAATCCTAGCGCAGACAAATGATAGGACACAAGTGTAAGATAAAACATCAAGGTTCCTCTCAAACAGTCCATAAGGGTAATACGCTGTGTGACCGTGACCACGTTGGCTGTAACACACTATCCTCTACCAGGCTCCTCGGGTCGCTGGAAAAATAGACGGATAACATGCCAGATAGAGTAGTTAGTCCGTTATAGAAGTTACAGTTTGCGACCTCTAGATGGATGGTATATTGGACCCTTTCTCCGTAGCCAACTGTCTTAAGCCCACGTCACAAATAAGAAATTCAGCTCGGCCGACGTGTTGGCGAGCTTCAAATGTGCATTTTCGGCCGAAGTACGGCCGACGTCCTTTCGATTACGCGGGCTTCGGGCGATTTTTAGAAATCAAAGTTGATCCAAATATTGACCTTTTACCAGGTTAGTCGATTCTGATTCGTACATTTCCAAAAGATGGTACCATCTCATGAGGGATTTTTGGTTATTAGTGTTCGACGGACGTCGTTCGAGATTTTCATTGGAAAATACGGTCGACGCTCGGGCGATTTTGAAATTCGGCGAGCTTCGGGCGATCTACAAATTCGGCCGACGCTCGCATGAATTGTGACGCCGGCTTTACTGTACTATTCACTCTATTTCTACTAATTTTGTTCCAGCCATCCGCTTGGCCTGGTAAGGGCTAGTAACACACCTGTGAACATGAGTCTTGTCACGGCTTTGGGAAAGCTCACTTTATGAACCTGTAAAACAGGTCTGTGACAAATAGACGAACATACATGGAAACATTCATCAAATAAAGCAGAAAATAGTAGACAAGAGGTCGCCAATTCGGATCGACCCTACCTGACCCTCGCTAAATCTAAAAACCTAGCTTTCCGCAACAATTCTGCTCGTCGAAGTCGTCCTTAGAAAAAATTGCCACTGAAATAAAACAGACTTCAAGTCACAAAAGTTATTACAAACGGGTGCTAACTGGGCATCAAAAACTTGCGAAAGAAAGCCGATAACCCCCAAAACGCCTCACGAAGAATGGAGCCAAAACTTAACACGTGGTGCAACAAAACACGGAAGGAAAACACACAACTTGTCTCCCACGCTGGGCTTTCCTTTATCTGGAAGGACCTGAAATACGCACAAAAAACTGAAGCAACCCGACTGGGGAAAAACACTGGCGTCAGGCTAGAGGCGGACGGATATGCATGATAAATAGTGTCCTGATACAGTGTCCTCCCTCTCGCTTCACCAGCACACATACACACAAACGCACACACACACACAAACACACACACACACACACACATACACACGCAAATACATACATACATGTATACACACACACTAACACACAAACACACATACACACTCACTCACATACACAAACGCACACTCACACACACACACATACATACATACACACACACACACACACACACACACACACACAAACACACACACACATACACACACATACACACTCACAAACGCACATACACACACATACGCACACAATATGACGATATCACAACATAGTAAAACATGTTTATAGTACTCTTGAAAGGTTGAATGAAAGCTCACAGAACCATTAGACAATTTCTCTGGAACTTCAACAAGAGTCCGTAGGACACAATTCTCCGTTAAGTATTTATAGCATGCGAGCTGCGACTGGACACCATACTTATACACAGACTGGAGGTCACTCTGCACATGTTCGCAGCTAAATCTCACAATTCCCGTTGCCGCATTGGTATGTAACTTGGTATATCGTTTGCGAGGTTGCGTGTGGTGATGTACGTTGTCTATTTTACAATGTAACAGTGACTATACGATCACAGCAAGTAGGAAAGATATATACCCCGTATCTGCCTGAAGTATTTTAGTCAAGCGGAACGGATTATAGCATGGTATCTATCGCAGGGCAGTGGCACATGCCATTAATTACAGGGGTGCAATTACGATATTGCATTGACGATAAAAGTAGTTACGGTGTAACAAGGACATCGTGCATCACCACGCCCAACCAGGCAAACGATATGCCAAGTTACACACCAATGCGACAACGGGATCGTGAGTTAAACGCGCAAACAAAAGCATTTCCAATACTCCCAGAAGGGGGTCAACCCTCCTTCCCGGAGTAATGAGGTGATGCCCAATAGAAAAATTAATGGCTTGGAAAGTCGGCATACCGTTTTTCAGGCGGGGGCGCTGACAACTTTGAAATGCAATCCTTCCTCTTGCGTATTTCTGCCTGATAAATCAATCAAGCACACGTCCATGCACTATGCCTTCGCACAATAGAGAAAAGTTCAAAGAGACTTGCCCTGACATGTTCATGATAACATTCAAGCACAAACCATTAACAGTACTAGTGTTTGTTGAAGCCACGTCACACGTTCACAGTGGGACCAAAGTAAACATGATTAAAGCAGTAGTGAAAGGGTAGGGTCCACCATATGAACTTTCCATTGAAAGGCATGGTTAAGCCATGCAAAGACAATCACTTCAAAACACATTCTTTACCCCACTGAATATCTGTATTTTTACTCCTAGCGGCTTTTTTGGAACTGCAGGAGCAGGTTTTGCTTCAGACTTTGAAATGGAATAACTCAAGAAGGGCCTGATGGATGGTCATGATTTTTGGTAAGTATATAGCTTGAGTGATGATGTACATGATTAGATACTTATTATGCAAATTAGTATCTAATTTGCATAAGTAATGAGGAAAGTTTATAAATCCGCCAAATTCCATAATAGGACTCTCAAACATGTGACATATGTAAGTGAGGAGGAGAGAAATATTTATAGATATCATCTATGCTATAGAAGTATTCTCCGTTAACGTGTGCAATTGCTGTCGAAGAAGAATATCCGTGTACCTAATTGTTAAATCGCACATTGCCTTCGACTTTGGTAGTTTAATGTCACCAGAAGATATAAGAAATACGAATAGTAACCTTTTTACCGTCATGACAGACTATTTTTAGGCCGTAAAGGACATTATTATGGCTTGAAACCGTCGAAAATGACCTGTCGCAAATCCAAAAAGCACTTTTGGCACTGTATTTACATGTTGAAGAACGCGTTTCTTGAACAGAATCTTATCAATGATTTATTCCTACCGGTGAGTTTGACATGAAACAAGCAGCGGAGTTTGTCCAGGTGGACCATATCTCAAGCCCAAGTGCCATTTATGCCTGTCGCAAGTTTTTAACTTTGACTTACGTTACGAAGACGAACGAATGAAAATCTGTCAGAAAAGATTGATTTGTCCGAACTGCTCATGTGTTTTAATCAGGCACAGTATGTAGTATACTATCAAAGACACTACAGCGGCAACTGCGAACTATTGTCGGAGGAATCACAGCTTTGTTAGGGCTTGACGCGTTTTGCCATTTTATTTCATTAAGCTTACGTTACCATTATTACTGCTCTAAATAGAAGCAGTAGCCTAAACCTGCCCTTTACAAGGGAGAGCATAACCAGATAAGTAATTACCTGCCGCTAATTCATTCAGCAACCTGCCAGTTTATCTTTTTTCACCAAGTAATTGCCAAATTGACTTACGTTACCCCTTGACTTACGTTACCATTACCGTACACGTCATCGAACATACATCATGTTAATAGAATAATCAGGATTGCAAGTCAGAGGGTTTATCATGGGTCAGTCTCGTTCTGTGCAGCACCTCTGCGGCCAAGTTCTGACGCTGTTCTTACCTTGTAAAACGTCAACAGATGGTACATGTGCACAGGAAACCATTTCATATCTAGGAAGCCGAGTGTGATATTTTCTCGCTAAGGTTCAAAAATAATACTTGACAGCTTTCTTAGACCGAGGGGTTAACTCCCATTGGTAATAGATTGGTTCAAAACACTTGTTTCATGGAGGGATCCGAATAACTACAGTAGAATCCGCTTAACTGCACCACCCATTTGTCAGCATTTTTGGTGCAATTATCCGGCTGGTGCAATTATGCGAAATGCCCAGCTGGACCGCACCACCATGGGCGAGGGGGTGTATTGTTAGTCAGAAACACTAGCATAAAGAAAACAGACGAAATTATTCAGTTATTAACTTTATTTATTGACCCTTTGCTGAAAATAAAGAAATGACTACGAACCTGTTTTGATTTTGCATTCTTTCATTTTTCCATGCGATCTACCGCATTACAACACACGTGATGTTACAGGGGAGGCATTCTGAAACATCGTCATACCAGTCATGGGATAACAGTTTCTGTGTTACATTACGTAGAGTGCAGTTGTCGATTTACGTAAATCATGTACCGTCATGAAACTAGGAATTGAAACTAAAACTTGGTTACTGATTACGGATGACCCGCCCGGGACCTCCCATACGGCATACGATTCCTATCAACGCAACTGTCAATGGAGACCGCCTTCTTTTGTTACTCAAAACAGTTTTAAACATATTGGCGGTATTGGGCCTTTACACCGGCGGGTATCGGCTCATTTGTACCGCGTTTGTCGATTTTAGCGCACCTTTTCAGTTAACTTGTCGAGGATTTTTGAAAGAAATTGGTGCAGTTATCCGGCATTGGTGACCATGCGCGGTGCAGATATGCGGAGTCACTAACAATGCAGTGAATGGGAACCGGTTTTGGATATTGGGATTCGGTGCAATTAAACGGAAGGTGCGTTTATCCGAGGTGCAATTAAGTGGCTTCGTCTGTATAAGCACATGGCATTGGTAACGTAAGTCAAAGTCAAATGTTGACTTACGTTACCATAGTTATTAAGGACATTTAGCTTAGTTGGGACAAACAGAGGTAGACCGCATGTCTAGCATCACTTATATACATGGATGAATCGTTACAACTGTCACCAGTGGGTTAATACGCCTTTTTGATATGAATTGAATATGAACAACATCACAGTGTTAAGCGGTCGATATCTCAAAAAAGAGAAAGTCCTAGCACCTACCAAAACTTGTTTGGGATAGTGAACAATAGTAGTTATATGTTAGGCCCATTAGTAGCGGCATTACGTAAGCTTTACGAAGAACTTTATTTTTGACCATTTTTCAACCCCGAATTGCACACGTTAACGGAGAATGGGTGTATAACATTATGCTAATAAGGTCATCATTTGCATAATTGATGATAAATGTTAGCACAACCTTCTTTGATAAGCTCATACTTTGGACAACTTCTGTTAATTGGCTGAAGACGATCAACTGGTATGATTTATTTTGAAACTTTTGAAACTTTATTGACAATACCACATCGCAGACTGGCAAGTCTGAATTGGCGATAATTTTCACATTTGCTCGCAGAAAAAATCATGTGACTAATACAAATATACAACGTTTAGCAATGGTGCCATTTAAGAAGACTTTGCATTTACAACACAGAACACGAAGTAAGGACAGCTGACGTTGTAAAACATTCAAACATTCGAACGTGACAGGATAGTGCTGTTTGGTACAATGGAGTAGGGAAAACATGGAATTGTTAAGGAGATCAATCACTTATTCAGCAGGGTTACAAGGCACGGAATCGGAGAGTTTTTGAGTCTGTTGGTGCGGCAGAGTGGTATGTTAAGTTTCTGTTTGTTTCTGGTGTTCTGGCCGGATATGTCCCATCGGCCTCTTGTGCTCGGAAGCCAGTCCCTGAAGTTGGACTCCATCAGAGACCTTGCAAAGTTGAGACACAAGTCCTCTCTTCTTTGTGCCAGTGTTTTGAGTCCTAGCTGTTGCAGGGCGTGGGAGTAGCCAGTGTAGTCGTTGCCCAGTATGATCCGGCAGGCACGTTTTTGGATCTGTTCGAGTTTCTCAGTTTGCAGTTTGGTGAGGTCAGGTGCAGCGTATTCAAGGATCGGTCTGATATAGCATGTGTAGATCGTGATCAGGTCATTACGCGATAACATGAACCTTTTAAGTCTTTCGAGGAGGTAGAGTTTCTTTGCGGCCTTTCTCACCATCTGCTTGACTTGGACGTCCCAATGAAGGTTATTCCGGATGTGGAGTCCAAGGATCTTAAGGCTGGGGGCGACAGCAAGCGGTGAGTTGTTGACTCGCAGTGGTGGCAGAGGGGGATAGTTCCGACAGAATGTGATGTGCATAGCGAGGCATTTAGAGTCGTTTAGTAGCATATGGTTGTTTAACGTTCATTGGCATAACTGATCCAGATCTGACTGTAGGGTTGAAGGTTGTTTGAGCAGTGTTGATTGGAGCATGTTCATATCATCCACGTATTTCCATACCGGACTAGAGGTATCAGAAGCAGCATCGTCAATCAGTACCAGGAATAATATTGGGCCTAGTAGAGTTCCCTGCGCAACTCCGCATGTCAGATGTTCCCACTCTGAGAGAGCTCCACGGTAGCGCACGCGCTGTTTCCTGTCGGATATGAAGCTGGCCACCCACGGTATGAGTTCAGGTCGGAGTCCCATGGTTAGCAGTTTGGTAATGACGGTGTGATGGTGGACTCTATCAAATGCTTTGGAAAAGTCTGTAGCTACGAGAGTGCATACTGTTGATGGTTAGTCCGTCAGTCCCGCCCACAGAGCTAGAGGGCGAAGCCTGGTTTCGGCGCAACAATCTGGCGTGACATCGAGCTGAGGCATCATGGCGCACGAGCAGACCACTGCAGAGACAGCGGAGCAGTTCGCCCGAAGGCTGACCACAACCGTCTCGTCAGGGTTCGTGACCTTAGGACTGGCCATCGGTATGCGCCCGGGTCTGTTCGCTAAAGCCCCTGTCACACGTCCAATGGGCGGCCACGGAGAGCAAAGAGCGTGATTGGTCAACGCGACGTTCCATGTGCAGGACCTGGTCAAACTCCCCGCTGATTGGTCAGACTCGTTCGACTCGTTAGTATGTGATGCGGTACACGACCAGGCCGACCCGGAGGATGCGCTTCGGGAAATCTTCAGCACGGTCAAACCTGGGAGTCAGTTCTCCATGGTAGACATCAGGGGCCATACGGAGTTACTACCAGCTTACAGAGAAACGCTCGATTTTCCACCGCGAACATAAGAACGCCTCATTAATTGAAAACAAGTACAATTGAAAAAAAAACAACACCTGACTGTCGTCCAGAGCTATCAAGGCTTAACCGATCGTTTGATATAGCGCCTTCATTGGACAAAGGCTCCACCTGCCAGATCTTCCTAGAATTGCATTATTCTTGCGGTCAATAAAGCTTCTTTCTCATGGATTGAAAGCACCACCTAGCAACATTTACTAGAACTGCAATAATTCGATTTGGGGCATCGCCCTAATAAAAAGCATTTTTCTGTACCAGGGACAGGTTTACCCGTCTGTATCACAGTATCACAGGCGTAACTTTTAAAACATGGATGCTTTAGTGTGTAGATAGTGCTTAGTACCAACAGCAGGAATGTGTTTTTATGACTCTGTGTGCGTTTAATTATCACCATAGAAATGTCGCGTTGCGTTGACAACGAGACGGATGACTGTTCTTAAGATCTTTTGATTTTCTGCTGTAGCACCTCTGTGTTGTTGGGTATCCGGATAGAAAATCGAGCGTTTCTCTGTAAGCTTGTATAGTAACCCCGTTAAGAAGCAATAAGCTCAGCATACCAGTGTGTAGTGCTCCTATAAATATTTGTATACTAGATTGATCATAAACAAACTTATTAACCCTTGTCCTGCTGGATTTCCAGAGCAAAAATATTCCCCACAGCTGAAGTGCCCAGACACCTTTAACCCTATTCAGACCGGACTTTTTAGGTCATCCTGGGACGGGGGGGGGGGGGGCGCTTTTGAGGTCCTCCTCTTCGGACCCCTGTAACTCCTTAACTACTTATTTTATGACAACCAAATGTGTACAGGACGGTGTGTAAGTACAATATTCGTAATTTGACAACTTTGGTGTTATAATTATGTAATATAACGTAATTATGACGCCATCTACAAGGCTTTATTGGCTGGAACCAAAGAAATAGGGTATTCCCATAAAACTGGAGTTTTCTTTCTTCCTTTGCCAGGATAAAAGATCCTAAATTGTGAGTCACAGAAAGTGGGGGGGGGGGGAGTGTGAAATGAAATGATTTGTCAACTTAAGCATCACTGTTTGACAGGTGTTGTGTTCTGCATCAAGAACGGGTATGTTAATATCTAATGTATGTGCGCATGCCCTTGTGTGCATCTCATGAGAAAAATTATTTCAGCCAGTCGAACAAACAAACAATCAAGCGATATATCCTTGACGCTGAACGCAACCCCTGTCGGAAAAAAACACCTGCGTATAGTGCTTAAGTTGACAAAGTCTGTTACTCGAATGAAATAATACCCGTTGCCCATTTCCAAGGCTTGTTACATCAAATTTCGATGGTCTTGCTAAATCCTGGCTAGTCCTGTAGAAACGCGAACTGTCTACAATGTATGTTGTTCACTAATAAAAATGAAAACAAAGACCATATGTCAGTCACATATTTTCTTTATATGGTTTTATTGAATAGCTATCATATACACAGTATTCGTGCTACCCTTTATGAAGTTTACGTCTTTTGAGGGTTGTATCCACTGTGAGGCTTTTGAGGTCCACCCACGGCATAACTCCTAAACTATGTATCGTATATCTATGGCCACCAAATTTTTATAGGATGAAATATGAGTGAAATAGATATGACAACATTTGTGTCATTTTGACGTATTATGGCGTGATTATGACGTCATTTACCTGATTCTATTGGCTAGAACCGTAAAAACAGGGTTTTCCCATAAAAAGGTATGCAACAAATTTTAACAGAAAAGGTGACTTGCAGAATATTGATGTCTGTCAGGACCCATGGTGTGTCTGTAAGATGAACACAGCGTAACGGCACAATCTTGAAAAAATCCTAGATAAACAAGGTTATTTCCAATCCTCCCACCATTAATGTGAGGAATTTCCAGCACCATTTACCTCAAAGAATTCTGAACAATTTCCCCGGAGACTATCATAAAAGTTTTTCGTCTTACCAACAGCAGGCGTTTGATGGAGGTATTACTAAAATTAATTACTCAAAGCAACTAAATCTTTCTGCTACTACTACTGCTACTACTACTTCTTCTTCTTCTTCTCCTTTTCCATCCTGACGGACGATCGGTCCAGCGTCGATGGACTCAGCATGCAATGTTGAATTTCTTAAACACTGTTCTTGAGTTGAGCCCTTGACGTGAACAAGAAGGCAGGGTATGTCGATGAAGATTAGACATCCAGGTAATAAGATACGCCAAAAAGCAATTACTCAAACAACTGGATATGATTTTGGAAACGGTCAGACGTTTCAAGTAGCATCCACTACTTTTCGTCAGTGACTGTGAGCAAGATCAGTTGAACAGCAGGTTTATAACCACGAACTATGAATTGATATGCAAATAAGGAGAAGACAAATTTTTTAGAAGTCCAATAGAAAGCGAATTAGACAACTCAAGGCGAGGTTGAAGTAAAAGGGGACAATAGCTAAAGCTGGTTTGCCCCCAAGGCTAGAGGATATACAATCCAACCCTCAACAGGAAAGGAGGGCTAAGGGTGGAACTGTCTGGCACTTGGGACATAGCCTTGGGGGCAAACCAGCTTTAGCTCCTATATTAAAACAATAGGAGCTATTGTCCCCTTTTACTTCAACCTCGTCTTGAGTTGTCTAATTCGCTTTCTATTGGACTTCTAAAAAATTTGTCTTCTCCTTATTTGCATATCAATTCATAGTTCGTGGTTATAAACCTGCTGTTCAACTGATCTTGCTCACAGTCACTGACGAAAAGTAGTGGATGCTACTTGAAACGTCTGACCGTTTCCAAAATCATATCCAGTTGTTTGAGTAATTGCTTTTTGGCGTAAGGCAGGGTATAGTGATGACAGCTTGCCTTAGGACTGCCACCACTCCCTCCACCATCCATCAGCAGGCAGGAGGCAGAACATATCCGACGTCCTGTCCAAGTTGGATGGCCGCATTCGTTGGCCAAACCAGTATGCAATGCAAATTCTGGAACACCCTCACCGACACGAAGAGCCGGGTGCAGTTCGTCCGCCCTCTGTCGAGGCCGTTGACCGTCTACTATTCAACCCTTAGTCAGGTAGATGGTACGTGGTCAAAAGGAACTTTGGGTCACGAACAATGCCCCAGTAGTCTGTTGAAATAATCATGGAAAAAGTTTGGAAAATAATAGTAGCAAAACTGAACTTGAATCCAGCTGTAGCGTTGAAATCCCTCCTGTTGATGTTGGGGTGGGAGGGGGGCTTGATGTGAGCACAATGGCAGGTTTCAAAAGTAAGACTTACTATCAATAACAAAACAAAAATGGAACATAAAGTTACTGTAAACCCTGACTACGTTGATGGCATGGGTTGTAGGCCTTAAGGAGCCTGCCAGTCAGAGGATGCAGATAGATTGCATCTCAGACATGACAGCTCTCCAAAACATGGCCTCAAGCCATCGTGACCCTTGACCCTTCCCCTACTACTACTACTACTACAGTAACTACTACTGTTTTCAAAACCACACTGCTCAATAGTCTTAATAATTTATTTGTCCAAACGCGCAAAACAAATGTTTATATATTTATTGTTAAAACAAGGTAGTTATGCCCAATATCAGGATCCCTAAATTTTCTCGGCAGTGATTACAGAATGCTTTACAAAATTCAAAATTTACATTAAATGATGTTAATACAATCTTTTAAAAAAACTTCATCTAAAGAGCCCCTGTAGTCTGTAATCTTAAAATTGTACTAGCCAAAATTATTAAGATCTTGAATCTGTAGACCAGAGATTTCCAGCAGTTGACGGCGGAGACTTCCGCAAAGTTAGATTTCCAAGTGTTATCTGATAGAATGAACACCAGACAATTGTCAATACAACAAGAAACAATTAACTTAAGTTTTATATCATGTTTCCAATGCACGCAATTATCAGACAACAATGTTTTATAATGAGACCATAATTCGTTGACAACTCGTTGTCCTGTGCGATAAACATCAATTCAGACATATGTGGATACCGACTTTTTCTGTCATGAAAATGGCGTGTAAACCTACTTTTCATATGAATTCTTTTTGGGGGGCGTTGCGGGGACGAACTTTTGATTCCAGGCCCACAGCATAAATGTTCTTTATCACGAACAGATAACTGCATAATTGCAGTGGACGAAGAATCCTTTATGTAGGTGTCCCCAGGAGGGTCAATTTTTCACTTTGCTTGTAAACAAGACAAAACACTGGCCTTTCTAGCCTACGGCAGTTTTGCCTCAACAATACATGAAATCAATCTTAATTGTATATACAAAAAGGGTCACCAGGTCAATCGTGCCTGTCTGTTCCTTAAATTAAATGTTACCTGTGTGTAAACATCTGTTCATGTTTCAAGACTTTATATGAGATAAACAAAACATAGGACACACATTTACGTTGTATCTTTTCCCCTGAGTCCAGAGAGAATGTGTAAATTAAAAATAAAGGATTCGAGACGTTCAAACTCTCGAAACAAATTTTAATGTAATTAACTTGCATTGTCTCAGGGAACAGTCTTGGCCCTTTAGCACTGCAAATATTTTCAGTCCGGTGCAAAGGAAATATTTTTGATGGCACCTCTATTACAAGACATGCTTTTTAAAACACCCCAAAGCGAAAACATTATGGCTTATCAAAAGAATAAAAACAGTTTTCCTTAGTCCATTGCAAATGGGTCACGTCAATTTGCTGACCCAAAAATCACAGGGTGGCATGTCAACAACTTGTCCAGCTAGGACCACAGTTAAAAGTACCTAGCTTGTAAACAACTCACAACTTTGTAACAGTAGCTAAAAGATGTTGAAAATGCTCATGTTTTGTCAGGCGAGTTCATGAAATTGATCGATCTTAATTACAACTACAAATGCAGTGTGTGCCACAGTCCACTGCACATGAAAAATTACACCAAACTATCCAGCCCTAGGGCAGTTACGCCTTTGCAAAAACGGAATGTTAATTGGGTTCTTGAATAAATCAAATTAATTGAAAGCAGGTCCCCTCACTCTTGCCTGTAGGGTAGGAAAACCAACTGCCGTCAATGCGCGATGTTTTTATATCATGATTTTTAAACCGTCAACACTAGTTGCTTGGCGCACAAAGTAATTTGAATTCAGTCGAGCTGTTATCTTAAATGTAGTACAGAAAAGACCCACAGAAATGTTTCTGTGCACCGAAGATAAACGACAGGCGATTATTCCTCCGAACATATCGCAAAATTAAGGCCAAGGCATTCCCTGAAAAAGAAGAACGACAACATGTCAAATGTTTAAATATGGGTTTGTTGAATTTACGAGGGGACGTCAGTATAAAACGCCTTTTCTACCATAGCAGGTTATTTTTTTGTATGAAATGAGATGACATTTGGCGCAGATGTAAAGAAACATCTCTTCTCGAGAATGAATTCGAAGTTTCTCAATGTGTTGTGAAGATTTTCACCAGCGACTGAGTTGATTTCAAAATGACCACACCTTGGAAGCTTGTCGGAGGCAAACAGCAGTAAAAGGGAAGTTCAATTAGAAGTAAAGTATGACCCACTTACAAGTATTGTAGGAGACTGAAACTACTCATATATCACAATGCATATCTCTGAACTCCTATCAGTTTTTATTTCTTCGTTCCAAAGGTATGAGGTATGAGTTGATTTCAGAGCGGGCATCTGGGTCCTGAATATGCGTATAATTTGTTTTTGTAGATTACTTTCCCATATAGTCAGAAAAATGAAACTAAGCGTCCCCTCGTATTAGGATCACGGCCCAAACGTACGCGGAAATGGAGAAATAGAGGAGTAAGATCACACAGATGGCCTGGAAAAACACGAAACATTTACGAGGACTGACTACTGCTGTACCAGCCAACCAATCAACAGAAGCCATAATTGCTCATTTGCATAATTTCAGTGTGAAAGGGTATATATTTTGCCTCCCGTCTCCGCTTTTCATCACTTCATTCCGACATCTTCAGACGTAAGACACATCTTGCTCTGACACGCCAGGAACTTACTTAAAGGTAGGTACCAAGTCAAATCTACTCTGTCCGCTATTTCTGTCTGCTGGTATCTGTACATGTATTACACCAGAAATTTATGAGAATAATATCTATTCTTGATCGAGCTTTTGCCACGAAGGTATCGGTGTGTAAATGTCATGTATAGTAACCACGGTGACTGTTGGAGGGCTTCTCTTACTTGCAGTCTTATACATTAGGCCGGAATGGAGAAGCCCTCCAACAGTCGCCGCGGCTACCATGTATGTACCGGTCTATTTTAGTTTCACTTGGCTTGTATTTCAGCATATATAATAGTTCCAGCTCCAAAGACAAAGGATTGTTCATTTGAATGGCCGTGATGTTGACCACATTTAGTAGTGACATCCGAGATAAAGTCAAACAGCCATGGATTTCGCTGCGGTCACTTCACATGCATGGTGGGGCCAGGATCGGTCGATTAAGTCCCTATCTTATGCTGGGGTCACATTTCCAACCCGGGTTCCGGACGGGCAGCTTGTGGGAACGAAAAAATGATATAAAAGACAACAAAATACACAAAACTTTGGAAAAATTATTCCTTACCATGCGTTATGTATATTCTTTATGTGCATCTTTTATTCTTTGTTTTCTTAAACAGCCCGGTCGGGCCCCGGCTTGGAAATGTGACCCTAGCATGGACTGGGTCCAAGACGCGTTGGCGACCTCGCTACGTCCACAATTGGATTTGTGTTATCCATGAATTTATAATGTGGATATCATGCAAAACGTGCAAGTATCACTGAAACACAACAAAACACACAAGGCGTAAAAAGTTTCGTTTTTTTATCGATAAAATTCGTTGAGCGGGCTGTCAAATTGCTCCATTGCAGCGAGGTCGCCAACGTGTCGCGGGTCCAGAAAGATAGGGGCTTAACTAAACAAGACACGCCGGCATTATAATCACCGGTCAATCTCGCCACTACTAGTATCTGTGTGGTTATGTCCACAATGACTGTACACATGTTTAGAAAGTCTTTACCACTGGAAACTAACCATGGCCCTTTCCTTTCCCCAATAGTTGAAGCTACACCATGAAGCTGTTTGTTGGCATGCTGCTTGTGGCAATGGTTGTCACCACAATGCTGATTGACGACTCCAAGGCTTGGAGGCGGCGAGGGGCAGCCAAGAAGCTGAGGGAGGCTGCTGCAGAGACGAGGTACCTACTGAGGGAACTGCACGAGCTGGTCGAGCAGACTGAGGAGCGGGACGCTCGGGAGTTCGAGGATCCGGAGGAGCAAAACCGTAAGAACTCTCGCGTTTAGCCCTAAATCATCATTATACGTATGGACGCTCTCGAATTTACGGTCATCGTGCATGGTATGGGGCCATGGTCCACGTTTTTTCAGCATGGTTATCAAAAGTATCCACAGAGTGAGGGTATACTGAATCTTGTACACGCGTCGCTGCAAGTTTTGTTGTAAGGCTCAGATTCTTGGTAATACATTGTGATTCAGCCCATGGGTCATATGCCTTAATCTCTTGCCATATTTATTCCTGACTTGAAATCTTCACTTTCAATATCTTCGTATATACCAAAAGGGAACATATGTGATTAGGATTTGCAGGAGTTTTTTAGTATAAGAAAACCAAATATATAAAGTTCTGGTTGCACTAAGATTATATGCCTGGACTTTGAATAAGGTTATAGATATGTTATTCTTTTATTTCTTTCACTAATATTGATGTCCATATTTCCAGACCTCAAGAGGTATGAGTAACTCCTATAGACTGCAGCCTACTGGACGACCTGAAGACCGGAGTTTTGGCGCCAAACGGGCAGGATTAAACATTAAGGTTTATGAATAAGAAGCGTTTTGTAAATATCCTAATCCAAGTCGGCTTTTCCTCGCGTTGCTGTTCAGTGTTCGTTGTGCAGTGCAACTTATTTTTCGCAATCTGTGGTATCGTGTGTCTGAAACAAGATACAATACGATGACAACAATTTGTAAAATCTGTTCTTTGTTTCAATGTCTCACAGTTCATGCAACCCTAGAAGACCCAAACTTTGTACAAGATAGCAAGAATGCTTTATATATTGTGATTATTCAATAAACCTTACGAAGAAAAAAGTGACTGAAATGGTCTTTGTTTTCATCTGTATAGTGAACATCATAGACAGTCCGTGCTCAGTACTAATGAGGGACTAGCCAATTTTTTAGAGGAGCGAATTTTTTTGTTTAAACAAGCCTTTGCAAGCATGAATGAGGAGTACGTCGTGAAAAATGCCAAATACTTCATATATTTGCGGGGTGTTTAAGGGCAATAGTCTTAAAGGGAGGTACGCACCTACGGCCACATATGAACCATTCACGAAATGACGGAGAAAATAGTTTTAAGTATTTTGATAACCATTACATACACCATGGTAAGTTTCTCTCCGTCTAAATTCAAGCGTATTTTGATAACCACTAGATATAATATGTTTAGATTCTCAAAGTCTAAAGTCTGGAAAAGAAACTCCAATAAACAAATGTTTATTCCTTGAGAGCATGTGACAAACGTTCATTCTTTTGCCTGGCAAACAGGATTGATGGGACTTCAGGGTATCCAATTAACATTCCGTTTTTATAAAGGCGTAACTGCCTTGGGCCGGATAGACCGGTTTAAATGTTCCATGTGCAGTGGACTGTGGTACACCCGACTTTTACTTTTGATGAAAAAAATGTATGAAGACACCTGACAAGACAAGATATTCAACATCTCTTAGCTATCGTTACAAAGTTGTAGGTTGTCTAAAAGCCGTGTATGTACTTTCATTGTGGTCCTAGTTGGCCAAGTTGAAGACATTCCGCTCTAGCCTGTCTATCTGTCGGAACCAACATTTCACGTGACACATTTGCAATGGACTGATGAACTTTTGAGAGAATTTTTCAGTCTTGGGGTGTTTAAAACCTATATTCTATAACATTTCTGAATTTTGGGCTTCATACGCAGCATTTGTTTTCGCTGACACATACTTTGTCCGTTCTTGAAACCGACCTATAAACCTCAATGTTAGGCCACAGCAAGTAAATTTTATGGATGACTCCAAAATTAATGAGATAGGGCGAAAAAAAAACAAGGCGGGCAAAAATAAACAAGATTCCTATACTTCAACCTTTCAGATCATAAATCTTGTTAAACAAGAATTGAGGTGACAAAATATGATATCATGACCAACAGGTCTTTTATTCCTGTAATGATATTCAACCAATGAGGTTTCATATATAATATAAAACCTCCTTGATTCAATAGTAAACATGTTCTTGTAGATGTGTATACATCTCAACAGACTAACAACAAATAATGCAGAAAAGAGCTTGCTGTACCATCATCTGAAGCAACTACACTGGGTATTCATATGCAATGGAACATCTTGTGTATGCAGCTCAATTAACTAGAACCAAGGACATTTATATAATGTCCTTGCTAGAACAAATGCAGAAAACAGCCTGTTATACAATAATGGGCAGGAACTACACTGAATATATGCAATGAAACACCTTAGACTGTCAACATTAAACTGCCCTTGAATATGTGTTTACAGCTCAATTAACTATAGTAAGAACAAAAGCAGAAAACAGCTTACAACATATCTGCCAATTTTTGGCATGTTAACCACCGTTGGAGGGCAATGAAATTTGTTGTGTTTTTTTTTCGAAATCAGGCGAAGATTAATGATGTCATCCATAAAATTTACTTGCTGTGGCCTTACAGCAAAATTACCATTTATTCACAATTTCCCTTTTTCTAAGTTGTTTCCGATTCCTCTACTACTGCTGTGCATGGATTTGTTATGTGAAACCCGTGCCACACCTCGTTGGCGCCGGCTTTTTGCCCCCGTAGAGATCTGCTTGGAGATTACCGGCTTTTGTTTCGTTTCCTTTCGCACCGCAACTTTGTTGCTTCCCCCTTGTCACGCATAACGACCCCCCCTCCATCTATACATGAACAAGTTTTCCTTCGTTTAACGTGTAACTATGCACATGTTTGTTCTTTGTACCTGTGATATCATTTTGGCGATTTTGACCTGTTAGGATGTGTAGATGGCTAAATCAAATTGTTGTTGCTTGCTGTTATTGATTTTTCTGTTGGAGAATTATTTACTGTCTTTTTTTGTGTTGTTTTGATGATTTTTTTTTGGGGGGGGGGGTCATTAATAAACACTCACTTGTTTTTTTCGGTGGATTGAAACATTCCTGAGCAGGTTAATTGTAGAAAGTATTTTTTTTTTTTCGTAATTCTATCAAGCCCTCGAACATGATATAAAGAGGCTTAAAAGAGCGGAATCATTCCTCCAGTTAACCGACATCTTTCACACCGCAGTCGTCCCTCAGTAAGACATCTGGAGCCGCATAGTGTCCGTACAGAACTTTTATTCAGTCTAGTACCACTAAGCCCTCGAACATGAGATTGCATTTAACTGCTTACCTTGTTGTCGCATCATGATACATTTTATGTTAGAGATTTTCATTCAGTTATGTTGCACTGAACCTTCTGTGACACCCAAACTTTGCTCATATAGCTGCAAGCGTTGATTACAATTACAGATATGTTAAGTCTTTTCGCAAGTTCTGTCCTCCCCTTAGTCATGTAATATAATAATAACTTTATTGCACAACAATTGTACAAGGTACAAAGTATGGCATTCACTGGTACATATATAACATTCTATTTGGCTAACCAATCTATCTAATACAATATTATGAAGTAGTCTATCTTATACAATATGGTGAAGTAGTCTATCTTATACAATATGGTGTAGTAGTATGGGATGACGATGGGATTTTACAATCATTGGAGGAGTTCTTTGATATATTTCCCAATATGTATACCATGCATGGGTTGTCACATGTCATTATGTACTTAAATTTGCTGTTCAAGTCCATTGAGATAAATCCGACGATAGCATTGAGTATAGTGAATTTCGTATATCGAAATATTTGGGACATACAATCAAAAAGTGATATTCGTCTTCAACTACCTCTGGACAGAATGGGCAAACCCTCTGGTTGATAGGAAGTTTTTGAAATCTCCCCGTTTCTATACTTAATTTATGACAGCCAATTCTGAGTTTTGTGATTGCCCTACGTACGTCAAGGCTCTTAATGTTTGAAAGGTAATTTTCTTGCTTATAACTCTTGTTTAAGGTAGAAAGAAAGGAAAGATATATATAACATACAAAACATTCAAAGCTATGTATGACAAAGAACCATTATATCTAAACATTCCAAATTTCAAAAATCGTAGAGCCATGTGTAAACTTCGCATCAGTGACCATCCATTACACGTAGAATCTGAAAGGCATAGCCGTACCCCTCTATATGATAGATTATCAAAATTTTGTAATAACTCACATCTTGAAGATGAAATGCATTTCTTACCAGACTGTGTATTGAATGACAACAAGCGTCAGGCTCTGTTCAAATCAGTTCAGCTTGACAAGAGATGTAAGACAATATCAAAGCGGGATACTTTTAAATACTTGATGCCATGCACAAATGCTTATGTAATGGACGAAGTATGTAATTATGTCACCATGTGCTTTAAAAGGAGAGAAGAAGCCAATAGAACTTACTTAGATATACGGTAGTACATTGGTATAGTGTTCAGTACTGTACTATTAGACGTTAACGTTATTGTTATTTTTTTCATTTTCTCAATTTTCCCCCTGGGGAATGAACAGGCGATAAAGATTATCATTAATATATGTGGTTGTTGCCGAGATCTGTTCAGCAAATGTCCGTAAGTTTTATGACACCGGGGAAGGCGGGTAGGTAACCTCGGCTGTGATATTTGTTTATACTTGTATTACTTTACCTCCAGGAACTTTTTCGTGTCAGTAGGACCAAGCTCCACAAAAACTACACATTTTAGGGTTGTGATTATTGTAAGGTTGAATTTTGCGGCCTATTTTTTCCAATTTCCCAATGCAAAAAAAATTCTATTGTCAAACGATTATTAAAGTGTTATCGTCGATGGGGAAATGGGTGCCGGACTCTATGCCGGAAACATTCTTTGTTTAGATCAGTTTCCCCCGGGTTCTAAGTTCAAGTGGGATAAAAAAAACACACAGAAGTAGACGTGTTAGTTGAGTCATCCTCGAGATATTTACCATAGTTGTTTTTTTTTCATCAGAATGCATGCGGTTTTATTACAGGGGACAAAGAGCGGGCTCGAGCGCAATAATACATATTGAGAAACCACACTGCCTTCCCCACAGACACAGATGATAGAATTACGTTACGGCCCAGGAATCTTCAGAACAATCGCCAAAACTTTACTCTCTACCCAAAAGGAAATCAACCAGATATCAGTGCATGTTTTTGTAGGGTTTGACGTAATCGATGTAAAGAACAAATAGAGGGTATAAACACTGACGCTAAATGCTCTCATGTACTCTTCAATAGCTGTAACAAAATTAGTAATATCTAAGCCAAAATTCAGTCCAATTGTCAACAACAATTTTTTGTACCTCCGAAAGGTACATTAGGTAAAGCAGTATTTCACCTTAGAGGGGCGATATGCACCACCTGAAATTGCATATCTATATTGCAAAACAGATTGGGGCCTCTCCAGCCTAATTTTGGTGTATGATCCCGAGCCGACCCCTGGAAATTCAAAATGGCCGCCGTAATTTGAAATTGGTCTATTCCGCGGGGCCTCCTCCCTCTTTAGTTACAGATCCACCCTCGTATCCAGGTTTACTCAAGAAGTGCCGCGCACCTGTGCCCCAGCGGCGACACCCACCTTCACAAGCTAGGCGTCAGCCTCTAGGCGTGACCTGCCACCTGACTCCACGAAGGCGGCATCTCGCCGCCTGAATCCATGTTTTGTTTATCTCTTCTATAGTCTAGAAACATAACTTTAAGTGAACAGATGTTCGTAACACAGGTAACGTTTTAGGAATTTTCATTGTCCTAACTGACTGTAACGATTGATGGGGGACTCTTTTGGAGTATACAATTAAGATTCCCCCTATTGTTGAGGCAAAACTGCCGAAGGCTGGAAGGGCCGCTGTTATTCTCTTTTTTTCCATGCAGAGTGAACAATTGCCCCACGGTGACATACACTAGACGGATCCTTCATCCGCTGTAATTATAGAGCTGTGTGTTTGTGATATATAACAATTATGCTGCCGGCCTGGAATTTCAAAAATTCGCCCCCCCCCCCTGTAGCACCCTCAAATCAGATTTCATATCAAGATTCTGTTCGAAAACAGTAGCTTTACACGCCATTATATATCCCAACCAAAGAAAAATCGGTATTCACATTGGTCCAAATTGATGTTTATTATACAAGACCGCGAGTTGTTGAACAAATACGGTATCATTATGCAAAATCGTGGCCTAAAGATAGCATGCATTTCAAGTTAGTAGTAGACTTTGATAAGATTCGGTTGTAAGGTTAAGGCGTTTCACTTTTCTTACCATGAACAGTCTGCCATTTGCTTTTGGTACCATTTTCCCCACTTGCACTGCCCATTTTAAGTTCGCCTGTAGCCACACCCTGAGTAAACAAGCAACAGGGACTGTCTCAAGCCGGGTACCATCAATTGTGAGGGTGGGCGGGGCGGGGGGCATTTTCATCCAACAAAAGACCATGACTTTACACTTTTCCGCATTGAGGAGCATGTGGTTCAGATTGGACCATTCGCTAAATGTTTCAAGCTCATTCTGCATTACGGAAGGTTCACTGTGGTGACGTAATTCTGCCATAGAGAGGTCATCAACGCACTTCCATTCTTGTAACAGTGTTTCTCTTAGTGCGTCGTCGAACACGGATAGGAAAAAAAATCGGGCCAAGGTGTGTGCCTTGAGGTACAGAACATGCACCATTCCCCAGTCTGAGAGCACGTACACTATCATACCGCACTCTCTGTCGCCGGTTGGTAAGAAAGTCACTGATCCATGGTATCAGCCAAGGTGAGGCTCCAAGCTTTAACAACTTATCTATTGCTACAGTGTGGTCGATTCTATCGAAAGCTTTAGAGAAATCTGTCATGAGTTTGACAACAGTACAAGTAGACGGGTCACTGCGAGTTAAGATTTACCGCAAACCCACGCACACGGACCAGTACTTAAACTTCCAGTCAAACCATTCCTTGGATCATTAACTTGGGGTTATCCGTACCCTTTTTCACAGGGCGGAAACCATTATCACCGATCCACAGGACAAAGAAGACAAGAAACTTCACATCACAAGGGCCTTGAGAAAGTGTGGTTATCCCACAAGGGCGATCGAGAAAGCCACTGCGCCCAAACCCCAACGGCTAAGTAATTCCAACAAGACCCAGAACAACAAGGGAACCAACAGAGGCCTCGTCGTTTTACCATACATGAAAGGGGTGTCTGAAGGTCTTAGACGCATCTTCACATCACATGGGATTAAGACGTGTTTCAAACCAAACACTTCGAAATGCCCTAGTTGCGCCTAAAGACAAAACACCCAGGGAGGACAAGAGTGGAGTTGTGTATTACATTCCGTGTCAAGGCCAGAACATCAGAGGCCAGTGCAAATAAACTTACATTGGAGAGACTGAAGTCCAATTTATTGTGTTGGCGTTTACAGTTTAAACTCCGTTCAGAATGAGTTCTACTAACACAGATGAACTTTCAAGTCATGAATCAAAACAATTCTTAAGTTCCAACATCAGGTTTTATACGACTAAGATGACAAATAGGAAGACCTTATAAGGTTTCAACTTTGCACCAGTCTGATGTGTTGCGTTTGCTTTATCTGTTCTGCTGTTCTCTATCTACCAGCTTATTTATATCGATATTGCACGAAATGAGTTGTCTATTCAGACCACTAAAATCTATTCGAATTTCTCTAAGCTTACAGATAAAGAAAAGACCATTCTTCTTTTAACTACCAAAACCCCACAAATTATAGAAAAGGTTGGACATTTCGTCTTCCATTGCTTACAAAAGAGAAGTCAAACCCTTCACTAGTCACTAGTTATAGACGAGTACGTTTGTATAGTCTAGTCTAGTCTAGCCTCTTTTATATCTATTTTTTACCCTGTTACATGTATTTAATGTATGTTGTGTGCAATTAGCCCCCGGGCAGGAATTTGCAATAAACTTATCATTATTATAAACGGATCCACAAGACAAAGAAGATTGCAATTAACTGCTTACCTTGTTGTCCCATGATGATACATTTTATGTTAGAGGTTTCATTCAGTTATGTAATTTATGTAATTCTGCATGTCGAGCGGAACTTAGAGTTTTCCCTATAGCCATAGATATAACAATTCGTATAGTTAAGCACTGGTTACGCCTCAAACAATTAGACTACTCTACACATCCTTCACAAATAGACGCACTACTCTACCAAGAACATGTACCTGTTAACAACTGTAAGAAAAATTGGCTTCATCATGTTAAAGGAATATTCGATAATAACGGTTACTCTTACCTATCGAATTATGAAAACTCTAGGGTGGACAACGAATATATTTGTACATTGTTAAGGAAAGGACTGTGAGATGTGTATGTACAAACATTTCTTCAACAACTTTCTAATGATAACGGTAAATCAAGGTTTCACAAACATGTTAAAACCTAATACGCAATAGAAAGTTATGTATACCATAATGATTTTGATAAGAGGTCCAGTAAGATAAGAATCAGTGCTCATCCACCAGAGATAAAAAGAGGCCGTTATTAAAAGCTGTCAGTGCAGGAGAGACTGTGGAAATATTGTACAACGGATACAATGGAAGATGAAATACATTTCATTTGTAACTGCCCTCATTATGAGGATGAAAGAAACAAGCTTTTCGAAACAACCAAAACAATATTCCCGAGCTTTCACCATCTATAAGACCTCCAAAAAAACTACATTCCTACTTAAATCCCAAAACCCATTAATCATTAAAAACTGCCTCCAAAGAAGAAGTCAAACCCTCCAGTAATGTTGTATATAGAAACATTAGCTAGATGCATAGAATAGACACTCGTTACCATTGTTATCTTACTACTGTTTGTACCCTTGCAATAAGCCTACGGGCATGAATTTGCAAATAAAAGATATTAATATAAATGGATTTTGAGGCAACCCTTTTTTGTAACTATGAGGAGATGTATTTCAACTTTTAGGGAGTGTTTTCTCCTTTCTATAAGCGCGGGAAGTGTGATTGCTACTGTTGACATGGAGACAGACAGAGAGTCAGGCAGACAGACAGACAAACAGAGAACCAGACAGCGAGTCAGACAGAGGGTCGGAAAGACAGAGAACCGGACAGACAGAGACCTAGACAGAGAGGCAGAGAATCAATTAGACAGAGAGTCAGACAAAGAGAGAGTCAGGCAGAGTGTCAGACAGAGAGCCAGCCAGCCAGAGAGACAGACAGAGAGAGAGAGCCAGACAGACAGAGAGTTTGACAGACTAAGAGTCAGACCGACAAAAGGCCAAATAGACAGAGAGAAAGGCAGAGAGCCAGACAGAGAGTTAGACAGACAGAGAGTAAGGTAGACAGTGACCCAGACAGACAGACAGACAGAGAGATAGACAGAGAGTCAGTCAGACGGAGAGCCAGACAGAAAGAGAGCCAGCCCTTTAGAGAGCCAGACAGACAGAGATCCAGACAGACAGAGAGAAAGACAGACAGACAGTTGGACAGAGAGTTCGACAGGCTGAAAGTCAGACAGAAAAAGACAAAGGCAGACAGAGGGACAGGCAGAGAGTCAGACAAACAGAAAGCATAAGACAGTCAGTCGGACAGACGGACAGAGCGTCAGACAGACGGAGAGCCAGACAGAGAGTCAGGCAGACACAGAACCAGACAAACAGAGAGCCAGACAGAGAGTTCGACAGATTGAGATTCAGGCACACAGAGACCCAGACAGACAGAGTGACGGGCAGAGAGCTAGACAGACTAAAAGCCAGACAGAGAGTCCGACAGACTGGGAGTCAGACGGACAGTTAACCGGATAGACAAAGAGTCAGACAGATGGAGAGCCAGACAGAGAGCCAGCCAGACAGAACCAGGCAGAATGAGAGTCAGGCAGACAGAGACCAGGACAGACAGACAGACAGATAAACAGACAGAGAGTCAGACAGGCAGAGAATCAGGAAGACAGTGACCCATACAGACATAATGATAATGAACTTTATTTGCTTTCTGCCAACAATTGGCTCTTGCAATGTACACAAAATAAAATAGATAATCACAACTGACCAACATTAACATCACAGTAAATAAATAAACGAACGTAAAGCATGAAACACAAATTCAACACAGTACAAAATACAGAATAACAAATGAGCAAAAGCACAAGCAGTCAGCTGGTTGTCCCAAACCCAAGCGAGAGATCTTCAGAAAATCGGTAGCCTACCGTGGACCAAATGTCTGGAACAGCCTACCGCCAGACACACGTACGGCTCCGAATCTGACTTCCTTTAAGAGACTCTTGAAGTAACGGAAATGAACTAAACGAACGGACACGGACCATGAACCAGCTTTCGCCCTACTTTATGTTGTATGTTGTAGAAATTGTATATTGCTGTACCATAAACATGTAATGATTTATGTTGATAGAGTTATTAGGACTCAAATGACTGTGTATCTCCGTTATATTGTATCTGACCCTTACCTCTTCCCTCATGACCTCAATGAAAAGCGGCCTGCGTGCCGATTTGAGCTTATCATGAATAAACAAAGGTTCAAACAAACAAACAAACAAACAAACAAACAAACTTGAAAATTTTTTTTTCATTACTAACAAAAATTAAAAGCTGTTACACCCAGTAAAGTAATTGTAAATTAATTAATACTAAATCATAAAACCAAGGTCAAAATAACATAACATAATGAAATCAACAATAGAGTAATCGTGTCATAAAACATAAAGAGATTAAATGGACATGTCAGATGTGCTGTGTAAACTGCTGATGTGTTGGTGTCTTATGGTGAAAGCAAAGTAAGCATATTTTCCAAGGCGTCTAATTACATCAGTAGAGGGCCCCCCCCCATCAACTCAGTAAAGTTGTGTGGATTTGGCTGCTTGACATAATAATAGGGTAACAACATGGTTCTTAATCTTTTGAGAAAAGGGCATTCCATAACGAAATGGTATTCGTCCTCAATAACTCCCTCATCACTTAATGGGCATAACCTGTTTTGTTTATTAATATTTGAGTGACGTCCTACCTCTATTCTTAGTGTGTGGGCTGAGCATCTCAGCTGCGCGAGCGCTTTCTTATATTCAAAGACATTAATAATACTTAAATATCTTTCTGTACAGAATCTGTCTTTGATTTCACCATATGTTTTCAGCCTATTTGAAATTTCCAATTGATCATTCCATAGTTGTATTGCATAACGTTTAGTCCTTTTCTTAAATACTTCAATAAATTCATCTTTGTTCCCAACTCCTTGGTTAAACCATGCTTCCTGCATGCCATGTGCAGTCAATAACTGTTTAACCTCACTTACCCAGGATTTCCTATCCACCTGGTCCAGGTCATATAATAGTTTATAGCATTTCTTAGTATATCTATTATCATTCAATTCTAACACTTTAACCCAAAACTTAATAATTCTAATGTGTCTGAGGGTGCTCAGTGGATATCTACCCAGTTCCCCCAATACTGCGATGTTTGGTGTGGATTGTCCAAGACCTAGGTAAAACTTACAAAATTTGTTATGAACTATATCTAATTGTTTACAAGGGTGAAAACCCCATATTTCACTTCCGTACATCATGATAGGAAGAATCATATTGTCAAACATTTTAAAAACTAGTTGTGGTGATAACACTCCAAATTTATGAATCCTCTTTTTTAATATGAAAATTGCTTTAGAAGCCTGACCTGCAAGAGTCTCCTGTGCTTTAAACCAATTACCACTTGATGAGATTATTATACCTAAGTATTTGTAGGTGCTTACTACCTCTACTTTACTCCCAGCATAAAACCATCTCTCAGTCCGTCTAAGTTTCCCCCCATTTCGAAACACCATTACTTTAGTCTTAACTAAATTTACTGTTAACTGCCATTTGTTACAATATGTGTTTAATGCATTTAAGACCCTTTGGAGGCCTATTACTGAGTCAGCGCACAGCGCTAAGTCGTCTGCAAACATCAAGCTTATAATTTCCACATCTCCTACTTGTATACCTCTGCAACCGCTTTGTATCAAATGGTCGTCTAAATCTCTTACAAAGAATACAAATAGGAAGGGTGATAAGATACAGCCCTGGCGTACTCCCTTGTTACATCTAAACATATCACTTAACTGATTCTTAACTCTGACACATGATTTTACTTCCTGATATAAGGATTGCACAAGTTTCACCATTTTGCTACTTACAATAGCAATTTCCACCACAAGCACACCCTATTTACACTATCAAATGCTTTGGAGAAATCAACAAATGCACAGTAAAAACGTCCACGTGGCCTTGTAAGGTATTTGTGTATCAGAGAATTTAAACAGAACAGGTTATCAAGCACACCATATCCTTTTCTGAAACCCAGTTGAGATTCCACCAACTTGCCTTCTACTTGAGCCCAGTTGTTAAGTCTATTCCCAAAGATTGTAAGGAATATTTTACCAAACACTGATAATAAGGTTATGCTTCTGTAATTTGCTGCATCATCTTTACAGCCAGATTTAAACAGTGGCTGTATAATACCTATTGTCCACTGTTGGTATAACTCCTTGTGTAAAACACTTATTAAACAGTGACTTCAGGTAAGGCAAAAGTGTTGAAGTGCTCTCACGAAAGAACTCTGGTAAAAGGTTGTCTATGCCTGGTGCTCTGTTTGTTTTTAGGTTCCTAACGCTATATAAAATTTCGTCTTCTGTTATTTCTGCGTCTAGACTATTTCTACCCTGGTCTTCGTTATACAACATGTGCTCAATAAGCTCGCTCATATAGACAGAGAGATAGACAAAGAGTCAGACAGACGGAGAGTCAGTCAGACAGACAAAGAGTCAGTCAGACAGACAGACAGACAGACAGACGGACAGACAAACAGAGAATCAGACAGCTAGTCAGACAGAGGGTCAGACAGACAGAGAACTAGACAGACAGAGACCTAGACTGACTGGCAGAGAGCCAAACAAATAAACAGACAGAGAGTCAGACAGACAGAGAGTCAGACAGACAAACAGAGAGCCAGCCAGTCAGAGAGCAAAACAGACAGAGACACAGACTAAGAGTCAGCCAGACAGCGACCCGGACAGATAGAGAGACAGGTAGAGAGCCAGACAGACAGAGAGCCAGACAGAGAGTTAGACAGACAGACAGAGTGTCAGGCAGACAGTGACCCAGACAGACAGACAGACAGACAGACAGACAGAGAGACAGAGAGGTAGACAGAGAGTCTTTCATATGGAGAGCCCGACAGACAGACAGACAGACAGACAGACAGACAGACAGACAGAGATTTAGACAGACAGAGAGTCAGGCAGAGAGTCAGACAGAGAGCCAGCCAGTCAGCGAGCCAGCCAGTCAGATAGCCATACTGACAGAGAGCCAGACTGACAGAGAGCCAGACAGACAGACAGAGAGCCAGGCAGAGAGTCAGACAGAGGGCCTGACGGACGGATATCCAGACATACAGAGAGTTAGACAGACAAAGAGCAGGCCAGATAGAGAGCCAGCCAGCCAGCCAGAGAGCTGGATATACTAGTCGAAAAGAATGTGAGTATTACACACAAAAGACTACTCATGGCTTGCCAAGAAAATGTTAGTGTGTTAACACTTAATGTTAGCGGATTACGTTATAACGAAAGAAGAGCTCAATTATTTACTTGGTTAAAACATAAAAAAAGCGGACGTGGTTTTCCCACAGGAAACAAACTTCACACATGATATGATAAAGCTGATTAAGACGGAATGGAAAGGACAGTGCTTTCACAACCCTGGATCAAATTTAAGTAGGGGAGTGTCCATTCTGTTTAAAGACAATGTATCCAGTACCAAACAAGAAGTACATAGAGACAAAATTGGAAAAAAAATACTAAACTGCGAAATCAGGGGGGGAAATGTTCAATTTGTTCACATATATACTCCAAATAAACCAGCCGGTAGGAACTGCTTCTTAAAAGAACTTATTAGTTGGCTCTTAGACTGCAACATATATGACCTTATAATCATAGATCTTGAAAAAGACAAACAACCGCCCTCCAAACAAAACAACGCATACTACACTGACTCAGCCTCCATAGTACACAACATTTGTAAAATTTTTAACCTATATGACGTTTGGAGAGAAACATATCCATAAAAACTGCAAAATTCTTTTCTTGGAGAAGATTCAATCCTTTGATATCCTGTAGACTAGATTTTTTCTTAATCCATGAATCTTTTAGGTAGAGTAATAGGTACTGATTTTAGACCAGCTATACACACAGACTATCAAGTGGTAACGGTGAAAATAGCCACACTAAACAAAGGAAGAGGCCCAGGATTATGGCGCTTCAATAACAGTCTATGCCAAGACAAGACTTACCGAAAAATCTTAACACAAACTGTGGAGCTTTTTTCAAAACAAATACAAAGAGGAAGACAAAAGAACACTGTGGGAATTATGTAAGAAAGGTCTCAAAGAAACAACAGTTCAATATAGTAAACACAAGGCACGGCAAGATGCTGGACACACCGTCATTGAACACTCAGTCTAGCTTTTGCGCCTTTTATGGTCTCATTCATGAGTTTTTTTCGCCCCATAGGATTACATGTTATAATACGTGTTTTATATGGGCGCGTTCGTACTATAGAAAATGTGCCAATGTTTTTCATTCCATGCTGAGAACATTTACCCTAGATTATGTAAAAAAATTGACAACATTTTCACTACACACAATCTCTTTTGATAGCAATTACAATCTGCACTTGTCCATACCCCCAAAAAGCCACTTTCCAGCTGTAAGCACCGGACCGATTCACACACAATGCCCGGGCTGTGTACTTCCGACCTCGCGTGCGGCTGCCGAACTTTGCCTGCTAATTTCTTCAGTTACAAACAAGCTTTCATCAGTCTGACGCTTGATATCAGCTGGGCTTGCTAAAAGGAGATTTCCCACCGATATAGACACACGTTCATGCAGCCGTTCATTTTTTGGGCAACGGACTCTTTTAGTACCCACTCGGAGTAATACAGTAATGAGACCTTATCCGACAAAGCAACAATAAAAACAATCACTATTAAGCGTACACCCACTAGAAATAGAAAAGGGTAGATATAAAAAGCTACCTGCTCATGAGAGAATATGTATTAACTAAGTTTTGTACAATGAACGCAGTGGAAAATGAAAAACATTTTATTTGGCAATGTCCTCTATATGACGCTGAAAGAAAAGAATTATATAAAACCAGCTTACATATTTTCTCCAAGCTTTAACTATTTGAATGATTTACACTAATCCATGTTTCTACTAAAATCAACCAACCCACTTATAATGCAAAACGTGGATCACTTTATTTTCCACTGCCTTCAAACAAGAAGTCAAACTCAACCATAGTTAACATAGACTTTTCACAGTAGACTAGATAACTATTCTAAGTGAGACACTTGGGCGCTTCTGACCGGGTTTCGCGTCATTAAGAGGCGACACCTGGTCGGAAGCTGTCCACGTGATCTCACAAACCACCTGTACTCTATCACCTGTCCACAGAACCGTATTTAAGCTTCAGAACGCGTATTTTCTGTCTTGTCGAGCTACGACGGAGTGGTCGAACGGCGGGGGATGGGGAGCAATAGAGAAGAAGAGAGTTGTGCCCGGGGGGGGGGTGCTCGGGAGGGACTCAGGGGTAGTTGGTTTTCGTTTCTAGCCTGTTTTGTGGTCGAGTTGGCTAGTTCCAGGTGCTGAGAATGGACCTTATGTTTACCGTCTCCAGGATTAGAAGTTGGTGATAATTAATTTCAGGTCGAATTCGGTATCCGTAGGTTCATTCTGTGGTACCCAGTTGTAGGTCTATTTGTATAGTTGTATAAGTCCTTACGGAAGTCGATAAATTCTTGTCAAAGAAATTGTTTTCTCTATTCTCACGTATCCGATGGATTAAGACGGGTAGCTTAGATGGGCGCTGTGAAGGAGCCTGGTGGGGTAAGGTAAAGGAAGTTCGGCAAATCTAACACCCAATCGGTCTTTTTTGTCTTCCATATGTCTCCTTGTACCTGTTTATCTGCAATTAGGCTTTTGCATATTTATGGCCGTCTACTCGCACCTTACTTTACTTACTTATCCTCTTCGTCCCTTCTGAGACATAAGGCTATGACTTCTTCCCTCCATCTGGGTCTGTCCTGTGCCAGTCTTTCAGCAGTTCTCCAGGACAGGCCCATGGCCGCCAGGTCGTCTGACACTGTTCTCCTCCATGTGGTCTTTGGTCTGCCTCTTTTCCTCTTTCCTGTTGGCCTCCAGTTCAGGGCAGCTTTGGGGATTCTGTCTTCTGTCATCCTTAGTACATGCCCTAGCCACTTGAGTCTTCTGCTTGTGATCTCAGTGGTGAGTTTTCTACATCCAGTTTTACGATACAGTTCAGCATTAGAGATCTTATTTGGCCAGAAGATGTTGCAAATCTTACGTAGACAGCTGTTGTGAAAAGAGTTGATCTTCCTCATGTCTGTCTTCGTCATTCTCCAGCTCTCGGAGCCGTACAGAAGAACTGATTTCACATTACTGTTGTAGAGTCTGACTTTGGTCGTGAGGCTGTATTGCTTGGATTTCCAGATATTTTGCAGACAACTGAAGGAACCTCTTGCTTTGTCTATGCGGGTTTTAATGTCCTTTTGGGTACCATCTGTTGCACTCATCACACTTCCCAGGTAGGTGAAAGTTCCTACGCCCTCCGGTGCCTCCCCATCTATACTGATGGGAGGGTTTGCAGGAGTGTTGATGTACATCACTTGTGTTTTCTTCTTGTTAATGTAAAGTCCGGTCTGTTTGCCTCGGTCACTTAGGCGGTCGGTCTTTTCCTGGAGTGATGTGCGGACAGAAGAAAGGGCCGCTAGATCATCAGCAAAATCGAGGTCCTCAAGGTACATGTTCGGAGACCATTTGATACCACGGGGACGATCTGACGTAGTTTCTCGCATAACCCAATCAATAGTGATGAGGAACAGGATAGGGGAGAGAATACAACCCTGTCTGACGCCAGATTTAACACAGAAAGGTTTAGACAAACTGTTCTCTGTAATTACACTGCATTCGAAGTGTTCGTAGAATTTCCCAATGAGGGAGACAATCTTGGGTGGGATGCCATAGGCCCTTAGTATTTTCCACAGGCTCTCTCTATGTACACTGTCAAATGCCTTTTGGAAATCAATGAAGTTAATCAACAGAGGGGAATTCCACTCAACACATTGTTCGATGATATTCCTTAGAGCAAAGATCTGGTCTGAGCAGCCACGTCCTTTCCTGAAACCTGCTTGTTCCTCCCTTAGCTTGGAATCGATGGCACTGTCAATCCTTTTGAGAAGGATTCTGCAAAACACCTTGCCGGGGATAGACAGTAAGGTTATTCCCCGCCAGTTGTTGCAGTTACTTAGATCTCCCTTCTTGGGAATCTTGAAGATGAGCCCTTTGCTCCAGTCCTGAGGAATAACTTCATGTTCCCATATTTTGGCAAAAAGGTCAGTGAGTAGTAGCGCAGCTGTGGCACAGTCTGCCTTCAGGAGTTCCGCTTGTATGGCATCAATGCCTGGGGCTTTTCTGTTCTTCATGGCTTTGATTGCTGTTTCTACTTCTTCAAGACTGGGAGGGTCTGTGTTGATGGTGATATCTTCAGACGGAGCAGGGTCCGCTGGCTCGTCCGGCTCGGGTCTGTTCAACACCTCTTCAAAATGTTGAGCCCATCTTTCTGCTTGTTCTTGCTCGTTTGTAAGCAACCTGCCTTGTTTGTCCTTGACAGGGGCCGAGCAGGCACTGTTCTTGTTACAAAGTGTTCTAGTTATTCTATACACTGCACTTAGCTCCCCTCTTGTGGCAGCCCTTTCTGCTTCGCATGCCAACTCCTCAATGTAGGCTCGCTTGTCCCGCCGAGCACTGCGTTTGACCTCTTTGTCTTTGTTTCTGTATGTGTCTTTTGCCCTCTGGGACTTTGTGTTCAGCATCTTTCCTTTGGCTATTTTTCTCTCTTCAATCTTCCTCCAAGTCTCCGGTGTAATCCACTCCTTGTCTTTCCTCTTTCTATAGCCAAGGATTTTCTCCGCTGTTTCACTGTACACCTTCGTAATTGTATTCCATGTTGTTTCTACAATGTCTTGCTCCCCCTCATCTTCGAGATTCTCCAAGGCTTGAAAGCGGTTTCTTAGCTCAAGGGCGAACTCATGTCTGATTTCTGGGGTGTGTAGTTTGTAGGTGTCGAACACTTTACGGCGTTTCTTGGTGGGAGGTGTTGCTCGCAGCTTTAGTCTAATCTTGGATATTACCAGGTGGTGGTCGCTACCCACATCTGCACCTCGGTACACTCTGACATCCAGAAGAGATCTCTGCTACTTCTTGTTTATCATCACATGGTCAATCTGGTTGATGGTGTATCCGTCTGGTGAATTCCAGGTAAGTTAATGTATGTTTTTGTGAGGGAAGATGGTTCCACCTATTACCAGTCTGTTGCTTAGGCAGAAGTCCACAAGTCTCTCACCATTGTCGTTTATACTACCACATCCATGCCGTCCCATGGCGCTCTCTCTACCCTCATTGTCACTACCCACCTTGGTATTTAGGTCCCCCATTACCAGGGTCATATCGTGCTGAGGAGTTTCGCTGACTGCTCTTTGCAGTTGTTCATACCAGTCATCTTTAACGTCATCTTCTGCTTCGTTTGTTGGGGCATAGCATTGTATAACTGTCAATTTACAGTATCTGGAATCGAATCTAGCTTTTATCAATCTGTCACTAACAGTCTCCCACTCAATGAGTGACTTTGTTGCTCGTTTGTTCAGAATGAGGGCTACACCACTAGCATGTTGTTCCTCTCTGCCGGAGTAGAGGATGGTTAGGCCTTCTGAGGTTGTTTTGCGTCCGGATCCAGTCCACCTACATTCACTGATTCCAAGAACATCTATGTCATAGTTCAGCATCTCTTTGCTTACTTGGGCTGTCTTTCAAATTTCATACATAGTGCGAACATTCCATGTTCCAATCTTGATGTTGCTTTTGGGGCCGAGGAGACTCCGATTCAGGCTCCTGACTTTCTGGGGCAGGCTTTCATCAGGAGCTGTCATGGTGCCAGTTGCTGCTGGGCTGGTTACTGTAGCTGCTGGACTGGAGCTTCCTGCCAGGCCCTGGGGTCTCGTGGGTACAAAAGTCATAGTTTCGATAACAGGGTAAATTTTCCAGGGTGGGGAAGTTGGCCCCACGCCTAACCCCCAACCTGGAGGACCAGGTGCTACTTTTCGCACCTTAGCTCATTATAATATCATAATAATCTTCCGTACATCACAAGTTATTTGCCACCCAACACTGAACAATATCCGCACTCAAACATGCCTGTCCTTGGTACTGAACACTATCCACTCACAAACATACCTGTCCTTGCTACTGAGCACTGTCCACTCACAAGTATATCCGCCTTTGATGCTGAATACACACTCACAAACACACCTGTCCTTGACACTGGACACTATCCACTAACAAACATGCCTGTCCTTGGCACTGAACACTATCCACTCACAAACATGCCTGTCCTTGGCACTGAACACTATCCACTCACAAACATACCTGTCCTTTGCACTGAACACTATACACTCACAAACATGTCTGTCCTTGGCACTGAACACTATCCACTCACAAACATACCTGTCCTTTGCACTGAACACTATCCACTCACAAACATGTCTGTCCTTGGCACTGAACACTATCCACTCACAAACATGCCTGTCCTTGGCACTGAACACTATACACTCACAAACATGCATGTCCTTGGCACTGAACACTATCCACTCACAAACATGCCTGTCAATTGATAGACTCAGTTTAATATATGAGGTAACATTTATAAACATAATAGATGTAAGAACTCTATAAAAACACCGCACTCTGCACTCTTTATAGGAACCCTTGCTTATTCGGCGAAGATATGTGTTCGTGGAACTCTAGTTCCCAAATTTGCAGGGAGTGATGTTCATGTAAAGTTTTATAATTCCTAGAATTTTGGTGACGTTATGACGTCAAATTAGCAAAAATTATGAATATTAAATCATGAAAGTTACATCTTATGACATATGATATTATACATGTAGGAAAACTAGTGTGGTTGAGCAAGAAAACCTTGTTTATATCTGTTTATAGCAATATCTGTTTGTAGCAATTACAAACTGTACTCAACTACACCCAAAAAAGGCATTTTCTAGCTGTAAGCGCTCGACCGCATCACGCACAACGTCCGACCTCGAGCGCGGCTGCCAAACTTTGCCTGCTAATTTCTTCAGTAACAAACAATATTTCATCAATTTGACACTTGAGATCAGTTGGGCTGCCTAAAAGGGAATTTTCCCACCGATATAAACACACGTTCATGCAGCCGTTAATTTCTTGGGCAACAGACTCTTAATATCAGGAGGTCTTGATACATAATTTGTGAGTGCGACATTTTTCATGAAACGGACACAATTGGTCTCTTCCTTGTCCTACTTGATTCAAATATCTATGAAATCCTTTAGGTGCAATATCATTCCATGTAATGTTTTCTGTCATCTTTTAGAATGTGCTGTTTTCTACACTGTCCAATCCCTTGCCGTATATACCACAGTACTTTGATCACGTTTGGTAACACTTGACCAGACAATGTCCACATACTCAAGGTTTGGCCTTGCGACTGTCATGTATACCCTAAGCTTTTTCGAGTTATCGTGTACACACACACACACACACACACACACACACACACACACACACACACACACACACTCACAAACACACACAAACACACAATAACGAAAACATAGAATTCTTGGCAAAGGTAATTATCTTCGCCGAGTACTTGTACTCGGAGAAGATAATGTTTTCGGTAGAGAAAACTGTTGGGTATGTCTGTATGTATGTCAAGAGCATAACTCAAGAAAGCTTCGATGAATCTTTATGATTTTTGGTAGGTTTGTAGTGGTTGTGCAAAGAAAGGTCAAGTTCGAAAATGGTTCACCTTGCGTTTTTCGACAGTACTGCAGCGTACTTTGGATTTTTTGTGTTTGTATGCAGGCAAAAAAAGTGACGGAAACGTTGATGGATCTTCATGATTTTTTGTAGTTGTGTAGATGTTGTAGAAACGGAGGTCAAGTTCGAAAATGATCTATCTGGCGTTTTCCTACAGTACTGAAGCATGCTTTGTATGTGCGTGAGTTTGTATGTCGCCAACATAACTCGAGGAGCTGTTGGCGGCTGTGCATGATATTAAGTGGATGGGTAGGGGTGTCAAAGAGGAAGGTCAAGTTCGATAATGGGCCTCCTAGCGGATATCTAAGGTACTGCAGCGGAGCTTCAAAGTTTGAGGCCAAATTTTCTGGAGGCGTCAGGCTCATCATTTTTAGGTGGTAGATAGCTTCTGGAACAGCAAGTGAGTGGTGTAAATTAAGGCCCCCTAGCTGCTTGTTCGGAACTGCAGTTGGCATTTTTGTTGTTACCTTTGGAGACGAATAAATCCAGCAGGGATTGATGGATTATCATAATTTATGGCATGTGAATAGTTTGGGTGATGCTTTACATTATCGAATACTTATCATGCAAATAAGGAAATAATTTGCATAATAAATGAGGAAAGTTTATCAATTCGCCAAAAGCTTGTAGTCAAATTTCATGCAAGTGCTATAGTCATGATTTTTATGTGGTTTATAGCTCTTGGGGCAGGGAGTAAGTGATGTAAGTTTAGATCCCCTAGTGGCTTGCTTAGAACTGCAGTGGGCTTTTTATATGTTACCTTTGGAGGCAAATATCTCAGGTAGGGTTTGATGAATTTGCATTGTTTTTGACAGGTACCTTATTGAGGTAATGATTAACAAATCTAGATGTATGAAATTGTAATCAGGGTCTAATTAAGTGGTGAAAAAGGCTTGTTTATAATTGCGTTAAAGTACCTCTTGTCGACCGACAAACACCTATTTGTCACTTGGGCTCAAGATTGATGCTCTGCATTCCTTATATGGGTCAGGCAGCACCACATCACCCGCTTGTGGGGAGCTAACATCAACAAACACAGGACGTCAATCGTACACAGCTCCATACAAGTAGATACCACAGTCACTAAACTATCGACCACAGTCAACAGCATTAACATCTACAGACCACACTCCTTGCCTGAAGCAGCCTTTATCGATAGACTACAGAAACTTCATACATCAAGTTCCAAGTGACATCTTGAGAATTATCCTTGGTGACTTCAATTTCGACCTCTTCCTCCCCAAATCCTTGTAATCCGTAACGGGACTGTTCAAGCTCCACTGACAATAGTACCCTTCTAGATCACGTTTATGTCCGTGGACATGTACAAGACAGTATCAGAGTTACTGTAATTATCATCATCTTCTGTGTTGCCTTAATATAACAACAAACTGTCAATTAATAGACTCAGCTTAATATATGAGGTAACATTTATAACATGATAGATGTAAGAACTCTATAAAAACACCGCACTCTGCACTCTTTATAGAAACCCTTGCTTATTCGGCGAAGATATGTGTTCGTGCAACTCTAGTTCCCAAATTTGCAGGGAGTGATGTTCATGTAAAGTTTTATAATTCCTAGACTTTTGGTGACGTTATGACGTCAAATTAGCAAAAATTATGAATATTAAATCATGAAAGTTACATCTTATGACATATGATATTATACATGTAGGAAAACTAGTGTGGTTGAGCAAGAAAACCTAAGAAATATCATTGTTTTAGAAAAATCAGTGATTTTTGCATAAAATACCTTTCAGAAACCCGTTGCCATGGCAACACGAAAAATGATAAACTTATACAATTATCATAATATTGTTGCCAACTAAATTTTAGGAAAAGTCACCAAGTTTGGTTGTCCTAGCAAATGTCGTTCGGCAGTTATACGATGTCAAAGTTGGCGCTGGCACTTTTAGCCCCCCCCCCCAGTCTGGATAGGGTTAGATAATCGGGTACTCCTTTACTTACTTACTTACTTGGGCCTACTACCCATCCTTGGGAATAGTCCACGGACTAGCTCCCTCCATCTGGTGCGATCTGAGCCCGCTCTTACAGCTGCTCCAATGTGTATCCGGATGCCTTCACATCAGCGAGATTGATTTTTTTGACCTGTGCCATTGGCATTAGTCTCCAAGCAGACCTACGGGTTGGCAAAGACCGTATCCAATAGGCAGAAGGAGTTTTTATAGCCAACCCAAGTCTCATAGCCAACCCAAGGTCTGCCACAACTCAAACAGGGCGGAGCATTTCTATTCAATAAAGGTGTCGCTGCCCCTCCTCGTTGTAATGCTAACAGCCGTACGAATGTCCGGGGTACTAATCTTTTTATGACCGATTTCTGGGACAAGCGCAGTCACCCGCGCACGTCCCAGTGGGAGGTTCGCGCCTTGTAAGTCCTCACAATAGTACAGTGTTTCCTTCACCCATGTTACCGATCGGTGATGTTTGAGGCATCATCAGAACCATTCTTACAAAAACACAAAAACATTCGTAGGGAATGTTTACTGTTTCAGGTTCAATCCAACACTCGGACCGCCCCCCCACCCCCTTGCACGTAACGTTAGTTGCAAGCGGCACGTGCCGTCGGAGTTAAACCTTATAAGCTTAACCTTTCTTTTGCGAAACAAAACACGCCACGAAGTAAATTATACTCTAGATATTGCTATAAAAACTCCTTCTGCAAGTTGGATACGGTCTTTGCAGCCGTTGGGTCTCAGTTGGAGACTAGACAGGCCGACCTGGCGCGGCCCTGCACGCCCGTGCGGGCGGAGAGTAATCAACTCATAAACACAAGCAGTTTGAATAGGTAACAATTAGATGTTAATAGCCTTTGTTCAGACCGACTTGTGGCAGACCTTGGGTTGGCTATGAGACTTGGGTTGGCTATAAAAACTCCTTCTGCCTGTTGGATACGGTCTTTGCCAACCCGTAGGTCTGCTTGGTGCCTTTGGCATGTCATATATGAGGCCTACAATGCTTAAGTATGGACGAAACTTTGGTCAGCTATATCTCGGTAACCATGAATGAAAAAAAGAGCGGTCTTCATTCCTCAAATACTTACCAAGAGGCCTATTGCTTGAAGGAAAGTTTGAAAATTCTGGTAAGAGATTGATTTTTCAGACATGTGCCATTGGCATATCATATATGAGGCCTATAAGGCTTAAGTATGGGCGAAACTTTGGTCAGCTATATCTCGGTAACCATGAATGAGAAAAAAAGCGGTCTTCATTCCTCAAATACCTACCAAGAGGCCTATTGCTTGAAGGAAAGTTTGAAAATTCTGGTAAAGAGATTGATTTTTTAGACCTGTGCCATTGGCATATCATATATGAGGCCTGTAATGCTGAAGTATGGGCGAAACTTTGGTCAGCTATGTCTCAGTAACCATGAATGAGAAAATAAAGTGGGCTTCATTCCTCAAATACCTACCAAGTGCCCTATCGTTTGAAGGTAAAGTTTGAAAATTCTGGTAAAGAGATTGATTTTTTAGACCTGTGCAATTGGCATATCATATATGAGGCCTATAATGCTTAAGTATGGACGAAACTTTGGTCAGCTATGTCTCAGTAATCATGAATGAGAAAATAAAGTGGGCTTCATTCCTCAAATACCTACCGAGTGCCCTATCGTTTGAAGGTAAAGTTTGAAAATTCTGGTAATGAGATTGATTTCTTAGACCTGTGCAATTGGCATATCATATATGAGGCCTATAATGCTAATGTATGGGCGAAACTTTGGTCTGCTTATCTCGGTAACCATGAATTAGAAAATAAAATGGTCTTCATTCCTCAAATATCTACCAAGTGCCCTATCGTTTGAAGGAAAGTTGGAGAATTCTGGTAAAGAGATTGATTTTTTAGACCTGTGCAATTGGCATATCATATATGAGGCCTATAATGCTTAAGTATGGGCGAAACTTTGCTCAGCTATATCTCGGTAACCATGAATTAGAAAATAAAGTCGGCTTCATTCCTCAAGTGCCCTATCGTTTGAAGGAAAGTTGGAGAATTCTGGTAAAGAGATTGATTATTTAGACCTGTGCAATTGGCATATCATATATGAGGCCTATAATGCTTAAGTATGGGCGAAACTTTGGTCAGCTATATCTCGGCAACCGTGAATGGGAAAATAAAGTGGGCTTTATTCCTCAAATACCTACCATGTGCCCTATCGCTTGAAGGAAACTTTGACAATGCTGGTAAAAAGATTAATTTTTTTGACCTGTGCAATTGGCATATCATATATGAGGCCTATAATGCTTAAGTATGCGCGAAACTTTGGTCAGCTATATCTCGGTAACCATGAATGAGAAAATAAAGTGGGCTTCATTCCTCAAATACCTACCGAGTGCCCTATCGTTTGAAGGTAAAGTTTGAAAATTCTGGTAAAGAGATTGATTTCTTAGACCTGTGCAATTGGCATATCATATATGAGGCCTATAATGCTTAAGTATGGGCGAAACTTTGCTCAGCTATATCTCGGTAACCATGAATGAGAAAATAAAGTCGGCTTCATTCCTCAAGTGCCCTATCGTTTGAAGGAAAGTTGGAGAATTCTGGTAAAGATATTGATTTTTTAGACCGGCCTGTGCAATTGGCATATCATATATGAGGCCTATAATGCTTAAGTATGGACGAAACGTTGGTCAGCTATATCTCGGTAACCATGAATGAGAAAAAAAGCGGTCTTCATTCCTCAAATACCTACCAAGAGGCCTATTGCTTGAAGGAAAATTTGAAAATTCTGGTAAAGAGATTGATTTTTTAGACCTGTGCCATTGGCATATCATATATGAGGCCTGTAATGCTAAAGTATGGGCGAAACTTTGGTCAGCTATGTCTCAGTAACCATGAATGAGAAAATAAAGCGGTCTTCATTCCTAAATTACCTACCAAGTGCCCTATCGTTTGAAGGTAAAGTTTGAAAATTCTGGTAAAGAGATTGATTTTTTAGACCTGTGCAATTGGCATATCATATATGGGGCCTATAATGCTTAAGTATGGGCGAAACTTTGGTCAGCTATATCTCGGTAACCATGAATGAGAAAATAAAGTGGGCTTCATTCCTCAAATACCTACCAAGTGCCCTATCGTTTGAAGGTAAAGTTTGAAAATTCTGGTAAAGAGATTGATTTTTTAGACCTGTACAATTGACATATCATATATGGGGCCTATAATGCTTAAGTATGGGCGAAACTTTGGTCAGCTATATCTCGGTAACCATGAATGAGAAAATAAAGTGGGCTTCATTCCTTAAATACCTACCAAGTGCCCTATCGTTTGAAGGTAAAGTTTGAAAATTCTGGTAAAGAGATTGATTTTTTAGACCTGTGCAATTGGCATATCATATATGAGGCCTATAATGCTTAAGTATGGGCGAAACTTTGGTCAGCTATATCTCGGTGACCATGAATGAGAAAATAAAGTGGGCTTCATTCCTTAAATACCTACCAAGTGCTCTATCGTTTGAGGGAAAGTTGGAGAATTCTGGTAAAGAGATTGATTTTTAGACCTGTGCAATTGGCATATCATATATGAGGCCTATAATGCTCAAGTATGGGCGAAACTTTGGTCAGCTATATCTCGGTAACCATGAATGGGAAAATTAAGTGGGCTTTATTCCCCAAATACCTACCATGTGCCCTATCGCTTGAAGGAAACTTTGACAATTCTGGTAAAAAGATTGATTTTTTAGACCCGTGCAATTGGCATATCATATATGGGGCCTATAATGCTTAAGTATGGGCGAAACTTTGGTCAGCTTTATCTCGGTAACCATGAATTAGAAAATAGAATGGGCTTCATTCCTCAAATACCTACGAAGTGCCCTATCGTTTGAAGGTAGTAAAGTTTGAAAATTCTGGTAAGAGATTGATTTTTCAGACATGTGCCATTGGCATATCATATATGAGGCCTATAATGCTTAAGTATGGGCGAAACTTTGGTCAGCTATATCTCGGTAACCATGAATGAGAAAATAAAGCGGTCTTCATTCCTCAAATATCTACCAAGTGCCCTATCGTTTGAAGGTAAAGTTTGAAAATTCTGGTAAAGAGATTGATTTTTTAGACCTGTGCCATTGGCCTATCATATTTGAGGCCTATAATGCTTAAGTATGGGCGAAACTTTGGTCAGCTATATCTCGGTAACCATGAATGATAAAATAAAGCGGTCTTCATTCCTCAATTACCTACCAAGTGGCCTATCGTTTGAAGGTAATATTTGAAAATTCTGGTAAAGAGATTGATTTTTTGGACCTGTGCCATTGACATATCATATATGAGGCCTATAATGCTTAAGTATGGACGAAACTTGGGTCACGGTCACGGTGCCGGGAAGACTGCAAGTACTTGGTGCTTTCGGGTGGGCGTGGCTATAGGGGAGACTAAACAGTTACAATAAATGCCAGTAAAACATGTAGGCCTATTTGGAAGTGAAGAAATAGAAGGTGTCATTATCTCAGGAATAAACACATCAGACTACTAAATCTTACCCTCCAATACTAATCAGTTATGTCAACTGTCATCAGATTCATTCCTGACAATTCTATACGCCTCTTCTCTAGATACCCCCCCTAATCAGAGCCCTTGAATAGGTCCTACAGGCTTCAGAGAACCCAGTTGAAGACAATCCCACTATATCAGGGGGGTGCCAAAACCCACAAGGTAGAGGCAGACGATTTATTTCAACTACTTCATCAAATACAGAGTCTAACCTACCACACTCACTCCTATACTGCCCAGATTTTACAAAAAATCCCACCAAAATGGATTTTCAATGGTTGAAACCCTGGTTTTTACTCACGAGACCCTGGTCTCTCATCATGGGGTCTAGGTGCAGGCGCTAACTGTTTAGTCCCCCCTCTATCTTGGTATAAGGTCTCATTCCTGTGTTAGGCTGTTCCATTGGAATCAACGTTGAAATACGCAACTTTATGACTAAAAATCTAGAAAGAAAAAAAATGATGGAGTCGTTTTACTTTCTGTTGGAAGCACATGTGTTCGTCATGCAGCAAAAAAAATATTCACCCCAAACTAACCGTGACAACGATATTTATCGCATTTCAAACTGCAAGTACCCACTATCCGCACGAGGCCGCTGTTGTACCCCCTGCGCCGACCGCAGCACTCATAGAAAAATGCGTATCGCTCGTATCCTCACGCTGGAATGACGAAACTTTCCTACCTAATCCTGACAGTTGTAAATAAGCTTTCATCTCAAATTCTTCGTATATCAGGTCGGGCCGATAAAAGGCAATTTATGATTCACCTAAACACACGCCTCTTATGCCCGGTTATTGTTTTTGGACGGATTCTTTGGGCATCTACACGCGGAGTAATACAGGAATGAGACCATAAGAGATGTTTCATTTCACAAGTTGGGGAAGGAGGCGGACTAGTTAAAAGTACGTTTTGTTCAATTCATTAGCTGTGGTTAGAACCAATGACTTTGGTCCATGTGCACGGCAAGAAACTAAACTAAATGTTACTTACTAGTTTACACCAGGCTATGCAAATATTAGCAGTTTAATGCTGTTTTTTACTTGCACTGACTAAGACCATGCATTGCTACAATGGTGGAAAACGTGAAGTGTACATATGCATAAGTGTGTGTAATAGCTTAGTGGCGTCGTGTGGCGCAAGTGTGGCTGTCAAACAATGGGACCCGGGATCGAATCCCAGGGTGCCCAGAGACATGTCCGAACTTGCGCCCAGACGTTGTGCCCTTGGGAAAGGCACTTTATACGCATTCCCCCCTCAGTTAGAGGGACAAGTCTCCAACGGCAGCTGTCTTCAACTGGCGGACGAGAGCAGCGCCAGGCGGGCTGGCGTCATCAAGGCGGACCTCGAGTGTAAGGGTCATCAGGCAGCTTGCTGCAAGCATGCCAACCAGAACCAGCACGTCTCCCTCGAATTGGTGCCGCTGGAGATGGCGGATGCCCAAAGTGTGTGGGTCTCAGATTCGCATCCACCTTAAACAAATTCACGCGAAGGCTACCGTGTCAATGCATTGACACGGTCACCATACTAGATCTGTATTTGTATCTGTACTATGTATCTGTACTATGTATCTGTACTATGTATCTGAATACGAATAAAGATAATACGAGTGGTTGCCAGAAGTGTAATAGCTTACTCGAATTGTTTTTGTCACGCTAGAAGGTTGCATGCAGAAAATATGACAGTTATCTACAGAGCAAGTCAGTGTCAAGACAAAAGGCAGATTTTATTAGGAAAAGCATGAGAACTAATGAGTACCTTCTCAAGCAACCAAATCATAAAGACTGGGTACTTTATTTTTCGATACAATATCTTTTTCAATGAAATTCAATTGCTTCAATAGATAGATAAACATAGCTGTTAACATCTCTGATGCTTTAATTTGCACCGACAAACGCGATATATTCATTACATCTTTGATATCGGGCCTCAAAACTCTTTTCATAAAGACGTACATGTAATCACATCTATTGTGCGACATGTCTCGTGCGTGACAGTATGTCTCTGATACAGGCAACAAATTCAAGAGCTTATTTTTAGGATGGCCTTCGATTCCCCACAGAATGCGTGTTTACTTTTTTCTCACTTAGGTGATGCGATTATATGGATGACATCCCCTAGCGCTGGGCACTGACAAATTGATCCCGGTATGCATATGCCTTCATTATGAAATCTAAGTGGTCAGAAAAGCTGAACAAAAATAAATGACTAAACACTCAGAGTATGTCATACCAAACGGTAGATTCTTCATTCATGTTATTTCACATATTTTTCTTTGACTTTGGCATTCTATAACATTAGTATCCGTTTTTCGCAATTTGTTTTTGCAATGTACGCCATATATTTGCTCATTTTGCAGCTGCCTTGTACGATTTACAGTATGGTAGAAAACTTTGGGGGAGGGGGGGCGGACGAAAATTGATGTGAGTGCAGATGTCATCCATCTAATCGAATCAACATGGCCTAAATACATGGACAAAACTAACATGTCCATGAGATACACGATTCGGGAGATTGATAACTTTAGAAGTGAAATCTAAACGAAGTAGCATCCAAAAGAACTAACCTTCAAAGTAAAGCGGGTATCTGACTGGACTGCGTTGGCGGCGTCGCTATGTCCTACCTTGGATTTGTGTTACCTTTGACTTTATAATGGGAATATCATGCCGACAACCGGTGGCTTAGTTGGTAGAGTGTTCGCCTTGCACACGGTAGGTCGTGAGTTCGAGTCATACCAAAGACTTTAAAAATGGTACATACGGCTACATATGGCTTTCTCTGCTTAGCCCTCAGCACTTGGGAAAGAGCATTGTAGTTAAACACACACATCACTACCAGCCCCGTACTGTAGTGACTTGCACAAATGTGTGGCCCAATGGCTACAGTAATAAAGATGGGCGCCACCCCTATGCGTCTTATCAAGAGACCTGGGTCAATTTAAGTCGATATTTTCGTGCAAGAATGACTAAAAAGGGGAAAAGTGTCAAGAAATTCGTCTTTATCGATGAAGTTTAGTGAGATGCCCGCTAAACATTCGAAAGAAGTAATATTCGAATAGGTCATGTCCATTTCAGGGATGGGGGGTAAGGCGCATGTAGTCTTTCCCGGACGGCAGCGCGACCCTGGTCACCCCCTTGGGGAAACGAGTGGACTCTTCCTTCTTGGGAATGCTGGGTACGACCATGACGTCATCACCAGGCTGAAAATAAGTGGATGAATTACTAAATGGATTATTTGTCATATTCGGAAAAGACATTTCTATATTCTCAAAAGAATGGGCGTTACATATTAGAAAAAAGACAAAACAGGAGGATCCTTTTTTCAGATCAGAAATTTCAGCGGGACCAGCAGCCAAAACAAAACCTTTCCCTGTTTCTTAGCACCATCTCCATAGCTCTGTCCTTGGTTCTGAACACCTAATTGAATATACATAACCTCCATTAACATTAATCCGCCGGATTACATAAATCTGCCACGTTGAAAAACAGTGGGTTTGAGAGATCTCTAGTGCAGCATCCCCTAGGTATGCACAGTTTAGATGTATAGGAGTGCATTATACTGGGGGACGTTGGGTTGGAGATCTGCTTGGACGCATCTTTTCAGGGTGGCGGAATTATGTTGCTAGATGTCATAAGCCATTCACACATTGACATTCCTGTCCTTGGTGCTGAGATTCTGTCGTTCTAAAACGTTATAACTACTACATATATCAGCGTTCTTCTTCAAGTTTTCACTTTAAGAAAGTCCCATCGTCTATCCCTACAGTTTTTCCTAGTTTATTTCCATATGCTGTAAGCTGCGTATGTTGATATTTAAAAAAACAACAACAGAAAAAGGTGTCGAAGGATTCCTTATGTTTGCGCATCATTTTATATTGTTAAGATGGCACACATTGAGTGATCATTTGTTTTACATTTTTATTATGGATGTTATACTATTCGATGTATAATCCCCCCTAGTAATCATTGAAAACCGAGAATAGCTGACATCATTACGGTATGTCATAGTGAGATATATAAACTAAACTGAACGGCTCAGTTTGTTATCGAGATTTCAAATAAGCAACATTTTCATAACCTCCGATGCAGACTCCTCCCGGCTGTTTTCTTTTTCAAGTTACAGTTTTATACTATTACATTTTTTTATTGCTGGCCGCGAACATGTGAATTGCACTTGCGCGAACATGTTAATAGCCTCTCTGAAAGACTTTTTTTAAATTTTCTTTCCTTTGTGGCCCCGAGTGGACGCAGACTCCTTCCCGGCCAGCAATAAGAAACAAAAATGTAATAGTATAAAAACTGTAACTTGAAAAAGAAAACAGCCGGGAGGAGTCTGCATCGGAGGCTAACATTTTCATACGTTTAACAGCTTTTGACACGTTTTGATTTTGCAAATTAATATCTTAAATTGCCACTGCTCACCTTCCAATCCGCAGGTGTGCCCACCACCCATGACTCCACCATAAAGAGGGAGTCGATGGACCGCAGAATTTCCCTGAAAAACACATCATCATTCATCAATAGACGTACTTTCGCTACGACGGGATTATACCACCGTTTGTACGGGGTGACATACCCTTTAGTTGACTGTAATACAAGATGGGGATGCGCCAGTTCTCCCGTCCGGGTGAATGGTGTAAATCACCGTATGGCTGATACGAGACGGAGGTTCGCCAGGCCTCCATCCGGGTGATTTGTAGTGAATCACCAACTCCAGACAGAAGGATTTGGACCATCGCACAGCCACCGGGGTATCTTTTGATGGGTTCTTTTACGTACGCGGGGTGTGGCTCTCCCCAAACACGGGACCCCCATTTAACGTCCTACCCGAGGGACTTCAGGGCGCATGTCTAGACATGTCTGGGGGCAGCCTGGGATCGAACTCGGGTCCCCTTGTTTGACAGTCGAATGTTCTATCCTTCACGCCACGCGACACCACTAAATGATAAAACATAAAATTTCCATGAAAAACATATAATAAAACTTATAATATTATTTATATTATAAAACTTATAACGTTAATGTTAAAAGTTGAGATATTGAATACAAATTATTACAAAATCAAGTGTTTTATTCAATCAGCGTTTCGGTAAACGTCTGTTACCTTCCTCAGGGTAATTCTGACTGGTTCACTTTGCGCTGCAGCTATAGGTGTCGCTGCTGACAAATGCGGTCCCAAAAGTAAAGTATTTACATATGTACAGAGATAGTTAGCGCGGCGTTTACCAGTGGAAGGTCACCGAAACGTCAGTTGAATAAAACACTTGGTTGTGTCAATGTTTCTTTTGATTAAGCGGTGACTTGCAAACCTACCAAAACTATATGAATAACTGATCTACATGAATGGAATAAAGATTTAAACAAGCTATTCACGAACGTTGACATACTGTTAACAGATGACTGTAAAATTAATGGGAAATCTTACTCGAAGTTATGTCCACAGCTTGACGGGTAGACCATTGACATCCTTAGTCTTTTGTCTGGTCCGATGACGAAGACCTGAAAAGCAAGGCCGTCTTACTTTCTTTCATTGCAACGTAAATTAAAATTTAAAAAAACAGAAACTAAAAAAACAACGTTCAATTCATTTTACGTCCCTTCCGAAGGACTGGTGTAGCTCAACAAAGATGGCTTGTCCCAGGATTTGAATCGGGGTCTCCCAGTAATACGTAGGTCCCAATTGCGCTGGTGCCCGTAGGGGGTGGTCCCAGCCGGGCCCCCGAAGCCACAAATTTGAGGGGGTGCACGTGGGTACCTCCCGGTGTTCGCACTATTAGCTCACGGCGTCTATTTGTTACTGGGTCCCGCGTTGGTTTTAAGTCTGATTAAAATTATTCGGGGTCCCGGCTGGCAGCTGCAGGGTGTCCCGCGGGGCCACGAAGAGGTCACGCCCGAAAGTGCAAAACAAACAACAGCCCGTCAACTACAAGGCGGGGACCCTTTTTTACAATTGGTGACCTGAGCATTACAAAACTAGTTGGAGCTCAACTGTGAGGCTGCTACCAGTTGAGCTACAGCACCCCGACCAATCAAACCACGTGAATCGCATTGAGACTCAGATTCGTATCAGCCATTTTCCGACAAATCGCTTTCTAAGTTGCGTTAACGACTACATCTGACCAAACAAACTCGCCAGTGAGATGGTGGAAGGTGTCAGCTTTCCAAAGATGTTTTCAGATTGACAATTTTGGCACTTTGGAAGTGATTGAAAGCGACCGCGATTTTACGTTTAGAAAAAAAATTGTTTCTACTACTTTTCTGAAAACGTTAAATCGCGGTCGCTTTCAATCACTTCCAAAGTGCCAAAATTGTCAATCTGAAAACATCTTTGGAAAGCTGACACCTTCCACCATCTCACTGGCGAGTTTGTTTTGTCAGATGTAGTCGTTAACGCAACTTAGAAAGCGATATGTCGGAAAATGGCTGATACGAATCTGAGTCTCAATGCGATTCACGTGGTTTGATTGGTAGGGGTGTACAGGTACATCCCTTCGCTACTCACTGCTCGACAGGTGATGGGTACGCTGACATGGTTCGGCTGGTCCTGGTCGATCAGCCCCAGCGCCTTGGCGATCTGCCGGTCCTGGTCGGCCACCATGCGGATTGGGAAGTCCCCTTCGATGCCCGCGGTCATCTTAACGTCCTGTCGGGAAAAGAGAAGAAATAGAAGTGGATATTGTATTACATGTACCTCTGTAAGAAACTTTCTACATGGCAAGCTAGCCAGCCATGCAACCATGCAGCCATGCAGCCGACCAGCTAGCCATCAGCCAGCCAGCCATGCAGCCGACCAGCTAGCCATCAGCCAGCCAGCCAACCAGCCAGCCAGCCAGCCAGCCAGCCAGCAAACCAACCAACCAACCAAGAAACAAACAAACAAACAAACAAACAAACAAACAAACAAACAAAAAGGCCATGTGCAGAACAGATTAAACAAAGCTTACCTGAATCCAGTCCTTGTTGCTGTCGCCGTTGTCGCAGGAGAGGGCCAGCATCTTCACTCCCCGCTTGTCGAACTCCGGGGCCAGTTGGGCCGCCCGGCCTAGCTCCGTGGTACAGATGGGCGTGAAGGACCTTGGGTACGAGAACAGCACGGCCCAGCTGAAGTAGGAGGAATAAATGAATTAGTGAAGGACCTCGGGTAAGAGAATAGCACGGCCCAGCTGAAGTAGGAGGGATGAATAAATTAGTGAAGGACCTCGGGTAAGAGAATAGCACAGCCCAGCTGAAGTAGGAGGAATGAATAAGTTAGTTAAGGACCTCGGGTAAGAGAATAGCACGGCCCAGCTGAAGTAGGAGGAATGAATGAATAAGTGAAGGACCTCGGGTACGAGAACAGCACGGCCCAACTGAAGTAGGAGGAATGAATGAATTAGTGAAGGACCTCGGGTAAGAGAATAGCACGGTCCAGCTGAAGTAGGAGGAATGAATGAATTAGTGAAGGATATCGGGTACGAGAACAGCACGGCCCAGCTGAAGTAGGAGGAATGAATAGATTAGTGAAGGACCTCGGGTACGAGAACAGCACGGCCCAGCTGAAGTAGGAGGAATGAATAAATTAGTGAAGGACCTCGGGTAAGAGAATAGCACGGCCCAGCTGAAGTAGGAGGAATGAATGAATGAATTAGTGAAGGATATTGGGGACGAAAACAGCACAGCCCAGCTGAAGTAGGAGGAATTAATGAATTAGTGAAGGATATTAGGGACGTGAACAGCACGGCCCAGCTGAAGTAGGAGGAATGAACGGCGGATGAACAATGCTGCTGCTGGTGAGACGTCTATATATATGGCCTCCGTCGGTCAGTATTGACCATATAGTAACATCCTAATTCACATCAGCCCTACAGCATTGCTAAACAGCCCTATACGAAAATGGCAGCTGTCTCTGCCACAGAAATCACATCTGTAAGCTGACTCAGTTTGAAACTTTGAAACTTTGAAGCTTTATTCAGTATTTACAACTTCGCAGGTTTAATTTGTAAACCTGAATTGCGTTGCAATTTTTTTAAATACACAACAACAAGTCAACATTACATATGAAAATGAGCCATCAAAACTACACAGAGGCAAATCACACTTGACACGGTCACAATAGATATGTAAAATCTGTTAGAAGCACGCTTACCATAGTCACATATAAAAAATATGTATATATAAAATCTTGTTGACGATCATCGTGGAAATACTAAGCTAAAACATTAACAGATATAGAGATCATGGCAATCAATGTAACCTTTTGGCTCATTGTTGCGTCAATTTTAGAGTTCTTGGGAAGAAGGACTGTTGCAAAGTAATTTTCTGCAGATCCGCTTTTCTGTTAGGTGTTAGGTGTGTTTTCAACACTAGCTGTAGGGCCCCATGGAGACAGGCCATCCCAGCATGGGAATATTTGCCCAAGAATGTCAACTGACAAGTGACAGGTGCCACTTGTGAGCTAGTAAGACTAATCATGCAATATAACGGATTTTTTAACTTCACTCATTTATTATGCAGATTAGGTAGCCCAATTCTACAACTCTACAAGTCTACAACTTTCTTACCGAGCACAACATCCTGAACCCCTCACAATCAGGATTCAGACCGAAACATTCCACCACTACGACATTAATCAATGTGACGGACACAATCCTAAATAACATGGACAAAGGCCTTTTGACAGGTGCAGTTTTTCTGGACCTTAAAAAGGCCTTTGACACAGTGTCCCATGGAGTTCTACTTGACAAGCTACGGATAAATGGTATACAAGACAATGAATTGTTATGGTTTCAGTCATACCTGTCAGATAGATGTCAGGTAACGGTCGTAGACGGTACCACTAGTGACTGCCTTGGAATAGCTGAAGGCGTCCCGCAAGGTTCCGTTCTTGGACCGTTATTATTCATATTGTACATAAATAAAAAATACATGCCGAACTACATTACCCATGGTGAAATAGTACTCTATGCTGATGACACGGCACTTTTCTATGCATCGAAGTCTGTTACTGACATAAACACAGCCTTAAATGCTGACCTCCGCAATATTGAGAGGTGGCTAGATGCAAACAGACTGACACTTAATGTCCGTAAATGCAAGTCTATGCTCTTTGGTACTGTACGAAGGCTGCGCCTAGGTAATGAACAACTAAACCTTACTCTTTCGGGAACGTATTTGGAAGTGGTTTCATGTTTTAAACATCTAGGTGTTTGGTTTGACCCCAGTCTAACTTGGAACATACATATCAACAAACTGTGTAATGCGGTGTCATCTAGGCTAGGAGTGATACGCCGTTTAGCTTCCATTTTACCTCCTAAGTCACTGTGTATGCTATTCAATTGTATGATTCTTCCAAAGATTGAATATTGTGATACTGTTTGGGCCAACTGTGGGAAAACTCTCTCTGACAATGTCCTTACTTACTTGCTTATGTCGAGCAATGTCCAGAAACTTCAAAACCGAGCGGCACGGCTTGTTCTCGGTCTGTCACGTACAGCACATGTGGATAATGTACAGTTGTCTGTTTTAGGTTGGAGTTCCCTCGCATCTCGCCGGCAAATGCACCTCCTGCAAACTGTTTTTAAATCTATTCACCAACAAGTGCCAGAATACCTACAGATATTTGTCAGAACATCTCACACTTATACAACAAGACATAATTCAAACTTATCTTTGCAACTCCCGAAAGTCAGCCTAGAATCTGGTAGGAGAAAATATGCGTTCAGGGGTGCATTTGCCTGGAATGAGTTGCCGGCCACAGTTAGAGCGGCTACGTCGGGCCAAACTTTTAAAAAACAAGTAAGACAGTACTGCTGACCTCTGACCTCCAGACCCGGCCTGCCATATCGACTATGATTTAAGGATTATGATTTGGATTCGACGCTCGGTTATGTATATATTATCTTTTTTGGTTACTTTTTGTTCATTATTCTATGTTATTTCCTTGTTATGTTATTTAGTCTGTTTATGTTATTTTGTACAGGGCACGCCTGAAAAGCAGTGCGGTTAGCACTGAGTGCGTCCACCCTGGATAAAGAAAACAGAAATAAATAAATAAATATCTCATCATTTTGAGATTTTATACATACCTACCGACATACCAAATATCAAGACAATCCACCCAGGCATTCTAAAGTTAGCGTGTTCAATACTGTAAATGCAAGAATGTTCGCGGTGGTTTCATGTTTGCCGTTTTCGCGTTGACCGTTTCACCGCAAACTTAAAACCACCGCAAACCTTTTGATGCAATACTGTAGCAGCATGTGACTATATAGCGCAGCCACGAACTTAAAACCACTGCAAACGTCCCATTTTCCACGCGAAATTAAAACCCCGCGAACTTAAATGCATTTACAGTAACAGATACACAGACCCACGCTCGGCTAAACATAACCTTCTTGGTGAAAGTAATTAGTAAAGGATATTGGGTACAAGAATAGCACTTCCATAGGATCATTTACTCGAGATAATAGATGGCGCAGGTGGAAGAGGGATGATGATGAGAACACAAATCCGACGGAAATTGGATTGAAAAGGCTCCGTTTACGTTGGATGCGGTATCGAATGATGCTAACATCCGTTGTGCAAAGTACTCAAACGTCAAGTACTCCAGGTATCTCATTAAACACGGGAAGTCATGATTGCATGGATAAAAATATCGCTTTCGGTTCCCTCGTTTAGACCATTCTAGTGCTTAGTGGCACATAAGGCAGCAAGTTTAATTTCTTTTTTCTGTAGCAGGGTATATTTTTACAGGGAGGGGTTGCTAGCCCGTTCCCTAACGTGCTCGAGGCACGTCCTCAAACACGGGACTCCTATACTACGTCCCTTCCGAAAGACGAATGCAGGTTAAACCAGGATTCCCTTCCCCGGATTCGAACCGTGGTCTCCAAGTTACTATTGACCAAATTGTATTATTATATTACAGCCAGGAGGTAACAATTTGTGAAATGGGGCTGTTGTAGCGTGCTTTAGGCACCTCTCGAACACGGGACATCTATTTTATGTCCCTTCCAAAAGACGAATGCAGGTGCAACCAGGATGCCCTTACCCGGATTCGAACCGGGGTATTCCTGCTCAACTAATTGGAAACAAGAGCTCAACTGTGAGGCTGCTACCAAATGAGCTACGTATACTGGGAGTCATTCCTATCACATGTGCACCTGCCCGTATGGTTTTCCGTTTCTGTGTCGAGTCGACAGCTTCTACAGAATTACCAGTGTGTGTAGGGAAGAAAACTGAAATTATGATGGGGACACCTGATCGCGATGGGCTAACTACGGTTACGCTTTGAGGGACCGTAGTTATCTTCGTTAGTGTGCGTTTGTGTATGTATGTGTGTGTTGTGCATGTGTGTGTGTGTATGTGTGTGTGTGTGTGTGTGTGTATGTGTGTGTGTCTGTGTGTGTGTGTAGGTTGGTGCACAGCATAACTCGAGATCTTGATGATATTTGATGCGTTGTTGGGTATTGGCAAACGGTTAGATTATGGATATCCTAATGGGGCTTTCCATGATAGGCAAAGTAATGGGTACCCTCAAGACAACCGTACACACTCACGCCGTATCTTCAGAAAAGACGCCGTAGCCGCATGTTCTCGTTTAGAACTTTATTCAAGCCCACATCCAGACTAGCTTCGCATTGTGTTTGGCTTTCTCGATGGTCAAATGCTCGAAGGCTTTCCATATGACACTGCAGCACGGCTTCCTGTTTTTGTATCTCCTGCTCTTGTGTAGCCTGGATACCAGACCTTTTGGGCGGGGAAGATCTAGTAGTAGGGATAGAGTTGGCACCCGGGAGCGCTTGGCAGCCAAACTCTGATTTCTATCGCGCTAGCCCCGCGCGAGAGCTAATTAGTGGGCCGTGTGCTATCTGTGGCGGCGGCGCGAGTTGCTTCCCCGGCCGAATGATTAGCGCCAGGGGCGCGGTGGTCTGGTACCCAGGCTAGCTCTTGTGCTACGTCTACGGTTTGATTCTACTGGATGGACGCTTGAGGCTTCCGCGTACAAGGGGTTACCAGCTTTACGTCCCCATCCAAAGGGACAAATGCAACCCCCGAAATCCCGATGCCCAAGCGGAGACAGAACAGAACTTCTACTTACGATCCTGAGATGTAGTCATGAAGGTTGCCGCTCTCCACGTCGTTCCCCAAGTAGAAGTTAGGGAGCTCGTCCCCGAGGCTCATGATAGGCATGTTGGCGGTACTGGTCGCTGAAAGCAAAATATGAACATTGGAACTCATCATCATTCAAATTCAATTCACAATTTGTTTTTGGTTGTCCCAATACATAAAGGACTCCTAGTGTGGCTTGTTTCTGTGCTCTTTTCAAACGCGCAAAGTATGAAATCATGATCATAAATCTGCTTATACGAGCAAGTAAATGTTGATATCATGCAGATTACATATCCAGAATATTTTGAATGTTTTGAAATTGCTTTGGGCTCCTTTAAAGGCACCCAGACTATTTTATGAGGCTTGAAAACTAGAAATATTCTAGTTGCTGTAATATTTGTGAAATTGACATTTAATGCCACTGTTTACCACATTTGCGTGCGGATTCCTCATCAAAAGTGCTCAAAAGCGGCACAAAAATAAGCTAGATGGTGATATTTTAGTTTCACGTACCTAGTGTAAATAGACCGATACCATAGCCCCGCCCACCTCCGTCAAAACTTAGAAATGCAAAATTAAAACATAACAATGCAAATATTTGACGAACATGCTGTCACACTCTTATTGGTCGAACCGCTAATTGTGATGGACAGTCAGGATCAGTCTATTAGGGCTTGGATTTTCTGTCAGTTCTCACCCACAACAACATCGTATCTTTGCTCCTTTAATGTCGATATGTAATGGCATAGTGTTACTGAAACTTACTAGGTGTAGGAATTGCTAGAAATTTGAGTTTTTCTATTCAAGTTTCAAGCCTCATAAATGCTCTGGATGCCTTTAAACCATGATTGAATATTCTGGGCAGTTTAGAAGTGGCTATGAGAGGATAGAGTCTCTTGCTCAAGTAGTTTCAAAAAGGATCCCATTTTCGGAACACCCATAACAATTCAATGCCTACCCCTGGTTGGAGGGGGTAGGGGCGTAGGGGGTATTTTCCGTGTAGAATTTGTTGGAAATGCGTTTGATGACAGTTGAATTGACATAACTGCTTTTGAGGGTAAATTCTTATCTGAAGTTTGTATCTTACTGTTTGTTATGATCCGTGCCTATCCCAGTGTGGCAAAAATTGCAATAAAGATCTTTCGTCATTCATATTTATCAATATTCATATCATTGCATTGACAACGAACAGCAGCAAATAACACAATAAAAAGGGAAATGTTATAGAGGAGAGGCCAGCGGAGAGCTGACGTCATAGTTGACGTCATATGCGTGAACGTGGCTACGTGGTCCTAGCCATAGGTATCCTAGACTAGGAGACTAGGAATGTACATCTTCAATAGGAAAATGATTGGATCAAATCACATTCACTCTCTCTCTCTCTCTCTCTCTCTCTCTCTCTCTCTCTCTCTCTCTCTCTCTCTCTCTCTCTCTCTCTCTCTCTCTCTCTCTCTCTCTCTCTCTCTCTCTCTCTCTCTCTCTCTCTCTCACAAAATTGTTTAAGCCTGAAGACCGAAGAAGAAGTACTAGTGAGTTGGTTGCTTTTATGTTGACCGAAAAGCAGAATTAATGATAAACAGGATTTTCACAGGACTGGGCACGATTTTGTCATAGTCCCTGTGGTATTCATAATCACATAATATGGGCTCGTTACACTGAATAGCCTATCCAGTTTCATTAATTGGCTTCGCCTACGATTCAAATTGTGCATAATCTGCAACAGATAACAAACATATTCAAGTCGTGTATTCTCTTTCAAATGCTTTGCAATAACAGAGCACGCGTGGCCCAAAAAATTTATGGTCCACACAAATAGAAGTACAATATAAACATTACTAGACTTTCTGATTGTCCCATGCAAACGTTTACAAAAATGGAGCATTTTGCTTTGCACTGCTTAAACAATAGTAAGATCCTAATTTCAAAGCATATGATTTTGTCTAGAATCATTTTGCCGGCATTTTCGATAACGGTTTCTATGGCTCTCTCTAAAATAGCGCGCACTGTTAGGGCCCTGTCACACTTGTGCGTATATTCAAGTGCGCATGAGTTCCGCAGTAAAATTTATTTGGTTTAAGTAAATTTTGCGGGGAGGAAGTTATTTTCTACATTGACCTACCGTTGAGCAGCCTAGTTATCAAACTAAAGAAATAACTTCTTCGGCTGCAAATTTAACCTAAACCAAAACATGTTAATACGCAACTCAAGCGGGCTTGTATATACGCACAAGTGTGACAGGCGTTTTAGAAATAGTCGTAGAAACACAAAAAAATCAGTACGTCTTGAAATAACACCTACCCGATTATCTGCTCAGAGATTATTTAAATCCAGCGAATTTGGTTGCAGACAAAATCTTTTTGCGCAGACAATCCGCTTGTTTTTTTTACAGCACTTAAAATAGTTTTTGTGTCTTATCATCACATATAATCACGTTCAATTCGCTTAGATAGATTAAATAGTTACTAGTATATCAAAGACCCCACATATCTGACATTTCTTCTTATGATGCCCGTTTCTATCAAGACTACGGGCTATTTTGCATAGAAGCGTCTTCATATAATGCCCGTCTCTATCAAGACTACGGGCTATTTTGCATAGAAGCGTACGCGTCTTCTTATGATGCCCGTTTCTATCCAGACTACGGGCTATTTTGCATAAAAGTGTTGCTTGACCTGTTTGGCAAGTTACTAGTAGTTACAATTTAGTGCACAACGTTTGCATAGTATTTGATTCAACGAATGGCTAATTCTCATACTAAACAACAATTCTACGAGACTAATCTACTGTACCAAAAAAAAATCATAACACTATATACTTGAACAGTCTTTGGCTGAATTTGAAACACTAAAATACTGTAGTTTCTTATGTAAACAAATTTCAATTCTGGGTTGATAACTTTGATACTTAAAGGCACGACGACTACACTGTATTTATTGTTCTTTTCTGAGCTGTTCAGCGATATATCAACATTTCTATCAATGAACCTCCTTGCTTGATACGAGGAAAGATGATGGTTTACGCCCCGGAACTTACTTCTGTAGCAATTTGTCCAGTTGTTGATATCTTATTTGGACATCGTAAGCACGCACCTATCGGTACCAGAGGAATTTACTATAGCCAGCGTAGTCAGTCTGGTAAAAACCATGAATTTGCGGCGAGGAAGACAATTTTGCTGTGTTGAAAATCATAGTGACATCATTTTTCAATATCTTCAGATATGGCTTACCAACAACAAACCTTCATCAAAGCAACCGCTGAAATCCACCTGAATATCTAGAATGAGTAACAGGACTACTAACCTCTATTAACCCCAGCTTAACCCGCTGGAAATAGTCTTCTTAGTGAGGCTTACAGGTTGACCTTTAATATGCTTATTATATGTGTGTTCTGCTTATTGTTTGTCACGGGAGGCTGGCGAGAAATAATTAGAAAACATTATATTTCAAGCAAAACAAGCTATCTGCCACCAAAAAATCAAGAGTCAAGACCATAGCACGTCCAGGTAAAAAGATACAAAAACAGAAGTTCTGCTGCAGTACCAGGGTCACTTATCAGGGGCCCAAAATCGACCTTGATGTTCGGCTTGACAACACCTACCCACATACCAAATATCATCATAATCCATTAAGAGGTTCTGGAGTTATGATGACTACAGTAATCCGGAAACACGAACAGACAGACAGACAAACAGACAGACAAATAGACAGACAAACAGACACACTGACACACTCAAAACTATAACTCCATTTTTCATGGAGATAAAAACATGCAAAGGACAAGAGGAGAATGTTGTGTTTCCTGTTAACCGACCGACCCAAGAAAAAACCTGCCGACCCAAGCCTTTTTTTCTATGGTCAGCCGCTGGCGGGGAATACAGAATTTTCTATATGATATCTGAGTGATGGAAATGTTGTAAAATCGTTTTCCAACAATACTTGAATAGCTGTGAGAATTCGAAGCAGTACTCCAGTCAGAATCTCTGAAGAAGGTGTCTGACAGACACCGAAACGTCATTATGTGATAAGATTCACTCGTTGTGTAAAATGAATCTCCAATATCCGATACTTGTGCTAGTACAGTGTATATATCTGTATAACCCAAATATGACGTTAAAAAGAGCAACGTGTCCTGAGTTTTTAGATATCAATATTTAATATTCTAAAACCATACTTGTTCAAGATCACTTCGGCCGAAATCTAAAAGAACAAAAAAAAAAACAACAACTAAAAACAACTGAATCCCTACCCACCGACCTTATTTTTTCAAGAGCGTACTCGGAACACAACATAAATTTTCATAGGCCTCCAACCTATGCCAATTCCAACCACACTATTCCCAACTCCAGATAGATCTTTTAGAAACAATGGCACGTTTACCTGTTGGATGCAGTTAATTGGAATCCACGGCGTTTTCTACTCTGCTGTGTTGCGTCGTCTTAGCTAGCTGTAGCGTTCCGTCCGCGTATCTGAGTACACCCTATAGAATGTTACACAAAACAGCCGGGCAGCTCAACAGGTGATTACGTTATGAAAACACGGCTCTGCGCACCGCACGTCGTCATGGTAACGAACCCAAGGGAAATAAAGGGGGCGTCATACTAGAAGTGTGATGGAAATGAAGTAATCGTTAGGACGGAGTAATCGTTAGCCTCGATCCGCCAGACCTTCCTAAGGATCGTAGAACTCGGAACAAAAAATGAATAATTGGCCAGTAGAGTCAGTCCACGATAAGATACTGTAGATACAGAAATGTTCGCGGTGGTTTTATGCTCGCGGTTTCCACGGCTTTAAAACCACCGCGAACATTTTTGTCCTATACCGTGGCACTATGTGACTATAGCACCACCGCAAACTTAAAACCACCGCAAACACTTCATTTTTGTCTTTAACAACGCGACATAAAAACCACGCGAACTTAAATGTATTTACAGTATATAAATCCCCGCGCTTGCAAATGAAGCCCTTTGGTTGCCAAATTTCCCTGGCAAATATTCTTCCTATTTATAGCTGGCGTAGTTAGTCTAGTAGAGACTAGGTAATCGAATGAATGAGCTATTTTTAAACCTCCTTGATCCAATACATGTTTCTCCGAAGGTTATATACAATGCCCGCCAATATTGAATTAATAGAAAGGTAAAGCAGTCATTTGAGGTGAAGTATATTGCTTTTTCTAGTAGCTTGCTATAGTAGTAGTGCAATGCGGTTTCACTACGGCTTGCATTTTAGCCAAGCGCACCGGGTCACTTCTACTCTTCTCGATATTAAAGTGTGTTGGGTTCTTTTACGAGAAGAGGTTTGACGCTTGTGGCTTATTATAGACCTGAAGCTACCTCATAGTCATATAGCGGGCCACCGGCTTTACGTCACCATCTGAAATGACGACTGCAACCCCTTACATCATGTCCGGGTAAAGCAGTCATTTGAGGTGAAGTTTATTGCTTTTTCTAGTAGCTTGCTATAGTAGTTATTGCGGTTTCACTATGGCTTGCATTTTAGCCAAGCGCAAAAGGTGTCCAACCCTAGGATCGAACTCCGGTCCACGGATCCAAGGAATTTGTTCCAGACGACCAAGCAGTGGGGTTGCTTTTCCGCTTGCGCCAGAAGCTAAGTGCAGGTCATGGTGATAAAAACAGAAGTACAATTACAATGAAAGAAGAATGTTGTATCTTACTACATCTACAAATGTTTACTGCTATGTACAGCTTTAACTTCTTCTCGCTACATTATTCACCATGGTAAGTTACGCCCACGAAAACTTCAACTTCAACTTATTCGATCCCCAGATAACCCCGCGAGGGGCAAAGTAGGGGGGGGGAGGTCCCAGGCTAAGGCGGGCAGGCCTCCAGCCTGGCGCGGTATGACTCAACGGTGGGAGCCGTAACAACCGCGCCAGGCAGGGCGTTCCACTCAGGGATGGTGCGGGGGAAGAATGAATGTTTGTAGGAGTCTGTTCGGGCGTTAAGTGGTTGAAATCTGAGCGTTTGGCTCCCCCGGGTGCGCCCCTGAGCTGGTTTCAGTAGACTATCGGTGTTAATATTGATGTAGTTATTGACTAGCTTATAGAAAATAGAGAAATTAGGATATAGATAGCAGCATTTGTTAGGAGTGGTTAATCATATGAAGGAGCTATTTTTAAACCTCCTTGATTCAGTACATGTTTTTCTGAAGTTTATGTACAATGGTCGCCGTCAGTCAATATTGACAATGGTAGGTTTAATTAACACACCCACGAGAAAGGAAGGATATTGATAGCAACACGCTGAAATAACTTGGGCAACGAAACAACTCTTGCTCGTTTTAGTGTACAATCAGAAGTCGTTAGCGAAGATCGTATCAAGCATTTTCTGGTCGCTAAGGCCATGTTGGTTTGATGATATGGATGACATCATCTAAGAACCCGAAAACTCATGCGAGCGTGCGAATAAAAAAGTTGCCTTCATTATGAAATCTACTGATCAGGAAGGATGAACAAAATTAAACACACAGAGTATGGAATACTGAAATATAGGTTCTTCTTTTTTGTTCTTTCAAAACTTCTTCTTTGACTTTGGCATTCTACGACATTGCTGTCCGTTTTCCGAACTATTTTTTTTGCAATTTACAGCATGTATTTTCTTATTTTCAAGCTGCTTTTTACGATTTTCAGTATCACCAAAAACTTTTTATTTAATTTTGGAAACGGACCAAAATTGATGCGCGCGCGTATGTCATCCATATAATCAAATCAACATGGCCTAAGATTCAAACCAAGAAGCCAATAGCCCTGGCAGACAGGAACCGTTGACCCACACATCTGGTTGAAGATTCCATTGAACGTCCATACCTGCAACTCCAAGGAGGTTAACCTCCTTGGCGATTCTAAGGAATACGGGAACCCACAATGGACACGTAATTTGGCCCAACAAGCTTTCCAATCATGGAAGGTGTTTGTATGATATACATCGTCATGGTGAATGTAGATCAACTGGCACTCACAGTCAGGTATCTTCCATATCAGGCTGCTTTGGGAAATATTAATTGGAAATGAAATATTACACGCACGGTTTTCCTGGAACACAGCATGCTGAAATTATTCTATAGCTCCAGTTCAAACACGGTAGATTCCAGCTATTTGCATTACTGTTAATGACATATTTCGCTAGAAGTTGGCCGGATAATCTGATAATTATCAAAATTCAGTGCCAAGAAGAGTACCTTTCTTTAGGGTGTACTATAGACAACACATTCAGGGCCAAGGACAGTACCATTCTTAATAGTGCTCTACAGATAACACATACAGGACCAAGGAGAGGACCATTCTTTAGTGTTCTAGAGATAACACATTCAGGACCAAGGAGAGGACCATTCTTTAGTGTTTTAGAGATAACACATTCAGGACCAAGGAGAGGACCATTCTTTAGTGTTTTAGAGATAACACATTCAGGACCAAGGAGAGGACCATTCTTTAGTGTTCTAGAGATAACACATTCAGCACCAATGAGAATCATTCACTCCAGTGATCTACAGACTACACATTCAGTACTAAGGACGGTTCTTTAATTTTTCATTTTTCAGTTACTGACTGAGTCTACACTTACGAAGATCTCACTTCTTGATATGAATGTGTGGCATCTCACTACTCTCCAAACAGAGGTTGTCGGTAAAAATGTGACCTTCTTATCATATGCCCTGTTTTTTTCTTTAGGACTGCTGACAAAAAAGGGGGCATATGACGAGACCACAATTTTCCCCAACAACCTCTGCTTGTAGCAACTCAATTCCACTCCAGTGTGTATGCAATGACGCAGTGATGAAACTCCCGTCGTGTATTTCTTCACATTTGGGGCAAGCTATATACCTGTACCTGACCTATATACCTGCACACTGAAGATTCAGATTTGATAAAACAGTCAGTGGAAACCAGTGGAAATGGTGGGCACTCGTTTTATTTCAAACAGCTGAAAAAGTGTTGTCCATCAGAAGAGCATGTCAGTCATTCCATGTAATTTGAACCAGAGCCACCATGTAGGTGTTCAAACAGAAAGCAAAGGCTCAGTTGCTGTATGAAAACTTTTACGAAGCCACAAAGCTCACGAAATGTTGTAAACTCATACTTTGGTAGAGATGTTATTTTAGCACTCTAGTGGTCTTCAAGTTGTTAGTTCTATTTATTCCTTTGCTCACCAACATCGAGAACACTTCCTTCCATTGGCTAAGGTCTAGTCCCTATAAAAAAACTCCATGGTGATACCAACTCTGACTGAAACCTCAGGGTGAGACCTTTCTGTGTTAGTTCCATACATTCTTCTGCTGTGCGTACCAACATCATGAAAACACTTCATTTTATTGGATAAGCTCTGGCATCTCTAATACTCCATGGTGATACCATCTCTGACTGAAACCTCGGTGAGAGACCAGTTCTAAATCTATTGGTAGCTGAGACTCTTTGGGGTCACACAAGGACAGCTTTCACATGATTTAGTAGGATTTGTCCGTACATGTAAGAGCTGATTCTTGCACGAGAATATGAGCTTATCGTTATCCCTATTTCTGAAAAGCTATATAATCTTTTCTTGTATTTGTGTTAAATGGTTAGCTTAGCAGAATGGCAGGCACTCAACTGAGTTACAATCTGAGGTCACAAGTGCTTTCCTTATTTGGAACAAGATGATTATCAGCTAAGAATGTTTAGTATTTAGGGTATCAGACTAGATATTAATTATTAAACGGCAATGCCAATGGTATAACCTTCCATGCCCCTACTTTCATAACCTAACTTCAGATTAGTATAAATTCCACAGCAATCCGATATACTCAGTTAATATAGACCTTATTCTGAATCAAAAATAGTTGTTATTAGGCTATAGTAGCTATTTTTTTTGTTCGTTTCTAGTCTATATATCTAATCAGACTATCTTTGGAAGGAAGGAAAATGTACATCTCAAAAACCAGCTGAAATTTGGTAGAGAAGACTGTGAATTGGCAATGTTGAGGATATTTGCCTTGTTGTAGAGTTTATCTTTGATGTTTGAGAAGATTGAGTACCACAGTGTCAGAAGACCCAGAGACAGAATTTTGGATGGCCTTTATGTATTCATACAGATTTTATGGAATTCATATTCAAGTATAACCTACTACAAGTACATAGTATTACGAATTTTACGGGATTCATACGATCCACTACTAAGAAACATACAAATTTTTGGAAATTCATACGATCCACTACTCAAGAAACACACACATTTTACAGATTTTAGATGAGTTTTACTAATAGTAAGGATTGTATGCTTTCCGTAAAACCATTGGTAAAACTCAAATGAATGCCGTAAAATTCGTATGTTTGTTAGTAGTGGATCGTATGAATTCCATAAAATTCATGTTTATTAGTAGTTTTTTTTTCATTTCAAGGCAGCCTCATTTGAGGTGAAGCATGATGCTTTTAGTAATGGATTGTATGAATTCCATAAAATTCATACGTATTCAGCAAAACTCATATGGATTCCATCAAATTTGTACGTATTCCGCAAAACTTGTACTAATTCCGCAAACTCGTAGGAATTCTGTAAAATTCCTATGAATACTTAGGCACCACCCTTAAAAGTTGGGAGAAACCATTTATTCTGGCTGGGGGGTCATGCGCAGGTAGCCCTTTCCGGAGGGGACATCCAGAGTCTCCACCCCCTTGGGGAATAGACCGGCCTCTTCCTCCTTCTTGACAGAGGGAACCACCATGCACTTCTCACCGACCTGGAGAGAGAGAGAAAGGAATTTTAAAGGCACCCAGAGCATTTTATGAAGATTGAAACTCGATTAAAAAAATCAAATCTGTAGTCATTCCTACACATAGTAAGTTTCAATAACACTTTACAATATCGACATTAAACAAGCAAAGATACGATGTCGTTGTGTGGTGAGAACTGATATAAAATCCAATTCCTAATAGACTGATCCTGACTGTCCATCACAATTAGCGGTTTGACCAATGAGAGAGTGACTGCATGTCCGTAAAATATTTACATTTTCATGTTTTAATTTTGCATTTCTACGTTTTGACGGAGGTGGGTGGGGCCATGGTATCTATAGTATTTACAGTAGGCACGTGAAACTAAAAGATCACCATGTAGATTATTTTTGTGCCATTTTTGTGCACTTTTGATAACAAATCTGAACGCAAATGTGGTAAACAGTGGTATTAATTGGCAATTTCATTAAGGTTACAGCAACTAGAATATTTCCAGTTTTCATGTATCATAAAATACTTTGGGTGCCTTTAAAGTAATTCTAATTTCCTTTCTGACTTAAAGGGGCCCAAAGCAATATTAGGGTCTAAAAATGGAGATGAAAAAACAAACAAACTATTTTTGCATCATGGACGTTGCTATACACTGTGATAGTGTTGTTTGAACTTGAATCATGTATAGAAATGACCAAAAAAATGACTGTCAAAATCCTTCTCTCGGGTCAAAATATTGCTTTGCACCCTTTTAAAAGTCAATAGAACGCGATCAAACGACATTACCCGAACCCAGAGGAAGCAGGTGTTCGATTACAATCTGACTGATTTACGATGGAGTACAAATAAGCCATTTTTCTCTGTAGGGGCCACGAGGACATTTTACAAGAAATCCCATATGAAAGTAAGGACAAAGATTTCTGGTATTGCTCTGAAGTTCCTTGCATGAGGCCAGCTCTAACAATCTAACAATGAAAGATAACCCATGCTTTTGAAAGCGAGCGATGCATTTTACTGGCAATACTCCATATGAATCATACCATGGCTATTAAACTTCATCAATTCATTTGGAAGAAAAGCCAATGACACATTGTTTGCTTCTCATAACTACAGTGCTGCTAGGGACCACAAGGAAATTTTACAGGAACCTATATATAATTTCACATAAGGACAAAGATTTCAGGCATTCTTCTGAAGTTTCTTGAATGAAGCCAGTTCTAAGGAACTGACAATGAAGAAGAATGCTTTGGAAAAAGAGAAGTGCATTATACTGATAGCCTGTGATCGCTTTAAGTTTGGGCAATCAACATTTGCCTGGTAGAATGGCTAGGAGCAATTGATTTCATTCACGATCATTTTCACATGAAGCTAAAATAGGAGACAAATGTAAATCCATGGTAACCTTTTTTGCATTCACTGCCTAGTTTCAGCCTTGCAATATTCAAATAAACTTCACACACACACACACATACAGGGCATACACACATGAGCACGCGCACACATCCACTCAGACACACTCACTCACACAGAACACACTCAGCAGACACACAAATACACACACACACACACATGGACACTCACACATGCACGCCCCCACACATACACACACTCACACAGCAGAACAGACAGAAACAGACACACACACACAGAAACAGACACACACAGACAGCCACCCACACAGAAACACACAGACAGCCGCCCCCCAACCACCCACCCACCCACCCACACACACACACACACACATGCACAAACACACACACATTGATGTATACACACACACGGGTGATCTTACCTTCCAGTCCACAGGAGTGGCCACCTTCTTGGTAGCAGTCAGCTGCAGAGAGTCGATCACACGCAGGATCTCACTGTAAAACATGAAAGACATTGAGTACCAGAGTTTTCTTCTCCTGTTTAAGTACATGCACGGAAAATTTTACAGGGATATATCATTTTAAGGTTAGCATGATTAAGGCACGCTTTTTTGGCAATTGTTCATTCGCCTACAAGTTTTAGTACCTTGAAGGGAAATTCAAGTATATTTCCATACAAAGTGTCAAGCACAAAAATACAATAGGTATGACCTTCAGTGCCAAGGTTAAGTCCCCCGGGAACAGATATTGTCACCAATTCAAACTATTACTGTAGACTTGCAAAGATGAAGAACCTACGTGAAGTTCCTCCCGGTAGTGGCAGGGTACAGCATGGACAGCTTCAGCCTCTTGTCGGGGCCAAAGATCATGACCTGAGTGGGGGAGGGGGGTGAGTTGGTTAGTTAGACTGTTCTCCTCAAAAGTGAAAACAAATTCTTTTCACTGTTTCTTAAAGTACTTCCTCTGATATTTGTTTTCTGGAAGATGTGATTGAATACTAGCCAGCTTGCCAGCTAAAGACAGTTAATCGTACATTAATGAGTTGCAAATTGAGCAAAAATATGCCGTAAATTGCAAAAATATCCGAAAGCGGGCACTAATGTCATAGAATGCCAAAGTCATTTGCAATTGTAAAGAAGAAGATATGAAAGAAAAAAAATGAAGAATCTATTCTTTGGTACACGGTGACGGGCGTTCTCTGTGTTAGACATTTTTTCAACCTTCCTGACCACTTAGATTTCATAATGATGACAACTTTTTTTGTTATTTTGCCAAGCTTTTTCGTTATTCGTACGCTCGCATTAGTTTTGGAGTTTGCAGAGTCATCCATAATAATGAAATTAACATGGCCTAACTGCAACATTAACTCTTTCCCTCTCTCAAATATTACGTCTTTTTTTCCCCATCATATGGAAGGTGGACATGCTAATGTACATGTACTGGGGGAGCCCAAAAACTCGTCATCAAGTGCAAGTCTTTTTTGTAGAGTTTTTATGCCCTGGATGCCCTTCCTAATGCCAACCCAAACCCTACTACTGGGCTAAGAACATGGGAAATAAGTGCCTTTCCCAAGGGCACAACGTCTGGGTGCATGTCCGGACATGTCTGTGTACTCCACTGGGGATTGAACCTGGGTCACATTGGTTCATAGCTGGATGCTCTACCACTATGCCACACAGACGCCACAACTCTCTGTTAAAACCAAAGAATCCACAGTACTCACAGCCCTGCATGTCAGAGGCATGCCGGCCCCTGCGGACTCATCAGGATCGATCATGCCCAGCAGCTTGGCGACCTCACGGCTGTCATCAGCGATGATCTGGTACGGGAAGTCCCCCTTGTGGTTGGCATGAGATTGCACGTCCTGGAGAACAGAAGAACAAATTTCACGAAAAGTTCTGAGTTGAATAGCTGAATATGTTACTACCTCTTGCACATTTTTACCTTATATCATACCCGTGCTTACATTTTATCATACCCATGCTAGGATGATGTTTGATACAGGTATTCCGGACCGGACTATATCTTATGGTATGGCTTGAGTTTCGAAGTTGTATTGCACAGGCTTCCATCAAATGATTACGACCCGATTTACATGCACTACATGCCGAAAATTTGAATACAAGATTTGGATGCTTGAATTGATGTTGCTACAATTTTGTTTGAGGATACAGAATTTTCTCAACTTCTGGCACATTTTGCATTGATATGTGTATTTTTGTGTGTGGGTACAACATAAATGAAATAAAACATTCTCATACTCTGAGCCTCGCCCACAGCCCATACGATTTTTGTTCTGTATTCTGCCTGCTTGAACCACGATGTCTATTATAAGCTCTACATGAGTTCACTGAACATTGTACAGTGTTATGATGTGTTGGAGGCACCAATTACAGCATTTACAGAAATACCTAGCCAACAATTCAGTTACTGTGTATCGAGTCTACAGTTGTGAAAAGCACGGGGCGAGTAGTACAGTCTCTTGGCACTAGGACCACACTGTTACAGTTGCGTACAAAGAACTTTGCTAATGATGATGATTTACAAACATAATGAAATTATCAATGGATAAAAGCGAAGAAGTAAAATGGCTTCCCGCCCACCTTGATCCAGCCGTTGTGGCTGTCCGCGTCGTCGCAGGACAGAGCGATCATCTTGACTTTGCGCTTGGCGAACTCCGGCGCCAGCATGCAGGCCCTGCCCAGCTCCGTGGTGCACACCGGGGTGTAGTCACGGGGATGGGAGAACAGGATCGCCCAACTGGAGGGAAAAAAATCAACAGTACATTAAAGGTAAAGTAAAGCAGTCATCCTCAATTGAGGTGAAGCATGATGCTTTTTCAAGTAGCTAGTGGTAGTGCAATACAGTCTTGCCATGGCTCGCATATTTGGCCAAGCACACCGGGTCCGTGACCCCTACTCTTCTTGATAAGTGTGTTGGGTTCTTTTACATGCAGAGGTTTGACACATGAGGCTTATGGTGCAGCTCCAGCGAGGGTACCCTTCCCGGATTCAAACCAGGATTCAACTAATTGGAACCAAAAGGCTCAACTGCGGCTAACAATTGAGCTACATGGACATGGCGTCACATGGCGTAATGGCATGGTGTTTGGCCCAGAACCCAGAGGTCCTGGGTTTGAATCCCTGACATGCCCTGTTGAAGTTGTGTCCTTGGGAAAGGCACTTAACATGACGTTCCTCACTTCACTCAGGTGTAAATGAGTACCTAGCTTTGATAATGGACGTGTTTGAGGAGAGCTACACCTCAGCTTGAGCATGTTAAAGAACCCACCACACATATAGAAAGGAGTAGGGGTCCTTCCCAGTGTGAGTTGATCAAATAAAGCTGTCCGGCCGGACAGCTTGTACTAAACTGCTGTGTTACCTCATGACAACAATCATTTCTGGATGATCACAAAACCAAGGGCTGCAGTCTTTTGGAGGGGCTGCCACACAAACTCCTGGGTACCCATATGGCTGCGTGGATATCCCAAACATAATATATGCTGAGCACAGAATATTCCCAATACTACAAGAAAATGTTGCATCCATGCCCCCTGACAGCTTATGTTGGAACTGCAGACTATCATTATCAAGCTTGACTTTACACCTCCTTGGTCCACCAGCAAAACTTGCCTCAAATGCAGCTGCAGTAAATAGCATTTCAGGGTCAAGATTTTAAAATTTTCCTAGGACTGTCAGTGTGAATTCTGTCAGCAATATAGCCCCCCCCCCACTATGAAATATCCTATATTGTACATTTCTTAATTTGCATCCATGTGGTGTAGCAGGTGGTGCTAACTGACAAGGTGGCAGGCAAAAATGCAAAAGATGATTAATTTACATGTTAATAGATAATTTGATCTACTAATTCAAATATTAATCAGTAATCTGCTAACAACCATGCAGTCGTTGAATACACCGGACGTAAACAAAAACAGCGATCGTCCATATTGACGTCATAGGGTAATACCGGTAGTCTTAACTTCAATCCCCCTGACGACCATGTTGGATTATACACGCATGTTAGACTACAAATCCTAATGATCTACTTCTAACACCGGGAGTTTTTTTCTTGCCATATTTCTCCCTTATGAGGGTCTCTTTGGGGGTCCACGGAATACTTGACACACACTGATAGTTTGCTCAGGGCAGGCATGCAGACCCTCCTTCTTGGAAAGCCTGCCTCATCAGGTGTGGCCGCCTATACTACTGATCACTTCTAAGCCTCTGGCACATCTGGGGATCAGTGGTTCTTCTACATATCCATCATCTGGGCCAGTTGTGTGCAGAGACAGGGTAACAATTATCATCATTAATGGGAAAAGGTGCAACCTAGTAACCTAAGATTGACCTCATGTAAGGCCACGCCTACAAATAACCTAACTGTACCAATTTTCGTATTTGTACACGATAATGGGGGAAAACGTTTCCCTGTACTGTAGGATCTTTCCTTCAATGAGAATTGAGATGACGCAAAAACATATCTAGCTGGCTCCAGTCATGATCATCACCATCTCAAATTTCACTATATCCTACATGTACATGTAGTAACCCAGGAATGACCTCGTTTTCGTTTCAACTTCAAGGCATCAGGAAAAAGCCCTGACCTGACTTGAAAAATTCTAACTTCTAGATTTGAATTCTGACAAATTGATTTGAGGGTGAGAGTGTCAGCATGTTGTCACAGGATTCTCACCACCAAGCAGACGTGTGGGGACTCAAGTTAACATTATCAGCAGCTGCCTGCCTTTATAGCAACATATGTCGAACAAACTACTAGTAAATTTGTTGTTTTCCACAACATTTCAGGCTAAAGAGGTTTAAAACCTCCAATAGTAAGGAACCATGCATGTTATATATATTTTTACACACCTCACCCACATACACTATACTGTAAGACTATTCACAACACTTGGGTGAAATGACTTGCAAAAATAAGCTTAAAAAAACAAAATTTGCTTGGAGACTGACTAGACCATTCGTCTGGAAATAAGAGTCTTGACATTTCACTGAGTACTTTTCGAGGCGAAGTCATGCATGGTGTAACACGGGGCTCGAAATGTTTGTTTTTCTATGTAAATACACCTTCACTGGTGCTGGTAAAAGAAAAGGTAAAGGTAAAGTTTTTAGTCTTTTTGAGGTCGTAAGGGCATTGGATTATAAATCCACTGTGTCTAGAGCACGGTATTGAAAGGCAAAACCCATCCCTCTCCTTCCACCGCTTTTACATCCCCAACTGAACCCAGGTATACCCGGAAACAACAACAAAAACAAACTCAACTTGCATTCATGTGTATTTTTGCTTAGTCATTGTTGTTTTGCGAGACACACCTTGCAATTAACTCAACCACCTGTTGATTAAAATGCTTGAAAATCCCCCACAGAGGATTAAGAAATTGTTCAATTAGTTCCAAACGGTGTAGCAAAAGTTTTGTTTGTTATCTAAATCTCGAGACAAGCCAAACATAATGAGATGATTGTCTTTCTGCCACTGCAAAAGAAAGTTTGTAACTGACACTGCGTACCACCTATTGTTTGTTGACCTGCCTCGGGTGACATTTACGCGGTGAAAGACTGGAAAGAATCAAACAAAAGCGGTGCGGTATGCAGTTTTCTTGTGGATTTCAAAATCCGATTTCCTGGGTAGTAGGGCGGGGCCATGGGTACAAATCCCTGTCCTTGTCTTTTAGACCCTGATTTGCCACCTACTTCTTGAGGCTCTTATCTTTTAAGTGGCTGCATGCCCATTTCTGTAAGGCGTAGGCAGCCTATTTTGATTTTTCGTAGTTTGCAGGGAATTTAGGCGTCTCATTTGCTTAATTTGTAATGTGGCGACCAAATTTTTCGTAACTGCCTTCTTTGATTTTAGCGTGATACATACTAGTAGGGGGTTCTTCTGAATTAAGCGTTGTTGGGACCCCCATCTTTCGGAGGGGTAGGGAAACTATTTGTGACAATTTTGTCTGATGTTTGAGGAGAGCCACACAAATTTGTGCAGGGGTGCTGCACCTTGTAACCCAGATATGCAATGGCCAGAACCTAGTATTTAAGTCTTGAACAAACAAGCAAGAGGGTCTGCATGGGGGTGGGGGGTGTCCAACAACGCTTTACACTGAATTCAGAAGAACCCTTTTAATATGTATTAAGCTAAAATCAAGGGAGGTAATTACGCAAAATTTGGTCGCCTCGCTAGGATTACGAATTACATGATAAGACAGCTTTCCCTACGAATTACGGGAAATAAAAATAGGCTAACATACGCCTTACGGAAAAGATCATGCAGAGCAAGTCTTTATCCCCAAGCAGATGCGAGATGTATTAAGAGTCTACGTCCTTTCAGTTGTCTGCATCAATTTTCTTCTCCCTTCCTGGACTTTAAGAAACAGGTAGAAAATGCTTCAGATGTACTGAATCCAACCCTACATTTGCTTAGTGATCATTAGGTATCTTTTGTGTTGTCCTGCAAGGTGTCAACAGTAAAATATAATTTGCACAAAAAATGACCAAATTCGTAGGTTGCAAATCAGGGTCTAAAGGACAAGGGCTGGTATTTGAACCCATGACCTCGACCTATTTCCCCAGAAATCGGATTTTGCAATCCACAAGAAAACTGCATACCACACCACTTTTGTTTGATTATTTCCAGTCTTGTATAGCGTAAATGCCGTTAACTACATATACACGTTATCTGCTTGAACAAAACGACACAACACATGCAAATCTTCAGTTCATGAAATAATTCTTTATATAATCCTGCTCGTTTTTCCTTGCCCAGCCTGTTCCAAAGACACACAGCCCTATGGACTTTAACCTACATTTTTAAGCGTACCAACCCTAACCTACATTAGCTGGGGTGAAAAAAATAAACGAAGAAAACTTACGAATTTGCCAGAAAATCGTGCATCTTGACCGTTCCTTCGTTGGTGACAACGGTTAGGTTGGGCATCTCGTCTCCAAGATTCAGTGGCGGCATCTTGACAGTCTTCTTTCTTCCTTAAAACTTAAACAAAAGCTGGAGAAACGTGGCGTGGACTCTTGCAAGTGTGCAGACCTCGGTAAGAAAAGGTGGGAGGGGCGCGAGAAGACACGTAAGCCAGCTGATGTAATCACGTTATAGTTCTCAGCCAATGGGATAAGAGAACAGGTAGCCACGCCCCCTACACATCCCAAACCCGGAAGTAGAATTTTGACATTTTTTTCTTGTTTCTCCTTCAAACTATAATCCACAAGTTTCTCGAATTTTTTGGCCATTCACAAAATATTCGACAAATTTATTTGCTCTATCGTATGGAACGAAGGTATCAAAACACGCTATTATACGAACATACGAAAATATGTTGACGGCATTTGGTCGTTTGGTTTGCACAGTTAAGGCTGCACTTCTCAAGCCATCCGCAAGGAGCACTGCATTACGCTTAAATTCTTTTGTTGAGCGAACAGTAACGCTCATACTTACATATGGTTGATAATAAGTAAACATGGTTATCAACCTTTATGTAATGTAATCTAAAAGGAAATATAATTTGAATACTGATACAATTTTGACTTATGTTTCAGATGTAAAGAAGTACAGGGGTTAAAGATATATATAAACCTTCATGTTGCGTAATGTGGGGATGTAGCTCAGTGGTAGAGCGCTTGCTTCGCATGTAAGAGGCCCTGGGTTCAAATCCCAGTATCTCCAAAAGAAATTTTTACTTCCCTTTTTCGGAACATACGGTATCTTTAAAGTGAGTCAGACTTGTCTGACCGAGCTACTGGTACATAATATGTTTTTTGCGCATCTTAATTCATGTAAATGCTACGATCAATATACTAAATATTGTCAGAAGGTAGTCAATGTTTTATATTGCGTTTTTGTTGATTGAATAATGTATATCATGGTTTGAAAATAAAGAAATGTTGTATTTTGCTGTCATCTGTGTCACTGCTTTTATACAATTACAAGACAAGAACTCTACTACTAGTTAAACAAGAGTCTTAGGACCCGAAATCTCCGTGAAATTTTGTTTTGCCATAGTGAATTGTTCTTGCCGTTGTAAGTTGTGTTTTTTGTGCCAGTGGGAGTGGGTGCTTGTTTGGTTCTCATATATGGTTTTCTTGGAAGCCTGTTCCCTACCAATTTCATTCTATATCCCTCAATGGTATGACCACCACCTGTCGTGACCTCGGAGTAGTGACCCAGTTTTGCTACTAACGTGACAGGTGTGAGCACCCACCACATGCCTAGAAAGGAGGTATAGATTTTCTTCATTACTTATGCAAATTCAGTCCCAATTTGCAACATTTGTACTTCAGTGTTTACATCTCTGTCCAACCTACCAAATAACATGACAATCTGTCGTTCCTTTCTTCAGTTATTCTCCTTAGAAGAGATTTTTTACAAATATGCCATTGCAGTTCCAGTGACACATACCAGGGGGCCCAAAATCGACCTCGACCTTTCTACTCCCAACATCTACCCACATACCAAATATCATTACAATCCATCTACACGTTCTACAGTTATGCTGACTTTAAGTATCCGGTGACACAAACATACAAACACGCAAACACACACGCAAACACACTCAAAACAATATCCCCATGAATCTTTTTTTTTCATGGAGATAATTACGGAAATTATTTCCGGACGTTTCGAGTGACCTCTGTCAGTCACTTTTCTTAAGCCGTCACTAAAACTAGAAATAACTTCAAATACTGGCAATCGATTTCCTAGTAGAAGTTAGCATAGACAGTTGCAAATTCTACTTGAAACACATTTAAACGTTTTCTTATAGGCTGGTATCAATGACAATTCATATTTCCACTAATATGAACTCCATTCTAAGCTCCCCTACTTTTCTAGGGAGATTGGTACAATACTGTTGACATTATAGAGGAAAGTCTATTGAATCCGACTGGGGTCATTTTTGACCCCTCCAAAAATAATGTGCTGTTTTTGAGACCTGCCCTTTGTAACTCTTGAACTACTTGTTGTATATGACCGCCAAATTTTCCGAGGATGATGCACATATGTTAATTGCTATTGCTTTAATAGATTTTGTGTCATTATGACTTAATATTATGTCATTATGACGTAATTTTATGACATTCTATCCGTCATCTTGGATTTTGACCGATGACGTCATCCAATCAGCATAAAATATTATTGTTAAATCATGAAAGTTATTGTATTGAATAAAAAGAAGTCAAACCCAGCTAGTTTAGATATAGCCAACAATTGTATTTAGTACCAGTAGCCTATTGTTACAACGAAGTAAGACACAGTTTACTGACGCATGTATGTTTTTCTCTATGTTTTTACCATGTATTTACAATTAGCCCACGGGCATGAACTTGCAATAAACTTCTTATTGAATTACAAAAGATGATAACAATGTAAGAAAATAAATGTGATGAACTAACAAAGCCTCGAAACGTCATTGTTCGAACGGAAATTACCAGATTTTGTAAAATATGCCTGTCAAGAACCCGTTGCCATGGCAACAAGAAAAACGATTAACTTACTTTATCAATTTGAAATCTTTGTTAAGGACAATTTATGAAAAGCCAGTAGGGAGTACTAGTTATGCAACAGAAGATTTGGCGTGGGCCTCAAATCCCCTCCACTTAAAAGTACAAAATAGAGATGGTTCAAAACGTGGTTTCTGATCTTTTTTTACGGGTTGTTGGAATTAGCTGTCCGGTCCGATCGGCGGAATTAGCTGTCCGGTCCGAAATCGGGGCGGAAAAAGCTGTCCGACTATTTCTGCGTGTGGTTGCGCCCCCTGACAGATATTAAAGAAAGTGCAAGCAGTCTGACGTGTCACCGCATTTCATGCAATTCATGGCGTCAAGCGCGCTCATTGGATACAATACATGCAAATGCCGCCGGCGGGTACCGCCGGGGAATGCAGCGATACTTTATGTCAATAATGGCGCTCCAGGTATTTATTTATTTGGGGGTGGGAGCGAATCTTGACAAATATATATAACAGATTATCAGGCCAAGTTCATGGACATACGGTGTTACCGCGATATCCACGATAACCTCCACGATAATCTCCTTGCCCAAACACACGAACACCTAAATCCGTACATACGGGATCCACACTGAACGCAAACTTTAGGTACTTACTAGTATGGTATCGAGTTACGGCAACTCGTTAGTAACACCAAGGTAACACATATGGTGTCGGTGAGTTTTGTCAGAGCCTCTTGTTTATGTATTATTATTATTAGGCAAGTAATCGGGGTCGCTACCCGTTCATATGCGCGGGAGGCGACATTTATACTTCAATTCAAACAGTGCCCCGCCCGCCCACACAGCAGGACTCCGTTATTAGGACTGTATCGGCGGTTGGAATAGCCTACTCGCCAAAAAGCATCTTAACGCACGCACGCATCTGTAACGGCTTGCTCATTATCTGATCCAAATCAAGCTGCGAAGATGACCTCGAAGACCAGCGGACCAATGAAGCTCCTCCATTTTTCACGTGACCCACGTTTTTTTTCTCAGGTCAGCACTCCGCGGGAAGTTTCACATGGCTTTGCATAGAGCTGTTTCTTCTGGCCTGCCATGGCAGCGCTGCCGGAACGCTCAGTATACTGTATAAACAGCGGCAAGCGGCTAGTTTCGGACGGTTTTTGTTTACCTCCTGACCTTGACACGCGTGATTCAAGCCTAGCCCGACCATCTAAATATGATAAAGTCACGCCCATCAAAAGAGCCAGGATAGCAGTCGGTTGCTATGGATTGGCGGTTACTAATATAATGATGGACGGCGGCCGTCTCTGTACTGTGTTGAGGGCGTGATCAACGTGCTGTTTTTACAAAAGCAGACACAACTTGCCGTGGGAAAGTTTTTTCTGGATGATAAATTAGCGATGTTTGTGCGAACTGTTGTAGGAATTTTAATGTCGCGATACAGCTAGTAACCGGAGGATTTTTATGATCATATTCGACGAAATACAAGGGATTGGATATTGGAAACAAGATGTGGATATCATGGCCAGGATTGAACGATAGTTGGCGGGACTTGTAGCTTCCATGTCGCTTCAACAATCTTCGTCGATTACAACGGTGCCTTCTGTACTCTTGGAAGTTACTGTACCTAGGACGCTATAAAGAGGGTACATAGCTACGTAGTCCGTGACATTATACGGTGATAAGGTTTGAACAAATATTTATTCAATTCAAATAAACTAAATATCAACTAAATTTGCGTACATTAAAAATCTAACCATTCATAAATCTTCTTCCAAAGGTTAACTTACGGTGTCGGAAAAAAGTCAGTATACATCAGTATATTTTCTCTTCTTCTGTACTAGTACATGCCACACAACAGTAAAAAGATGCACAGGATAAAATGTAACCACAACATCAGTATATTCTCTCTCTTTTAATGTCAAATTTCTCTTCTTCTGTACTAGTACATGCCACCCAACAGTAAAAGATGCACAGGATGAAATATAACCACAAACACATAAATGTTCATACATAATGATCATTCATTTGATATCAAGTGTATTGCATAAGTTATCATTGTCATATTTTGACAAATATAATATCAATATTATAATATAATATTTACATCATTTGCATTTCTATTATCAACAATTAAGATTTTAATATTAATTTGACAAATGATTTTTGAAATACATGTAGTTTTCATTTCCCTTGATTGTTCAATTACATACATTACACTCACTCACATTATTACACAAGTAAAATTTTTTATATAAAAATAGGCACATATAATACGTCACTGATATTATAAAAACGTCAAGATGTTTAAGGCGCAGGCATCCATCCAACAGGTTGGAAATGTAGAACAATGAGATTATGTTATACGGTGACCCAAGACTTGTTCTACATGTTCCACCTGTTCACTACTAACTCGAGGACCAATTACAAAAGTCTTTTGGATAGGGTCGAAGGATGGATGCCTGCGCCTTAAACATCTAAAATCAACATGATAATACCTATTGCTTTCTAACGCCACATCCCTCGTTCCCTTTTTGAAGTCACTTTCCCAGTGTCGTAGAAGCACATCATTTGGTGGTGGTTTTTTAGTCTTGTACTCCTCTCTGCACCCTGCGCATAGTACAGCCTTACAGGTTTTGTAGTTTATCAAGTACCATTCCGCATTACTCGATAACCATGGCTTTGGAGATATTGAATTTTGAGTTGATCTTTTTTTAAGGGGTACTATAGCTCTGGTGGGGGAGTTTCTTTTCCTTTTTCTACTTATGGGCTTTTTTCTACCTGGGTTTGAAGCTTTACCTGCACACAAGGGTGTTAGGTTTGGTCTTATACATTTGCTAACTATGTAATCTACATACACTACTAAATCATTGCAGTCACAGGCTGTGGCCAGGGTATGTGCACAGATTGTACTGGCTTTATATCCCTGGCAATCACACTTAAACCCCCCACTTTTCATTGGCTTCACACAGTGTGGATACTTTGAAGACGATTCGCTATTCACAATTCTTTCTTTTGGATCATTGAAACCCTTTCTAATCATTCCTGAATCTAATATGTTTTTAGCTTTTAGTATCACACCCTTTATCATAGTTTCTGATAAGCCTGTCTCATTTAGTTTGAAGGCATAACCCCAGACCCCCCATTCCACATCTTCTATTTCTTTCACACTCTCTAGGTTCTCTTCATTCTCTTCAATACCACACGAATATCCCATAAAAAGCAGTTGTTTTTTTCGATAGGCTCTTGTGACACCTTTAATGTTGTCGTTGATTAGCCATTCAGGTGTCTTTTGAAGATTTTTATCTCTAACTTCCCACTCGGCTGACATACCCAGATAAGCCTGCACAGCATTTTCTTCTTGCCAAAGAACAAAATCTTTGATATCCTTTATAAAAGTATCAATCTGCTGACTCCTAAATGACGCCCATCTTTTGAGCATAGCATTGAGTGACTCGCAGGCATTTTGTGTGTATAAGTAATGGTTTTTGTTATTGGTTACGAGAACATTATCTTTTAGTACTGGAACTATGTTTTTTTCTAGATACTTCAAAAGTTTGGTCATGGGAGCCTTTTGGGAAGAATCAGCCAGTTTAATCCAATTCTCTTTTAGAATAGCATAATCATTTTCGAAGTGCTCAGTGTTCAAGCACAGGTATTTCAACTCATCAACAATTTGTGAACATTTGGGTGGCGTAATGCCGAATGTTTGACATTTGTTTTTGATATTTTTCCAAAGATGGATAGTACATCGATATCCTTTTGCGTTTGGAAATGTATCTTTTAAAGATTCTATCAGATTAGTTTCACCATCTGTTCCAAAAGCCCTTAGTGTATTTCGTAGTTCAGGTTTTTCACTGACTATCTTCTGAAAAAGAGGTAAATACGATTCTTTATTTTTGTCTTGGACAAGTGCCATGGGGCCTATCATTGTTGGTGACACGTTAGTCCCTTTAACTAATAGATTTGAATGGGTATACGAGGTGGCAAGAACCCAAAATGGGCCACACTTGAAAGTTATATCGGCACCTAAAATAGCAGGATTTTCAATAGTACAGAAAGTTGAGATGTCATTAATTTGGCGTGCGTTGTATAGGATTTGAATACTTGAGCAGGGTGATTTGATTATGTTTTGGAAGAATCTATCTTCAGGTCCCTCTTCCTGCATAAAAGAAAGTGCACGATAAACTGGATCGTCTACTTGCATGTCTTTGCTTTTCCTAATAATGTCTGTCACTTGTTTACGGCCTCTTGGAAGTTTACAAGGTGTGTCAACACCTGTGCTGGAGCCTACAGCTTTTGTTATCTCATAACATATTTTTGAAGGTCCCGCAATAGGGTCAACTTCTTTTTTGTTCTTAAACATTTCAATGGTACTTGGGTTGCATCGGACGTATGGCCTCGTAGCATTTTGTTTAGAGTTGCCATGTGGCTTCCTGTTAATCTGACAAGGTTCACCAAGGAATCTGTACTGTACAAAAACATAGGGAAGTTCTTCGCCCGAGACATGTATGGCCCTTACTACAGCCTTTTTTAGTGTTTTCTCTGAATTACAGCAATAGGATATTCTTTTTAATGTTATGCCTTTCACCGAATATTCTTTTTTTTTGGTACATACATGCTGCCAGCCACCCATGGCATCTACATGTGCATCTACAGATTTTACTTTCGATTTGGCTGATATATCTATCAAAAAAGAAGCATTACAAGAAATTTGTGTGACTTGCGTATTTGTACAGTGAGTTGTGCGTTCTTGCGAGGAGAGTAGATCCAGGACTTCCAGGTTTGTGACGGCTGTCTTTCTTCCATGGAAGATTGCCGTGATCCCCCCATGACATGGCTGCCGTGACTGAAAAGTCAATAGAAACAAACAAACTAGTACATCATAACAATATCAATTATAGAGATGATATGAAAAAGGAAAGTTTAACATCTAATTACGATGCTATTCCTTGTTTACAATATTCCTTAAGTTGTATTAATCCAATCCAATCCTTACCGTGCCATCCCAGTCACTGTCACTCAATGACTCTTCATTTGACTGGACCTGGAACCAAATTCACACTAACAGTTAAAAAGTTAAATCTTTATGTGTTTTGTGAGAAGCAGAGAAGTAGTCTAATTGCCATTTATAGTCACAATATAATCACATACATTTAATTCCATAAACATTTAGTATACATGTAATTGTGCGCAGTTGTGTGCGTGCGTGGGTCTTGCGGGCACACAAATTAAGTACTTAATGTTTACATGGTTGAGAGGTAATAGCGTGGAAAATAGGTTACTTTTTTAATTCACAGAAGAAGAAAAAAAGTACCTCATCTGAGGGTGAAGACCTCCCCTGGCGTCTCCGCTGTCTGGAAGTTGTGGTGAGTCTTCCTTCGTTGTCTTCAGCCTGTATACAGGAATTGAAGGAAGTATGGTGTGATAAGTACACAGAGGTATTGCCAAGCATGCCACTCTCAAAATATCATCATAATGCATTGTTCTGTTCAAGTGGTTTCTGATGGACAAAGAATAACAGTAGTAGGGACAAAATAACAAATTGAATTGCATCTCTCGATGACAGGTGAGTTGCAGCAATAATATGACTAGATATATACCTCTGATGTAGAAGGAAACAACTTCTTAGCCCTCCCCTTGGTTGGTAGGCTTATGGTCTCTTCTTCCTGCCAGTGAACATATACATTGCATTTCCAATTACTTATTAACACTTACATAAATACACACTGATGGCAAGAGTAATGATTTTGCTCAGTAGTTGCTTCTTTTTATCCCTCATAGATAATGTGAAGTACCTTGTCCACAATAGACATTGGTAGCCATTGTTACTATAGCTATTAGCCATGTAGTAGACAGTCATAAAAGTCTAAGGTGGCTGGACACAGCACAGCTGTAGGGTGGTCACCATTAGATACATACAGAGGTAGAGACAAAGACAGAAAGAATATATATACAAACGAAAGTACATTTATTATCATTTTTTATGTTTGAACTACGCACTCTCCCCTGCCATGATGGGCAATGACGCTATGGTCTGTGCAGCCGCCTTCTTCTCAGGTTGCTCAGACGTCATTATTCCAGAACAGAGCAGGCAAAGGGAGGACACATATAAACAGTGAGAGATAAAGAGGAGAGAGAGATAACCACCCATACAGCTCTGTCCTTGCAACTGAAAAATAAATGCAGAACAATACTAACCTCGCTGTCATCACTGATGGTTATGACGTCTGATGCGGCACCTTGTGAAACCTGGAAGTAAAAATCCAATCGTTAATAGAATTAGTGAAATATGGTGTGTTATGTATGTGCGTATATGTATAGTTAACATGGTTGGGAGCTAATAGCATGGCAAATAGGTTACTTTTTTAATTCACAGAAGAAGAAAAAAGAAAAGTACCTCGGCTGAGGGTGAAGACCTCCTCTGGCGTCTCCGCTGTCTGGAAGTTGTGGTGAGTCTTCCTTCGTTGTCTTCATCCTGTATACAGGAATTGAAGTTGCAGAGAGTCAGTAAAAAAACGCATTTTTGTAAGAAAGTCTAAGACCAAGCTTACGAGTGGTGCTTACTCATGAATGTGGTGGTAGTACTACTACAAGAAATATTATTGTTAAGAGGCTCATTGTTTACATTTTTCTCCTGTATGTACTGTTGCAACGAAAACAATGATGAGACAAGCTGTTACCTCCTCCAACTTCAAAACTTCAAAGCAGTTCCTTGTTTGTGGGATGTCTGGAAGGGAGACAGTCGAGCTGTCTAGGTCATCGGGCCCACTGTACTCGTACCCGTCCACATCCCATACCTGTTCACCATCAGCAGTCTGTTGTACATGGAACAGAAAAGATAAGCCATATGGAAATTAGGACCAGTGTAGGCTGGAAGTGATTGTGTCGTACTACTGTCTAATTCCGTGTAAACATGGGCTTTGGACCATTATATGTCATCCTTAGTGCCACTAAAAATGAGCAATTACCTGCTCTCCAAGCTCAACGCTGAGGTAATGCTCTTCGGCAATATGTCCCAGCAGGATGACATCAGTACTGGAGGCCACTCCTGAAGGGCGAAGGATGATTGGATTGCCCTGTCGGAATTAATATCAACAGACATGTAACACAATACAAAGATATTTGAAAAAAAACTATTGCTTTTAATTTCAAAGAATCCCTATTGTTTCCACTAAAATGCTGCTTTCAGACAACATGATTAACAACTGTTTAAATGTATAACACAAAGTCCCTATGATTAATGTATGGTGAAGTACGTCAGGAATGATGATTAATCTGTGTGCAAAATGAAGTAGTTAACACAGTGTTTGTGCTTCAATGATATGAAGAAAACGCTGTTTCTCCTCATTCGACTGTACCGAGATGGAGGTAAACACACCGTACCCAACCTATGTTGGCCAGATACAAGTGTATGGTTGAAGGATGTTGTAAAGTGGTGTAAAACTTAAGAATCTAAACTGTGAATGTGTGTTAAATATGGCATCTAACATACCGAAGAACTTGGCATGATCTGCACGCGGACATGCAAGCAGTTTGTGAGCGCCAGCAATGTTAGGTGGTCGCCCCAGACACCCTCTTGTCCCATATGCTGTAGGTAGCCATCCAGATCTTGCCCATCCACAAAATCTGCCACACGGCATGGGTCCGGACCAGGCTGAAACAGTCATAACGTGTGATATATTATAGTATTTTGGTTGGTTTGGGAGCAACGGGTTTCAAATGGCTTTGTTGCAAATTTGAAACATGTTTGATTATAACTATACAACACGCACAAAATCTTTTCAATACCGATACCAGCTGTACCTATGTTGAAGATGTGATGCACACCTCCAAGGGATTAATCATTGTAATAGATAATACTAAGTACTATAGATAATACTAATGTTTAAACACTTAGAGACGAGGTATAGATACTCAAGCAGACTCTTTTAGTGTCTGCGGCATATTTGTTGAGGGTTATACATGTAACGTTATGAACAAAAGGCCCTGGTGTTATAGTCAATATCATAACAATAGCTAACTGTGAAACGTAAGAAGAAAACGAGACAAGATATATGCATTTACCAGCACAGGATTGTTCCGGATGTAGTCGACCGCCATCCGGCGCAGATCTTGATGCGACCAGACACCTCTTCCTATCCGTTCTAGCTGGTCTGCCACGGCTGCGAACTGACAGTTCCCGTCCGATGGAATCTCATCCCTGACGACCAGATGCTCCCTTGCTAGGTTGCGCAAGAGCCGGCTGTACTCCATGTCGAACGGTGTTGGTCCAGCTTAGGTCAAAAGAAATAAATTATTAACAAAACGAAGGTCATGGCAATAAACTGTTAAGGTCTGACATAAAAAATTGTATGCAGTGGCAGTGCACAAACTTGAGATTGGGGACTGGCTATCCAGCGCCTGGTCTGTGAGCGTTTACGTGAAACTTTGAAGGAACACCGCCTTTTGGGGGGCAAATCAAACTCCATTACAGACCCCCGTTAGTCCGACGCATTTCTTTTTGCTGATAGATACCGATGTCTGGTGGCCGCTCGTGTAGCAATCACATCACATCACACAATATATTTCTAGTTCAAAATCTGTATAAACTTTTGAATATCATACTAAGTATAAGGTTACATGAATCCGATGTCGAATCAGTGAGTTGCATCAGTTACACTTTGGCGTACAATAATCAGGGGACCCATCCCATCCCGCCCACGCCCCTTACCCAATTTAATGCTGAAACTGTTAATATTGTTTGTCGGCTTGCGTTTTAAATTACTGAATATATAAACAAGGACAATGACACACGATTGAAAGTACAGTGTGAACTGGCTATTGAGCTGTAGTATTCAAGGTGATCTGCCACCGGCACCATCAATAGCTCATTTCCATACCTATGATGTTGTTCCATTGTCCTCGGTGCTTCTTCTTAGCGTGACTCTCCAGTTCAGGGTAGTCAGCGAACAAGTCCCCACATACATCACAAAGCCACTGTAAAGATGAATGACATTTACAGTAAGATGGCTGTGCCTTCCTAAACATTATGTAACGGGAGAACTTTTGTTGAACTTGAATATGAACTGGCATTCGCGTGTGTTTTCTTAATGTAATGTCCTTGGTTTTCTTAAATGTCCGTTTGAATCTGGGGACCGATGAATGAACTTTGATCCTGTCCTTCGCTTGGACCAAGAAGGTTTAAAACTCCTTGCTTGGACGTCCCAACTTTGTAAACGTTGTTGTACCGTAATGTAAATTCCGACTCTATATCATTATGGATTAATTAACATGTTTATGGAATATCCGTACAACTTTCGCCGAGGATAGCCATAGCAATTCTATGTGTATGTTAAACTTAAATGTAGTTGATAAGGTACTTACGCTTTCCGAGTCCATTGCTCGCAAGTCTTGCCTGACCTTGAGATGCTGGCCTTCAACGGGTCGAAAGTGAGGTAGACGAAGTCCCGATCGACGTAACACGCGCCAAGAAAACGAAGATGAGGGCCTAGCTTTGGCTGACCAAAAGAACACGTCCGAATACTCGAAGGAGATAAGGAACGAAAATGGGGGCCTAGCTTTGGCTGACCAAAAGAACACGTCCGAATACTCGAAGGAGATAAGGAACGAAAATGGGGGCCTAGCTTTGGCTGACCAAAAGAACACGTCCGAATACTCGAAGGAGATAAGGAACGAAAATGGGGGCCTAGCTTTGGCTGACCAAAAGGACACGTCCGTATACTCGAAGGAGATAAGGAACGAAAATGGGGGCCTAGCTTTGGCTGACCAAAAGGACACGTCCGTATACTCGAAGGAGATAAGGAACGAAAATGGGGGCCTAGCTTTGGCTGACCAAAAGGACACGTCCGTATACTCGAAGGAGATAAGGAAGTGTGACTCTCAATGCCTCAGGATCCAGCAGTGACGAGCGGATCAGGTGACTATCGTAAATCACCTCCCGGTAGATCAAGGGAGACCTCCTTGGTAGATAGATCTCACCGAGTCGAGTCAAATCCTTTATTTCAGCTCGAATGCTTGTGTAGCAATAGTGATTGTACATTGTAGGAGCTATATATGCATATGTTAGTGCCTTGTAAATTACGTATGCGTGTAGGCATCCCCTTGATCTCCGTTTGATCTTGTATGTATTATATGCCCTTCCTTGTTAACACTAGAAGTGTCAATCAGCTCATTATGCGTCTGCCATGACTGATATGCAAGACAATTTGGCTTGCTGGAAGACACCATCTCACGTACAAGTGTAAGATATTACAAGTCTGGCTAATTAATAATAATGAATAGGAAGTGTGGGACTTTTAATTTTCCACTGCTTTCAAAGAAGAAATCAAATAATAGAATATTCGTAAGCTATTTAGGTAATAGTTAAAGGATGGGCGGGGCGAGTTTATGTGGATTTGGTGCAGCCCCGCCCTCCCAAGGATTTTGTTGGTAGCCCGAGGGCGGAGCCCGAGGGCTGCCAACAAAATCCGAGGGGGGTGCGGGGCTGTACCAAATCCACATATACGAGCAATCCGCCCATCCTTTAACTTACTTAGGACATGACCCTCTTCCGAAGCAAAATGCACACATTTACACAAGTCAAATTCTTGGTTTGTTCAAGGACATTATATTGTATGTCCTTGGTTTGTTTTGTCAACCCCCTTGATTTTGCCATGGACTTGGTTTTGCCAAGGCTTTACAATACCTCTTTGGGAATTTACAGCTGCATTTCTCTAATTTTCTCCCTTTTGTCCTCATTCATGACTTCATGACAGCCTTGTGTGAAATATGTACTTGCTTCTTCTCAAGTTTTTACAACACTTTGCTGGCATGACAATGCCATTGTCTTTTGGGTGAGGAATTCTGGATTGTCTAGCCAAGATTCATTCCCCAACTCGATCTCTAAGGAGTCAGTCATGGCGAATTTCGGTGACCAGTTTCTCGAGCATGTTGGCGTTTCAATGAAAGGATTCTAACACAGCCCAACCCGTTTCCTGTCTTCAAGTTTGAGCCAGTAAATGATCATGCGGCCGCTCTGTTGGAGCATGTTGGCATTTCTGCTGACATGTTCTGTTCTCAGCCCGACCCGTTCGACGGACAGACCCACTCATCAGGTCGTTTTGCTGCGCTGGTGTTATGTTTATGACAACGGTATTGCATTCTTTTTATGTAGTTTAGGCTTTAGCTACAGATCATAGACACATGCCAGGGCTTGGTTCAAAAGAGTATGCTTTGTTTTCATGTACATGGTATAACCTGCACTGTTTTTTGTTTTGTTTGATATGAATATGCTTTTTTTCATGTACATGGTATAACCTGCACTGTTGTCTTGTTTTGTTATGACTATGCTTTGTTTTCATGCACATTGTATAACCTGCAATGATCTTTTGATATGACTGCGATTTGTTTTCATGTACATTGCATAACCTGCACTATTTCTTATAAATTTTGTTATGAGAAAGTGAGAGAAACATTTTCATACCATATCACGTTTTCTTTTTGATGCAACGATCTTAAATTTGTTTCTTTATTATTCATATTCAAGTTTATTCTCCTGTTAGATTTTTGATGCAACAATCAAAAGTTTCTGTCTTCATTATTCATGTATCTTTATTATTCATGTTTATTCTTTTGAATAAAGATGTCCGGGAACACTGATTAATTTGCTGTTTTCCCTTTTTGTTAATCCTGTAATTGCCATTTGCATGTAAATGGTGGGCGTCTCCAACTTAGTCAGTGGGCGTCTCCAACTTAGTCAATTTATTCGTTGGTTAGTGCATGGGCGTCTCCAACTTAGTCAATTTATTCGTTGGTTAGTCCACCTCTGGTACCTAAGGGACCTTACTATGTGGATTTAATCACAAGAAATACACGCTCCTGATTGGCTGAGGAAAGAGGGTCATGTTCTAAGTGAGAGATAAAGAGGCCTTGAGCCTAGAGTAGTCAGTCAGTCAGAGAACCAAAGCTGTGCGACGTGCCTGTGGAGTATTTCCTGCCTATCAACCTTCCTGTCCATCTACCGAACTTCTTGGTAAGTGAGTCTGTTAAAAGTACACAACGCAATGTCCGAATGTATGTAAGATTGTAGGAAATTCCCAGTGCCGATCGCTGTTCTCGTAACTGTGTAACTTGTACCGTAGTTTGTGTCTACTATTGTGTGTGTCAATAAATACAACTGTCGGGGCCAGAATTAGTGTCGAACTGAATTACTTAGTAACTTTATACCGTAACTTACCACAAGGTAACGTAGTGAAAGCCTTAAAGTAAACTGTTATACTTGTGCAAGATTAAGAAATACACAAACTCATATTCCTTTTGAAATCACCCATCATAGGAAGTGTGGGACTTTTTATTTTCCACTGCTTTCAAAGAAGAAATCAAACCCCGCATTAGTACCGTAGAATAGTTTAGACTAGCAAAATATGTTCAACGGTTGTATACATACAAAATGCATATACAATCCCACTCGTTGTACGAAACCTCTTGGTTAGAAAATCTTAGAAATGACGCGGTTTTTGTTTAGATGCTCATTGACTTAGGCATTTCCCGCCGTTTTCCCGTCATTCCACACGGCGGGGGTCCGAAACGTTCGGACCCTACCATTGTGCGTCTTCGCGGGGCTACTTCAACATCTGTAACGGTCAACATTCATAATGCTAACTGTAAGAAGTTTGTGTGCCCAGCATATTGTAAAGTCCTGTTTTGCAGTATAACATTCATAACATTATGGCCTTGGACTATTCTGCTTCAGTGGGGTTACCTGCGGTCATGGAGATACATGTTTGATAGAAACCGCCACATGCCGTAATCTATCCGAGACGTTAGAGTAATTAATGATTTTTATTTGCAAGTTCCGGCCCGAGGGCTAATTGCAACATAAAACAACGTATCATTAAAAAGTATATAGACAGTGCAAATGGCTACAAATGGAACAAGTGACCACATTAAAAACTGCTACGGAATACAATCTTAAAGCCTCGGCTTCAGGGTTTAGCTTTTTTTGGAGGCAGCGGAAGACGACGTGACCCACTTTTTTCTAAAATGAGTAGGTTCAGTCCCCTCTCACTGGACCCGCGACTGATTTGACACCGCGTTGAAAAAATGTAATCGAAAAAAAAACGAATCTTTTTACGCTGTCAGTGATTTTTGGCCTGTTAAGTCATACTAGTCAGGCTAACTCAAATTCGACATAGGACGCAGTGAGGTCCAGACGCCCTAACCCTTCAAACGCGGAAAGAAAGGGGTACATAAAAAGGCTTGCTGAACGGATTGCAGCGGTATTGCTGTTCATCTAAATGTGGCCCGTGAACTTAGAATAGTAAATAGGATACGTTGAGATCAAGAGAACTTAATACAAGTGTCAAATTGTACGGGCCGGATTTAATGAACGAGCCACAGGGGGTCTAGCCCTTAAGACGCGGAAAGGAAAGGGTACATAAAAAGACTTGCTGGACGGATTGCAGCGCTTTTTGCTGTTTATCTAAGTGAAACAGAATTGAAGCACTTGATGCAAGTATGATAGAAATATAAATGCACATAGTAGACTAGTTGGCAGCCACCAACGCAGGGAAATTTATGCTGACCTGTGCGCTGGCTAGACTTTCAAAAGGGATAATAGAATTGCTGATATAGTTCACGGAATATCAACTGATGATATCAAGTCGTTGTTTGATTAATTACAAATATGATATTGTGAACTGTGTCGTTCGACAACTGACTGCGGCATGAGAACTTCTTTTCTTGCCTTAATTTGCCCATGTCATTATACATTTCTAACAGGGGACTGTGGCCACTTAAGAGAACACACAAGAGTGCCGCGCACATCAGCTTTGTGCAGACCAACGACATGCGTCGACGTAAGGTATTTACAGATTTCGCATTTTTTTCGCATAGTTTTAACTGTCTGTTGTTCGATGATGTTGATGTTGACAATCCTAGTTTATAACATTGATTAACACTGTGGGGCTCGGGGTCAATCAGAAAGTAGATCTGTAACTTACTATGATACTTCCTGATTTTACTCAGATGTGACTGTACTAAGATGAATACATTTGTCTATGCGTGAGGTGAAGTTCTTCTTCATAATCCAAGTCTCTCGAATTTCTAAAGTCTAAAATCCACGTTATTTTCCATATTTCCACACATTTTCATCGCCAAGGTCATTAGAAAGTAACTTTCTTATATACCCCAGTGTCTATATACATGCAGATTGGTACTGTGACATGTACACTGGCTGTTTTTTTCAACATGATTAAAAGAAATAATTTAGCTATGCTCTAACAAAGTACATAAACATAACGAACTGCATAAGCATGACCCAGTGATCCCGCCTTGTTCGACGCAAAATTTTCGCGCGTCAAAACATGACTCTTCACCGTTAATGCCCCGGTCACGTGCACATACATGCTACGATGAACCTGAGATAGATGCGCTTTACTAGCCTGGAATCTATCCTATTTAGTTTCCGTCCGCTACCCTAGCTCCGCTGCGCTACCCAAGTGTTTCATGACACTCGTACACAAGCCACTAGCAAAAGAAGGCTGATTAAATGTTTGACTTTGAGTGGGGTAATCTCGACACTTGTATATGTGACCCACTCACACAAGCAGGCCTGGTGCTCGTTACATCGACTTACAATCATGATAAGTTGTGTATCATTGGAATGAAAAATATGCGAGCTTTCCAATCATATACATGTATATAATACATTGAAAATGATCCAGAAAAGTTAAGTTTCCAAACTTTTTGTGCCATTTTTAAATTGAAATAGTTCAACGATTATATAACCATTAATGTTGCCTGTCATCGTCTAAAATAGCCATGCTACCAAAGCCTAGCGGAAAACATCCTCGCCGTGTTCGGGTCGGCTGGGGCGGCAGACGGCTGCAAATACTACTCTGCACAATCACTCTGGGGTTCAGTGGCCGTTCGATGTGGGCTAGCCGACAACAGAAAGAACCGCCGAAATGTGCAGACTCAATGGGCAAGAAACAGGGGAAATGTCCGGAGCTTGTTCAATAAGGTAGGTTTGTAATAAATCTCAAATACATGAAATAAGTTTTTTTTCATGTTTTCTGATCACCCTATTAAAGGTCATCACAAAAATTATTACTCAGACACCGAAATGATATTACGTTAAAGCATTCTCCCTCAAAACATATAATAACAAAAGCATACCACTTTCGGTTTCAATTCACGTTCATAAAGAAATATGGTATGGAAAAAACACAGGCTATTACCGTCACTGTACACTGTCAGTCTAAACGACTGGGACCTTACAACTGCGAATGATGCATGCAAACTCAGGTAAAAAAACAATCAAATTCAAGCTGAGGTACAGTGCAGATTAAATTGAATAGTACTCCACTGTTACGGACTCAAGTTGGAGGGGTGTACTTTGTTGCACTGGCCGCGATCGAGTTCAAATACATAACTAAAAGAAAGAATTAGCATAATTGTAGTCGCATCTAGACGACAGTAGCCCTACGACTTACGAGTGTACTGACAACGGATGTTGTACTCCTTTAAAGGTCTTGCAAAATGACAACATGAAAAGGAGACTGCGCCCGAACCCAACACAGGTACAGTTATAATGATTTGCGTTTTTGTAGCAAGAAATGGAAGTTTGATAACAGAGTTTAATCTGATATGGGTTATGAAAGATTTGTACAGTGTATCAGTACCTTTCGGTTTTCTAATCTTATTCAGTGGTTTGTATCAAAACCCGTACATTTGGTGCCTGTGGCATTGTCTCTAGATGATTGTGAAAGTCTTGATTTTCTGTTAATTTTGACCTTACGTGAATATGGCCTTCGTTCCAGCCTGATGCCCCTGACAACGGGACAGGTGTTGATGAACTGGACACGCAGAACAAAGAACATGACGAAGAAACTGACGCGGCCGGTCTGGTAAGTGAACTGTACAGTGTGGTCGTTTAGACTGACAGACAGGGTACACTGTACACTGTACACTGTCAGTCTAAACGACTGGGACCTTACAACTGCGAATGATGCATGCAAACTCAGGTAAAAAACAATCAAATTCAAGCTGAGGTACAGTGCAGATTAAATTGAATAGTACTCCACTGTTACGGACTCAAGTTGGAGGGGTGTACTTTGTTGCACTGGCCGCGATCGAGTTCAAATACATAACTAAAAGAAAGAATTAGCATAATTGTAGTCGCATCTAGACGACAGTAGCCCTACGACTTACGAGTGTACTGACAACGGATGTTGTACTCCTTTAAAGGTCTTGCAAAATGACAACATGAAAAGGAGACTGCGCCCGAACCCAACACAGGTACAGTTATAATGATATGCGTTTTTGTAGCAAGAAATGGAAGTTTGATAACAGAGTTTAATCTGATATGGGTTATGAAAGATTTGTACAGTGTATCAGTACCTTTCGGTTTTCTAATCTTATTCAGTGGTTTGTATCAAAACCCGTACATTTGGTGCCTGTGGCATTGTCTCTAGATGATTGTGAAAGTCTTGATTTTCTGTTAATTTTGACCTTACGTGAATATGGCCTTCGTTCCAGCCTGATGCCCCTGACAACGGGACAGGTGTTGATGAACTGGACACGCAGAACAAAGAACATGACGAAGAAACTGACGCGGCCGGTCTGGTAAGTGAACTGTACAGTGTGGTCGTTTAGACTGACAGACAGGGTACACTGTACACTGTACACTGTCAGTCTAAACGACTGGGACCTTACAACTGCGAATGATGCATGCAAACTCAGGTAAAAAAACAATCAAATTCAAGCTGAGGTACAGTGCAGATTAAATTGAATAGTACCCCGCTCTTAATCTTACAGTGTCAAGTTGGAGGGATGTACTTTGCTGCACTGGCCGCGAGTTCAAATACATAACTAAAAGAAAGAATTAGCATAATTGTAGTCGCATCTAGACGACAGTAGCCCTACGACTTACGAGTGTACTGACAACGGATGTTGTACTCCTTTAAAGGTCTTGCAAAATGACAACATGAAAAGGAGACTGCGCCCGAACCCAACACAGATACAGTTATAATGATTTGCGTTTTTGTAGCAAGAAATGGAAGTTTGATAACAGAGTTTAATCTGATATGGGTTATGAAAGATTTGTACAGTGTATCAGTACCTTTCGGTTTTCTAATCTTATTCAGTGGTTTGTATCAAAACCCGTACATTTGGTGCCTGTGGCATTGTCTCTAGATGATTGTGAAAGTCTTGATTTTCTGTTAATTTTGACCTTACGTGAATATGGCCTTCGTTCCAGCCTGATGCCCCTGACAACGGGACAGGTGTTGATGAACTGGACACGCAGAACAAAGAACATGACGAAGAAACTGACGCGGCCGGTCTGGTAAGTGAACTGTACAGTGTGGTCGTTTAGACTGACAGACAGGGTACACTGTACACTGTACACTGTCAGTCTAAACGACTGGGACCTTACAACTGCGAATGATGCATGCAAACTCAGGTAAAAAAACAATCAAATTCAAGCTGAGGTACAGTGCAGATTAAATTGAATAGTACCCCGCTCTTAATCTTACAGTGTCAAGTTGGAGGGATGTACTTTGCTGCACTGGCCGCGAGTTCAAATACATAACTAAAAGAAAGAATTAGCATAATTGTAGTCGCATCTAGACGACAGTAGCCCTACGACTTACGAGTGTACTGACAACGGATGTTGTATGCCCTTAAAGGAGGTGCAGACTGACAGCATTAAAAGGAGACTGCGCCAGAACCGACCAGAGGTAAATTTGATTGTGACTTTTCATGCTGCTAGATATAATGCTTATGATAATATTCATTGCATAATCAATCCCCAGGCGGATAAATGCATAGGAGACCATAATTGGTGTAAATGAGGTAGTAAATTGATAATGATAACGTTGACATTGAAGTGAAATACAATATTAAATAATTCACCAATGTACATCCGTTCTAATCGAATTTTTCTCGCGTTTTAAGCAGCAAATTATATTGACCTTGCTTCATTTATATGAACGTTTAAAACAGGCTTGCAGCGCAATGGAAGAACGCTATGCAGAACTGCAATCTTTCATTTTGATAAAATATGAATCCGAGGTGGTGATCGTGTCTTTACCAGTATTGCACATATAACAATTAGAAAACCATTTGCGTCTTTGTAGAAAGCAATGGAAGTTTGATAACGGAATTTAGTCTGATATGTTTTATAAAAGATTTTACAGTGTATTGTGATTAGTACCTTTTGTTTTACTAATCTTATCAAGTAGTTTGTATTAAAAAAAGTACATTTGGTGCTGGTAACATTGTCTTGTGATGTTCTCTTTTGTAGAAGCGATTTTCTGATAACTGGATTACTTGGGGTAGTGTTGAGTGGAAGGATATGGAGGTGAGTTTGTATCTCTGACATTTTTAGTCCCTTACCTTTACGCTGTATTCGTCTTTGTTCAACAATTTTGGTTGACGAGCATGCAGTAACATTATATATATATATATATATTGGTAACTCTTGCTGTATTTTTACTTACAGGCTGACACGAGTGACGGGAGGAGGAGGAAGCAGGAACTTGCCGCTGAGTAAGTTTTTTACGTATCTCCCTCGCTTGGATTCAATATTCCAAGATTTGAAGTTGTGTGTTGTAGAAGAAATAGTGATGTATACATATAAACATGACATCACTGAAATTGGACGGAAGCCGTGGCTTGCACTTGGATCATAGCGCAGACTTTCACTGAGAAAGAGTGATGACAGCAAAGAAATAGTTGAGTGATACTGGAAGGTCCATCATATCTATGTCTGAGCACCGCTGCAACATTTCAAGACCTTACCAGTAATCATATTTTAGTTATGTAGTCTCCACTGTAAGACTTCATAGTATCCAGTGTGTTTAGAATTGGTTTTACAGCTAAGGCATTTTCCGCTTTTTAGGATGGACATTACACATGTAAGGAACAACCTGGAGAAGAAAATTGTTGAGTTCATCAAAACCCAGGATGCCCAAGTAAGACCAATGTATCTACTCAGACTTGTTTCCACCATGATCATTCTTACTCTATTTATTTATTTTGCAAAAAAATTATTGAATAAATGCAATCTTGCTAATATTTATAACTTCGTGATAGCAATTATTACGCCTGTACAATTTTCACATGAATTTATTTTCACTTTTTATGTAAATACTTAAAGTAACCATGCCTATCATCTTAATTCACATTGTTTTGTTCCATTAGTGTGGCTTATTTTGTGGTTTCCTCTTAGGAAGGTTATAGGGTTTTGTTTATGTTTGTAATTTGTTCTGTTTTGAAACATTTTAGAATCATCTGACTGGTATTCACAATGGATCAATCCCATCGCAAAGACACCAGGCCTTCTACCACGTGAACAGATCTGTTCGTGGCACCCTAGAAGGACAGGGGTCTGGCTTTATAACAAGTGATGAGCTGGTAAGGATCAACCAATATTTCATGTCTGTACAGATGCATCCTTTCGTATGGGGGTAAATTTGCGGGACTGACTTGCATTATTTTTGCTACTAGTTAGAAAGGTAGCTACATTTTGATCCCAAATTTCCTTTTACTTCTGAGTGAATGCGAGTGACTCAATTAAAACGAGTCTTGACTCAATCTCATCACATCATTATACAAAGTACATGTATCAATTATCACTTGCTGGAATCATTGTTCATGTACATGTATTTGTGAGCAGTTATGAAAGACTCCTGTCTTTAGAGGATTGCATTTGTACCGAGACGTTAAACCGGATAGTGAGTGATTTACCTGATTTTGCCCAATATTCATCTATAATCTTTCTACTTTATATTTAATTTAAATCAGGCCGATGAGCTGTTTGAGTGTCTGGCAGACCTTGATGTGAAGTGTGCTGAAGACAGACACTTTCCGGACACCAAATATGTGGGATATGTACTGATGCCCGAGGTGAGTGCTTCCAATGTTTTATTCATACATTAATCACACAGTTCGACAAAGTATTGACATAGGAGTGTGAATGTACAATCTACATCAACATTGAAACGAGACTTACTGAATTGAGAGTTAATTGCAAGAACTTAGCTCTCTCACCAGAAATTCCGGTTCTAGGCCTGAACTGTATAGTTCTTAGCTAATTGCCAGAGTCCCATGTCCAGCTTAGGACTTGTATTGACATAGGTTGCATGTCCAAATAAAGTGAACATTTGATCATGTTTCATTGGAGTGATTGAGGATGCCTGTGAATATATTTCCCTGCATGGTCAATACATGGCCTGTTATATCTTTGTTGCAGGCAATTGTGTATGGCCTTCACAAGGTCAAAGACATCAGTATGGAGGCAGCTCAAAAACTGATGGACAAAGGACCAGAGTGGACCCCTGAGGAGAGAGTGTGGTTCAAGAATCCTTGAGGGCAGAGCAATGGCCAGAGGAGGAGAGGAGAAACGACACCGCTTAGATCGATAATAACAGTTTCATTGCAAATTCATGTTTGTAATTAGCCGTAGGCTAATTGCATGTTGACAGTGTCGAAGTACAAATGCAAGGTAAAATAAAAGGTATACATCATGTAATACAAGATCACACGTGCATTAGGTATTCTATGTCCCAATGTGTCCTAATCACTTTTTGAACTTCACGGGCCTCATTTAGATGAAGAGCAAATAGCGTCCAACAAGCCTATTTAAGTCCCCTTTCCCACCGCTTTTGAAGGGTTAGACCCCCCGTGGCTCGTTTATTAAATCCGGCCCGTACAATTTGGCACTTGCATTAGGTACTCTATGTCCCATTGTGTCCTAATCACTGTTTCAAGTTCACGAGCAACATTTAGATTGACAGCAAATAGCGCTGCAATCCGTCCAGCAAGCCATTTTAAGTCCCCTTTCCTACCCGCTTTTGAAGGGTTAGACCCCCCGTGGCTCGTTTATTAAATCCGGCCCGTACAATTTGACACTTGCATTAGGTACTCTATGTCCCAGAGTGTCCTAATCACTGTTTCAAGTTCACGAGCAACATTTAGATTGACAGCAAATAGCGCTGCAATCCGTCCAGCAAGCCTTTATATGTACCCCTTTCCCACCCTTTCTTGAAGGGTTAGACCCCCCGTGGCTCGTTTATTAAATCCGGCCCGTACAATTTGACACTTGCATTAGGTACTCTATGTCCAAATGTGTCCTAATCACTGTTTCAAGTTCACGAGTAACATTTAGATTGACAGCAAATAGCGCTGCAATCCGTTGAGCAAGTCTTTAAATGTACCCCTTTCCTACCCGCTCTTGAAGGGTTAGATCCCCCGTGGCTCGTTTATTAAATCCGGCCCGTACAATTTGGCACTTGCATTAGGTACTCTATGTCCAAATGTGTCCTAATCACTGTTTCAAGTTCACGAGCAACATTTAGATTGACAGCAAATAGCGCTGCAATCCGTCCAGCAAGCCATTTTAAGTCCCCTTTCCTACCCGCTTTTGAAGGGTTAGACCCCCCGTGGCTCGTTTATTAAATCCGGCCCGTACAATTTGACACTTGCATTAGGTACTCTATGTCCCAGAGTGTCCTAATCACTGTTTCAAGTTCACGAGCAACATTTAGATTGACAGCAAATAGCGCTGCAATCCGTCCAGCAAGCCTTTATATGTACCCCTTTCCCACCCTTTCTTGAAGGGTTAGACCCCCCGTGGCTCGTTTATTAAATCCGGCCCGTACAATTTGACACTTGCATTAGGTACTCTATGTCCAAATGTGTCCTAATCACTGTTTCAAGTTCACGAGTAACATTTAGATTGACAGCAAATAGCGCTGCAATCCGTTGAGCAAGTCTTTAAATGTACCCCTTTCCTACCCGCTCTTGAAGGGTTAGATCCCCCGTGGCTCGTTTATTAAATCCGGCCCGTACAATTTGGCACTTGCATTAGGTACTCTATGTCCAAATGTGTCCTAATCACTGTTTCAAGTTCACGAGCAACATTTAGATTGACAGCAAATAGCGCTGCAATCCGTCCAGCAAGCCATTTTAAGTCCCCTTTCCTACCCGCTCTTGAAAGGTTAGATCCCCCGTGGCTCGTTTATTAAATCCGGCCCGTACAATTTGACACTTGCATTAGGTATTCTATGTCCCAGAGTGTCCTAATCACTGTTTCAAGTTCACGAGCAACATTTAGATTGACAGCAAATAGCGCTGCAATCCGTCCAACAAGCCTTTAAATGTACCCCTTTCCTACCCGCTCTTGAAGGGTTAGACCCCCCGTGGCTCGTTTATTAAATCCGGCCCGTACAATTTGGCACTTGCATTAGGTACTCTATGTCCAAATGTGTCCTAATCACTGTTTCAAGTTCACGAGCAACATTTAGATTGACAGCAAATAGCGCTGCAATCCGTCCTACAAGCCTATTTAAGTCCCCTTTCCCACCCGCTTTTGAAGGGTTAGATCCCCCCCTCTGGCTCGTTTATTAAATCCGGCCCGTACAATTTGATACTTGCATTAGGTACTGTATGTCCCAATGTGTCCTAATCACAGTTTCAAGTTCACGAGCAACATTTAGATTGACAGCAAATAGCGCTGCAATCCGTTGAGCAAGACTTAAAATGTACCCCTTTCCTACCCGCTCTTGAAGGGTTAGACCCCCCGTGGCACGTTTATTAAATCCGGCCCGTACAATTTGACACTTGCATTAGGTACTCTATGTCCCAGAGTGTCCTAATCACATTTTCAAGTTCACGAGAAACATTTAGATTGACAGCAAATAGCGCTGCAATCCGTTGAGCAAGCCTTTAAATGTACCCCTTTCCTACCCGCTCTTGAAGGGTTAGATCCCCCGTGGCTCGTTTATTAAATCCGGCCCGTACAATTTGGCACTTGCATTAGGTACTCTATATCCAAATGTGTCCTAATCACTGTTTCAAGTTCACGAGCAACATTTAGATTGACAGCAAATAGCGCTGCAATCCGTCCTACAAGCCTATTTAAGTCCCCTTTCCCACCCGCTTTTGAAGGGTTAGATCCCCCCCTCTGGCTCGTTTATTAAATCCGGCCCGTACAATTTGATACTTGCATTAGGTACTGTATGTCCCAATGTGTCCTAATCACAGTTTCAAGTTCACGAGCAACATTTAGATTGACAGCAAATAGCGCTGCAATCCGTTGAGCAAGACTTAAAATGTACCCCTTTCCTACCCGCTCTTGAAGGGTTAGACCCCCCGTGGCACGTTTATTAAATCCGGCCCGTACAATTTGACACTTGCATTAGGTACTCTATGTCCCAGAGTGTCCTAATCACATTTTCAAGTTCACGAGAAACATTTAGATTGACAGCAAATAGCGCTGCAATCCGTCCAGCAAGCCATTTTAAGTCCCCTTTCCTACCCGCTCTTGAAAGGTTAGATCCCCCGTGGCTCGTTTATTAAATCCGGCCCGTACAATTTGACACTTGCATTAGGTATTCTATGTCCCAGAGTGTCCTAATCACTGTTTCAAGTTCACGAGCAACACTTAGATTGACAGCAAATAGCGCTGCAATCCGTCCAACAAGCCTTTAAATGTACCCCTTTCCTACCCGCTCTTGAAGGGTTAGACCCCCCGTGGCTCGTTTATTAAATCCGGCCCGTACAATTTGGCACTTGCATTAGGTACTCTATGTCCAAATGTGTCCTAATCACTGTTTCAAGTTCACGAGCAACATTTAGATTGACAGCAAATAGCGCTGCAATCCGTCCAGCAAGCCATTTTAAGTCCCCTTTCCTACCCGCTTTTGAAAGGTTAGATATCCCCCGTGGCTCGTTTATTAAATCCGGCCCGTACAATTTGGCACTTGCATTAGGTACTCTATGTCCAAATGTGTCCTAATCACTGTTTCAAGTTCACGAGCAACATTTAGATTGACAGCAAATAGCGCTGCAATCCGTCCAGCAAGCCTTTATATGTACCCCTTTCCCACCCTTTCTTGAAGGGTTAGACCCCCCGTGGCTCGTTTATTAAATCCGGCCCGTACAATTTGACACTTGCATTAGATACTCTATGTCCAAATGTGTCCTAATCACTGTTTCAAGTTCACGAGTAACATTTAGATTGACAGCAAATAGCGCTGCAATCCGTTGAGCAAGTCTTTAAATGTACCCCTTTCCTACCCGCTCTTGAAGGGTTAGATCCCCCGTGGCTCGTTTATTAAATCCGGCCCGTACAATTTGGCACTTGCATTAGGTACTCTATGTCCAAATGTGTCCTAATCACTGTTTCAAGTTCACGAGCAACATTTAGATTGACAGCAAATAGCGCTGCAATCCGTCCTACAAGCCTATTTAAGTCCCCTTTCCCACCCGCTTTTGAAGGGTTAGATCCCCCCCTCTGGCTCGTTTATTAAATCCGGCCCGTACAATTTGATACTTGCATTAGGTACTGTATGTCCCAATGTGTCCTAATCACAGTTTCAAGTTCACGAGCAACATTTAGATTGACAGCAAATAGCGCTGCAATCCGTTGAGCAAGACTTAAAATGTACCCCTTTCCTACCCGCTCTTGAAGGGTTAGACCCCCCGTGGCACGTTTATTAAATCCGGCCCGTACAATTTGACACTTGCATTAGGTACTCTATGTCCCAGAGTGTCCTAATCACATTTTCAAGTTCACGAGAAACATTTAGATTGACAGCAAATAGCGCTGCAATCCGTTGAGCAAGCCTTTAAATGTACCCCTTTCCTACCCGCTCTTGAAGGGTTAGATCCCCCGTGGCTCGTTTATTAAATCCGGCCCGTACAATTTGGCACTTGCATTAGGTACTCTATATCCAAATGTGTCCTAATCACTGTTTCAAGTTCACGAGCAACATTTAGATTGACAGCAAATAGCGCTGCAATCCGTCCTACAAGCCTATTTAAGTCCCCTTTCCCACCCGCTTTTGAAGGGTTAGATCCCCCCCTCTGGCTCGTTTATTAAATCCGGCCCGTACAATTTGATACTTGCATTAGGTACTGTATGTCCCAATGTGTCCTAATCACAGTTTCAAGTTCACGAGCAACATTTAGATTGACAGCAAATAGCGCTGCAATCCGTTGAGCAAGACTTAAAATGTACCCCTTTCCTACCCGCTCTTGAAGGGTTAGACCCCCCGTGGCACGTTTATTAAATCCGGCCCGTACAATTTGACACTTGCATTAGGTACTCTATGTCCCAGAGTGTCCTAATCACATTTTCAAGTTCACGAGAAACATTTAGATTGACAGCAAATAGCGCTGCAATCCGTCCAGCAAGCCATTTTAAGTCCCCTTTCCTACCCGCTCTTGAAAGGTTAGATCCCCCGTGGCTCGTTTATTAAATCCGGCCCGTACAATTTGACACTTGCATTAGGTATTCTATGTCCCAGAGTGTCCTAATCACTGTTTCAAGTTCACGAGCAACACTTAGATTGACAGCAAATAGCGCTGCAATCCGTCCAACAAGCCTTTAAATGTACCCCTTTCCTACCCGCTCTTGAAGGGTTAGACCCCCCGTGGCTCGTTTATTAAATCCGGCCCGTACAATTTGGCACTTGCATTAGGTACTCTATGTCCAAATGTGTCCTAATCACTGTTTCAAGTTCACGAGCAACATTTAGATTGACAGCAAATAGCGCTGCAATCCGTCCAGCAAGCCATTTTAAGTCCCCTTTCCTACCCGCTTTTGAAAGGTTAGATATCCCCCGTGGCTCGTTTATTAAATCCGGCCCGTACAATTTGGCACTTGCATTAGGTACTCTATGTCCAAATGTGTCCTAATCACTGTTTCAAGTTCACGAGCAACATTTAGATTGACAGCAAATAGCGCTGCAATCCGTCCAGCAAGCCTTTATATGTACCCCTTTCCCACCCGCTCTTGAAGGGTTAGACCCCCCGTGGCTCGTTTATTAAATCCGGCCCGTACAATTTGACACTTGCATTAGATACTCTATGTCCAAATGTGTCCTAATCACTGTTTCAAGTTCACGAGTAACATTTAGATTGACAGCAAATAGCGCTGCAATCCGTTGAGCAAGTCTTTAAATGTACCCCTTTCCTACCCGCTCTTGAAGGGTTAGATCCCCCGTGGCTCGTTTATTAAATCCGGCCCGTACAATTTGGCACTTGCATTAGGTACTCTATGTCCAAATGTGTCCTAATCACTGTTTCAAGTTCACGAGCAACATTTAGATTGACAGCAAATAGCGCTGCAATCCGTTGAGCAAGTCTTTAAATGTACCCCTTTCCTACCCGCTTTTGAAGGGTTAGACCCCCCGTGGCTCGTTTATTAAATCCGGCCCGTACAATTTGACACTTGCATTAGGTACTCTATGTCCCAGAGTGTCCTAATCACTGTTTCAAGTTCACGAGCAACATTTAGATTGACAGCAAATAGCGCTGCAATCCGTCCAGCAAGCCTTTATATGTACCCCTTTCCCACCCGCTCTTGAAGGGTTAGACCCCCCGTGGCTCGTTTATTAAATCCGGCCCGTACAATTTGACACTTGCATTAGGTACTCTATGTCCAAATGTGTCCTAATCACTGTTTCAAGTTCACGAGTAACATTTAGATTGACAGCAAATAGCGCTGCAATCCGTTGAGCAAGTCTTTAAATGTACCCCTTTCCTACCCGCTCTTGAAGGGTTAGATCCCCCGTGGCTCGTTTATTAAATCCGGCCCGTACAATTTGGCACTTGCATTAGGTACTCTATGTCCAAATGTGTCCTAATCACTGTTTCAAGTTCACGAGCAACATGTAGATTGACAGCAAATAGCGCTGCAATCCGTTGAGCAAGCCTTTATATGTACCCCTTTCCCACCCGCTCTTGAAGGGTTAGACCCCCCGTGGCTCGTTTATTAAATCCGGCCCGTACAATTTGGCACTTGCATTAGGTATTCTATGTCTCAATGTGTCCTAATCACTTTTTGAACTTCACGGGCCTCATTTAGATGAAGAGAAAATAGCGCTGCAATCCGTCCAACAAGCCTATTTAAGTCCCCTTTCCCACCCGCTCTTGAAGGGTTAGATCCCCCGTGGCTCGTTTATTAAATCCGGCCCGTACAATTTGATACTTGCCTTAGGTACTGTATGTCCCAATGTGTCCCAACTGTTTCAAGTTCACGAGCAACATTTAGATTGACAGCAAATAGCGCTGCAATCCGTCCAGCAAGCCTTTATATGTACCCCTTTCCCACCCTTTCTTGAAGGGTTAGACCCCCCGTGGCTCGTTTATTAAATCCGGCCCGTACAATTTGGCACTTGCATTAGGTACTCTATGTCCCAATGTGTCCTAATCACTTTTTGAACTTCACGGGCCTCATTTAGATGAAGAGCAAATAGCGCTGCAATCCGTCCAGCAAGCCTTTATATGTACCCATTCGGAATATAGGGCGTTCGGAACATAGGGCGTTCGGAACATAGGGCGTTCGGAACATAGGTGTGTCCCCGTTCGGAACATAGGTGTGTCCCCGTCCATTGCCCTAGACTTCGCCTCCCGACTGTTTTAAATCATATTTGACGCTATTTCTTCACACTAGGGATCGGATATTTGAAACAAGATGTGGATATCGGTATCGCAATAATTTTAATGCTGCGATACAACTAGTAACCGGGGGATTTTGAAATCATATTCGACGCTATTTCTTCAGACAATATGGCCGGGGAAGGCGAGCGATATACTAATAGCTGTCGCACCGAGTCTTGGTCCATTGATACTTTATGTCCATAATATTCACCTTGAATATTCACCTTGAAGTTCAGCCAGTAGGTACCCTACCGAGTAATGAGGCTGTGCCTAGTTTGGTGCTAGTATTGGGCATGGACCAAGACTCGGTGCGACATATATATGTCCCCTTTCCTTTCCGCTCTTGAAGGGTTAGACCCCCCGAGGATCGTTCATTAAATCTGGCCCTTATTATTTGACACTTGCATTAGGTACTCTATGTCCCACTAATAACGCAGTCCTGTGGGGGCGGGGCATTGTTTGAAGTAATGTCGCCTCTTGCGCATATGAATGGGTATCAAGATTCGCTCCCACCCCCAAATAAACAAATACCTGGAGCGCCATTATTGACATAAAGTATCGCTGCATTCCCCGGCGGTACCCGCCGGCGGCATTTGCATGTATTGTATCCAATGAGCGCGCTTGACGCCATGAAATGCGGTGACACGTCAGACTGCTTGCACTTTCTTTAATATCTGTCAGGGGGCGCAACCACACGCAGAAATAGTCGGACAGCTTTTTCCGCCCCGATTTCGGACCGGACAGCTAATTCCGCCGATCGGACCGGACAGCTAATTCCAACAACCCATTTTTTTACATATATTGTGAATTACAAGAATTATCTTTACTTAGACACGCCAAAACATTCCTCTCACTTTGATGGAGCAATGTACTGATAACAATCAGCGAAAAAAGTGGAAAGGGACATTTTACTGAACAAAACATTTTGGGGTCGTATTTACAGACCTCGTTCAGTCATTTTAGTCGCAAACGAAGTTCTACTGATATGATAACGATCAGCGAAAAAGAGTGAAAAGGAACATTTTACTAAACAAAGCATTTTGGGGTCATTTTTGACCGCGTTTAGTCATTTTTTAATAGTCGCAAAAAAGTTTGGATGTTTGAGGGTTCAAAGGTACTTTGATTTGACCCCCGGCGGAGGTCATTATACTGCCGAGCCGACACGTTCAAAGTTTAAAGTTCACACACAGCACTTGGCGGTAACTCCATGATATAGACCCCGCGGAACAAACATCGTTATCCCGCTTATACAGTTTCAAAACTGGCGTTTTCCCCTACAATTTAACACAGTTTCTGCCTCGCTGACGTGCACAGGAAAATCTCTACACCTCTGTCAAGTCCACGAACTACAGAGATCGCGGAGAAACACTAGGTCGCTCTAGGGGCCACAGTGCTTTTTGCCCCCGGTCGTGATGGCCACAGTCGCCGAGCGTGCGGTGGGGGCGATCGTGGGCGCCGCTGTGGCCGATGCTGCAGGTATATATACTATATCGATCATTAGTAGCCTCTACCAGGCTCCGCTGATCGCTGGGAAAGTAGTAGAAATCGGCCAAATAGAGTGAATAATCATATCCAGGGAGGTTCAATAGGGGGTTATTGGGATTAGCTGTCCGGTCCGATCGGCGGAAACAGCTGTCCGGTCCGATTTCGGGGTGGAAAAAGCTGTCTGACTATTTCCGTGTGTGGTTGCGCCCCCTAGCAGAAATCAAGAAAGGTGCAAGAAGTCTAACGTGTTACCGCATGTCATGGCGTGAAGCGAGCTCATTCAAGCATGCAAATCAGTACATATTTGCAACATTAAGTCATTGGTAAATGTATGGTTATGAAGGTTGTCCTGTTAATTTGCGAAGGTAGAAGAAGTCAATGAAACATCCAAGCAGATGTGTAGTGTTCACTGACGACTTTTTGGCAACGTGAATGCTATCTCTAAAATGACACACTGATGTGACAGCACATTTAAAATTCATTTGATATCTACCAGGGGACCAAAAACAATGGTTGTGGTTTTTGATGACCTCAAAATAAGGTCAATCATATCATATTATATGACCCTTTCATGCCAAATGGACTTCTTCATAAGCAAATCTATTACCTGATGATATGGGAGGACAGAGTTTTGAAATATTATGTTAATCTTTCCATCCTGTTTGGATTACAGCCCAGCCTCTTCACTGGATCTACAACTTGCAGACGTTAGACTCCATCATAGCTAGTGAAGAAGCACCAGAGTTCCACCAGCCCTCCGCTAACCCGTTCTACAGGATAGAGACAGGACGGAACAGTTGTTACGGCGACCAGGCTTACGTTATACTAGAGTCACTGGTAGAGTGTCAGGGTGAGAGATTCCACAAGCTTGGGGGTGAAACTGTCAGGAAGTAGATTGGTCAATTTTACTTACATTTTTCTTTGTATCTTAAGGTCTGCTTAAAAACTAAGACATATCTAATCTCCATGTAGATCTATAGGTGGCAACCAGTATCCAATAGGCCACCAATGGCCAATGATTAGCCATTGAATATTAAAGAATAGAAGTTCGAACACAACCATGTCCCCATGACTGCTTTGCCTTACTAGTAATATTTTTACCTTGAAAACTATGACATATCTAATCTCCATGCAGATCTATAGGTGGCAACCAGTATCCAATAAGCCACCGATGGCCAGTGATTAGCCATTGAGTATAAAAGAATTAAGAAGTTTGAACACAACTTTGCCTTAGGACATACATGTATTTGTACAGTGGTGTCAACTTTCACTGTCAAGTAATAATCGCTTTGAGACAATTGGTCTAGAGCTGCTGAAACAAACTATTTTGATACATGTACATTCATTTTTTTAAATCTGATTTCAGGGCTTGATATTGCTGACTTGAAGCAGAGAATGTACCGGATGTTTGGGCCAGGAACAGACTATGACGACGCTCAGAACTTGGAATACAAGCCCCATGAAGGTAAGATGCAGGTTCTCCCGTAGCCTTACATGTAACCTAGAATTCAGACTGTTGCCAGGGCCAATACATCAGCCAGCTCCTTGGCTCCAGGTCTAAGAGACAACACGCCCAAGAGATTAGACTTTGCCTCAGCCCCCCTGCAGAAGACCCTAGCTTGGCATTGGCATTGGCTGACCCCAAAGTTATGGCTGCCCAATTAGGAAAGCATGTTAAGATACACTGAAACAAGGCTTCATAAAAGTACTAAGTTCCAAACTTCAATCTTATAAATTCTTCTTCACTCGAAAGTCACAAGGGCTAAGTTGTTAACCATGCAAAGAAAACAGAGGGTTGTACAATTGAAACTCTTAAGGAAAGCTGCCAATTTCAAGGAAACCCTACCTTTGACCCCAGATTTCTGATGTCCCTCCGCATGACCCAACAACTCACATCTATCCTTACGCCAACTGGAATGGCAAACTTAACAAATTTCAACCAAAATGGGAGAGCTAAGATCCTACCTGTTCCCTCTAACTAAAAAAGTCTCCAGATTAGGCAAAAAATTTCAAGGAAAAGAAAGGTTGTAAAGATAAGTAGGGACTAAAATGGTATTCAAATGTTTTGCACTCTACTGCGCAATGCAACTTTGGGGTCAGCCCTTCAGCCCCTAAGGTCCACTATGAGCTGGCCCTGGTAACAGTCTGAATCCTGAGGTTACCTCACATGCTGTGCTGCTGAAAGGAGTTGTTGAAATAAAGAATGGAAAGTTGAGACCCTACTGTACTCCACTTATGTCTGTTTCCCTTTCCAGGTGTGAAGAAATCCTACCCCATCAATGGTTCCTGGAGACAGGCCAGCATTAAAGACTTCCTGAAAAACACAGAGGCAGGGAAGGATGACACAGGTTAGGCACAACTTTGCATTCTCCGTAAGTTTTTTTTAATTGTTTAGTTTTATATTATTCTATGCTCTTGTCTTTCAGACATAATATTGTGCATGTAATATCTTGTGATGATAAAAGTTGCTTTATGAATGACAATAAATATTGTGAATCTGATGACAGGTGATAATTTGGTATTGTGTGGCGCAATCGGTAAGGTGTTTCGCCAAAAACGAGAGGTCCCGGGTTCGAAACCACTGCTATGCCCCAGTGTTGTCCCCTTGGGAAAGGCACTTAACACGTTTTTTTTTTCACTTTAGCCAGGTGTGAATGGGTACCTGACTTTGGTTGGGGAAGGTCGTATTGAGGTCATCTGCTAGAGCCGAATGGCAGCCGCCCAAACCCTTGCGACAGTTCCACAAGTGTGGAGCAAATATGTATCTGTTGTGTATTATGTAATTGTAAACCCTGCAGTAATTCAGCACTGCCTGTCATTGCACAGGTAATTTCTGACCACTAAACCAATTCTGTTCTACTCCAGGGTCTGAAGAAGATGACCAGGTTGATGGTGCAACCAAGGTTGCCCCGTTGGTTGCCCTGTATGCGGGACAGCCCTGTATGTTGGAGAAGGTTGAAGATGCTCTCAGGGTGACACAGAACTCGGACACTGCTGTAGCAGGAGGTCTTACAACTGCCAGGTACATGTATGGGAGGGAGTTACTAACATGTATGTCTGAATAAAAAGACTCTTTTTTCACAACCAAGGGATTTATTCAACTGACGTTTCGGTGACCCTCTGTCACCTTCTTCAAGGCAATTCTGACTGGTTCACATAGCAATGCAGCACAGGTGTTGCTGCTTATACATATTAATGAGATGCAAACACAAATTATATACATATATAATACAATCACAAGGGATGACATCACTATGCGGTCCCAAACGTACAGAAGTGTAACACATACACAACTATATATCGATCAAAACAATGCAACGATTATCCTCTATTTCTTTAGGATGCGGTCCCAAACATGACTGAGTCTATATCCCCCCTCATCACGGTTCATGACTGGAGCGGATTTCCTGATCCATACAGCCTCCTTAATCCAACGTGTTAGTCTATTGTCCTCTCTGTCTATCACCTTGGCCCCATCCCAGTCTATAGCACAGTTGTTTCTCATGATGTGGTCTGTCACTGCTGATTTGTTCTCTTCCTTCTCAGCTACCTGCTTCTGCGCTCTGGTGTACCTTCCCACCTTGGTGCTCTCAGCCATCCTGTGTTCTTCCAAAACGAAACGTCAGTTGAATAAATCCCTTGGTTGTGAAAAAAGAGTCTTTTTATTCAGTGACTTAACGTTGGGTAACATAAATTCGTGGGGTACTTAAATTCGGGATTTTTCGAAAACGGGGTATTTAGGGATATGTGCTAGATGCAACATCAGTAATACCACTAGAAATGCAAACTTGACAGACTAACGTATTCAGAACACTGTCTGAAAAGCTTCGATAAGCATGCATTAGAAGGTGACGAGGACAAAAACTCTCCGTCCCTTATTGGAACAGTCTGAGGGCTTCGTGGGAGAATCACACTGCATCGTTGTCGGCTGGTTTATAAGACAAATGTCACACCCGCTTCCTGCTAAACACAATCATTTACAAGACAACTTATTTTCTTAAAATTGCTGACCTGCAATTGGACTCTAAGTGTGATCAATCATCAAAACCCCTCTTTGTTGCTACAACCTACGGCACGTGTATTTTCCCGCCGCCATATTATTACCCAGAATCCTGTTGTCAAGCAGACGACAAAGGTTTGTGAGGAACACTTTTTTGTCTAAATGTTGCGTGTGATTGTGGACTGAGGGCGATATTTTCCTCAAAGTTTGCTCCTAACACAACAAGGAATACATGGACACAGTAGTATTATCAATGCTACGGCATCCGGCTAACTTTCCATGAATAATGTACACGTTGCCATGACGGTGGTTGTCGACTTTGACGTTCTATAGCTACCGACTCAACACACGGGTTGTTCCCGAACTGGCCTGATGTGTGCGGTACGGCCGTTTTTTCATGTATTTTTTTACTTGGACACGTCTATATCCATAGCACTCTCCTCAAGCCAAGGATGGAACGAATAGCTGCTGTATAAAATGTAATTAGCGGCAAGATATTCAAGACGAATCTTCTCTCCCGAATTAAAGTTCACCCCTGTCCGACAGCACCGTCATTGTGCGTGCGGCGGACGGTAGTTTCAAGTTGAAATATTATGGTGTCAGCACGACTAGAGACAAAATCTACCATATATATGATTAGTGCAAAGATAGTACATGATACTGACAGAATAATAGAAAAAAAGGATGGTTTATTGTTCTGCTAGATTGATTTCAGTCAACCATTATCGGAAAAATCCCGAATTTATGTTACCCAACCTGATGAAACTATTCACGAACAGGTATGTCTGTTTGCTTGTTTGTTTATATTGCATACCCGGTAAACCGTCAAGGCATAACACACTAGGTTTGTACTGAAGAGTACAAGCTGCATGTCTGGACAGATTTATATGATCCACACACACCGGGAAGGACCCCTACTCTTTTCGACAAGTGTGTTGGGTTCTTTAACGTGCTTGAGGTGTGGCTCTCCTCAAACACAGGACCTCCATTTAACGTCCTATCCAATGGACGTCCCTAACCGAAGCTGGGTACTCATTTTTACTCGAGTAATGTGGGGAAAGTCGTGTAAAGTGCCTTTCCCAAGGGCACAACGTCAACGGGACAAATCAGGGAACCCCAGATTCGAACCCAGTATCTCTGGGTTCTGGGGCTTAACACCCTAACACTGCGCCACCTCGGCACCACGGGTAACAAAATTCATTAGATTGGTGGCATTGGCATTTGTATCTGTATAGCCGGTATAACCGCCCTTCGGCGTAACACACCAGCTTTGCAGGCACGCGGCGCGGCAGCAGCTGGTTATATTACACTGAACGGCCTGTCACACCTAACTTTTGCACATCTGACTGCAATCGTTCTTTGAAGACCCCCGAAAATAATTTCATCACGTTGGTAGAACATAGAGTGCTGGAGATTCTTTTTACACAACCGGTAATTCTCACTTGCTAACGTTTCGATGTCTGTCAGACACCGAAGCAGCGTTATAGCGGTGAGAAGCAGTACTCCAGTCAGAAGCTCTGATGAAGGTGTCTGACAGACATCGAAACGTTAGCAGGTGAGAATTACCGGTTGTGTAAAAAGAATCTCCAGCACTCTATGTTCTTTGAAGAGTAATGTGGGCATTCATGGGATGAGAATTTAAAGACTGTTTCAATTTTCTAGTTCTAGTAGAGTCTTACTACAGAAATGTTTTTGTGTATTACTACAGAATGGTAAGTCGTACATGTTTTTATAGTATCTATCATATCCATGTACAATAACCAAGAAAACATGGTGCAGGTTTACGTTAAAGTTGACATCAATTCAACAATTGCTGTCACATACATGTGATATGGACGACCCTATGTTAGGGTTAGGTCCAAACAGGGTTAACTCAACACACTTATATGGAACAGAGTAGGGGTCCTTCCCAGTGTTTGTAACAGTGTGGATCATATAAATCTGTCTGGATATGCAGCTTATACTCTTCAGTACAAACCTGGTTTGTTAGGCCTTGACGCGGTTTACCGGGTATGCAATACAAACAAAACAAATAAACAAACAAACAACTCGCCTATTTTGCCATTCATGTGATCTAGATGTAAGTATGAATGATAACAAACAATGTGATTGACCTTCTGTTTTCAATTTCACTTGACCTTGAACTAGAATACTCGAACAGTTTGTCCTCTATGGGAAGAGAGACAGAGTGATAGAGACAGTGATGGAGGAAATGAGGAAACCCGACAGGAAGAATCCGACCGACCTGGACCAGGCAATGGTCAGCTTCCTGCAGAAAGTACTGGACAACAGGGGTGGTCAGCACAGGGAAGTTGTGACCACGGTCTTCTCGCAAGACTGACGTAAGGATACATCTATGATATTGGTGTTATATTATCTCCATGAAAAATGGAGATATAGTTTTGGGTGTGTCTGTTTGTCTCTTTGTTTTGGCAACGCCTCAGGGGCGAGCCAAATGATATAGTATTGTGTGCAGATTGCAAGAATTCTAGAAATTGTACAGGCATTTGTCCACTGGGGAATGCGGTATGTCGCCTGAAATGGTGTAGTATTGTTTGCAGTTTTCGAGAATTCTTCGAATTTTAAAGGCATTTGTTGGTCCAATGCACATGGTGCAGATTTGCCGGTGCCAACAGGTATTTATAGCGGACAGGAATGTTGGTATGTTTGTGTCCTGGGATAGAAAGGAATTTCTTCCCCTACACCTAATTATATATGTGAGTAAGAAGACTTCAATTCAGATCGTTCTTATTCATCTGTGGAGCACGGCGTCTTGTATTGAGATCGTTCTTATTCATCTGCAGAGCACCGCGTCTTGAATTGTGAGTCCTGGGACAGAACAGATTTTTTTCATAGGCATTTTAAGCCAATAGAATGTTTGGAATGTCGTGAGCAGTATAAAGGATAGAAAGCCATATGCAGCCCTACTGGGGACAGAAAACCTAGACAGGAAACCACATCTGTGGACCAGATGTGCCAGGCTTATACAAATACTCAGATCCATTTATCTATTTCTGTATTCTTTTACTATAGGTTAGGCGTGGCTTGGCACTGTTTTTCAGGGAGGCCCTAGATCTGTGTGTTTGTATTTGTGGCAGAACAGGTACTCATCAGCCCTTTTCGTTGGAAATCCTGTATGAACAGCACCACCTAAGCAGGATACAGTAAAAATCAAAAGCAACGGCTCTGGTATATTTGGATGTTTGTCCCCGGGACCTGGTTTTGTGATCCAGATTCCCTTGGGTAGTCTGGTAATGTCCCTAGAACCTCATGTGATACGGATAGTTATCATACTGTCCGGAACACCTGGTGAGGCCCTGGGGCATGACATAAGCACGTATACGCACCATAGTTCTATTCCAACTCTTTCACAATCCTCTTGCCTGTAGATTTGCCAAAGTCCCTCCAGTCAGCCGTCCATGGTGTAGTGACTGGTGAGGACTATGTGTCGGCCATCCGTACCACCATCAGGGCAGGAGGGTGTAACTCCAGCAGGTCTTCTATCATCGGGGCATGCTTTGGTGCACAGGTGGGCTTCACTTTTTTTTTTCATTATTTATTCTTTTTACGTTTTCATTCTTATTTTATTTAGTAATTTTTGATTTTAAGTTTTTTGAATCTTATTATTTTTTTTTAAATTTTTTAAATATTTTCATAATTTTTTTTTATTTTTTATTTAATTTTTTCATTTTTGTATATTTTTTATTTTTTCTAATTAAGGTCGGCTTCACTTGTTGATTCATTAGTTAAGGGTTGATGACCCACCCCGAGGTGTATGTGGTGTCATAATGCCTGGCCATGTGCTATAACCACCAAATAAAACCACCGAGTGAGCGAAGCTCAGAATTTGAATGGTCCAGAATTTATACAGAACATGATAGATTTCATTTTGAAAACCAAAATTTCCACACATAATATTTGATAACACTGCAATCTTGGTAGCCTCCGATGCAGACTTCTCCCGGCTGTTTTCTTTTTCAAGTTACAGTTTTTATACTATTTTTTTTCTTCTTATTGCTTCCCGGCCAGCAAGGAGTCTGCATTGGAGGCTAATCTATTCTTTTATTTATTATCATCATTCCTCCCTTCTGGGTGTCCTTCTGATAGGTCAATGCTGTGGGTGGCTCCATTTACAGTAAGGGGTGAATTTTGACTCACTTATGGCTACTGCTCAGTATATCAGATAATTACATTTGTACATGCAATTCAAGAATTAATTGATTTGAAAATAGACTACCATGTACCAAAGGTTTAATGTCAAACAGGAAACTGATATTTCAATTTCCTCTTTTTCTAGGTGGGAGTTGAAGGCATCCCTGCTGACTGGAAGGCCAAAACGTTACGTTATGAACAAGTGTTGGAGCTAGCCAGCCGTGTTGTCAGCAACTTAGGGGGGGCATGGTTGAGGTCGCAGAACACAGTATTTCGCCTATAGGGCTTTACATTGTTAAGGATCCCAAAGTGAGACGCTTCGACGCTTGAAAATTTATAGTAAGGTGCACAATTAGGGTGCCAGGTTTTGATATGTTTGACTTCAAGGTTCAATCTACAAAATATGTGAAAATGAGCTTAGATGTGCTGGCTCGTTCTCTTTCAAAAGCCACTTTGATATGACCCCCAGCGGAGGTCACCATACTGTAGCCGACTCACAGTAGTCAAGCGGTAACAATATCCAGGCGCGAATCCAACCCGACTGAACAAACATCGTAATCCAACTCGTACAATCTCAAAACTGACGTATTCCTCTACCATTCACCACAGTTTCAGCCTCGCGAACGTGCACAGAAGAGAAACTACGGCCTTTTCAAGCAATGTGACGCACTACTTCATACCCGAACTACTTTTGGTGACGGGGATCGCCCATTTAGGTAGCAGAACACAGTTTTAATCCGCGACCCCCGGTGTCTATGACGCGGCCTAGAAAATAGTGCGGCCGAAACTCTCGAAGACTGGGTAGAAAGCTACATGTGAGAGGCATCCATGTGTAAACTGTGCTGTGTGGTGTAGAAATATGTCGGCTTGTAGACCGTAGGATTTGGATAGTGGGCCTTTTCCGCTTTGTGTATAAATGCGCCATCTTGTGCAACCGCCACACGGGGTCAGTCGGTGCAGTTCAGTGACCTCTCGCAGAGCGCTGTTTCAAAGTGGGCGTGAGGAGCCGATACGCCGACAGGATTTTTCGGTTTTTTATTTATTTGTAGGTTGTACCCTAAACTCAAACATATTCGTTTTTCGTATTTCTCAAGTGCACCGCGCTATATTTTTTACCGCGTCGAAGCTAGTCACCTTGGGGCCCTTAACTATAGAAATCCCCATAGGCCGGAAACTGTGTTCTGCTACCTTAATACTGTGTTTTGCGGCCCTGAGAGCAGGGGGTATGTCTATCCTGTGGTGACAGTGGTCTGCTATATGTGCATAATGATAGTTTCTGGCTGAAACCACCACAACTGTGAAGGCCAAAAATTGGAGAAAAGCCAGACAGTAGACACAGTGGCAAACCCTCTCTTTCAACCATTTCAGACCACTACCTACAGCAAATATCTAATAAAAAACAAGTAATTTCACAATTTAGAACGTCATAAAGATAAATGAAATAGCGGAGATATTCAATTTGATGAAATCAAAGGAAAGTATTGTCAGGGTATATATAATGAACCACCTGTATAGAATAAATATGATGATTTATTTCATAATGCTGACGTTATACAGCAAAGTTACACTGGTAGCAAAGATTTCTTTACTACCTTGAATAGCTCTTTTTCTTTTAGATATGGAAAGCTTAATTGTCTGCTTGAAGAAAATCATTATCATTATTTGTAGTGTTTCAAAAAGTGTTTTCAATGTGCTACGTCTAAAAGGCTGTGAAATTATGAAGAAATGTTCCAATACTGTAGATACTGCAGGTTTTACAAACAGAAATACATTGACAAACATCAAGTTGAATTTCAGTGCTATTGTTGAGTTCTTTGTCCCTTTCTTTTCTTCCATTGCCTCTTCTTTGCCTTTTTCTCTGCAACAATTTCTGGAGGGTCGGGTGGAACGAACTCGTCTGTGATGCTGTAGAATATGTGACGGTTGAGTCTAGTGCTGCGCATGTGTACCTAAACGTATCATCAGGTACAGGTCCCGGTACAGAGGTTTAGGTACAGGTCCGGACATGTACCTGTACCTAAACAATTTTACAAATTAACATGTTCTTCTGAACTTCTTTACTAATGACAGAAACATTAAGAAATTGTTTACAACTTGTCAGCATCTTTATTCAAAGAATATAACTAGGTTCCTACCGCCAAACTCACTTGGCCTTGCTATCAAAACTCCCGGCCCTCCTGAATGATCCGTCGCATATTAGTAACACGCTGTTCCAATGTGTCACTTTGGTCATGTTTGATGTTGCATGAGGCTATGAGGTTAGGAAGTCAGTTACAAAATAAGCATAGACTTGGTGTAGAATTATATCGGTACAGTACCGGTACTTCATGATCCGGTATTTTGGACCTGTACCTAATTGATTTTCACGGTACATTACCGGTACACAGTACCGGTACGCTAGCACTACCCCAGTCGGACTCAACAGACTTTCCTCTATAATGTCAACAGTATTGTACCAATCTCCCTAGATAATAAGGAGAGCTTATAATAGATCTAGATGGCTATACTGACAAAGTCACCGAATGATTTTTTTCCGATCAAACATGTTCAAATGGCACATCAAAATCCACGCCTGGGGTCAAAAATGACCCCGTTCGGGTGTCTAAGGGTTAAAAGAGAACGAGGAGATTAACTTGAGCTCATTTTTATAGATTTTGCAGATTTTACTCTGAAGTACAACATATTCGATTCTTGTAATTTCCTTGTACATCCTACTACAATTTTTAGGCATCGAACGTATCACTTCGGGGTAACGTTAAATGTTAATCCCCATAGGCGAAAAACTGTGTTCTGACGCACGCCTATCCTTGGCATACCACTGCACGAAATGGCCTTGTTTCCCGGCGTATACGTACCGGGATTTTTCTGTATTTTTGTCGGATACTGACGGATACTGACGGATACATGCGGATTCGTGTAAGGTATCCGACTATTTCCGCACCGGTATATGGAATATTTCCTGAAGAATCCGAAAGTAAGGGATTTTCGACGAATACGGAGCCGTACACTGTACGGAAATGCCACCGATCCTGACGGATACGAACAGGAATTTTTCTGTATTTTTGGCGGATACTGACGGATACATGCGGATTCGTGTAACGTATCCGACTATTTCCGCACCGGTATATGGAATATTTCCTGAAGAATCCGAAAGTAAGGGATTTTCGACGAATACGGAGCCGTACACTGTACGGAAATGCCACCGATCCTGACGGATACGAACAGGAATTTTTCTGTATTTTTGGCGGATACTGACGGATACATACGGATTCGTGTAACGTATCCGACTATTTCCGCACCGGTATATGGAATATTTCCTGAAGAATCCGAAAGTAAGGGATTTTCGACGAATACGGAGCCGTACACTGTACGGAAATGCCACAGATCCTGACGGATGCGTACAGGGATTTTTCTGTATTTTGAAGAAAATGGTGAATACTGACGGATACAGGTGGACAAAACAACGAATCCGTAACGGATCCGACTAAGTGCTTCCATTCCTAATTTAACTATACCCAAAACATCATTTTGAATGACAGGAAGTTTGGGAAAGCCTGTATGTAACATATGTATCATTTCATATCTCAACATAATGTATTTCTAAGTTCAAAAACTATCAAATACAATACAATACGGAGGTACTATGTGGCTAAATGATCCATTTCATTTGAGACAGGCTGAGGGACATCCACATACTCAAAGCACCACTGCATATGCAGGTTAATGTCGGTAAATTGGGGTTGTGCAAGCACAATGTTCTGAAAAATTATGAAATGTATTACAATTAACACCATCACAACATTGTGGTAATATTTACTACTGTATAGTGCCCTTGGACCAAAATCATCTACATGTTCTAAATATTCCACTAAAGTAATAAAAGCCTTATTTGTGGCCAGCTCTTCGTCTAAAAGCCATCAGATACAATTGTTTCAAATACAGAGGTTGAAAATAGAAAGTAACATTATACTGTCTGAAGAACTCCCATGATGACACGCCACATTTTAAACGTAAGTAGCATATGCCGTGGAACTGCATGTGTATAATCGTCCTCTCCCCATTCTCTGACTACATCTGAGTTCACTTCTTCCATGCACTCTTGGTAAGGGACAGGCAAGGCTGATTTCTTCTGTATCTGCATGTTGGACTCAGCTTGGAGTCCATCTTGTGATGAACCAGTTCCTATATGATAAAACCAAATGATGAATAAATATCAATTCACGTATTTAAGGAACATGTCACATGATTTTGACATGGGCTTCGTTTCATCACAGCAGCTACAAAAAACACGGGACAATGGATATCCATCATGCCTCTCTCAGCTAACATTGAAGTGTACCGATGATGGACTTACCAAAGGAGCCTGAGGTACTCAGCAGCTGAGCATCTGACAGTTGATTGCTTTGTTCCCAGCCAAGGTCCTCACAATATGTGCTGCATTTGTGAAGGAAGTATCTGCCGATGCTGTACTGGATATATATATATAAATGGAAACAATGACAAATATTAAACATATCACATACTCGCATGTGTAAAAAAATGAATCTGGGCATCGTTGAATTGACTACGTAAAACTTACATCTATAACTTGAATATGATATTGATCAAACATGCACAGCTATAACTGAATGAAATAATCACTGAGGCACACTACTGCCTCCTTATAAGTTCTAGTTCACTATCCACAAACTGTGGGATCTTTGTGGGACAAATACTTATGACATTTTCTTCCCTTCCATATCTTTAATTATCTTTCCCTCCACTGCTTGCTATTTTGTATCTGAAACGTTAACCAGACACACATGTCTGCTGACCATTGGCAAGAATGAACAAATTGAAATTTTAAATTTCCTAGATCCTAACGCCGTAAAAGGGCAGGTCGGCTGGAGAATTCTTATGGTCATGTGAATGCGATGATATGTCAAGCCACAATAGGAGGATAACTGACGTCAAAACTAGTTAGAAACGGGAATTTTTCAATTTGTACTTACCAAAGGGCAGTCCCTCAAAATGATGAATCAACTCCCTACCAGCGTTTACAAGGGGGGAGGGGGGCGACGAATATTGCATGCACGAAGAAGACAACGTCGCAATTCCGTGCGTTTGAGTTTACACCGAATTCCCTTCGACTCTCAAGTCACTCAAAAATCACTGGTCGACCATGGTAGACTCTGGCGATGCCATGTTAAGCACAGAAGGTGATGAAACGCCGTTCTTGTCTGTGCTGTTAACCGAAAGAAAACCGTTAACGTTTGTCGCGCCCAGAAGTGTCTTGTGGGTAATTTGGATATCCGACACGAATCCGTGTTCCGTACACGTCAGGATCCGAGACAGCTCATGACTTCTAACATATTGGCAAATCTGAACTTCTAACATATTGGCAAATACATAAAAAAATGAAAGATCCGAGTAGATATTTTAGCTGTACCCGAAACGTATCCAGACGTATACGGCATCAGAATTGCTGGATCTGAGGTGTTCCTGGTATTTGTCCGAATTTGCTCGGAAACGTTCCGTATCTGTACCCGAAACATATGAAGGATCCAGACGTATACGGCGCGGGAATTGTCGGATCTGAGGTGCATCGGATCCAATCGGAAACGTTCCGTATCTGCTATGATGCGCAATTCCGGATCTGTTGGATTCGTCAGGATCTGAGATCATGCCGCGTGCCGTGCAGTGTGTATTTGTTGGTCAGGATCCGAAGCAATTACCGACAAACAATCCGAACATCTCTGCCATATTGACAAATATCTAGAAACGAAGGATCCGCGCAAATATCCTCAGGTATCCGACGCGCATCACGGATCCAGACGTATACGGCGTCGGAATTGCCGGATCTGAGGTGTACCTGGTAATTGTCTGAATTTGCTCGGAAACGTTCCGTATCTGTACCCGAAACGTATGAAGGATCCAGACGTATACGGCGCCGGAATTGTCTGATCTGAGGTGCATCGGATCCAATCGGAAACGTTCCGTATCTGCTATGATGCGCAATTCCGGATCTGCTGGATTCGTCAGGAAATGAGATCATGCCGTGCCGTGTGTATTTATTCGTCAGGATCCGAAGCAACTACCGACATACAAACAATCCGAACATTCCAAATATCAAAAAACGAGGGATCCGCGCAAATATCTTCGGGTATCCGAGGCGCATCACGAATCCAGAAGAATACGGCGTCGGAATTGGTCGGATCTGCGGGCACTTCAGTATCCGAGCAGTGAACTGGGATTTTTCCGGATTCGCTCGGAAACGCCATGAGGCCCGATTCCGGATACGTCGGATCCGTCAGGATACGTGGCCATTTCGTGCAGTGTACTATTCACTCTATTTGGCCAATTTCAACTATATTTTCCCAGCCATTCGCAGGGCCCAGGTAGAGGCTAGAACAAGCCGTGTACAGTCATGACCTCATACAATATTACATATTTAAAGATTCGGAATAAATGAAACGATACATACGATATGTACATGTACAAGTCGCATAGTCATCATTAATAATTGAAAGTCCCAAAGTTGATATGACGTGAGAGTTACTGACAATACAATTAAAGACAGGCTTTCTGTCGTTCGACACTACTGGTATCAAAAATAAGGCTATTGTCCGACATAAATAACGTTTCTTAATTAAACTCGTGTTTTCGGCAACTAGTTCGTTTTTATGGATTTGACACAGGCATATGGCGCTGCGTGTTAAACCTAGCGGTTCAGCCTTGAACTGCAAGGATCACACGCCGTCATCAGGGCACTGTCAGCTCAAAACATCAACTATTTTTATTTGATTTGATTAATTCCTTCGGCCATATAAAGGGATGTCCCTTTGAGACCCCGGTTCAAGTATCGGGGTCAGGACATCTCAGTTGGGGCTGCACACGTCTTTCGGAAGGGACGTAAAATGTAGGTCCCTTGTTTGGGGATGTGCCCCAAGCATGTTAAAGGGGAAGAGCTAGCAGCCCTTCCTTGTAACAATATATCACGCTACTGAAACAACAATGAACCTTGTTGCCCTATGGCCCACTAAGCACTGCAAGAGTCTGAACGATCGATCTTACTAAGATACTGTAAATGCAGAAATTTTCGCGGTGGTATCATGTTCTTCGCCGCAAAATTAAAACCACCGCGTTTTGCCCTTGTCTATTATTGTCGAAAAAAAAGCGAACCACCGCAAAACATTTCATTTTTCTCCCCACCGTGAAATTAGAACCACGCGAACTTAAATGCATTTACAGCAACCAAATACAGTACAATACAATGGCAGTACAATATACAGTACAAGCGTTTACAAACCATTTGTTCTCAGTTGCTATCAAATTGCAAATATTCGCTTGAAACATTTCACCGGTCCGACAAGCAATCAATTATCGTTTCATAGATTATTCTTCGAATTTCCTTTTCTAAGTATTCATGAATTATTCATTACGATTATTTGTCTTTGTAAAACAGATCTCGGAAAAAAAGACCACGAAACAAAGATTTTATCTGTTGTCGCCTTAAGCATATAACAACGCGCTACGTTTTGGTTACGTCAGACTACGGTACAGGTACATGGCGCGTCAGCTGTGCACTGGATCATTTTTTTCGGATATACAATCCACGGACACCGTAGCTGAGCGTTTGGGTCCCTTCTACGTGAATCAGGCTCTGGTGATTCTTTAAAAATAACATTTAGCTGCATGCAACAGTTAAGGCTGTGGTAATGTCTTTCCTGGCGATGTTATTTAGGTTATTTGCCCTTTTCAAACGGATCTGGAAAAAAAAAATCACGAACCAAAGTGTTGATTTGTCGTCGCCCAACAACACCCTCGAATGTTTTTTTTTTATGACATTGATATATTACTAGCTACAAGCAAGGGCAACTGTTATCAAGGCTGTGGCAGTGTCTTTCGATGTTATTTAGGTTATTTTCCCTTTTGAATCTGGGAAAAATACGGAACAACGAATTGATTTGCCGTCGCCCAACAACACCTTCGAATGTGTTTTTTTATGACATTGATATATTACTAGCTACAAGCAAGGGCAACTGTTATCAAGGCTGTGGCAGTGTCTTTCGATGTTATTTAGGTTATTTTCCCCTTTTAAATCTGGAAAAAATACGGAACAACGAATTGATTTGTCGTCGCCCAACGAACGCCCTCCATTTTCGTTACGTCATCATTTGCGTCAGCCTACGAAAGGACAAGGTACATGGCGCGTCAGCTGTGCACTGGATCATTTTTTTCGTATATACAATCCACGGACACCGTAGCTGAGCGCTTGGCTCTCTTCTACGTCAATCAGGATCTGGTGGGTTTTTTTTACGACATTAAGTTACAAGCAAGGGCAACAGTTAAAGCTGTGGTAGTGTCTTTCCTGGCGATGTTATTTAGGTTATTTAGGTTATTTGCCCTTTTCAAACGGATCTGGAAAAAAAAATTACGAACCAATGAATTGATTTGTCGTCGCCTAAGAACGCCCTCCATTTTCGTTACGTCATCATTAACATCAGCCTACGAAAGGACAAGGTACATGGCGTGTCAGCTGTGCGCTGAATCATTTTTTTTTCGGATATAAAATCCACGGACACCGTAGCTGAGCTCTTGGCTCTCTTCTACGTGAATCAGGCTCTGGTGTTTTTTTTTACGACATTAAGTTACAAGCAAGGGCAACAGTTAAGGTTGTGGTAGTGTCTTTCCTGGCGATGTTATTTAGATTATTTGCCCTTTTCGAACGAATCTGCCAAAAAAATCACGAACCAAAGAATTGATCTGTCGTCGCCCAACGAACGCCCTCCATTTTCGTTACGTCATGATTTACGTCAGCCTACGAAAGAACAAGGTACATGGCGTGTCAACTGTACACTGGATCATTTTTTTTTCGGATAAAAAATCCACGGACACCGTAGCTAAGCTCTTGGCTCCTTTCTACGTGAATCAGGCTCTAATGTTTTTTCAATGACATTTAGTTACAAGCAAGGGCAACATTTAAGGCTGTGGTAATGTCTTTCCTGGCGATGTTATTTAGATTATTTGCCCTTTTTAAAAGGATGTGGATAAAAATTTACGAACCAATGAATCGTCGCCTAAGAACGCCCTCCATTTTCGTTACGTCATTAGTCACGTCAGCGTACGAAAGGACAAGGTACATTGCGTGTCAGCTGTGCACTGGATCATTTTTTTGTTCAGATAAAAAATCCGTAGCTGAGCGCTTGGCTCCCTTCTACGTGAATCAGGCTCTGGTGATTTTTTTAGATATCATTTAGCTACAAGCAACAGTTAAGATTGAGGTAGTGTCTTTCCCGGCGATGTTATTTAGCCTTTTTGCCCTTTTTAAACGGATATGGCAACAAAAATCACGAACCAAAGTGTTGATTTGACGTCGCCCAACAGCGGCCTCCATTTTCGTTACGTCATCATTTGCGTCAGCGTACGAAAGGACAAGGTACATGGCGCGTCAGCTGTGCGCTGTGCAAAGGATAATCATTTTTCGGATAAAAAATCCACGGACACCGCAGCTAAGCGCTTGGCTCTGGGTTTTTTATGTGACATTTAGATATATCGTACAAAGGAACGGCATCTGCATGGGCAATAGCTACAGCTGCGGTGGCGTCTTTCCCGGCGATGTTGTGAATGGTAGAGGAGGGCCGCCACCCGTAGAATGGTAAGTACATGCATATCGTACGCCATACCGCAACGCAGAGGTAGAATACACGGTATTTTCGCACCATATGGCGCACGGTATTGTGTAAGAGACGGGCGCTAAAAATACGTTAAGAATTCGGACAGCTACAGCACGATTTAAAATTGGTTAGCGGTGTAATTTTAGGGAACATTCTCATTATGCTTAATTGCTTTAATGTTTTTGTTTTTGATATAGAAATGTTACGCTTCAAGGGCACTTAGGAAAAAGAAATGGAAGCCATTTTACCTGTATTGAAGGAATAAACGCGTGGTGTGATCACATGTTTAGTGGGGTCGTGTGGCGTAACGACTCAGAACCAAGGGGTTCCGGGTTCGAATCTCCTGCTGCCACCGATCTTGTGCCTTTGGGAAAAAGGCACTGAACACGATTTTCCTCACTCCACCCAAGTGTAAAAATCGGGTACAAATGTGTGTGGGTCACGACATCAGCAATAGCTGCCTGTGTCTCACGTGTATTGCACAGTTACAATTCCAATAAATCCAAATCCATGTTATATTCATGAACGTTTTTAGATTTAGAGGAAAATGTTTGAGGGTGGTATCCATTTTGTAGTGACTCCTTCACAATACAGCTTGTTTACAACCTTACAGACTCCTTCCTACCGTAATGTTTCTCTTCGAGACATCGGAGAAACAGTCCATAGTGTAGCCTCTAAAAGGCCTTTCTACGGGGAAGGATATAGAATTCGGCGAAATGGGAATAATCTGGTAAAAGAGTTAGTCCACGGGAAGGTTGACATTGACTGCGCTTGGCCAAAGAAAACCTACGGTGGCCAAACTGCCCAGGCAAAATTATTCTCTCTATAGCCAGCGTGATTAATGAATGAATGAATGAAGACCTTTATTGCACATTTCTGCCACACTTGGCTAAGTACAGGTCACAACAAAAGATAATACAAGTACAGTTAACGGATACAAAAGAATATGACTATCATTAAATAAATTCTACTTCTCCTCGCTTTTCGGTTATAGTAGATATTAATCAGGTAGAGACTAAGTGCTAGCCTCGCTAGACCTTATGGAGGGTAGAATTCGGCAAAAATAGTGGGAATAATTGATTGGTCAGAAGAGTCAGTCCAATGGAAGGTTAACAATTCTTCCTCGCTGCAATTGGTGGCCAAACTTCCCTGGCAAGTCATTCCTCCTACAGTCAACGTTGTTAGTCTGGTAGAAACCGAGTGTTATCCTACACCATGCCTGTCTAAAAGGCTATGGCTTGTAGAATTCGGCACAGATAGTGGATATATTGTATGGTGAACAGGGGTTGTGAAAATCTTCACGTATTGAACTACCCTTGTTGCTTGGACAGATTTTTTTTCAGTGGGCGTTACGTTAAGTTGGCCTTTGCCCTCTATAATCTATTGATTGTGCCAACCGACTGAAAAAAAGGCGGTTCAAATTTTCTGCGGGTGAGCGCATGTATTTATAGGACAAAACAATACGGCTTCCTCTCAAACGTATCCTGTCTTATAGCAGGTATTTTTTTTCCTGAAAGCAATCTGACAATACGGGAGCGAATAGCCTTAAGCCCCCTCCCCCCCGGAAAAACATAACCTCGCGCAAACCGAGTTATGTTACACTGCTATTCTAGACCGGCGACGTCGCTGCGACAGTGCTGCGACCAAGCGATTTGAAAGATTGCTCAAGCGAATTTCATAGATAAAAAGAAAGCGAATATTTTACGCTTTGTCTGTTTTGTTGTCTTTACAGTCATCCTTTGCATGATATTTTGCATGATATTCCAATTATGAAGTCAAGGGTTGCACAAATCCAATATAGGTCGCAGCGCAATCGCCGTCTAGTTAAATGTGGGACTAACCGCTGGTTAGATTATTGATAATTTAGGATGTGCACGAAAGATAAAACGTACAGGAATTCAAATGAATCGTAAAGTCTGGATCGAAGTTGCGGCTGGGTAATGAAAATATAAAAGTTGCACGAGAGAAAGGTTAGACTACAGCGACAAGAGAGTGCTGAAAAGGGGCAATGTTCACGTTTTTCGCGGTGACATCCTGAACGCAAACTTTAAACCGCCGCGAAATTAAAACATTTGTCTTCTGCTACTCTCCATGCAGAGGTTATTTTAGGGGGGTTGTGGCCTTCTCATTATATACCCCCTTTTTTCAGCTCTCCCAAACAATTTGTTAAAAAGGTCACAATTGTGCCTAACAATCTCTACTTGGAGAGTACGCCTACCCCCTGTTTGAACCGCGAACTTAGAGCCACCGCGAACACTCCATTTTCTCCTTACCGCGAAATCAAATCCCCGCGAACATTTTCCCATTTACAGCAATTGCTACCAGACTTTTTTTTACCCCATCCCATGACCGTTTCTTTACCGTCCTTTCTTACAGTGCACATGTGTAATTAATCATTCTGAGATAGCCTAATTATAAAACTGTCGCACGAACAAATTTACTATAAGATGGCTGATAAGCACCAAGGACCTTGGTTGCACAAAACATCAGCTAAGTAGGCACATATACTTGTTTGGTGAGCAAACGTGCCACATACTTGACAACACACTTGGCATGGTGGTACCAAGTTACGTACAATTTCATAGCGACTAGGCCCTGGGTCTAATATGTCTAGTGATGTTGCCCCTTACATGCTGGACACCCCTAAGGCAAACGTGGAAACCTTTAAGGGGAGCCTGCAGTACCAAGGGTATGTAAAAACCCAAAGGGGCGAGTACGCCGCTCCCACGCCAATCCCCATCCGCACGGCTTGAGAAATCAACGCGCTAACCACTAGGCTAAAAGGTCCGGCCCAGTTAGACTGGTCAGTTAGTGGAGGTTGATCCCCGCTGTTACACTACTCCCCCTTTTCTTTTCAGACTCGTCCCAAGTCTCCGAGTACGACATTGCCCGTGTGATCTGATCGTTACTCACAGGGCCGGTGTGAGAACCACTGTAAAAACCCAAAGGGGCGACAAAGGGGCGAGTACGCCGCTCCCGGGATTAGAACACGCGCCAATCCCGATCCGCACGGCTTGGGAATTCAACGCGCTAACCACTAGGCTAAAAGGTCCGGACCAGTTAGACTGGTTAGTTAGTGGAAGTTGATCCCCGCTGTTACACTACTCCCCCTTTTCTTTTCAGACTCGTCCCGAGTCTCCGAGTACGACATTGCCCGTGTGATCTGATCGTTACTCACAGGGCCGGTGTGAGAACCACTGTAAAACTCCAAAGGGGCGACAAAAGAGCGAGTACGCCGCTCTCGGGATTAGAACCCGCGCCAACCCCGATCCGCATGGCTTGGGAATTCAACGCGCTAACCACTAGGCTAAAAGGTGCGGACCAGCTAGACTGGTCAGTTAGTGGAGGTTGATCCCCGCTGTTACACTGAAACTACTGTGGAACAAACTCACTGCGGACCAACGGCACATTGCAACAACGTCAGCGTTTAGAAACAGACTATAGCGGGACTAGAACTGAGAACTGATTGGAATAGGTTGATATATTGACATCACGGTTCTATACGTCTGTACATGTAACGTTATTTGTATATATTTGTGTTTTTCTTGCCTGATTATATTGTTTAAGGTTTGTGCCCAGGGATATCTGAAAAGCAGATCCGTAGATCTGAGATGTACTCTGGTTAGATAAATAAAATTGAAATTGAAATTGACAGGGTGTTTGGCCTTGAACTCAGAGGTACCGGGTTCGAATCCGGTGTCTCCTGATGTTGTGTCCCTGGGAAAGTCACTTAACACGAATTGACTCACTTCACTCAGGTGAAAATGAGTACCTAGCTTCGGTTAGGGACGTCCATCGGATATGACGATAAATGGAGCTCCCGTGTTTGCGGAGAGCCACACCTCGAGCACTTAAAAGAACCCCCGACACTTGTCAAAAAGAGTAGGGGTCCCTCCCAGCGTGAGTGAATGAAATAAATTTGTCCGGATATGCAGCTTGTACAAACCTGGTGTGTTACTAGCGCTATAGCCTCTCAGATTTCATTTTTGGCGTATAATACACATTTTGTATTGACTTCTTTTTGTACTGGGTCGTTTACGTAGCCAGTCCGTAACCTTTAGTCTAATGGTTGCGTAAATCAAGTTAATTAAAGTTAATTTTGCATTAACTTCTCTTTGTACTAGGTCGTTTGTGCAGCCAGCCCGTAATGGCTTCGGGCTAGCTGCACAAACGACCCAGTACAAAGAGAAGTTAATGCAAAAAGGGTATTATAAGCCAAAAAAGCCCCTGCTATGGAGGCTAGTGTGTTACGCCATGAGGCGGTTATGCAATAAAATCAAACAAACAAGCAAACAACATCTTCACGGTGCATGTTGATATGATACTAGTATATGTTCAAACATCTCTTCATGTGCCACGTATAGTATGTAACTTACTAATGAAGTTAACATGGATACAAATATGGAGGAGTGTACTAAACATTGGCAAGATGTCAAATACAATATACAGTATTATAATGTAGAAATACGGAAGTCTTGACAAATTGTTATAAGTTAGTCATGACTCGATAAAATGACCTACAAGTAAGTTACACAAGATTTATTCGAATATCGGAAATCTTATTCGATCAGCTACTTATCTGAGCTCGTTCAGCAGTAAAGAAAGTCTGGGATCTTTACTAGAAGAACTTTATTGCACGACAATTGTACATGGTACAAAGTATGGCAAGAATTCTTAAACAAAATTCTTAAACATAATATACTTTAGGTCGTTTCTTCTTTGCTAGCTTTGATTTGCAGAATGTTATTTTTATTTTTCATGTTGAAGTGCGTTTGAGTTAATTTTAGGCTGAGTTTACACGCGCATTTCCAAGCAAACTTGGTGTGTACTCCGAGTGTATTTGGAAACGCGTGTGTACACCAAGCCTTAAGATGTCAGTCTGCATTCTCCTTTCAGCACACAATTCGCTACTCTTCAAGCAGAGGAGGGGTTCCGACTGTTTTTTGACGTGTTTTTAGGCCCTTTTGTCGTGCCTTTTACCCTTTTTTGTGTGTCTCTACGAATCCCCCCCCCCAAAAAAAAAGCTCGACAAAAACGCCTAAAAACACGTCAGAAACCAGCCAGAACCCCTCCTCTGCTTGGAGAGTAACATTTCACCCCTTTTATCTGTGATGGTGTGTGACCTATGTGTCCAAATAAAGAACTTGTCTGTTATCAACCATAATCAAAGAAAAACAGAAGAGGAAGAAGAAGAAGAAGTACCGCTCCCCTTACGCGTAAAATCCCAACTTAAAAGCACAGGTCACTGACACTTCTCCATTTCTTTGTGGTTCTACAAACAGCTGACGTCATTTGGAGTAAATTGGTTGTAATGAGGTCCCTTGTGCGCCATTCACACAGAAATTAAAGCAGGGTATTTAAATATACTGATAGTGACACGTTCCGTCACGACAAAAAAGGTCCTCAGAAAAGCAAAACAAACTCGACATCACAATTGTTTACAGTTTGTACTCAGCTCAATAAAAAAAGCTGTATCAATATTGTTCTCAATACAACAAAATTTTAATTGTATGGAACACGATATATTTCTGTCCAACTACAAAGATTAGACACCTCAGGCTAACTTCGAACTCCTCAACCAAACGCTTTAAGCAATCCGTTTCAGAACATTACACATCTCTTCTGACAACACACTTTGACATCAACATCATATGTACATGGACTAATTCCTGTTAATGCTGTATAAGATAGTCAAACCTTCCTTTTTCAATATCTTTGTTATTACCACCATTATATTATTGTTATTTCTTGAATGTATTGTGATATTATATTAGTGATGATTCTTTATTTGTTTTTAAATGTACTCTGGAGATGTTGGCCTTGTAAAGGATGCATCGATCCTGTTGCCAACACCTCTCAGATTTCATTCTGTGAAGTTTAATGAATAGATAAATAGATAAACTGACACTGTACATTTAGTTATCCTGCCGACACTACAACACGCCAGCCAAAGAGAGACTGTGTCCAACCAAGGAGGTTCTTGGTCCAACATGCCATAATGATATTGAGAATGAATTTCAATTCATTATGGACTGTCCAACTTATGCTGATGACCGTTTTTTACAATCTATTGTATGTACGTCCGACACAATACCACCACCTACCAGAACAGAGATATTCAGTATGATATCATCATGCCCTGTTCATATATCCACCTATGTAGGCAAGTTTGTATATAACTGTGTGCAAAAACGAGACAATATCATTACATTCCTGACACAGCATACTGTTACCAACATATTGTATTCTTAGCATTAGCATGTACATTATTCTATAGATTATCTTTACTGTTAGCCATATATAAGATTAGTTCTCTATATTTGTCAACAATCCGCAATAGCTCAATTTCCATGTGCGTAAGTTGCAATACATTGTACAAGATACAATTGTCGCGCAATGAAGTTCTTCTTCTTCTTCTTCTTCCCCAACTTATAATTGACTTCCTCAATAGCCAGTCTTTGGTTAGGAGTGTTTATCCAAATTTACAAGCAGAAATATCGGTGGCAAAAATAGTATCCAAAGTGCAAAACCGGTCTTTTTTTAAAATTCTCCAAGCAGAAAGACAGTATCAGATCTATCGGTGACAAAAACAAAGGGCAAAAGCAGTTGACCAATAAAAATGTTTTTGTCCTTTGTTTTGATCTAGCAGTAACTTATCTTTTTTCAAGAGTAAAATTCCATCTCTATAGATTCATGATATTGTATATTATGCCTCTTTTGCCATGTATATTGTATGTTATGCCTCTTTTGCCATGTATATATTGTAACATGATTATTTTGGATATTAGTACAACCGTGGCTCCTTAGCTTGTGGCATTTAAACGTTTTCAGGATGTTGTAATACTATCAAGACAAAACATTTACGAAAAGCTTCACGTTCAACTTTATACACCTGGCAAACTGCACTCGCTGTCCGAAGTTAGATATTGCGTCATCTAACTTCTGCCATCTTCTGCCACCCTACCCTGGCCACTGGCAGAAGTTACAATGACGTCATCTAAGTTCTGCTTCCTGCCGCCCTACCCTGGCCCCTGGCAGAAGTCACAATGACGTCATCTACGCAACTTCTGCCACCTGGCACCCTACCCTGGCTACTGGCAGAAGTTGTCATGACGTCATCCAACCTCTGTCACCTGCCACCCTACCCTGGCCACTGACAGAAGTTAGAAACCTTTATTATGTGACGTCACACCTAACTCCCGATAGCCTCAAAACTACTCGGTAATGATCGTACGTTTTGCCAACTTCTCTAAACGTCTTCTACTGGGCATAGCTAAGCTCTGTTCTCTCCCCATCAGGCCAACAGTCACAGGAACCCATCCAATATATATACCAGTTAGGGTTAGAGTATGACGCCGAGGCCCTGGTGGAACTCCTTCTGCGCTACATAGTGGAGCCGCTAGAGGGCCCAAAATCATTCCCAGTTTGTCACAACCCAAAATCACACCAGATACAAAACCAATCCAGCCAGTCGTTTTTGAGTTATCCTGTTTACCAACAGATCTAGACAGACAGACAGGCAGACACACACACACACAAGCACTGACAATATAACATGAATTTTTCATGGAGGCATTAAATGAATGAATGGATGAATGAATGACTGTTCTCTCCCCACCCCAGGCCATCTGTCGATGGAACCTACCTGGTGTACCGGCTAATATTGGAGAACAACGCCGAGGCCCTGGCGGATATCCTCCTGCAGTACGACATCAACGCGGAGCTCCTTGTGGACGTGAGGGAAGTTGAGAAAAACATCCCACTACTCGTCATGTCTTCAGACCAGTTAAGAGGGTAAGAGTTTTTTTAGCCTGCGTCTTAGTTGTCTTATCACTCTGCGACTATGGAAAGAGAAGTTAAATCCTCCCACACCATTATTGATGTATAGGGCGGTGCCTATCTCCGTTTCATAGCCCTCGGCCACACTGTGGTGCAATCACTGCAGCATGCGGCTAGTCCATTGGCAGTGGAGTGTGCTTAACTTCCATACTATGTACCATTTTTATAAAGTCTTTGGTATGAATCTTGTCCAGAGGTGTCCTACCTGGGGCTTGAACCCCAGTCCTTCTGATCCAAGTAATTTGAACCAGATGTGGTGAGAGGCAGAAGGCGCAGACCACTACACCACAGGGACACCCCACTATAGAAAGAGGAGATTTTGGCCAAATAGACAGATAACCTGCAAGAAAGGAGTTAAAGTTCCCCAGTTTACAGTTTGCCACCTCCGATGAGCCTGTCGGTAGTCGCCTTCTTTTTTAAAGTCCACTAGTCGCTTTAAATTTTTTGATGTGGCAAATTGGCCAGCCTGTTTGTCTACTTACCTGGCCAATTTCTACTCTTTCCACACACATCCGCACTACAGTGGTAGAGACGAATGGGATAGGCTACCAAAAAATAGGGGACTTCTCGAATTGTTAACTAACGTAACGCTGGACTTGTGAAAAAGAAGGAAAAGCACACCGAGAATATTGAATGGAGATGCTTAAACTCAATATATTTGCAGTTTTGGCACCAAAATTCAACAATATGCCCACGGCCCTCTTTAAGGCAACGCTATTTTCCCCTGGCGCAAGCGGTAACGCAACCCCGCTGCTTCGCCATCTTGATCAAATTCCGTGGATCCTAGGGCCCGCCTTCGATCCTTGGGGTCGACTCGAGCTCGGACATGTTGTAAGGGATTGCATTCGTCATTTCGGATGGTGACGTAAAACCGGGGGCCCCGTGTATAAGGGATCTTCGGGCGTAAGCCTCAAGCGTCAAACCTCTCCACGTAAAAGAACCCAACTCACTTATCGAGAAGTGTAGGGGTGACCCGGTGTGCTTGGCCAAAAACGCGAGCCGTGGCGAAGCCGCATTTGCACTACCACTAGCTACTTGAAAAAGCAATATGCTGATGTTTTCAATTGAGCATGCCTGCTTTAGCTTTTTTTTTACACTTACTGACTTGTCCCCTCCTCGCCAGTGGGGGCATGTTGCTTCCAGACCAGCTGGAGTTACTGCGACAGTTCCTGCGGGGTGACTACTCCCAGCTGAGCAAGCGGATAACATCCCTGCACGACACAAAGAAGGACAGGGTCTACATCGTCGGCATGTCGCCTCTCCAGGTTTGTAGTTATGGCGTCCCTGTCATATTTTTGGCGAAGCCTCAGGAGTGGAGCCAATTCTACTAGTAATTTCCGTCGCGTAAACGGTTGATACCATTTTGACGTGTATTAAAACGCCCGGTCACTTTAAATGTATTAGCAAAGTAGGTTGGGCAAGTTGGGACAACAAAAAGTTGCATTCATTTACCTCATTATGAAATCTAAGTGGCCAGGAAGGTTGAGCAAATGGCTGAATGAGCAGACCATCGTATAACAATCGATACATTCTTTAATTTTGTTCTTTCAAATCTCCTTTTTTGACATTTGTAGACTTCGCTTATTAGTATCCATTTTTCAATATTTCTTTTTGTCAATTTACGGCACTTATTATCTCATTTTGCAGCTTCTTTGTAAGATTTACAGTACGGTCGCAAACTCTTTTGGGAATCGGACTAAAATTGATGAAATAAATTTCAAGGAGGTACATTTTCTTTCTCAGGTTGCATGTATGGTGGGGCACCTAGACTGCATTTCCGTGCTCCTCCGCATGGGGTCGGACCCAGAAGCCAAGGAGACCCGATTCAGTGCGGTGATATGGCCGGAACGCGAACAGGTCGGCACGGTGGTCCATCCACTGTCGCCCGCACAGCTTTGCGCAGCCAACGGTCATGTAGACTGCCTGGAAAAGTTGCTTGAGTGTATTCCCCCACCGGAAGAGTTGTTCAAGACAAAGGTTTGTGGAGCGACAGTGGCGCACATAAGCCGGACCCCTCTACTTCATCTTACCGCTGTTCTTGAGCAACCGGACTGTCTCAAGATGCTTGTCTCAAGAGGGGTAAATCTTGAGGAGCGAGACGAGACGGATATGACTGAGACGTTTGGAAGAGGCCAAGTCGAAGACAGTGTTTGTCTACAAGAAGTTCTTCGCTACACCTACGGGGCCGTGGACGCCGCACTGGGCCTGCTTGGAATGACCGCCCTCCTCCATGCGTGCAAGTCCGCAAACGCCGCCTGCCTAGAAGTCCTGCTAGAACGCGGCGTGGACTGCAGTTCTCCAACACGTCGCCAGGAGTCCCCACTGCACCTTCTCGCCTCCCACGGCGTGAGGTACAAGAACAGCCACGGTGTCACAGACTACTGTTTCGAAAACTGTCTCAGAATGCTACTGAACCGAGGAGCTCTCCTGAACTGCACAGACGACACTCGTTTGGATCTCATCGATAAACCCGTCATCAAAATGTTCCAAGAGGGCTTGCCCGGGCATTGCCTCCTGAACTGTATCCTCATGTACCTCCATGCCTCTACATTCACACTACGAAGAACTAAAGCGGTGCCTTCTTGGGTGAAGCCCTATCACTGGCACAACTTGGAGGCCAGGGAAGTGGACGGTTCGCCAGCAGATTCAGTACTCAACCTAACCGCTAGGGTCGCTGTTGAGATACCCAAAGACATGCTGTTCATGGGCATGCCAGACGCTCGGGAGAGAAGGCTGGTTCCCAACTGTAACGGGGTTTACCTGAAATACGTCCTCTCCTTGCCCAACGAGCCGCGGAAGCTAGCGGACTTGTCCCGCCTGGCCGTCCGGAGGGCGCTCGGTAGGCACGTGCAGAGGGACATCGGGAAACTCAACCTGCCCAAAGCGCTTAAGAGTTTCATACTTCTCTGGGACTTAGACTGTGACTAGAGATGACTCAAGAACGTTTGTTGCGATCCTTAGAAAAGAAAAAGATTTGTTTAAGAAATATAATGATTGTTTCATAGTAATAATGTTAATGATAATACTGATTGTTGCAGAAGATTTGTTCCAATCTTTAAAAAAAAAGAGCGGAATTATTTTTGATGAAAAGTCGAAGCCAGACAGAGTTCTATAAACTGTAAATGCAGAAATGTTCGCGGTGGTTTTATTTTCGCGTTTATTCCGGTAAACTCGTTATTATGAATATTTAAAAACCACCGCGAAAAGCGGTTCTATTTATAGACGTAGCGCTACTGTTGTTTCAAACGTAACCTCAAAACCACCGCGCAAAAACTTTATTTTCTCCATACCGCAAAATGAAATCCCCGCGAACATTTCTGCATTTACAGTATCAAATGGCATTTTACTCAAGCCCATAGATGAGGAGTACTGAGAGAAAATCCTGAGAGTGTCAGTAGTTTTCTTTCTTCCCTCTCTCTCTCTCTCTGTGTGTGTCTCTCTCTCCCTCCCCTCTCTCTCTCCCTTCTCTCTCTCTCTCTCTCTCTCTCTCTCTCTCCCTCTCTCCCCTCTCTCTCTCCCCCCTCTCTCTCTCTCTCGCTCTCTCTCTCTCTCTCTCTCTCTCTCTCTCTCTCTCTCTCTCCCTTCTCTCTTTCTCTCTCCTCTCTTTCTCTCTCCTCTCTTTCTCTCTCTCCTCTCTTTGTCTCTTTCTCTCTCCTTCTTTCTTTCTCTCTCCTCTCTCTCTATCTCCTCTCTCTCTCATTCTCTCTATCTCTCTTTCTCTCTCCCTCTCCTTCTCTCTTTCTCTCTTTCTCTCTCTCTCTCTCTCTCATCTCTCTCTCTCTCTCTCTCTTTATTTCCGAGTATATGTTTCTTTGGTATATTTTCTGCATTTGAAATTTCTGTCCGTGTTTAGCGTCTGAGGGGATGACGTCTGCAATCTCTAATGGTCTTGATATCAATATCATACGATAGTTATGATTTATCATCCATGCTGCAAGGACATTGTTGAATGTCTAGATATATAGCTATAAACTCCATATCTATTCTTGTTGATCTTAACGGAAGGAAACATATTGTTTTGTTACGTTTTTCTTCCTGCTTCTCTTATTGAGTTTTTCCTTTTCTCCAAACAAATAAGGTCAATGACCTGCACCAGATGGCTGTCACCATGGTTAATGGTAAAGTAGCAGACATCCTGTAGTGTTTTATTACATTATCTGATATTAAGTAGCAGGACAGAGCTGGAGGGGCTGGTCACCATATACATGAATGTGTTTGAGTAAGAATAAACAGAGCAGTAGTTTACTAGGCTAGACCATGTGAAGGTAAATATTTTGTATTTGTTTTCAAATGTTACTTTTTTAGTTTGTAGGTTGCTTCCTTCGTTTTTTGTTTAGTTGCCTGTCATAGATTCTTGTATCAGTACCACCCAGAAGTGTTTATAATGGTGTATTAAAATGTACCTTTATTTCTTCGTGATGGACAAAATCAAAACTAGAATCCTTTTGACACAAGCTTTATTTCTTATTCTGAAGGTTTTACATTACATACAATGTCGAACGGGCCAGACATCATATTCTGAAAGATTTTACTCTCTTTAGATGGTATAAATAAAGTTGAATATTGTTATATGGTATAACACATTGTCCCTCTATTCATTATACATTCTTATATATGCGCACACGGACGTTTGTATGCGAATTGATAAATATATGTAAAAAAGTTTTTTTGAAACACTGTTTTCACCGTAGTGGTCGAAATCTTGAGGTCGACATTTATGTACAATACTGTCATGTATATGTAGTCTAAGTACGAGATATCAACCAGGCATTTGTTATCAAAGAGATACAAACTGATAAACACAAAAGACAGAATTTCATCTTACAACAACACATCTTTTCTTAAAAACGAAAGAATAAAAGAAAGAAAAGAAATGAAAAGAAATATCCATTCACCTCCTTACAAGACATGAAAAGGACAAGGTCATTCATGATTTTGAAAACGCATGCGCGGCGACATGTATTGTGGGTAATATGTCAAAGGTGAAATCCCCTTGGGTATAAACGAAACACTTCTGGACGTTGTTATACAAATCGAGGCAATGGTCGAGACGAGAATTGTTTACAAGTTATGGGGCCTTCACCTTTGACCTTGCGCATGCGTACTCGTAATCGTGAAGGACCTTATTAAAAGCCGACTTGTTCAGAATTCACTGACTCGCTCTGGGGAAGTCTCTGACATAAGAGGACAGATTTCCCAGCAGTCCTGTCGGCACGTCGTATGACCGGATGTGGACCGGAGATGACGTAGGTGTGACGCAAGACTGCAGAGGCTGACGTACTCCGGGACAGTCGCTTTCTGAGCATGCGTGCCGGTACAGTTCTTCCCACCGCTTGCTAACGCTCGTTTCCCGCTTCCATTTAGTTCTGTGGTGGTTTGAAAAGACAAAAAAAGTTGTCAAAATTTTTCAACGAACACATCCAGCAGGACTACAAAATTTTCGAGGGGATGTAACGTTAAAAAAGTAATGCAAATGTATTGTTTTATAACAATAGAATAATAATTTCATCGAATGAGTTAAAATTTGAAATAAAGACACCTATCTTCTTGAGACGGAAAAATCTCAAATTGTTTTTCATATTCATATTAGAGACTAAGTTGATTTTAAGATGACCCGTACGGTACACTTCTTTTCTTTTGACTCCCTATCGTACACGTGTTCCAATGATATAGAAAGATATTCGGGCGGGGAAGGGCATCCTGGTTGGAGCTGCATTCATCTTTCGGAAGGGACGTAAAATGGTGAACGAGGAAGTGCCTCGAGCACGTTAATAACAGCCTCATTACTCAGATGGGTACCTACTGGCTGTACTTCAGATGAATAATATCATGCATGAATATCCATCCACAACTTCTACTGAGTTGCATGTTGGGCCAAAATCTAGCAAATTGGCAAGAAAAACACAACTTATAACCATGTTAGAGAATAGTAAACTAAGCCGTGGCAGGGAAACACGTCAGCCCATGCCCAATTAATGTCCACTGAAATGACTTTAAAGAAAATATGATAATTACCAAAACCCATTACCGCTACTTTTCAATCTCGATATAGTTAGAGAAAAAAATTGTACCGCGTTTTACATTTGATACCCATCTGTTTTCCGTCACCGGGAACTTGGAATGAACTTTGTCTCTTCCCAAGAAATGCAGACATCTGTGTTTCTTATCTGTTGTCATTCCTTTGTCGAAAACCACACTGAATCTCTTGTTTTGTCGCAAAATTCTTCAGCTTTACTGTCTTTTTCGTGTTTCTAAGAAGTAGAAAACATTGTCATATTTAGGAGAAGAATAGGTCCTGATTTAGAGCCAAAACATTTTTAGAACAAGATAACAACTTATTTGGTGCAACTTTTTATAACGGAACATTCTTGGTAAACATACATTGCCTGCAGGTATAGGGGATATGAAGAAATTTTCTCCAAGCAGAGGTTGGTTGGGAAGATTATAACGACTGGGCCGTCGAAAATGAAACGGGGTATATCGGAAGGTGACAATTTTTCCAATCAATATCTGCTTGGAGATAAAGGAAGATAGGAAGAGTCGTAGTAGCTATGTAGAGATTGGCGGCTTTTTCTGGTACTGCAGCAGAACGTCCGGTTTTGGAATCTCGTGTTCTGTGGTCACGATTTATGGTTGATATAATAGAAGAAAAATAACTTTATTGCGCGACAATTGTATCTGGTACAAAGTATGGCAACGTACGCACATGAAAGTCGAACTACTGCTAATAGTTAGCAAATACAAAGGACTAGTTTAAGCTATGACTAACAGTAGAAATAGTCTATAGAATAATGTACATGCTAATGGCCTCCAAAAGCTTTCTTTGGAACTGCAGGTGGCGTTTCTAGTTTTTAGATAAAAAGGTTGACGAGGTGAAAGTTTTCTGACCTGCGGTTTTGGTACCATGTCTTGATCTGGGTCTCGGTCAGACCGAGGGCCCTGGCGACCTCGGCCCGGTCGGACACGCTCAGGTACTTCTGACAGCGGAACTTCCTCTCCAGGGAGCGGAGCTGGGACTGGAAAACGGGAAATAAAAATAAGATATATCTCAAAGACGGACACTACATATCGTTATATACGGGTGGCACTGTATAACCTGGGTGCCATCCTATTTCTACCTGGGCTCCTACACTCGCTACCCTAAATAAATGGTAGCGAGTGTAGGAGCCCCGGTAAAATTAGGATGGCACCTAGTCTACGCACTGTAGTGTGCGTAGTCCAGTACTGGTTAGCGACTCTGCTTCTGGACAGAGAGGTTTGAATCCCAGCTGTTGTCGCCCACCCGACATGCATACTACTGGGAAGGGTCGCAGTCCTTAGGACAGAACGTAAAGCTGTGGTCCACTGTTCATTGTGCTTGTCGAAAAGAGCTAGGGGAATTTTCCCGGTACAATGAACCTGTAAATACAGTATTCGGTCTTCTCTGTCACAGCCAGTGGAAGAATAGATCTCCAGTGAGATAAACTGGTTCAAGATCACTTTCATTCTTCCGGATTGTCACTGAAGCGGAAAATTCCTTCGTAAATTTTAGAGTGCAGTACATACAGTACATCCTCGTCCACCAGGGCCTTTCCGCTCTACGTTACATCGCTCGCGGAAAAGGCCCTGGTAACACGGGATGGCATCCATGGTTTTTGCAGATCGACGAGACTTGCTGATGAATAATTAATGAGCTAATCCTTATTTGGGACAAACGGCAGTTGTAGCTAATGAATAGTTAATGAGCTAACCCTTATTTGGGACAAACGGCAGTTGTAGCTCATAAATAATTAATGAGCTAGCCGTAACACGTAACCTGATTGGTTGATAGCTTCCCAGCGTTCTTTGCGCGTTTGCGTCCGATGAGTGGAAGCAAATGGGTTTTAACCCCTCTGATTGGCTGAAGCTGTTTTGGAGGCTCGACCTGCAAAAACCATGGATGCCATCCCGTGTTACCAGGGCCTTTTCCGCGAGCGATGTAACGTAGAGCGGAAAGGCCCTGGTGGACAAGGATGATACAGTATAGCTACATAGCATAGTAAAATAATAGCTAACGTATAGCTACACATTGTAATCTTCCACAAGAAAAGCGAAAGCTATACGTACAGGTTAATTGTGTATAGGAATATTTCGCACTCTCTTCGACAAGTACAATGAAACTCTTTAGCGTCACAACTTCGCCGAAAATCTTGCTACCAAAAATCGTAGGGAAAAAATCCTGCATTGTCAAATGAAAAGTACAGGAACTTTTCAGTATTGTCCTAATAGTATGTAACTATATATCAACCGATAAAAGTAGTTAAATTGAAGGGATTCAAAAATTAATAAACGTATTTCACATTGCGTGTGCATTTTTACGTTCTCTGCTTAGCGTATGGGCCCTGTCACACTTGTACGTATATCCTAGTGCGTATGAGTTGCGCATCAACATTTCTTTGGTTTAAGTAAAGTTTTAGGGGAAGAAGTTGTTTTTCACTTTTACCCACCGTTGTACAGCCTAGTCACAGAACCAAGGAAATCACTTCTTCGGCTGCAAACTTAATCTAAACCAAAAACATGTTAGTACACAAGGCATGCGGACTTGTATATACGCACAAGTGTGACAGGGGCTTATGAATTGTGATACTCGATCATTTACTGATCCATATACGTGGTTTGTAGTGAATAGGAGCATTGTTTGTAGGCCCGACAATCTATGTAGCAAAACGACTTCTGCCATGTAGTGAAACAAGTACTTTTACCATGTAGCGAAACAACTTCTGCCATGTAGCGATATCTAGGATTTAGTTGCGAATTATCGAAGTTTCTAACAGTACATACTGTACATGTACCTATTTCCAAACTGTAAGTATTTACCTGTGTGAAGACCGTCCTCCGGCGGCGCTGTTTACGGGGTCTGGTCGGGAGGGTGGGCTTGAGCGCTGCGCTGAACGGCTCCGTGGGTCGCCGGTCCGGTCTGTGCAGGTGCAGCGGGTACTGCGAGCCCCAGCGGACGGGCAGGGACACGCGTGGCGCCGAGGACACTTTCCCCTCTGCTCGGTGGGAGGAAATACATGTAAGTGTAAATAAATCAGAATTCGGTATGTGAAATAAGGCAACCAAAGCAATAATAAGGCCAATAATATGAAAATAAAAATATTCTGAAATCTTTATGGTAGTGATATTTACTAACACTATTCAGCATATTTGCGTAATAGCTTCATACTTCGAGCATTTTAAACCGCGCAAAAACGTGCCGTACGATGGTCCCCTTAGTTTCGCGAGCATACAAAAACCCTGGCGACGATTTTCAGTGACTCACATCACAACTACAGCGCATTTTTGCATGATGGACGTAGCTATAAATTGTGATAGAGTTGTTGGAAGTAATTATGTATAGAAATGACTATATAAATTGACTTTCAAAATCCGATTTTCGGGCCCTAATATTGCTTGGGTTTCCTTTAATCACGTGGGTATGTGGTGCCTTTCCGTATTTAGTTTTCAATTTTTTTGGGGTGCTATGATAAGAATAACAGGATAAGAAATAAAAGATTACAAAAAAAATTAATATTTAGATTTAGGAGACCTTTCCAATGATACGAACTTTGTAAAGTTATTAAGAGTTTGAAATTTTTGTGTGCCATCACAGTTTCGTTGTGTTATGATAAGAATAATCGGACAAAGGAATAAGACGTTACAATAAAAATCAATAGTTAAATATGAAAGCCTTCAAGATCTTTTCCTCTTTGGCAGAATTCGTCATTCTAATCAAGAACATGGACCGGGTTGGAACAAAAATCAATATGTTTAAGAATGAAATTTAAGCCGGGCGAGAGGATAATTTAAGCATAAAAGTGGATAAAGATTGTGTCTTCTATGGGCAAGTAGAAATAATAAAAGCATAGTTATGACACGAGTGATTGAATTGGTTCTTGTCTCAAGGGATTTTAAAAATTCAGTCTAAAGCATTTCAAGTATGAAAGCTGAACAGAAAAACTGTACCTTACATTGCTCTGGTAGAGGAAAAATCGAAACATGTGGAATCTTATATTAATAACTTACGCTTATCAATAAGGCAAAGTAGTGGGCAACCTCCAGCCAACCGTACACACTCACGCCGTATCCTCAGAAAAGACGCTATAGCCGCATGTTCCCGTTTAGAACTTTATTCAAGCCCACATCCAGACTAGTTTCGCCTTGTGTGTGGCTTTCTCGATGGCCAAAGGCTCGAATGATGACCAAGTTAATATTTTCTACTAGCTATAAGCAAAAGGATAGATAGAATGTATAGCACATGCGTATTAATACAGTTAAGATATAGTTGATAAAGCATTATTACTAGGTATTTGGACACAACTTTTAAAATCAAGTTTAAAAGTTGAAGCTAAGGTAAAGTTGGTAAGGCACAGAGTTCAGTCTCTACCTCGGCCCGTAAACTACACTTTTACTGGTCGGGGTGAAAAGTTTACTCTCCAAGCAGAGGTTCGGCTCCGGCTCTGATTTTTGACGAGTTTTTATGCTTTTTTGTCGGACTAAAAAAAAAAAACGGGATAAAATACTAGAAAGCTCCATAAAACGCCTGAAAACACGTCAAAATCCAGCCAGAGCCGAGCATCTGCTTGGAAAGTATGAAAGTTCAATTTTTTTCAGTTTGCCTTCGAGACGCATTTACAAGAATCACATCATGTAATCATTTTACAAGACTTCAGTACTAAACGTATATTTTATACTGTAACATTTAAGAGGAGGTTAAAGTCTACAAAACGTCTTTAAGACGATACATGATCTCAACTCTTGACCTTACCTTGTTCAGACGGCCTGTCTCTATCCGGGTTTTCGTCTAAGATGTCCTTGATGAGAAAAGACTTCCGCGGTTTGTGTTCTAATGCCATGCTGTCCTTCCAAACTTTCTCATCCAACCTTCAAGACCTTCGCAGAGTTTCTTTGAGATTGTACCTCCTTCTGCGGGTCGGAAACGTCTTGTATCTGTGTCTTGGAGTCCAGGGGTTGTCTTACCGAAGCTACTTCTTCACCTGTCAGCCAAGGCTTTATTAGTGCCGAGACGGATGGCGAAGGAACAACAAGGTGACAGCTCCTTCAAGTCTTCACGTCTTCACAACTCAAGAACGTGGAAGAACATTCGCTCGCGCCAAGAGCGAATAGAGTTCACAGAACAAGGATATCGTCCCTACAAGCGGCTGGTGCGACCGACACGACCGAACGCGTCTTGTCGTTCACGTCCCGCTTGTTTTAACGCTGCCGGTCGGATACAGTTAGTATATCCTTCTGATACCGCCGCGGGCATTGGTTGATATCAAGTTATCGCTCACAAATTGACGCATCAGATCGAATCAGGCCCGAGATTGTTGCGACATAGATTTCTAAATTCTCCGAGAGTGTAGAAAACGAAGCTCCTTCGTAGGATTGTCTTGTAGTTGGGCACGAGCTGAGCTTGGAACATCTTGGAAGAAGTTCTTCTCTCAAGGAGTCTTCCCGATCCCCACATGTGGGCCTAGTTAGCGGGTTCTAGATCTGTTCTCCGGGAGAAATTTACGATCAGCCCTGGAGGGTTGTAATTAAGTCAGAATGGGCGGGGAGAGAGCGGGAAGGGGTCGGGCCGAATCAGCCGGCGTCCCCTGACGAGGAACTGCCCGGGACATGGATATATGGAACTTTCTCCAAGCAGATGTATGGCTGTTTTCGTTTCGTTTCAAGGCGTTTGAGCTAAAGCATGACGCGTTTTCAAGCAGCTAGTGGTTGTGCAATGCGGCTTCGCTACGGCTCGCGTTTTTCGCCAAGCACACCGGGTCACCCCTACTCTTCTCGATAAGTGTGTTGGGTTCTTTTACGTGCAGAGGTTTGACGCTTGAAGCTCCCTCATACACGGGGCCGCCGGCTTTACGTCACCATCCGAAATGACGAATGCAATCCCTTACAACATGTCCGAGCTGAGAGTCGACCCCTAGGATCGAACTCGGGCCCTAGGATCCCCGGAATTTGATCCTGACGGCGAAGCAGCGGGGTTGCGTTTCCGCTTGCGCCACGGAGACATGTAGGCTGTAGCTTTCTTTATTGCCTTCGCCAAGAAGGTTATGTTATTGGCAGCGTTTTCTTGTATTTTTGTTCGTATGTGGTTAAACAGCATAACTCAAGAAGCTATGGATACATTGCAATGAAATTTAGTATGCGATCAGGCCTTGTTTTATCAAAGAATTTTTCAAAATTGGGCCCCCTGCCGGTTTTAATTGGTATTGAAGCAGAATTTCCAGTTTTGATATCTCGTTTTGTTCTTCTTTAATTTTCTGTCATTGGTCATCGAATGACAGGAGCCCTTACCACATGTATTCGGTAAGTGTGTTGGGTTCTTTAACGCGCAGAGGTTTGACGTCTGAAGCGCCATCATGCGAGTATGATTTTTTTTATTGTCACGTTTTAGGGCGTCCCTCTAGTTTTATGCGTTTTTCTGCGTACCTTTTTTGTTTGTTTGTTTGTTTGTATTGCATACCCGGTAAACCGCATGAAGGCTTAGCACACAAGATTTGCACTGAAGAGTACAAGCTGCTTATATGGACAGATTTACATGATCCACACACACCGGGAAGGACCCCTACTCTTTTCGATAAGTGTGTTGCGTTCTTTAACATGCTTGATGTGTGGCTCTCCTCAAGCAAGGGACCCCCATTTAACGTCCTATCCGAGGGACGCCCCTAACCAAAGCTAGTTACTCATTCTCACCTGAGTAAAGCGGGGAAAGTCTGGTTAAGTGCCTTTTCCAAGGACACAACGTCAACGGGACAAATCAAAGAACCCCGGATTCGAACCCGGTATCTCTGGGTTCTGGGGCCGAACACCCTGCCACTACGCCACCGCGACGCCACCTTTGTTAACAGAAATAGAAGAAAACGCCAACAGGACATACAAAATGCTATAGAAAGATGTACAAAACGAAATATACCCAAACATCTGCTTGGAGATGAGATATCGCAGTGAACTGGCGCGGAGGAACAGGGGTCGGTGCTGACAATGCCCACCCGTCCAACACGCGGAGTGATTTAGCAGGTACAGAGAGAAGGCTGAGAGGATGAGAATAGCCAGACTCCGCCATGGCACGAGCCGAGGACGTCATTACCTCAAACTCACAAATCAGCAGGTATTTGATATTGCTTAAAGGAGTCCTAAACTCCAGAGGAGGAGTTATTTTCCAATAGATAATACTTTTAGAAAGTAAAAATGAATACTTATTACAGTATATGATAAAGTACCCACTAGTCCCATACGCATCAAAAAGCATTGAGTATTCTACTAAATTCCCCAGGTGATCCTCTATTTTCTGATTAATTAAATTAAACAACCTCAGCCTATGCCTGAATACAACGTACCTGGCAAGGTCTGACAAAAGTTAGGTTACACAAAGAGTGTCAGGGGGGTTAAAAATTTGTCTTGTTATGTGTTCATTTCTATCTTATTAACGACTGGCCTTCTTATTGTGCTTAACCCCCCTCATTCATGCCCAAAATATTCACGATAATGGAAGTGACTATACGTATAGGGAATACACTGGTAGGGTCTGCACGGGTTTAGTGAGTTACATATTATTTTACAAAACACACCTTGTGTAATTCACCACAAGCGGAATTCTGTAAAAAGTTGGCTGGTTATGTATTCATTGATACATAATTTAGTGGAAAATAGCACTCCCTTCTAGAGTTTAGGACTCCTTTAAGCTCCTGTTACACACAACCGAACATAGTTGTTACACACACCGTCTCCCGAGCACCAACCAACCAACCAGCCAACAAGCCAAGCAGTCTGACGAATCTTAGATAAAGAGTCGAATTTGACTCCCAAACCCTGGCCACTACAGACTTACTCCCAACCACCGGCCAACCTATTACAAACTTGCCGTCCTCAGCCGAACACCAGCCAACCGCGCCGAACTCCAGCCGAACACAGCCAACCTAGCCCCCGAACCGCTCCCAACTTGGGAGAAGGTTGGGAAACCACTTTCGGCTTTGTATAACCGGGGCTAACTGTAGCTAAGGTCTCCACCGTGGAAGATGACAATTGAGTAAGTCTTGTTTGTAAAAACTTCAATTCACAAAACTTTCCTTCTGTTCCTCTCTTTCTTTTAACGCCAACCCTTATGATTCCACTGGTACCTTAAGACCCCCACATTGAAAAAAGGTGAATACCGTACCTTTGCCCTTTCAACTTGACCCTGCTTAAGGCATCATAGCATCTGCCGAAGCATCGGTTTTACGCCCAATAAAACTACGTTGAAAAGGGTGAACAGCTTAGGATCTACTAATGCAGCATATCAACGGGACCTCGAGCTCCGTTTAATGTCCTACCCGAGGAACGTCCCTAACCGAATTTACATACTCATTTTCACCTGAGTGAATTGAAGTGATGAAATTGTGTAAAATGCATTTCCCTTTCACAACCCAAATCGGACAAGTCAGGGGACCCCGGATTCGAACCCTAGACATCTGGATTCAGGGACAAACACCCTGCCAACACGCCACCACGGTTTTCTTTGAGTTCATTTCAGGGTACGAGAGCTGAGTTATTAGAGTTAACGGTATTTTTTCCAGGACTTGACTTTCTGCCTCTATACATTTATTCAAATACTGTAAATGCATTTAAGTTCGCGTGGTTTTTATTTCGCGCTAAGGCGAAAATGTAGTGTTCACGGTGGTTTTAAGTTTGTGGCAGCGCTATAGTCACATACTGCTAGCTACAATATTGGACAAAATGTTGGCGGTGGTTTAAAGTTCGCGGTAAAACGGTCGCCGCGAAAACCGCGAACATAACACCACCGCGAACATGTCTGCATTTACAGTACTCTTGTCACCTACTCTTTTCTTTTTTCCGTCTGTTCATCTTTTTTTCACCAATTTCTTTTCGCGTTTTTTCTTTCTTCAAGGCATCCTAGTCCATGTAATAGCCTTCAACATCTCAAATGTACTGTTCTTTTCTTAACGTATATCAATAATTATTTGATTAACCTTATCTTCATCACTCTTAAACCAACTTGAGTTGTTTTCTTTTTATTTATCGAATATGTAGACTGTGATCAATTTTGAATGAATATAAAGGAGGGGGCGTAGCTTCTACCTACCTTATGCACGTGGTCTTTTTGTTCTTTCTTATTTCTTAGTCATGGCATTTCTCCTTTGTCGTGCAAATAGACAGATGATCTATAAGATACACATTAAATCAATATTTTGTGACGACGCAACCAAAGCTTTTTTCTCTATCTATTTTGCTTTTGGAGAGACAAGGACAATATGGCACTGCACTTAATTTTTTTTAATAACTTATTCTTAAAGTGGCACATACAGAAAACAGTGAGCTTGATCTGTATCTGTACCTTTATAGCCGCTATAACCGCCCTTCGGCGTAACACACCAGCTTCGCAGGCACGCGGCGCGACAACAGCTGGTTATGTTACAGTGCTAAAATCAACAGTAGCTAATTGAACTATTGGCACAAAACTTTGTCTTGAATTAATCTTCTTTTAAAGACTACTTCAAGACATCCTAAATTGTCTTAACCTCATTAACATACCTATTCAGAGTTTTGGTATAAAACCTGGTGTTCTCAGTCCTATCGTTAGTCACTGACGAAGGACAGTGGATGCTGTCTGAAACGTCTGACTGTTTCAAAACTTTACCCAGTTGCTTGAGTAATTATTTTTGGCGTATTACACTGAATGGCCTGTCACACCTAACCTTTGCACATCTGACTGCAACCGTTCTTTAAAGCTATTTAATGAAGGTGTTCCTACAGTACTCAGATGACAACGAGTTCCATTCTACTATGGTTCTCGGGAAATACGAATTTTTGAACACACCAATCCTTGGTTGATTACTCTGGTACTTCAGTTAAAGGCATGACTATATCTTGTCATTTTCTGAGCCGGTATTAGATACTTATCAGTCGGTACGTCCACAAGTTTATTAGTCATTTTGTACATCATGCAAAGCCTGGATATTTTTCTTCTGTCTTCAAGTGACATCCACTGCAGATCTGTTTTCATTTTGGTGAAACTGGCACCTCTGTCACTAACACCCTTGATAAGGTAAAAGTAGTCCCATAGCCCATCCCTCTCCCTACACTGCTTTTTACCTCCCCAACTGAAGTCTGGTACCCATTTGACACCTGAATGGAGTGAGGAAAGTCGTGTTGGCTCTGTTCCACTCATCGCTCCGATGTAAACGCGTGTAAAGACTAAATCCGTCGAACTCCGACCTTGACATTTAGTGAAACTACCACGTGTGTCCAGGTCAGTGTTGTCAGCCATGACAAACACTTTGCTTAACACAACCAAAGGACGGGTAAAGCCGCCGTTCTTTGTTCCCGTACCGCCTCGTTTAAGCAAATATCTCACTGTTGGCAACTTTGCGAATGTTCGCAAATTTCTCCATGCAGTCACACTGACGTGCGATGCACGGCCAAAATACGCGACCTCTACCAAAAAACTATACCACATTCTTAGTTTTGGCACCAAATCTGTTACAAGATAACTTTATTGAAAATTGCTGTGTTGTCACTGAATTGAAAACCAATGTAACGTTACAATGATTATGATTCATCCAAAAGAGTTTTGCAGTGATCTCACACTTTTCCAATTGCGATTTTTTAAAAAGATTTTCTCAAAATTAATCGCCATTTCAGGCGACAAATTGGAGCCGATTGGCGACTGTTCGTGACAAGTTGGCGAATATCTTTCGCAAACCGTCGCCAAAAGGCGCCGCCCTGTGAGATACCCGCTTTAAAAACACCTCTTGCCACGCTGACGACTATTCGGCCTAACGAATGAAACACCTTCGTACTTTAGCTTGTTTTTTCTTCTACACAGTTGTCACCACGTAACAGGACCCGAAGTTTACGGTTTTCTTGGACAGCTGTGTAACAGTGGGGTTCAAGCGCCATTAACTGACCAGTCTAACTGGTCCGGACCTTTTAGCCTAGCGATTAAGGCGCATGGCCTGTGAGCTGGCGGGCCCGGGTTCGATCTCCGGGAGCCAAGAGAGCTGTTCTACTCGCCTCTTGTGTTTCAGCTCGAGCAGCATCTCTTCTCCCTAAGTCATGGCTTGTTCAGAACACGAGATATCAAAACCGGAATTTCTGCTGCAGTACCAAGAAAATTTGCCAAGTGGCCCATAATCAACCTTGACTTTTGTCTTCCCAAGACCTTCCTATATACCAAATATCATCACAACCAATGCAGAGGTTCTTAAGTTATGCTGGCTACAAGTATCCAGAAATACAGACAGACAGACAGTCAGACACACAGACAGTCACACCAATACCTCTAATTTTCAAGGAGGTAATTAAATTAGGGCCTGAACTCACGCTGTTACTAGAAACACGGATATACAGATGTACCATACCTATCATAACTTTAAACGATAAAAATGCTTCTTAGCAAACAATTAATGTTTAGTACGTCTCAAAATTGAAATGCAAAGAAGATTTGGAAAGTTAGAGGTGACTTATTTGCCGCTAATTATACCAAATGTAACGGCCTAATATTAAATATGTATTTAGTTCTTTCACGTAAATAAGCAATAATCGGATGTCATCCATATAATCAAATCAACATGGCCTAAGGTACTAACGCATAACGTTACGCCAGTTAGAATATTTGATAACGTTCCAGGTCATAGACGTTGCTCGTAATATATATGTACACTAATCTTCAAAATTGCAGATGGACATATACGTACATTTCATAAATATCACGTCATATCAATGACTTACAGTTCATATAAGTGAAGTAGCTTCATCAATATCACGTCATAGCAATTCATAACATCAGTGGATCATTAACTTGACCTTCACCTCTGTCTGTCAAGTTCATATGGAGACCGGTAAGCAAACACGTAGATACAGAACATATGATTATGATCACATTTCCTACTTTCATACTATCATGTCTATTTTTCTTTTTCATTTCCTTTCCTTTTTTTTCTGCCTTCGTCCCATTCATTCATTCATTCATTCATACATTCATTCATTAATACATTCACTTATTCATTCATTGTTTCTTTTTCTCATTTCTTGTTTCTTTCATTCTTGCTTCTTTTTTCACGCTTTCCTTACTATTTTTCATGGATAAGAAACACACTGGCGTGGGTTGCAGCGCACAAGTTGCACATATCACAATGTTTCACCTTCCTTAGTGTAAATGTCATAAGAATCTTCTCCAAGTACATCTGTGCTCTCTAATCATTCCGCGCTGTGTATTTAGCCTCGATGCCAGACTGTTTCCAAGGCCTACACAGGCTATCTCCTTGGTTCCACGCTCCCAATGACCTTCTACAACAGACCTCCCAGTTACTAGTCGCCCAGGGTCTAACTCAGAAGGGCCTACGGGTATAATTTTCTCGGGGGCATGTTGGCCCTAGAGCCGAGGAGCCGGCCTGTGTAGGCCCTGGAAACAGTCTAGCATCCAGGCTTGTGGGTTTGGCCTTTTTTGGAAGTCTATTTTTTAAATCCTAACCACGTCTAGCAGACCTTCCAATGAAAGGGGCTCCGTAGAGCCTTGAAGCCGAGGAGCTAGCCTGTGTAGGCCCTGGAAATAGGCTGGTATCGAGGCTACACTGTTTACAGAACCCGGGAACCCCACACTCATTACTCCACAGGTGGTCCTGTGAAAACGTTACAGGCCGAGGTGTCGGCTGGCAGGCTTATTAAAGCGAGCTAAAGACCCGGGATCAGACTGTCACGAGCAATCAGAGATGAGGAGTCGCTCAACTGTGTGGGAGGGGGGTGGGGGTCATCGGCAGGTCACGGTGTTCTACAGGTCATCCCGTGCACAGAGTTCTTTTTGCTACATTCCTACAAACTTGTCACAAGTGTCGTACGATACGTTTGCGACAGAATATTGAAGGAATGTCGTGGGACAGTTGTGAATCTGTCGTACTAAACTTTTAGACAGAAAAGTTTGCCGTAGACGCTCGTGTTTCTGTTGTAGACTCGGCCGAAATCTTACGACAAAAAAGTACCGTCAGTGTACTACAGTACTATACTATAGTCAGTTGTTATCATGAGATTGAGACACTTTATAATAGTGTAGTATTTATATTTTGGCCCAATATTGCACAGGGAAATACCTGGGAATTGTTTTTCTCGGAATTCCTCCTCAGTGATCGCCCAGCGTTTGGAATGTCAAGAGGAAGAGAAGTTTCACAGAACCAAATTGTTCCCATAAGATTGAGACACTAATTGTACCCACTTTAGTTGTATTTATGGTCTTTGGTCAAAGCTGTACATACTTTTCAGAAATTGGGGATTGTCTCAGAATTTCTCCTCAGTGATCGCCCAATACATTTGAAAAGTCAAGAGGAAGAGAAGGTTCACAGAACCAAATTGTTCTCATAAGATTGAGACACTAATTATACCCACTTGAGTTGTATTTATGGTCTTGGCCGTACATACTTTTCAGAAATTTGGGATTGTTTTTTCTCAGAATTCCTTCTCTGATCGCCCAACAGTTGTTATTTGAAGAGAAGGTTCACAGAACCAACGTGTTCTCATAAGATTGAGGCATTAATTGTACCCACTTTAGTTGCATTTATGGTCTCGGGTCAAAGCTGTACATACTTTTCAGAACTTGGGAGGATTGTTTTTCTCAGAATTCCTTCCCTGATCGCCCAACAGTTGTAATTTGAAGAGAAGGTACACAGAACCAAATTGTTCTCATAAGATTGAGGCACTAACGACACCCACTTTAGTTGTATTTATTGTCTCTGGTCAAAGCTGTACATACTTTTCAGAACTTGGGGGTTGTTTTTCTCAGAATTCCTTCCCTGATCGCCCAACAGTTGTAATTTGAAGAGAAGGTACACAGAACCAAATTGTTCTCATAAGATTGAAGCACTAATTATACCCACTTTAGTTGTATTTATTGTCTCGGGTCAAAGCTGTACATAGTTTGGGCATTGTTTTTCTCAGAATTCCTCCTCAGTTTTTGCCAAGCATTTGAAAAGTCAAGAGGAAGAGAAGGTACAAAGAACCAAAGTGTTCTCATAAGATTGAGGCACTAATTGTACCCACTTAAGTTGTATTTATGGTCTCGGGTCAAAGCTGTACATACTTTTCCGAAATTGGGGATTGTCTTTCTCAGAATTCCTCCTCAGTGATCGCGCCACAGTTGGAATGTAAAGAGAAGGTACACAGAGCCCAAGTGTTGGCAGTTTGGTGACAACTTGAATCAGAATCGTATAAACGCCACATGGTATAACAAGCGAGTTACATTTGGTAACGTTAAGTTCAAATCACGTTCAAAAGTGTTGCTACATTGTACTTTTACCAACCTGTATGGTTATTTCACTAGTTAAAGGCTACGACCGCTGTACTACCGCTGTACGACATCTGTGCGACCGCTAGCGAGGAAAAATTAACAAATATCACGGTGACACAGTGGTCGCACAGTGGCGGCACAGTGGCGGCACAGTGGTCGCACAGCGGTCGCAAAGCGGTCGCACAGCGATCGCACAGCGGTCGCACAGCGATCGCACAGCGGTCGCACAGCGGTCGTAGCATTAAGCAAGTGGAATGAACACATCGGGTGGTAGGAGTACATGTAGGAACACTTTTTAGATATAGCTCAACGAATGCCATTGATGAAGACATTTTTTTCGCGTTTTGTGTGTATTGTCGTTCTTTTAATCGTGCATCAAGGGTCTTGCGAATCATATTATGGTCTCTGTACGGTCGCTCGGCGATCGCCGTCTAGTCGGCTAGCAATGTCCCGTGTTACTGAAGAATTATCCCCTTCGCTTTCAGCAACATGCACACCACGGTTCACAACCTGACATTGGCAACGAGCTCTAGAACTTGCCGAAGTAAAATTTAAAGCTTACAAGTAAAGGATATTATAGATTATAAATTTCAAATGACACATGATGCCTATATGAGGCTGGGCAGTAAGACCCCCCCCCCCCCCCCTCCTCTCACTTGATCCGCGGCACGTTGTTGGCGTCGCTGCGGCCGATCGAATTGACAAGGCACTCAACGAATTTCTTCGACAAAAACGACTCTTTTTAAGATTCGTGTGTTTTGTTGTCTTTTTGGTCATACTTGTACGTTTTAAATGATATTCCCATTATCAAGTCAAGGGTAACACAAATCCAAGTTTAGTTTAGGACGCAGCGACGCCGCCAGCGTGCCGCGGGTCCAGTCAGAGGGGGGCTTAAGACAGAAGAAGGGGAGAGACACGCGTAAGAAAGACTTGAGTAGATTAGTGTCTGGAACTATTTTTCTCCTGGTGTCAATCATGCGATTTAATCAAGTTAGCATGCCGATGTTTTCAGTCAGTTTCTTTAACATTCAGGCGACTTCTTGATTCTACATTGTCCTCGCCACGACTTCTTCTTTAATGTCACCTTCAAACCGTTGATAAAAAGATAACTTTGACATACAACGCATGGCAACATCTATTGGTTCGTTTGTTCATAGCCTTGTAGTAGTGACACATGGGGTAGCAAGTTTCCTTACTGTTTCAGTAGCAGGGTATATTTTCACAGGGAGGTGTTGCTAGCCCCTCCCTTTAACGTGCTCGAGGCACCTCTTCGAACACGGGAGCAACATTTTACGTCCCTTCCGAAATACAGGTGCAGCGCCAACCGAAAAGACCCTCGTAGTGCCTAGCGACACATAGGGTAGCAAGTTTCCTTGCTGTTTCAGTAGCAGGGTATGTTTTTACAGGGAGATGTTGCTAGCCCTTCCCTTTGAACGTGCTCGAAGCACCTCTTCGAAAACGTGAACCCCGTTTTACGTCCCTTCCGAAAGACGGGTGCAGCCCCAGCCGAGATGCCCTTCCCAGGATTGAACCTTTGGTCTCGGACTACGCAGTATAGGATGATATTGAATTTTATATGCTAAAATACGGTCTTCGGTGGAATTTAGACAGTTTATCAAATACTATACACTCAAAGAAATAAAGACAAAGACTGAAATCTTTATGGTAGTGACATTTACTAAAATTGTTTAGCACATTTGCATAACAATTCCATACTTGTAGCATTTTTAAACCGTGCAAAAACGTGCCGCACGATGATCCCCTTAGGTTCGTGAACCTACAAAAACTCCAGCCACGATTTTCAGTGAGTTCTCACATCACAACAACGTGGTATTTTTGCAAAATGGACGTTCCTATACATTGTGATAGTATGGTTTGAACTAATCATGTTTGGAAATAACTAAATGAATTGATTTTCAAAGTCTGATTTTTCGGACCCTTACATTGCTTGGGTTTCCTTTAAGAAAAGTCTAGCGCCTACTTCATACCTCATTAACCAAGTGTTTTCCATCAGTCGTGTCCACCTCAACTGGCGCGTGTCATTGCTAACAAAACTGTAATTTTCCAATAATATGTCAGCCCCCTTTCCCCGGGCAGGTCGCGGATCGGCTTTCGCACGAAAGTAGTTTTTCACACGTGTCGCAAGACTTCACTGGGTAACTTGAACGGCGACACCGCCTTAAGGCGAATTCCTTCAATTTACAAGACACGAAGCCCCGGTGGTGACATCTTTAAGTTTGGGAAAATTGAGTTAGCCTTGCTAGTGAAACAAAGGAAATTGGCCGAACTTCTATAAGGGACAGACCAAAAATATATGGCAGAACACGGAGACGGTAAAAGTAAGGAGTGTGTGTAGAAAAGCAAAAAAAAATAAAACAGCTTCGAGCGCACAGCTACTAGTACTTTTTTTATTATTTGAAAATGGTGTCAGTATAAGCTGGTAGGAAGAAAAAGAGGTAGATTGAATTGTAAAGCCCCTGTCACACTTGTGCGTATATACAAGCCCGCATGAGTTACGTATTAACATGTTTTTGCTTTAGGTCAAGTTTGCAGCCGAAGAAGTAATGTCTTCGGCTTGAAACTTTGATAACTAGACTGCTCAACGGTGGGTCAAAGTAGAAAACAACTTCTTCCCCGCAAAATTTACTAAAGCCAAAAAAATGTTACTACGGAACTCATGCGCACTTGAATATATACGCACAAGTGTGACAGGGCCCTAAACCCAAAACATGTTAATACGCACAAGTGTGAATGGGGCTTAACAACGTCCGTCCATTTTTTGGTCCTTATCTTTAATTCGTACCGGTCTTATCCTATCTGTAGTCTGTTCCCCTTGTTTTGGCGCTAAAGCACGAGTTATCTAAGTTCCCGTCAGGGTGATTTAACCGCGGATGTAATTAGTGCTGTCAGCTCATTCTGCTCTAATCATGATGAATATAGCGGCGAAAAAAGATCGCATTTATAAATTACCACTCTCCTGATTGGACACAAATGTCGAGCGGGTTTTCGTGACCAGATGAGGTTGAATCAAAAACATCTGTTTTGGGGGGTTAGAGACATTTTTTCTAAGTCCGAAATCAAGAGATGCTTTCGTCTTTGCTCTAGTGGCTGTGGCGACCGCTAAGTGATCTTTGGGCGACCAAACATTTCGCTCAACCATCAAGAGAGTTTTGTGTGTTTTGTAAAGTTTCAAATCATTCTTTTACATCCTGCATCATGTTCTGCTTATGAAATTAAACTTAAAAGTCACATAAATCCAATTTTGGTTGCTCTAAGGTTGCACAGCGATCGCCGTCCAGTCAACAATCGCAAAATGCTCATGATATAAGGGCCCTGTCACACTTGTACACATATGCAAGCCCGCATGAGTTGCGTATCAGCAAGTTTTTGTTTTAGGTTAAGTTTACAGCCGAAGACGTCATTTCTTTGGTTCGACTAGGCTGTGCACCGTTGGGTCAAAGTAGAAAACAACTTCTTCCCAGCAAACTTTACATCATAAGCTAAAAAAATGCTCTTGCGCAACTCATACGCACTTGAATATACGCACAAGCGTAACAGGGGCATAAGGTCACCATTCGACTGGACGGCGACCTCACTGCGAGCGCTTTGCGACCGAGCAATTTGACAGAGCGCTGGACGAATCAAGTTCATGATGGATAGAAAACGAAGCTTTGTGTGCTTTGTTGTCTTTTAAGTCACACTTTAACATTTTGCATGATATCACAGGCCGCACGCCTTAACCATTAGGCTAAAAGGTCTAGACCAGTTAGACTGGTCAGTTGGAGGCTTGTTACAATGCTTACAAAATCCCAACTTTGGTCGCAGCGACGTCGCAGTACGCTCGCCGTCTAGTGTAATGGGGTCCTTATAAGATGACAGTGAGCGAAAATAGACTGTACTTAACAGCACTGTTTTATGTCAACATAAACTTCTCTACGTTTCCCACTTATTCGGCCATTTTCTATCCAATTTAAACCATCTAATCTCCCTATGGGTATCTACTGCCACTTGAAAATAGAAAATATATTCCACTACAGTAAAAACCCATGTTTAAAGCTGCCCAAAATTACGACGTTTCCGGGTTTGTGGAGATAAGGTCTTTAACGTGTTGAACACTCAGTTACACGTGGTGCACTGTAGAGATAGTATCAAGATGGAACAAAGAAATACGATGGGTCGCTAAGAAAGATTGTGGGAAATACAAAAGAAAAGATAATAAAATGGAGAAGAGGCCGAAGGTGCTTGAAAAACATGGAAGGTTTTCATATGCAGTACAGCCAATAGGTACCCATCTGAGTAATGATGCTGTTGTGTTGACTTTTAACGTGCTCGAGGCACCCCCTCGAACACAGGACCCCCATTTTATGTCCCCTCCGAAATGCGAATGCTGCTCCAACCGGTATGTCATTCCCCGGATTCGAACTACGGAGAATGGTATCCAGGCTAGGAAAGAAAACCTACGAAGAAAATTTTAGCACTGGAATAGCTGCGAAACTGAGCCAGAAAGCCTTGTCCCCCTATACGACTTTTTAAAAAGAATCAGTTCACTACAGTAGACAAAAAACAAACGATCACTCGTACGATCGTTAGAAAAGGCAGCAAAAGAAGTAGATTGAGAGTTCAGAACGCAATGCACCAAAATGTGAGAGTAGGAAAGGGTAAAGAATGGTGACGTCAGTTTTGGCAGCACGTCAGCGGCATGACAAAGCGCCAAAAAGTTTATTAAGAGAGTTTGTTAAGAGAATTTGTCCACCTGTGACACTGAAGACGCGGCTCCTCTGTGGGTCGTGCCCGTGCCAATGGAAGCAGGGAGACCCGTCTATTAACGGCGATGATTTATTGGCCTAACCTGCCTTTTGAGTGTCTAATCTAATTATCGTCAAACCGACGCGTGGTTTGAATTATCCGCGTTTAACGGGCGGTCACGCGAAGTGGCGGGGAGGGAAAGGGAAGTAACATTTCGGGTTGTCTTTCATCGTCGGACGAGTCCTGGTTTGGCTTGAGAACTGATAAACGCAACGATATGTAGCCCTGTCTGTCTGTATTGCCTGTCCTTTAAACCGCCTCATGGCGTAACACACCAGGTTTGTACTGAACAGTACAAGCTGTATATATCCGGGCAGATATGTTTAATCCACTCACACCGGGAATGACCCCTACTCTTTTCGATAAGTGTAGTGGGTTCTTAAAGTGATTGAGGTGTGACTTTCCTCTCAAACACGGGACCTTCATATCACGTCCTAACCGAAGCTAGGTACTCATTTTAAGCTCAGTGCAGTGAGGAAATTGGTGGAAGTGCCTTTCCCGAGGGCACGACATCGGGACCTGTCAGGGATTCGAACCAAGGTTTCAGGTTCTCAGTCAACAACCCTAACCATAAGGCCATCGTACCACCCAATATGTGAACAAAAATTACTTTTTTTACAATAATTATAGATACTGATAAAACCGGTCACTTCGCACTGGATAAGGAATGTATCCGCTCTACGGGTAAACCGACGACATCTTTCTCATTAAATCAGGAATTTCTCGAAAATACTTGAAGGGAAATTTACGATCCTTTGCTCCATCCATCACCGTGACCCCTGGGCGACCCCTCGAATCGTCGGGAGGGGAAATGCGGTGCTATTTACAGTCCGCGGGCGAAAAGCGTCCTTGGCTCGGGAGGTGGTCCGAAAGAAGACGGTCGGGTAGTCGTTGCCTTGAGCAGCGCACGGGCACCGCCTGACGGCTTTATTCTAAGGCCACACTAAGAAAATACTATGGATGACGTCCAGTGTAGATGAAATTCTATTACAGGTAAAGAAAAAAAGGTAAAGTTAGTCTCATGACATAGCCTTTTTGAGGCGATAGGGGCAGTGGGTTGTTATCGACTGTGTTTAGGGCACGGTATTGTAAGGCGGAGCCCAACCCTCTTCTTCTACTGCCTTTTACCTCCCCAACCGAAGTCAGGTACCCATTTTTACACCTGGGTGGAGTGAGGAAAGTTGTGAAGATGTTTCCCAAAGGGCACAACATCGGTGGCATGGCAACATTTAAACCCAGGAATTCTGGGTTCTGTACTGAACGCTCTAAAAGTTTTGCCAACACAACAGGTTCATACAACAAATATTATGGACAAAAATTGTCTATATCTATCTAAAGATGAAGGGAGCATGCGACAAAAAGCTGAGAGAAAATGGTATAAGATATGACAACAGTTACGTATCCAATTTTGCTACTAAGAACACTGGGAAAAGCAACAGATGAAGGACTACAGAAATTATTAAATATAATATCAATTTTCTCTCTGTTTGTAGATATTCGATGCCATACAACTGACGGAAATCAAAGGTAGTATCTGTAACGCTAGACAATTTTGAATAGCCTGGATGCCAGACCTCAAATCACTGTAACATCTATCATAGAAATTGAGGGTTTCGCATAGATATCATATAGAGATTGGGGGTCTGGCATCCAGGCTAAATTTCAATATGCGGCCCTATTTTACCCTATAGGAGAGATTCAATACTATACGATCGTGCTTTCCAAGCAGAAAAATGGTTGACGTGTTTTTAGGCGTTTTGATCGGGTATTCTATTCTGTCTCGTTTTCTTCATGTCACCAAGCCATACATGTATTGAATGGCAAATTATGGTTTCAAAATCAAACTAGAAAGGGGACATGTGCGCGTAGTCAATGCGTCACCCCTTGAATTTACTTGCCGCGGTCTAACTTGTAACAGAGTGTTTCCACTAGGGTGTCCGGAGTAGTTAGAGTAACGGCGCTCGCAGGTGTGGGGTCGGGTAGAGTTCACGGGGAAGGACCCGGTCGAAAGTAGCCTGGTAACCGAACCATCGTGAACTCGTCGCGATCTCTACGGTGCTAGAGTGTTGCACTCCCGCCTAGTTTAGTAGCACACCCCGTTGAATTTTTACGGTAACCATTCTATCGTGAGCTCGCCGCTATCTCTACGGCGCTAGAGTGTTGCACTCCCGCCCAATTTAGTAGCGCACCCCGATGAATCTTTACGGTAACCATTCTATCCGGTGAGCTCGCCGCTATCTCTATGGTTCGAGAGTGTTGCACTCCCGCCTAGTTTAGCAGCGCTCTCCGGTGAATTTCTACGAGACAGGTTTCAGTGATATACATCCCTGGACGGCGATATTTCGAAAGGCCGACTAACAAGACAGGCTGCCAGAAAAAGACCTGTGATATCATTGGTTTATTCATTTCACAAACAGTACAATTATTATTTTAAAAAAATCGCACAATGCCACAACCTCGCAGCCATTATAAACGACTAAATTGTGTAAACAATGGCGTTTATAAAACAATGACAGTAAAACATATAACTTTACAACGATAAAATTCTCATAAATTTTTGGTACGCAACTATACGCGGTGGTTTAAAAGGTGGACATGGCATGATATTGTGCTCTTGTTGTATCGTTCAATTGGTCAAGGTTTGTATGTTGTCTTGTTGCCCTTCCACTGACCCTCCCCCTGATTTGTGTAATAGCCAGTGTCGCGGTACATGGTAGAAGTACAAATGTTCTTTGCAAACTTTCCACATAGAGCAAGTCTGCGTTCTTCAAGTGTCTGTAGCTGTAACGTCTCCCGAGCTGACTTATAGCTAGTGAACTCTTTGCCTAGGATGATTCTGTTGGCTCCTCCTTGTATGCTTAGCAAATCGGGCCGGGTAAAAACACCCCTAAGCCGACCAGTGGAGAATGGCGACCAGGCTAGGTCAAGAGGTCAAAGAACGGGTTACCCTGGCCCAAAACACTCCGGACGGGTTACTGAAACCTTAGATCTCTATATTTACAAAATCTGCAAGTAATGTGGCAACTATGGTAAATAAAGGTCGTTATAATTCACACGGCGAAAAACTCTTTGAACAAGCATATCAAAGGAAACGAACCACAACGTTGAGAAACGCATTCGTTTGTTGGAAATAATTAATACGTCTTTCACACGTTAAGGTTACACATGTGTAGTACTGTGTACCTAGCCCCGTGTTCAGGTTTAGGTCCGGATTTAGATCCAGAGGTTCAATTCAGGTTCAGGTCTGGACTTATAAGTCTGGACCTGAACCCATGGCATATGTGTGCTAGAAATATTTTTCCTGTTACATGTAAAATTGCATATTAGCATATATTTTACATGCAATTTGAAAACTAGATATGCTAAATTACATGTATGTACAGTCAGTAGTTAACACAAGACCAGCAATGTCTCATATTTTTTCCAGCCCAAATACGCGATCTAAGGAATGTTTAAGATAGTTTAAAACAAAAACGAGAGTATAAGCGAGAATTTTTTTTCAAGTCTAGACTTGTTTCCAGACGTTTAGCTTCTTTTGGACTTGAACCTAAACGTTAGGTCCAGTCCGGATCAGGTCCGGGGTTTAGGACCCCGCACAACACATTTTAGAAGTATTGTGGGCTTTCCTTTGGCGATTTGGTAACAATCAGTAAGAGTGTTGTTACAAGTCACACTTTGAAAGTACTGACAAGCAACAATGTTGAAAGTATTTGGTTCGTTGGCAGTTACATGTACATGTGTAACATTTTTGTCAGTCAGTCTAATACACTCTGACCAGGACATAGTTAATTCGTTTGTTCAGTCAAACCCTTGTATCGCCTAGTGCCACATAGGACAGCAAGTTTCCTTGCTGTTTCAGTAGCAGGCCAGGGTGTATCTTTTAACAGAGAGAGGTTACTAGCCCTTCCCCTTTAACGTGCTCGTGGCACTTTCTCGAACACGGGGCACCCATTTTAAGTCCCTTCCGAATGACTGGTGCAGCCCCAACCGACATGCCCTACCCAGGATTGAACCGGGGTCTCTTACTTCCTAACTAGTTGGAACCAGGAGCTCAACTGTGATGAACAAGATTGAACGTTTACTTGCAAGTTCATGCCCGAAGGCTTAATTATAAGTACGTAGACTCATAGGAGACAAACATGTAACAAAGGACACTTAATTGGACAGTGACTGATATTGTTGTGACAAATACTAGTGTTGATTATATCTAGACAAGTTTCTGTTGTCTTCTTTTTTTATTTTAGAGGCAACAGAAGACGAAAAGCACTACGTTTTCTAGAACATGTAGGTTCTGTGAATTTCAAAAGGAACGATTCTACAACTATCACTGACGAAATACAGCGGATACTGTCTGAAACATCTGACCGTTTCCAAATTTTATCCAGTTACTTGAGTAACTGTCACCTTGCAAATCTTATTATCTGGGTGTCTAACCTTCATCGTTTCTATAACTATCTTCCAATTTCGATACGCCCTTTTCAAATTACCTTTTTTACATACCAGTATTTACCATATATTTACTGATCTTGTAAACATGCTGTTAGAAGCGCAGGTGTCTAACCTGAGCCCAAATGTTATGAACCGTGCGGTAATAAGAAACACGTGTGACTTCTGCACGGGAAAAAGTGAATAATCACCTCTGGACTGGTTCCAACAATGTAATACCAGCTTACAGCTTACTCTGCCAAAAAGGAAGCCAAGATATTACTTCATAAGAGCTTTGGCTGCTCGCCTACTTGGCAAGGAGATGAGTCAAAACAGAGGACGGGGGGCTACATTTACATATCCAAGAAGATGTGTGGTATCATTCTTGTGGTGTTATGCAAATCATTTTGTGGCGTTTTGTACGTTTTTTTGGGTACTTTGTACGTCATTTTTTGGCGTTTTGCACATCATTTTCGTGGTATTTTGCACATCTTTTTGTGGCGTTTTGCAAGTCATTTTGTAGCGTTTTGCAAGTCATTTTGTTGGCGTTTTGCACGTTTTTTTGCGCTTTGCACGTCATTTTGTGGTGTTTTGCACACCTTTTTGTGGCGTTTTGCAAGTCATTTTGTGGCGTTTTGCACATCTTTTTAGTGGCGATATGCACACCATTTTGTTGCGTTTTGTACGTCATTTTGTTGCGTTGCGGCCTCTTTTGCCGTTTTGCTGCATGTGCACGTCTTGTTTTAGTGACAATCCTCACATATTTTTGTGACGTTTTGCACATCTTCTTATGACATATTAACAATTTGTGCGTCTTCTTTTCGAACTTATGTACGTTTTTTTTGTGACATATCGTTGATATTTTAGTGAGACTTTGAGTTGGAGAAAAAGAAAAGAAAAGGCTCAATGGAGAGACGTGAAGAACTACGTATTGCCAACAAGACGTCGACTGGAGCCATACAGGCTACCCGCAGATTAGTCCAGCGCGCCGCCTGGAGTCACGAGGTCGCCGCGGTGGACGTGCTCCTACACACGGGAGGGGAGGAAGGGGATAATTTCCGCAATTATCGGGGTGATTTATCGACTAACACCGCCTCTTAGGTGTCGCCAACAATCAGGGTAACACCCCCGGTCGGCCTCTATATATCCCGCTAGACGACGTCCTCGCTGCGATCTAAAGGGCAGATACCAGTCAGACTTATGCATAGGAAACTATGCTTTAATGCACTGAATTCGAAACAAGGAATCAGAAAAGTACTTACTGACACTGCAAGCCCCAAAAATTCTTAAACCATACCTATTCCTTCTCCAAAATCGACCAAATATTCACGAAAAAAAAGGGTTTTCAAAGATTTAGTTTAGGGACTATAGTTGTATTCACATTTGTGACATTTGCCCTTCTGAATTGGATTTGTGTAGACTTTGATTTGTAAAAGTATGGCTGAAAAAAACAACCTTACACACAAAGGATAAAAAGGTTAGCTATAGCTAACGTAACATGACCAGTTAACGTCCGATTTATTCAAAACGTATTTATCTTAAAACCGCGCGGACAGAGCCAAATTTCAAACCCATGGGCAGAAATATCAGCTCTTGTAAAAAAGAAAATGCATGGTCTGTAAGTTTTTCTCCGCCTGTTTAACGCCCTGCGAGCATGTATTTATACTGAGGTATATGATGAAGAACTGTGCTAGGGTAACCCATTATCGTCCACTTCTGAATCTTTTCCCTTCTAGCGCTATGCTTGAAGAACATAGACCAGAAAAAATGCACAGTAACTATCCAAATTAGTCTGCAAAAAATGATAGTAAAATCACTATGTCTGTCCGGTCACTTGATTAACGCGATGGAAAAAAAGCAATGTTTATCTGTAAATTTCCCCCACATGCGCGGCACGTGGCGTTCACGTGGTAAACGCATGGCCATTATGTTTTGCTGTGCAAAAATTGAAGAGATGGCTAAGGATCATACTTATGATGTTCTTTATTGCTCTTGAGAACAGGCTTTGGCATAATACACCGCGGCATGTGGACATGAGCCAAACGGACGTAAATAGGTTCTGCACGTAAATAGGTCATGTTACGTTAACTTAGCTAAATATCTATGAAATTCGTTGAGCAATTCTGTCAGATTCTAGGTCGTAGCAAGGTTGCCGCTCTGTTGGAATTAGGGTTTTGGAGGCTACGACCACTGTGTGACCAAAGTTTTGATAGATCACTCAATGAATTTCATAGATAAAAAGAGTGTTTTCTTACGTTTCGTGTGTTTTGTCTTATTTCAAATCACATTTTTATATTAAAGTTAGTTAACTTCCTCCCCGCACCGAAGGTGCATAAAACGGCGCCCATCTCCGTTTCAGCAGCCCTTGGGCCACACAACGCCATGGGTTACTTTTACAGAGTGAAGTAAGTGAACCATATTCTAGCTATGGAATCAAGGGTGAGAAGTACAGTTGCTCAGCGATCGCAGTTTTGTGAAAAGGGGTTCCAACTATTTTGATTATAAGAACAAGGACGGGGAGTGGTTTCTATCACTGTGCACGTAAGTTGTAAACAAGGCCTGGTCTTGGTTAGGATGAAAGGGGAAGATGAAGATTAGTAAAGTTAGATAAGACCAAAATCATTACATTTAAAGTCTGTCTTAGAAGGAACAATTTCTTTTGAGTCAGGTAGGCTGGGGTTTCTGAAGACATGGCTAGCCTGAAATCTTTCTACGCGGAAACGGTCGTTGTAGCAAACCGGATAGAAAAGGCTCGCTCACACTTCAGAGCGCAGCAAACCATGACTGTATGAACCTACGAAGTTACCCACATATACATCAGGGCACTCCAGCCATCACTCAACAGAGACAGTGGGCGTCATAAACTTCCTGGCACGTTTGACCAATTGCTGACGTCACGTATCCGTAATGACACGCGAGTTTACGTTCGGCAGTGATTGGTCACTATTGATCCTGAAGAAGGCGACAATGGTCGTCGAAAATTCGATCCGTGAATACCTTAGTGTTGGAAGAAAGTTTAGCATTGTATTACTCCATTTTCCCCTTAGCGCGAAATGAAAACCACGTGAACTGGCATTCACGTCAACGTTTTTACATACGGTTCAAGATTTAGGGCGCACTATTTTTTTTGCCGCTACGCCTCACAGAAATAGTGTGCGTTGTGTGCCTATGTCCATGATATGAGTAAATCTGGTGCTCATTACGCAGCCACTGGCCTTATCAAAGCGCCCATAAACGTAAACGAGTCGTTCTGTTCCAGGCGTTTATCTGTAATGTCCACAAATTAGCGGGAATTTAAAGGCGCCGTGTCGAGAAAGGTCGTAAATGGGCTAGTAGGGCGCACGCCATGGTGTCGTAAAATCTGACAGGCCGGGAAGAGGTGGAAAAAGGCTGACAACGCGATCTCAAAGCAGATGTTGGCAGGAAAAATCGTAATTTTGTTCTGGCTCTCTCCCCTTCTTTACGCGAGTGTTTCGCTTGGTAGCGCTTGTTAGCGACTTATTTGTGAAAAGCAGTCGCTAACTTGTCGCAAACAGTCGCCAATCGGCCCAATGTGTCGCAAAATCCTGTCAGCAGTAGAAAAATTTGCACTGCTGACAGGACGATCCTGTCAGCAGTGGAAAAATCTGCATTGCTGACAGGATCATCCTGTCAGCAGTAGGAAAAATTGCACTGCTGACAGAATGATCCTGACAGCAGTGCAGATTTTTCTACTGCTGACAGGATGATCCTGTCAGTAGTGCAGATTTTTCAACTGCTGACAGGATTTTCCTTTTTATTTAAGAATTGTTGGCATACTAGTATGCTACTGTACCAACGGATATTGGTGTTTCACTGGATGTTTACAATTTTAATTGTGTTCATCTGGGCGTAAACTGATGCTAAATATACAAGAGAACACGAGTCGCCACGGCTACTCCAACCCGAGCTTTCTAGATTCTATGCTGAATTTAGCCACGAGTGACGCGTATTCTTTCTTCCCGGTGATAATCTCTAGTATAGCGCCCGGTAGGAATTTTACACGGGATTGTTGTGCCTATTGACTTGACGTGCAAGTAACACTAACAGGCGTTTGTTGTCACAACTCGGACTCACTTTGTATGCTGAGTCGTTTGAACCGAGTCTTGAGAAACAAATTACCCCCCCCCCTCCCACAGGGTAACGTTAGATTTATTACTGAATCTTTGACATGTTCAATAAATCCCATGAATTCACAGACACGTGTGATTTTGATCTAAGTAGTATGAGTCATTAGTAGTGGTAACTTTACGTTTCTAACATATGGAGGAATAGCAGGCAAACGCTTTTTATCAGGAAACTTAGATTTTCGAAATGATCCTGTCACAAGTAGAAATTTTTGCACTGCAGACAGGATGATCCTGACAGCAGTGCAGATTTTTCCGCTGCTGACAGGATCATCCTGTCTGCAGTGCAAAAATTTCTACTGCTGACAGGATCATCCTGACAGTAGCCACAACCTTTTTGCGTAAAAATCACAAACAGGCTAGATGACTCGAAGTAGTCGCAAACTAGTCGCCATTAGGCGCGACACACTGCAAATCTCTTTCTGATGAACCTTAGTGGCAACACTGCGATTTCCAATAAGTTTTCTTATATCTAATTTAGGGCCAAAACTGACGTTGAAAGTTGTATGAATTTAAGGAATATTCTAGTATGGACATCTAATGCAATCAATATTCACCCATTCTTGTCTTGACGCCATACCACCATTACACCGACTCTAGCAATGTTTGAAAATACGCTACAAACGGCTGCACAAATTCCAGACTACGTGGCTGTACTAAAACAGCGACATCTAGCGATGATGAATGGGAGATCACTGTGATAGGTTTATCACACATTTGCCCACTTTTTGTCGTCCTTGCACCCGTTAGCATTACCGACATGAAAATGGAGGTATAGTTTGTTTGTTTGTTTGTTTGTTTGTTTGTTTGTTTGTCCGGATTTCGTAGCCAGCGTAACGCCAAAACCACCTGATGGATTACGATGATATTTGGTACGTTGTTAGGTCGTGGGAACACAAAGGTCAAGGTCGATTTGGGGCTCCTGTTATGTGACCTTAGTACTGCAGTAGAACTTCCGGTTATTGTATCTTCTGTCCTGGACGCACTTTGGTCTTAATTCCTTGGTGGGATATTGCTTGTGATGTAAGGAAGAAGTGGTGTAAGTTTGCCCCCCCCCCCTAACAGCTTGCTCTGGAACTGCAGAGGAGTTTTTGTCAAAATATTTAAAGGAGAATAACTGAACAAAGAACGGTGGATTTCAATGATATTCAGTATGCAAGGTAGCTTAGACAGAAATTCATTTAGTTCATTTTCTGTCATCTTCATCCAGTGTAAAGTAAAACAAGTCACTGACGAAAGACAGCGGATGCTGTCTGAAACGTCTGACTGTTTCAAAATTTTATCCAGTTGCTTGAGTAACTATTTTTGGCGTAAAACAAGTAATGTGCATACAGTGACATACTAACAGAAAGGTAACATACTATACATGATAATAATGGTAATGATAACAATGCAAACAATAACTAGAAAGGCAATATTTGCAGGAGCAAATGCAACATGTTTCACCCATTTCCCTCCCCACGCAAAAAGTGACTGTGACATAGAGGCTAACGATGTAGATGTAGGACCGATAATGCAATATGGCGCTGGCATGACACTGTTAATATATGCAAAAAGGCGACCAACAAAACTTCGCCATCAAGCCGACTTTCTGGTACCACAAACAAAACAAGTTGCAGACGATTGTGTGTGGAGAAATCTTCGGCTTTTTTAAACAAGTGCCAGTGGTTGCGATGAAAATACAATTTTTTTAGTACAACGCTACGCCACACATTTTGTTTAATGCGCTATCGATCAGCGCCAATATTCAAGACTTCCCCGCGGCCCGATAGTATAGACATGTAACAGGGGTTTACGCAAGGAGGTTGAAAATTCTTAGGTTTACGTCATTTTTAGCCCAAAACTTTAAACAATTACTCAAAGCAAGGGCCTCCTTGCTCAATGTAAATTTTCACGCACTTCACAGCTCTCTATTGTTATTATCTTCGCCGAGGAACTCGGAGTAGATAATGTTTTCGGTTGAGTCGGTTGTTGTGTGGGTCTGTATGTATGTCAAAAGCATAACTCGGGAAACCTTTAATGAATCTTCATGATATTTGTTAGGTGTGTAGTGGTTGTGCAAAGGAAGGTCAAGTTCAAAAATCGTTCACCTGGCGTTTTCCAACAGTACTGCAGCTGACTTTTAATTTTTCTGTGTTTGTATGTAGGCAAAAAAAAGTGACGGAAACGTTGATGAATCTCAATGATTTTTGGTATGTAGGAAGAGATTGTGGAAACGGAGGGGATGAAAGATTGTTGAGATATGTCAGAAAAGTGCGCGCGGGCCGGGGTCAGTGTCACTTCCGGGTAGTTCACCGGATTGAGAGATCCGGTGACCTTTGACCTTCGTGAAATGTTACGATAATACAAATTAGCCTTTTTTTATTGCAAATAGGTTGATAGCTATAGATCAGGCATGCCTGTAATAAATTGTGGAAAGCGAATTTACTGCATGTTTGTGATTTCTGAAACAACTTAGTTGTAAGGCTGAATTGTTCGTTGATAATCTTCAAAAGGGGCCATCTAGATCTAAATTTGTGACTTTTCCCGGAATTTCTAGATCCCATCCGTGCCATGCTGTAAAAACGTACTTTTCAGCAGGTTAACCTCTCCTGTACTGAAAGAAAAAGATAAATGAATAAACACTTTTTCTTTACTTGCTATAAAACATTACTTGTTTGATTTTTTTCTGAAGAAATCCTTATTTTCTGGGCCATGGGGCTGACGATTATGATTTCTCTAGCAAAGGAACCTGGCCCCGAGATGTTGAAAACCGTGTATCAACACTCCCTCCGAGAATGAACGCCAGCGCCTGCCAGAAAGCCTGTAAAGGAGACTTAGTAATGGGGGTTGTGGGGTAGAGGTGTAGTGTTGGGTGGGGGGGGGGGGGGGGGTTGGCGGAACGGGAGTTGTAGGTGTGAGGCCAATGTGTGAGTTGCTCCTTATGTAATATGGTTTTTTATTGGTTTTTATTGGTCAGAAATTACCCGCAATGGCAGCCTTTTTAGCGCTGAATTGATGCAGGGTTTACAGGTTTCATATAATACACAACATATACATATACATATCTTATCCACACTTGCATTATGTGGAATTGTCGCAAGGGGCTAGATCTGGGCGGCTGCCATTCGGGGCCACCAGGTGACCTCAATACGACCTTCCCCAACCGAAGTCAGGTACCCATTTACACCTGGGTGGAGTAAGGAAAGTCGTGTAAAGTGCCTTTCCCAAGGACACAAGATCGGTGACATGACAGGATTCGAACTCGGGACCTCTTGGTTCTGAGCCGAACGCTTCTGCCGTTGCGCCACGCGACCCCAATATTGTTATAGCTTGTACACATTTTACGTTACAATTCATTCTATTCAATTATTCATATAATGTATATCTCGATAGATCCACACACACGTACACTCCATTTCTCATTTACAAAACATACTGTGCAGCACATATTCTTCATTACCACACCAGGCAGTCAAAGATCATCATATCAGAGTCAACAAAGTTTGATACAAGCCAGCAATTGCACCACAATTTATTGACTTTGAGCTCTACCAGAATGACAATATAACTGATGTGATCTTCTGTATGTGTCTTTTGGTTTGTATAAGCGATAAACTACAGGACTTTCGTACTGGCTTTCACTTGTCTTCTCTGATAAATGTCTGTCTGCTTTTTTCTCTGTTTTGGTTTTGTTTGTTTGTGTGTTTGTTTGTTTGTTTATCATGTACTAGTATTTCCGTACATTGTGGAGGCTCTTTCAAAGATATTATTTGTATTCTTATATTCAATCGATCTGTTACTTGAAAACAGCCTGCAATTACTGAAAACATACTGATACGTTCTTCATGTGCATGGAGCTCCACAAATTTGTGCCACTGTTGATCTCGTCGTGTTCCCCACAGGAGGCCTCAGTAAGAGTAGTACTTGTGAGTGACGAAACTGTGAAAAAACAATAACGATAATCAATGTTAAGAAGTGTGGCAATTAAAAATTATTGCCATAGCGAAGGTGTCTGGGTTGATCTTAATTCACTGTAAAGAAAGTGCCAACGTAGCACTCTTTAGTTCTGCCATGATAATATTTGTTAACAAAGCACTAAGTCAGCAAGGTGTCTGCCAAGCCAGTCTGAAGATTTAGTGTCCACAGAGTTTTTTTTTTGGACGGGGGTATGGTGTTCAACAAGTTCTTGTGATAATAGATCAACTGGGGTGGGTTGAAAACCCTTTTCGAACCAAGAACGCTAGATTCCGTGTAACTCCCTGACACGCTCCCAATATTACGAAATCGGACATCACGTGAGTAGGTCATCTGTCATCGACCTGCGTGCTGGAATGCCAGACCTTACTTACAAGGTATAGAGTGACAGGCGGGTCCACAGACGGATTCCTGTAAAATTCTGGGAATTCTTGCCGGAATGCCAGACCTCACTAACAAGGTATAGAGCGACAGGCGGCGTCCACGGATGGATTCCTGTAAAATTCTGGGAATTCTTGTGAAACGGGCCTAAAATATACTATTAAGCTCGCTCCTAAAGCTTCGCTAATAACGTGTCTCACCCATCTCATTTTATATTTGCCTCTCATCTTCCATATGATTGTAGATTGTTTTTGTTATCACAAGGGGACGTTCCAGAGTAGGTCACTGTTAAAATGAATTGTTGCCTCATACCATAATAAGATTGTGGTAATACCCACCAGGCGCAACACAGTTGTGCATCTGTATGAATCAGCTGGTATAACAACTCTTAGGTGCAACACATCAGCTTTAGGCTCGATATTTTTCATGTGCGATGTTCTTCCTATACTAGTCATATTTTCCTCTGTCATATTTTCAAACAAGGCATGCTTATGTATACTTTTTAGCAAAGGAACATATGTTTTTTTGTTTATCTACGTTGTTCTTTGTCATCACCAATCATTTGCAGAAACTTACAGGTTGGCTCCAACGTAGCGCAACTTCCGGTCCAGCTGACCGAGTGACGCCAGATCCTCCTTCGAAAGGCTGATGTCCATGATCTTCAATATACAAATAAGGAAAAAGACATCGTCATTTAAGTAATGAACCATGAAGATGGTTTTTATTGGTCAGAAATTACCCGCAATGGCAGCCTTTCTAGCGCTGAATTGATGCAGGGTTTACAGGTTTCACATAATATACAACATATACATAATACATATCTTATCCACACTTGCATTGTGTGGAATTGTCGCAAGGGTCTGGGCGGCAGCCATTCGGCGCCACCAGGTGACCTCAATACGACCTTCCCCAACCGAAGTCAGGTACCCATTTACACCTGGGTGGAGTGAGGAAAATCGTGTAAAGTGCCTTTCCCAAGGGCACAAGATCGGTGACATGACAGGATTCGAACTCGGGACCTCTTGGTTCTGAGCCGAACGCTCTGTCGTTGCGCCACACGACCCCATGTCTATATGTATCTTGTGATATTATGATACTAATACAGACATCGCATTGAGGTTCAGTTTTCTGATGATCGCTTCTACAAGAGATCTGTGGAATAAAAGACCCACTCCGATGTTCTGAAACTTTTAAATTCTATAATCGATCAACTGTATATATGTATACATAAATGATCAAAGTGCGTGTTCCCTACACTAATTGCGAGCTAGTGATTTTCATGTCTGAGTAAATGCAGTTAAGTTGCAGAGCTGAGGTAGGCTTGATTGCAACAAGAAGATAACAAAGTTGTAATAAGCGCGCAGAGGACGAAAGTCTACTGACGTCAAAGTTGGCCTGGATCCTGCTGGGTGTGACGCTCTTCGGTATGACTGAAACTCCTCGGTCCAGATGATAGCGGAGCAGAATCTGTGCAGGAAAGATACAGGCTGGTTTAACGTGGAAGGGATTAAAAGTCTTACTAGATAGAAACTATTCATTTTGTGACATCGTATCATCTTTTGTTCGAGATTTCAATAGTATAAATTTCGTATTTGCTCGTGTGTGCAGGGTACCACTATAACGAGAGCCAAGCATATTTCAGGCGAGCATGCTCAGTGACATACCTGTGCAGCAGATTTGCCGTACTTCTTGGCGATTGCTACAACACTTGGATCCTCCATTAAGACTGGTTCTTCTTCTCCACTCTGAAACACCCTGGATGGGGTTGGGACATTTGAAATACGTCATCGTCAGGTGTTTTATTCTTTTGCCGGTCCAACGCTACTCAAAACTATTCAAGATCACTTTACTTTCACTTTTGTTTAGTCAAAGCCGTTTCTTTGAATATAACTACGGTTTGAAAATTCTTGAAGACGAATTAGATATTAATGTTCAATGTGGGGGCATTGTTGACAGTTATCGTCAAGTGGGGTCGTGTAGCGTAACGGCAGGATTTCCGACTCAGAACCAAGGGGTTCCGTGTTCGAATCCCCTGCTGCCACCGATCTTGTGCCTTTGGGAGAAAAGGTACTTAACACGATTTTCCCCACTCCACCCAAGCGTAAAAATCGGGTGCATTATGTGTGTGGGTCACGACATCAGCAATAGCTGCCTGTGTCCCACGTGTATTGCACTGTTGCAATTCCAATAAATCCAAATCCAATCCAAATCGATACTTAAAGAGTTGCAGGCATTGAGAAAGGCTGTAAGGTAGTACGAGTGAACTAACTTGGGGCGGGCAGGTGCGCCCAGTGCACTGAACGCCGTCAGAAGAATGTTATTCTTCTTGCAGAAGTCAACAAGGTCCTGCTGGGCCAGGTAAGGATGGAGTTCCACCTACAAAACGAACAGACAGACATCGTGTTAGCTGCTTTTCGGACCGAAGAAACAATTTCGTTTGTTCTAAGAAGGGAGCTAGAGGAATGAAGTTAGTTTGTATACATAAAACAAAACAATTACTTAATTTTCCTTGTGTTTGAAAGGCAAATACTGAAGCTATTTGGAACAAAGAAATAAGTTCACACACGTACCTGGTTGACAGCCGGCTTGATGCGGCTGTTCTGCAGTAGCCTCTCCAGCTGCTGGCTGTTGAAGTTCGACACCCCGATAGACTTTGCCAAGCCCTCATCAACCAAAGGTTCCATGCCCTAAACGCAACATAGAGATGCAGAATTGATTAGATGCAGCTTAGATGCTGCTTTTCACTTAGTCTCCAAGCAGACCTACGGGTTGGCAAAGACCGTATCCAACAGGCAGAAGGAGTTTTCATAGCCAACCCAAGATTGCACTATAAGCTCCTTCTTCCAGTTGGATACGGTCTTTGCAATCTATTGGGTCTGGTTGGAGACTACTTTTCACTGGCCTAACAGCTGGCATCATATCGTTCCTGGGGCGATTAAAGATAATTTTCTGGTTGTTTGGATATTGACAAAGATGAGAACAATTGTGAAGGACAACTGCATTATACTTCTAAACTCACAAATAACCTAAAGTAGAATTGACGCATCTGTTTAAGGATACTGTCACAGTATATAACAATAGACAATATATATTGCAATATCTCCTATCGGAAGCCCTTAATGTTTGATTGCTTGATTCATGATATCATAGATATGTAAATCATGTTGGCTTTCACTCACCCTCCACGTATCGATATAATCCACGTCATCATAGATCTCCTCCGGGTTCCCAGCGTATGTGAAGGGATCGGTCCCGTACTGTATCACGGGCACAGGGGAGGAAACTGAGTCTGATTCCAAGTCTATACATAGTAACATACGAAGTTCAGATGATAATGTATACGTAGTATTTCAGAGCACAAGCGAGATTCCTCTCCGGTTGCACAACACATGCAGACTTAAAAACACCAGGCAACGAAGAAGGTCACCATCTTGGACCGAGAAAGCAGATGGTTTGAAAGGGGAGTCAAGGAAGCTGTGCACATCAGGTCCCTCCATCGTGACCAAGGACGTCACAGACTCCCTCCGATCTACAACTCTCTCGTCCAGTCACGTGACCTCGGTGACCTTTGACACCTAGGTCACGTGACACCTCTCAAGCTGAAGAAAGATGGCGGATGTCATCTGAAAGCTCCTTGTAGCTTCTCAAATTGTTAGTCGTGCGTATTAGTTTAAAGATCCTTTATTCAATGTATACATAGTAATTCATGAATTTGATAAGACTGGTACGAGTCCTTGATCTGCCTAAAGTTTCTCATTATACTTGTCTAGAACACCACAAATGCACACGTAAGTTGCACACACACGGGTCTAAGGTGAGAGTACATGTTTAGTTACTGATGAGGTTTTGTCATTGGCAATGCTTCTATTACATTCCACTGCACACAAAAAGGAAATCAAACCGAATAACAACTGTATAGATTAGAAGTAGCGTTAGTCAACGCCTTTCATTTCGCTTTGTGTTTATTTCATTAATTCATTGTATACTATACCTTATTATTACCATTATCTCATTTCTTGTATGCTTGCAATTATTCTTCGGGCATGTATTTGAAACAAAGTTATTATTATTGTTGATAAGATAAAATTTATTATTATTGTTGATAAGATATGATTTACAGTCAGCTGGAACAATTTTTTCATACACCTGTCACAATTAAATACTAAACACCACTCACAAAGTGAGGAAACGTTCACATTTGTTACGCGGTCCTAACCCTGACCTTGAAGTTGATTGGGCTGTGTATCAAGTACAGGTCCACGTAGTCCAGCCCCAGGTCTGCCAGGCTCTGCGTCATAGCCTCGCGGACATGTTCCGGCCGGCTGAAGGTGGGGAGCAACTGGAGGGAGAGACTGAGTAAGTAACACACAGTGCTTGCTAATATTGGCCCAAGGATAATTGTATGTCTGTATGTCTGTTTGTCTGTATGTCTGTATGTCTGTTTGTCTGTTTGTCTGTTTGTCTGTTTGTCTGTATGTCTGTTTGTCTGCCTGCCTTTCTGCCTGCCTGTCTAAACCATTTTGTTTGGTTAGATGTGCAGCCCGTTTGAGGAACTGTGCTTCTCCTTTAAAATGAACGTCATTGTTTCAAAGATACACTTGTCAATCTATTTGTGGCAAGTTTTTAAAGTATCGTTGCCTACCTTAGTGGTGACGAAGACATCCTCACGCTTGATTTTGCCTTCTGCGATTTTCTCCTTGACGGCCTGTCCCACATCCTTCTCGTTTCCGTACACCTGGGCGGTGTCGATGTGACGGTAGCCGGCGTCAATGGCGGTCTTCACGGCATTGATCACTTGTTCGGACGTAGACTGGCGAGGTGAAGTCCGACAATGTTATAACATTCATGCACTGTTTCAACTCACACTAAAGACGGTACACGGACTGTGGGGACTGTGAAAAGTCAACATTCGCAAAAGATCAAACCGTCTATTGCCGGTTTGTTTATGTACCTTGCAATTGGGATAGGATTTACACACCCCCCCCCCCCACTAAGCACATTTGGTTGATACTAAATACCGGTAGTTAATATGTGACAAACGGTTAAGTCGATGTAGCCAGGCGATTGGCATATCGCTGGTATGCGGTAAACAAGAGATACGAACGCTAACACTGCATGAAATCTGGGATTTACCAAACTTACCATTGGTGTGTAAATTCTCGGTAAATGTGACATGTAACATTTACCCACAAATACCACAAATTTACCCGGTAAAAATGTGTAAATATCGGGTAAATATCCGTATTGCAGTAAGTTATAGGCCGCAGTACAAGCCTTTGATAACCTCTTACCAGTTAACAGTCCCAGTAAGAGTCCCAGTTTAAAGGCCCAGTTAAGGGCCTAGTTAAGGTCCCAGTTAAGGGCTCAGTTAAGGTCCCAGTTAAGAGGCCCAGTTAAGGTCTCAGTTAAGGTCCCAGTTAAGGGCCGAGTTAAGGGCTCAGTTAAGGTCCCAGTTAAGGTCCCAGTTAAGGTCCAAGTTAAGGTCCCAGTTAAGGTCCCAGTTAAGGTCCCAGTTAAGGTCCCAGTTAAGAGGCCCAGTTAAGGTCCGAGTTAAGGTCCGAGTTAAGGTCCCAGTTAAGGTCCCAGTTAAGGTCCCATTTAAGGTCCCATTTAAGGTCCCAGTTAAGGGCCGAGTTAAGGGCTCAGTTAAGGTCCCAGTTAAGGTCCCAGTTAAGGTCCCAGTTAAGGTCCCAGTTAAGGTCCAAGTTAAGGTCCCAGTTAAGGTCCCAGTTAAGGTCCCAGTTAAGGTCCCAGTTAAGAGGCCCAGTTAAGGTCCCAGTTAAGGTCCCAGTTAAGGTCCCAGTTAAGGTCCCATTTAAGGTCCCATTTAAGGTCCCATTTAAGGTCCCAGTTAAGGGCCGAGTTAAGGGCTCAGTTAAGGTCCCAGTTAAGGTCCCATTTAAGGTCCCAGTTAAGGGCCGAGTTAAGGTCCCAGTTAAGGTCCCAGTTAAGGTCCCAGTTAAGGTCCCAGTTAAGGTCCCAGTTAAGGTCCAAGTTAAGATCCCAGTTAAGGTCCCAGTTAAGGTCCCAGTTAAGGTCCCATTTAAGGTCCCAGTTAAGAGGCCCAGTTAAGGTCCCAGTTAAGGTCCCAGTTAAGGTCTCAGTTAAGGTCCCAGTTAAGGTCCCAGTTAAGGTCCCAGTTAAGGTCTCAGTTAAGGTCCCAGTTAAGGTCCCAGTTAAGGTCCCAGTTAAGGTCCCAGTTAAGAGGCCCAGTTAAGGTCCCAGTTAAGGTCCCAGTTAAGGTCCCAGTTAAGGTCCCAGTTAAGGTCTCAGTTAAGGTCCCAGTTAAGGTCCCAGTTAAGGTACCAGTTAAGGTCTCAGTTAAGGTCCCAGTTAAGGTCCCAGTTAAGAGGCCCAGTTTAAGGTCCCAGTTAAGGTCCCAGTTAAGGTCCCAGTTAAGAGACCCAGTTAAGGTCCCAGTTAAGGTCCCAGTTAAGGGCCGAGTTAAGGGCTCAGTTAAGGTCCCAGTTAAGGTCCCAGTTAAGGTCCCAGTTAAGGTCCCAGTTAAGGTCCCAGTTAAGGTCCCAGTTAAGGTCCCAGTTAAGGTCCCAGTTAAGGTCCCAGTTAAGAGACCCAGTTAAGAGGCCCAGTTAAGGTCCCAGTTAGAAATGAGTCTCCAAACTTACTACAGTATATAACAAAGCTGAACTTATAACTGTTATATATCATAGTATTTTATATCATATGCACAAGGCATGATACAAGGGTATAAACTTAGGTGCCTAGACCCCGCGATGAGAGAGGACATTAAAACATTGAAAGCCTTTCTTGGGGGGCTTTTTGATAAAATCATGGCAATTATAGGGGGGCTATGACAGGTCAAACTTCATACTAATACTAGAATTTATTGACAAAAGCGACATTTCTCCATCTTTTGTTTTCGCGACCCCCGCGAGATAGTGGAATGGTCGGGAGTAGGTCAACATCCTCTGATTGGTCAGTTGAGGCACGCATGCGCTCAAGTGGGCGGCGAGAATTTCGAAAATGGGGGCAAAAACCGTTCGTCCTTGTTCGTTTGGCATGGATGAGACGTTGTATCGCGATTCTCGTGAAACATGGTACTGCCATAGTCTACTATGGTTGACAATAGACCAAGAAGAGGCTTGATAGTTGAAGGGAATGGGTTGTAAGCGCAAAACGCGCGGAAATTGGTGGTGTCAGTTTCGTCGGCCCCCCTCCCCCTTGCCGAGAAGGACGTCTGCCTTTTACCCGCATGCCTGCATACCATCGATCTTCGGGCACGGTGCTTCGGGTCGGAACCCAAGTGGTGAGTACAGACACCTGGTAAAGATTAGAAAATGTTTTTTTTTTTCAACGAAACTAGTTTTAGTTATTGACATGACATCGTCAGAAACACAAATGATTAAAAATTTCAAATTATGTCTCCAACTCCAAGGAGGTAAGCTTACCTGTTAAGAAAATCTGTAAAATGTTTATTTGCAACCTGTTCATGCTTGGTATTTAAACCAGGCATGAATGCATGTTGGCAAACAAGAAATAAATGATACTATAGAGTATTAATTATAATCATGAAAGAGGGAGCCAAAATTTTCAAGTATTTTAAAGTATTCATTTGTTCCTCAAAATCTCACAAATGGATTGCTGTTGGTGACCTCGAATCAGCAGTGTTAAGTTTAACTTCCATAAGATTGTTGTATTTGCAGGTTTGATGCTTTTTCTTGCCTGAATATGTTATTCAGGTGTATTCAGCTACAGATGATTTGTCAATATTGTATTTCAGGTAGAAATCTAAGTCATATGTCTAAAGATATTTGAGGATGCCCAGAGTTGTTGACAACTGTGTCATTGTTTCCCCTTTCACCAATTATATGTTTCTCCAGTACGGCAGCAGTAGAGACCTTCAAAAATGCAGCGCGGGTTGTGAGGAGGTTGGCTGGGAACATTGCTAGCAACTGATAGAAATGCAGCTGCTGAGTACCCAAAGTGCTGCTACAGGCTTCTTAGGTAAGACTTAAGTTCTTCATACTCATGATCAGAAGACAAGCACATTCAGTGTATACATTAGAATACAATACGGTATATTCCGTATCGCACAACCAAGGGTGATGCGGAATACACCGTCACCGTGTTGTATTTTATGTCATAGTAAACTCATACCCACCCGAGAAAACACAGGTTTCAATGCGAAATGCACCAGAAGTTAAGAAGTTGATGTCCTTGAACAAAAAATTGTAACTAACAGTCACAAATTCCAACACCCGAATCCAGTATTCCAATTTTCAACTGCGGCACACTGAAAATTAGCACTAGATATTCTAAGGAGGCCTATGTGATAGAATTAGAAGCCTGTGTGATAATCCATCCGTATGGAACACTTTTTGCGGCCCAGGTATGACAAAGTATTTAAGTATTGAGGCAGGCTGTCATGCTGAATCTCCATTGTCTCTCGTTGGTTGTTACCAGCAGCTGTTGTGATAATCTGATGGTAGAGTTGTGTAGCGGTACACTGTACCGATTCAGTACCGGGTACAATCAATAAGGTACAGGTCCAAAATACCTGAACCCTGGTGGACTGGTACTGGACCGGTACGTACTAATCAGGTCAAGTCTGACTCAGGAGATGGCCACTTTGACAGCTAAAATCACTATGAAATTACCTTGGCAGTGCACTAAAGCCACATCTATACTAATGTATTACTATACCACAGCACATATAACACATTTGCAAGGCTGGAGTCAAATGTTCATCTGTATTTCTATGAAAATAATTCCTAGCACAGTTAGAACTTAGATATTATGTTGTTACCAGTTCAAACATGCTTTTGTCCTTATTGAAAATCTACCATTTTCTGAACGAGTAGTTCAGGTACAGGTTCAGGTACGGGCCTGCACCTAAACCCGAGTACCTGTACCTGTGTACCTGTACCTAAAATTTGTTTAGGTACACAGTTCTATCTGATATAAGGAATGACAGTGACTGTTGGAGTATCCCAGTTACCAGTGTGATATGATATTTCTTGATCATACTATATACATACATAGTTTCTTTTTTTAGATTTTTCAATCTTTGCTGGACAGATGTCCATGTGAATTCATGTTCAATGATACTTTGGTGTTGTTATCTAGGAACTGGCTCATTACAAGGACTCAACCTCACACCAAGAAGTCTAACATGCAGACATGAGGGAGACAGCCTTGTCTACACCTTGCCCAGAGTGCATAGCAGCAGTGGACTCAGATGTAAATGGGAACAAAGAGAGGACACAAGCAGCTCCACAGCAAATAAAACTTCAGTTAATGATGTGATGTACCATAGGTGTCCACTGTTTTGCCAGGCCATAAAGGATTACTTTCCTGGAATTCAATGTCTGTTTCGGGGTGGGGGGCAGACTAAGGGCTACTAAGACCTTCATAGCTTTAGTACAATATGTAGCAAATTGTGTTTCAGTCTATTTGCACTCTGCAGCAGTTGATATTGTTCTGTAATTATAATGATGCTGATCATGCATTTTACAATATGAAAGAAATACATTGTACCTTAACTATGATTTTACCAGCACTATCCCGCATATACAGGCCGACCCTGCACCAAAGTCTTGTATTTAAAGTGTTTGTAATGTCGAAATGTTAAATTGTGAATTGATGTACGTGTGACAAACAGATATGCTGGAAAAAATTCCCAAACCTCTCTTTTATCAAATAATGATAAAGCATTGCTTGGATAAACATGTCACTGATCATGTTGGCAAAACAGTGCATGCCCCACTGAATGTTGGCTACATATTTTCCACGTCTAACATGAAACCGGGGGCCTGGGCCAGTTGTTATCATTGTAGTTATGTTACTGTTTCTTTGCATAATTATCAAGCTTTTAATCATACTCGCAAATATTCATGACATGATGGTATCAGAATTTTGCACAGAACTTATAATACAACATGTATTTATGTTTAAACATTCTCCTCTATGCAATTTCCAAATTGCTGTTTGTCAGTATTGTTAGATGTTAAGTGCCATTCATCATAAATGATGCTTGTAACCATTCTAAGTATCTTGTGCAGTTTATGTGTTTGTTAATACAGGACGGTTGATCACATTCAGTGTCTGATCATTTTATAACCGGTAACACTGTAAGTCTTATCTGCATACCATATAGAAAAGAAAATATTGCTGAGTTTTGTCCTTTACCCAGTCCTTGTGCTCCACAAACATGAGTAGATGTGGGTAATTCAGGGGAGTGTCAGAACGCGATTGGTAAATGTCCAGATAAATGTATAGGTGGGTAAATGTCGCTAAGTATGAGATATAACGCAAATGATAAATCTCGGTAAATTCATATTTACACACTCCGCGTAAACGACAGTTACTGTGACTAATACCACGAATGGTAAATCTCGGTAAATGCATATTTACACCGTCCGTATAGGCAGGTAAATGACAGTAACTGTGACTAATACCACGAATGGTAAATCTCGGTAAATGCATATTTACACCGTCCGTATAGGCGGGTAAATGACAGTAACTGTGACTAATACCACGAATGGTAAATCTCGGTAAATGCATATTTACACCGTCCGTATAGGCGGGTAAATGACAGTAATTGTGACTTATACCACGAATGGTAAATCTCGGTAAATGCAGCTTTACACGACCTGGGTAAATGTGGGTAAATTTAGGCAACCATTACCGGACTTACCATACCCGGTAAATGCCGGGTAAATCTGCACCTTTACCAACGGGTAAATGTCCGGTAAATAGCAGGTAAATGTAACCTTTACCAGACTTTACATCACATTTACCGTCACGGTAAATACCACTTTTCGTGCAGTGTAAGGCCCGGTGTATCGTATCTTTCTTATCTTAAGACACATTTGAGAACTTTATATATCAAAAGAGATAAAGACGCTCACGCCAGGTGACTGATACATCCCTGGTATCTCAGCAGTGCTAGTAAAGCGGACACATCATGGGTCTGCGCCACATTGCGCCAGGCATTCGCAAAGTAGCGCCAGTCGGTAAATGGGCGCAATATATCACCTGAAATTGCGCAAACCGGCACAATCACTGCAAATCCCTTTTTATTGATTATCAATCACTTTACAATATTGTTTTTAGTGGAAACACTGTCATTTCCACTAATGTTGTCTTGTATCTATGCTGTATATTTTTTGAGCTGAAGTTACGAATTTTACCCGTGCATCGCACGTCAGTGTGACCGCAGGGGAAAATTGGCACAAATTCGCAAAGTTGGTGCAAATTCCTGGCGCAAATTGGCGCAGTCCAGTGAGATACCTGTTTGATTATGTCCTGAGAGATAAAGAAGCGCTAGCCTGGTGTGGCGCACCACTGGCATATTCAAACAACGCTGTGAACAGTATCTAAATATGAAAAGGGTGGAGTCACAAAAGATAAAGACGATTAAGCCTGACGTAGAATGACAAGTTTAGCTCAAAACCCTCCTCAAAACCTACATAAGGATTTATACGTCAGTTAGCTGGAACAAAATTCAAATGAGCGGAATCGCTGGTTCGTACTGTCCGAATTGAAACTAGATACAATACAGATGAAACATGCACTCCAATCTTCAACTGTACATTCTAGGTACATTTGTCTAATGGAAATATCTGCAAACTGTGAGCTAGAAGGTGCAAATATACGGTTCATTCCGACTGTATTCAGATCGGGCAACTGTTACTGCGTTCTCTATTGAACAGCTCGATACCATATCGAAATCGGGAGAAATTTTAGAATTCGAACTACATGTATCGCCTACATATGCCATAACATCAGAGGGATAGGTTGAAACCTGTGCTTCGGGAATTTTTGGTGAGCTCAAATGACTGAAAGATACTTCAAGACGAAATATTTCTGAGAAAAGGGCACTAGATAATGGCAATTACCAACAGTAGCTATGTCCATGAATTAGCTAGTAATTCCGTCCTACACGTACCTGCCATGTTCCTAGGCCCAAAAGTGGCATTGTCTTGCCAGAACTCAGAACAGCCGTTGGTCCCGCAGCAGCCATGATGATTTGCGTTTTTCTGCTAACCTGCCTCGCTTATGCGGCGGTGCGCCTTACAGCGCCATTTATGAGCAGTTTCGTGAACACCTGACAACCATAAATACACATGATGTCACTAATTGATGACTTGCATTCTCGTAGGTAGTGATTCATGGTCGGTCGGTCAAACATCTTAGCCTTTGAACAGCTTTTCTTCGGTGTATTTTTCGTATAGAGGCATCGGCTTATTTCATTAATACCTACCTACGTTTTAGGACACGTCCACTATATTAAGAAACTAGTCATCCTGAGTCAAGTACCCTCTGTCCCTCAAACTTCTCAAGGAATAAAAGAATAGCAAGGTTCTTTTATTCACCACCAAGCATTTTACAAGAGCCGACGTTTCAGTCATTCGCCACCCTGATGAAATTATTCACGGTTTTCAAGGAATAGTTAGACTGTCCGGGAGAAGTCGGTCACTCATTATGACCTACTTAATACAGGGTACACCTGATGACCTGACCTTTTTGAGGGCACCTGATAACCTGAACTTTGTACCAGCAAAGTCCAACACTAGGGATGCGGAGACCAAACTACCAGGCTCTCCGTATTTTAGACTTTTTTTCATTTAAGATATGTCATATCATTTATCATTATTTTTGAGTATGAATAATCAACGTTCCATATTTCCATTCAAAATGATGTGACGTCATAAATTTCGTCAAAAACTTTGATACACCGCCCAGTTTCCAACCAGTTTACATTACCCACTGCACATACACACACAGACACGTACACCCCAATCTCTCCTTTGCCACACATACTGTACAACACATATCATTCATTACCATACAAGCAAGTTAAAGGTCATCATATCAAAAATACATTTGATCCTCTCTGTGTATCACATGATAGTTGTTATCTTCAGCAAGAAGATTATGTTTTTGGTAGCGTTTATATGTATGTATGTGTGGATATAATGTATGTATGTATAAAAGCAGTATAACTGGAGGAGGCTGGGATGGATTGTCTTGATATATGGTATATGGGTTGGTCTTGTTGTTTTTGTTGCTATAACAGCACTTTATTGGTTTATTGGTTATAAACGTTTATTGATTTAATGGTTATATATACTACCATTACGTGCAATCAGATAGAGCTGTGAACGAGGTGCAAACTACCAGACATTCAAGGGTTTTCACTCGTCTTCTATCATCAGTTTTGTCTTGTATTCTCGTGCAAAAAAATCGCCTCCAATCTCGGAACAGATTCAACACTTTCTTCACGACAGTCAGACTGCATATAGATCTGCAAATTTCTTGCACTGTTTGACCTCATCGTCTCTCAGAAGGCCTCAGAAAGGGAAGAACTTGTGCTTGACGAAACTGTGAAAATATACAATAATTATCGTCAACATCCATGATGTGTCTCACGTATCTCTTTTCATGTTTGTCTCTCATCTTCCTTTTTTTTTTGACAGCACAGGAGTACCATCCAGAATCCAAAGTAGATTAATTATTGCCCCGTACCGTGATCCCTTTGTGATAATACCCGCCAGGCGCAACACAGTTTTGGATCTGTATCAATCAGCCGGGTTTTTTTTAAATTACTCTTAAGTTTAACACATCAGTTTTCTACACTTGCGCGATGTTGTTCCTATACTACTATCGTATCTCCTGTGAGATTGTCTAAGAAGGCATGCATATATGGTTTTTTTTTGTTGTACTTACAGGTTGGCTCCAACGTAGCGCAACTTCCGGTCCAGCTGACCGAGTGACGCCAGATCCTCCTTTGACAGACTGAAGTCCATGATCTTCAATATGCAAATAAAGAGGAAATCAACGTCATAAGATAATCATCAAGTTGTATATTTGGAACACAGACGACATACTGGGCTTAAGTTTGCTGATGATCACTCTTGCAAGAAATCTGTGAAAAACGGAAGATCCGAAACTATTTAACTCGATAATCGAGCTGTACGGCGTTATATAAATGATCAAAGTGCATTTTCTCTACACTAAATGACAAGTTTGAGTGGGTTTTGTATCTGATTAGATACAGTTTAGTTGCAAAGCTAAGTTAGGCTTTCTTTGATAAAGATGATTGTAACAAGAAGATAGCAAAGTTGTGCAGAGGACGAAAGTCTACTGACATCAAAGTTGGCCTGGATCCTGCTGGGTGTGACGCTCTTCGGTATGACTGAAACTCCTCGGTCCAGATGATAGCGGAGCAGAACCTGTACAGAAAAGATACAGGCTGGTTTAACTTCGAAGGGAATAAAGGCCTTAGTAGATGGAGACTCTAAGACTTGTATTGTGTGACATCGTGCTATCTCTTGTTCGAGATTTCAATAGTGTAAATTTCGTTTTTGCTCGTGTGTGTAGGGCACCAGTATAAGATAAAAAGAGCCAAGCATATTTCAGTTCAGGCGAGCATACATCGAGGATTCAACCCTTTACTAAGGTTCAATGCAAGTGTGCTCTGCAGTTATAACTACATATAAATCTGTCTGGATATGCAGCTTGTACTCTTCAGTACAAACCTGGTGTGCTATACGCCTTGATGTGGTTTACCGGGTATGCAATATAAACATACAAATCCACAGTGACATACCTGTGCAGCAGATTTGGCGTATTTGTTGTGGCGATTGCTACAACACTTGGATCCTCCATTAAGACGGGTTCTTCTTCTCCACTCGCAAACGATCTGGATGGGGTTGGGTTGAAATACGTAATGGTCAGTTTATGTTATTCTTTTGAGTCTTAAGGTACTCATAGCCGTTTCTATTAATACAGCTAAAATGTTGTGTAATTGAAGAGAAATGAGATATTAGTGCTCAACGTGGCAGTTACATCGATTCTAAAAGAGTTGAGAAATTAGGAAAGGTAGTAAGAGTCTGTGAACTAACTTGGGACGGGCAGGTGCGCCCAGTGCACTGAACACCGTCAGAAGAATGTTATTCTGCTTACAGAAGTCAACAAGGTCCTGCTGGGCCAGGTAAGGATGGAGTTCCACCTACAAAACGAACAGACAGACATCATGTTAGCTGCTTTTCGGACCGAAGAAGCAATTTCGTTTGTTCTCTGAAAGGGCCTAGAGGTTGGGAGGGGAGACTATTTTGCAAAAGGGCAGTTTTTGCTGAAATAAGCACCTAGAAATATGTAGATGCTCTATCTGAATATCAAAATGTAAAAAAATTGGTAATTCTTTTTATATCAACCCCCTGTACATACCCACTGAGTTTATACCATGACTATGTGCCAAACTAGTATAAAGGTATGCTAGCAAACATACTTCATGCCTTAGAGTTTGTACTTTGAGGCCAGAAGACACCGGTGCCGATAGGAAATTTCGTAGGAGGGCGGCGGGGTAAGATCAACATTCGGCGCGAGGCATCGCCCGGGAATATTTCAAAATCTTGACCATATGAGACGCTATTTCCTTCATTTTGAGGAGCAAATTGTACTGATAGACTATACTTGATGACATCTCCATTAGTGACAAAGGAAGAATCGACGAAGAAATTCAGCGCAACAAAACTTTATTACACATCTATGTCCTACGAGAATAACTGCGGTCGGCAAAAGTAAAACATTTTCAACACTTGTCCAAATGCACCCTGTACTAAACATAATAGTTTTGTATATTGTTGTACCATAAATATGTAATGATATATGTTGATAGAGTTATTAGGACTCAAATGACTGTGTATCTCTGTTATATTGTATCTGACCCTTACCTCTTACCTCATGACCTCAATGAAAAGCGGCCTGCGTGCCGATTTGAGCTTATCATGAATAAACAAAGGTTCAAACAAATCAAACAAATGATGAAGAATTAGACACCCTACTTTTAGAAGGGCCGCCATAAGGTATAACGACGTCCTGTTTTTTCCTCCAATGTTTTCCTCGGTACATTTCTCCGCTAACATCATCGGATATGTTCAAATGTCGCTGATTAAAGCATTCCAACAGCCACTTCGTCGTGCTATCTCCGCCATTTTTTTAAATCTCGCAAATTTAGGCTTTGTTGACATCCCGAGAAATAGCGAGACTCGCATGTTATTGGTCAATTTTCCGTGACGCAACGTAGATGGCCGCTGTTATTGGTGGAATCAAATATCTGACGGCTCTTTACCATTTTCCGCGGGAATGAAGTGCATGTTACTCGGCCGGCTTGAAACTTTAACAATGTATAGTTACGGAAAGCCTGAAAGCTTAAGGAGTATTTCGGAATTTCTAGACTGCATTAGCAATAACTGACGGTGAACCGGGGAAAACATCAGGAAAAAACGTCAACCCGATACGACCGATCAGAACTGTAGTGGGGAGGGGGGCGTGACGCCAATTTTTCAAATCCACGGCCACCATCATGGTCACTTGCAACCAGGGTGCTCTGTTGTTTGGTTTCGGTTGTCACCGGCCGGCAGCGGGCGTTAGAAATTATCCAATCGGCCTCGTCGCAAACTTTCGCTGATTTTCTGGAGATTTTGCTAATTCCATGGTCTGTCCATATCTTTTCACGACGATTTTTGTCCATCGAAGATGACGGAAAAGGCAAAATTTTTGTCCGTTGCGAGGTGAAAAATTCCGTCAAATGATGGAATGATGTACGATGGCTACAAAACGGTTTGTTACTTTACCCTCTAAAACACTATTTGCTAAATTTTGAGGGGCAAATTTAGCTTGTATTTGGGGGACGACGCCCTCCCGACACATTTTTCGCCGACGATTCTTTGTGAGTGGGCAGGCATGCTTCCCACGGCCTGGGACAATTTTCAAATCTTGACCGACTGAAACGCTATTTCCTGCATTTTGCTGGTAGACTTATGCTAAGGTATTGCTAAGTCTGAGAAAAAATTCCTTGCCCCTCCCCCCAAGCCAATTTTTTTTTTCCTTGGCCCTCCCCCGGCCATCTTTTTTTTTCCTTGGCCCTCCCCCGACCATCTTTTTATCCTTCGCCCTACGCACCGCCCCCACCCCGTTAAATTTCGTACAGTCCCTTACTGTAACAAAATTAAGATACGAAGAAGGTACCACATCCCAAGTTTCGCTCAGTCACGTGTGTTTTTCTGATACCATTTATGTGTAATGACTCTATATTTACAGATCTATTAGGAGTTTCATCCTGAGATCTGTATTTTTCTTAGATTTTGTCCGGCTATTATCTCTTCCCTCATGACATAACGGTAGACCCCATGAGTTAAAGTTAAAGTTGGATTTCACTGTAGAAGGTGAAAGAACCAGACTTAATCAGTCACGTAACACTCATTCATATTTATCTGCTTGGTTATATAACGTTATACCCGCTATTTTGAAAAACAGTGTTTGAGAAATCTCTACTGTATTAAATGGATATCCCATCCCACCCTAACCCAGGTATGGATAGTAAATATACACAGGAGTGCATTTTACTAACAGACGTTGCATTGGAGATTTTCTTAGATGCACTATGTTTAACGTTACGGTAGTAGACGTCACATGCTGTGTTACACAACTATTGAATATGTACGAAGTTAATCACTCAGCAATTGTGTAGAGCCGGCCACAACGTGCGTAAAACAGCGTAGATCATCTTGACAATTTCCGCGGAATTCTTTTGAAGAAGTGAAACTAGCGGAGAAGTCTTTTATATTCAATCTTGCTACGTGAGGCTGCAAACGCGTCTTAGATCATGCGGCGTGGAATGTGTTAAGATAGGATAGAGGTCGAGGAAACTAGGCATCTAATGTATCGGTCTAAACTGATTTCCTACAAAATTATAATACCATACTAAACAACCACAGATAGGTAGGCCAGGCTAGGTCATATACAGGTAGACATGATGGCTAAACTTTGACCTGACCTGGGGTTGGACCTACCAATGGCTCAGTGGTATTCATAGCTATTAAAGCTTGACGAAGAACTGTTTACCCCATGGTTCAGAACAAACTGATATGATTGATTTAAAATCCAATGCGGGTAGATGTGAATTACAATGATTTTTGCTACTCTGCTGTCTAGATGTTCTTTAATCAATAAAACAGGGATCCACGGTTTCAAGTCAACATTAGACCATTTTATTGCCGATAAGACAACATTTAAAAATCAGTTCTTCGTTCGTAAACTTACTATTTTCTACAAAATACTCTTCAAGCAAATACAACATCTTATTAAAACGAAACACATTTTATTTCAAGTTGCCCCCTCTACGACCAAGAAAGAAATGCGCCGTTTAAAGAGGCCACCAAATTCTATCCAAACTCCCCCATGTTTACAGAACAAAAGAAAACTACTCTCCTGTTAACATCACAAAACCAACACATTACAGAAAAAGTGGGAGCATTCGTCTTCCACTGTCTCGAAAAAAGAAGTCAACCCCAAATAAGACAGAATTTAGTGTTAGTATTTGGACTAGAATAGTCACATGCTATATGGTTACCAATTGTCTGTCCGTCATTCCATGTAACATGTACTTGCAATTAGCCTACGGGCAAGAAAGTCCAATAAACTTATCATTATATTATTAAAATTTATTTGAACACCTTTCTCGCACTTTCTGCATCAAGAAACTCAATAAAAATATATGAATTCCTTCAGAAAGCTTCTTTAGTCCCTTTTTTGAACTTCAATTTATAAGAACTACATGATAAAACCCGAATTACACAATATTTCACAAAAGTTACTTCTGTTTTACGCCTGTACAAAACATAAATTGTCAAACACATATAAAAACAAACAATATAATGTCATCCATAGGATCAGGTCTATACAGCATAATCACAACAAGAACCTTGTTTATACTGGATAACTCTATCAGCTACATTGGTTCTCATGAATGTTCATGTCTAGTGCCTAAACAACCACTGAAACAAAAACAGCTAAGCTTTGCAACATCAAAATGGGAATCGAACTCATGTCTTTCTATAGTCACTGAGAACATACACATACTTCATGTATACGGCTAAAAAGTATATACAGTTCAAAGTATCAAAACAGAATCGTTGTCCATAATCACAGTCCGATTCCACGCCAGATTTGCTCTTCCAACTTCTGCTGTATTGTCACAAGTCACAGGGTTTCTCTTTTATTAAATGTGAAGCCAGATGTTTGTTAATGTAACGAGTACAGATTTCACACAGTTTCAAATTAATACACACTTGATAGGAATAAGTTTATATTACAGATGTTTAGAATGTCCTATCTTAACAAATATCATTTTCTAAAAACTGGCCTTGGTTTTTGAGTGCGTCAAACCTAAGGCAAAGTTATTCTGAAGAGTTCAACGCTTGATTTCTTTTTAAGGATGGTAATTGTATTGTCTTGTTACACAATAAGGCTTAGTGGTTTAATGAATGTGTTTTGGGAATAGAGGCGAGTTCTGAAAAAAAAGAGTTCACGAACTAGAGAACGGTGAGATAACTCAATTGGTCAATGACAGCATGGGGCTAGGCCTGCCATGTGTGACAAGTTACGGGGCCCAAAAAGTTACGGGGCGTCCTCGGCCGTTCAGGTCAAGGTAGATGTTGGGACCCTCGACTTCCTCTTCTTTGTGGCGCGGATCCGGGACGTCTTCTGCTGGGCGCATCTTCAAGGCAGAGTGGCGTGGTGGGATGTTCAGGTCGAAGTAAATGTTGGGTCCCTCGACGTCCTCTTCTTCGTCCATCCCAAACCCTCGCGGGTGTAAGGAGTGCCGGCGTCGTGGCATAGTAGCCATTTTCCTGCCTCGCTGTTGTGAGGAGACGTCGGAGTTGACGTATCTGTTGGTACGTGGAAGTGGATCCGGGACGTCTTCTGCCGGGCGCATCTTCGAGGAAGAGGGGCGTGGTGGGCCGTTCAGGTCGAAGTAAATATTGGGTCCCTCGACGTCCTCTTCTTCGTCCATCCCCAAGCCTTGCGGGACCGAGGCGGGCCGACTTCGTCGCATAGTAGCCATTCTCCTGCCTCGCTGTTGTGAGGAGACGTTTGAGTTGACGTACGTGTGAGTGCGTGGAAGAGGATCCGGGATTCTCCGTGCCTGAGGCATCTCCAAGCCTTGTGGTTGTGAGGAGACGCTGGAGTTGACGTATCTGTTGGTTCGAGGAAGTGGATCCGGGATCTTTGCTGCTTCAGTCGTCTCCGTGCTTGGTGGGTAGTAATTCGAGTCGCTAGAGTCGCCTGGCCCGTTGGGTCGTGGAGGTGGATTTGGGACATTTTTCGCCCGAGTTGTGCCCGAGCCATGTGGTCGTGATGAGGCAGTGGAGTTTGGGGGAGGACGAGGGCCTGGGATAGATGTGGCACCTCTTGGCCCCGTCACGTCTGCGCCATACACGGGGTTTTCCAAGCGCGACGTTTCCGCATACGGAGTGATGGGTGTGTCGTCCGGGATCTCATCGTACGTGAGGTGGGGAGGCAGCGGGTTCCCCGTCGTGGGGGCTGCGGCCGGTGGCTGCATGTTTTGCAGCGGTATGCCTCCGATTGCGCCCGCAGCATTGCCTTGTACGTCGTGACGCTGAGGTCGTAACTTCTTGTAGCACTTGGCCACTGCCCTTTCCAGAACCAACAGAGCCACGATTGCGCTGATGATGCCCATAAATATCAGCGTCACGGTCTGCCATAGTGCCATTTTAGCTGCAGCTGCTGGAGTGGTGCCGTCCTTCTGGGAGTTCTTGTCCGTTGTTTTCACAATCCTTTCTGTCATCCTTCCGTTCTGCCGGGTAGGTTTTGAGGTGGAGACTGCTGTCATTGCGGTTTGCCGTTGTACTTTATCAGCTGCTGAGGTGGTGCCATCCTGACGGGTGTTCTCGTCTTTGGCTTTGACGATCTTTTCTGTCATCCTCTTGTTCCGCCGGGTAGTTGTTGTGGTGTAGAAGGCTGGCATCGCGGTGTGTTCTTGCTTCTGGTCTTGTTTACTTTCCTGACTTGACTTGGTCATCGGTAGATCCGCAAAGACGTTGCCTGATGCAGACTGCACGACGCATCGGAAACTGCCCTCAGTCCAGCATCGGTAGGCCTGCTGACTCATGCGGAGGGTGGAGGTGGACTTGCCGATGTAGGGTAGGCCAGGGTCGTCTGTGGAGTGTGCCAGTCGTCGTTCAGGAGACTTGGTGGTGGGAAACTCGTGCTCCAAGCGTGTGGTTACACCTCCTCCACATGGGTAGAGTGACCCTTTTTCTCCAACGGCCCTCCCACCTGGATCCAACCACCTGATCTCTGGCAGCTTCTCCCAGAAGACCTCACACACGAGACTGGCTCCGTGATCTTGACGCGATACCTTGGTGGTAGGTGACGGGCACGGCATATCTCCCTTCGGCACGTCGGCGATCTTTCTTCCCGAGAGGCTTGGCGGGTAGCTGCACTGCAGCCTTTGTCGATCAGAGACGCTGTGGCCCAGAGACTCAAAGCTTCCCAGCGCACAGGTGCAGCGGAAAGGATTCTCTTTAAGATAGACACGCCTTCTGACCATATTAGCGGGCAACGTCGCGGGAATGGTCGATATCAGGTTGTTTTTGAGGTCGAGGAAGGTCATTGTAGCCGATAACCCCAGAACCCATTCGGTGCTTAGAGATGACAACTGGTTGTGATCCAGGTTGAGGGTGTTTAGCCTAGACAGACGGTTGAATGACCTCCCAGCGACGTGTGAGATGTGGTTGTAGCTCAGGTGCAGATGCTCGAGATTGGTCAGGCTTGCGAAGTGCCACTCTTCCACAGCACGAAGCCGGTTGTGCCTCAGCTCAAGATACCTCAGCCGTAACAGTGGCTGAAAAGCATTCTCCTTGATTTCTATGATTTCATTCCAAGACAGGAAGAGCTTTTCTAGCTTGGCGAGCCCGCCAAACCAGCTTCCAACGGCTTTGATCGCATTCTTGATCATGGATAGTGCCAAAATGCTGGACACAGATTCAAATGCGCCATCTGCTGCTGTATGGATGCTTCCGGGACCGAGAATCAGCATGCGGAGCTCGCCAAGGCGGGGCAAGGTTTTCAGCTTGCCGTTTCTGTCGGAGTGCCCCGCCACTTGCAGCTTTTTCAGAGTGCCTGGAAGACACTCGAGCTGATTCTCGTCGGCCTGCTCGGCCGTGTTGCACTTGGCGCAAGGCAGTGTGCCACCTTTCATGAAAATCGTTACTCCTCTGGGATTAGGGCAAGACCCACTACGCTTTATCTCACAGAGGCTAGGGCAGGACGGACCGGCCTGAGACGGATCAAACGCAAGTAGGAAGAGAAGAAAAAGGGACACCTTTGGGTCAGCCATTTCAGTCTCTCTGTGGCTTTCTACGACAATCTAAAGAATAAGTCAAGACTGACACTACAAATTTAAGATATACTAAGCAGTGTCTGGATAAACTATGAAGCTACATCATGTTCTACATTACAAAGTTCTTGCCCAGCGCAACAGGTCGCTGTGGATCCGCCAGGTGTCAGACCAACCCCTTGCCTTTCGCCGCACATCCCGTCAGGAGTCAGAATAAGATAATGCAGTTCATCATCGACGATGACGTAACCTGAAAGATTGAAAAGATTCAGCATTAGCTATTGTTGTGGCCAATTGCAACTAAAAGTTATCCATTCAATTTTTCAAATTAAGACACCGTAAGTTAATCATATAGATTACACCCTCTGAAGACTCTAAAGCGTCAAAGCGTAGGGGCGAAACAAACAAGATGGGTAAAAAAAACCAAGATGGCTTGATTTTAAAAATAGAAATCAGTGAGGAAATTCGTGTGCATGAAGTGCATTATGTTTGTAGACGTTACACACGACATTTGAATATTTACGAAGTTAATCATTCAATCGTCTGGAGCTGGAAGTAACGTGCGTCAACGCAGCGGAGGTAATCTTCGGTGATATTCCAAGAATGTCTTTGAAGAAGCACAACTCGCGGAGAAGTCTTGAATATTCAAACTTGCTACCTACCCTCTATTTATTTACGTCTTCTCTGTCATTTATATGCAGTTCTGCGATCCATAGTAACACCGTCGCCAAGGAAACTCTTTTCACGCGACAGTTGACGAAATTGTATCCGACATTGATGGCTGCGTTAAAATCCTAATGTCAGCCATCTTACCAAGATGGCGTATGTACCAGGCGTGAATATCATGTGTTCTCTCATTTTTATGTGGTTTACAACGATTCCAGCTAGTTTAATGATCATATTTGGTACACAGTAACATTGGTAAAATGGCTGCCCCGTACCAAGCTAAATTTTGGACAGATTTCAATCGGGGGCATATGCCCTAATTTTGTCTTCAATGACTATTTAGTCAAAATCGTTGAATCTCCGACAGAAACTTTTTCAACAATCTTATTTATTGAGTTGAAATCTGGGGAGATTAGCTAGTCAATGTATACTGGGGTCACCATCTCTTAATGTTTTACGCCAGAATGTTACAAGGCGTTAGTGTAGTTGATTCGACACCAGATTTTTTAACGTAGGTTGCGGTACAGATAAACCGGCATTGTTAAACTATGCCTACAGAAAAGAAAACTACGTGAAAACGGACTGAATCAGCATTATTTACAAAATGTTCAACATGTACACACTGTAGATTTTCCCCTAAAGTCTTAAAAGGAAACTGAAAATTAGGAACGCGAATGAACGCCTTGTAATGAACAACAACCCCTCTGATCAATGTACTGCATATTTTACCAGGATTCGTTCAGTATTCTCTCTCCAAATCCACAAAAATGTTCATCCCATAAAAGGCTAATTACTATAAATGCATTTAAGTTCGCCTAGCTTTTATTTTGCGGTAGGGAGAACATGGAGTGTTCGCGGTGGTTTTAAGTCCGCGTTTGTAACAGTAGTAGAGCTACAGTCATAGGTGGACAAACAAGTTTAGCGGTGGTTTTGAGTTCGCGCTGAAGAGTAAACCGTGAAAAACGCGAACATAAAACCACCGCGAACATTTCTGCATTTACGGTATTATCAATAATTATATCGTTGTCTCTACCGTATGCAGTACGGGGAACGACAGGCGCGACGTTGCCTTTACTTATATATATACCCTATTAGGGTTTGTATTGTACCCTTTCCAATAAAACAAACAAACAAACCCACCTTAGGGGTGCGTTCAGATCATCCGATGATTCCTAGCATCTTGTCCGGCATCGATGGACCAAGTCTCCCGGTAATTCCTAAAAGATCAGACCGCTCAATGAAACATGGCGCAGTACCTAATATTTCCAGCAAACTGTTTCCATAATGTATGAGAATTCGTCGGGTTCAATTTTTATCGTGGACCAATCGGAAGAGAGATTTCTCAACATGCAATGTTATTCGTCAGCCGCGCTTAACCCTCTCCCTGCTACCTAACTCTGTAACCAAAATTGAATCGGGTGGCAAAAGGTTACTTCAGTGCGTTAAAGTTAAGCAATCATATTCTTTTGGATTCACTAAAAATGCTATCTTTTTTAACAAAATAATTTTGTTGATTAAATAAGAAAAATAGGAAGCTTTCCCTTGAAAACTTCATTTTTACCATGAGGTAAAATCTTTATTTCATATTGAAAAAAATACTTAAATTAAGAAGTAAAAAACACGCGGAGAAATCCCTGTGTCTTATTTCTTCACACATGACCTCAATAAAAAGCTTTTTGTACACGATGACCCTAATGAGGTAAAATTAGATAATTCGCTATAAGAGGTGAAAGAACCAGACTTAATAAGTCACGTAACATTTATTCATATTCATCCGCTGGGTCATATCCATCCGCAACTTTCATGATATTTATTATTATAGCACTACTTCTCCCTGTTTTTAACTGTTAAACGCATATTGTCTGTGTCAAGTTTCGTTTCTCTTAATCAATGGAAAAACAGCTTACAAAAGTATTTAATAAATACATCACTTATTTGGCTATGAATTCAACTGGCTGTAATATCATACCTCACTCGATTCTAGCAGCTGTAGAAGAGGAACTGTAAGGAGTTCAGAAACTAAATTTGGTATGAAAGTTGCAGAGACATGTATCATCAAATTGGCGTAATTGTAAACAGGTCATGTCTGATTTATCTTTGGTTCTGACAAACTTCCAAGGGTGTGGTCAACTTGAAGTCAACTCAGTCGCTCATAAAAATGTAAACAGCAAATTGAGATACTTCAGTCTCAATACGAGATGTTCCAGTACATTTGTGCCAGATACAAAAATGAACCTACTATGATGATAAAGGCGTTTCTATTTTACTCCCCGTTTGTATTGAATGTGCACGAAGTTAATCACTCAGTCTTCTTGAGCTTGCCTCATCGTGCGTCAACACAGCGGATACAATCTTGACAATTTCTGCGGAATTCTTTTGAAGAAGTGAAACACGCGGAGACGTCTTGAATATTCAATCTTGCTTCGTGAGTCTGGGAAAACAAGTATTGAATGTGTGCGAAGTTAATCACTCAATCGTCTGGAGCTTGCCGCAATGTGCGTCAACACAGCGGAGGTAATCTTCAATGATTTCCCCGGAATGTCTTTGAAGAAGCACAACTCGCGGAGAAGTCTTGAAGATTCAATCTTGCTACGTGAGGCTGCAAACTGAAGTATGGAATGTGTGCGAAGTTAATAACTCAACTGCCTGGAGCTGGCGGCAAAAATCGTCAACACAGCGGAGGTAATCTTCAATGATTTCTGCGGAATGTCTTTGAAGAAGCACAACTCGCGGAGAAGTCTTGAATATTCAAACTTGCTACGTGTTTCTGCAAACGTGTCTGAGATCATGTGTAATGGACCCCGTGGGTCAAGTGAGGTTGAATAGAATGAGGGTGAAGGAATCAGGCATCTGATGTATTTGTGCAAACTTTATAAACGTTTCCTGACTCGATGATGATGATGACAACGATGGTGTTGTTTGTCCTCCTCCCTCTCCTCCTCTCTCCCATAGCTTAGTCAGACGTAGGGGCAGCACGTCGTTCAGTAAAGGTCCTCGACTGCTGGCGATCTTCTGCCAGTATGGCCATATGGTTGGCTGTATGACCGGTCCATTCCTTCAAGTCCGTGATCCATGACCGACGGGGACGTCCCGGCGACCGTGCGCCTTCCGCTTTGTCCATGGCAGTGATAATGTAACAGGACGTTATCTTCAAGTTTGAAAATACTGTACATGAATACAATATTTATTCTTTTTCTTTCAAATGTCATGCTGGTCAATGTAAATATAAAGACATTGATTACAAAACCATGACCGCTGAGAAAATAAAAAGGATGATCTTTTTCGCAATGTTTTGTTGGGATTTTTGACCCTCGCCCGCGAACCTCTCGATGTTCTTGAGGTTGGAAGGGCTGCAATCTCCGTCTTTGTTGCTCTTTGATTTCTGAAGTCAAATTTAGAAGATCCAGAGACTATCGTGAACACGACGTCTGGAATAGGATAAAACGAGGCATGCACACAGCCCTAACTCTGACTTTCTACAAAAGACTCTTACAGTCAGCAACAGGCATAAACAAAAAGACCGGACACAAACCGTACACCAAATTTCACCCTGTCATTGTTTTGGTGGTACACCCTTTTTGTGCAAGGATTTCACTCTTTGTCTACAGACTAAGCAGGATTTCCATCATGTGATATGTATCAATTTGTAAGATTTTGTCTGTCTCTTATTGTCAATGAAAAGCTTTTTGTCCACAGTGACCCTCATGAGGTAAATCTAAGCTATTATTCGCTGTAGAAGGTGAAAGTCAGTCAGTCACGTAACATTCATTCATATTCATCCGCTGGGTCATATTCATCCGCGGCTTTGATGATCTTAACTATAGCATTACCGTCCCCCTACCAAAACCCCCCCTCCACCAGGTATGCACAGGCTAGATACATGTACACTGTGTAATTTACTGAGGGATGTTGCATTGGACATCTTTTCAGATGCATTACGCTAGTAGATACGTTGATAAAGGTTAGAAATCCAGGTAATAAGATACGTCCAACAAAGTTACTCAAGCAATTGGCTAATATTTTCAAACAGTCCGACGTTTAAGACAGCATATGCTATCGTGGTGTATAGCAAGTATTGAACGTGTAAGAAGTTAGTTACTCAATTGTCTGGTGTCAACGTGAGTCAACACAGCGGAGGTAATCTTGACAATTTCTGCGGAATTCTTTTGAAGAAGTGAAAGACGCGGAGACGTCTGAAATATTCAATCTTGCTACATGAGTCTGACAAAACAAGTATTGAATGTGTACGAAATTAATCGCTCAATCGTCTGGAGCTTGCTGCAATGTGCGTCAACACAACGGAGGTAATCTTCAATGATTTCCCCGGAATGTCTTAGAAGAAGCACAACTCGCGGAGAAGTCTTGAATATTCAATCTTGCTACGTGAGGCTGCAAACACAAGTACTGAATGTGTGCGAAGTTAATCACTCGATAGTCTGGAGCTGGCGGCAAAAATCGTCAACACAGCGGAGGTAATCTTCAATGATTTCTGCGGAATGTCTTTGAAGAAGCACAACTTGCGGAGACGTCTTAAATATTTAATCTTGCTACGTGAGGCTGCCAACACAAGTATTGAATGTGTGCGAAGTTAATCGCTCAATTGTCTGGAGTATGCCGCAATGTGCGTCAACACAGCGGAGGTAATCTTCAATGATTTCCCCGGAATTTCTTTGAAGAATCACAACTCGCGGAGAAGTCTTGAATATTCAACCTCGCTACGTGTTTCTGCAAACGTGTCTGTGATCATGCGTAATTGACCCCTCGGGTCAAGTAAGGTTGAATAGGATAGAGGGTGAAGGAAGCAGGCATCTGATGTATTTGTCCAAACTTTATAAACGTTTTATGACTCGATGATGATGATAACAATGCCAATGCCAATGACAATAACAATGGCAATGATAATGAACTTTATTGCATATTCATGTCCAACATGGGCTAAATGCATTAGGTAACATGAAGTAAAAGGAAAGGAATATTGTGCTGTATTCCATCTAAATCTACAGAGTCTCTTCTCTCTTCTTGAAACATTTGTACACAAATTCACATAGTTTTTCAATCATATCGTAGTTTCTAGAAGACATAAAACATGTGAATAACTCGTTATTCGTAAGATGTGCATATTTCTTGTCTAGTTTTATGGACCTTACAAGGGGTCTGCGCATGTCTGAGTATAGTAAGCATTCTAAAATAGAATGTATTTCATCTTCTATACAATCATTATTACCGAATGTACACATTCTGTTATTTGGTGGAGTCTGGTTGAACCTACCAACTTCAATTTGCAGTGGATGATCGCTGATCCTAAGTTCAGTCATAGCTCGGCGATAGTTAAAATTTTGTATATCTAGATATTTTCGTTTTTCATATGTAATCTTAAATTTATAACAACGATGATGCTGTTTATCCTCCTCCCTCTCCTCCTCTCTGCCATAGCTTAGTCAGACGTAGGGGCAGCACGTCGTTCAGTAAAGGTCCTCGACTGCTGGCGATCTTCTGCCAGTATGGCCATATGATTGGCTGTATGACCGGTCCATTCCTTCAAGTCCGTGATCCATGGCCGACGGGGACGTCCCGGCGGCCGTGCGCCTTCCGCTTTGTCCATGGCAGAGATAATGTTAACAGGAAGTTATCTTTGAAAATACTGTACATGAATACAATATTTATTTTTGTCAAATGCCATGCTGGTCAAGGTAAATAAAAAGACATTGATTACAAAACCATAATCGCTGAGCCAAAAAAGGATGATCTTTTTTGCAATGTTTTGTTGGGATTTTCGGCCCGCAACCGCGAATCTTACCATGTTCTTGAGGTTGGGAGGGCGCCTTTAAAAGATCCACACAAATCCCCTTCGTGGATGGGATTTGTAATTTCTACTGCTGTTAGGGCAATAAAGTTTTTAAAGTATGACATCCTGTTGGGAAATTAATTGCATATCTGGAAGAAGCTGAAGGCTGTTGTGCAGTTAACACCTTTGTAACCAACATTCATAATTTATTCATCCAACCACCTGTCACCGTAACACAGTCCGTGACAATGACGAATTTTACCGTTCATGTTGACAGAATGGGGACGAATCATAGCACAATTTAATGTGCCAACATCAAACCTACAATCAGTTCGTGTGATGGATGGGATTTTCATGATGATTTTGTCTAAACGGTTCCCCAAGAGTCCTAGAAATTATAATCAAGCGACAAAGGGTATAAGTAGACTGAGTCAGCTGGGCATTATGGGATATAAAAGCTGTTAACTGTTGGGACCACCGTGTTTGTGGTCTCAGCGTTCGGAGAGCGTTCATCTACCAGTATGAGGGCGAAAATAGGACTTCTGACTGCTCTTCTTGTTTACGTGTACATGGTCACTACCAATGTGGAAGGTAAGGGCCCGCTCACATTCGTCGTACGATCATCGTGCGACCGTTGTACGATCACAAACTGAATGCATTCTTTGGATTGGCATGCACGCATGTATCCTTCGAATTTCAGTTGTCTTCTCTTCTCGCGGAAAAGCTGTCTTGGATCCTTGTCAGCAATTTTCACAGCCTTTTGCAGCATCAAAATTATATGATGACATAGAAATATTTAAATGCGACTGCACCGCAAGGTACTTCGTAGCAAGTCAAATCCGGAGCACAAAATCTGTCCTTTAAATCGAGATGATCATGTTTTTTTTTTAATCGTAATTTTTGCAATTAGCATTGCCATGGACGCCTTTGAATTGTGAATTAACATGATATGTTTTGTGTGGGTTCATTATCGACTCTTTCTTTTTTTTTAATCAGTTTCTTGTGTCAACAGCCAAGAACATTTATCTTAAGCCCTCGCTCTTTTTAAGTACATTCGATGGCAATAATATATCTGACGGTTATCAACAATGATTCATGCATCTTTCAAACAGTCTAAAACTTTTTTATGTCAAACTCACATTTCACTTATATTTGAAGAAATGTCATTGATATATAGATTCTTTTGGAACAAAAATTATTGTTATCTAAATTTCATTCCGATTCCATTTCCTTATGAAGCGGCCAGAGACTGCTTAGATATTTGGGACAACAACATCAACGAAAGCGGTGTGTACGCCGTGGGAGAACCGCCTTTCAACGTCTACTGCTATAACGACCTGGAAGGAGGTACGAACAGGGAGTTACTTTGCCACATTATACATAAGTATATGATAATGTATGTAATGATGTGTTAATGCATTTTCATCAAATGACTAAACAACGTTAAACTGGATTGTAGGCTGATTTGTATTGATTGATTGTAGCATTTTATCTAAACTTGTGTTGTGTAAATTTTCCATTGATTCTGTATCTGTCTGCCCATACATGCCGACTCTCCAATTATATCAACTACGTTGCCTTGAGAGTCGGTGTAATGCACTGTTGCATTTGACTATAAATAAGTAAAAAAAAATGTAGATTGTAACTACGAATTCTGAATCTTGTACCGGCATTCGGCGCAACACTTCAACTTTTATCTTCTCGACTACAGCTTTTGCTTATAATACATAATTTCCAGGCAATGTGACTAGATTTTATCTAGTACTAAAAGTGTCTCATTGATCTTAAAAGATCTTCCGTTCAATAGTCGAACACATAGAAGATACTAAATTGCCTCTAGCTATGTGTGCCAGGTAACCTATGAGAACGCGTAAAGTGGTTTTCAAGATACAAAAGATTTATACAATGCTTGTGCAAAACTGTAGTTTTCATTTTACTTTCTGGACAGACAAGGGCGCCCTGGCACTGCAATGAAGTTTTTAAAACTTAATATTTATATCAAAAGTGCCACGAGAAAAACATTTTACACCTGGGAGCAGTGAGGAAAGGGCACAACATCGTTTGCGTCAGGGGATTCGAACCCGAGACCGCTGGGTTCTTGGTCGGACGACCTGCCGTTACGCCACACGACCCCAACTGTAGTTGGCGTGTAAAGTTTTCAGCAAACGTACGAAAGGCCTGAACAAATTTGCTCTAAGAGTTTCTTTTGTTTGTTTTGTTTTTCAGACGTAAATATAGCACAAGGAAAACCGACCCAACAGTCAAGTGGCAACCGTGACCCGAACTTCGCTGTGGACGGCAACCGCGGCACGGACATACATAATGACGGTTGCACTCACACGGACGAATCGACTACGGACCCGTGGTGGTACGTGGATCTCCAGAGCTCTCGGGCCATCAGCCATGTGACCATCGTCAACCGAGGAGACTGCTGTTCGGAGAGAATCAACCCCTTCAAGGTTCACGTCAGCAGAGATACCGACATCTTATCGAGCCCAACGTGTGAAGGTGATTACAATTTCTTTAAAATCAAATTTCATTAATTCATGCAAACATACATACGAGGGGTAATCAATAAGTTCTCGTCCTCACCCAGAACAAAAGGTGCACAACTTAAATATAGAAGAAAAAAAACTAAAAGCACAAGGGCTTTTATGAATGTCTACCAAATCTAAGTCATTGTGATTATTAATTTGCAGGCGACACCCAGTAACGTTAATTGGGGTAGAAGGATAAAAACATGGACAATTGAGCTGTGACTTGAAGTATGCTGGCCAACTTGCTCTGCTGAAAGTCAGATACCCGCTTCTTTTTAGTTGAAATACAAGGGGAATGTTCATCAAACATTTTGACAAGGTCTTCGAAAATGTTATACCGATTCATGGCATGAGGAACTCAACCCACACAGCTCTGATCACAGTTCAACCTTGTTTTTCTCGCCACCTCCCTACTGATTTTCAAAAAAGTGATGACCACAATAATTTGAAATTTTGTGGATATTGATAAAAGACGTCATACTGAATGATTATGCCACGAAATGTGAGTTGTATACCTTATTTCTGGGTATGACCGAGGACTTATTGATCAGCCCTCGTACATACATACATACATCATGACATCTGCAATATAAATGCATGTATTTCAAGATTATTCTTAGTGCCAGAACACGCATACACACATACACACGTGCACACACTACGTCCTCTTCCCCAGGTACATGGCTGGCGGGGAATCCGTCGTGGGTTGCCAACTCCACCGGCAATCTGTGGGTCAGCAACGGAGTGACGTATGATGCCGCAAAAGTCTTCGATGGCAATACTGGAACCTACTGGAACCCAACGGGTATGGGTCAGAACTACAACAACTGGTACATCGTACTGGATCTCGCAGCGTCCCAAACACTGACCCGCATCGCAGTCAACAACTACGGAGACACCATCCATGACATCGCAGCCTTCACGTTGCTTCAGTCGCCGTCTGGGAGTCCGTACAACTGGGAGGACGTCGTGTCCGTTACTAACGTACAGCGAGGGACGGACCAGCACCAGGAGTTCGGCGGTTTCGAGGCAACGGCGAGGTTTTGGAAATTCGTGGTCACTCGGACGCATTCGGGATACCAGCCTTATCTTAGAGAACTGAACCTTCACGGAATATCATCAAGTAAGGGAAAAATCATACAAGGCTTTTATGGTTGAACCCACGGTTTCCGTGTATCAATAACTTATAATGTGTTAATTATTGGTGCCAATGAATTACACTGAAGTGTGACAGGTTTTTTAATCGAACATCAACTGTTGAATCCACGGTTTCCGTGTATCAATAACTTATATTATGTTAACTATTGATGACAATGTATTACACTGAAGTGTGATTTTTTTTAAATCGAACATCGCCTATTTCGTGATACACGTGACATAAATCTAGCAAAAAGGGTACGTGTTTTGAGCCCACTTTTTGACACGGAAATGATGGCATCGACCTTTTCTGTGCTTAGTAGAGAGGTTACCCCTCACCTACTTGCCGTCAGACTTTACATTCATATTCTTGAAAACCAAAAAAAAGGCCTCTATAGATTTCACACACACTGATTCTGTGCTAATGTGTAGATTCTTAAAGAAAGTATTTTTTCAAATATTTTTATCTGCTTTTATGTACCACATATAAAAAAACCGAAATAGTCTTACTTAGATTAGCAGTTATGATAACAATGATAATATTGAACAGTAAATATAGTGCGCCAACATCCTATCATGGATTCGTGCAGCAGGACCTTCATACAGTATCTGCTTGACGGAAGTGTGCATCAGTCAAACCGAGCTAGAATCGCTTCGTGTCTTCATTTTAACTTTGAGTTATAAGTTGCAGAATGGAGTATTGAGACTTCGATATCTGCCTGACAGACGTTTGCATCTTAGAAGGTTTAATACTGGTTTACTAAGTACTGAAATAACTGGATAGCTGATCCTTTAAATGTCTTATTGGGAGACATTTTCATCAGTGACGAAGTCACAAGAAATCACCTTCCTGACCCTTACAGGTGAGCACAGCTTCGCCGCGGGACAGAGTGAGATGACAGTCACATGCGGAGGGATACGGGGACGGTACGTCGGGGTGCACCTTCCCGGAAGCGACAGGACTCTTTCACTGTGTGAAGTGGAGGTCTTCCAGGTTTCAGGTGGGTCGCATAGAAGTTCTTTGCTCATTTTAGCCGCGTCACACAACAGAAATATACCCAACAAGTCTCCGATCTCAAATGACATTATCGGCAGTCATGCGGCAGGTGTTCTCTAGATCACTGCGCCATTTTTGAATAAGGTTGTTCGAACTTACTTCGAACAAGTACGCATGTGTAGTGACTGGAATTGTGAGTAATATGTCAACGGTAAAGGTAATGGCAAAGGCCTGTTAGACATAAACGAAACACGACGGGACATTGCCATGCACATCCTGAAAATTGTCAAGACGAGGACTGTACAAGTCATGGGCCTTATTCTTTATCATATTACCCATCATTCCTGTCGCTGGGCATGCGTACTCGGAAGTGTGAACGAGCTTGCATATTTCGTACTTCACTGTCGTATTGATGTTGTTGACATTTTTATTAAAACTTTTCTCAATAATTCATAGCGGCGACACACACAAGTGATTTACTGATTTCATGCCGCCACCAAATCAATAGACAATAGGTAAAATACAAAGCAAATTATAGAAATCTAAGATAATAATTATTCATCAACCATTGAAACTGATAGGGCAATGTTCAGAAATTAGTTACATGTAGTCATGACAGTTACTTTAAGTCCAAACATTCTAACAAAGCATTAAGAACCTTTAAAATACTTAGACTTAAAGTAACATTTGAGAACTGTTAATGTTGCACCCAGCTGGATGGACGGTAATCCAGAGGAGAACAGACGGGTCGGTGGAGTTTGCGACAAAAACCTTTTCCGAGTACGAACAGGGGTTCGGCAACCTGACGGAGGAATTCTGGCTCGGCTTGGACAAACTGCACCGGATGACCTCTCAGGTGAATGAAATTTTGATGATAATTTATCTATCTAATGTTATTATATAGATATGTATGTATGTATGCGTAAGCTTAAGAACTTAACAAACAAAGTTAATTGTAGGTACGGGATTTACATGACACCTATTTGATGATCATCTTTGTTACTGCAACTACTTCCCTAACAGAGATTCGACTCCGCCTTGTTTTTGACGTTTTTGTCATTATTAGGCGTTTTTATCTGGCTCTCTTTTTTCTCAGTTTTTCAGACAAACCTGGCAAATAGAAAGCCGAATAAAAAAGCGTTAAAACCTCAAAAACAAGACGGAGGCAAAGCTCTGCTTAAAAAATACTTTGTTGGTATCTGTAACCTTTGCCTGTAGTATATGGTAGCTAATCTATTAGAATATTAATAATGAAGCTGAAAGCATGAGATCAATGTTTTTTTGGTATTTTGCAAATCGCAAAAACTACTTTAAAATCAGACAACAAACAACGTATAGGATAAGAAAATATTTCTAGTATTTCTCTGTATCTGCTTATTTGCATTTTTTACCGCTACTTGCCGTTTGCCGTGCAGAAAGGGTACACTCTCAGGGTCGACCTCACTGACTGGGACGGTTCCACGGTCTACGCGGAATACAGCAGCTTCAGCGTAGGGAGCGCTGCTGACAAATACAGGTCAGATTTTTCTAAAGGCTCCTATTCCCAATAAATCTTCATTTCAGCTTCTGCATAATTTATTATACGACCATTATGTAACATGTATCTGAGCCAAATTAGGTTATGTGGCGAATTAGATCACGGCACGAAAAACGATATTTACGGATGCTTAAACTGTATTCAACGTCGACGTATTTTCCCTCTTTACGCATCCATACGCCTCTTCTACGAGTACGTAAATATGGTCGTTACGTGGTTTTTCCGTGGGCGCGGATATATCCGTAATTTTTGTTTTTCCCGTAGCAGTCGAAAGATATCGTAAATGATGATTAAGAAACGTTTAGATGGTGATGGTGGTGTTGATGGTGATGACGATGATGATGATGATGATCAGTCGATGATCAGTTGATGATCAAACTAGTGATGATCAGTCGATGTATTTTGTTTCATGATCCAGACTGTCGATCTCCGGATACACCGGTACCGCCGGTGACGGCATCACGAAACCGGGAAACAACGGACGGTACAGCGCAGACGGCGCGATGTTCAGCACCCAGGATCAGGACAACGACGGGAATGTCAACAACTGCGCTACGTTGTAAGAGTAACTCAATCCCCCCTCTCACTGGACCCGCGGCACGCTGGCGGCATCGCTGCGTCCAAAACTGGATTTGTGTTACCCTTGACTTTACAATGGGGATATCACTTAAAACGTAAAAGTATGACCAAAAGACAACAAATTCGTTGAGTGTTTTGTCATTTCAATAGGCCGCAGCGACGCCGCCAGCTTGCCGCACGCGTCCAATGAGGGGGGGGGTGAATATGGGAAAATGATGACCTGTAAATTGAGACTTCTGGTTGGTCAACGACATCTGGCTATGTGATAGAGAGAAATAAACCGGAATAGTTTGAGTTGGAGAACTGTTTCGTTGTAGCTTTATTATAATTTACCAACTCAGATTAACTTTCATGCTATTGCGAATATGTAATCGCCCCCCCCCCCCTAGTGGAATTAGGGCATTACTGGTTCGTTGGGAATGAAAAAACAATATGGGATTCTGTGAACAACCAAACCTGCGCCAGTAAATGACATTCCTCGTAGAAACGGAAAACCTTTAAAGATATAGATAGGTACATTACTCCTAAGTTACTGCTCTGTATTATCATTTCTGATGTTTATATCATGGAATTTTGACCTCAGACCTCTTAAGATCATTAGTTTGTTTTTGTTTAATGATTTCAGTGTTACCGCTTTACAAATCAATTCGTTTCCGTATTCTTGATAGCATGTTTAATCATGTTTAATGTTATAACCTTCATTCATCAAATGTACCCCAATGGGCTCTGTATTATCATTTACTAATGTTTATATTATGGAATTTTGACCTCAGACCTCTCAAGATCATTTGTTTTTTCTTTTGGGTGTTTGACAAATTGATTTGCTTCTGTATGGTATCCTATGTTTAATAATCATCTTAAACCCAATGAGCTCTCTTGGAAATCAGCCTTTCTTTGGCTGAAGAGACTACCCATGTGTTTAAGATAAATACAAAATGAATAAATAAATAAATAAATACAAAAATACAGATCAGTGCATACCTGATTTTTGTCTTCTGATCAGCTATGGAAGCGGAGGCTGGTGGTGGCCCGATGGTTGCGGTGAAGTCTACTTGAACGGGCCGTACAAAACCGCCTGTAACTCCACCAGTAACCCCGGCTTCAGCACAGAGACCTGTCGCGCCAGGGGAATGAACTGGCTAGATTGGAGGGGAAGTGTCTCCCTCAAGCAAACAAGAATCATGATGAGGCCTAAAGACTTCGGTAAGGATTATGAAAGACCAAACATTGCATAACCAACACTGAAATAGTTGAGACTTCAACCAAATCTTTCGGCTGACAGGGAATGGACCCGTCTACTTCAACTGCCGAGTTGACAAGGACGGGGGGCGACACAGGCAATCTGACACGACCCGTTGCTGCCGTTACGTCCCGGAAATTGCAGTGCATGTGTTCCAGACTATTTCAGTGTTGGTTAAGTAAAGTCTAATCTTTCCTAATATCATTTACCAACACAGATGAACTTCCATGCAAAACATCGCTGAGGAATTTTCTGTTCATACAAAATGTACCTCACAATGTACAGGTAGGATGATTAACTTGACCGCGCTGAACGAGAAACATCGAACACCCTAACTGAACTCTTAAGAAGGCAAAGAATACGATACAAGATCTAAAAGTACGATTTGAAAGACAACAAAACACAGAAGACGTAAAACAATACTTTCTTTGAATAAAAAATACTCTTTTTACACAACCAAGAGATTTATCCCACCAACGTTTCGGTGACCATCTGTCACCTTCTTCAAGGCAATTCTGACTGGTTAAAATAGTATTTTTTATTCAGTTACTTACCAACCTGATTAAACTATTCACGAATACTTTCTTTGTCTATGACATTCGGTGGGCGCTCTGACAAATTTAGGTGGCAGCGCGGCCGCAGCAAGGCCAGCACCTTAGTGGAGTGGGGGTGTAACTAAACTCTGAAGAAACGTATTGAAAATGACATTTAGTCAGAGAGGACTTAAAGAACTTAGAGAATGAACGACAAGCTGTACTGGCTAGCAAATTTCAAATGATTGATCATGAATGCTAGGTGATGAGATATGATGGTGATAATGATAATGATAATGATGAGCAGTACAAAGAATATGAAAGTTAAAGTCTGTATATTGTTTAGTTACAAGGGCTAAACCTTTTACTACTTATGATAGCCTTAGGCTAGTTGGGTAGCCCTATATTTACTTTCTTTACAGCCTAATGAATAAATCAAATCAAATCAACACTATTGACAGTATTGTAGTGAGTAGATCGTGAGCGATATGGGAAATGACAAGTGTAAGTAAATACACTGCATATTCTCCCTTCTTAGTATTAGATAAAATGAACCTTTGAACGTTCTTAAAGTGAATGAAGTATTCTTTAATGCACCTTGCTGTTAGAGTGGACAAGAAGACGACGAAACAGTGCTGGCCTTACAAGATGTGGATCCAGTTTTGCCCTACCTGACGGCAAGCCGGCAGAATGCGACGCTACGGGCACCATCAACGGATTACCGTGCTGTTCCGCCGCCGGACATTGTGGGAAAACATCGGCACACTGTACATGCTCTAGCTGCGTGGACTATCGACCTATCGTTGGTACGTCTGATTTCTACATACAAACTTTGAAAATGTAGTTTTTTTCTAGCGTGAAGTTAACTAATCTAATAATCTACAGAAAATATAATTTTGTTTTATCTAAATATACTTAATATTTTCTAAGGGGAATATGCACATTTTCGGGTTAACCTGAAATAATTCATTCTTCAGTGGATTTCTAGAAAAGAGGCTATATCATTTGTAATAGAATTGTCATGGAATTTTCTAGATGTTAAATCTTACGTAAACTGTTATTTACATTTCCTTGGTTACGCACAAGAGATTTCAAAACACTCAATATCATGAGCAGATTTCAGTATATTTTCATTTAAGATGTGACAATAGGTAAATACATAATTTATCATAAGAACAGATACGGAAAACCATGTTTACTCCTACCTGACATAACATTACTGATGTACTTATATCAGCTTACAATGCTTAGCTTTGTAAAACTTTCACATCTATTCTGTATTTCTATTTTGTAGTTTGTGGTGGAAAGTTGCTGTCATTTTTTTGAGGTCCTTTTGTTGTGTCAATAACCGCTCGTTCTCATTTAAATGTACACATTTTGTAACTTCCGTTACATTTGAAGTAAGACGTTCTTGATATTAGGATATGCCACATATAAGGGCCCAACAGTCGTTTCTATGACGACTTAAATCTTTTCTGGCTTTTGAAAACGACAGTTTGGCACCTTATATGTGGCATATCTTAATGTCAGGAACGTCTTACTTCAAACGGTAACGGAAGTTACAAAATGTGTATATTTACGAACGAGCGTATGACGTCTGTGTTTTCGCAGACCTTGACGAGTGTGAATCCACAAACCACGGGTGCGAACATGTCTGCACCAACCTCATGGTCGGAGGATACGAGTGTTCCTGCAGACTGGGGTATACTTTGAACGCTGACAACAAGACATGCAAAGGTGAGCGAGCCATAAGGACATGTTTTAAACTATTTTGTTCTCATGGTGTGATTAGGGTATTGAGCTGGGGTGAGGCTAAGAACGTGTGTGTGTATGTTTGTTTGTGTGTGCGTGCGCGCGCGCGCGCGTGTGTGTGTGTGTGTGTGTGTGTGTGTGTGTATGTGTCTGTATGAGATTCCAAAGCAAAGTTGAACTGTTATTTCCAACCCCCCAAAAAAAGTTTTTCATACCTGAGGCTTGATCAAAACAGTTTTGTATTGGAAACTTTACATTTAAACTTGGTTTCAGACTAATTTCTATCAACCCAGTTGAACTTTCTAGTTCTTTTTGTATGTGAATGTGAAGATGATGTATTTATAGAAGATTGAAATCAAGCTATTCCTTCTTTTTCCAAATTCTTCCAAGTCATATCTATTGAGTTTACAGACTGTGCCTTCAAGTTGCAATTCCAAAGGCATTGGACTCAACAGATGCAGCTGCATTTTGATTATTTTTCTTCAATAACTTACGAACTTTCCAGCACAAAAAAGGGTGACAAAGACGTCTTTTATATCTGATGCGTGACGCGACCCTATTATTAAACTGTAAATTATAATATTCGTGAACTCAATTTACACACCTTCGACGAAAGGGAAAACATCAGACACTCCATCCGTCACACATGACGTTAATAACAGGTCATGTAGCATCTAAGGGTGTAATTTCCGTGAATTATAACCGCTATTATAGGTGAAATATTTCCGTCAGGGGTGTTATTTTCAGCTATAACTCCGTTACCATGAATGAAATAATAACGCGGTCTTCATTCCTCAAATACCTTCCAAGTGCCCTATCGTTTGAATGTAAAGTTTGAAAATTCTGTTAAAAAGGTTGATATTTCAGACCTGTGCCATTGGTTGAAAGCTATTGGTTGAAAGCTAGTGACGTCGCTGTCAGCGAGAAGAATTGAAATGTCATGTGCCAAAAGTGACATAAAGGTGCAATTTTCGTGAATATATACCACTTTTAGATGAACTATTTCAGCCATGGATGCTATTTTGAAAGCTAGACTGCATCATACAAGTGTCTTTGCTGTCAGCTAGGAGAATAGAAACGTCAAGGGCCAAAAGTGGTCGATGCATAAAGGCGTAGTTACCGTGAAGACATACCGCTTTTAGATTAAATGTTTCCGCCTGGGGTGTTATTCGAAAAATAATACTCAATTATATAAGTGACATTGCTGTCAACAACAAGATTTAGAATGACAAGGGCCCAAAGGGTACAATTTTCTTGAATCGATACTGCTTTAATGATGAAATGTTTCCGCCAAGGTTGTTATTTTGAAAGCTATACTGCATCATGCAATGCCTTGCTGTCATCATAAAGAATCAAAATGTTACGGGCCAAAAGTTGTGGATGTATAAGGGTGCAACTTTCTTGAATTATGACCGCTTTATAGGTGAAATTTTTCAGCCATTTTTAAAGCTAGACTCCATCATACAAGTGACTTCGCTGTCAGCTAGGAGAATTGAAATGTCAAGGGGCAAAAGTGGACGATGCATAAAGGTGCAATTTCAGTGAATCTATATTGCTTTTATACATGAAATATTTCCGTCATGGGTGTTATTTTGAAAGCTATACTCCAGCATTCAAGTGACTTTGCTGTCTGCGAAAATAATTGGAATGTCAAGGGCAAAAAGTGACATAGGGGTACAATTTGGTTTGCGTGAATACAATACTTTTAGATGAAATGTTTCCGTCATAGGTGCTATTCTGAAAGCTATATTCAATCATACAAGTGATATTGCTGTCAGCGAGAAGAATACAATTGAAATGTCAAGGGCCAAAAGTGGTCGATGCTTAAGGTGAATTATCGTGAACACATACTGCTTTCAGATTAAATGATTCCGCCGGGGGTGCTATTTTGACAGCTATACTCCACCATTATAGTGGACTTGCTGTCATCAAGAAGAATTGAAACTTAATTCTTAATTCTTATATTACTTTGACCCAAAACAATTACCAGAAATAAGTGGTCTTGCTGTCATTCAAGGATTGAAGATTCCTGGTATTTTACAGCCCATCGACCATGAAAGTGTATGGTCTCAAGGGACAAGTTGATTGCGTATGATAACTGAATTGCACGTGTTGAAAAACGTCGATCTAGAATGTCAAAAACATTGGGTAGAAGACCTGTGTCAAGATCATGCGCTGTAAAGAGAACTTTAAGAACCGGCAACAAGGTTTGCAAAAAAACAACTTCAAACTACAGTGCCACAGAATATAACCGTAATCTAAAAGGCAGATTTTCGAGAATTCAAAGAGGCGGACATTGCCATTCATCGTGATGCTGCAACTGCGCTTGTTTCCACATTGTAAAGGAACGGTGGAATTCGAAGCTTTCTTGCCATTCCTGCAACTTCATTCTTAAAACTTGAGGGAACCGTTGTATTGCTATTGAAAATACATGAAACGATAGAGCTAACTGTACATAGTAATAGCTCTAAACGAACATCAGTAGCTATCTACTCAGATATAATAATGTGGAATATGTAGGAACGGCATCTTCAGTTTCAGCATCCAAAAACATGTTGCAAGTAACAACCGTTTATCACTATGGAATTTGGAATGTTACTATCGTCGATCGCCAGTCATTGAATATGACTCCTGAATATTGACATCATTGTTGTAAACTACTGTCTGTTACTATCATCGGATACCTATGTTATGTTACGTTATGTTATGTTGTGTTATGTTATGTTTTTTTTATGCCATGCTACTTTATGTTAACAAGACTCCTGACCTTATCACTTGAACCTTTGTATACGATTTCAAGGTTAATTCAAGGTTGGAAAAATCTGCATATTCCAGGAGATTCTTGGATCAGAATTACAGACAAAAAGTTGCTTGATTAAAGAAAATTCTGTCTTTTTGCGTTTCAAAGACCCAGAGTGGAAGTCTTCGAACGGCGCCAGCTATCTCCCCATTCCCGGACAACGATTTTCCTGGAACGCTGCGGAGGAAGCGTGCGGTTCTTTCGGGGCACACCTGGCCTCCATTTCCGGCAGCGAGGAGAACGACTTCCTGACGGAAATGATGACGGCAAAGGATGTTGGGAACTATTGGATCGGTCTGAAGGGCAGTCAACGGGTACGCCAATTACTTTAATCATCAGGTTATTCTGATGGATCCCATTTTTTTGTTTGTTTGTTTATTTATCTAACCAGGAGAAATAATGGGGGCTCACCGCAGTTCGAACTCTTCTCGTTTAAACGGCGTCTTGTCAAGTCACTATCAAACCGGTTCAATGATCACTTTGCAGCTAACAAGTTCTGTACATCGACATCTGCCTGTACATACAGATGTAGTACGTCTCTCGTACTAATTAAGGCCACGGTAGCTTGCTGATTAGAAATTCTGCAATACGTTCAATGATATTTCAATTTTATTGTCTTGTAATAATGTATAGTGCAATATATTCAATTACGCTTGGTTATATTTGATTATGTTGTATTATGATGCAAGGTGCAAAATGTTTTTTTTTTTAATTATATATAGATTCTCCTGGGTTAGAACTAGAAAATACAATATCCTCTGTTCTCCCACCAAATTTACATGTCTGTGGAGAATCTAATTATAAAACAAACAAAAAAATAAAGATAACAATTGGCAACACCCCCAATCTGCTGGATCGGCGTCATAACAGATCGCTCAACGAATGTTAAAGATGAAAAAGCGAATATCTTTAAGCTTTGTCTTTTTTTCTCTCTTTTCTGTCTTGCTTCCACATTTTGCATGATATTCTAATTATAAATATATAGTCAAGGATTACACAAACTAAATTGTAGCGCCGACTAGAAGAACGGAGGCCTAAGGCTAACGTTATATGTATGTTATGAGATGCTTTCAGATTTCGTGTGGCTTTATTGGACTAAAAACGCTACGTACATACGTGTATATTTACTGTTTCAAAATGTCCAATTTCTCTCTCAAAATAAAGAATGGGACCTTAAAATGGACAGATGGCTCCTATGTGAACTGGACGAGCCCACATCCAAACGGGGAAGTTTTCGAGAACTGTGTTACGGTTGAAGGTATGAAATGATTCAAACTTTACTGATAGTTTAACTAGATGCTCAATCCAGAATTTGGTTCATAGTTGCAGCGTTCATATATACCAAATCTGCTTGTGTTTCGTATATTGATAGATTGTTAGGTAGATGGATAGGTAGGTAGGTAAGGTACCCTGATAAGATAGAATGGACTTCGAGGAAGGAACAACGATTGGTAGATAGCTAGATAGATGTTATATTGTAATATAGGTAGACCCATAAAAGGATAGACCCACACACCTTAAATCACAGCTCAATTGATGAAAAAAATGACGATGACCTGCCCTAGAACTTTAACGTGGATTCAGATACGTTGTTCTATTTGTATTGAGGTCACCTGCTGGCGCCGAATGGCAGCCACCCAGACCCTTGCAAAAGTTCCACAAAGAGCAAATGCGGAGCAAATATGTATCTGTTGTGTATTATGCGGTTGTAAACCCTGCAGCAATTCAGCCATTGCACGGGTAATTTCTGACCAATAAACCATTATCATTTTAGCAACGTGTGGACCATCGACGTATCGCCAATTCCTCAATACTGACTGTGCGGGAACTCTCATATCCAGCCATGCTAATGTCCTGCTAGACTTCTGTGCGAAGGCTTGCTGTGCAGACTCGACATGCCTGTCGTTCCAATACAACACCGATTCCAGCTGTTATCTGAAGAATAGGCTCTGTTCTACCAAGGAGAAGGTGGTTGCCTTGAATGGCCACATGTATGATCCAATTGATTTACCAGGTTGGTGCGTTTTTACAGGTTTGCGTAGCAAAACCTTTGTTGGATCCGTTGGCATATGTGGTGGCCGCCATCTTGAATTGTGACGAATTGTGACGTCACATGGTCACCATGTTGGATGTTTCCATTTTATTGGGAAGGGTATTTTACTGGGGTCGCTAATATTGGGTTGTGTGACCATTTTGCGGGAGGGATGTTTTTTTCTTCCTAGTTTCCAAGCAGAGGTTCTGAGGAAAAATCATAGCGTTCTCTCTTTTTTTTATTTAAACAAATAAGCAAACAACTATCACACATTCAACTAAAAGATAAATTCAATACCAATTCATATTCATAAAAGACTCCGTAGTCGTTACATCAACATAACAAACCTGAAGCATATGTAGCACAAATACGTAACTCTAGTTGTACATAAAACCAGTTAACGTCATGCTAAATCTGCAAAAACACAGCAAAGTACACTCCGACGTGCCACCACAATGATAACGGCTATTAGAGAGTTGCAGTAAACATTCATGATGTGTCACACAACCACATTCAAAATTATAGGGATATGTTTTTTTCTCATTTTTTTACAGTCTGGATTGAAACGCCGTGTTCTACTGAAAAAGCCTTCGTCTGCAAAAAGACAATAGGTCGGTTGGTATTTTCTTCACTTTTGTGCTCCTGTGACATTCAATTTAACTTGTGATTACTTTTATCATCACTTTTCTTATCTCAACTGTCTTAATCCTGCCTACCTGCCTACGTGCACAGGCCAGAAACTGGCCCCTTGTTTTCCAGCTGGATCCTCCAAGAAGTCCTGTCCTTTCCCATAGCCTCTGCTTCCCGAAGGTTTAACCTAGTAGTTTCCTTCACGATCTGGTCTTTACATCTCTTGTGTGGTCTTCCCCGGGGTGTTGGGGTAGCGAGCTGTAGGCTTTGTAGACTTATGTTTGTGTCTTAATCTGATTCATGAGTTCGAGTAATCTACGTTACTGTACATTCTACTGACTGACGTACTTCAATTTCTTTTCATGCAATGCACACAGACCTAGAGGTGAGCACCAGGCATTTTATGAACTGTATTTCAGACGATCAGGCTAGTAAGCTAGTTAGATTATTGTTATTTTGTTTTGTGTTGTATGTGTCAGAAATGGTTAAAGGCAAAGCTGTTGTCTCTCCTATTTGATTAGGACCCCGGAGCCCTCGCCGACTATCTCACGTCACTCCCAGAAGTGCTCACGGATAAGGTACGTCACATTCAACCACCTAACCGTTGCTTATGAGGTTCTTTCCATTTAAAATCCCCCAAAAATGATTGCCAAAGTAGTAAAGGTATCTTTTAGTGCAGGACATCGCAAATATAACTTGTTACGTCCTGCAAACCTTATCGTAAGTCATGAAATTGCTGCTATGGATCCCAAATACTGTTTCTTTGAAAAACTAAGGCTGTCGTTTTAATGCATAACCACTGTCGCAACAATGCTGCGGGTTTGTTTATGTCCATTGCTAAGGTTTGCAGCAAAACACAGACAAAGCAACATGCAAAGTGTTTGGTTTGGGTTGATAACAAAGATATGTTTTATATGGGACAGGAACTTCTTGCAGTGTCCAAGAGTCTTTCCAACGCCGTCGGCTCATCTAACAACCTGACGGCCAATCAGACCGGCAAGCTCCTGGACTCTGCCGTTGGGGCGTTTCTGCGCATCAACGCAACGACTGCGAGTGAGGAGGCCAAGGTCATTATAGCAATATCAATCTAAAGATATGCTTGTGAACAGTGATACATACATGTATAACAATCATGCCGCAACTAGAAAACGAAATTATAACGATGTACTTTTGGATCTGGCCGTGGAGCTAAACAAACAAACAAGAGTTCCGATTCTTCATACTTCCGTCAAGGAGGTTAATATATTTTTAACCTTCTTGCTTCCGTGAAACATTTTGAGCTTTGGTAAATTTCTTTTTTATCCTGTCTCATTTGAATATGCAAATTAAGATGAAGCTAGCATGGTCTATTGAAAATGATTCTTTGTTTTACCGAAAGTGTATATGTATATTGTATATGTGGAAGTCTATTTCAAATTTCCTTTAAGCACAAACAGACACTACAGTGGATCCAAATCACTATTTTTGAAAGACCAAGGTGTCGTCCTAATGTCCTGCCACTGCCAACAATAGTCTATGACCGACATTTTGCAGTCCTGGTGTCTGTTCTGTTGTCAAATTACAATTGAGATCTGTAAGATATGGGCGTCGGTTATGATAGTGGCATATCAATGAAGATGACTGCATACAGCTTATACATGTATACGCATGTGTTGCTACAAAAGCTTGGAGTTGCTGAATCTCTGAACGATCTGGCGACAGCAGGGTTTGGTGCCGAGCTGCAGAACGGTACACAGGCAGCAACCATGGCCGCCGGTAGGTCTCTTAGGTTACATTGTTAACTTTTCAAGATGATGGAATGAACAACATAATGTGATGTTTCTTTGATGCATGCAATGAAGCCTCTGGCTGATAAGAGTGGCAAGGCTTTTGGTTTCAATTATGAATCAACATGAAAAGTACAAAATGCTAATGTTAGCATCACAACTGGAAATTAAAAATTTGAACTGAGAAATACAGGTACAGTAACGAATAAAAATACAGCATTTGGGTTAAGCAGTCCGGGATAAACGAGAAAGTGTAGAATAATGCCATATGTATAATCATATATTTAACATTGAAGGGTAAATACGTAAGCAAGTTAAGTCGAATGGAAGCGCTTGTTATTGATAATATAACGTAAATTTCCACTGATGAAAGAAAACGTTTGTGTTTGCTCTTTGTAGGTACGTTATCCGTGATTATGAATTTGGCGCCTGAGAACAAGACCGACACTCCCCTGAGGAAAACACTGGATAAGGTGAGCGTACAACCATTGTTAACGGTCGTGGAACACATATGCAATAAATAATGCATGAATCTTTTCACGTTGGTTTTAATCATGCAATTGGTATATATGGCGAATGATTCTCAATCATAGATTTCAATATGTCGATGAAAGTCGTTTGTTGTAATGTTTATATGAGAAACAATATAGGAGGTGCAATTGTTGTTCCTTTCGACAGAACAATGCCAATTTCTTCTGATAGAAATCATTCTAGCGTTGTAAAAGTGTGATCTTTATCAATTGTTTGAATATATGCAAAAAATACACTTCTTTAATGTGGTTTTGCAGGTATTTCAGTCTTCAATGGCGGGATTAGACATGGCCAGGAACGTCTCTGATCCGAATCTTGCTGAGGACCTAGGCAACAACTTTCTGTCAGCGGTTAAAGTGTTCGGTACTGGTAGTGATCCGGATGCGCAAGTAAGAGTCAAGCCCTTCCACTGTTTGTTTAGATAGTTGTGGATCTATATTTAACTCAATCTCTTCCACTGTTTGTTTAGATAGTTGTGTATCTGCATAAATCTCAATCTCTTCCACTGTTTGTTTTCGTATAACTCGCTGGACTGCGACACGTTGGCGACCTTGCTGCGTTCTAAATTGGATGTGTGTTACCCTTGACCCTTTATAATGAATATAACATGCAAAACGCTCAACTATGACTGAAAAGACAACAAAACACACAACAGTATCGATGGAACTCGTTAAGAGCTCTGTCAAATTGCTCGGTCGCAGCGAGGTCGCCAACGTGCCGCGGGTCCAGTGAGATATCCCCTTTAACTCTATCACATAAGTTCGATCGTGCGCCTTTTCGAAATGCTTGCGTAACTTTTAACTCTCCCAGCAAGGATGAACAATGAAGAATCCTATTCATGACGCTTCTCTACAGGGCTTTTCCCTATAGAGCTATTGTTTTATCAAAGCTCACGTGTTTAGCTCATCTATGTATATACAACTCAACCGATAGCTGTGAAGTAAACAATGGTTGTTTGAGTAATAATTGACGTCATACGAGTAACATGTTTCAGCTCGCAGTTGCTGGTGCAGTGGAGAGTTTATCCACCGCCTTGTCTAACACGGGAGGCAATGACACGGACAACAACGCCACCGTCGCCATGGCAACAGGTAAACACGTTTGCGTAGTAGTAGTAGTAGTAGCAGAAGTAGAAGTAGTAGAGGTAGTAGTAGCAATAACAGTAGCAGTACTAATAGTAGCATCAGAAGTAGCATCAGTAGTAGTAGTAGTAGTAGAAGTAGTAGTAGTAGTAGTAGTAGTAGTAGTAGTAGTAGTAGTAGTAGTTGTTGTAGTGGTGGTGGTGGTTGTAGTAATAGTAATAGAAGTAGTAGTAGGTCAGCCGGCCCAGTATATATAAATGTAATAATCAATGCGATCGATCAAACAAACTAAAACTGAAGTAAATTGCATATAGCAGTTGATGGTTAACAAAAGAAATGACGAGCTCTGTGACGCTAAGGCAAGCTAAGCTTGCCCCAGCAAAACCCTCATAATGAGATTAAAATGAGGAAAGGTGCGAGTGGGAGGCCTTGAATATGCAGGAAGAAGGGCGATAATTGCTGTAGTTTCACCGCCCACAGCTCCTCCTGCTACTTTACATTTCTTTGCGGTTCTTTCACACACCCTTGGGCCGTCCCCTGTTGAACACTCCATCCAAACAAAGATGCCAAAAAAGTCAAGATGAGTCGATTGAATTATAGGAGATAAGAGTCTGTTCTGTAATAATTTCTTCTGCACTTTCCAGCATTGCTTTTCGTTCTATATGATTAAAGGAAAAAGACAAGAGATTGCCAAGCTTTGTCACCATGTTTAGGTTGAATTGTGAAAAACCATGAACTCCTGCATGGTATTGTCCTAAACAAAGGAACAAGAACAATATTGGCCTTTCAGAAACCTCCCTGGTGTGAACAAGGTGATAACACAATGTTTAGATCAAGGAGGTTATATAACCTTGGTCAGATACTCTCAGACAGGGTTATAGTTTATATAGCGAAGATGTTTCCTCTTGTTGTGTCCGTGCGGGTTATATTGCTCATTTTCACTTACTTTGCTTTACCGCAAAGATGCAACATAATTACGCATTCTAAAGATACCCACCACGTCAGGGATAGCTATTCTCCAAGCAGAGGTTTCGATCCAGTTGGGTAGTTTTGTCCGGGATTTTTTACGTCCCTTCATAAGGGAGAGGGACTTAAAAAATCTCGGACAAAACTACCCCACTCGATCGAAACCTCTGCTTGGAGAAGAAGGGCTAGCGTACAGAACAAGCCTGTACAACCCAAAAATTTTCAGGTGCAGCGGGACAAGGGCCAAGTAATATGACTGAATATACGACAATCAGGTCAACAAACAGGATTCAGAATAGCCACTTTATGTGCTAGTATCGGTGTGTATTGGCCTGGATACCACACCTACGGCGCTGGTAGTGACCCTGCCCGCCCAGAGAGCTTAGCCCGCTCGGCGTATTGGTTTACGGCCTTGGAAACTATGGTGGCTGCGAAACTCTATATGGCAGCTAAGAAGACAATCTGACAGAAACGGGTCAATATAGCAGACTGGGCCCGATAAAACGCACCTAAGCCGACCCGTAGAAACTCAGGTGACCAGGCTAGCGTGTATTGACAAAGCAAAAACAGAGAGTATAAATTCCAAATCTACCATCATGATCATGTAATATTGTTAATAAGTTTAAAAGTGAAATAAAGGCTCCCAATTGAAATATAGTGGAAATGCCCCAACCAGAATCACATGGAAATGATATAATAGTATTCTATTTCTTCAACCTATACGGCCCAGGGAATGTGGATGCATGAAGCATTTTTGCCAGACAGCTGAATACACATCAGATGACTTTCGCAGCCACCGTAGTTTTCAAGGCCGTAAACCAATACCCCGAGCGGGCTAAGCTCTCTGGGCGGGTGGGGTCACTCCCAGCGCCGTAACAATATCGGGGAGCCGCCGATGGTATGGTTTCCAGGCTAACCTTAGCCAGGTAACCAAACGACTTGTTAACACTGTGTGCGCCTGGGGAATTTTATACTGGCATCAAGTCTATTGGCGTTTTTATAATCCGCGGGCTATCTTAATCCAACTTGAGGTTTGTTTTGGGCAGATGGAGCATTTTTTTCACCTGAGTAATTATTCACGTGGTTCTTTTACGAAAATAAAGGGGTATGCCTAAACACCTCACCCGACTTCACCCGACCTCATCCGAGTCTAAAATGCTGTGTATACGGGGTAGGGACATTATTTGACGTTCTGGATATGTTGAATATGCAATTATAAATGCAAAACAAGCAGCAAACTCTAAGTATTTACCAGTTTTTATAAGTAAAGGGAGGTCAAGACGGCCGGCGCAATGAATACACACTACGTGCGTGTATTCGAGGCTGAAAAACACGTTGTGTACAGTTATTGTGTACAGATACTGTGTACAGTTATTGTGTACAGTTATTATGAGTGGTTTGTGATGAAATTGTGATTAGTACCCACCGTCTTATCGTCCTGTCGGACAAAAATAAATAAAAAAGGTATGAAGAACTTCCCCATCACACGGTAGACCCCAACAGTGGCATGATCCAATATGGCGGCCAGAAATCTTCTATCTTGGAAACGAGCGGAGTAACTTATAAAAACTGGTAAATGCTTAGAGTTTGCTGCTTGTTTTGCATTCATAATTGCATATTCAACGTATCCAGAACGTCAAACAATGTCCCTACCCCGTATGCACTGCATTTTAGACCTGGATGAGGTCGGGTGAGGTCGGGTGAGGTAGTATAGATATCTGTAGTATTTTATCCAGTTGCTTGAATACTAGTAACTATTTTTGGCGTGTAGTGTAGATATTTCAAAACTGAAAGTTGATGAAATGCCAAATATGATATACAATCTCGGCATTGTGAAGTTGCAATCTGTTTTACAAATCACCCGACGAAGAGGCCAAAATAAGAATAGCATTTTGTATCCTTAGATTTTTTCTTGCAAACAGCATTTTTTTAACAAGGGGATTGTTGGAACAATCCTGAAATCTGGATTTGAATGGATACCAATGTATGAGCATACTGCTGTCTGCCTTCCATGCATAATTAAAGATAATTGCCTGTAATGACATCGAGTAGAGGTGCGAAAACAATTAATCCATTGACAGATGACAGGCTGTCAACATGACGGATGGAGATGGATCAATACATGGAAGGAAATTTACCAAAATTTTGAATAAAGCTACTTACAAAAGTCTTCGCAGTGAGCTACAAACTTGAAATTGGGTGCAAACAGTACGCAAGAAGTTGGTTTATGTACATCGAACGACCAGATATTGATTTTATCACTGCATACCTGGTTATCGGTAGATAAAGTCATAAAGTCTAAAATAATATCAATATCTATGTTTTTTCCAAATCTGATTAAGTATTCATTGTTTTGGTTCTACATTTATGTAATTTACAACACTCGCCGCATCCTCTGAAAGATTTATGACACAGTTCTCACCAGAAGGGCTTGGTGTAGGCCAATGTTTATTGAGACAAGTTGATCCTATATTATTATCAATTATGGAAAAATAATGCAAATTTAGCTAGGAAGTTGTAACTATTTGGAATCAGTGATACCTGGCCCATATTCCTGCCAAATTTGAAGGGGATTGGCCACTCCAAACTTGAGGTACGCGCGATTTTCCAGGTAGCCTTGAGTCACCTTGTTTTTTACCATTAGCTTGTCTTAGCGTCACAGAGAGCTGTCAGAAATTATCATTTGATTTTCGTTTTCCAGGCTTTCTTGGAACTTTAAACACCCTCTTAACACCGGAGCCAGTTAAGGCAAACGGACCCAAACCGTCTCCAGATAAGGTGAGAGATAACTTTTTTTCTAGTTACACGGAATCTCGTGCAATGCTTTCTTGACTTACACGTTTACCATTCACTCCATTCACAACGTCTTTGTGATTGAAGATAGCAGCGTTTAGATATTGAAATCTTCATCACATTTCAATGAAGAAAAAGGACCTATGTATACAGTATAATTATTGAGGATATTAAATGTTCTTATTTACCCCCAATAACAAATCTAAATGCCTAATTATCCTGATATCATTTACGCTATACTAGAAACGGGCCATAACCCAGAAATGTGCAGAGGCAGTAAAGAACCTAGGGAACATGCTCTCCAACGGTCTACCGGAGAACTCCACGAAGAAGGTTGAAGTAAGCCAAGGAGGTTTGACCGTGGCGGCCCAGGGCATCGACAAGAGCGACGTAGAGAAACCGATGACCGCCGGGCGTAGTTCGGTAAAACTACCGACGGGGTTTCTGGACTTGGTGCCGGAGCCGGAAGATACATTTGGAACTGAGGAAAGGGAGAAGAGCCGCATTGTGGTTCAGGTATGTGGTGCAATAAAGAAGGTGTAGTTTGGTCTGTAAGTGGTTTTGTGGCTTCGGATGGCTCTCCTAAGCTTGTAACTCGAGTGATGTTTTCTTATCAATACCTCCATTAAACTAATTATGTTTCCGTTGATGAAGGTTAGACATCCAGGTAATAAGATGCACATGTTAACAGTTATTCTAGCAACTACACATGATTCGGGAAACGGTTGGACGTTTCATAGATACCATACATCCACTACCTAATTTGTCGGTAACTGAGATTAGTTACGTTTTGTTATGACCTGTTTATTTAATAAAATTTACGGAATAACTAAGGACGCTATTGGTGGACTTTTGATGATTTCATACATGATTGGCCATTGAAGTTATCTGAAAAAATTACCATTTGGGTCCAAAGCGTCTATCTTCAGGATAAGTTGAGTTTTTTTTTGGCTCTTCCTTTGTGAATGGAAGAGATTACAAAGTCATAGTGATTGCATAGCCTCTACCCACGGTGGTCAAATTCATGCTCAGAAACTCCCATGTCCAGCCGAATTCGAACGCTGTTCCACGATGTTCGAAATGACGTAATCGAATCCGAACGCGCGTTCGATTCGGGGTCACCTGCGGTCTTTGGAAGTTCTTACTGTAAATCTGCGCGGCCGGGCCCCTTTCCCCGCTTCGGGAAAAAAACTACGTTTGTCGCTAATATTACCTGTTTTCTAGAGAGTATATCCATGCTGGCACTTTGTTGTGGACATCTAACATGTAGCGAAGCAACTGGTGTCGTTTTTTGTGACATTGAATATTAGAGGGATTGTTTACGGCGGTGTTAATTACCCCCTCCCCTTATCCGTGCGGCATGACATGCGTTCAAACATCGTAGGGGTACGGCTCCAAGAAACATCCACCTTACTTCATTAACGATTCAAAATGACCGTAATGGTTTTCCCGAGGTTTGTGTTTTTGGGATTTTTGAAAAATGTCCTTGATTTTGAATTATGGGTGATTGAGTGCGAAAAATGTTTTTTAAAAAATGTCATTTTTTTCACAGATTTGTCGATATTCACAATACTTAGAAGAAGAAATTAAAAAATCCCCAAAACACAAAGTTTTGTTTTGTTCCTGGTCGACGAAAAATTTGAAGATAAGAGATATTCATTGACATTTAAAGCCAGGCCTTTGCGATGTGTGCCTGGAAAAACGGTCTCCCTAAAACCTGAAAATAATCGTGTTTGGGAGCAAAATATAGAAAAATCAGCCATTCAGTGCAAATTGACGACATTCAAAGTTTGCAAAATCGCTAATTTCGTTTTATTTTGATAAAATTTTCCCGTCCCCACGATTTTGTTTATTTGTAAATGTTTTGCCGTTAGCCAAAACGTTGCCCCGGGTAACCCGATACCTTGTCGAACGCGCGTAGCAACGGGAAAAAATACCCTAGTGACAGACTTCCGTGACCAGGCTCCGTGGATGGCTGGAAAAAATGGTAGAAATTAGCCAAATAGAATGAATAGTATGCTGAGGGAGTCGGCTACGGAGAGAGGGTCCAATGTGGTCTCCGTAGCTTACTATTCACTCTATTTGGCCAATTTCTACTATTTTTCCAGCATTCCGCGAGGCCTGGTAGAGGCTAGTGATTGCAATCAATTTTTGTTGAGCGCAGGTGGTCCTCTATGACAAGAATCCGTACGTCTGGAACGCGACCGGCAAGACAAGCGTGGAATCGTCTGTCCTCGACATCGTCATCAAGAGAATGCCCGGAAACCACGTCATCAAGATGACGTCACTTCCGAGCGACTTCGTCATCGCTCTACCACAAGAGGTCGAAGATCTGTCCTTCCGGTATTTTCAAGTCAACGACACGAAGATTCTACACGACATCAAGTATCACATCATCAACATCACCAGTGACGCTGAGGTGCTCACCATAGCTGTTGTTCCCAACATTCCTGGAGCAAAACTCACCCTATACCTTCGTTACGACACTTTCCCTACTCACGACGCTTACAATATGACCGCCACAGTTACAAGGGCAAAGAACACAGGTCATGAACTGGACAGTAGTTCTGTTGGCTCGTTCTCGTTCTTCTTCACCAACATGAGCCAACTGTCGACTCTGTACTTGGGAGTGTACTTGAATGAGAGTGACAGCGGCGTTCCTATTGGTGGGAGTGGCTATGGATACCACCTGAGCGTACGAGGGTTGAGCTGCAGTTTTTGGAACGAGCGCTTGGAGATATGGCAAGGCGAAGGTTGTAAGGTATGTGTCATGATAGGTGTCACCCCCGACCCTAGATAATGGTAGGACCCAGAACTGGGGAGAGGTCCGGTGTCAGTTACCGGAGGGGGGGGGGGGGGCAGAGACAGGGGTCCAAGCAGGGTCTCTGTCCTGTGAGTGGAATAGAATGTGTCAAGAGATCTTTGCGTGTCGCCTGATGCTTAAAAGAACCTGAGACTGGTAATAATGGCATTGTTGGCAGTTTTATATTTTTTTAAGTTCTGTAAGTTTTTACCCCTTTGGTGTGTTAGCTCGTGCAATCTTTTTGACATGTGACGCGTATCACAATTAAAAGTTGTCATTCCATGAAAATGGGCTCTATGAAGAAACTACACCTCTAGTAGTTTTTTATTAACTCGGGCATATTTTGTACCGTAGTCGTCCTTTAATCAGTCGATTAATTGATTGATTGATTGATTGAATGGTTTATCGATTGATTGACACACCAGGTTAGCACAGACTCCAGCCCGGAGACGTCAGTCTGCCTGTGCGACCACCTGACAGCTTTTGGCGCCAGTTTCATGACTCCCCCCAACTCCATCGACTTCAACACCATCTGGGGCAAGTTCGCCAATCTGGGCAAGAACCCTGGAGTCTTCAGCACAGTCTGGGTCTTCATAGGCCTGTATTTCATCGGTCTGATCTTTGCAAGGCGCGCAGACAAAAGAGATGCCATACAGGTAAGAGTTTCGCACGGCGCTTTGAACTAGATCTTAATCTTGTGCAGTGCGCTGTTTATTTAGCGTAACCCGGCAGTGTGGATGCTGCCCTCCCTTTAGCCGAGACTACGGTACAGCTGTTGTTTCAAGAAAGTAAATATAACTTTGAACTTCGCTGTGTCATCTTATGTATTGAATTGAAAATGATAAAACTGTAAGACTATGTTGTTCTGTCATCCCTCTTCTCTTACATTGAGATTCTTTCATCATCTATTTCCGGAACAGTTAATTGATACTGAAAGGTACGGTATTAGATGTGCTTAAAGGCCCACTATGTAGGATTTTGGCCCAAAAATTGAAAATATTCTTGTGAACAAATCTTAATGTTAATAGCAGGTACTGACATGTACAACCCCTTTTCAGCATATTTTCTTCATTATTTCGTCTATTTTGGGTGGTTGTGAACTGTACAAAAACAAAACAAAAACTCCCGGACACCACCTCAATAGTAGATAAACAACAACATCCCAGTGCACTGGAGGAGGACCCCCATGGTGGTCTAATCACTTAGGCACACTTTAGACTGCCAGATGTCATGAAGCTCTTCTTCTTTGGAAACACTCATATCTTTTTCCAAGAGGGTAGAATACAACTATTAATTTATTCTAGAGAGTCTACTTTGAAGGGTATCAATAAAGTGTGGTTATTTTCCTTCAAAACTGCAAGAACTCTGGTAAGGATGATTTTTTACAGAAACTGGTGAACTGTAAACAGGCACCCCACTGGGCGATCAGCCTGATAAGAAGTACAGAAGCCATGTGTGGCCATGTGTTAGTTTCACACTGTGTGTTGTTTTGGATGGAGGATAACAGTTTTTTAAAGTTGTTTGTATGGTGCAGTAATGTTGTAACCTCCCTTCCTGAATATCGATAAGCAATTCTATAGAGTTGATAAAGCTTGCTATGCAAAGAAACAGTAGGAAAATCTACTTTCTGTATTGGCCTAAAACTACATAGTGGGTCTTTAAATGTATAACAGCATGCATGGGCCGGCAAAACCGATGTGTTACAGATACAAATATGTCTAGTAGATACCTAAAATGAATACCCCATGAAGTACGTAGTACGATCATGAAGCAATTTGCCGCATATTCCACACTTGATGTATCTACACTATAAGGTCGTTCATGATTCCGAGAACGAATGAGCAGCGACATGGAAGTTGGGTAACATGACAAATGTAAAGACCCTTGAGAAATGAACAAAACACGTCTGTACATTATTGTTTTACAAATTGAGAAAATGGTCGAGACGAGAACTGTTTCCAAGCCAGGAGCCTTAACCTTTGACCTTTCGCATGCGGATTGGTAATCGTGAACGAACTTATTGCCTTATTCCTCAGGCCGCCGTCTTTCCTCTACCCGACAACCAGCCGAAGCACACGCAGGCCTACCTTCTGTCGGTGTTCACCGGCTCCCAGCCCGGGTCTGGCACGGACTCCAGGGTGGTGTTCATGGTGACTGCCGAGAACGGAGACTCGGGTGTCAGGGCTCTGGGCAACCAACCAAAGGTAGAATATCCGAATGTTATGCTTGCAATCTTTCTTTGTCATGCACTTGAAATGAAAGACTGATTGAGGCTGTGATTTGTCTTCGGCAGAGAGTGTATTGACGACAGTGTATTATCATCAAAGTATAGTAGATAAGCTGGAACGTTCAGATAACGTTGAGTAGTAGAAGTAGTTGTAGTAGTAATAGAAGTAGTAGTAGTAGTAGAACTAGTAGTAGTAGAAGTAGTAGTAGTAGTAGTAGTAGCAGTAGCAGAAGTAGTAGTAGTAGTAACGTTGAGTCCCAAGCACACAAAAAATATTTTAAACGTTTTGGAGATTCAGCGCAGATTCGGGCTCTATACCATTGCCAATGAATGACCACATGGATGAAACAAAATATGCCCTTTAATTTTTGTGGCTTTCGAATAAAATGTATCATCATTGAAACCCGTAGCATTACAGATAGATGCTTATCATTGCAGGTTCTCAATAGGTCGACGAACAAGATGTTTCTAATGAAAACGGAACAACATCTTGGGAACCTTCAGAACCTTCATATTTGGCACGACAACAGCGGGAAGAGAGACCGAGACTCCTGGTATCTGGACCGAGTAGTAGTTCAAGACCTGCAAAACAACTCAACGTAGGTTATCTTTGCGTTGATTGTTTAACCCTCAAACACCTGAACTTTATTTGCGACTAAAATGACCGAACGGGCTCAAAAATGACCCCAAAATATAAATTCCGTAAAATCCCTTTTCACTTTTTTCGCTGATTGTTATCCGTACATTGCTTCAACAATGTAAGAGGAATGTTTTGGCATGTTTAGGTATATGAATGATTCCCGTTCATTATCGTAATAGCACATTATTTTTGCTGGGGTCATAAATGACCCCAGTCGGACTTAAAAGACTTTCCTATATAATGTCAACAGTTTTGTGCCAATCTCCCTAGAAAACGAGGAGAGCTTTGAATGAATGTCTACTGACAAAGTCACGGAAGGAATTTTTTTTCCTATCAAACATGTTCAAATGGCACGTCAAAATCCACGCCTGGGGTAAAAAATAACCCCGTTCGGGTGTTTCAGGGTTAAAATAGAAGTTCGCTACTCGAGTAGCCAGATACCACAAATACAGGCTTTCTTTCAGTAATATCTATAGTGGAGGAAACGTCGTGTTATATCATATCGAGTCACTTTCTATTTGAAGTTGTGTATCTGAAAGTACATTTTTTTACCAGTACTACATTTTCTTCCAAGATTTGAAAGAGTCCCTTACACCTTCATTCAACGACCTCGCCGCGACCCCGTTGCGACCAAAAACTTAACAGATCGCTAAATGAATTTCTTGATCGAAAAAATAATCTGTTTACGCATTGTGTGTTGTATTGTTTTTGTAGTCAAGCGTTAAAATTTTGCATGATATCCAAATTATGAAATCAAGGGATACACAGATCTAATTTAGGCCATCTAGTGGAAAGGGTACCTTATATAGTGTTCTTAATAATATTTTCCAAAAAATGAATTTGTTAAGACTTATTGCTTACATTAATGTTTATTTTACCTATCGTCCCTGATATACTGTTTCGTCGTCGCTGGTAATCATGAACTTGAACTTACCGCTTTCTCCTATTGGCTAATTCAGTTACAACTTCCTGTGCGATGATTGGCTGGCTGTTGACAAAGGCGATGGCCTGATTTACAAGAACATCCCGGCAGCCAGCGAGGAGGATCTGACGTCATTCGGGTATCTCTTCACCACAGCAGCGAAGAAGAACTTCATCGACGGACACTTATGGATATCAACTATAGCGGTGGGGATTTCTGCAAACTTCACCAGGGTGCAACGTAAGTACATATTTCATATTATGAATGGTTTATTCAATTAAAATACATCGCAGCCTTTTGGGCTGGATTGCGTATCTTATTACAATTTAAAAACAAACAGATCATTTTCCTTAAAACACCTACAGTAGATCAAGGTCTTTACATATCGAATAGACTCTTACATTCTATGATCATCACAATCGAATATTAAAAAACTTGACAAACACGTAGTAGTTAAACAAAGTTACTTTCACGTGTACTAACAAAGATAGGAATCAAAGAGTATCATGGTACATAGCTTGCAGATAAACGTATTACTTAGCTGTTCAATAAACGTGTCAAATAAGGAATTGGTGAGTCTCTATATCTGTTTGTTCTGTATTTCAAAGTTTTTAACTTGTCCGAGTGAGAAAGTCGTCTTATTTGTTGTCGATCTTGTAGACACGTGGATACAATTATTAACTGCAACGCAAAGCCCCTGTCACACATAGCCAGTTACCTTTCACTTTCCTGTCCTTTTACCGACTTTGATCATGACTTCCCGACCTTCTCCAGACCATGTTTGGGAGCTAGTCGTGAGCTAGGTCATCTATGGTTGGCAGTTGGTCAGCAAAATTGCTTGTCTTTAGAAGTCCTCTGCTACTGTAACAACAGACTGTAGAATTTAAAAAAAATCAAAATTGAGAAAGACATCTTCGGTTTGGATGCGATCAGAGGAGCAAACTGGTGACAGTGCTTGAACAGGATGGATTCCAGGCTACTCCCAACTCAGCGCCAACCTTGGTTGGAGAATGCTCTTCAGCAAAGTCGTGGGAACGTCTTGAATGTGTGCTACGGATACGTCTAAAACGTGTTCTTGCATTGCATGATGTTCTCATTTTGTGGGGTCGTGTGGCGCAACGGCAGAGCGTTTGACTCAGAACCAAGAGGTCCCGAGTTCGAATCCTGTCATGTCACCTTAGGGAAACGAAGGCACTTTACACGACTTTCCTCACTTCACCCAGGTCTAAATGGGTACCTGATTTCGGTTGGGGAAAGTCGTATCTAGGTCGCCTGGTGGCGCCGAATGGCAGCCACCCAGACCCTTGCGACAGCTCCACAAAATGCTAGTGTGGATAAGATATTATATAAGTGAGTATTGTCTGAAACCTGTAACACCCTGCATCAATTCAGCGCTAGAAAGGCTGCCATTGCGGGTAATTTTTGACCAATAAAAGCCATTATCATTTTCATTTTTCATTTGTTTGATTCAAAAAGCTAGCTTTGAGCATTCTTCTGCCGAGAAGTGATGCAAATCGTCTAATTCCCTAATGCCTTGTTATCGTATTCCCAAGATGGTCGTGTTGTTTCTCCTTCTTGTTCTGCACCATGATGCTAACGCCGTGTGGTACTTTTGGGCTCTGATTCGCAATTAAACCTTTGTGTGTTGGATACTATAGTATCAGTATACATCAGACCCTTTTCCTGGACCTCTGACAACTAAAAGCTTTAAATATTCTACAGATGTTAAAAGGTCATTGTCCGTGAAACGGAGTTATTGCATTTGGTTGCTGTGTGTTTGTGGGGGTTGTGTTGTTTCACGTATTAGCATTTCAATGCGAGGCACGTCGACGCTAACCGGGACAGAAGATAAACCCAAAGATCAGATGCAGGAAGTGACGGGTCAGAGTTGAGTTGGTAAAACTACTCATAAATCAAACATGACAGTCAATCCTCGATAAACTTGCCGCTATGGAAACCAAGAGTTTCTTGACCTCATACCTCTTATCTCTGTCAGTGTCTGTCTCCAAACTCTTGTTCTATGTTGTATTTCTAGGCTGGTCGTGTTGTTTCTCCATCCTTTTCTGCACCATGATTTCCAACGCGATGTGGTACCGGACGGACGACAGTGTGGGGTCCCCCTCCGTGCTGAAACTCGGGCCCTTCAGCTTCAGTCTCCACCAGCTGTACGTCAGCGTCATGAGCAGTCTCACGGTCCTGCCGGTCAACGTCGTCATCGTGCAGATCTTCAGGAGCACCCCAAACTCTAAGAAGAACGAGGTGGTTCCGGATATTCCAGGTTAGAATAATCAGCAGTTTATTCGTCCTCGAGGCTCAAGGTTAATCTCCAAGCAGATCTGACGGTTGCAATGACCGGATCCAACTGGCAAAAGGAGTTTTTATTGCAACCGGAGGCAGTGACACCATTGAATAGAAATGATCCTCCCTATTTGAGTTAACGCAGATCTCCGGTTGCAATAAAAAGTCCCTTTGCCAGTTGTATACGGTCATTGCAACCGTTAGATCTGCTTGGAGATTAGCTCAAGGTAACAGTTACTCACTGGATGGACTTTGGAAACGGCCAGACGTTTCAGAAAGCACCCGCTATCTTTTGTCAGTGACTTGTCGTCTGACCGTTTCAAAATTTTGTCCAGTTGCTTGTGTAACTGCTACATTGTGTACCTTGATGTCTAACCTTCATCGAAACACCAAGAGCTGTTTATTTCTTTCTCTACTAGGCGATCTTGTAAGTTGCAGGGACAAGAAGTTGGCCTAATCGAACCTCTAGTGAATGCAATAGGTCAAGTGAAGTCGAGTCAAGCCCATTCAAATCCTTTATCTATGGATGAAGGGATGTGTGAAGTTGTGGTTTACGTTACAAACAATATTGACTGCATGTGTCTACATGGCAATGTGTGCCATGGAACACTGTAGTCGGCTAGTGTTCATTTGCTATGAAAGTAGCACAGAAATTTGGTTTCTAAAATGTTGATTGTTGATATTGTTACTGCAATCTTGAGTGTGATTATTAGTGCTGTCACCAGTCCCACGCTCTTTCTTTAGTGAACATTGACCGACAAATACGTAAAGTTTCTGTATGTCACCCGCAGGTCTAGGTCAGACTCAAGGCAGCAGAGACAAGATGCTGCCCTACTGGTTCATGTACGTGGGCTGGGTGCTGGTGTTTCTGTCGTCTGCCGTCTCCGCCTTCTTCACCATCCTGTACAGTCTGGAATGGGGGAAAGATAAAGCTGACGCCTGGCTCATCACATTCTTCCTCTCTTTTGTAGAATCGACACTCATCATTGAACCACTGAAGGTACCGGTCATTTTCTGTGTTCATTTGTTCCGCATAACCGCGCCGGTAAACCGCCTTTGACGTAAAATACCACTTATGGTACCAAGTTTGATAGGTTTGATCTACTGACACCGGGATGAACTCCTTGCCTTTACGATAAGTGTTTGTGGTGGGTTCTTTAACGTGTCCATGATTTAACAAATTCCAATCCAGAAGGACGTTTCCCTAACTATAACCGAAGTTAGGTCATTTTCACCTGCGTCGAGTTAGAAAATAGGTGTTGAGTACCTTTCCCAAGGGCACAGAATAAGGGCATGGTAGGGATTAGATACAAACCGCAAGACCACCTTGCCATTGACCGTACGGCGATATGGTTTGCGCCATGTTGTATTCAATAAACAAATGTATTGATAATTAAGCAAGAAAACGTTATCTTTAAGGTTGTCATCGTGGCTGCTCTGCTCTCTCTGATGTGCAAAAAGATGATGGCTACTGGCGAGGAGCTCACGAAGAATGTTAAAGCACTTGCGACTATCGGTGACGACGAGACAGGTAACTCACAACATTAGCATTTTGTCAAGAGCTTCATCAAGTTGCAAAATTCTTTAATTTGTTCTGTTCACATACTTCGCTGCACTCCAAAGTGCAGTTTACCAATGATGATAGATACAGGGTAAGTAAGGTAATACATTTTTGCTGACTTTCGTCGTTTGAGTCTTGAAAACAGGTTTTTAAGGTACCGTTGAAGGGTGGCTGAGGAGTTTTGGGATGTTTTTTTTACAAACCCTTTATAAACCTTCCTCAACCTTAATATTTTTCAGGTAGTACATTATTGCAAGGTGATGATTTATGCAAATTAGTATGACGTCATGATTACGTCATCAAGATTTATAAGGCCACCCCCATTTTTAGAAAAAAGGCTCTCCTTGGCTTGTACTTCGATGTTTATCAATATAATTTTGCAGGAATGTGCCTAATAGTAAATCATCAAGAAATATGCGGGTCAACGAGTATATTTAGAAATTACCATTTTTGGCGATTTTATTTTCTGTTTGATAACAACGTATGTCAAAGGCACCGATATCGATTGTTTGCAAGCATTACAATAGCAAGAAACAAAGGAGTGCAATTGTCGAACGGAAGGCGGTGTCCCCAAACCCGAAACTACAATGCAAACCCAAAATTTCGCCTGTACTTGTGGGTCATTTTACGATATAATCGGACAAGATTTTATTCAATACACCAAATTTTACGATTTTGGGGCTATACAGATAAGCATTGTTTTTACAATTGAGTGAATGCCATATGGTAAATGGTTTGGTGTTTTGTAATTCAAAACAGATAGACAAAATATACTGAAAAAAGGTATACAAATAATTGGCATATACTGTACTGTCTAGTAGTTGCTTCAGGCGATGCATGGAGTCAGTATAGATTTAAATTTTTATGTATAAGTTAATCCCACTTATAGTGGGACGAGCCTTGCTCCAGGTATTATTTAAGCTAATAGTACGTATACGTGATTATGTCAAAGGTATGTCTGGCAGGTAAGTCTAGGAATATTACATAAATAATACAGATTAATCCTAGGAAAGACTAAAAATTGTTACCGAAACACCTAAGACCAATTATTACTAGACTGACATGGCATTTGTCGAAATTCGTGAATCCCACTTTTCGTACACTGTTGATATCTACATGTACATGTTTGTGTGGACCTTAGATTTATTCTACTTGCTATTTAGATGACCAGAACCGATTCGTGAGGGAACAGCGCCGTAAAGGAGCACCCAAACTGGACAAGACCATCGTCCTACAAGCTGGGGAATACCGACAACGACGTACAAAAGTCAGCCAAACCATTCAAGAAATCGTCTCGTACTTAGTTTTTCTCGTTTTCCTCCTTTGCGTGGCTAACATCGGCGTCAGCAACCTGCCGTACTACCTGTATCGCACGGTGGAGTTGACGTTCAATGACAAGGTCTTCAAGGTAAGTCTGGTCGTTATTTCTAATCCCCCCCCCCCATAACTGTACGTCTTAATGTATTCCTTCCATCCATTGTAAGAACCAGGTCGTTTCTATGTTTGTTTGTTTCTACTACCATTCTGATATATAAGCCCAATACCTAATTTTCCTGATAATCGTAATAATTTTAGCGTTTATTAGATGCAGATTATCTTGTTTACTTTAGATTTCTCTTCTTTTTCTTCTTACCATACGATCTCTCTTTGATAAGGTTTTATCTTTTACTGTAAAATGAAAACAATGAATTAAAAAAAAAACGTTGGGACCGCATTGTTAGCAGCGACACCTAGCTGCAGTGCGAAGTACAATCAGTCAGTATTGTCCTGAGGAAGGTGACAGACGGTCTCTCAAACCGTTGTCAATATCCTGGATGTGAATAAATTTAGATGTGAAGCAATTATCTTCGCCAAGAAGATTATGTTTTCGGTTACTCCAGCTGTTGGGTGGGTCTGTCTGTATGTCAAGAGCATAACGTGAGAAACCTTTGATGGATCTTCATGATTTTCAGTAGGTGTGTAGCAGTTGTGTAAAGGAAGGTCAAGTTTGAAAATTGTTTACCTGGCGTTTTCCAACAGAACTGCAGCGGACTTTGCATTTTTTGTGTTTGTATGTAGGCAAAAAGAATTACGAAAACGTTAATGGATCTTCCTGATTTTTCTAATGTTAAAATGTCTACTTTCCTTACTATTATGTTTTCGTTGACAGGACATCACAAAAAGAGGGACAAAGGAGAACATGAAGCTATGGTTGGAGAAGACGGTAGTGCCGGAGCTGTTCCCGTTACCGAGGCGAACGAGACGCAGTCTGGACACTTCTGGTTCACCGATGATGACGAACCTGCCACTCTACAGGCTTACTGAGCCCAGGCTGCGGCAGCAAAGGGCGCTGGACAATGGTTCATATTTCCTTTTATTTATTCATCTATCTATTTCTTTATTTATTTATTCATTTATCTAATAATATATGGCATTTAAGACAGCTGGGTGGCCCATTCAATTTTGACAAATTGATCTTCAGTGTGACCTAGACTACAAAACTGTAAAATCATAAATATAACAAAATATAAACTTATGACAATATTATAACATAAGTAACAGAAGATTGTTAAGACATAAGTAAAACAAGAAATCGGAATTTGTAGATCTATTCTTAAAATTCAAAGTGATCTCGAACTAGTTTAGCTCAGTGAAGACTTAATCTTCCACTGGCCGTGACAGAGAAGACAGACGCTATTTACAGCATTTACAGGTTCATTGTACCAACGAAAATCCCCTAGCTCTTTCAGATATTAAGTACTATGAACAGTGGACAACGGCTTAAGGACTAAGACCTTTTACAGTAGCGTGCATGTCGCTTACCACTGGACTTCATACGCTACCGTTAGATTTCTATTTACGAGTTCATCAACGTTGAGAAAAAGCTTGAATATTACTATTAAGGGACCGAAAAATTCAAAACTTATAAGTGTCCCCAGATCGCCAATACATTGACTTGTGAACCGCCTTGTCTGATCTGAATGTTGCCAGTCTATGCCGTCCAGCGAGTTGCCATTTGATTCATATTGTATACATATTGTTTTCAATTGTATAGGCGACTGGATGGAGGAGAATGCTTTTCCTGGATGGAAATCTTCCGGACACGACAATGCAAGCGTTTCCAGGAATCTACAGTCCAGCTGGAACTATTCCGCAGCACTAGGGTACATCAACTTGCCATACGTTGCGACGCTTCAGTCCTTCTACGAAGGCGGCTTTAACGCACAGTTCGGCAAATCAAGAGATTCTGCAAAGGGAACTATTGCGTATCTCTATTCCAATAACTGGATCGACCGCAACACTCGCGTTGTTTTTCTAGAATTTGACTTGTACAACGCTAACGTAAACCTCGTCTGCATGTCGACCTACCTCTTTGAGTTCACGCCTATCGGAGCAGTGATTCCGACGTCGTGGATTTCTATATTCACACTCCATGACTATGGTGGGTCTCAAGGAATTCTGCGAGGATTCTTGGAAGTGGTCTTCATATTCTTGGTACTTCATTTAACCTGGAGGCTAGTAAAGGGAATTTACAGCAGTGGATTGGCCTTTGTAAGCGAGATTTGGAACTGGATTGAAGTGGTAAACTTGACGTTTTCTTGGATGGTGATTTTTGTGGGTGTGACGAAAATCGTGATTGTTTCAAAAACGGAAATTCCTGACCTGCAAGATGAGAGTGGTGAGTGTTTCTGCAATTCCTCTCTTCAATTTTCTTGCATGAGCTCAAAGTTCCGTATTCAGCTTAAAGGCCCAACATGTACCTTTAAGCAATAGCTAATTCGTGCAAGTAGCTCAGTCGGTTAGTGCATAGGAATAGGTCGCTTCAGGGGGATAGGGAGGTTGTCGGTTCAAGACCGGGGTCAGGGACCTTTTTTTTTCTTTTTTTAACATATGGAGGAAATATTTTCGCTAGCGTGTTCTTCTTCTTTTAATCCTTTTCTTCCAAATGCGCCCCGGCCAGCTTTCTTGTTCGTCCTCAAGAATATTTTCAATTTTGGGGCCCAAATCTTACATAGTACATCTTTAAAGATCATCGTTGGAAGTCCAAGCTACATGCATGATATATCAGACTGTTTATCAGATATCTGTTCCTAGCATTGAAATTTTGTTTGTTTGTGCCTTTGTTTAATAGACTCAAGATTGCTCTATTCAGCCACCAGGGCCGCTTTTCCGTGAACACGAAAGTTTAGCAGCATCACAGTGCGTAACTGGGCATACTTTCAGTTTTCCTAATGAGTCATATCTTCGTGTTTTTCCATTGCAGAAAACACGCATGAACGGTTAGCCCAGATTGCTTTCATCTCCGCCCTGTTCACCTGGACCATGGCGGCGGTAGTCTTCGTCAACACCGTCAAGTTCCTGAAGCTCCTACGGTTCAACAAGATCATCTCCTCCCTGTCGAGATGCCTGCGCGCGCTGTACAAACCACTCATGAACTTCATGGCCGTTTTCTTAGTCGCGTTTCTGGCTTTTACGTTCTTCGGGTGGACGGCGTTCGGTCGCGGTCACAAGAACTATCGATCTGCGATGGAGTCCGTTATCCAGACATTCATAATTTCGATCGGGAAGGTCTCCTTATTCATACCCATCACCAGAACCAACGAGTTTGCGAAGCTCTACTTCTTGGCTTTCATCATTGTGATGATCTACCTGATGATGAATCTTCTCATTTCGGTCATCAACGAAGCTCTGGCGATCCGGGGTGAGGCGCAGCTGCCACCCGAGCAGAGGGAGATCGCGGAGGGGATGAGGGAAATGGCGCTGCGGGTAGCCGGGAAGAGACAAGAAGCTCGTTTTCCAGGTAGGATTTGTTTTAGTTTAGCACTGACAACAATGACTATGTAGAGTCATGTAATAATTATCAACCTAGGATTGATATGTTCAGAGATTTGCCTTTCCCTAGAGATATCGTATAATAAAACTCATTGTCATTAAGTACTGTAGGAGCCGCCTCACAAGATATGTGTTACGCCGATGGGCGGTTCAACCGGCTTTTTAGATACAGGTACAGCAACAGGACGGTAATGAATATCGCTGGTTGTAAACAGTTCATCATGACTTTAAATGGATAGTTTACTCATGACAGTTACTCGTGCAATTGTAGCCAAATGTTTGTGATCAGAATCTCATCAAAAAGTTGATTTTTGAAATACCTAGTCTCGTTTCTGGCTGCGTCCTATGTTTTGATACACGTCGTTATGGTGTAACGTTTAGGATGTTTTGCCCAGAACCCAGAGTGCTATGTTTGAATCCCCTGACAGGCTAACGATGTCTCGTCCTTGGGAAAGACTCATAAACCGAATAACCTCACTCTACCCAGGTGTAAAATATCACAATGGTACCTGACTTCGGTTGAAGAGGTAAAAGGCAGTGGAAGGAGAGGAATGGGGTCCGCCTTACAATACCGTTACCTAGACACACATATAGTGGACAACGACCCATTGCCCCTATGACCTCAAAAAGGCCACGAGACTACCATTTCCTTCACGCCAAAAATTGTTTCTCTATAGCAACTGGATATAATTTTGAAACAGTCAGACGTTTCAGACAGCATCCGATGTCTTTCGTCAGTGACTAAAGAAAGTTCTGGTAGAACTAGGTTTAATACCAAAACTCTGACCGGATAGACGAACAGCATTAGCTCCTAAAACAACAGGAGCTAATTGATTCATTAGCATACAACCTTGCCTTGACTTATTATTCTATTGAACCATCTGACATTGTCCTTACTTCATTAACATATCTATTCAGAATTTTGGTATAAAACTAGTTCTACCAGATCTTTCTTTAGTCACTAACGAAAGATAGCGGATGCTGTCTGAAACGTCTGACTGTTTCAACATTTTATCCAATTGCTTGAGTAATTATTTTTGGCGTATCTTATTACCTGGATGTCTAACCTTCATCAACGTACCTTTTTTTTTATTTGTCACAGATCTTTATGCGTCCAAGTCGCCGACAGACGAGCTGGAGAATCTGCTGAGTGAAGTAGAGACTAGAGTTCGGGACATCAATGTCGAATGGAAGGAGATGGATAGCCAAGTTCTTCAGCGACTTCCAGAATTATCTAATGATATGATCCACGGCTCTAAAGACGCTCCGGCTTGCCAAAACTTTAAGGACTTGTTGTAGTTATTCCTGCCTCCTGAGGGCCTTAAGGGTAACCCAAGCAATATTACCACCCGAAAATCAGATTTTGAAAGTCAATTTATTTTGTCATTTCTATACATGATTAGTTCAAACAATACTATCACAATGTATAGCGACGTCGTTGTGATGTGAGAACTCACTGAAAATCGTCGCCGGGGTTTTTAAAGGCTCGCGAAAGTAAGGGAATCATCGTACTGCACATTTTAGAACGGTTTTAAAACGCCCAAAATATGAAGTTATTACGCAAAAAAAACACTTTTCGTATTAGCAAATGTCGGTACCATGAAGATTTCAGCATTTTTTTCATTTCCATATTTTGGGCCCTAATATTGCTTAAGTTGCATTTAAAGGAGAACTCAACTCCAGAAAGGGATGTTATTTTCCAGTAGATAATAATTGTAGGTAGCCAAAAATGTATACTATTTCATATTCATAATAAAGTACTTACTATGCCAGATTGCCAAATAAAAGTTAACTTGATATGATTTTGGAAACGGTCAGACGTTTCAAGTAACATCGACTACTTTTCGTCAGTGACTCTGAGCAAGATTTGTCGAACAGCAGTTTTAACCACGAAGCTACTTGAAACGTCTGACCGTTTCCAAAATCATATCCAGTTGTTTGAGTAACTGTTATTTGGCGTATCGTATCACCTAGATGTCTAACTTCATCGACGTATCAAAGTACCACTAGTCTCACACGCATTAAGACGTATTCAGTATTCTACTAAACTCCCAAAGGGTCGTTATGGCATTAGTTGCTAGAATAATTTGTTGTTAGCAAAATGTCTTCTGGTTTTTACGTTTCTATAATGTATGCATGTATTCATCTATCACGGTGTTGAAAATATTAACAAATATTATTTGGAGAGAAAAAACTATCCGAGTACTCTCAATTTACATTGTATAAGCAATCTCAGCATACAATGCTAAACTTTCTTCCATACTAAGGTATTCAAGGATCGAATTTTCGACGACCACTGTCGCCTTCTTCAGGATCAATAATGACCAATCACTGCCGAACGTAAACTCGCGAGAGTTACGGACATCTCAGCCTTTGTATACAATGTGCCTGACAATGCCTGATTATAGTTAGGCTTTGAAAACTTGTACTTTGATATCTTATCAATTTTAAGTCTTCGTGGTGTGCTATCGACCCTTATTTCTGCCGAAAATGCTTCATCGCGTAAGTCACCACAAGTGGAATTCTAAAAATAATTTGGCTGATTTTGAATTTATTGACACATCATTTATTGAAAAATTACACTCTCGTGTGGAGTTTAGTTCTCCTTTAAACTAGTTGAAGTGTTAAATTCTGTCCTAAAGAAGTTGCTACTGGGTCATAATCTGAAAATAACTTTATGAAATAATACACTGAATGCACTATTTCTATTTAGGTCTGATACAAGCATGCAAAAAAGGGAAGCTATACATAAGTGTAGCAGCACAAAAAGGATATTGACACGTTTCTAACAAGTACAATGAACATGCATAGTTTCTAGCACTACAAACCTGAGACTACTAGACATGTATGATGCAGTTAAACTCATTTCTCCTTCTCGAATGTGAAGTGGGTATCTCACAGGACTGCGCCTTATTGCGACGACTTTGCGAATTTTCCATTGCGGTCACTTGCGACGCACGGGTAAAATACTTGACATCTACAAACAAAATTGACGCACCTGGAATGCCACATTCTCCGTTTCGGCTCCAAATCAACTACAAGATAGCCTTATGGAAAATAACAGTGTTGAGATTGACTTAAAAGTCAATGTTCAATGATTATATCAAAAATATATTTTCAGTGATTGCGCTTCTTTACGCCATGTTGTACGCATTGCGCCATTTTGGCAATTGGGAATATTCTAAAATACTAAAAAAATTGGAATTTTGAGCAACAAATTTGAGCCGATTGGCGTCTTTCGCATTTTGGCGTAGTTCAGTTAGATACTCGCTTAAATACGTACAGGTATCAATCTATCATAGAAGATCATAGAATGCTAAGGGTAACATCAAGGCTGTTGAAGCTGGGTTTTTTTTTCAAAAGATGTGCGTCATTTCGATTTCCCTTGAATTAAGCAAATGTTTACAGTAGGAAATAGTGCTGCGTACCGGTACCGTACCGTAAAAAATGATTAGGTACGGGTCCAAAATACCGGATCATGAAGTACAGGTGTTCTATGAAATATGGTCCGGCGTGAGAATCTGTCCGGGGCGTGGCCTAAAAACTACGAAGGCCCACAAGTACAAAGTACACCAACGAAGACTAATGTATCGCCCTACCTTACTGTCTTACAGTAACAAAGCACTGACAACGAATTATATTATACGCGGTATCGTTCCTCAAAACACTTCTCAAACATGTTTAATCGCAATATTAAGACTCAAGTACATGTGTCCGAGTTATTGGTGACTGATTGTAACTAACCTAAGTCACTCAATTTGGAAGAGTAAGAGGGGGGACCACTTTCCACGGACCCAATGTGATAGAAGGTCGTGAGAATCTTTCCGCCTTACTGAAAATCGCGGTATCGTTAAACAAAACACTTCTCAAACATGTTTTATCGCAATGTTAAGACTCAAATGCATGTGTCCGAGTTAATTAGACTGATTTTAATAACCCAATTCACTCCATTTGGAAGAGTGTGAGGGGGGACCATTTTTCTACGGGCGGACAAAATGTGATAGAAGGTCGTGAGAATCGGTCCGCGCTACTGAAAATCATGGTATCCTTACTCAAACCACTTCTCAGACATGTTTTTTCACAACGTTAAGATTCAAGTAGATATGCCCGAGTTAAGAAGCTTGATTTTAATAACCTTAGTCACTCCATTCGGAAGAGTGTGAGGGGGGGACGACTTTCGAGTTAGGTTATTCCAATAAGTCTTATTAACTCGGACATATGTACTTGGGTCTTAACGTTGCGAAAAAAACATGTCTGAGAAGTGGTTCTTTAAACGATACCGCGATTTTAATGGGGCGGACAGATTCTCACGACCTTCTATGATATTTGGTCCGCCCGTGGAAAATGGTCCCCCCCTCACACTCTTCCAAATGGAGTGACTTGGCCGGGTTATTACAATCAGTCTTATTAACTCGGACATATGTACTTGAGTCTTAATATTGCGATAAAACATGTTTGAGAAGTGGTTTTTTGAACGATACCGCGATTTTCAGTAGGGCGGACAGATTCTCTCGACCTTCTATCACATTTTGTCCGCCCGTGGATAATGGTCCCCCCTCACACTCTTCCAAATGGAGTGAGTAAGTTTATTTCAATCAGTCTTACTAACTTGGACACTTGTACTTGAGTCTTAACATTCCTATAAAACATGTTTGAGAAGTGTTTTGTTTAACGATACCGCGATTTTCAGTAGGGCGGACCGATTCTCACGACCTTCTATGACATTTGGTCCGCCCTTGGAAAATGCCCCCCCCCCCTCACACACTTGCAAATAGAGTGAGTTAGGTTATTCCAATCAGTCTTATTAACTCGGACATATCTACTTGAGTCGTAACGTTGCGATGAAATATGTTTAAGAAGTGGTTTGAGTAAGGAAACCGCGATTTTCATCAAGGCGGACAGAGTCTCACGACCTTCTGTGACATTTGGTCCGCCCGTGGAAAATGGTCCCCCCTCACACTCTTCCGAATTGAGTGAGTTGGGTTATTACAATCAGTCTTATTAACTCGGACACATGTGATTCAGTCTTAACGTTGCGATAATACATTTTTAGAAGTGTTTTTTTAACGATATCGCGATTTTCAGTAGGGCGGACAGATTCTCACGGCCTTCTATCATATCTGGTCCTCCCGTGGAAAGTGGTCCTCCCTTACACTCTTCCAAATACAGTGACTTAGTTATTACAATCAGGTTCGTTACCTCGGTGAATAATTCTTAACTGTCATAAGGGTAGGCGCCTTTTTTTTTTTTCTTCAGGGACTGTAGTTTGGTATGTAGTACAGGAAAACACTATTTGTACTAATACTGTAGCTTTTTTAAGTAAACGAACACCTCGTCTTGTATGGTATTTGATTATCTCCATGAAAAAATGATTTTTCATGGAGATACTGTTTTCCGTGCGTTTGGTGTTTGTGTGTATGTTTGTGTCACCGGATGCTTAAAGTCAGCATAACTTTAGAACATGTACATGGATTGTAATAATATTTGGTATGTGGGTAGGTGTCAGGAAGAGGAAGGCCAAGGTCGATTTTGGGCCCCCTGTTATGTGTCACTGAAACTGCAATGACGTATTTGTAAAAATCTTCTAAGGAGAATCACTGTAGAAAAGATCGACAGATTGTCATGTTATTTAGTACACTGGTAGGTTGGACAGAGATGTACACACTTAATTGCAAGTTATGCAAATAGACTGAATTTGCATAAGTAAGGAGGAAAATCGTTTGCATGTGTGTCGCCGGATGCTTAAAGTCAGCATAACTATAGAACGCGTAGATGGATTGTAATTATAGTTGGTATGTGGGTAGGTGTTGGGAGAAGAATGGTCAAGATTGATTTGGGGCCCCCTGGTATGTGTCACTGGAACTGCAATGGTGTATTTGTAAAAATCTTTCAAGGAGAATAACTGAAGAAAGGAACGACAGATTTTCATGTTATTTCATACGCAGGTAGGTTGGACAGAGATGTACAAACTGAACTGCAAATTATGCAAATTTGGACTTGATTTGCATAAGTAATGAGGAAAATCTATATGTCTATCGTAGGCATACTATGACAGCTGGCACGGCCACCTGTTGGGTTCGAATCTGGGATAAGAATTCCCCAAGCAACCTATGGCACATAAATCACAACAAGCAGCAGCAACAACAAATAGCTGGGCAAATAAAATAAAAACACCACATATAAAAACAAATTTCATGGAGATTTGGGGTCTTAAGACTATTGTTTCATATATTTTAACGATGTTAAACCATACTCCAATGTAAACGGAACCTAGTTATGTTCTTTGAATAAAGATACTGACAAGTTGTAAATAGTTTATTTGATAATATTTTTCTGTCATTATTGAAGTTCAGAAAAACACATGTCAATTTTTCAAATTTTTCAGGTACAGGTCCGGACCTGTACCTAAACCTCTGTACCGGTACCTGATGTTACGTTTAGGTACGAGGCGCTAGTAGGAGATACGTCATACGTTGTCTTTATTCCAACACTTGACATTGTATTTGAAATACTCATATTTGTTCAAGAATTTCATGTATTCTCTCCCAGGTTGGCGAAATTTGACGTATTGGTCATTGCTCTTCTGGTTGTGGCCGATTTTTGCGAAGCTGCAAGCTGCCGACCGCAACTTTCCCAGCCCCTCGTAGAAAAATTCTGGTAACAAGAAAAACAAGAATAGAGTAGGAAAAAGGCTTTAGAAAAGACTTTCAATTAAGACTATGTTAGCTTAATTTGCATGAATTTGCATAAAGAGCCCTTAGCTGGAACCATGTCGTCCCACCATAGTACATCATACCTACAAATCATCGATAGCACATCAAAATGTCATTCTATGGTACTGGACCAATTATGTACGTACTAACTGAGCGTTCTGGACTTTATTATGGACATCGAGGCAATAGTCGAGACGAGAACTGTTTACAAGTCAGGCGCCTTTACCTTTGACCTTGCGCATGCGTATACATGGGGATATAAACCACAACGTATATGCTAAAGCTCTAGCATGAGCTGGCTAGGGCAAAGTTTTGACTAAACGGGAGGCATTTAACAACATGATGGTTTACGGAAAACGAGAAATTCTCACCGGTATGAGCGAATCGCGAGTACGCCGGATCGAACCCGACCTCTCTGACCTTGTCAGTGCGACCCAGGAAGAAGTTAGTGACCCGGTCCACCCTATGGCATTCTGGGAAGTTTTTCAATGTCCCGTATGTTCCAATGGTCTGGACAAGACAGTCCCCTTCCTCGTCTCCCTTCAGGATGTTCAGTTTCTTTAGGCTGATACGGTCCCGTCCCACCAAGCCAGACACCTTAAGACAAAGCAATCATCAAGGACCCTGGTCTGCAGCGACATCTAGCAAGATATACATGCACTACATGCATGCAATCGTAAGATTCTAGCTACATGCACATGGTGAAAAGAATCTATGATTCGATGTCCATAAACAGTTACTGTAATAGTCAGCAATTTCTGCTGTTCAATGCCTAACAATTATTCAGCTGTTTTTTTTTTCTATGAAAGATATAGTCATATTTTTACTGATCATGGAATGAATGAGTTACCGAAGTTTTCCCAATTCCCATTATCAATGTAATTGATATCAACCATTGTATTGGTTTCAAAAAGAAAGGCAAAAAACGCCTGATATAATTGTGTATCCCGATCAACTTACTATGTCGATGTCAGCATTGTCTAGAACATCGACGAATTTTTCTAGCTTGGTTTCCGGTATGAACAGGAAGTCGTCATCCACCCAGAGCATATAGGGAGTTTTCACTTGTGACACCGCCAGGTTCCGCCCAGCAAACCAGCCCTGTGGGAAGGAAGAAAATGCAAAGTAATTTTCTTTGGTGCACAATCTTATTTTTCTCTGCTAATGTACAGGGGTTGTCGTGTCCAGGCACGGAACGGGATACAGGCCGACTATCCGAAACTGTGCCCGGAAGCGCTGTCAATCACTGTGATTGACGGGCCGCGGGACAGTGACATACTTATTTACGTTTCCATATAAGGTAGCGTGGTTTTGTATAAGGCAGCGTGTTTTTGTTTCCCTCAGTCCCGCCATCTTTGTTTTTCGTGGCGCTTGATACGATCCACTACTATAAAGAACATACGATGCTAATGGAATGCATACGCGATCCACTAATAAGAAACATACGATCCTTACGGAATCCATACGATCCTTGAGGGAAACACATATCATAATAATTATCTTCGCCGAGTACTTGTACTCGGAGAAGATTATGTTTTCGGTTGAAAAATCTGTTGGGTGGGTCTGAATGTATGTCAGGAGCATAACTAAAGAAAGCTTCAATGAATCTTTATGATTTTTGGTAGGTGTGTTGTGGTTGTGCAAAGGAAACTTAAGTTCGAAAATGGTTCACCTTGCGTTTTTCAACAGTACTGCAGCAGACTTTACATTTGTTTGTGTTTGTATGTAATCAAAAAAAGAGACGGAAACGTTGATGGATCTTCATGATTTTTTGCAGGTGTGTAGATGTTGTGAAAACGGGGATCAAGTTAAAAATTGGTTCCCCTGGTATTTTCCGTTGGTACTGCAGCGGGCTTTGTGTGGATGTGTATTTGTATGTCGCCAGCATAACTCGAGAAGCTGTTGATGGATCCGTATGATATTTAGTGGATGGGTAGGGTTTACAGAAAGGAAGGTCAAGTTCAATAATGGGCCTTCTAGCGGGTACCTAAGGTACTGCAGCGGAGCTTCAAAATTTACGGGCATATTTTCTGAAAGTGCTATGGTCATGATTTTTGTGTGGTAGATAGTTCATGCCACAGAAAGTAAGTTCTGTAAATTTCGGCTCCCTAGCGGCTTGTTTAGAACTGCAGTGGGTGTTTTTGTTTTGACATTCGGACATGAATAACTTGAGAAGGGGTCGACAGATCGTCGTTATGTTTGGTATGTAGAGAGCTCAGATGGTGCTTTACATTATCAATGACTCATTATGCAAATCAGGAGCTAATTTGCATAATTAGTAAGGAAAGTTTGTTAACCTACTGCATTTCAATGGGACATGGGACAGTGTCAGGTCATGTAAACAGATGGCCTTGTATAAACGTACATGTAGGTCAAATAAATAAACTATTCTCCAGGCAGAGGTGTGGGTCCTGCTGGTTTAACGCGTTCATTTTAGGCATTTTTGTTCAACACGGTTGGCGACATAACGAAATAGGGACAAAATAGAAAGCCAAGCGGGACAAAAACACCTAAAAACACGTCAACCACCAGTTAGATTTATTCTATTCATATATATTGACTGTACTATTTCATCATCACTTTCAACTTACAACACTGCAATATCGAACCTTTGTGGCCCATATAATATCAACATACTCATATTTTTTCATGACCAGTTATAACATATATCAGCACACTCTACACATATACTAGTCCTGTACCACCAAATGATTTTTAACCATATCTAGACTGGACTCATTCGCCCCATCATAACTTCCAAATGGTATGGTGCATGATCAAATTTGCAGGGGGTGATAAGCACGTAAATATTAATCACTCTCCATGATAAGCCTTGATTATTTGGCGAAGATAATGTGTTCGTGGAACTCTAGTTCTGTAAGAATCTTACTTTTCTTAGTAGTGGATAGTATGCATTCCGTAAGGACCGCATGTATCGTAGCAAGGTGTTCTTAGTAATGGATCGTATATATTCCGTAAAATTCGTATGGATTCCGTAGCATCGTGTAAACACTTAGGTAGCCCTGAAGTAAACTGGAGACAAGATGGCTTCGGTATTGAGGTTGACCAAAAAAAAAATACAAGGTTGTGTTCCTAAGGATTACAGCCTTATCAAACTATTTACGGAGGTAAAATAGTTATGTTACACCGTCGGATATTGTATGATACATTACACTGTCTGAGCACATGATTGAATTATTCAGGTGCTGTAGAACATACGCCAAAGTGTGCTTGAATACAACAGCAAATGGTATAGAATTTGATATAAATCTTTAACGTGTCATTTTTCTGATCTAAAGCAGTGCTAAGATACCATTTGCACCCGATCCTTTGGTATACGTGTACTTTCCACATGTAAATCATGTATGACCTTCTAGAAGCTGTTCTCATAAAGTAATGGAAGTGTTGAATATGAATTCCACTTTGTGATGAATTGTCCAACTTATAGCAAAGAGAGAGATATGCTTTTACAGACTATTACTACTAAGACAAACTTCACCCTATCTGGTACACAGAGCGATATTTTCTATGTACTGTTGTCATGTCCGACTCCTATATCTATCTACATAGGTCAATTTCTCCATAAATCATTCGAAAAGCGAGACAGAATTACCCATACATGACTATATATTGTAACATGCTGAAGGGAGACCTCAAGCACAGAGGGCGAGGCCCTCCCACAACAGGAAAGAAACTCCGAGAGCTAAGGGAGCTCGCAAGATGCAAGGACACGTGGAAGAAGATGAAGAAAGACTGAATGCAGCTGCAGGACGTTTCAACGACTGCAGATGCAGAAACCAGTGGATGATGATGATGATGATATTGTAACAAATACACTGGTTTCGAAAATATTTTGTACTTAGAATTGTAGGATAGATTAGCCTTGTAGAACAGATTGTTGATTTCATGCCATGCATTGTACCATGTACGATTGTTGCGCAATAAAGTTCACTTCCCTTCATAAAAAAAGGGACTGAGAAATCGCGATTTAGTTAATCTCAGAGTCTAAGTTTCGTTCTTTGTCACAGGCCATGTGCGTGTAGAATATAGTCAGCTTATAGTCTTACCACACCGAAAGGCATGACGTAATGGTCCACATTGTCTCCCTGGAGATCCTCGACCGGGCGGCTGTCGTCTGCGATGACAATCCGGATAGTCGGGTAGAACTTCCGGATGCTCCGGATCAGATTCCGGACGGAGAAGTACCTCAGGAAGGTCTTGGTGACAACTGTCACCTTCCGGTCGATATTGTCGTCTGCAGGGCGGTTGCCGGGGAAACAAGGTCAGAGTACATATATCGACCTGCCCAGGTCATGAGGGGAGGGGGGTGTCTTGGTGAAACAATGCTATCCGACTGTTACTACTAAGACAAACTTCACCCTATCTGGACAAACTTCACCCTATCTGGTACACAAAGCGATATTTTCTATGCATTGTTGTCATAAGCAACTCCTATATCCATATACATAGGTCATGTTTTCTATAAATCATTCCAAAAATGAGACAGAACTTACCCATACATGACTATATTGTAACCCCAATACTGTATCGATAATATTTATGTTTAGCCATACCTAGTATGGCTAAACATATTGTTTTTATGTTTAGCCATACCTAGTATGGCTAAACATATTGTTTTTATGTTTAGCCATACCTAGTATGGCTCAACATATTGTTTTTACTCATGTTTCTTCTCCTCCTCCTCCTCCTGTCAAATCTTTAAATCGATTCATCTCTGTCATTTTTTGACCAAATGACCTGAAATTTGGTACAGAGGTAATGTAGGCAAAAACCAATGTGCGCTTTTTTCCTTTTTTTGATATTGACCTTGAAAGTGATTTTATTGAGGTTTTTAGGCTATTTTTAGCATATCTTGGCCTCCTGCACCCTGGTATTTCAACCGAATGACCTGAAATTTGCTGTATATGTGGCTTGAACAAATATTTAAAGGACTACATTCCAATTTTTGGCATACACATATTCAAAACGATTTTTTTTTGGCTTTCTTGACAATATTTGCCACTTCTGTCACTTTCAATACTACACATGACCTAAAGGTCATTGACCCCAAGTGCCTTGCACCTGGCCTTGCATGCCTGTGAGCCTTGCGACCACCTGATTGGTCAATTGGGTTAATCCAAGGAGGTTATATAGACTTGGTTAATCTAATAATCTTGCATTCCTGGCGCAGGTGTGCTAGTATTCATGCCAAATATGGTATGGGAATTCCTAGGACATGTGATTACATGGCTTTGTTCACTCTTTTTTTAACAAAGATACACATCTCCGGTTCCTATGTATTAAACCAAAATAATGTGAAATCTGGTATGTGACTGCCTTGGTCATGTACACAGGCCCTCATTCAAATGTTTGGCATACAGCCTTTCAAAACAATTTTTTAAACAAAGAATTTTTTCGTTTCGTTATTTTCAACCCAAAGTACATTCAAAAAAAGGGGTGTCACATTTTTATATTTCACCCATACTATCGCTGAAATATGTTGTTTTTGGTAATTTCCTTCTTCTCCTGTCAAATCTTCATAAATATGTATACTATGGAAAACTTCATTCTTCCCTGGGGTTGATCTTTCTTAATTCAATTTTGAACTAGGTTGATTATGCGCAAGAGTGTAATTTTCAGCGGATATTTTTCGACTGGTTTACATGGAAATGGCACGGAATATCCCATTCTTGCAAGGGGAGGATTCTTTAATTATTTCTTTCAATTTTGAGCTGGAATGATTATGAAAAAGTCCATTTGTTAGCAGAAGTGTATTTGTTAATCAATAAGTGGATATGGTTGTGGACTGGTCCACATTGTGTTGAGGTGCTACTGGAAGACTCAATTTTGGACTGGGGTGATTCATTTTTTTAGTGCAAGTATTTTAGAATGGTCCATTGTTATTTTGGGAGAGTCCATTTTTTGCATGGCGAGGAGTATGGCTAAACATGCTGTATTTGCTCGCAAATGTTGCCTTTCTAGTTACTCATGTTTCTTCTTCTTCTTCTTCTTCTTCTTCTCCTCCTGTCAAATCTTCAAATCGATTCATCTCTGTCATTTTTTGACCAAATGACCTGAAATTTGGTACAGAGGTAATGTAGGCAAAAACCAATGTGCGTTCTTTTCCTTTTTTTGATATTGACCTTGAAAGTGATTTTATTGAGGTTTTTAGGCTATTTTTAGCATATCTTGGCCTCCTGCGCCCTGGTATTTCAACCGAATGACCTGAAATTTGCTGTATATGTGGCTTGAACAAATATTTAAAGGACTACATTCCCATTTTTGGCATACATATCTTCAAAACGATCTATTTTGGGCTTTTTTGACAATATTTGCCACTTCTGTCACTTTCAATACTAATAGGCGCGCGGCATGCGGACGCGTCCATTTTGATATTGTGGGGGAGTAAGTTGAATGTATCATTATTGATATAGGGTAAGAACAAGGTATATAGGAATGTATGCCTAAACAAATATGTCAAAGTAGTTATAATATCATAAAATGTAGATAAAAAGGATATAACGCCGGGTTCAACACCTTTTGCTGTCGAACTTGCATACACATCCCCCCGCTGCATGTCGGTTGGAAAGCTTCTGCGGAATTTTCCATCACTAGTTAGCACGCTAGCAGACGACACTCTGCGTCACGACCAACATTTTTCTATCGTCAGATAGCAGACAGTACTAACGTTACCAGGTAAGAAGGGCTTAAATATCCCGAATTCCTTCCCTACATTGTTATCTTACGTATAGAGATATTTTTGGTAATTGAGAACTCTAAATATTTTGTGTCGCTTTCGTTTTGTAAACACATTTGAAAATGCCCGCTCTGTAATTTTCCATTCATGGGACCGCAGGCAAGTGCTACACCGGCGTCGCAGTGTTTTCGGAATAAAATAATTACCGTTCTCCCTTTAAAACAACCGCCACCCAGAAAATCTTTACATTTCCAGTAAGTAATAGTTACTTGACATTTAATTGATGAATACATTGATAAATTTGATTTCTTTTTGTAGTCACGTTTTATATGTGCGTATTACATTTTGTTGTTTTCATAATTAGCACGTTCGCCCGCTGCAGACGACGGAATTTTCCATTCACGTGACAAGTGACCGCAGGCAAGTGCTATACCATCGTTTTTGGAATAAACCCCCAATCCGAAGACACTTTTGGGCCTTACCCTGGAATTTGTTTACATTTTTAGTAAATAATGGTTACCTTTTATTAAATAAAGAAATAAATAAAATATATTTCTTTTCGTGGTCACATTTCGTATGTTACGTTTTGTTGTGTTCCAGCATGTTAGAAACATTTAAATCGGCGGGTACAATATTGATATAAGTTTCGAAACTATCACAACATATAGATTCATCTTTTGTTCGTACAGTTTCGAACATTGGTTAAATGAGCCATACGAAAGCAATTTACACGTCCCTGCTAAGTAGCTGATAGCACCTAATAATAGACCAATAAAGACGCCCCACCGCGAGAAGCCTGGCAGGCGATCGTAGGTGTTTTGTTTACTTTCGCGGTATCAAAAATTTCCACGTGAAGAACGCGGTTGGGTACTCCCAAAATCCTACTACGCCGGACAGAAAAGTTTCCATTAAATTTGTTAGAAATCTTGAATAGATCTAGTTTTCTATTGTTAAAAATCCGTTTCAAGGAAACACGACACACACCACGCTACCGGCACGGTACGGGGGTGTCGCCAGCCGAACAAATTCCCCGCCGCTCACGTTAACCCGCACCCGTTGTTTACGTTTGGAAGAGGTGAGCTGAGAAACACAACGCTCGTTCAAACCTTACTACCGTTGACTGTCACGCCCTTCGAAGCGGTAAACTACAGTCCGAAGATTTCTGTGTGTCCTTCAACAACTACAGATAATCGAAGACTCATCACTGCATGGCTAACACAACAAAACAACGAGCGCGCTCAGCTTCTGTACTTATCGCCTCGGCAAAGTTTGGCGACAAGCTGGAAGTTTGCTTACGAGGAGGAAAGACCGGACATAAACATTTTACGTGATTATCGGGAAAACACCATGTTCCGTTGAACTGGGTGGTTAAACTGCAGTTTAGGAAATTTTATAACAGAAATTAACTTAAATCAATGATTTTGTGAATGTTTATTTCAGCATTAGTTATTCCAGATATTTTCAAACTCCAAATTCTTCAACACAACACGGGAGATCGATTCTCCTCAGACTGGCGCGCAACTCCTGACAAAATTGATTGATGATCTCTCTGCCGCCGACTTCATACATGATCAAAGACATCAGAGGCGGGTGGAGGGCGGTGCGCAGGGAACTTGAATATATAATGTGGCGAAGTTGTTGCACAAGGAATTCTCACGCTGAGGGGTACATGAAATAATGCTTACAAAATAGACCTCTATGAATCGGGCCACATTCAGCAATGGTAGACGGATTCGGGGCATGCCGCGCAAAACACACGGTCTCACTGGGGACAGGCGTTTTGGTCCCGCACGTTGTCGCCGCTACGCGATCGAAAGCACGCCGCTGTCTGTCTCGGACCAACACGCGTCTCCCGTGATGTGTAGCGTCCACCAGGCTTTCCTGCGTACGGGCGTATGGATCGTAGAATTCGGCAAAAAAGGAATGATTAGGCCAGTAGAGTCAGTCCCCGGTAAGGTCAATGATTCGCCCTTTTGCGCTTGTAACGTTAAATGAATTTACCCTCTGGTGGTCAAACTTCACTGACAAACATTCTCCCTATTTTTATCATGAGCTTGCGTTAGTCTGGTACTATTATGTGCCGGGAATGTTTATCTATCGCGCGCCTTGGAAGGAAGTTCAACCATGATAAATGGTCGGCCTTTGTGAAAATTTGGAATCCCATGCTGTTGATTTTCGTGATTGAATCTGTAGAAAATATATTTTCATGTCCACGGTGGTCAAAAAGGCCTTGATTTTTCCTCACTTGTAAAGCATGCATATTGATGAGGAATCGATGTCAATCACCTCTGTCACTACTGGCAACAGCAGCTGATTGGTTTACGCCTTTGCAGGCGGGAACTAGATTTGTTTTGGTTGCACCAAGCCGAGCAGGATTTTGCCCGCGAACTTGTCCTTTTCAAATGCACGCCTTGTCTCCGCCTCTATTGTTCTCTGGTTAACACATTAACAATACCCCAGCTCTCATTTCAATCATTCCCACGCTCTCAAGCTTCATACTGACACCACCGTTTCAATTCTTTCTTAGCTATACTGTATTTTGGTCTATCCTACCACACAGAACGCCCAAACTAAGGCCATCAAGAAATCGCAGTTTCCGCCATAACTCACCGTAATTCCCGGCCGAGGGTTCTAGACTATATGCGCAACCGCCGGAGACGCCGCAGAACCCGCCGATATGATAAACAATACCCCGGCCTTTATTCCCTACATTACTTTCTTAAACACGCAGAAATTTAAAATTAACAAATAGAATTCGAATAGTTCATAGATGAAGTCGAATATTTTCATTGTAAACATTGAATTTTACCACATACAGAGACCCCAAAACGTAGCACTCACCTTGATACATTTGCGTGTTTGACAAGAACTGGTGTACCGACGTGTCTGGCGCTGTCCTACACAGCCACTCAATAATCACACCCTACGTTTTCCGATCTAAAAACGTATTCTTTCTAATAACAAATTCCTTCTCGTCATTTTTGTACTATAACGCGGCCTAAAGACCGTAATTCCATCGTGGTAACAGTGTACACGCCAGCGTTTGATATGCCGAATGTGTAAGCTTGTGCTGACACTAAAAATTTCCTGCCAGCTTTGACTGGTAGAAAAAATGGTGCATTCCTATACAAAGGAGATGTACGTTGTATAAAGATACCCATGAGTAAATCAATGAGTAAATCAACTGCTGGGGAAATACGGAAGAGATCAGAGTGTGATTGTTTGACAGCAGTACTGGATTTTCCTTTGTTTTCAAACCGACGCCATGTTCCGACGCCATGTTCTGGTTTCTTCAGATAACACACTTGCGGGTCTTATTCGTGTATTTTTTTTACATTATTTTACCCACGCGTATTTCAATCACCAATGGTACCGTTCAGGCGTCTTTTTATTAGAAATTGGTCGAGGTTTCTGTCTCTACAAACCCTCGCGGCCTCGTTGGTAGTTGAAATTCGCGGGTAATTATCTCGCTTGGTCCGGGCGACAAATACAATGGAGGTATTTCCCACTCATTTGCATCTGGATTAACCGCCCCAGAACAGACGCTAGCGAAGTACTCTGATCTTTACCGACAAGCTCATTATCTTTCCAGAACATAACCATTCTTCCACGTGAAGTTCTAACTAAAGCGTTTGATTCGTATTTTGGGTGATATCTCCCGATACCAACGCTAGAATTTCGACAAAAAAACAACCGTCCGAAAGCCAACTATCTAGCCGCCATCTTGAAAAAAAATTATAAGATTCTATTGGGCCGATAGGGAACTATGGGAGAAGACGTCCAAACAAATTGGCGAAATAAGTTAAAATCTCTCAGACATCAAAAACTACTCAATAGAAATTGGATTCAAAATTCCTAAAGTCTAAAGTATGTATAAAACTATTGTTTGCTACGTAAATTAGACCAAAAAGTCCATAGGTTCAAAGTTCAATGACCGAAAGCAACCTATACATACACGTATCAAACGCGGGTAATTTGAAGCGCCGTGTTCGCGGTCAACTCGTATATTATACAGATTTTCAAAGCGAACTAATGTAGTTTGCGTGTGCATGTATTTTTTTCTTAGTGCGATAATCAGATCATGCGTTATTTTGTGCAGGATTTGTGTTGTTGTTATTTTATACCGCTCGGCTAATGGCACCCCCGCTTGTGGGCGGGAAACTTTTGCATAACAACGCTGACAGATCCATAGCAACGTGACCACCGTGGTCGTTCATGTTTTTGGGACGGACGCCGGGACGGGGTGAATTTTTTCTATCATAACATTTTCGTCCCGTCGGTAATGCAAATCGAATCGTGTTACACACGAGGCAAAACATTAAAAACGTGGGTCTAGTGGAGTGTTTTGGAGCGGGAAAATGCCGGATATTAGCGGTGCCGAACAGTGTACATCGTCGCGCGCGGGTGACGCTCCGTCAAAACAAATCCGCTGGTGGTCTAGCGCGGCCACCGAAAATAGACGGAAACACACAGGAGGACTTAGCACCTTCGTTTACGGGGCAATTGTGAAAATCTTTTGTTACAAATTGTTCGAACATTGAAACATTTGGATAGATGGTTTGAAACTGTTCTAAATAAAGAGATTTTTGTGAAGTTACGTTCGAAATGTTTCCAACATATGTTAAATAAGTTCAAACATGTTATAAGTTTTAATTCTTATTGTTTGAACAGTTTAGAACTATTGTGACTTAGACATTCTTTTAATCAAAATAGTTCAAACATATTACAAATATTATATCAAAACCCTCTCGGTGACTTGGAACTGACTCGTATTAAACCAAAATGATGCAAAATTTGACATGTGTCTGCCTTGGTCATGTACACAGGCCCTCATTTAAATGTTTGGCATACAGCCTTTCAAAACAATTTTTGAAATAAACAATTTTTTCGTTTCGTTTTTTTCAACCCAAATGTATACTATTGAATCATGCATTCAAACAAAGGGGTGTCACATTTCTATATTTCACCCATACTATCGCTGCAATATGTTGTTTTTGGTAATTTCCTTCTTCTCCTGTCAAATCCTCATATATATCATTATGTATACTATGGAGAACTTAATTCTTTCCTGGGGTTAATTTTTTAAATTCAATTTTGAACTGGGTTGATTATGCGCGAGAGTGTAATTTTGAGCGGATATTTGTCGACTGGTCTAGTTTACATAGAGATGGCACGGAATATCCCATTCTTGCAAGGGGAGGATTCTTTAATTATTTATTGCAATTTTGAGCTGGAGTGATTATGAAAAAGTCCATTTGTTAGCAGTAGTGTATTTGTTTATGTGGATATGGTTGTGGACTGGTCCATATTGTGTTGAGGTGCTACTGGAAGACTCCATTCCTGTTTGGAGAGACTAATTGTTTTTAAACTCAATTTTGGACTGGGGTGATCCATTTTTTTAGTGGAAGTATTTTAGAATGGTCCATTGTTATTTTGGGAGAGTCCATTTTTTGCATGGCGAGGAGTATGGCTAAACATGCTGTATTTGCTCGCAAATGTTGCCTTTCTAGTTACTCATGTTTCTTCTTCTTCTTCTTCTTCTTCTCCTCCTGTCAAATCTTCAAATCGATTCATCTCTGTCATTTTTTGACCAAATGACCTGAAATTTGGTACAGAGGTAATGTAGGCAAAAACCAATGTGCGTTCTTTTCCTTTTTTTGATATTGACCTTGAAAGTGATTTTATTGAGGTTTTAGGCTATTTTTAGCATATCTTGGCCTCCTGCGCCCTGGTATTTCAACCGAATGACCTGAAATTTGCTGTATATGTGGCTTGAACAAATATTTAAAGGACTACATTTTTGGCATACATATATTCAAAACGATTTATTTTGGGCTTTCTGGACAATATTTGCCACTTCTGTCACTTTCAATACTACATATGACCTACAGGTCATTGACCCCGAGTGCCTTGCACCTGGCCAAGCTGGAAGTTTGCTTACGAGGAGGAAAGACCGGACATAAACATTTAACGTGATTATCGGGAAAACACCATGTTCCCTTAAACTCAGTGGTTAAATTGCAGTTTAGGAAATTTTATAACAGAAAACAAGTTAAATCAATGATTTTGTGAATGTTTATTCTAGCATTAGTTATTCCAGATATTTTCAAACTCCAAATTCTTCAACACAACACGGGAGATCGTTTCTCCTCAGACTGGCGCGACACTCCTGTCAAAATTGATTGATGATCTCTCTCTGCCGCCGACTTCATACTTGATCAAAGGCGGGTGGTGGGCGGTGCGCGGGAAAACTTAAACATATAATGTAGCGAAGTGTTGCACAAGGAATTCTCACGCTGAGGGGTACACGAAATAATGCTTACAAAATAGACCTCTATGAATCGGGCTACATTCAGCAATGGTAGACGGATTCGGGGCATGCCGCGCAAAACACATGGTCTCACTGGGGACAGGCGTTTTGGTCCCGCACGTTGTCGCAGCGGTGCGTCGCCGCTACGCGATCGAAAGCACGCCGCTGTCTGTCTCGGACCAACACGCGTCTCCAGTGATGTGTAGCGTCCACCACCAGGCCTTCCTACATGTCCTACGTACGGGCGTATGGATCGTAGAATTCGGCAAAAAAGGAATGATTAGGCCAGTAGAGTCAGTCCCCGGTAAGGTCAATGATTCGCCCCTTTGCGCTAGCTTGTAACGTTAAATGAATGTACCCTCTGGTGGCCAAACTTCACTGACAAACTTTCTCCCTATTATCATCATGAGCTTGCGTTAGTCTGGTACTAGTGACTATTATGTGCCGGGAATGTTTATCTATCGCACGCCTTGGAAGGAAGTTCAACCATGATAAATGGTCGGCCGTTGCGAAAATTTGGAATCCCACGCTGTTGATTTTCGTGATTGAATCTGTAAGAAAATATATTTTCATGTCGTTCATGTTTTTGGGACGGACGCCGGGACGGGGTGAATTTTTTCTATCATTTTCGTCCCGTTAGTAATGCAAATCGAATCGTGTTGCACAAGAGGCAAAACACTAAAAACGTGGGTCTTGTGGAGTGTTTTGGAGCGGGAAAATGCCGGATATTAGCGGTGCCGAACAGTGTACATCGTCGCGCGCGGGTGACGCTCCGTCAAAACAAATCCGCTGGTGGTCTAGCGCGGCCATCGAAAATAGGCAGAAACACACAGGAGGACTTAGCACCTTCGTTTATGAGGGCAATTGTGAAAATCTTTTGTTACAAATTGTTCGAACATTGAAACATTTGGATAGATGGTTTGAAACTGTTCTAAATAAAGAGATTTTTGTGTAGTTACGTTCGAAATGTTTCCAACGTATGTGAAATAAGTTCAAACATGTTATAAGTTTCAATGCTAATTGTTTGAACACTTTAGAACTATTGTGACTTAGACATTCTTTTAATCAAAATAGTTCAAACATATTACAAATATTATACTAAAACCCTCTCGGTGACTTTGAATTGACTCAAATATGTTGTTTTTGGTCATTTCCTTCGTCTCCTGTCAAATCTTCATATGTATACTATGGAAAACTTCATTCTTCCCTGGGGTTGATCTTTTTTAATTCAATTTTGAACTGGGTTGATTATGCGCAAGAGTGTAATTTTCAGCGAATATTTTTCGACTGGTTTACATGGAAATGGCACGGAATATCCCATTCTTGCGAGGGGAGGATTCTTTAATTATTTTTCAATTTTGAGCTGGAATGATTATGAAAAAGTCCATTTTTTAGCAGAAGTGTATTTGTTAATCAATTAGTGGATATGGTTGTAGACTGGTCCATATTGTGTTGAGGTGCTACTGGAAGACTCAATTTTGGACTGGGGTGATTCAGGTGATTTTTTTAGTGCAAGTATTTTAGAATGGTCCATTGTTATTTTGGGAGAGTCCATTTTTTGCATGGCGAGGAGTATGGCTAAACATGCTGTATTTGCTCGCAAATGTTGCCTTTCTAGTTTAACTTGTTTTCTGTTATAAAATTTCCTAAACTGCATATTAACCACTGAGTTTAAGGGAACATGGTGTTTTCCCGATAATCACGTTAAATGTTTATGTCCGGTCTTTCCTCCTCGTAAGCAAACTTCCAGCTTGGCCAGGTGCAAGGCACTCGGGGTCAACGACCTGTAGGTCATATGTAGTATTGAAAGTGACAGAAGTGGCAAATATTGTCAAGAAAGCCCAAAATAAATCGTTTTGAATATATGTATGCCAAAAATGGGAATGTAGTCCTTTAAATATTTGTTCAAGCCACATATACAGCAAATTTCAGGTCATTCGGTTGAAATACCAGGGCGCAGGAGGCCAAGATATGCTAAAAATAGCTTAAAAACCTCGATAAAATCACTTTCAAGGTCAATATCAAAACAAGGAAAAGAACGCACATTGGTTTTTGCCTACATTACCTCTGTACCAAATTTCAGGTCATTTGGTCAAAAAATGACAGAGATGAATCGATTTGAAGATTTGACAGGAGAAGAAGAAGAAGAAACATGAGAGAAAACAATATGTTTAGCCATACTTATGGCTAAACATAACTATCGACTTACACTTCATATAGATCTTCTAATCTAGGATATATTTCTTACACCCCCATTCGACAAGGGCTGCGACCTAAAATTTTACAGGTGGCTCAACGAAATTCATACATTGAAAATTATTTTTATTTTAGGTTTTTGTGTATTGTTTTCTTTTCAGTCATCCTTTTACACTTGCATGATATTCCAATTATGAAATCAATGGTTAGATAAATCCTGTTCAGGTCGCAGCGAGCGAGGTAGAAGTGCGATTACAGTGTTGTGGATTAGGGGCAATTGAAGGGAAACTCTAACCTTATGTTGGTCCTTATAAATGGTATCGTCGACTGAAAGTCCTGGAAAAAGATTGTGTAACGTTAATGTTACTAATTAATAGCCAGTAGTATGCACCATAAAAAGATGATTGAAATTCATCCTTAAGGAATGAATGAATGAATGAAGACCTTTATTAACATAAACTTAACTAAGGTGTAAGCGACATACACAGTATACAGTGCATAGTTTAAACATACATGGTAGACGAAAGTAAAATCTCATCGCAAGACTCTTCTCACATTGACCTCAAAAGACAACAAAATTGTACAACATGCTTCACACCTTTCTTTATCTTTAAGAAACTTTTGGATGTTCTTGTTCTGTAAGAATCTAAAAGAATAAAAACTTACCCGGAATGCCGATAGCTTCTCCCGGCACGACTTGTAGCCCCATAGAGGGATAACTCAGCTGACAGTGTCCCCTCACCAGCAACAGGGGGTCAGACATCCTCGATACTCTGGTAGTAGTGGGTATGTGCAGCAGATAAATCATTAAACTTTCGCCGTGATTTGGTGTTCGCGGCTTTTGCGGTGAACTTTTCACCGCGAATCCATGACACCGCGGATATGTGTTTCTACTGTGCTAAAAAAACCGAGAATCTAAAGCACCCCCCAAACTCGCGTTTTCCCGCTTACCGCGAAATAAAACCACAACCATCGTATTTAAATTTACATTAGCATCGTTGAGATTTGTTGTTGTTCGTTGTTGATAAGTTTTACCAAGAAATATTTGGCTGCCAACAGCCAAGAAATATTTACTCAGACGACAAACTCTGTGTTTTATTCAAACGTTAAAACGTTGTTTACCTTGTAGCGCCTAGTTGCACATAGGTCAACAAGTTTCCTTACTGTTTCCGTAGCAAGGGATTACGGAAAGAAAAGGGTTGCTTCTCGGACACCATTTTATGTCCCTTCCGAGAGACAAGTGCAACTCCAACCGAGGTGCCCCGTACGGTAAGCTTATTACCTGTCACGAAATTTCTCCAGTTCTTTCTTCCTTCGCTTCTTTAGGTCTTCCTTCTCGTCTTTAGCCATGGCCTTGGTGAAAGAAAGCGACTTTTCTTCGCAGACGCAGGGGCCTCGGTCAAGCAGTCTGGTGTAAAACGGAGGTAGAGTTTTTGTCAACACATTCCTTACGCCAAAAAGCAATTACTCAAACAACTGGATATGATTTTGGAAACGGTCAGACGTTTCAAGTAGCATCCACTACTTTTCGTCAGTGACTGTGAGCAAGATCAGTTGAACAGCAGGTTTATAACCACGAACTATGAATTGATATGCAAATAAAGAGAAGACAAATTTGTAGATAGTCCAATAGAAAGCGAATTAGACAACTCAAGACAAGGTTGAAATAAACAGGGGACAATAGCTCCTATTGTTTTAATATAGGAGCTAAAGCTGGTTTGCCCCCAAGGCTATGTCCCAAGTGCCAGACAGTTCCACCCTTAGCCCTCCTTTCCTGTTGAGGGTTGGATTGTATATCCTCTCATATATTGCCTCCCTTACTCCACGTTCGAACCAGCGGGGTTCGCGGTCAAGGATATCAGTGGATTCGAGATTGAACGAGTGCCCCTGGTTGTGTTTTAGGTGGTGGAAAATGGCTGAGGAGTAGCGGTTAGCGCAATGTTCTTTGTACCTTTCATTAAGTGATCGGGTTCTCTCTCCTATATAAGTGTTGTTGCAGTTGGGTTCTTCACATTTGAGTCTGTAGATGACATCGGCCTTGCTGCCTTTGCGGGGTCGGTCTTTAGGATGTACCGGTCATTGTCTGAGAGTTGATTGAGGTTTGAAGTTGGTGGCAATGTTGAAGTTTTGGAAGATCCGTCGGAGTTTTTCGGACACTCCTTGTACATATGGAATAGTGATGTTGGCCTTGTTTCTGTTGGTCAACGGTGTACACTTAGGTGTTTTCTTGGACTGGTCAGATGGTTTGAGGGCTTTGTTGAAAGTCCATCTTTGGTAGCCACATTTGCCCAGGGCACCTCGGAGGTGTCTATGTTCGTCTGTTTTGGCCGTGTCTGAGGTGATGATGTTGTCTGCCCGATGAAAGAGAGTTTTTATAACTGCCAGTTTGTGTTCCAAAGGGTGGTGAGAATCAAAGGCCAGATACTGATCGGTATGGGTCGGCTTCCTGTATACTTCGAACTGGAGGCGACCATCCTTCTCTATGATGGTTTTGGTGTCTAGGAAGGGGAGCATATTATCTTGACTCGACTCCTGTGTGAACTTGATGTTGTCATCTATCTGGTTGATATGTTCAAAGAAATCATCAGCTACTCTCTTCTTTAGTCTGCACCAAGTGTCATCTACATAACGGAACCAGTTGGCCGGGGGAGTGTCCTTGAAAGTACTGAGGGCTTTGTTCTCAAATTTCTCCATGTACAGGTTTACCACAATGGGCGAAACTGGTGAACCCATAGCACAGCCGTGCAGTTGTTGGAAGAATTGTCCTTTGTAAGTGAAGTATGTGCACCCCAGGCAGAGGTCTAGCAGCTTGCATATTTGGTCCACAGATAACTTGGTTCTGTCTGCTAGTGTGTTGTCAGCCTCTAAGGCTTCCCTGACTACTGACACCGCTTCTTTGGGGGGGATGCAGGTGAAAAGAGAGCACACATCATACGAAGTGATGATATCATCTTCGTCTAACTGGATGTCTTTGACTTTGTTTACGAAATCTGCACTGTTCAGTACATGGTGTTGAGACTTCCCCACTAAAGGTCCCAAAATCTTCGCTAGAAAACTTGCTACCCCGTAGGTGACTGAGCCTATACTAGAAACTATGGGCCGTAGGGGGACGTCTTGTTTGTGGATTTTGGGGAGGCCGTAGAAAGCAGGGGGTTGTTCCGATTTGGGTTTGATTTTTAGATAGGTGACATGATCCAGAGCTTCATCAGTTTCTAATTTCTTGAGGGCTTCAATGATTTCCCTCTTAAACTTGGTGGTGGGATCTCTTTTCAAAGGCTTGTATGTGTCTTTGTCCCCTAAGAGGTCCTGTATCTTCTTGTCATACTGCTCCCTGTCTAAGACTACTGTGCATCTGCCTTTGTCAGCAGGAAGAATCACTATGTCTTGATTAGTGGCCAAATCCTTGAGAGCGGTTTGTTCCTCCCGGGTAATGTTACTAGCAGGGGGTTTAGAGACTTTCAGAGTGGTAGCTACTTTAGTGCGTAAGGCTTCAGCCTGTTTGTATGACATATGGGCTCGTCGAATTGCTGACTCGGTCTCTGTGACAATATCGATTTTGGGGATTTTGTTAGGTGTTACTGCAAAATTTAGACCTCTAGAAAGCAGCGATTTCTCTGGCTCTGTAAGGGTATGGCTACTAAGGTTTTTTACCCACCGCTCATCTGTTCTAGTCTGTGTTGTAGTTTGAGGGTTTGGACTGCTAGATCTCCAATTTGGGTCACTATCCGCTGTGCTGTTCACTTGTTTTTGCTGTAGGCGTTCGAATTTGCTCTTCTGTCTAGATTTACCCTTCTCGTGTTGGGAGAGCTGTCCACGTGTTATGAACTCTTTAGTTTCGGCAAAAGTCTCCTCTGATAATCGTTCCCTCAGTACTTGTTCAAGATTAGACTTTCTTGCGTTTAGTCCATCCAATTTGTAGTTGATCTGTCTTACTCTTTCATTTAGTAGCTTTCTTTCCGCGTTAGAAATTATCTTGTTGGCGTTGAAGCCTTTGATGGAGGTCTTTAGGCGCAAACTGACAGGAGTGACACTTACCTTGAGGCACCGTAAACTGAAGCGTAGATGGTTCCGGTAGTCCGCAATCTTCCTGCTGGTGTTCTCCAGATCCCTCACTGAGCTCAGGCAAATCTTACCGTAATGATCCTTGATACGTCGATGAAGATTAGACATCCAGGTAATAGCCTTGGGGGCAAACCAGCTTTAGCTCCTATATTAAAACAATAGGAGCTATTGTCCCCTGTTTATTTCAACCTTGTCTTGAGTTGTCTAATTCGCTTTCTATTGGACTATCTACAAATTTGTCTTCTCTTTATCTGCATATCAATTCATAGTTCGTGGTTATAAACCTGCTGTTCAACTGATCTTGCTCACAGTCACTGACGAAAAGTAGTGGATGCTACTTGAAACGTCTGACCGTTTCCAAAATCATATCCAGTTGTTTGAGTAATTGCTTTTTGGCGTATCTTATTACCTGGATGTCTAATCTTCATCGACGTAACACATTCCTTAGATTAAGATCAGAGTAAGGCCGACTTGGCTCAGACAGTACACAAGGCAGGTTGGCGCTAGCCTCCATAGCAGGCTCTCTGAGCCTCAATAGGGGCTTATAATACACGCATTGCTGATGACTTCTTCTCGTACTGTAGACCACCAGCCCGTAACTATTAGGCCCTGCTATGGAGGCTAGGTGGACGCACCCAGGAAAAAAACACGTCGGTGGGAAATTCTTATGTTGTTGAAACAGTTCTTCGGATATGTTATGGACATCATTGCATCTATTCAGCCATTTCAATCTACAGCCAAACCATGTACAAGTGGCAACCTCTACATAAGGACCACCTGGTCAATTATATACAATCAAACCTCTACTAGTTAACAGCTCTACATAAGGACCATCTGGCCAATGGTATACATGTACAGTCAAACCTGTATAGGTGGCAACCTCTACATAAGGACCACCTGGTCAATGCTACTCTTTTTTGGTGGTCTCTTTTATACTTTTCCCCATTGACATAAGCAATACGAATCCTGTCCATGTAGTGACCACCTGTCCACAAAGACCAGATTTTATCGGTCTCCTAATTAACTAAGAGGTCCTCTTGGACAGTCTTGATTTATCGAGAAATCGTGAAATTTTTGCAGCAAGTCAGTAAAATAAAAAGAAACTAACCTCGCTGTCTCGTTGATCCAGGTAACAGGGATATCTTCTTTTGTCAGCTGTTTCTTCCACCGCGACACTCCTTCGGCGCTATGTGTTGAATCCGACACCATTGCATACAACGTCGCACAAACCAAGGCAAATCCCAGACATAGACACACTTTCTTCAGCGTACTTTGAGATATTCGTTTCCCCCTCAAAAGATCCCGTAAGTTCATTTTTACCGAATACGGAAGACAGGTAGCGTAACACATTTGTGTTTTGCCTGTGGAACGAAGTAAAACTTACATCCGGGTTCCTACTTAGCCTAAGAACAGGCCCCTAGACAGAAGGACGCTTTCTTTCTTAGCCTAGTATATAGAAGGCTTCTGACTTGGGCTTTGAGTTTCGGGAGATACACTGTTTTCTGGTGGTAACTTTCTTCTTCTTTTTCTTTCTTTTTATTGCACAATTGAAAAAGAAACATATATAAGCCCACATTACATTTTGTATAAGCCTAAAAACGCCCGTGGCAGAGCCTGATTTTGGCTTATATTTTCTGATTCGCAGGCGTGTTGAACTACGTACCATAATAAACACTGTCTTATCAAAGATCCTTTGGATAAACAGCAATTCCCTCGATTGAAGGCTTTCATCGGGACTGCTTCCCGCGTTTGCAGGAGAATGATGTCACCAATCGACAGCTGATCCCACTTGTTAAGTTTTCTGTGAGTCCAGAAAGAAGGACTGGTATGCTCTAGACAGCTCCAAGATGACCTCCTTAATGGTGCTCGCAACTGGTGTCAGGTTTCACTGAACGACAACAAAGCAAAAGATACTTATGACGGGAACGAAAGATCGGCTCTCTTCTATCAGAGTCTTGCGATTTATCAAACTCCGTGCAGCGTACGGCCCCGTATCTTTTGAAAATCTTTATATCTGTATTCTGTCGGATCTAAGTTTCCGGATCGCCGTGTCCGAAGTTTGGATGTATACTTTGAGTCCACCAAAAAGACTCAGTACTGTAGTTCTTGTTACTTTCACTGTAATGTTTATTGTTTTCACAGTCACCTCTGTACCGTGAACTTATCATCACCGTGAAAATATCTGTTATCATTTATGATTTCTGCACAAATACGTTCTGTAAATAACTTGCCTCCCCCTTAAAGTTAAAGTTCAGTGAAAATGTCAATTTCCCTTACACCGTAAAATTTTGCTACCGCGAAGATAAAGTGAATTACAGTAAATGTATCTGTCAGGATCTGAAGACATTTCGTGCAGTTCAAACGACAAGCTAAGGATTAAACGCAATACATATTTGCCGCCTGTCACTGTAAGTGTGTTCTATTTATTCAGTTGTAGATACGTATCTCAAGATGTTTGACTCCAAGGGGCTTTGTGTTTCTTTAATCCCGTAAAAGGGTTCTTTAAAGTGTCCCCTACTTACGAAAAGGAATTTCTTTTCTTCACTTTTCTCACTGATCACTACAAAGACTTGAATGGATAGATCGCCTCCAATAATTGCATTTTCTTCTTTTAATGTTTAAGAGAAAACTGTAGTCGATATATCAGTGGTAGCAGAGTGATGCAATAACGTTGGGCGGACAAAGGCGTTTAGAGCCTTGCACAATGGCATTCCGTGTATAATCGCTAGATGTCACTTTTTGCCGATTGCGTAGTAGATGATAAAGTGTTTCTTGCACTTGAACGTTTTGAAAAAGATGTGTGTTGGGAAGTTTTTAGTGCATTGTGTGATTTTTTATGTTCATTGGTAATTTTCCTACGATGTGAACATGTACAAGATTTTTTTTTTTCAATTAGAGTTCCACAATCTCATACCTTGGCCAAATGATATATCATGATTTATCATACAGAATTTCTATTTAAGTTTTATCGTGTACCTTTGAGTTATATGGAAATACCCAATTTGCTGGTTTTCGTCAATAAAATCACATAAATGACGTCATAGTACGTCGCAACGTCATTAATCTTTACTTTCAATAAAAAAATTGTTGTTTTCACGTTTCTACAAATATGATCATAATAACCCTTATCATACATATGAGTGCAGATTTTGCTGGGGTCAGTTTGACCCCACTGGACCACGCATAAACTTTCTAGGATAACTTAATCAACAATGAGCCAATCTCGGTAAAAACTTGTGAGAAGTTATTAGACATATATACAAACAAACTCAAAGAAGGAATTTTCGTTTCGACTCGAAATGTCAAAATGGCACATGCTGATATACGCCTGGGGTCAGTTTTGACCCCATACGGTGGTTTGAGGGTTAAAGTGACAAAAGGTATTCACCGCATATCGCCAAAATCAACCGATGCGACAAAGACACTATTGCCTGTTGGGGGTTTCTATACTACTACATGTATAAATATGGGCCGTAACTTAAGTGGAACATGGGGGAGGGGGAGTGATACAGCGGTATCCACACATTTTCGCACTGCTGGCATATGATATCGGTTCCAGAGTATGTTACGTTGTTCTGGACGCCCAATCACACTTGTCTAATGGACGTCAAATCCGCCGATGTTTTTGCTTCTAGTGTCCCAAAATACGGCATTGGCGACTGTTTACCTTGATAACTTCGATGTAGTGTGTCTACGATCTAAGACTGTTCTCCCTATATCTCGACTTAATTTGAAGACCTGCCGATTATTTCTGGCTCCGGATGACCCTAAGATAGTCTGCCACCTGATACCATGCGACATCCGAAGTCTATGATGTCGCGGTAAAAATTGGTGCAATAAAAATACTAAACGCTTCATATACTACTAGTACTGTGTTTACGTGCAAGCTAGTGAGACCTGAACATGGCTCTATGGTAGTACAATAAGTTGGCGTTAAAATCGTATGAATGACAAAATGATAATTCCGTGAAATTATGAATGAAATCTCAATGTAAGGTTTGTTCAGTCGGCGTATAAATAAGCTGACTGTCGGGGTGAGTCGGTTGCAGTTTCGTCGACCTCCGCCTGACCCCATTTAGAATAGGCGAAATTCTGCGTTCTGCTACCTCAACACCCCGACCAATCAAACCACGTGAATTGCATTTAAGCTGAGATTCGTATCAGCCATTTCCCGACAAATCCCTTTCTAACTTGCTTTAACGACTACATCTGACAAAACAAACTCGCCAGTGAGATAGTGTCAGCTTTCCAAAGATGTTTTCAGATTGGCAATTTTGGCACTTTGGAAGTGATCGAAAGCAACCGCGATTTAACGTTTAGAAAAAAATAGTTTCTACTACTTTTCTCTAAACGTTAAATCGCGGTCGCTTTCAATCACTTCGAGAGTGCCAAAATTGCCAATCTGAAAACATCTTTGGAAAGCTGACACCCTCCACCATCTCACTGGCGAGTTTGTTTTGTCAGATGTAGTCGTTAACGCAAGTTAGAAAGGGATTTGTCGGGAAATGGCTGATACGAATCTGAATTTCAATGCGATCCACGTGGTTTGATTGGTCGGGGTGCTCAAGACAATTCTTTTGGTAGCCTTTTCACCTGATACCGGAAGTGGGAATGATGGGTACGCACAGGTGGGGTAGACCTGTCGAACAGGTGAGGTCGACCTGTCGAACAGGTGAGGTCGACCTGTCGAACAGGTACTACAACATTATTGGCAGACTACTTTCCTCGCTACTGTGTCAGACAACACCGTCACCAATCTGCAACGGTAAAGGGATCTGACCAGGCGCGGTTATCTGCAAGGATATATCCCGTACTTCAGTTGTTTTTCCACGTTCGGACTGATACATAGGCGAGTTGAATCGGTCGGTAAACCAGGACGATAGAGAACCACGCAAACAGAGGAAAACTACGCAAACAACGCCTACAGGATCTGAACAAGACCTGGAAAAAACTGATAACACCCAACTGGTCACAGCTCTGTGAGCGTGTGTCTGAAAACGAACCACCAAGACGTCTATAATCAGACCACCTGCTAACTTGTGTTGCCGATATGTCCCCGATCAAGGTCGTGCTGTTTTGGACTTTCATTTCCGTGTTGTCCGTGGACGCTATTTTTGCTAAGGACGTGGGGGACGATGACGTTCCTTTTCCCCCCACCCTCCAACCGAGCGACTCTGGCCTACCAGTCGGCCATTTGTTACCACTGGGCTACCAGAGAGAACCAGAAGGGCCCGTCAAGGAGTACACACAGCCGCTAGCTCCGACAGAGTTCTGGGAGCAGCACGCAAGGGACCCCTACGTACCGCTTGTGTACAGACAAGCGATCGCCAAGACCCCTGCCGTCACCAACTGGCAGAGTGATGAGTACATCAGGGAGAAGTATGGAGACTTGGACGTCCTGGTCGAGAAGAAGATCGAAGATCGTATGCATCCTGTTCGCCTGAGGATGCCGTTGGGCGAGTTCCTAGACAACTACCACCACAAGCAATGGTACGTGGTGTCTTTGCTGCCCGACCCCATGAGAGCCGAAATGCAGGTGCCTCGCTCGCTACTCTGTGGGAATTTTAAGGATAGCATCCTAGAGTCGAACCTGTGGTTATCGTCCGGTGGGACGAGGTCGGTTCTACACTATGACGCCGACCACAACCTCCACTGTCTGATATCTGGGCGGAAAGACTTCATCATGATCCCCAACAAGTACGGAGATAAGCTGGACTTGGCGGACAACAAAAAATCTGGATCTGGTTTCACTCACATGAATGTGGACAAAGTCGACCTCGTGAAAAATCCAGAAGTGTCAGAAGTTCCCTGGACCTGGGCCACCCTCCAACCCGGAGACTGTATCTTCATTCCGTCGCGTTATTTCCACCAAGTCAGGTCATACGGGCGCAGCGTGGCCGCCACCATCATGTGGGACCCCTTCCGTGAGTTTAACGACTCAGACTGCGCCACAAGAGACATCGACAAATACACGGCACTGAGTGACGTCAGGCTACAGTGGACGTACAAGAAGGGAGACAAGGTCATTGACATGGGGTACATGAACGTGGAGACGATGAGGAACATCTTTCTGGAAGAAATGGAAGACGAAGAACTCGACAAGTTTACACCTGAGGTTCTCTCGATTATTTACGCGTGCAACATACTGGACGAAGAAGAAGACGAGGAGTTAGGAGAAGAGGACATGGAATATGTTAGAAAAGTCTTTTCCCACATGGACAAGGATCAGAAAGGGTACTTAACTGAAGAAGAGCTGCGAGGGTTGGACATTGAAACGCTAAAACTTGTTACACGTTTGATAGAACCTGCGCACGGACCTATTGGGGAGAACATGGGATCACGTGATGAGCTGTGACACACACATGGTAACATTATGGCGTTAACTGAATTATCTAACCTTTTCTGATCTACGAAATCTTTCTAAAATCCAAACACTTACCACGCAGTTGTAATCTAGGCCAGCGATAGTATTTTGTTGTATCAGATTCTATTTTGCCCAAGTTAAAAACACAATCTGTACTTTGGAAAAAAAAAGTTAGAAAGTACAGGGGTGAAAAAGAGACCAATATCGTCCATGTGTGATCTCCCCCTTATCTGAATGTAATAATTGAAACAAATAAATGAAAGCAGACAATTAAGTAATGAATACAGCGATTAATTTTGGGAGCCACAGAACAAGGGTTTACTTAACAACTGATAAGTTCACTATTCACTATATATGGTCTGAGGGGGTTTTCAAATAAGGGTTAATGACCCGCCCCGAGGTGTATATGGTGCCATAACGCCTGGTAATGAACGATGTGGTTTATGAGGTGGTTATAGCACATGACCAGGCGTTATGACACTATATACACCAAGTCACAGGCAGGTCATTAACGTTATTATCACATAGCCTATCCAAACTGACCCATAAAAGAGAGACAAATTCCTTTATAATATATAGATTCTTTATTTAATACTATACATTTAAAATCAATCCATTTAATACAGCATGGCAACAAACCATTTGGCATTATTTGTAGAAAATATTGTTGTCGACGCATAGACTTCATATCGGGCGGTATAATTGTAAATTTCTGTTCAATTTTCACGATTCCGGACGGGTTGCTAAACGCTTGGCTGTGGTGGTAAGAAATCGTGCATGTTTACGTCCCCTTTGCTTGTAATTCCCTCGGATAATTTTTGCTCAAGCCGGAAAGAAATCCCACAGAAGCGTACACATATCGGACTGAGATCCTTGTAGGTAGAAACACGTAAGAATTTTGGCGATTTTCCGTTTTCTGTAAAATTACTTTAATGGACCTTTTGAGGGTGAACCGAGTTCCAAGCACGCTGTTGAAAGTTTTTTACGTCGTTTTTGGACAAACAAGTACGGCGTCGCACTGCACTTAAGTTTTTCATAACTTACTTCAACAGTGCCACGGCAGAGAACAATATACCCATTTCTACACCTAGGTGGAGTGAGGAAAGTCGTGTTAAGTGCCTTTCCCAATGGCACAACAGGGCGTCAGGGGATTCGAACCCGGGACCGCTGGGTTCTGGGCCGAACACCCTGCCGTTACGCCACACGACCCCACTGTTGAAAATTTCCCTATGTCTTGGATTCGCTTTGGTCTGTGTGATGTTGTACGTCATGGTACTGGGCATAGATTCCGTGTATAATCTTTTGCCATTCAAAGAAACACTTATTACCTATTATACCTCTTTCAAAACACAACCCAAATGTATTTTTTAACTAGAGTAAAGTATTTGTGCTACATATACTTTAGGTTTGCTATGTTCATTTAGCGATTACGGTGTCTTTTATAAATATGAATTTGGATTGATTTTTTCCTTTTTTTGAGTTGAATGTGTGACAGTTGTGTGCCGATTTGTTAAAAATAGAGAGCACGCTAGCGACCCCAAAAAACACCCTCCCAATGAAATGCATGGTATTGCTACTTAGCCTGAGACGTCACAAAATCAAGATGGCGGCCACCACACATGCCAACGGATCCAACAAAGGTTTTGCTACGCAAGTTAAAACTTTTGTGCGATATAAAGAACAAGAAGAAGTTGACAATCAGTAAACAGCGCATATCTCCTCAAACTCAAGCCTAAGTCGAAAGCCTTCTATGGAGGCTAAGCAAATAAGCGTAACTGTCTAGGAGCGTGTTCCCTAGACTAAATAGGAACCCGGATGTAAGTTATACTTCGTTCCACAGACGCGGGAGAAAGTCGTGACGCTTCCGTATTCGGTAAAAATTAACTTAACCCTCAAACCACCGTATGGGGTCAAAACTGACCCCAGGCGTATATCAACATGTGCCATTTTGACATTTCTAGTCGAAAACAAAGTTCCTTTTATGACTTTGTTTGTATATATGTCTTATAACTTCTCACAAGTTTTTACAGCTTATTGCTGATTAAATTATCCTAGAAAGTTTACGCGTGGTCCAGTGGGGTCAAAACTGACCCCAGCAAAATCTGCACTCATATTCCCTATTGTTTGATACTTGTAATCTAGTAACATGTATGATAAGGGTTATTATGATCTTAGCTACAAAATACAGTTTTTTAGAAAGTAAGATTAAGATTAAGGACGTTCCGACGTATTATGACGTCATTTAGGTGATTTCATTGACGAACACCAACAAATTGGGTATTTTCATAAAAACTCAAAGGTACTCAATAAAACTTAAATAGAAATTATGTATGATACATCATAAGATATCACATATATATTTGTAGATGGCAACAGGAACGACGTCAAAATGACGTCATGAAAATTATATTCATATCAGGTTACACTATTCCGCCATCTCGGTTCCACCACCAATTTATGTTAAATGCATTTTTTTCATCATATAACCTAATAACACAATAGAAAATGGACCAAAACGTTATATCAACCCTCAAACACCCGAACCTACTTTTGGGACTAGAATGACTGAGCGGGGTCAAAAATGACCCCAAAATGTTTTGTTCAGTAAAACCTTCCTTTTCACTTTTTTTCACTGATTATTATCCATACACTGCTTCATCAATGTAAGAGGAATGTTTTGACGTCGTTAGATATAAATAATTCCCGTTCATTATCATAATTTATGCAAAAAGATCAGAAGGACCACGTCTTGAACTATTTCTATATAGACTGGGAGGGGATTTTTGAGGCCAGGGCCAAATTCCATGTTGCATAACTAATGAACGACTTATGCGAGAGCCACCAAACTCGGTGGCTTTTCATAGAATTTCATTAACAAAGATTTCAAAGTGATAAAGTAAGCTTATCGTTTTTCGTGTTGCCATGGCAACGGGTTTTTGACAGGCATATTTTATAAAATCTGCTAATTTCAGTTCAAACAATGACGTTTGGAGGCTTTGCTGGCACGCCAAATGTATTTTCTTACATTGTTATCATTTATGCTGATTTGATGACGTCTTCCGTCAAAATCCAAGATGGCGGATAGAATAACGTAAAATTACGTCATAATGACGTCATATTACGTCATAATGACATGACATTTGTTATGGTAATACCAGTTTACATGTGCATCATCCTCTGAAAATATGGTGGTCATACGATAAGTAGTTCAGGAGTTACAGAGGGCTGGTCTCAAAAACAGCACATTATTTTTGCTGTGGGTCAAAAATGACCCCAGCGGACTCAACACAGACTTTCCTATATAACGTCAACCTTATTGTGCCCATATCCCTAGGAAATTGTGAGAGGTTAGAAAAGATGTCTACTGACAAAGTCACGGAAGGAATTTTTTCAGATCAAACATGTTCAAATAGCACGTCAAAATCCATGCCAGGGGGGCAAAAATGACCCCACTCGGGTGTTTGAGGGTTCAGATTGTTTCTGTTTGAATAAACATGGTAATGATGAAAATTGAGGATGAAATAGCCGGTTATAACTAATCTAATTAAGTCGCCTGCCATCTTAGATTTTGACCAATGACGTAATCAAATATGCATAAATTATAAATATCAAATCATAAAAGTGATAGTGAATTACATTTGTTGGTATTGATATAAGAAAATAAGTGCAGTTTAAAAAGACAGCTCTAGAATTACATTGTAAAATCCAAAATTAGCGACTTTTTCCAAATATGGCTCTCAGAAACTGGTTGCCATAGCATCATGAAAACATTAATTAGTTATTTCATTAAATTCAAATTGCTGCCAACAAAATTTTAGCAAAGGTGACCAAGTTTGGTTCTTCCAGCGAAAGACATTCAGATGCAATATGACATCAAGTGTTGGCGCAGGCCTCAAAAGAGCCCGCTTGTCTGAATAGCGTTAGTTGCAAAAGACGATGTTCCCTATTTTTGCATAAATTATGATAATAAGCAGAACCTATTAATTCACACGTAGTCGTGTAAAACTGTCCCTTACAGATTGCTTAATCTATTCATACATACAACCCACAAAAATGGTCACCAAAAAGATGTATTTGTAAAAAACATTGTGGGATCAGTTTTGACCCCATACTGTAAGATTAGTCGAAAAAAGCTACGGTGGTTATAGGGTTAAATATACCATCACAAATACTGCATTTAACAACTAATTCCCAACTTTATATTATTTGATAAATAGTACACATAAGAAGTGAAAACCAAACTTACCTGGCGTCTTACACATCTGGCAAAGACGCTGCTCCAAGGCTACGATACGATCTCGATCCTTCTACTGGTCGCGCTTCAAGGCGTCAACGGTGATGGACAGTCGGCGCATGTCGTCGTGGTCGCGCTTCAAGGCGTCAACGGTGGTGGACAGTCGGCGCATGTCGTCGTGGTCGCGCTTCAAGGCGTCAACAGTGGTGGACATGTCGTCGTGGTCGCGCTTCAAGGCGTTAACAGTGGTGGACAGTTGGCGCATGTCGTCGTGGTCGCGCTTGAAGGCGTCAACAGTGGTGGACAGTTGGCGCATGTCGTCGTGGTCGCGCTTGAAGGCGTCAACAGTGGTGGACAGTCGGCGGATGTCGTCGTGGTCGCGCTTCAAGGCGTCAACAGTGGTGGAAAGTTGGCGCATGTCGTCGTGGTCGCGCTTCAAGGCGTCAACAGTGGTGAACAGTTGGCGCATGTCGTCGTGGTCGCGCTTCAAGGCGTCAACAGTGGTGGACAGTTGGCGCATGTCGCCGTGGTCGCGCTGTAAGGCGTCAACAGTGGGGGACAGTCGGCGCATGTCGTCGTGTTCGTGCTTCAAGGCGTCAACAGTGGTGGACATGTCGTCGTGGTCACGCTTCAAGGCGTCAACAGTGGTGGACAGTTGGCGCATGTCGTCGTGGTCGCGCTTGAAGGCGTCAACAGTGGTGGACAGTCGGCGGATGTCGTGGAGGTCGCGCTTCAAGGCGTCAACAGTGGTGGACAGTCGGCGCATGTCGTCGTGGTCGCGCTTCAAGGCGTCAACAGTGGTGGACAGTCGGCGCATGTCGTCGTGGTCGCGCTTCAAGGCGTCAACAGTGGTGGACAGTCGGCGCATGTCGTCGTGGTCGCGCTTCAAGGCGTCAACAGTGGTGGACAGTCGGCGCATGTCGTCGTGGTCGCGCTTCAAGGCGTCAACAGTGGTGGACAGTCGGCGCATGTCGTCGTGGTCGCGCTTCAAGGCGTCAACAGTGGTGGACAGTCGGCGCATGTCGTCGTGGTCGCGTTTCAAGAATGACATTTTTATACCTAGAATGAATTTCTTGCACTAAGATTGAGGTTCTTGTACTAGAAATACCTGTCTGTCCTCAAGAATGACTTTCTGACACCTAGAATGAGTTTCTTGCACTGAGAGTGAGGTTTTTGGCGACGCCTCAGGGGCGAGCCAATTTTTTTACTATATTGTGTGCAGATTGCAAGAATTCTAGGAATTGTACAGGAATGTGAAAGTCCATGGGACGATAACTCAAGAATGCCTGGATGTATTGTCTTCATATTTTGTAGGTGGGTAGGTCTGTGGGAGACCTGGTAATGATTCGATTTTGGGCCCCCTAGCGACTTTCTATGGTACTACAGGGGAACTTTCACTTTTCAAATCTCATCTTCTGAACATGCTATAGTCATGATTTTTAAGTGGTGGATAGCTCTTTGTTAGGAAAATATGATTTGGACCCCCTAGCGGCTTTTTTTGGAACTGCAGGAGCTGATTTTGACTCAAACTTTGAAAGAGAATAACGCAAGAAGGGGATGACGGATCATCATAATTTTTGGTGTGTAGATAGCTTAAGTGATGATTTACATAATCATATGCCAATTATACAAATCAATATCTGATTTGCATAATTAATGAAGACAGTTAATAAATCAGCTGCATTGTAATGTAGGACTCTCAAACACATGACATATGTAACTGAGAAAGAGATAAATATCGATAGATATCAATTATGCAAATTGATACTTAATTTGCATAATTAATGACAAAATACTATAAATCCACAGTGGTAAATGACCGGGATTCATTTTTGCACCATTTGGAAGTTAAGTAAATGTGGCCACTATTAGACACATATCTTGCACAGAGGGCCTCATTTACATAATTTATGAAGAAATGCTACGATATCTTTTTTTGTGAAAACAAGATTTTCATACATTAGACAACTTGTGTTATTTTGGTAGAGAATGTGATCGACTGATATGATTTATGCGATGTCCTTATTTGCATGTGGGCTTAAAACGAAAACGTTAACAGAGACCACCGTCGCCATGGCAACATCTTTTTATGTTGCCAATCTTGTTGTAATAGGAATACCTTTCTGTCCTCAAGAATGAATTTCTTAAACTTAGAAACAGTTTCTTTAACTAACTTAAAGATTGAGGCCTTGAATCAAGAATACCTTTTAATAGATAATCTTGTAATGTAAATATGTTCCAATCATATCTATTACTATCAATCTAATTTTTATTATACACGATTTTTTATTTTTTTATTTCTAATGTCCATTGACATTGTTAACCAAAGATCGTTAAAGATTGCAAATATCAACCAGTTTGCAATACTATTGTTTTGGCTTTCTGGCAGTTTATAAGAGCAGCTGTCTGTAAAAACCAAGCAAAATGAGGAAAAAGTGGCCAAGTTCAAAAAATGAAATTTTCTTAGATTTTGTGTGGTGGTAGGGTCTTGGCCCAAATCTACAAAAATGGGAAAGTTTTTGGTCGGAGGTTACCAGTTGCCATGGTAACGGCCATTTTTCAAAATGGCGGATTTTCGCCTTGTGAAGGCCTCTCTCTCGCTCAAAATGGACCATCTTTGGCCTACTGTAACTCGCACAAATGAATAGAAATGTTGCTGCCTCTAACATATTATATTATCCATATCTTAACAAGAAAAAACATGTTAAGTATTGCTCGAAATGTTTTTGCAGTGAGATGCAACACACGTTTAAAGATGACCTGTTTTTGTGAAATTTCAAAATTGACAAAACGCCATTTTTTTGACGTTTTTAGCAAGCAATACCTCCTTAAAGGGCACTTCAAATTTGTTGATTTTTAGCACAACTCTAGTTTACACTTTTATAAATATCATATTAAAAAAGAAGTCTGGGTTCTCGATGGGGCGACCCACAGTGACCCGGAGACTAAGCCATTGTTTCCATTGTAGCAGAATTTCAACTACAGAATTGAAGGTGAAATAAACATGTGCAACTTGGTGATTGAGATAAGAATGACTTTTCTTGAACTTTTTTATGGTGCAAGAAACCTGCCTGGCACTTAGAAAAGTATTTTGTAACAGTTGACTGTTGGTTGCCATGGCAACGGTCATCTTTGTTGTTAATGATGGATTTTCACATGGTTGTATTAGGAAAACATCCCTATAGCTGATTGCACTAGAGATATGGACATAACTTTTATATTTCCATATAGCATGGTTTCTAACGTTTCATAGACCAAAATTTCAAGATCAAGCATTAAGATTAAGAGGGTGTACTAAGGGGTTATCAGAACCAATGAAATCAGAATTTTCATCTTGCTAAATTTTAGTCATTTTTAAGGGGCTTCCATCATGGGCAATGTTGATGAATGGTTTTACCAGAGAAACATTGAGTCAACAACTAACATTGTTTTATTGGGACACGTATAACAGAAGCCGTGACTTAAGGGTCTTTATGTGTATTTTTCGTGTTTTGGGACTGATACTAAATAAGTGAGGTAATTACGTCTCACTACGGTGTGAGCTATGGCCATCTTAGTGTCGCTGAGGGAAAACCACAGATAGATGCCATGAAATGCTTACAACAATTAAAAATGTTAATTAGGGCACTACATGGGGTTTATAGGGAAACTTGGTATGGAATAAAGCTGTTTTACACATTCTGATATTTGTTCTCTAAGACATCAATCAGTAAGTTATTTACTCAATCATTTTGTGTATTCACTATGTGGTACATAAAGACAAAGGGTCCGCATGCATTGGGGTTATCAGGACTCCACATACCAGGGGTATAGAAGGTGCAGAAGGTGCATTGCGGAACACTTCTGTTTACCTCTTCCTATGTTAAGATTGACCTCCTACGTACATCCACTGGAGAATATTGTAGACACATTTTAGTTTAATCTTTGGATAGTTTTCCCGAATACTCCGTAGATGAATATTTTCTGTATCTGTGCTAATTTTGACCTACAACTTGTAACTGTAGGTCAACCTATAGCTGAAATAGAATTTTAGGCTTTTCTTAAATCGGTGGCTTTTAGTTTCTAAAATAGTAAAAAAAATTGTATATTGTTGATACGATACATGTAAAAAATTCTGAAGGCACTAATCACTGAGGTACTCGGATATCTGATATACAGTTTTTTTTGTTTCGCCAGGCCGTGTCCCTCGAATTCATTGTGACAGAATGCATAAAAAAGTATGCAGTATATATAGAATAATTCTATAGAAAGAAATCTTAACTTTATTAGCATAAATAGTCAAATCAAAGTATAGTCCCTGACAAAAATACAAGGCCCCTCTTAAGCTCAGTTCATTAACTTTTTTTTAGTGAGCTATTGGTTAAAAGTACTACTTCGTCTTCAATTTTATGATGGTCTACCCATTATAATTTTCAAATTGTATAAACAATCTTAAAAGCAACTGTCTCCGCATCTGGATGTATCATATCAGATGCATAGCATCCTACTACTCCCCTTTTTTGTCAGTGGGTGTTGCAGAAGGTCAAATACTTTACTGTGCGCATAACTATGACATTTACCTTGTGAATATCCGTCATCAAGTATGGCCGTTTCACATTTATATGATAATGTAGATGTAAGGAAATAATGATATGAAATCATATACTTAAAAAATATTGTTTTGAGGCAAATTAGAATTAATATTTATAAGGGTATGGTTATCTGTAAGTGTATGTATTGTGTGCTGCACATATACACATTGTCCCAGTTTTTATTTGGCTTTTGTTGTGACCCATGTATGTCCATATTCTGTTAGTAGTTGTATTGGTAATTCATTTTGGAAAACCAGTAAAGATAGAAAATAAAAGAATGGCCGTTGCTATGGCAACCAGCAATCAACTGTTACAAAAAAATAGAAGTGCCAGGTAGGTTCCTTGCAGCATAAAGGAATTTAAAAAAAAAATCATATTATCTTCTCAATTTCCAACTTGCCAATCCTGAGTAAGAACAAATTCTGAACCAATTTTGAACCTTTGAAAGACTGTTACAATGAAGAAACCTACTTTCCCAAGTAATAGGTAGGATTCTTTGTTACATGAAAAAAAACGTCAGATTTCATGTTCTTTACATATGTAACAAAGCTATGGATGTTTTCCTCCTACAACAATGTGAACATCAACCATTAAGAACAAAGATGGCCGTTGCCATGGCAACCAGCAGTCAACTGTTAACATAATACTTTTCTATGTGCCATGCATTCGTCAACATTGCCCATGATGGAAGAAAAAGCCCCTTAAAAATGACTAAAATTTAGCAAGATGAAAATTCTGATTTCATTGGTTCTGATAACCCCCTAGTACACCCTGTAAATCTTAATGCTTGATCTTGAAATTTTGGTCTTTGAAACGTTAGAAACCATGCTATATGGAAATATAAAAGTTATGTCCATATCTCTAGTGCAATCAGCTATAGGGATGTTTTCCTAATACAACCATGTGAAAATCTATCATTAACAACAAAGATGACCGTTGCCATGGCAACCAACAGTCAACGGTTACAAAATACTTTTCTAAGTGCCAGGCAGGTTTCTTGCACCATAAAAAAGTTCAAGAAAAGTCATTCTTATCTCAATCACCAAGTTGCACATGTTTATTTCACCTTCAATTCTGTAGTTGAAATTCTGCTACAATGGAAACAATGGCTTAGTCTCCGGGTCACTGTGGCCCGCCTCATTGAGAACCCAGCCTCCTTTTTAATATGATATTTATAAAGGTGTAAACTAGAGCTGTGCCAAAAATCAACAAATTTGAAGTGCCCTTTAAGGAGGTATTGCTTGCTAAAAACGTCAAAAAATGGCGTTTTGTCAATTTTGAAATTTCACAAAAACAGGTCATCTTTAAACGTGTGTTGCATCTCACTGCAAAAACATTTCGAGCAACACTTAGCATGGTTTTTCTTGTTAAGATATGGATAATATAATATGTTAGAGGCAGCAACATTTCTATTCATTTGTGAAAGTTACAGTAGGCCAAAGATGGTCCATTTTGAGCGAGAGAGAGGCCTTCACAAGGCGAGAATCCGCCATTTTGAAAAATGGCCGTTACCATGGCAACTGGTAACCTCCGACCAAAAACTTTCCCATTTTTGTAGATTTGGGCCAAGACCCTACCACCACACAAAATCTAAGAAAATTTCATTTTTTGAACTTGGCCACCTTATGCTTGGTTTTTACAGACAGCTGCTCATAAGTCCTTCACTTGGGTATGTACAACGCTTGTGGCATCTAAGTTTGGAACTGCAGGGACCGTTCTCCATATAAGACAATAAAAAGAATAATATTTGACGGAAAGAGAATTTTATGAATATTACTGCCTCTATATTAATCCCATCTAGCCGATACCTACCGACTTGTCAGAAACGATACAAGATTAAGAGTCGGGGGAAATTTGGGCGTGTCTGCTATGGAAACGGTGGTGAATGGGCACAGTCCTTAAAAGAAGAAGAAAAACTTTATTGCACGACTATTGTAGCAGGTACAAAGTATGACATCTAACAGTTAACATAGAACAAGATATAGGCAGTAGTAGTGGGCAACCTCAAGCCAACCGTACACACTCACACCACATCTTCAGAAAAGAGGCTGTAGCCGCGTATAGTTCCCGTTTAGACCTTCATTCGAGCCCACACCGACATGTTTCTCCTGTGTGTGGCTTTCTCAAGGATCAAGGCTCGAATGAGCACAGTACAGCGTCTTCTGGCTTTTATAGGCCAAGTGCAAAATGCCCTAGGTGGCTTAACCAATCATAGAACAAGATATAGATATGCCATATGGAATAAAACTACTCACTAAACAAAATTGCTATCTTAGGTTTTGCATGCTTGACATGCCACGTCTTTTTACATGATTATCTTAGGTTTACTTGAAATATGCACGGTAACTGACGTTTACAATCTAAAAACTCTCGCTTAACTTACAAATTCATCTTTTTCACGTTTATCCCCCCTGCCCCTACTTATTTGCCAACGGAAAATTGGTTCGCCTCTAACAGAAAACAAAACGCAATTCGCAACTCGTCATACCGTACCGTTCCTCCACATATCGGCAAAGATATCCATACTTCTTCAGACTAATCATAACATTATTGTCCATATTCATACCCCTTGACGTTGGCTTCTGTACTGTCCGCCTCCAAATATGGGCAAAGATATCCATACTTCTTCAGACTAATCATAACATTATTATCCATATTCATGCCCCTTGACATTAGCTTCTGTGCTGTTCGCCTGTTGTCTGCACAGTACGGACCTAATGTACGAGAAAGCAGAGCCGGTCCGGTCCCCTTTCTCCGGCCCCCGCAGCGGCCAAACCAGCGGGCCGCCGCCACAACCCCCTCCTGTCTATCAGAGTGCTTCACGAGGGCGCGGTCGTCATGGCAACGTCGCTTCTGACAAGTTGCGAGAAGAGCGAAATGTGTCTTCACACACGTATGAACAAGCCGAGGTGGTGAAACGTCACGCAATTGCAGGTAGCGTTTTCGTATTTCTACAATGAGAAAACATGAATGTCTGGTAGATATAATATGGTAAATTTACTTATGTCATGCCTGGGCTTGATATCATGATACGGGTTTTCCGGACCGTGTGATAACTATCCGTATTACATGAGGTTCTAGAGTAGTATCACACGGGCTTCCATAGAATATTTAGAATGCATTTCTAGCGCGCCGGTTGCGTTGCCGTCAAAGATTCGAATACCAGATTCGGAGGTTGGAATCAACGTTGTTACTCAACTTTGTGTGCATTCCGCATTGAAATGTGTGTTTTTTCGGCTGGGTATGACATAAATAAAATACAACACTTTGTATTCCGCATCATCCTCGGTCCCAGCCATCCCGTGGGTCGGATCGCCCTCCGTCGGGCGATCCGACCCGCGGTCGGGCTGGTACCTCGGGTGATACGGAATACCCCGTGTTGTATTCTATATGTATCAAATATAACTTTGCAGTTTGGGTAATCTATTGACAATAATCATATGCAATATCAAAATGCCACAAAACTAAGGAACATTATTTTACCGCTGTAAATCTGGTGCCAGTACATATACATGTATGTCTTTAACAGACCACACGTATCCGGGTGGAGCAAGCGACCGCCGTGCTCTCTTTAGCTTCATCCGCTCCCACCGCAGCTGCATGGCTGCCGTTGTCTTTGGTGTGCTGCTAAGCTTGGGACTCGCCCCTCTGACGTTCATCAATCAAGCGGTAAGCATCATAAACTTGTTTTGAAACTGTTTTGTCGTCTTAGGAGAATGTCAGTGTCGGATCAAAATCTTTGCCGTTTTCTCTCATTTTTGTTCAAGACTGTTATTCTGACGTTCGTCTTTAGGAAACATCTCAACTGTCCACCACTGTCGACACCTTAAAGCGCGACCGAGACAACATCTCCACCACTGTTGACGCCTTGAAGCGCGACCAAAACGACATGCGCCAACTGTCCGCCACTGTTGACGAATTAAAGCGCGACCTGGACGAGGAGCGAAACCGTACCGCCGCCTTGGAGCAGCGTCTTCGTGAGATGAGTACAATGCTAGGTAACTTTGGTTTCACTTCTTATATGTACTAGTTACCTTCGCCGAGAAGGTTATGCAGAGGGTAGCGTTTGTTTGTCTGTTTGTTTGTAGTGTCACAGGATAACTCGAGAATGCCTTGATGGATTGTCTTGGTATTTAGTATGTTGGTAGGTTTTGATGAGACCTAAAAACGATGAGATTTTGGGCCCCCTAGCGGCTTCTTACGGTACTGCAGCGGAATTTCCTGTTTTGATATCTCGTGTTCTGGACATTCTATGGAACTGAGTTTTGAGTGGTAGATAGATCTTTGGACAGAGAGTAAGTGGTGTGGGTTTGGGCCCCCTAGCGGCTTTTTTGGAACTGCAGGAGCAGGTTTTGCGTCTGACTTTGAAAGGGAATAACTCAAGATGGGCTTGATGGATGGTAAAGATTTTTGATAGGTAGATAGCTTGAGTGACGATGTACATGATTAGACACTTCTTATGCAAATCAGTATCTAATTTGCATAATTAATTAGGAAAGTTTATACATCCACCAAATTCCATGATAGGACTCTCAAACATGTGACATATGTAACAGAGGAAGAGAGAAATATTAATTGATATGAACTATGCAAATGAAGACCTCATTTGCTTAATTAATGAGAAAATACCATAACATGATGGCCTTGATGGATGGTCATGATTTTTGGTATATGTGGATAGCTTGTGTGATGCTTAGTATGATTGGACGATAATTATGCAAATAAGATTCTAAGTTGCATAATTAATGAGGCAACTTTAAAAATCCGCTTTGTTCCATGATATGACAATTCAAATTTTAACTGAGGAAGAGAGGACTGTTGATAGATAAAAAATATGCAAATGTGGTCCTTATTTGCATACTTAATGAGTAACTTCTATTATTCCACACTGGCAAAAGACGGCAATTTCATACATTTAATCCTTTTTTGTGGCATCGGGACGTTATGTGAATGTGAACATCGTTGAATCAAATTATGCTAATAAGGGCCTCCTTTGCATAATTGATGATAAATTTGTTAAGCTCACACTTTGGACATGTTATATTTTAAGACAATCTACTGGTATGATTTATGAATGATGAGAAACACTCCTAATACGTCAGTCATAAACTAAGGTTAAAATCATTTGGCGAAGGTATGAGGTCGTGGAACTCTAGTTACATACTAAGGTTGGTGTCAGTTGTTTAAAATGCGCTGTTTGCGATGGTACATTAGAAATAAATAATACTGCTCTTGAAGGCAAATGTGCAAGTGTCGGTACATTGGGGCATCAAATCCGTGTGTGTTTTGGGACACTTTTGACAGATTAGCCAAAGAGGCTCCGTCATGTAAGTTACACTAATCCACATCGAGGAACATCATTAGTATGTAAAGATGAAAAATTGCGGCACTATAATTATCCAATTTTTACCATTTTTTTTACTTCGTCGATGATTCCTGTGCTTGTGATTTATTATCATATTTTTTCATCAATAAATTTATCATTATTTCCGTCATCAATATTGTACTTAAATGTGTAACGTTACATAGGCATGATGTAATGTTTTATCAACATGTTATCATATAGCCGGATGATGTTGACCAATCAGAAGCCTCCATTCCACAGTGGTTTTGACGCCATAATGCCATAAAAGTGCCCCAAGTGTGCTTTTATTACAATAAAGGCACTCTCAAGTGTGCTTTTATCACAACAAAGGCACTGTTCAATCGTCTATTATGTAGGGGAGGTACTCTTTTTGCCGATTATTTTTTGTGTCAACCTTGATAGAACGTTTCTTTGTTCTAAAAAATCTTTACTGTCTTAGAATTCACAAAATCTTCCAAACCTACATGAAAAAGATAAAAAATTTCAATTCGATTGAAATTTTAACAGAAGGACTAAAAACAACATTTTTCACTGTAAGTGCAACCGTTCATACTTATAATAGAATGGTATTCGAACGTTCGACAGCGGCGCAATCGACACACGTAACATGCATTCTAAACATTCTATAGAACTTAATAGTAGTCCACTTTTTATTAGTATTTCTTACTTTGTTTAATAGCAGTCCGCTGCTTTTACTTTGTTTAATACTTCTAATTTACCCTACATTCATATTCATGTATGATTTATGAAGTCGGTTGGGTGTCAGGATGACGACTGAGACAACAACGGTTTTATTTACCGGTTTCCACCTTCTATTCAAAAGTCTTCATCAGAAATATGTATGATTTATCAAGTAATGGTAAATTCTTTATTATTTTGTTCTCATGACCTCTATATTGTTTCATTTTGTTTATCATCCAACTTATTTCCTTTGTATAACTGATCAACTAAAAAAGTTATGATTTGATAAAGGGAGGCCTTTTCCTGCCTTGCACTGTTTTATTATCTTCGTATTTCATTCTTATGTATGTATATTTTTAAGTGTGAAATGAATTTTAAAAAGTGTGATGCGGAACGCCCGTATTGAACGTTTTTGCGGCCCAGGTATGACATAAAATCAAATACTACTAACTATTATACGGACAATGTTTATAGGAACGACCATGCCTTATTACACCATATAGACCTCAGGTCGGGTCATCAACACTTAAGTGTTTTGCTGTCTTATAACTGATTAAAGTTATGCTGGTATCCAATAAATCCACAACACCCAATATGATCTTCTGCTTAAACCTTTTCAGACCGACACATTTTTGAAGTCTTTAAAGATCTACAATACTCCCCTCATTTCAACAGTTCCAGTATCCTATCATTTTACAACAATAATATCGCCCCCTGAAGCATTCTGATAGCATAAGAATGTTATCCAATAAAGAATATTAGAATTTATGTGAAAAATAAAGAATATTTTATCTAATTATGTCATAATCTGCAACATGATCAAGCACATAGACACACCCTTGTCTATTTTTATCAAAAATATATTTTCTATTGGCTATTTTTATGATTTCTGTTGATACATTGTTTAATTAATCTATCAAGGATATTCTGATATGTTTTAAATGCAAATTTTTTTTACTCATTTGTATCATTAGCATAATTTATGCAAAATGGGTAAAAATCACAATTTACACCAAAATGCTACATTTATTCTGAAAAAGTCGGTATCATACTTTTCTAAGCAACAAATATATGCTACATGGTGATAAGTACAAATTTCTGTTATTTGACAAGAATTTGTTTCGAATTACGTAATAAACAATGCCAAATCGTCTGGGGTCCATTGTTTGGACACCAGCGGACAACATGCAAACAAAAATCGGCCAATCCCGGTAAAAATTTCTCAGAAGTTATAAGACATGTACACAAACAAACTCATAGAAGGAATTTTCCTCCCACCAAAAATATTGATTTGGCACACATTAAAATACGCCTGGGGTCCAAACGGACCCCATACGGTTGGGTATAGGTAATAATTTGTCAGTGATGGAATTTTGCAACGTTTTCAATATCACCGATTATATACCCAACCATTTTTCCAGTCTCTTGTCTCGATGGTTACACAATGTGGCGTGGAATCTGCTACAAGGTCTTCAACACAACGGAGAACTTCAAAAATGCGACCGCGACCTGTCGTGGAGACGGCGGCACCCTCGCCATGCCCCAAGACGCCGAGACTAACGCCTTCCTGGTCTCCTTGTACAAGTCCGTGAGCGACAATGATGCCTCCTGGTTCGGCCTGCACGATCAGCGCGAGGAGGGAAGCTTTGAGTGGGTGGATGGTTCTGCACTTGAGACGTACAACTCCTGGGCTCCGGGAGAACCAAACAACTTGAATGGCCTAGAGGATTGCGTTAATTACTCCCATTACCCACCATTGAAAGACAAGTGGAACGACGCACCATGCCACATGTCGTATCGCTTCATATGCCAGGCTGTTCCAGGTACATTTTATCACCGTACCATTTTCTTAAATCCTCTCATCTACTTAACATGGCACAGCTTAACTACCCACCAAACTAAACATGTTAGATCATCGCTGCTCTTGATAAAAACCATGTCAAAAAAACACACCATTCCACATCTCATCCGGCTAATTATGCTCATTTTCCAGAACGTCCATAGGCGACAGGCGAAACTCTCACCACCGCTGTACAACGGTTCTCTGACCATTCGCAGTACTAGTAGAACCAAGAGTTCGGAGACGTCATAACTTCATGTATTAATTCAAGCCTTTGTAGATTCATTGATTTATCTTCCCTCATTGATATTACAAATAGGGCTGTAATTATCATGATCTATTTTAGATGATGACTTCTTTACCAAAATTATATATATTGTATGTGTGAAAGTCTTCTTTTTGGCAAAATACATGATGTTTACATTTCATCATAAATTATGGAAATAATTTGTACATTTATAATAATACTGGTTTATTGCATAATACAAGTCAAGAAATGGCAGCCGCGGCTGAATTGATTCCGGACTTTACAACGTTTTAAAAGTATAAAATTTCAAGGGCACTCCATCGTAATAAATTTACATAACAATTATTGCGGTTAAAGATCGTTAAAATTGGCAAGGAATCTTTAAAATCTATCATAATATAATATAATATATCAACATTGAAATCAACGACAAAATATTCGTGTTAACGGTCACAATTCCTTATTCAAAACAGTGGTAATGTAGGGTATCGGACTGTTGCGGTAGCGCTCAGTTCGTGTGTATATAGAGTTCAGTTTGTGGCTAGACCGCGTTAGCCGACCACTCGTTTCACCCCGGGACTGGGGAAGCCAGTCGCTGAAAGCCGATTTCAGGAGTTTCAGTCCGAACTTCTTGCATAGTTGTTCCCTCCTGGATTCAAGGGTGGGTAGTGCGAGTTGAGTGAGGGCTTCCGAGTAGTGGGTGTACTTCTTACCCAGAATGATGCGGCAGATTTACATAATGTATACATAGTGATGTACACCTTAAACTAACTTACACATGTCACAATTATATATGCCATTCCCACGATTTACCACAAAGGAATTAATACACTTTCGCATCGATTATTCAAATTTGGCACTTATTTGCATAATTGGTATTTGTAGATGTTACCTCTGCCATAAAGTACGCATGTCACATGTATGAGAGTCATATTTTGGAAAAAAATTGCAAATATAGATTTTCCTCGGTAATAATACAAATCAAGTCCTGTATTTTATCGTGTACATAAAGAGATGCTATCACATGGAACCCTCTGTCACAATCTATAAAGACTTGTACGTCCATGTCTTTTTTAAACAAACTGTAAACTTAGCCTGACCTCTGACCCCTCATTAACAACCAGGAACGGACTGGACAAGGACTTGAATTATGATTTGTATTATCATTGTTATCACTATCATTATTATTCATTTATAATTGTTATCATTATTGTTGTCATTGTTTGCATTGTTGTCACCATTATCATTATTCATATTATGTTCATTTTCTGTTAGTATGTTACTGTATGCACATTACTTGTTTTATTCTATTTGCAACGCAGTAACACTGGATAAATATATGACAGAAAATAAACTAAATGGATTTCTTTCTACGCAACCTGATACTGAATATCATTGAAATCCATCGTTCTTTGTTCAGTCATTCTCCTTTACATTTTTTGACAAATACTCCCCTGCACTTCCAGAGCAAGCTGCTAGAGGGACCAGACTTACACCTCTTATTTCTTACACCACAAGCTATCTGCCACCATCAAGACCATATCTCGTCCAAGACATAATATACAAAAATCGAAAGTTGTACTGCAGTACCAAGGTCACTAAACAGGGGCCCAAAATCGACCTTGACTTTCATTCGTGTTCCCAAGTTCTACACACTTACCAAATATCTTGAAGTTCGTAATCCATCAGGAGGTTTTTGCGTTACGCTGGCTACTAAATCCGGAAACAAACACGTACGTAGAGAGAGGGGGAGAGAGAGGGGATGAGAGAGAGGGGATGAGAGAAAGAGAGAGAGAGAGAGAGAGAGAGAGAGAGAGAGAGAGAGAGAGAGAGAGAGAGAGAGAGAGAGAGAGAGAGAGAGAGAGAGAGAGAGAGAGAGAGAGAGAGAGGCAGAGAGAGAGAGAGTTAGAGAGAGAGAGAGAGAGAGAGAGAGGCAGAGAGAGAGAGAGAGAGAGAGAGAGAGAGAGAGAGAGAGAGAGAGAGAGAGAGAGAGAGAGAGAGAGAGAGACGCCCAAAACTATACCCCCATTTACGTTTGTGAAGGTTAGACATCCAGGTAAACAAAATATAAGGAGAAATTCAAACTCTACAACTGGATAAAAATTCGGAGATTTATTTCCGGACATTTCGAGTGACATCCATCACTCTTCTTCAGCGTCACTAAAGTGAACTAGCAGAACGAACCAGTACTTATATACAATAACTAGAAAAACCGGTTTTTACATGGCAAATCACACAGTCATTCATAAGCGACATTGTAATGTAAAATAAGTTAGGAAGATTCCTATGGTAAGACAACACATTGTAATGTAAAATAATTGTAATGTAAAATAAATGTTATTGTATATAAGTACTGGTTCGTTCTGCTAGTTCACTTTAGTGACGCTGAAGAAGAGTGAGGGATGTCACTCGAAACGTCCGGAAATAAATCTCCGAATTTTTATCCAGTTGTAGAGTTTGAATTTCTCATTATATATTGTTTACCTGGATGTCTTACCTTCACAAACGTATCAAGAATCAGTTTGGCAAGCATTGCCTGGACTCAGTTCGTGAACTAGAGAACATCAGCAGGAAGATTGCAGACTTCAGAAACCACCAGCGATTCAGTCTACGTTGTCTCAAGACAGGAATCACCCCAGTAAGTTTGCATCTCAAAACTCCTATCAAAGGTTACAAGGCAACTAAGATCGTCAACAACGCGGAAAAGCTGCTCAACGAGAGAGTGCGACAGGTTAACTTCCAACTGGACTGCCTGAAAGCAAAACAAAAGGACATCCAGAATTCACTAAAAAAGCGCCTACCAGACAACATCTACGCCGAAGTTGAAGATTTCACAACCCGCGGTCAACTCAAACAACACAACAAAGTCAAGAACAGACAGCAGAACAAGTTTGACCGACTACTCCAGAAGGATAACAAAAGCAGAGCAGACAGCGACCCGAACTGGAGAAGCCCCGGGAGTACGGCACAAAACAAGTCTGAAGAAAGGTGGGTGAAAAACCTGAGCAATCACACACTATCAGAGCCAGAGAAGTCGCTTCTTGCCAAAGGACTTAACTTTGCAGTTACACCCCAACGGATCCCGACCATAGACATAATCACAGAGACAGAATCAGCCATACGACGTGCTCGTCTACCATACAAACAGGCTGAGGCCCTACGCACGAAGGTAGCTACTACACTGAAAGTCTCCAAACCACCTACGAGCAACATCACACAAGAGGAACAATCGGCTCTAAAATCGCTCTCCACCAACAAGGACATCATAATCCTCCCGGCAGACAAGGGTAGGTGCACAGTAGTACTGGATAGGGAACAATACGACAAGAAAGTACAGGACCTTTTGTCAGACCGCAACACCTACCTCCCTCTAAAGAAGGAGCCAACCAACAGATTTAAGACTAAGATCACAGCTGTACTGAAAGACTTAGAGGAGAAAAAGAAAGTCATTGACAGAAAGACTTATCTTAAGATCCATCCAACTGGGGAACAACCACCAGCTTTCTACGGACTTCCCAAAATACATAAGAAGGATATCCCACTACGCCCTATTGTGTCCAGCATTGGATCTCCGACCTATGACCTGGCCAAGTTCCTTGCTGAGATCATAGGACCGTTAGTAGGCAAATCTGAACACCACATCAAGAACAGCGAGGATTTTGTCAACAAGATAAAGGACATTCGGGTTGAGAAAGACGAGATAATCACACCCTACGACGTGTGCGCACTCTTCACCTCCATGCCTCCGAAGGGAGCGGTAGCCGTAGTGAAGGACTTCCTTGACTCGGACACCACCCTGGGAGAGAGAACCAACCTATCTACTAAACAAATCTGTGAACTCTTAGAACTCTGCCTGGGGTGCACTTACTTCGTCTACAACGGACAGTTCTACCAACAGTTGCATGGTTGCGCTATGGGGTCACCAGTGTCCCCAATAGTCGTCAACCTATACATGGAGAAGCTTGAGAAAGAAGCCCTCAACAGCTTTCCTGGCACCCCTCCTGCCAACTGGTTCCGGTACGTCGATGACACTTGGTGCAGGATCAAGAAAACTGCTGCAGACAAGTTCTTCGAACACATCAACCAGGTGCATGAGAACATTAAGTTCACCCAGGAGGAGAGCCAGAACAACACACTGCCCTTCCTGGACTCCAAAGTCATTGTGGAAGAAGACGGCCACCTCAATGTGGATGTATACCGGAAGCCCACCCACACCGACCAGTACCTAGCCTTCCAGTCCCATCACCCCTTGGAACAGAAACTTGGTGTCATCAAAACCTTGTTTCACCGAGCGGACACCATCATCACTTCCGAAGAAGCCAAGTCCAACGAGCACAGACACCTTGAGAACGCCTTGAACAAGTGTGGCTACAAACGATGGACCTTTCGCAAAGCCCTCAAACCTGCTGACGAATCCAAGAAACCTTCGAACGAGAAACACATGCAGAAGAGGAAGACAACAGCGAATGCCACTATTCCGTACATCCAAGGAGTTTCAGAGAAACTCCGGAGAATCCTGCAAGACTTCAACATCGCCACCAGCTTCAAACCCTACTCTACCCTCAGACAGAAGTTGGTCCATCCCAAGGACCGCGTACGCAAACACATCAAATCCGACGTCATCTATAGACTTAAGTGTGAACATCCACAGTGCCGCGACACCTACATTGGAGAAACCAGCCAACCACTGAAGACAAGGTACAGTCAACATTGCAGGGCTACAGCAAGCAAGTACTCATCGGCCATCTACCATCACATGAAACATCACCGGGGCCACTCATTCAGACTGGAAACAACGGACGTCCTGGATCGTGAACCACGATGGTACGAACGCGGAATCAGGGAGGCCATCTACGAGAGGATCTACAACCCCAGCTTGAACAGGAAGGGAGGACTCCGCGTAGAACTCTCGGGTACCTGGGACTCCACCCTCCCCCCACCCAAAGGACAATAACTTTTCCTATGGTGTTGTCTTACCATAGGAACCTTCATAACTTATTTTACATTACAATGTGTTGTCTTACCATAGGAATCTTCCTAACTTATTTTACATTACAATGTCGCTTATGCATGACTGTGTGATTTGCCATGTAAAACCGTTTTTTCTAGTTATTGTATATAAGTACTGATTCGTTCTGCTAGTTCACTTTAGTGACGCTGAAGAAGAGTGATGGATGTCACTCGAAACGTCCGGAAATAAATCTCCGAATTTTTATCCAGTTGTAGAGTTTGAATTTCTCCTTATATATTGTTTACCTGGATGTCTAACCTTCACAAACGTTCAAACAAATCAAACAAATGATGAAGAATTAGACACCCTACTTTTAGAAGGGCCGCCATAAGGTATAACGACGTCCTGTTTTTTCCTCCAATGTTTTCCTCGGTACATTTCTCCGCTAACATCATCGGATATGTTCAAATGTCGCTGATTAAAGCATTCCAACAGCCACTTCGTCGTGCTATCTCCGCCATTTTTTTTTAAATCTCGCAAATTTAGGCTTTGTTGACATCCCGAGAAATAGCGAGACTCGCATGTTATTGGTCAATTTTCCGTGACGCAACGTAGATGGCCGCTGTTATTGGTTGAATCAAATATCTGACGGCTCTTTACCATTTTCCGCGGGAATGAAGTGCATGTTACTCGGCCGGCTTGAAACTTTAACAATGTATAGTTACGGAAAGCCTGAAAGCTTAGGAGTATTTCGGAATTTCTAGGCTTCATTAGCAATAACTGACGGTGAACCGGGGAAAACATCAGAAAAAAAACGTCAACCCGATGCGACCGATCAGAACTGTAGTGGGGAGGGGGGCGTGACGGTAATTTTTCAAATCCACGGCCACCATGGTCACTTGCAACCAGGGTGCTCTTTTGTTTGGTTTCGGTTGTCACCGGCCGGCAGCGGGCGTTAGAAATTATCCAGTCGGCCTCGTCGCAAACTTTCGCTGATTTTCTGGAGATTTTGCTAATTCCAAGGTCTGTCCATATCTTTTCACGCCGATTTGTGTCCGTCCAAGATGACGGAAAAGGCAGAATTTTTGTCCGTTGCCAGCTGAAATATTCCGTCAAATGATGGAATGATGTACGATGGCTACAAAACGGTTTGTTACTTTACCCTCTTAAACACTATTTGCTAAATTTTGAGGGGCAAATTTAGCTTGTATTTGGGGGACGACGCCCTCCCGACACATTTTTCGCCGACGATTCTTTGTGAGTGGGCAGGCATGCTTCCCACGGCCTGGGACAATTTTCAAATCTTGACCGACTGAAACGCTATTTCCTGCATTTTGCTGGTAGACATATGCTAAGGTATTGCTAAGTCTGAGAAAAAATTCCTTGCCCCTCCCCCCAAGCCAATTTTTTTTTTCCTTGGCCCTCCCCCGGCCATCTTTTTTTTCCTTGGCCCTCCCCCGACCATCTTTTTATCCTTCGCCCTACGCACCGCCCCCACCCCGTTAAATTTCGTACAGTCCCTTACTGTAACAAAATTAAGATACGAAGAACGTACCACATCCCAAGTTTCGCTCAGTCACGTGTGTTTTTCTGATACCATTTATGTGTAATGACTCTATATTTACAGATCTATTAGGAGTTTCATCCTGAGATCTGTATTTTTCTTTGATTTTGTCTGGCACTTATCTCTTCTATCATGACCTGACGGTAGACCCCATGAGTTAAAGTTAGATTTCTCTATAGAAGGTGAAAGAACCAGACTTAATCAGTCACGTAACACTCATTCATATTAATCTGCTTGGTTATATATATCCGCTATTTTGAAAAACAGTGTTTGAGAAATCTCTACTGCATTAAAGGGATATATCCCACCACACCCTACCCCTTTTATGGATAGTACATATACACAGGAGTGCATTTTACTGACAGACGTTGCATTGGAGATTTTCTTAGATACACTATGTTTAACGTTACGATAGAAGACGTCACATGCTGTGTAACACAACTATTGAATATGTACGAAGTTAATCACTCAATCGTCTAGAGCCGGCCACAACGTGCGTAAAACAGCGTAGATCATCTTGACAATTTCCGCGGAATTCTTTTGAAGAAGTGAAACTAGCGGAGAAGTCTTTTATGTTCAATCTTGCTACGTGAGGCTGCGAACGCGTCTGAGATCATGCGGCGTGGAGTGTGGTTAGATAGGATAGAGGTCGAGGACACTAGGCATCTGATGTATTGGCCTAAACTGATTTCCTACAAAATTATGATGCCATACTATACAACCACAGATATGTTGGCCAGGCTAGGTCATATACAGGTAAACATGATGGCTAACCTTTGACTGACCTGGGGTTGGACTGACCAATGGCTCAGTGGTATTCATGGCTGTTAAAGCTTGATGAAGAACTGTTTATCCCATGGTTCAGAATAAACTGATATAATTGATTAAAAATCCACTGCGGGTGGATGTGGATTGCAATAATTTTTGCTACTCTGCTGTCTAGATGTTCTTTATTATAATAATTTAATAATCAATAAAACAGGGAGCCACGCTTTCAAGTCAACATTAGACCATTTTATTACCGATAAGACAACATTCTAAAATCAGTTCTTCGTTCGTAAACTTAATATTTTCTACAAAATACTCTTCAAGCAAATACAACGTCTTATTAAAACGAAACACATTTTATTTCAAGTTGCCCCTTCTACGACCAAAAAAGAAAGACGCTGTTTAAAGAGGCCACCAAATTCTATCCAAACTTCCCCATGTTTACAGAACAAAAGAAAACTTCTCTCCTTTAAACATCACAAAACCCACACTTTACAGAAAAAGTGGGAGCATTCGTCTTCCACTGCCTCGAAAAAAGAAGTCAAACCCTAATAAGATAGAATTCAGTGTTAGTATTTGGACTAGAATAGTCACATGCTATATTGTTACCAATTGTCTGTCCGTCCTTCCATGTTACATGTACTTGCAATTAGCCTACGGGCAAGAACGTTCAATAAACTAATCATTATATTATTAAAATTTACTTGAACACCTTTCTCGCACTTTCTGCATCAAGAAATCCAATAGAAATACATGAATTCTTCTAGAAAGCTTCTTTTAGTTCCTTTTCTGAACTTCGATGTATAAGAACTACATGATAAAACCCGAATTACAAAATATGTCACAGAACTCACGTCTGCTTTACGCCTGTACAAAACATACATTGCCAAACACATATTAAAGAACACTATGTCATCCATAGAATCATGTCTATACAGCATAATAACAACAAGAACCTTGTTTATACAGGATAACTCTATCAGCTACATCGGTTCTCATAGCTGTTCATCATGTCTGGTGCCTAAACAACCACTGAAACAAACAGCTAAGCTTTGAAACATCAAAATGGGAATCGAACTCATGTCTTTCTATAGTCACTGAGAACATACACATACTTCATGTATACGGCTAAAAAAAGTATATACAGTTCAAAGTATCAAAACAAAATCGTTGTCCATAATCACAGTCCGATTCAATGCCAGATTTGCTCTTCCAACTTTGCTGTATGCCACAAGTCACGGTTTCTCTTTTATTAAATGTGAAGCCAGATGTTTGTTAATGTAACGAGTACAGATTTCGCACAGTTTCAAATTAATAAACATTTGATAGGAATAAGTTTATATTACAGATGTTTAAATTGTCATATTTTTACAAATATTATTTTCTAAAAACTGGCCATGGTTTTTGAGTGCCTCAAACCTAAGGCAAAGTGATTCTGAAGCGTTCAACGCTTGATTTCTTTGTAAGGATGATAATTGTATTGTCTTGTTACACAATAAGGTTTAGTGGTTTAATGCATGTGTTTGGGAATGGAGGCGAGTTCTGAAAAAAAAAGAGTTCACGAACTAGAGAACGATGAGATAACTCACTTGGTCACTGACAGCATGGGGCTAGGCCTGCCATGTGGGACAAGTTACGGGGCCCAAAAAGTTACGGGGCGTCCTCGGCCGTTCAGGTCAAGGTAGATGTTGGGACCCTCGACTTCCTCTTCTTTGTGTCGCGGATCCGGGACGTCTTCTGCTGGGCGCATCTTCAAGGCAGAGTGGCGTGGTGGGCCGTTCAGGTCGAAGTAAATGTTGGGTCCCTCGACGTCCTCTTCTTCGTCAATCCCAAACACTCGCGGGTGTAAGGAGTGCCGGCGTCGTGGCATAGTAGCCATTTTACTGCCTCGCTGTTGTGAGGAGACGTCGGAGTTGACGTATCTGTTGGTGCGCGGAAGAGGATCCGGGACGTCTTCTGCCGGTCGCATCTTCGAGGCAGAGTGGCGTGGTGTGCCGTTCAGGTCGAAGTAAATGTTGGGTCCCTCGACGTCCTCTTCTTCGTCCATCCCCAAGCCTTGCGGCACCGAGTAGGGCCGACGTCGTGGCATAGTAGCTATGTTCCTGCCTCTCTGTTGTGAGGAGACATTTGAGTTGACGTACGTGTGAGTGCGTGGAAGAGTTTCCGGGATTCTCCGTGCCTGGGGCATCTCCAAGCCTTGTGGTTGTGAGGAGACGCTGGAGTTGACGTATCTGTTGGTGCGTGGAAGAGGATCCGGGATTCTCCGTGCCTGAGGCATCTCCAAGTCTTGTGGTTGAGAGGAGACGCTGGAGTTGACGTATCTGTTGGTTCGAGGAAGTGGATCCGGGATCTTTGCTGCTTGAGTCGTGTCCGTGCTTGGTGGGTAGTAGTTCGAGTCGCTAGAGTCAGCTGGCCTGTTGGGTCGTGGAGGTGGATTTGGGACGTTTCCCGCCCGAGTTGTGCCCGAGCTATGTGGCCGTGATGAGGCCCTGGAGTTGGGGGGCCTGTTGGATCGGGGACGAGGGCCTGGGATCGATGTGGCTCCTCCTGGTCCCGTCACGTCTGCGCCATACACGGGGTTTTCCAAGCGCGACGTTTCCGCATACGGAGTGATGGGTGTGTCGTCCGGGATGTCATCGTACGTGAGGTGGGGAGGCAGCGGGTTCCCAGTCGTGGGGGCTGCGGCCGGTGGCTGGATGTTTTGCAGCGGTATGCCTCCGATAGCGCCCGCAGCATTGCCTTGTACGTCGTGACGCTGAGGTCGTAACTTCTTGTAGCACTTGGCCACTGCCCTTTCCAGAACCAACAGAGCCACGATTGTGCTGATGATGCCCATAAATATCAGCGTCACGGTCTGCCATAGTGCCATTTTAGCTGCTGGAGTGGTGCTGTCTTTTGGGGAGTTCTTGTCCGTTGTTTTCACGATCCTTTCTGTCATCCTTCCGTTCTGCCGGGTAGGTTTTGAGGTGGAGACTGCTGTCATTGCGGTTTGCCGTTGTGCCTTATCAGCTGCTGGGGTGGTGCCATCCTCACGGGTGTTCTTGCCCGTGGCTTTTACGATCCTTTCTGTTACCCTTGCGTTCCGCCGAGTAGTTGTTGTGGTGTAGAAGGCTGGCATCACGGTGTGTTCTTGCTTCTGGTCTTGTTGGCTTTCCTGACTTGACTTGGTCAGCGGTAGATCCGCAAAGACGTTGCCTGATACAGACTGCACGACGCACCGGAAGCTGCCCTCAGTCCAGCACCGGTAGGCCTGCTGACTCATGCGGAGGGTGGAGGTGGACTTGCCGATGTAGGGTAGGCCAGGGTCGTCTGTTGAGTGCGCCGATCGTCGTTCAGGAGACTGGGTGGTGGGAAACTCATGCTCCAAGCGTGTGGTTACAGCTCCGCCACATAGGTCGAGTGACCCTCTTTCTCCAACGGCCCTCCCACCTTGATCCAACCACCTGATCTCTGGCAGCTTCTCCCAGAAGACCTCACACACGAGACTGGCTCCGTGATCTTGACGCGATACCTTGGCGGTAGGTGACGGGCACGGCATATCTCCCTTCGGCACGTTGGCGATCTTTCTTCCCGAGAGGCTTGGCGGGTAGCTGCACTGCAGCCTTTGTCGATCAGAGACGCTGTGGCCCAGAGACTCAAAGCTTCCCAGCGCACAGGTGCAGCGGAAAGGATTCTCTTTAAGATAGACACGCCTTCTGACCATATTAGCGGGCAACGTCGCGGGAATGGTCGATATCATGTTGTTTTTGAGGTCGAGGAAGGTCATTGTAGCCGATAACCCCAGAACCCATTCGGTGCTTAGAGATGACAACTGGTTGTGATCCAGGTTGAGGGTGTTTAGCCTAGACAGACGGTTGAATGACCTCCCAGCGACGTGTGAGATGATGTTGTAGCTCAGGTGCAGATGCTCGAGATTGGTCAGGCTTGCGAAGTGCCACTCTTCCACAGCACGAAGCCGGTTGTGCCTCAGCTCAAGATACCTCAGCCGTAACAGTGGCTGAAAAGCATTCTCCTTGATTTCTATGATTTCATTCCAAGACAGGAAGAGCTTTTCTAGCTTGGCGAGCCCGCCAAACCAGCTTCCAACGGCTTTGATCGCATTCTTGATCATGGATAGTGCCAAAATGCTGGACACAGATTCAAATGCTTCTTCTGCTGCTGTATGGATGCTTCCGGGACCGAGAATCAGCATTCGGAGCTCGCCAAGGCGGGGCAAGGTTTTCAGCTTGCCGTTTCTGTCGGAGTGCCCCGCCACTTGCAGCTTTTTCAGAGTGCCTGGAAGACACTCGAGCTGATTCTCGTCGGCCTGCCCGGCCGTGTTGCACTTGGCGCAAGGCAGTGTGCCACCTTTCATGAAAATCGTTACTCCTCTGGGATTAGGGCAAGACCCACTACGCTTTATCTCACAGAGGCTAGGGCAAGACGGACCGGCCTGAGACGGATCAAACGGAAGGAGGAAGAGAAGAAAAAGTGATAGCTTTGGGTCAGCCATTTCAGTCTCTCTGTGGCTTTCTACGACAATCTAAAGATCTAGTCAATCCTGACACTACAAATTTAAGATATACTAAGCAGTGTCTGGATGAACTATAAAGCTACATCATGTTCTACATTACAAAGTTCTTGCCCAGCGCAACAGGTCGCTGTGGATCCGCCAGGTGTCAGACCAACCCCTTGCCTTTCGCCGCACATCCCGTCAGGAGTCAGAATAAGATAATGCAGTTCATCATCGACGATGACGTAACCTAAAGATTTAAAAGATTCAGCATTAGCAATTGTTGTGGCCAATTGCAACTAAAAGTTATCCATTCAATTTTTCAAATTAAGACACCGTAAGTAAATCATATAGATTACACCCTCTGAAGACTCTAAAGCGTCAAAGCGTAGGGGCGAAACAAACAAGATGGGTAAAAAAACACAAGATGGCTCAATTTTCAAAATAAAAATCATATGATTGTTGTAACAAGAGGAGAGGTGATTTTTTTTCAAAATCAGGCCTTCAATTGCCAAGGCAGCACGTCCTTGGCAATGTTTTGAAATACCTGGAAATGAGTTAACAGTCTTAAAATGGCCCAGACCACTTGTTCTCAGCTATCTGCAAAATGTGCATTTTTCAAGACACAGTTTGCTCACTTTGTAATGCATTGTATGCTACACAAGATAACAAAAGCCAAAGGGTCACATCGAGACTGTTTTATCAGGAACTACAATAAGTAATCCTCCACTGCTTTTTTTCGTTTTTGGTTGAGTGCATTTACAGAATATATATATTGCATATATACAAGTGTATTGCGTACCCCCATTGCGTAGCATACCAGGTTTGTACCGAACAGTATAAGCTGCATACCCAGACAGATTTATGTCATCCGCCCACACTGGGGAGGCCCTCTACTTCAATATACGTATGCGTCGAATATCCAATGAATATACGTCCTTTTACGTGCTCGCCGAAGTGTGGCTTACCTTAAAACACAGGGCCTCCATTTAACGCACTATCCGAGGGACATACTTACCGAGCGAAGTGAGAAATTCGTGTGCATAAAGTGCATTATGTTTGTAGACGTTACATGCTGTTTAACACGACTATTGAATATTTACGAAGTTAATCACTCAATCGTCTGGAGCCGGCCGTAACGTGCGTCAACGCAGCGGAGGTAATCTTCAATGATTTCCCCGGAATGTCTTTGAAGAAGCACAACTCGCGGAGAAGTCTTGAAAAATATTCAAACTCGCTACGAACCCTCTATTTATGTTTAGCCATACCTAGTATGGCTAAACATATTGTTTTTACTCATGTTTCTTCTTCTTCTTCTTCTTCTTCTTCTTCTCCTCCTGTCAAATCTTCAAATCGATTCATCTCTGTCATTTTTTGACCAAATGACCTGAAATTTGGTACAGAGGTAATGTAGGCAAAAACCAATGTGCGTTTTGTTCCTTTTTTTTGATATTGACCCTGAAAGTGATTTTATTGAGGTTTTTAGGCTATTTTTAGCATATCTTGGCCTCCTGCGCCCTGGTATTTCAACCGAATGACCTGAAATTTGCTGTATATGTGGCTTGAACAAATATTTAAAGGACTACATTCCCATTTTTGGCATACATATCTTCAAAACGATCTATTTTGGGCTTTTTTGACAATATTTGCCACTTCTGTCACTTTCAATACTAATAGGCGCGCGGCATGTGGACGCGTCCATTTTGATATTGTGGGGGAGTAAGTTGAATGTATCATTATTGATATAGGGTAAGAACAAGGTATATAGGAATGTATGCCTAAACAAATATGTCAAAGTAGTTATAATATCATGAAATGTAGATAAAAAGGATATAACGCCGGGTTCAACACCTTTTGCTGTCGAACTTGCATACACATTCCCCCGCTGCATGTCGGTTGGAAAGCTTCTGCGGAATTTTCCATCACTAGTTAGCATGCTAGCAGACGACACTCTGCGTCACGACCAACATTTTTCTATCGTCAGATAGCAGACAGTACTAACGTTACCAGGTAAGATGTGCTTAAATATCCCGAATTCCTTCCCTATATTGTTATCTTACGTATAGAGATATTTTTGGTAATTGAGAACTCTAAATATTTTGTGTCGCTTTCGTTTAGTAAACACATTTGAAAATGCCCGCTCTGTAATTTTCCATTCATGGGACCGCAGGCAAGTGCTAGACCGGCGTCGCAGTGTTTTCGGAATAAAATTACCGTTCTCCCTTTAAAACAACCGCCACCCAGAAAATCTTTACATTTCCAGTAAGTAATAGTTACTTGACATTTAATTGATGAATACATTGATAAATTTGATTTCTTTTTGTAGTCACGTTTTATATGTGCGTATTACATTTTGTTGTTTTCATAATTAGCACGTTCGCCCGCTGCAGACGACGGAATTTTCCATTCACGTGACAAGTGACCGCAGGCAAGTGCTATACCATCGTTTTTGGAATAAACCCCCAATCCGAAGACACTTTTGGGCCTTACCCTGGAATTTGTTTACATTTTTAGTAAATAATGGTTACCTTTTATTAAATAAAGAAATAAATAAAATATATTTCTTTTCGTGGTCACATTTCGTATGTTACGTTTTGTTGTGTTCCAGCATGTTAGAAACATTTAAATCGGCGGGTACAATATTGATATAAGTTTCGAAACTATCACAACATATAGATTCATCTTTTGTTCGTACAGTTTCGAACATTGGTTAAATGAGCCATACGAAAGCAATTTACACGTCCCTGCTAAGTAGCTGATAGCACCTAATGATAGACCAATAAAGACGCCCCACCGCGAGAAGCCTGGCAGGCGATCGTAGGTGTTTTGTTTACTTTCGCGGTATCAAAAATTTCCACGTGAAGAACGCGGTTGAGTACTCCCAAAATCCTACTACGCCGGACAGAAAAGTTTCCATTAAATTTGTTAGAAATCTTGAATAGATCTAGTTTTCTATTGTTAAAAATCCGTTTCAAGGAAACACGACACACACCACGCTACCGGCACGGTACGGGGGTGTCGCCAGCCGAACAAATCCCCCACCGCTCACGTTAACCCGCACCGGTGTTTACGTTTGGAAGAGGTGAGCTGAGAAACACAACGCTCGTTCAAACCTTACTACCGTTGACTGTCACGCCCTTCGAAGCGGTAAACTACAGTCCGAAGATTTCTGTGTGTCCTTCAACAACTACAGATAATCGAAGACTCGTCACTGCATGGCTAGCACAACAAAACAACGAGCGCGCTCAGCTTCTGTACTTATCGCCTCGGCAAAGTTTGGCGACAAGCTGGAAGTTTGCTTACGAGGAGGAAAGACCGGACATAAACATTTTACGTGATTATCGGGAAAACACCATGTTCCGTTGAACTGGGTGGTTAAACTGCAGTTTAGGAAATCTTATAACAGAAATAAAGTTAAATCAATGATTTTGTGAATGTTTCTTTCAGCATTAGTTATTCCAGATATTTTCAAACTCCAAATTCTTCAACACAACACGGGAGATCATTTCTCCTCAGACTGGCGCGCAACTCCTGACAAAATTGATTGATGATCTCTCTCTGCCGCCGACTTCATACATGATCAAAGACATCAAAGGCGGGCGGAGGGCGGTGCGCAGGGAAACTTGAATATATAATGTGGCGAAGTTGTTGCACAAGGAATTCTCACGCTGAGGGGTACATGAAATAATGCTTACAAAATAGACCTCTATGAATCGGGCCACATTCAGCAATGGTAGACGGATTCGGGGCATGCCGCGCAAAACACACGGTCTCACTGGGGACACGCGTTTTGGTCCCGCACGTTGTCGCCGCTACGCGATCGAAAGCACGCCGCTGTCTGTCTCGGACCAACACGCGTCTCCCGTGATGTGTAGCGTCCACCAGGCTTTCCTGCGTACGGGCGTATGGATCGTAGAATTCGGCAAAAAGGAATGATTAGGCCAGTAGAGTCAGTCCCCGGTAAGGTCAATGATTCGCCCGTTTGCGCTTGTAACGTTAAATGAATTTACCCTCTGGTGGCCAAACTTCACTGACAAACATTCTCCCTATTTTTATCATGAGCTTGCGTAGTCAGTCTGGTACTATTATGTGCCGGGAATGTTTATCTATCGCACGCCTTGGAAGGAAGTTCAACCATGATAAATGGTCGGCCTTTGTGAAAATTTGGAATCCCATGCTGTTGATTTTCGTGATTGAATCTGTAAGAAAATATATTTTCATATCGTTCATGTTTTTGGGACGGACGCCGGGACGGGGTGAATTTTTTCTATCATAACATTTTCGTCCCGTCAGTAATGCAAATCGAATCGTGTTACACACGAGGCAAAACACTAAAAACGTGGGTCTAGTGGAGTGTTTTGGAGCGGGAAAATGCCGGATATTAGCGGTGCCGAACAGTGTACATCGTCGCGCACGGGTGACGCTCCGTCAAAACAAATCCGCTGGTGGTCTAGCGCGGCCACCGAAAATAGACGAAAACACACAGGAGGACTTAGCACCTTCGTTTACGGGGCAATTGTGAAAATCTTTTGTTACAAATTGTTCGAACATTGAAACATTTGGATAGATGGTTTGAAACTGTTCTAAATAAAGAGATTTTTGTGCAGTTACGTTCGAAATGTTTCCAACATATGTTAAATAAGTTCAAACATGTTATAAGTTTCAATTCTTATTGTTTTTGAACAGTTTAGAACTATTGTGACTTAGACATTCTTTTAATCAAAATAGTTCAAACATATTACAAATATTATATTAAAACCCTCTCGGTGACTTGGAACTGACTCGTATTAAACCAAAATGATGCAAAATTTGACATGTGTCTGCCTTGGTCATGTACACAGGCCCTCATTTAAATGTTTGGCATACAGCCTTTCAAAACAATTTTTGAAATAAACAATTTTTTCGTTTCGTTCTTTTCAACCCAAATGTATACTATTGAATCATTCATTCAAACAAAGGGGTGTCACATTTCTATATTTCACCCATACTATCGCTGCAATATGTTGTTTTTGGTAATTTCCTTCTTCTCCTGTCAAATCCTCATATATATCATTATGTATACTATGGAAAACTTAATTCTTTCCTGGGGTTAATTTTTTTAAATAAAATTTTGAACTGGGTTGATTATGCGCGAGAGTGTAATTTTGAGCGGATATTTGTCGACTGGTCTAGTTTACATAGAGATGGCACGGAATATCCCATTCTTGCAAGGGGAGGATTCTTTAATTATTTATTGCAATTTTGAGCTGGAGTGATTATGAAAAAGTCCATTTGTTAGCAGTAGCGTATTTGTTTATGGGGATATGGTTGTGGACTGGTCCATATTGTGTTGAGGTGCTACTGGAAGACTCCATTCCTGTTTGGAGAGACTAATTGTTTTTAAACTCAATTTTGGACTGGGGTGATCCATTTTTTTAGTGGAAGTATTTAAGAATGGTCCATTGTTATTTTGGGAGAGTCCATTTTTTGCATGGCGAGGAGTATGGCTAAACATGCTGTATTTGCTCGCAAATGTTGCCTTTCTAGTTATTTACGTCTTCTCTGTCATTTATATGCAGTTCTGCGATCCATAGTAACACCGTTGCTAAGGAAACTCTTTTCACGCGACAGTTGATGGAATTGTATCCGACATTGACGTCTACGTGAAAACGGGGACTGAATCAGCATTATTTACAGAATGTTCAATATGCACATATTGTAGATATGCCCCTAAAGTCTTAAAAGGAAACTGAGAATCAGGAACGCGAAAGAACGCCATGCAATAAACAACAATCCTTATGATCAATATACTACATGTACATATTTTGCAAGCCAGGATTCATTCTGTATTCTCTCTACAAAATCCACGAAGAAGAAAAAATGTGCTTTCGAAGAAAAATAAGGTATATTTTCATCCCATAAAAAGGCCAATTACTCTAAATGCATTTAAGTTCGCCTATTTTTCATTTCGCGGTAGGGAGAACATGGAGTGTTCGCGGTTGTTTTGAGTTCGCCTTTGAAACAGTAGTAGAGCTACAATCATAGGTGGACAAAAAAGTTTAGCGGTGGTTTTAAGTTCGCGCTGAAGAGTAAACCGCGAAATACCGCGAACATAAAACCACCGCGAGCATTTCTGCATTTACAGTATTATCAAGAATTATAGCGTTGTCTCTACCGTATGCAGTACGGGGAACGACAGGCGCGACGTTGCCTTTACTTATATATATACCCTATTAGGGTTTGTATTGTACCCTTTCCAATAAAGGGAACAAACCCACCTTGGAGGTGCAATCAGATCATCCGATGATTCCTAGCATCTTGTCCGGCATCGATGGACCAAGTCTCCCGGTAATTCCTTAAAGACCAGACCGCTCAATGAAACATGGCGCAGTACCTTATATTTCCAGCAAACTGTTTCCATTATGTATGAAAATTCGCCGGGTTCAATTTTAATCGTGGACCAATCGGAAGAGAGATTTCTTAACATGCAATGTTATTCGTCAGCCGCGCTTAACCCTCTCCCTGCTACTTAACTCTGTAACCAAAATTGAATCGGGTGGCAAAAGGTTACTTCAGTGCGTTAAAGTTAAGCAATCATATTCTTTTGGATTCACTAAAAATGCTATCTTTTTTAACAAAATAATTTTGTTGATTAAATAGGAAGCTTTCCCTTGAAAACTTCATTTTTACCATGAGGTAAAATCTTTATTTCATATTGAAAAAATACTTAAATTAAGAAGTAAAAAACACGCGGAGAAATCCCTGTGTCTTATTTCTTCACACATGACCTCAATAAAAAGCTTTTTGTACACGATGACCCTAATGAGGTAGAATTAGATAATTCGCTATAAGAGGTGAAAGAACCAGACTTAATAAGTCACGTAACATTTATTCATATTCATCCGCTGGGTCATATCCATCCGCAACTTTCATGATATTTATTATTATAGCACTATTTCTCTCTGTTTTTAACTGTTAAACGCATATTGTCTGTGTCAAGTTTCGTTTCTCTTAATCAATTGAAAAACAGCTTACAAAAGTATTTAATCAATACATCACTTATTTGGCTATGAATTCAACTGGCTGTAATATCATACCTCACTCGATTCTAGCAGCTGTAGAAGAGGAACTGTAAGGAGTTCAGAAACTAAATTTGGTATGAAAGTTGCAGAGACATGTATCATCAAATTGGCGTAATTGTAAACAGGTCATGTCTGATTTATCTTTGGTTCTGACAAACTTCCAAGGGTGTGGTCAACTTGAAGTCAACTCAGTCGCTCATTATAATGTGAACAGCAAATTGAGATACTTCAGTCTCAATACGAGATGTTCCAGTACATTTGTGCCAGATTTCATATCATTTCATACAAATATGAACCTACTATGATAATAAAGGCGTTTCTAATAATACAATGCTAAACTTTCTTCCAACACTAAGGTATTCACGGATCAAATTTTCGACGACCACTGTCGCCTTCTTCAGGATCAATAATGACCAATCACTGCCGAACGTAAACTCGCGAGAGTTACGGACACGTGACTTTATTGACACGTTTCATTTCGGATACGTGACTTCAGCAATTGGTCAAACGTGCCAGGAAGTTTATAACGCCCACTGTCTCTGTTGAGTGATGGCTGGAATGCCCTGATGTATATGGCCTCCTTTATACCTCTCATAAAGTAGTCCTGCTCAGTGTCCAGTATTCTGACTTTGTCCAGTGAAACGGTATGGCCCGGAGATTCAATGTTCAATGCCCGGAGAAAGGCGTTTCTATTTTACTCCCCGTTTGTATTGAATGTGCACGAAGTTAAACACTCAGTCCTCTGGAGCTTGCCTCATCGTGCGTCAACACAAGGGAGGCAATCTTGACAATTTTTACGGAATTCTTTTGAAGAGGTGAATCACGCGGAGACGTCTGAAATATTCAATCTTGCTACGTGAGTCTGGGAAAACAAGTATTGAATGTGTACGAAATTAATTGCTCAATCGTCTGGAGTATGCCGCAATGTGCGTCAACACAGTGGAGGTAATCTTCAATAATTTCCCCGGAATGTCTTTGAAGAAGCACAACTCGCGGAGGAGTCTTGAATATTCAAACTTGCTACGTGTGACTGTGACAAACGTGTCTTGATCATGCGCGGTGGACTCCATAAGTGAGGTGAGGTTGAATAGGATAGAGGGTGAAGGATCCAGGCATCTGATGTATTCGTCCAAACTTTATAAATGTTTTCTAACTCGATGATGATGGTGACGACGATGATGTTGTTTGTCCATGGTAGTGATTATATCAACGGGAAACAAATTTTGAAATACTGTGCATGAATACAGTCTTTATTCTATTTTTTTTTCAAATGTCATGCTGGTCAAGATAAATATAAGGACATTAATTACATAACCATAATCACTGAGCAGAAAAAATGGATGGTCTTTTTTGCAATGTTTTGTTGGGATTTTCGGCGCCCGACCGCCAACCTCTCCATTTTGTTGAGGTTGGGCGGGTGGCAATCTCCGTCTTTGTTGTTCTTTGATTTCTGGAGTGAAATTTAGAAGATCCACAGACTATCGTGAACACGAGGCATGCACACAGCCCTAACTCTGACTTTCTACAAAAGACTCTTACAGTCAGCAACAGGCATAAACAGAACGAAGGGACACAAACCGTACACCAACTTTCACCCTGTCATTGTTTTGGTCGTACACCCTTTTTGTGCAAGGATTTCACTCTTTGTTTACAGACTAATCAGGATTTCCATCATGTGATATGTATCTATTTGTTAGATTTTGTCTGTCTCTTATTTCTTCCCTCATGACCTGAATGAGAACCTTTCTGTCTACGATGACCATAATGAGGTAAAATTAAACTACTAGTATATTTCGCTATAGAAGGTGGAAGAACCGGTATGACTTAATCAGTCACGTAACATTAATTCATATTCATCCGCTGGGTCATATTCATCCGCGACTTTGACGATCTTTATGATAGCACTACCGCCCCCTGCCAATACCCTCCTCCACCAGGTATTCGCAGATTAGATACACTGTGTAATGTACTGAGGGATGTTGCATTGGAGATCTTTTCAGATGCATTACGCTTGTAGGTCTTTCGTTGTGTATGATAAGCATTAAATGTGTGCGAAGTTAGTTACTCAATTTTCTGGAGCTGGCCGCAACGTGCGTAAAAACAAGGGAGGTAATATCAACAACTTCTACGGAATTCTTTTGAAGAAGTGAAACACGCTGAGACGTCTTGAATATCCAATCTTGCTACGTGAGTCTGGGAAAACAAGTACCGAATGTGTGCGAAGTTAATCGCTCAATCGTCTGGAGCTTGCTGCAATGTGCGTCAACACAGCGGAGTTTTTCTTCAATGATTTCCCCGGAATGTCTTTGAAGAAGCACAACTCGCGGAGAAGTCTTGAATATTCAAACTTGCTACGTGTTTCTGCAAACGTGGCTGAGATCATGCGTAATGGACCCCGTGGGTTAACGAGGTTGAATAGGATAGAGGGGGAAGAAACCAGGCATCTGATGAATTTGTCCAAACTTTATCAACGTTTTCTGACTCGATGATGATGATGACGACGATGATGTTGCCTGTCCTATTCCCTCTCCTCTTCTCTCCCATAGCTTAGTCAGATGTAGGGGCAGCACGTAGTTTAGTAAAGGCCCTCGACTGCTGGCAATTTTCAGTCAGTCTGGCCATATGGTTGGCTGTATGACCGGTTCATTCCTTCAAGTCCGTAATCCATGACCGACGGCGACGTCCCAGCGACCGTGCGCCTTCCGCTTTGTCCATGGTAGTGATAATGTTAACAGGAAGTTATCTTTGAAAATTCTGTACATGAATACAATCTTTGCTATTTTTTTTTTTCCAAATGTCATGCTGGTCAAGGTAAATATAAAGACATTGATTACAAAACCATGATCGCTGAGCAGAAAAAAATGGATGATCTTTTTTGCAATGTTGCTTTGGAGATCTTTTCGGATGCATGATGCTTGTAGGTCTTTCGTGGTGTATAATAAGTATTGAATGTGTGCGAAGTTAGTTACTCCATTGTCTGGAGCTGGCCGCAACGTGCGTAAAATAAGGGAGGTAATCTCGACAATTTCTGCGGAATTCTTTTGAAAAAGTGAACCTCGCGGAGAAGCCTTAAAAATTCAATCTTACTACGTGATTGAGTATTGAATATTTACGAAGATAATCACTCAATCGTCTGGAGCTGGCCGCAATGTGCGTCAACACAGCGGAGTTTTTCTTCAATGATTTCCCCGGAATGTCTTTGAAGAAGCACAACTCGCGGAGAAGTCTTGAATATTCAAACTTGCTGCGTGTTTCTGCAAACCTGTCTGAGATCATGCGTAATGGACCCCGCGAGTCAAGTGAGGTTCAATAGGTTAGAGGGTGAAGAAACCAGGCATCTCACGTAACGTTGGGTAACATAAATTCGCCATTTTTCCGATAATGGTTGACTGAAATCAATCTAGCAGAACAATAAACCATCCTTTTTTTCTATTATTCTGTCAGTATCATGTACTATCTTAAAGTTTGCACTAATCATATGTATGGTAGATTTTGTCTCTAGTCGTGCTGACACCATAATATTTCAACTTGAAACTACCGTCCGCAGCACGCAGAATGACGGTGTTGTCGGACAGGTGTGAACATTATTTCGGGAGAGAAGATTCCTCTTGAATATCTTACTGCTAATTACATTTTATACAGCAGCTCTTCGTTCCATCCTTGGCTTGAGGAGAGTGCTATGGATAAAGACGTGTCCAAGTAAAAAAATACACGAAAAAACGGCCGTACCGCACACATCAGGGCATGATCAGGCCTTCGGTAACATCCCGTTTGTTGAGTCGGTAGAACGTCACTCAAAGTCGATCCCCACCGTCATGGCAACGTGTACATTATTCATGGGAAGTTAGCTGGATGCCGTAGCAATGGTTATACTACTATGTCCATGTGTTCCTTGTTGTGTTAGGAGCAAACTTTGAGGAAAATATCGTCTTCAGTCCACTATCACACGCAACATTTAGACAAAAAAGTGTTCCTCACAAACCTTTGTCGTCTGCTTGACGACAGGATTCTGGGTAAATATATGGCGGCGGGAAAATACACGTGCCGTAGGTTGTAGCAACAAAGAGGAGTTTTGATGATAGATCACACTTAGAATCCAGTTGCAGGTTAGCAAAAGAGATTGTAATAAGTTGTCTTGTAAATAATTGTGTTTAGCAGACAGGAGATGTGACATTTGTCTTATAAACCAGCGAACAACCGTGCAGTGTGATTCTCCCACGAAGCCCCCAGGCTCTGTCAATAAGGGACGGAGAGTTTTTGACGTCGCCAACTTCTAATGCATGGTTATCGAAGCTTTTCAGCCAGTGTTCTGAATACGTTAGTCTATCCGGTTTGCATTGCTGACGTTATAACTGATTTTGCATCTAGCACATATCCCTAAAATACACCGCTTCAAAAAATCGCGATTTTAAGTACCCCGCGAATTTATGTTACCCAACGTTATTTGTCCAAACTTTATAAACGTTTTCTGACTCGATGATGATGGTGCCAACGATGATGTTGTTTGTCCATGGTAGTGATGATATCAACAAGAATCTAATTTTGAAAATACGGTACATGAATACAATCTTTATTCTATTTTCTCAAATGCTGGTCAAGGTAGATATAAAGACAATGATTACATAACCATGATCACTGAGCAAAAGAAAAAAGGATGATCTTTTTCGCAATTTTTTGTTGGGATTTTCGGCCCGCGCCCGCGAGTCTTTCCATGTTCTTGAGGTTGGGAGGGCGGTAATCTCCGCCTTTGTGGGGGGGGGGGGATATCCGGATTTGTAATTTCTGCTGTTGTTACGTCAATAACCTTTTTCAAAGTATGACATCCTGTTGTGAAAATAAGTTGATATCTGGAAGAAGCTGAAGGGTGTGACGTGCAGTTAACAAATTTGTAACCACGATTCATAATTTATTCATCCAACCACCTGTCGCCGTAACACAGTCCGTGACAATGACGAATTTTACCGTTCATGTTGACAGAATGGGGACGGAATCATAGCACAGTTTAATGTGCCTAAAACAAACCTACAATCAGTTCGTATGATGGATGTGGTTTTCCTGATGATAGCTATATTTTATCAAAACGGGTCCCCAAGAGCCCTGGAAATTACAATTAAGCGACAAAGGGTATAAGTAGACTTATTCAGCTGGAAGTTATAAGGTACAAAAGCTGTTAACTGTTGGGACCACCGTGTTTGTGGTCTCAGCGTTTGGAGGAGCAACATCTACCAGTATGAAGGCGAAGATAGGACTTCTGACTGCTCTTCTTGTTTACGCGTACATGGTCACTACCAACGTGGAAGGTAAGGGCCCGATCACATACGTCGTACAATAGTGGCACGACCGTTGTACGATCACAAACTGAATGCATTCTTTGGATTGGCATGCACGCATGTATCCTTCGAATTTCAGTTGTCTTCTCTTCTCGCGGAAAAGCTGTCTTGGATCCTTGTCAGCAATTTTCACAGCCTTTTGCAGCATCAAAATTATATGATGACATAGAAATGCGACTGCACCGCAAGGTACTTCGTAGCAAGTCAAATCCGGAGCACTCTGTACTTTAAATCGAGATGATCATGTTTTTGTTTTTTAATCGTACTTTTTGCAATTAGCATTGCCATGGACGCCTTTGAATTGTGAATTAACATGATATGTTTTGTGTGGGTTCATTATCGACTCTTTATTTTTTAAATCAGTTTCTTGTGTCAACAGCCAAGAACATCTATCTTAAGCCCTCGCTCTTTTTAAGTACATTTGAAGGCAATAATATATCTGACGGTTATTAACAATGATTCATGCATCTTTCAAACAGTCTAAAACTTTTTTTATGTCAAACTCACGTTTCACTTATATTTGAGGATCTATCATTTACGATTTAGATAACGTTATAGATATTTTTCACAAACCTGATTGTTATCTAAATTTTACTCCGATTCCCTTTCCTTATGAAGCGGCTAGAGACTGTTTAGATGTTTGGGACAACAACATCAACGACAGCGGTGTGTACACCGTGGGAGAACCGCCTTTCAACGTCTACTGCTATAACTACCTGGAAGGAGGTACGAACAGGGAGTTACTTTGCCACATTATACATAAGTATATGATAATGTATGTAATGATGTGTTAATGCATTTTCATCAAATGACTAAACAACGTTAAACTGGATTGTAGGCTGATTTGTATTGATTGATTACAGCATTTTATCTAAACTTGTGTTGTGTAAATTTTCCATTGATTATGTATCTGTCTGTCCATACATGCAGACTCTCCAATATCAACTACGTTGCCTTGAGAGTCGGTGTAATGCACTGTTGCATTTGACTATAAATAAGTAAAAAAAAATGTAGATTGTAACTTCGAATTCTGAATCTTGTACCGGCATTCGGCGCAACAATTCAACTTTTATCTTCTCGACTACAGCTTTTGCTTATAATACATAATTTCCAGGCAATGTGACTAGATTTTATCGAGTACTAAAAGTGTCTCATTGATCTTAAAAGATCTTCCGTTCAATAGGGGAACACATAGAAGATACTAAATTGCCTCTAGCTATGTGTGCCAGGTAACCTATATGAGAACGCGTAAAGTGGTTTTCAAGATACAAAAGAATAATACAATGCTTGTGCAAAACTGTAGTTTTCATTTTACTTTCTGGACAGACAAGGACGCCCTGGCACTGCAATGAAGTTTTTAAAACTTAATATTTATATCAAAAGTGCCACGTTCAGAGAAAAACATTTTACACCTGGGAGCAGTGAGGAAAGGGCACAACATCGTTTGCGTTAGGGGATTCGAACCCGAGACCGCTGGGTTCTTGGTCGAACGACCTGCTGTTACGCCACACGACCACAACTGTAGTGGCGTGTAAAGTTTTCAGCAAACGTACGAAAGGCCTGAAAAAATTTGCTCTAAGAGTTGTTGTTGTGTTTTTTTTTTTTTTTAGACGTAAATATAGCACAAGGAAAACCGACCCAACAGTCAAGTGGCAACCGTGACCCGAACTTCGCTGTGGACGGCAACCGCGGCACGGACATACATAATGACGGTTGCACTCACACGGACGAATCGACTACGGACCCGTGGTGGTACGTGGATCTCCAGAGCTCTCGGGCCATCAGCCATGTGACCATCGTCAACCGAGGAGACTGCTGTTCGGAGAGAATCAACCCCTTCAAGGTTCACGTCAGCAGAGATACCGACATCCTATCGAGCCCAACGTGTGAAGGTGATTACAATTTCTTTAAAATAAAATGTCATTCATTCATGCAAACATACATACGAGGGGTGATCAATAAGTTCAGGCCTCACCCAAAAATAAGGTGCACAACTTAAATATCGAGAAATAATCTTAAAGCACAAGGGCTTTTATGAATGTCTACCAAATTCAAGTCATTGTGATCATGAATTTGCAGGCGACACCCAGTAACGTTAAAAGAGGTAGAAGGAAACAAACATGGACATTTGAGATGCGACCTGAGGTGTGCGGGCCAACTTGCTCTGCTGAAAGTCAGATACCCACTTCTTTTTTGTTAAAATACGAAGGGAATGTTCATCAAACATTTTTACAAGGTCTTCGAAAATGTCATGCCGATTCATGGCATGAGGAACTCAACCCACACAGCTCTGATCACAGTTCGGCCTTGTTTTTCTCGCCACCTACCTACTGATTTTCAAATGGACGTCAACTAAAAACGTGATGACCACAATAGTTTAAAATTTTGTTGATATTGCTAAAAGACGTCATACTGAATGATTATGCCACGAAATTGTGTACTTTATTTCTAGGTAAGGCCGAGGACTTATTGATCACCCCTCATACATCGTGGCATCCGCAGTATAAGTGCATGTACATGTATGCTAAGAGTTATCATAAGTTCCAAGACACACATACATACATACACACACACGCACACACTGCGTCCTTTTCCCCAGGTGCATGGCTGGCAGGGAAATCTTCATGGGTTGTCAACTCCACCGGGGTACTGTGGGTCAGCAACGGAGTGACGTATGATGCCGCAAAAGTCTTGGATGGCAACACTGGGACCTACTGGAACCCAACGGGTATGGGTCAGAACTACAACAACTGGTGCATCGTACTGGACCTCTCAGCGCCCCAAACACTGACCCGCATCGCAGTCAACAACTACGGAGACACCATCCATGACATTGCAGCCTTCACGTTGCTTCAGTCGCCGTCTGGGAGTCCGTACAACTGGGAGGATGTCGTGTCCGTTACTAACGTGCAGGGAGGGACGGACCAGCGCCAGGAGTTCGGCGGTTTCCAGGCAACGGCGAGGTTTTGGAAATTCGTGGTCACTCGGACGCATTCGGGATACCAGCCTTATCTTAGAGAACTAAACCTTCACGGAATATATTCAAGTAAGGGGAAAATCATCCATATTGCTGAACTCATGGTTTCCTTGTATCGATAGCTATTGTTAACGTCATCCATGCAATACACAGAAGTGTGACGTGTTTGTTACAGTTCGAACGTCAAGTATTTTACACGTCGGACGTCACGTATTTTATGTCACGCGTGACGTGAATTTAGAGAAAAAGGGTACGTGTTTTATGTTCATACTTTTGACGTGAAAAGGACACCATGGACCTTTCACAAGTTATCTTCTTACCAAGTTTCCTTAAAAGCTTCAATTGATGTTCTACAAAAAGGCTTCTAGAGATATAAAAAAAAACTCTAGAGATATGTTCCACACACACGCTTCTATATATATAGATTGTTTAGAAAGCTTCAATACTGTTTTACTGAAATAACTGGATATATACACTACCAAAAATGTCTTTTCTTATTTTTCTTGTTTCCTCTTATACACAGACAAAATTTCTTAAAAGAAGAAGACTTTCTGTGTTTAAGAAATGCATTTTGTCCACGAGTTAAGATTTTTTTCTTACGTACTTTTTTCCTTAGAAAGTTTGTCTTTAAGTAAGATTATTCAAGAAAGGGTAGAGAAAAATTCTTATATTTTCTTAAATATTACAAGGAATATAATCTTGACGTCAATGAAAACAAAAAAATTCAGACTTAAATTTCTAGAAATTCTTGAGGATGAAAATATTGTGGAGCAATAGAATTTCTTAACTTAAGAGAATTCAGAAAATGTAATTTGTTGTGACAATTTCAATGAAAAGAATCAGAGTAATTCTTCAATTTTTCCACGAGTTAAGGAAAACGAGAAAAGCTAGAAAAATAAGACAAATTATTTTTGGTAGTGTAATGCTTTGAAAGTCTTATTGGGAGACATTTTCATCTGTGATGAAGTCACAATTATCACCTTCTTGACGCTTACAGGTGAGCACAGCTTCGCCGCGGGGCAGACTGAGATGACAGTCACGTGCGGAGGGATACGGGGACGGTACGTCTGGGTGCACCTTCCCGGGAGTGACAGGACTCTTTCGCTGTGTGAAGTGGAGGTCTTCCGGGTTTCAGGTTGGTCGCATAAAAGTCTTATGCTAATTTTAAGCTGCGTCACACAAAAGCATACCCAACGAGTCTCCGATCTCAAAGTCAAATTTTCGGCAGTAATGCGGCAGGTGTTCTCTTGATCACTGCGCGATTTTTGAATAAGGTCGTTCGCACTTCCGAGTACGCATGTGCAGCGACTGGAATTGTGGGTATTATGTAAAAGGTAAAGGTAAAGGAAATGCCTGTTTGACATAAACAAAACACGACGGGACATTGTCATACAAATCCTGAAAATGGTCAAGACGAGAACTATACAAGTCATGGGCCTAAACCTTTATCATATTTCCCATCGTTCCTGTCGCTGGGCATGCGTACTCGGAAGTGTGAACGAGCTTGCATATTTCGTACTTTACTGTCGTATTGATGTTGTTGATATTTTTTTATCAAAACATTTCTCAATAATACATAGCGGCGACACACACAAGTAATTGACTAATTTCATGCCGCCACCAAATCAATAAACAATAGGTAAAATACAAAGCAAATTATAGAAATCTAAGATAATAATAATTCATCAACACAGGTTCCATCGAAACTGATAGGGCAATGTTCAGAAATTAGTTACATGTAGTCATGACAGTTACTTTAAGTCCAAACATTTTAACAAAGCATTAAGAACCTTTAAAATACTTGGACTTAAAGTAACATTTGAGAACTGTTAATGTTGCACCCAGCTGGATGGACGGTCATCCAGAGGAGAACAGACGGGTCGGTGGAGTTTGCGACAAAGACATTTTCCGAGTACGAACAGGGGTTCGGCAACCTGACGGAGGAATTCTGGCTCGGCTTGGACAAACTACACCGGATGACCTCTCAGGTGAATGAATTTTTCAAAATATCTATTTGATGCCATTATATACACATTAAGTCTTGGAACTACATAGATGAAGATATGTATTTAAAGTGTATAAAAATTATTCGATGACAAGCTTAGGTAATATCTTGAAAGTTTACCTCTAATATTCAGTTGGGTGTTCCAAGAATGATGAAAAACTGAGACCAGCGTTTTATTAGTATTTTTGACGAAATCGCACATCAAAAGGTTAAAATCCTCCCACACCTAAGGTGTATATATAGGGCGGTGGCCATCTCCGTTTCATAGCCCTGGGCCACACTGTGGTGCATCAGTGCAGCAGGGGGCTAGTCCACTGGCAGTGGAGTGTGTTTAACTTCCATACTGTTTCAGAAGTATGTACCATTCATAAAAGTCTTTGGTATGACTCAATGCGCCTCTTGTCCAGGCATGTCCTACCCGGGCGCGAACTTGGGCCTTCTGGTTCCTCATAATCTAAACCAGATGTGGTAAGTGGACAGAAGCGCAGACCACCACGTATACACACCGTGACACAACCAAATCACAAATGTGATCATAAATGCTAACCACACATAAACTACAGGATATACAATTAGACTATGTCGAACATTTGTCGGTTTATGTTTATGTGCGTTTGTACTTAAACCGTTATTCGTCGTTTGTTGTGCAGAAAGGGTACACTCTCAGGGTCGACCTCACTGACTGGGACGGTTCCACGGTCTACGCGGAATACAGCAGCTTCAGCGTAGGGAGCGCCGCTGACAAATACAGGTCAGATCTTTCGAAATGATCCTTTTTCCAATAAATCTTCATTTCAGCTTCCGCAAAATTTATTATACGACCATTATGTAGCATTGATCTGAGCCAATTTTGGTTATATGACGGATTAGAGTGCCGTTGTCCTGTGTCAACGTAAACTTCCAACGAGATCAAGACTTATCTTACGCTCATGTATTTTGGCAAAGTCTTTTGGCCAGATCATACAGTCGTAGAATGTAAAATGCTTCCTATAGCCGTATTGTCTAATAGAAAGATATAAAAATCTTTTGAATATAGGGTTAATGACCCGCCCTGAGGTCTATATGGTGTGATAAGGCATGGTCGAATGCTTTGTACAGGGCGCTTATTTTGCGACACGAGCCGCCGCTACGCAGTGCTACACAGCTCTCCCGTCATAATTGTTGAAATATCACTTTTCTTAAGAAATTAATATCTGCAAGTATAATTTGAATGCAAATGACAACTGTGTAAATGGACTTGGTTTATTTGCCTATAGAATCAGCATAGTAGGGGGCAAAATACACGGCGCACTAAGTAAAAAAAAAAGTCTTACTAAGTTAGGGCACGTCTTCTGTTAGGGCCTTTCGCATGTCGACTGATCATGATGATGATCATTCGATGATCGAAATAGCGATGATCAGTCGATGTATCTTGTTCCATGATCCAGACTTTCGATATCCGGTTACACCGGTACCGCCGGTGACGGCATCACAAAACCGGGAAACAACGGACGGTACAGCGCAGACGGCGCCATGTTCAGCACTCAGGATCAGGACAACGACGGGAATGTCAACAACTGCGCCACATTGTAAGAGTAACTAAATCCCCCCTCTCACTCGACCCGTGGCACGCTTGCGGCGTCGCTGCGTCCTAAACTGGATTTGTGTTACCCTTGACTTTATAATGGGAATATCACTCAAAACGTGCAAGAATGACTTCAAGACAACAAAACACAAGCTTGAAACGATTCGTTTTTTGTAGATGAAATTCGTTGAGTGCTTTTCGTCGATTGGCAGCAGCGACGCTGCCAGCTTACTGCGGGTTCAGTGAGAGGGGGGCTGTACACGGTGGTCAAATTCATGCTCAGAAACTCCCATGTCCAGCCGAATTCGAACGCTGTTCCACGATGTTCGAAATGACGTAATCGAATCCGAACGCGCGTTCGATTCGGGGTCACCTGCGGTCATCGGAAGTTCTTACTGTAAATCTGCGCGGCCGGGCCTCTTTCCCCGCGTCAGGAAAAAAACTACGTTTGTCGCAAATATTACCTGTTTTCTGGAGAGTATATCCATGCTGGCACTTTGTTGTGAACATCTAACATTTAACGAAGCAACTAGCGTCGTTTTTTGTGACATTGAATATTAGAATGATTGTTTACGGCGGTGTTAATCACCCCCTCCCCCTATCCGTGCGGCATGACATGCGTTCAAACATCGTAAAGGTACGGCTCCAAGAAACATCTAACTTACCTCATTAACGATTAAAAATGACCGTAACGGCTTTCCCGAGGTTTGTGTTTTTGGGATTTTTAAAAAATGTCCTTGATTTTGAATTATTGGTGATTGAGTGCGAAAAATGTCAAAAAATGCCATTTTTTCACAGATTTGTCGATATTCACAATATTTAGAAAAAGAAATTAAAAAATCCCAAAAACACAAAGTTTTGTTTTGTTCCTGGTCGACGAAAAATATGAAGATAAGAGATATTCATTGACATTTAAAGCCAGGCCTTTGCGATGTGTGCCTGGAAAAAGGGTCTCCCTAAAACCTGAAAATTATCGCGTTTGGGAGCAAAATATAGAAAAATCAGCCATTCAGCGCAAATTGACGACATTCAAAGTTTGCAAAATCGCTAATTTCGTTTTATTTTTACAAAATTTTCCCTTCCCTACTATTTTGTTTATTTATAAATGTTTTGCCGTTAGCCAAAATGTTGCCCCGTGTAACCCGATACCTTGTCAAACGCGCGTAGCAACGGGAAAGAATACCCTAGTGACAGACCACCGTGGTAGATATCCTTACAATTTAGTTTTGTACATACACTTACCCAACTTACCGACATCTCTACACCACCACTATCAGAGACAAAAGGGGCCAGGTTAGAAATGATATTAATGTTGTTATTTACAGATTTCACCATTGATTTCGATTGTATTTGCTTTTTATTTAATAGTATATTTACTACCTACTACATCCATTCATTATCATGCTTATCATATAAGCTTGTCTATACAAAAACGTTTCTTAGAAGCGATTTTTTTTTCAGATGAGGAACCAGCCATGTAATGGTAACGTTACAAAAGATTGGGCCAACGGGAAAAAATTCTATCAAACAGTCAATATATGGACATTAGTGACCCGTAAAGTAGGGTGAATACGGGAAAATGACGACCTGTAAATTGAGCCTACTGGTTGGTCAACGACATTTGGCTATATGATAATGAGAAATAAACCGGAATAGTTTGAGTTGGAGAACAGTTTCTTTATAGCTTTCTTATCATGTAATTTACCAACTCAGATTAACTTTCATGCTATTGCGAATATGTAATCCCCCCCCCCCCCTAGTGGAATTAGGGCATACTGGTTCGTTGGGAATGAAAAAAGAATATGGGATTCTGTGTACAACCAAACCTGCGCCAGTAAATGGCATTACTCGTAGAAACGGAAAACCTTTAAAGATACAGATAGGTATATTATTCTTATGTTACTGCTCTGTATTCTCATCTCCTAATGTTTATATTATGGAATTTTGAGATCAGACCTCTCAAGATCATTTGTTTGTTTTTGTTTAATGATTTCAGTGTTGCTGATTGACAAATCAAAAGTCTTTCTGTATGTCTTCTTAATAGCATGTTTAATCATTGTAATGTTATTACCTTTATTCATCATATGTACCCCAATGGGCTCTGTATCATCATTTCCTAATGTTTATATTATGGAGTTTTGACCTTAGACCTCTCAAAATTATTTGTTTGATTTGGTCAATAATTTCAGTGTTACTGCTTGACAAATCAATTTGTTTCTGTATGTATTCTTTATAGTATTCTTAATCATTACCTTCGCGACGAAATTTCGTCGAGAAGGTTATTTTTTTATGCATGTCTGTGTGTCTGTTAGTTTATTTATTTATTTATTCATTTTGATTTACCACATTTTTGTGGAAGGATTGACATAACAGGTGAACTATCACCTTTTCAGGATGTCATCCCAGACCGGACTGTAAGATTTGGACCATCGCACACCGGGGCATGCCCCTACTCTTTTTCGAAAGGTGTGGTGGGTTCTTTAACGTGCGCGGGGTGTTGCTCTCCCCAAACACGGGACCTCCATTTAACGTCCTATCCGAGGGACGTCCCTAACCCTAGATGAGCTAGGTACTCATTTACACCTGAGTGAAGTGAGGAAAGTCGTGTTAAGTGCCTTTCCCAAGGGCACAACGTCGGGGCGCAAGTTCGGACATGTCTCTGGGCGCACCTGGGATTAGATCCCGGGACCCATTGTTTGACAGCCGCGTGTTCTTCAGTTGCGCCACACGACGCCACGCTCCCATTAATGAACAGGATAAGTCGAGAACGCCTGGATGGTTTGTTGTCGTATTTGGTGTGTCCGTGTGTATGTGGGAAATCTCAAGATGATTAGATTTTGGGCGAAGTACTTTGCATAATTAAGGAGAAAAGTGTAAAAATGTGTTAAATAGTATGCTCATACTATGCGTTCTGGTTGCGACGTGTGGGCTGTGTTGTTTCAAGGGATATTGATACGGGCAGGGGTGCTAAGTTGGTCATGAGGGGTCATGAGGCAGGCAGGAAACGTCAGTTACTTCCAGGGACAAATTGGCTGTCAGCCAGCTGTATTCATTGGTGTGGAATGTGGTGGAGGGAGTTATTACCTTCGCCGAGAAGGTTATATTTTACCGAGCATGTCTGTGTGTCTGTTAGTGAACACGATTAGTCGAGAATTCTTGGAAGTATTGTCTTGGTATTTGGTATGTTGGTAGGTCTCGATGAAACCTGAAAATGATTAGATTTTGGCCCCCCTAGCGGCTTGTTACGGTACTGCAGCGGAACTTCCTGTTATGATATCTCGTGTTGTGGACATGCTATGGAACTGATTTTTGAGTGGTAGATAGCTCGTTGGGCAGAGAGTAAGTGGTATAGGTCTGGGCCCCCTAGCAACTTTTTTGGAACTGCAGGGGCAGGTTTTGCTTCAGACTTTGAAAGGGAATAACTCAAGAAGGGCTTGATGGAAGGTCATGATTTTTTACAAGTACATAGCTTGAGCGATGATGTACATGATTGGATACTTATTATGCAAATCAGTAACTAATTTGCAAAATTAATGAGGAAAGTATATACATCCATCAATTTCCATGATATATGTAACTGAGGAAGAGAGAAATATTAATAGATATCAGCTATGCAAATGAGAACCTCATTCACATAATTAATGAGAAAATACTATAACTCGAGATGGGCTTGATGGATGGTCATGATTTTTGGTATGTAGATAGCTTACGTGATGCTTTGTATGATTGGAAGATAATTATGCAAATCAGATTATAATTAATGAGGCAATTTTAAAAACCTGCTGTGTTCCATGATCATAACAAGGAGGTTTGGACAACGTATGGTATTTGGGTGAGGAGGATCAACTGGTATGATTTTTGATTGATAAAAAACACTCCTAATACGTCAGTCATGAAGGTCAAAATCATTTGGCGAAGGTATGAGGTCGTAGAACTCTTGTTTTTAATGTTATTACCTTTATTCATCATATGTACCCCAGTGGGCTCTGTATTGTCATTTCCTAATGTTTACATTATGGAATTGTGACCTCAGACATCTCAAGATCATCTGTTTGTTTTTGGGTAATGATTTCAGTGTTATTGTTTGACAGATTGATTTGTTTCTGTATGTATTCCTATGTTTAGTCATCATTTTATGTTATTACCTTTATTCATCATCAATATTAATGGGCTCTCTTGGAAATCAGCCTTTCTTTGGCTGAAGAGAACACCAAGATGAATACAAAATTAATAAATGAATAAATACACAAATACAGATCAATGCAAACATGCATTTTGTCTTCTGATTTGATAGCTTCGAAAGCGGAGGCTGGTGGTTCCCCGATGGTTGCGGTGAGGTCTACTTGAACGGGCCGTACAAAACCGCGTGTAACTCCACCAGTAATCCCGGCTTCAGCACTGAGACTTGCCGCGGCAAGGGGATGAACTGGCTAGATTGGAAGGGCAGTGTCTCCCTGAAGAAATCAAGAATCATGATGAGGCCGAAAGACTTTGGTAAGGAGTTTTTGTATAAAAAGACTCCTTTTTTACACAACCAAGTGATACAATCAACCGACGTTTCGGTGACCATCTGTCATCTTCATCAAGACAGTTCTGAGTTCTGACTGATTCACATTGCACTGCAGCACATTTGTCGCTGCTTATAGATGCCTTCCCAAAAGCAAAGTATTTACAAATAAACACTGTTACAGGGAACGGCATCCACTATGTGGTCCCAAACGCACAGGAATGTAACACATACTTTATTATTAAGCAATAAACAATGCAATAATTAAACCTCTACTTCTTAAAAATGCGGTCCCAAACATGACTGGGTTGAGTAAATCACTTGGTTGTGTAAATTAAAAAGGGTCGTTTTATTCAGTGACTTACCAACCTGATGAAGCTATTCACGGAAGGAGTTTTTTTTTGTTCTTGTGCTCCCTTTCCGTTCGACGGCGATCGATGCCCAACCGTACAGCGACCAAAACTGGATTTTGTGTGACCCTTTTGAAAGTTCATAATTTGAATATTAGGCAAGAATTTAAAAGCATATGGCGCTGGATTCAAAAGACAATAGAACACCCAAAACGTTCTATATCGACTAAATCTGTTGCGTGCTGCGAGGTCACCATCCTAGCAGAATGGGGCTGTAACTAAACTCTGAAGGATCTAGGAACGTATTGAAAGCTGAACTAACAGTCGAAAGTTACTTAAAGACATTAAAAGACAGAGAATGAATGAGATGAGATACAGTACTAGCGAGCAAATTTTAAATGATTAACTAAGGGTTAATGACCCGCCCCGAGGTGTAAATGGTGTCATAACGCATGGTCATGTGCTATAACCACCGAGGAACAGGCTGGTCATTAAACGTTATAAATAGAGGCTGGAAGATTATTTGATAATGATAATGATTAGTACTACAGAGTTTACTATTGTGATGAGTAGAACATTTAGTTGTGTAAGGGGTAGGCAGTGTGTCAAGTAAATGTACTTCATCGTCTCCTTTTTAGTACAGATATAAAGGGGTTTTGCAGGTACTAGAAGTGGGTGAACTTTTCCTTTGCCACATATTGCTGTTAGGGTGGCCAAAGAGACGGCTATACAGTCTTGGAAGATGTGGATCCAGTTTTGCCCTACCTGACGGCAAGCCGGCAGAATGCGACGCTACGGGCACCATCAACGAGCTTCCGTGCTGTTCCGCCGGCGGGTATTGTGGGAAAACATCGGCACACTGTACATGCTCTAGCTGCGTGGACTATCGACCCATCGTGGGTACGTATGATGATTCTACCTACGATTCCTACCTCATCAATTATCCATTTTTAAACTTTTTGACATGTTACGTCCTGCAAAGTTTTGCTCCCGTTTTCATATTAACTTTGAAAATGTAGTGTTTTTTTCTGGTGTGAAGTTAACTAATCTAATCATCCATAGAAATGGTATTTTTTTTATTAGAATAGGCTTTACAATTTTTAAGGCAAAGGTGCACACAATGGTCATCATTTTCAGGTAGACGTGAAATAGCATATTTGTCAGTGGATTTCTAGAAAAGAGATTATATCATTTCTCATTGCCTTTTTACGTTTTGTCCAAAACAAATTGAAAATGGATCCAGCTTGGCCATGGAATGCTCTAGATGTTGAATCTTACGTAATGTTCACATTACCTTGATTGAGCACAAGAAGTTTTAAGACACTCGATGTGATAAACAGATGTGACTATATTTGTAGATATGACAACTCTCACAAAGCAAAAAAAAGGTAAATAGGTTAATGCATAAAATATTGTTTTATTATTAGAAAAGATACGGAAAACCATGTTTAGTCCTATCTGACGTGACATGACATTATGGATGTACTTATACCAGCTTGCAATGCTAAGTTTTGTAGAATTCTCACATTTATTCTGTATTTCTATTTTTAAGTTTGTATTTAACCTTACGAAAGTCGCTGTCCTTTTTTTGAGTCAATAATTAAGGGTTGATGACCCGCCCCGAGGTGTATATAGTGTCATAACGCTTGGTCACTCGGTGGTTTTATTCGGTGGTTATAGCACATGACCAGGCGTTATGACACCATATACACCGAGGAACAGGCGGGTCATTAACGTTATTATCACATAGCCTATCTAAACTGACCCATACAAGAGAGACGAATTTCTGTATAATACATAGATTCTTTATTTAATACTATACATGTAAAATCAATCCATTGTACCTATGATCTTAATATAATCCAATGTAAACAAGCGATGACTTGTCTTCGAGCCCACACGGTTATAAATTGATGGGTTGTTAGACGCCCAGGTGTGGTGAGAATCGTGCATGTTTACCTCCGCTTTGCTTGTAGCTTCCCCGGATAATTATTGCTCAAGCCGGAAAAGAAATCCCACACAAGCGTACACATATCGAGCCGAGATCATTGTAGGTACAAACCTGTAAGAAATAGGGCGATTTTGACCGTAATTCTTTCGATGCCAACACATTGGTTTGGGGAAGTTACATGTTCACCCTAGGGAGGGGGGTGTTTGTTTTGAACAAGGCGACATCACTTTGGCGGCAATTACTTAATTTTAGCCAGGTAAAACCCCTCAGAAACGTGAACATACCGGCCTGGGGTTTTCTTGGGTAGAAACGTAGGAGGTTTCATGGGCGATTTCTTTGTCTGCCAAGATTTGCTACTTCGGGAAATACAATGTGATGAGTGGGGAGGGGACTCTGTGTGCCCGCTGCTTCTTGTTTGTCACACTCGTCAGCTTCCTTGCCCCTCATCTGCTGAAGCATGTTCCTGGCGTCTTCCCCAACTTCCCATGACCCGAAAACTGACTCTAAGTCGGCGTCTGTCAGTTCCTCGAAGGTAAAACTGTGGGACGGGTGATGATGCCCGACAAATAAGCTAGTTTGGAGTTGCTACTACGCATGTGCAGTGTCAAAGGTGAAGGCCCCCGCGACGGAAACAAGACCCGTCTGGGCGTTGTTATGCAACTCGAGACAATGTGGAGGCGAGCACTGTTTCCGTCGCGGGGGCCTTCACCTTTGACACTGCACATGCGTAGTAGCAACTCCGAACTAGCTTATTTGCAACAACTATCGTCTGCGGACGGTTCCACTCTCTCGCTAGGGGTGTGAAAAATTTTGTTTTTAGTCCTCTCGTTTAAATTTCATTTACATTGAAATTTGTTCATTTCTTTAACGTATTCTAAGAAGATTTTGTGGATTTTGAGATAATATATTTTTCTAAACAAGGGTAAATAAAGATTCATCAAAAAGACACCCCCCTCTACAAAATGGAATAAGTGGTGTGTTATAACACGAGTGTGTTACGGCCACATAAAACATGGGCAATGGAGGCTTGTGATTGGTCGACGCCATCTACCTATGTGATAATACTTCTTAATTAGCGTTTCCCCAGACCTTGACGACTGTGCCTCTAGATGTTTGTAGATGTTAAATCTTACGTATAAAGTTATTCACATTCCTTGCATAAGCACAAGATTTTTCAAGACAATCGATGCCATAAGCAGATTTGACTATATTTCTAGATGTGACAACTCTCACAAAGCAAAAATAGGTAAATACATAAGATATTGCTTTATCATTAGAGAATATAAGGAAAACAATGTCTATTCCTAACTGACATGACATGACGAATGTACTTATACCAGCTTGCACTGTTTAACTTTGTAGAATTTTCACATTTATTCTGTATTACTATTTTCTAGTTTGTAGTTGACCTTACGAAAGTCGCTGTACTTTTTGTTGCGTCAATAACGCTTCTGAATTAGCGTTTTCCCAGACCTTCGCGAGTTTGCATCTAGATGTTTGCAGATGTTAAATCTTACGTATAAAGTTAATCACATTGCCTTGCATAAGCACAAGATATTTCAAGACACTCGATGTGATAAGCAGATGTGACTATATTTTTGGTGTGACAATTCTCACAAAGCAAAAAACGTAAATACTTAAAAATGTTGCTTTATTATTAAAAAAAGATACGGAAAACCATGTCTAGTCCTACCTGACATGACATGACATGACATTGCGGATGTACTTACATCAGATTGCATTGCTTAGCTTTGTAGAATTCTCACATTTATTCTGTATCTCTATTTTGTAGTTTGTAGTTGGCAGTACGAAAGTTGCTTTACTTTCTTTGTGGTACTTTTGTTGCGTCAATAACGCGTCTGTGTTTTCCCAGACCTTGACGAGTGTGAATCCACGAGCCACGGGTGCGAACATGTCTGCACCAACCTCATGGTCGGAGGATACGAGTGTTCCTGCAGGCTGGGGTTTACCTTGAATCCCGACAACAAAACATGCAAAGGTTAGTGGGCCACGAGGACATTGTTTTACAAAATTCGGTTATGGTGCGACTTGAGTCTTAAAGAGGAAGCCTGAACTAAAAAGTCTGCTTCTGAATGCTGTGGTGTTCACATCAGTGGCGGGCTCGCTGGCTAAGACAATTTACCAATTGCAAGTATCAAAGTTACTCTTTAGAACACTGGCCTGCCATACTCATTGGTAGAATGTCTCAGGCATTGGCTGTCAGTTACAAATTACAGGTAAAGTTCCATTGAGCCCCAGTCTATACTGGTCTCTTAGACTACCAAGTAGCTGTAGACACCACTATTTCACGAATAAGGCATATTTCTTGACACACAGCTATCAAACCTAATTCAGCTCTGAGGAAAATATAGATAACGTTGGGTAACATAAATTCGCCATTTTTCCGATAATGGTTGACTGAAATCAATCTAGCAGCACAATAAACCATCCTTTTTTTCTATTATTCTGTCAGTATCATGTACTATCTTTGCACTAATCATATATATGGTAGATTTTGTCTCTAGTCATGCTGACACCATAATATTTCAACTTGAAGCTACCGTCCGCCGCACGCACAATGACGGTGTTGTCGGACAGGTGTGAACATTATTTCGGGAGAGAAGATATTCGTCTTGAATATCTTACCGCTAATTACATTTTATACAGCAGCTATTCGTTCCATCCTTGGCTTGAGGAGAGTGCTATGGATATAGACGTGTCGAAATAAAAAAAATACATGAAAAAACGGCCGTACCGCACACATCAGGCCTCTGGGAACAACCCGTGTGTTGAGTCGGTAGAACGTCACTCATAGTCGACCCCCACCGTCATGGAAATTTGTAAATTATTCATCTGGGCGTTAGCTGGATGCCGTAGAAATGGTAATACTACTATGTCCATGAATTTCTACTTGTGCTAAGATCATACTTTGAGGAAAATATCACCATCATTCCACTATCACACACAACATTTGGACAAAAAATGTGTTCCTCGCAAACGTTTGTCGTCTGCCGAATAGCAGGATTCTGGGTAACGAATATGGCGGCGGGAAAATTCACCGTAGTGCCGTAGCCATTGGTTGTAGCAACAAAGAGGCGTTTTGATGATTAATCACAATTAGAGTCCAGTTAATAATTGTGTTGAGCAGGAAGCGGATGTGACATTTGTCTTATAAACCAACAAACAACTATGTAGTATAATTCTCCCACGAAGCCATCAGACTGTGACAATAAGGGACGGACAGTTTTTGACGTAGCCAACTTCTAATGCATGGTTATCGAAGCTTTTCAGACAGTGTTCTGAATACGTTAGTCTGTCAAGTTTGCATTTCTAGCGGTATTACTGATGTTACATCTAGCACATATCCCTAAATACCCCGTTTTCGAAAAATCGAGAATTTAAGTACCCCGCGAATTTATGTTACCCAACGTTACCATTCTAACTTTGAAGGAGTTGCTTTGACAGTTGAAAACACAATGTTATGGTTTTCAAGTGAAAAGTTGCCTATTTAAGTTACATATTATATTGGTTACGTAGCTTGTTACACCTATCTGCGTCACTTTTCTTTGTCTGACAATGATTTCTACAAAAACTTGTGAGAAAATACAGGATATTTCAAAACTTGAGACGTCAGTTAATATGCAAATGATTTCCTGTTGTCTGCTCTGATCCCATTCTATTGTTCTTGGTGTGAGTAGAGATCCCCTACAGAGGATAATCCATTTATGATGTTGGGATGAAGGTTGAAGTCAATTTAGCTGCTTATACCCTGATAGAACTTAGTTTTTATAGGAGGAGGACCCAGGGTCTTTAAGTTGAGGCAAGTCTAAAAATTACATCCGTTCTTTAAAACATCAGGTCAGTTCATCCTGTGCAAAGGGACACCAGGTTCTCTATAGGTTCATATTGAGCATAACACATTCCTACATCCTCCTCAATTACCTTTAAGTTATTAGATGTGAAAGAAGGATGATCACGTCTCCCATCGTCTACGACTCTCATCCGGTTTCCAAAGAAGAACCATGCCAGCCATTTCCTGGTGGTGCATAACACGGCCAACATATACATTGCAATCCCCATGGCATTAAACTGGGACAAGTCGTTCCCTGGGAGCAACCATAACCATAAACCAATGTAAACACTCCCTGCTGTCCTCTGCCAGGCCTTTGAAAGCTTAATTGACCCGTAGACCACATAAACTAATTCAGAGCCATGGGGAGTCCAGCCATGTCTACAACCAGAAAACAAAGGCCTTGCATCAGCAAACAAAACATAAAGATATTTGCATATTACTGACCGTTTTAGTTTGAAAATTGGTATGGAGTTGTTTTCCACTAGTTTAAAAAAAACGTTATCAAACCATGTAAAATGACCAAGAAAGTTCAGAAGGCTAAATATTGGATACAGTAATTTAAAGTTTAATATTGACGTCAAAGATCAACTGATACAAAGCGTTGACCAGATTTTCCATTATTTTAAATTCAATGCAATCTTGCTCTGTACTTGCCTACAGTTACAGATCTAGAAATGTCAATATCATTGATAAAAGTTAGTCAGTGTCTTGTTCTCATATAAGAACTGCTGTCATCAATCTGCAAGACCAGAATAACTGCTACTGTCACCATCAGACTATATGTTTCCCTACAAAGCTGTTTCCTACCAGGCTGGGCTTTACTTTATATTCTGCCTGTTAAGAAGAAGCAGACTTAGTCGATTTTTATGTGAAAAACTAAAACATTTATTGTTTATGCATTCTAAAGTGTACTAAGAGTAACTACTTGGTACTCTTACTGCGTCTAAGCCCGACCCCGGCACCCATGTGCACGGCATGCCAGTCAGTGGTGGACTGAGCCCAGACAGTTTACACTAGCCGAATTTATTGGGTGGTTTTATAGTGGAACCTCCTTTTTAAGTAAAGATGAAATTGCAGAAATACGCGTACGTCTAATAGTTCATCATTCCTTTGAACGTCAATATGTGCGCGTCTGGTTACCAAGCTAAGCTTCTCATCATGTTTCTTCAAAAATTGTTTGATATCAAGTTGTAACGGGTGTTTTGTTTCAAAAACTGCTTACGTCAGACTTTGCATTCCGAAGGAAATTTTACATTCGACTTAGCCGCTGCAGCTTCATCTTTGATATTTTAATTCGATAATTTACCAATTTGGTAGCGTAGAAATGGGTAAAAGAAAACCTGAGGCGACCATATTAAACTGTAAATCATAAGATTCCTGAACTCTATTTAATTTTCACACCTGCGACACCAGGGAAATCATTAAAGACTCAATCCGTCACACATGACGCTAATAACAGGTCATGTACCATCTAAGGGTGTAATTTCCGTGAATCATAACCGCTATTATAGATGAAATATTTTCGCCAGGGGTGTTATTTGGAAAGTTATACTCAATTATACAAGTAGCATTCCCGGTCAGTAAGAAGAATTAAAATGTCAAGGACCAAACGTTTTGGCTGTAAAAGGGTGCAATTTTCTTGAATACATACTGCTTTTAGTTAAATGTTTCCGCCATATGTGCTATTATGAAAGCTAGATCTAATCATACCTTCAAGTGGTATTGCTGTCAGCAAGAATAATTTAAAATATCAAGGGCCAGAAGTTGTGGTTGTATAACGGTGCAAATTTCTTGAATCATAACCGCTTTCATAGGTGAAATATTTCCGTCGTGAGTGTTCTTTTGAAAGCTATACTCCATTATGCAAGTCATTTTGCTGTCAGCGAGAAAAATTGAATTAAAATGTCAAGGGCCAAAAGTGGACAATTCATATCTGTGCAATTTTCGCGAATCTATATTGCTATTATAGATGAAATATTTCCGTCACGGGTGTTATTTCGAAAGCTATACTCAAGCATACAATGTTCAATTGACTTCTCTGTCAGCAAAATGAATTGAAATGCCAAGGGCCAAAAGTGACATAGGGGTACAATTTAGTTTGTGTGAATACATACCGCGTTTTTAGATGAAATGTTTCCGTCATATGTGCTATTCTAAAAGCTATATTTAATCATGCAAGTGATCTAGCTGTCAGCAAGAAGAATTCAAAATGTCAAGGACCGAAAGTTGTGGTTATATCTGGGTGCAATTTTCTTGAATACATACTTCTTTTAGATGAAATGGTTCCGTCCTGGGTGTTATTTTGAAAGCTATACCCCATCATGCTGTCAGCGAGAAAAAAAAAAGAATTAAAATGTAAAGGGCCAAAAGTTGACAATTCATATCTGTGCAATTTTCGCGAATCTATATTGCTATTATAGATGACATATTTCCGTCATGGGTGTTATTTTGAAAGTGACTTCGCTGTCTGCAATATGAATTGAAATGTCAAGTGCAAAATGTGCAATAGGGGTGCAATTTGGTTTGCGTGAATACATACCGCGCTTTTGGATGAAATGTTTCCGTCATAGGTGCAATCCTAAAAGCTATATTTAATCATACAAGCGATTTTGCTGTCAGAGAGAAGAATAGAATTGAAATGTCAAGGGCCAAAAGTGGCCGTGCTGTCATCGAGAAGAAATGAAACTAAATTCTTAATTTTTAAATTGCTTTGACCCGTAAATTGGCCAAGAACAAGTGGCCTTACTGTTATCGAAAAGAATTGGATTGTCAATTGCTGTATTTTACCGCACATCGACCATTAAAAGTGGTTTGTTCCCGAGGGACACGTTTATTCTCTGTGATTTCTGCCTTGCACATGTCCAAAAAACGTCCTTTATGGAATGTCAAGGATAAGATCATGAAGTGTGAAAAGCTCCAGTTATTAAGATCCTTCGCAACAAAGATATGTCCAAACTTCAAAAACATAGCAACATTATGAACATTTCAAAGTGTAATAGCGGAAGCTGGCCATTACTGGAGCTTCATACTATAGACATGTGCAGTGAACCGTTGCATATCAATCGAAAATGCAGGTACTACGTAAAGATCGAACCACATGTACGAACTTGTTTTTAAACGGATGTAGGTAGCTACATGAATATCTTCAAATTCCTAAAGATACAACAGCTCCTGGGAGATTTCAATGATGGTGATGATTCTTTTTTTAAATTTTTTATTTATGTAAGCTTTGTTACAAAAAGTAACTGGACAGGGATAAGAGAACCAGATAAGTCCTTTCTCTACATCCCTGTCCAAAATAAAAACATAGTAAATATGATACAAGAAAAACAATTCAATTAAACAAATACAATCGCAAACAATGATAAATGGTAAAATTAAGCAACCACTATTAGATAAATCATTGGTAAATAGACAGAGAATAATGTTAAATAGTGACATTATTCTCTGTTTATTTATGATTCTTGATTCATATAACATATGTAGAGTTGTAAGTTAAGATGAACATCAATTTTGTCTTGTCTATTTGTGTTTTAAAGCCCCAGAGTGGACGTCCTCAAACGGCGCCAGCTATCTCCCCATTCCCGGACAACGATTTTCCTGGAACGCTGCGGAGGAAGCGTGTGGGTCTTTCGGGGCACACCTGGCCTCCATTTCCGGCAATGAGGAGAACGACTTCCTGTCGGAAATGATGACGGCAGAGGATGTCGGGAGCTATTGGATCGGTCTGAACGGCAGTCAACGGGTATGCCAATTACTTACTTCATCTGATCATTTTTTGTTTCTTTATTTATTTAACCAGGAGAAATCATGTCGCCAACCAGTGACTTGGGGGGGGGGGGGGGGGCAAACAAAGTTACTTACATCAAATGCAAATAAATGTTACAAGAGTTACGCAAACTCTAAGTTGATACAAAAACCAAGGTAACTTGGTCTGGGACATTAGGGTTCACCGCAGTTCGAGCTTTCGTCGTTTAAACTGTGTCTTGTCAAGACACTATCAAATAGGTTCGATGATCACTTTGCAGCTGACAATCTCTTAACATTGGACATTTATATCTGCCTCTAGATGTACTACTTGTCTCGCATTGATTAAAGCCACGGTAGGTTGTTGATTAGCAATTGTACAATACGTATAATGATAATTCAATAATATTGTCCTTTGATAATGTATTGTGCAATGTATTTAATTATGCCCGGTAATGATTAATTATGTTGTTTTATGATTTTATGATATACAGCGAAAATGTTCAACTATCTTTAATGATGTATTGGGTTGAGAGCTAGAAAGGCGATACCACCCATTACCTCACCCCATTCACATGTGTGTGGAGGATCTAAATAAACAAATAAACACATGAAGACAACGAATTGAAACGCCCCTATTCCACTGGGGTGGCAATCTCGCTGCGGCCTAAAACTTGACAGGTCGCACAACGAATTTAAAGATTGAAAAATATAATCTTTTTACGCTTTATGTTTTTTGTCCTTTTCCAGTCATGTTGTGATCCTTGAACTTGAGGATTGATGCTAGACTGAGTCGTAGACTTGAGATATGCTCTCTAGTGCTTTAATTAAGAAGGGTTAGCTGAGGGTAGTACTGATGGCGTTGCTCAGACCTCAGGTTGAGTGGAAAGAGGAAGTCTTTGTTCTTGGGTATCCTTACGCAAGCCTGAGCTACTAAGTATGCAAAGGGACTAAATTAATACATAATTTGGAGAGGTGCTGCTCTGGCTATATTACTGATAATACAACAAGTCATACATTTATATTTTGCGTGGTGTTCTAATCATAAAGTCAAGGGTTACAAAAATCCAAGCTTAGCACGACCGCCGTTTAGTAGAATGGAGGCCTAAGGCTAATGGGCTCATGTTATATGTATGTTATAAGATGCGTTCAAACATCGTGTGGCTTTATTTGACCTAAAACGCTACGTGTATGATTACTGCTTCAAAATGTCCAATCTCTCCCTCAAAGAATGGAACTTTACAATGGACAGATGGCTCCGATGTAAACTGGACGACTCCACATCCATACGGGGGAGTTTTCGAGAACTGCGTTACAGCTGAAGGTAATAATAATGGTTCATTCAGATCAAAGTTGTTTGACAATAAAATCTCACATCACAGCCCAACTGCTGAGTTGCGTGGATTAAAAACATTGCATCATTTAACGTTAGATGGGTTTCGTCGTAACATTATATATAGATTGAACCATGCACACATTTAAGATTACACCAACAATTTTTCTAAACGATAACAGCAAAAGACGTGTAAGTAAAACAAGTGGATCATACGATCTTACAAGTTCAACAGTCTAACCATGTTCGGAATCGCACTTGTTTGATATCGGACAGTTTTAAGCATGCGTAGAAGAATTCAAGGTATGAAATGACTCCAACTTCACTGATACTTCAATTAACTAGATGTTCCAAACGGAGCCAGAACGGTTCTTAGATTCAGTGTTCATACCAAAACTCTCTGTGTTGTGATATTTCGTATATTGATAAATGGGTAGATAAATGGATGGGTAGGTAAGGTACCCTGGAACGTATAATGGAATTCGAAGGAACCTATTTGGGTAGATAGTAGATTGGAAGACAGATAGACCGATAGATAGATAGACCCATACACCTTAAATCACAGCTCAATTAATGAAAGGAAATAGCCATGACCTGCCCTCAAACTTTAACGTGGATTCAGATAAGTTGTTCTATCAGTATTGACCTGATGGAGATGAATGAAAGCCGCCCAAACCCTTGCGACAGTTCCACAAAGTGCAAGTGCGGAGCAAATATGTATCTGTTGTGTATTATGCGATTGTAAACCCTGCAGCAATTCAGCACTAGCTGCCATTGCACGGGTAATTTCTGACCAATAAACCATTATTATCATAGCAACGTGTGGACCATCGACGTATCGCAAATTCCCCCATACTGACTGTGCGGGAAGTCCCATATCCAGCCATCCTAATGTCCTGCTTGACTTCTGTGCGAAGGCGTGCTGCGCAGACTCGACATGCATGTCGTTCCAATACAACATCGATTCCAGCTGTTTTCTGAAGAATAGGCTCTGTTCTGCCCAGGAGAAGGTGGCTGCCTTGAATGGCCACATGTATGATCCAATTGATTTACCAGGTTGGTGCGGTTTTACAGGTTTGCGTAGCAAAGCCTTTTTGGACCCGTTGGCATGTGTGGTGGCCGCCATCTTAAAATTGTGCCATGTTGGCTGTTACCATTTTATTGGGAGGGGTATTTTTTAGGTCGCTAATGTTGTGTGACCATTTTGCTGGAGGGATTTTTTTCTTTCCTAGTTTCCAAGCCGATGTTTTGAGGAAAAATCATAGCATTCTCTCTATTTTTAACAAATAAGCACACAACTGATTACACATTCAACTAAAAAATTTCAATACTTTTGACGTCTATGTAGCACATACACTTAACTCTAGTTGTACATCAAACCAGTTTACGTCATACTAAATCTGGACAAACATAGCAAATTACACACCGATGTGCCACCACAATGATAACGGTTATTAGTGAGTTGCAGTAAACATTCATGATGTGTCACACAACCACATTCAGAAGTATATGTACATGGTTTGTTTTAATTTTTTACAGTCTGGATGGAAACGACGTGTTCTACAGAAAAGGCCTTCGTCTGCAAAAAGACAATAGGTTGGTTGGAATTTTGTTGTTGTTGTCCTTGTTTAACGTCTTGTCTAGGTGCCTTCATGCTAACTTGTCCTCTCCGGTGCCTCAAAGCTCAGGTGCTTTGCTCATGCGTGTTTAGCATGTTTTCTCAATACTCTTTGTCGAACCTTCACCTCCTATTTGGAGAAGGCTTTGTAGAAGGTCTCATTCCTGTGTTAGGCTGCTCTATTGGAATCGACGTTGAAATACGCAACTTATGACTAAAAATCTAGAAAAAAAATTCTGGAGATGTTTTACTTTCTGTTGGACGCACACGTGTTCATCATGCAGAAAAAAAAATCCACCCAAAGATAACGTGACAAAGATATCTATCGCATTTTAAACTGTAGGTACCCACTATCCGCACGGGGCCGCTGTTGTAACGCCAGTGCCTGCTCGTATCTCTCATAGCAAAATGCGTACACGTCCGACCTATCGCTCGGATGACGAAACTTTCCTACCTAACCCTGACAGTGATAAACGAATTCTTGTTATATCAGGTAGGTCCGATAAAAGGCAATTTATCATCCACCTAAATACACGCCTCTAATGCCCAGTTAATTATATTTCTAGGCCGGCTTCTTTGGAAGTATACATGTGGACTTACACAAGAATGAGACCAGAACATGTTGTTTGCTTCTCCCCCAGGTCTTCTCTCATTCTAGCTAAGGTTGTTTGGTCGACTGTTCTATCTTCCTCTTTTACGCCGCATACTTCATACATGCTGTCTACTTCATACTGGGTATTTTCTTCACTTTTGTGCTCCTGTGACTTTCGACTTAACTTACTTTTATCATCACTGTACTAATCTCAACTGTCTTAATCTGATTCACGTAATCTATGTTACTGTAAATTCTGCTGACTGACGTACTTCAATTTCTTTTCATGCAATGTACACAGACCTACAGGTAAGCACCAGGCATTTTGTGAACCGTATTTCACACACGATCAGGCTAGTTAGATTGTTGGGTTTTATTTGTGTTGTTGTATATGTCAGATATGGTCAAAGCTGCTGTCTCGCTTTTTTATTAGGACCCCGAAGCCCTGGCCGACTATCTGACGTCACTCCCAGAAGTGCTCACGGATAAGGTACGTGACATTTAACCGCCCATACGTTGCTTGTGAGGTTCTTGCCATTCCATATCTCCTAGAACTGATTGCTAAAACATCAATGGTAACCTTTAATGCCGACCATCGCAAATATGACGTGTTACGTCCTGCAAACCTTTCCGTAGGTCATAAAATTGCTGCTGTTGATCCCAAATACTGTTTCTTTTTAAGACTAAAGCTGTCGTTTAAATGCCTAACAACTGTTGCAACAACGCTGCGGGTTTTGTGTATATCCGGCCATTGCTAAGGTTTGCAGCAAAAACACAGACAAAGCAACATGCAACGTGTTTGGCTTTCGTTGTCGTTGATGACGGAGGTATGTTTTATTTTTGACAGGAACTTCTTGCCGTGTCCAAGAGTCTTTCCAACGCGGTTGGCTCATCTAACAACCTGACGGCCAATCAGACCGGCAAGCTCCTGGATTCAGCCGTTGGGGCGTTTCTGCGGATCAACGCAACAACTACGAGCGAGGAGGCCAAGGTTCCACCCTGTCACAATTATACCCAAGTCTGAAGATAAAAATATACTACTTAACAGTCAATACATATGAAAATCCTACCGCACCTGAAAACTGAAATTTTGCCGTAGAGCTGAACAAATTTGCTCCTTAGTTAGAGGGTGGTCATACTTGCGCATACCAAGTCCGTATGAGTTCCGTATTGACGGTGTGGGGTTTTTTTTTGCCTTAGGTAAAATTTGAGGGGATGAAGTTGTGCAGCCTGGTTATCGAACCGAAGAAAAAGCTTCTTCGCCAGCAAAGCCAGAAAAAATCCAATACGGCACTCATACGGACTTGATATACGCAGAAGTGTGACAGCCCTCATACATTCTACCTCCTATGCAAAGCGTTGCAAAAATACCATTCAAAATCTGTGTAAAGGAAACTTTTGCTAGTATCATATTAATGTACATGACTACATACCGATGTATAAAGTCACACCCATGTGTTGCTACTAAAGCTTGGAGTTGCCGAGTCTCTGAACGATCTGGCGACAGCAGGGTTTGGCGCCGAGCTGCAGAACGGCACACAGGCAGCAACCATGGCCGCCGGTAGGTCTCTTAGGTTACCACTATGTGACATGGTAATCTTTTCAAGATGATCGAATGAATCACACCATGTGATGATGCTTCCAGTGCAGCATAAGGCTAAGACCAATGCTTTTTAATCAATAAATATCAAAATTTAGAAGATGCAGTAGTGAAAAATGCTAAAATCACCATTGGAAATTGAAAATTAAATTATAGTAGTACGATAACAGATCATAATACACAATTTGGGTTTCGCAGTCCAAGATGATTGAAAAAGTGTAAAACAACTTAATGTTTAGAATTGTGCATTTGCTCTTGTACATGCAGGTACGTTATCTGTGATTATGAATTTGGCACCCGAGAACAAGACCGACTCACCCCTGAGTAAAACACTGAACAAGGTTAGCTTACAGACTTCATCAACATCCATGACGAACTCATAGAGATTCCTCTTTGTTTGGCGATCTTGATAGTACCACCCGATACATATCCATCTAGTGTATTCAGTAATACATGTATCTTTTCAGTCGGTTCAATTATGTAATCGATGTATATATAGCAAATGATTCTCAGTGTTTTTCAATATTTCATCAGAAGTCATTTGTTGTTATGTTTTAGGAGGTACAACTGATGTTCCTTTCGCCAGAACAATGCCATTTTTATCTGATAGAAATCATGCTAGCGTTGCAAGAGTCAGATCCTTATTACTTGTTTACATATATGCTAAAAATACACTTCTCTACTGTGGTTTTGCAGGTATTTCAGTCTTCAATGGCAGGATTAGACATGGCCAGGAACGTCTCTGATCCGAATCTTGCTGAAGACCTGGGCAACAACTTTCTGTCAGCGGTTAAAGTGTTTGGTACTGGCGGTAGTCCAGATGCACAGGTGAGAGTCGTGCCCTTCTTCAGTTTCTTTTGGAATACCCGATGATTAAGGTCAATTTTGGGCCTCCAAAAAATGCATCTAAATATGCATATTATTTTCATAATTCAGGATGAAATAATGACATGGAATTTTGCCAATTCAAGGGGCATTTATACATACACTATATGTTATATTGGTAAAAAAAGGCTATCAGTTAAATTAGATAGTCTTATCTGCATAATTAATGAAAAAGGTAAAACATGATGTCTACAACGGCTCTCTAATATTCATTGAGGTATGAAGTCGCCGAACACTTGTTGAGAGTTACGTCGTCTAATTCTACATGTGTGCCTCATTCTGTAATGATCAAACATATTCAAGGCGATTCTCCACACTGACTTATGATTTTCCCTATTTACGTATTGTTTTATCATAGCCATGATAGCTCACGTGTTAATCTTATCTCTCTATATATATAGTACATGCATATATCATTGAACCGATAGATGAGAAGTAAACAATGGCGGTTGTCATCATGGACGTTATACGGGTAACATGTTTCAGCTCGCAGTAGCTGGTGCGGTAGAGAGTCTGTCCACCGCCTTGTCTCAGACGGGAGGCAACAACACGGACACCAACGCCACCTTCGCTATGGCAACAGGTAAAAAAAAAATTAATGCATTGGTAGTATTCGCCGTAGAAGTAGTAGTAGAAGTAGTAGTAGTAGTAGTAGTAGTAGTAGTAGTAGTAGTAGTAGTAGCAGTAGTAGTAGTGCATCTTTGTGAAGTTTCAGCTCGCTCAATATGATTTTTGCTTGAATGAAATAATCAACGTGCTGGATCAAACAAATCAAAACTGAAGTTATTTTGTATCTGAAAGTTATTAGTAAACGAGTAAAATGAGAAGTTGTATGTTGGGGAATAACTTTTGGTTTCGTTATCCAGGCTTTCTCGGAACTTTGGACAACCTCTTGGCACCGGAGCCAGTTAAGGCAAACGGACCCAAACCGTCTCCAGATAAGGTTAGAGCTAGCGTAAGAGTTATATTTTCTATTTCAAGTACACGAAATACCGTTTATTCCAATGCTTTCTTGGGGTACACGTTTATCATCAATTCATCCATTCATTTATTTATCCATGCAGAGGTTATGAATGAATGAATCAATCAAACCTATTTATTTATTCATTCATAACCTCTTTGTTATCTAAGATTTCAGCGTTCAGATATTAGAATCTTGGCCATAACTAGGACCCCTGTATAATTTTGATGTTATATGTGGTTCTACGCGCCAATAACAACTCTAAATGCCTTATTAGCCACAAATTGTTTCGATATACCAGAAGCGGGCTATAACCCAGAAATGTGCGGAGGCGGTGAAGAACCTAGGAAACATGCTGTCCAACGGTTTACCGGAGAACTCCACGAAGAAGATGGAAGTAAGCCAAGGAGGTTTGACCGTGGCGGCTCAGGGAATCGATAAGAATGACGTAGAGAAACCGATGACCGCCGGGCGTAGTTCGGTAAAACTACCGACGGGGTTTCTTGACTTGGTACCGGAGCCGGCAGATACATTCGGTACGGAGGAGCGGGAGAAGAGCCGCATCGTGGTTCAGGTATGTTGTTGTTGCTGTTATTGTTATTGTTCACCGTCCTAGTATTAGTGGCACATAGATCAGCAAGTTTCCTCAGTAGCAAGGAATATATTTTTAAAGGGAGGGGTTGCTGGCCCTACTCTTTATCGTGCTTGAGTCACCTCCTAGATCCTCAAACACGGGACCCCCATTTTATGTCTCTTCCGAAAGACGGTTGCAGCCACAACCGTGGTGTCCTTTCTCAGGATTTAAACTGGGGTCTCACAATCACCAATAGATTGGAACCAGAAGCTCAACTGCGAGGCTGCTAGCAGCTGAGGTACAAAGACACCCGTGGTTGTGATATGTTATACCATAAAGGAGTTGTAGCTTGGTCTATACGTCGTTTTATGACATTGGATGGCACTCCTAAGCTTGTAATACAATTGTGAGTTTCTTCCAATACCTTTACCAAACTGTTCATGTTTTCGTCGATGAATGTTAGACATCCAGGTGATAAGATACGCGAGGTAAAAGGTACTAAGCAACTAAGTAGATTTTGGAAACTGTCGGACCTTTTACGTACCACGCATCCACTACCTGTTGTCGGTGACTGATATAAGTTATGTTTCGTTATGACTTGTTTTATTCAATGAAATTCATGGAATAACTTAGGACGCTATTGGTGGACTTTCAATGATATTCTACATTATCGGCCTTTAATGTTATTTGGGGAAAAAATACCATTTGAGTCCAAAGGGTCTATCTTCAGGACAAGTTGAGTTTGTTTGGCTCGTCCTTTGTGAATGGAATAGATTATAAAGTCATAGTGATTGCATAGCCTCTACCAGGCTCCGCGGATGGCTGGAAAAATGGTAGAAATTAGCCAAATAGAATGAATAGTATGCTGAGGGAGTCGGCTACGGAGAGAGGGTCCAATATGCTCTCCGTGCCCGACTCTCTTAGCATACTATTCACTCTATTTGGCCAATTTCTACTATTTTTCCAGCCATCCGCGGAGCCTGGCAGTGGCTAGTGATTGCAATCAATTTTGGTTGAGTACAGGTGGTCCTCTATGACAAGAATCCGTACGTCTGGAATGCGACCGGAAAAACAAGCGTCGAATCCTCTGTCCTCGACATCGTCATCAAGAGAATGCCCGGAAACCACGTCATCAAGATGACGTCACTTCCGAGTGACTTCGTCATCGCTCTGCCACAAGAGGTCGAAGATCTGTCCTTTAGGTATTTTCACGTCAACGACACGAAGACTCTATACGACATCAAGTATCACATCATCAACATCACCAGTGACGCTGAGGTGCTCACCATAGTTGTTGTTCCCAACATTCCTGGAGCAAAACTTACCCTATACCTTCGTTACGGCACCTATCCTACTCACGATGCTTATAACATGACTGCTACTGTGACAAGGGCGAAGAACACAAGTCGTGAACTGGACAGTATTTCTGTTGGCTCGTTCTCTTTCTTCTTCACCAACATGAGCCAACTGTCGACACTGTACTTGGGAGTGTACTTGAATGAGAGTGACAGCGGTGTTCCTATTGGCGAGAGTGGCTATGGATACTACCTTAGCGTACGAGGTCTGAGCTGCAGTTTTTGGAACGAGCGCTTGGAGATATGGCAAGGCGAAGGTTGTAAGGTATGTGTCATGATAGGTGTCATCCCCGGCCCTAGATAATGGTAGGGCCCAAAACTGTGGAGACGTCCGGTGTCAGTTACCGGAGGGGGGGGGGGGGCAGAGACAGGGGTCCAAGCAGGGTCTCTGTCCTGTGAGTGGAATGGGTGTCAAGAGATCTTTGCGTGTCGCCTGATGCTTAAAAGAACCTAAGACTGGTAATAATGGCATTGTTGGCAGTTTTATATTTTTTTAAGTTCTATAAGTTTTTACCCCTTTGGTGTGTTAGCTCGTGCAATCTTTTTGACATGTGAGGCGTATCACAATTAAAAGTTGTCATTCCATGAAAATGGGCTCTATGAAGAAACTACACCTCTAGTAGTTTTTTTATTAACTCGGGCATATTTTGTACCGTAGTCGTCCTTCAATCAGTCGATTGATTGACTGATTGATTGGTTGATTGATTGAATGGTTTATCGATTGATTGACACACCAGGTTAGCACAGACTCCAGCCCGGAGACGTCAGTCTGCCTGTGCGACCACCTGACAGCCTTTGGCGCCAGTTTCATGACTCCCCCCAACTCCATCGACTTCAACACCATCTGGGGAAAATTTGCCAATCTGGGCAAGAACCCTGGAGTCTTCAGCACAGTCTGGGTCTTCATTGGACTGTATTTGATCGGTCTGATATTTGCAAGGCGCGCAGACAAAAGAGATGCCATACAGGTAAGAGTTTCGCACGGCGCTTTGAACTAGATCTTAATCTTGTGCAGTGCGCTGTTTATTTAGCGTAACCCGGCAGTGTAGATGCTGCCCTCCCTTAAGCCGAGACTACGGTACAGCTGTTGTTTCAATAAAGTAAGTATAACTTTAAACTTCGCTGTGTCTTCTGATGTATTGAATGGCAAATGATAAAACTGTTAGACTATGTTGTTCTGTAATCGCTCTTCTCTTACATTGAAATTCTTTATCATCTATTTCTGCAACAGTTAATTGATACTGAAAGGTACTTAGTTGATAGATAGCTTCAAATAAACGTTACAGTTAGATATTCTTGTATTTATAACAACAGAAACCTGAGAAACTGATGTGATACAGATGCAAACATGTAGATACCTAAAATGAATACCCAGTGCTTCTGAAGTACGTAGTACGATCATGAAGCAATTTGCAGCATATTACATACACGATGTATCTACACTATAGGTCGTTCATGATTCCGAGAACGAATTAGCAGCGACATGCATTGTGGGAAATATGTCAAAGGTGAAGACGCCTGAAACATAAACAAAACATGTCTGGACAATGTTATACAAATTGAGGCAATGTTCGAGAGGAGAACTGTTTCCAACTCAGGGGATTCATCTTTGACCTTGCGCATGCGTATTCGAAATCGTGATCGACCTTATTGCCTCATTCCTCAGGCCGCTGTCCTTCCTCTACCCGACAACCAACCGAAGCACACGCAGGCCTACCTGCTGTCCGTGTTCACCGGCTCCCAGCCCGGGTCTGGCACGGACTCCAGGGTGGTGTTCATGGTGACTGCCGAGAACGGCGACACGGGTGTCAGGGCGCTGGGCAACCAACCAAAGGTACAATATTCAGATGTTATGCTAGCAATCTTTCTTGGTCATGCACTTGAAAGGAAAGACTGACTGAGGTTGTGATTCGTCTACGACAGCAGATGAAGCAGTGTATTATCATCATTAAAATATATGGCAAAGAATAGCAGATAAGCTAGAATGTTCAGAGAACGTCGAGTTCCAAGCAAACAAAATTATTTTAAACGTTTTTGAAGATTCAGCACATCGGGCTTTATACCAATGATCACATGAACGAAACCAAGCATGTCCTGTTTGGCTTTGGAATAAAAGGTATTATCATCATCGAAATCCGTAGTATTATAGATAGATCCTTGTCATTGCAGGTTCTCAATAGATCGACGAACAAGATGTTTCTAATGACAACGGAACAACAGCTTGGGAACCTTCAAAACCTTCATATTTGGCACGACAAAAGCGGAAAGAAAGATCGGGATTCCTGGTATCTGGACCGAGTTGTGGTTCAAGACCTGCAGAACAACGCAACGTGGGTAATTTTTTTATTGGTTATCATCTTTAGTAGCCAAATCCTACAAATTCAGCATTATCATTATTTGTTTCAACAATATGTATCTTGGAGAAAACGTCGAGGTATATCATATTACCATAATAAGAGTCATTTTCTACTTAAAATTCGGAAATGCAGAAATCATATCTAATAATATTTTTCTGAGAAGGGTTTCTTTCAAGCAATTGCGCAATTTTCTTCCAATATTTTAAATGATTTCCTCATATAGTGTTTTTAATCATATTTTCTAAGAATGATTTGTTTTAACCACCCTTTAACGTTTCTTCCAAGAACTAAAACAGTCCCTGATATACTGTTATTGTCGCATTATAAACTTGGCCTTATGAATTCTCCTATTGGCTGATACAGTTACAACTTCCTGTGCGATGATTGGCTGGCTGTTGACAAAGGCGATGGCCTTATCTACAAGAACATCCCGGCCGCCAGCGAGGAGGATCTGACGTCATTCGGGTATCTCTTCACCACAGCAGCGAAGAAGAACTTCATCGACGGACACTTGTGGATATCAACTATAGCAGTGGGGATCTCTGCAAACTTCACCAGGGTGCAACGTAAGCACATACTTGCAAAAGTTGTCTTCTTCTGTGGATCTTCAAGTGGCCATCAAGTAAACTGCAATATCAACCTCTGTCACACATAGCAGACCATGACCTCCCGATCTTATCCAGACCATGTTTGGGAGTAAGATGTGAGAAAGGTCATCTGTGGCTGGGAGTATGTCAAAAAGTTGCTAGTCTCAGCTAGAGATGCGACGACAAAAACTAATGCTCTTGTATGATAGTCTCGATCTCGTTTTCTCACAAAGAATCTCACAAAGGTAACTTCAAGCACGTTAATGAAGGTGAGACATCCAGGTAATAAGATACTCAAAAAAAAGTTACTCAGGCAACTGGATAGAACTTTGAAAATGTCAGACAGCATCCGCGTTCTTTTGTCAGTGACTATAGATAAGAAAGGGACTAGGGAACCAGGTTGTATACATACTACCTTAACCTCGTTAACATATCTATTCAGAGATTTGGTTTAAAACCTAGTTTCCCAGTCCTCTCCGTAGTCTCTGACGGATGCTGTCTGAAACGTCTGTTTCAAACTTTCATCTACTTTCTTGAGTAACTATTTTTTGCCTAGCATTGACCATTCTTTTGGCAAGAAGTGATACAAAACTATGGGAGAGAGTGAGTGAGTGAGTGATACAAAACGTCTAATTCCCTTGTAATTGTATTCCCAGGTTGGTCGTGTTGTTTCTCCATCCTTTTCTGCACAATGATTTCCAACGCGATGTGGTACCGGACTGACGACAGTGTGGAGTCCCCCTCCGTGCTGAAACTCGGGCCCTTCAGCTTCAGTCTCCACCAGCTGTACGTCAGCGTCATGAGCAGCCTCACCGTCCTGCCGGTCAACGTCGTCATCGTGCAGATCTTCAGGAGCACCCCAAACTCTAAGAAGAACGAGGTGGTTCCGGATATTCCAGGTTAGAATAATCAGCAGTTTATTCGTCCTCGAGGCTCAAGGTTAATCTCCAAGCAGATCTGAAGGTTGCAATGACCGGATCCAACTGGCAAAAGGAGTTTTTATTGCAACCGGAGGCAGTGACACCATTGAATAGAAATGATCCTTCCTATTTGAGTTAACGCAGATCTCCGGTTGCAATAAAAAGTCCTTTTGCCAGTTGTATACGGTCATTGCAACCGTTAGATCTGCTTGGAGATTAGCCCAAGGTAACAGTTACTCACTGGATGGACTTTGGAAACGGCCAGACGTTTCAGAAAGCACCTGCTGTCTTTTGTCAGTGACTTGTCGTCTGACCGTTTCAAAATTTTGTGTAACTGCTACATTGTGTACCTTGATGTCTAACCTTCATCGAAACACCAAGAGCTGTTTATTTCTTTCTCTACTAGGCGATCTTGTAAGTTGCAGGGACAAGAACTTGGCCTAATCGAACCTCTAGTGAATGCAATAGGTCAAGTGAAGTCGAGTCAAGCCCATTCAAATCCTTTATCTATGGATGAAGGGATGTGTGAAGTTGTGGTTTACGTTACAAACAATATTGACTGCATGTGTCTACATGGCAATGTGTGCCATGGGACACTGTAGTCGGCTAGTGTTCATTTGCTATGAAAGTAGCACATAAATTTGGTTTCTAAAATGTTGATTGTTGATCTTGTTACTGCAATCTTGAGTGTGATTATTAGTGCTGTCACCAGTCCCACGCTCTTTCTTAAGTGAACATTGACCGACAAATACGTAAAGTTTCTGTATGTCATCCGCAGGTCTAGGGCAGAGTCAAGGCAACAGAGACAAGATGCTGCCTTACTGGTGTGTGTACGTGGGCTGGGTGCTGGTGTTCCTGTCGTCTGCCGTCTCCGCATTCTTCACCATCCTGTACAGTCTGGAGTGGGGGAAGGATAAAGCGGACGCCTGGCTCATCACCTTCTTCCTCTCGTTTGTAGAATCGACACTCATCATTGAACCACTGAAGGTACTGGTCATCTTGTTTGTTTATTAATTCGTTCGGCGTAATATAACTAGCTGCTGCTGCGCCGCGTGCCTGCGAAGCAGGTGTGTTACGCCGAATGGCGGTTATACCGGCTATATAGATACAGATACAGATTAGTTTGTTTGTTTGTTTGTTTGTTTGTTTGTTTGTTTGTTCGTTTGTTTGTTTGTTCGTTTGTTCGTTTGTTCGTTCAAAAGTCAACGACCCTAACCATAAGACCATGTGGTAGTCTATATGTACACTCAGTAAAAAAAGTTTGGAAACTTAACTTTAGTCGATCGTGTCTCAAATTTCCCTGCTAGTGTTAAACTCAGCGCAGCGCCAAACCCATTTGTGTTGGTGTCTAGTCTCCAAGCAGACCTACGGGTTGGCAAAGACCGTATCCAACAGGCAGAAGTAGCTTTCATAGCCACTATAAGCTCCTTCTTCCAGTTGGATACGGTCTTTGCAATCTATTGGGTCTGGTTGGAGACTATTGGTGTCGTCCACATCGGGAACGGAACAGTGTGTTGAGGAATGTTATGTTCACAGCTACAGATAAGATACAGACAAGGTTTGTTTCGACTGTTTGATGGGTAAATGAAAGTGTGGGGGCAGCGAGGAGAACCCTATGCTGACTGTTGCACAGATAGACTGACTGTTTATTTGTTTGTTTGAGTCAGTGTCATAGTGTCGGGCAGTACAACGTTGACTGCCAGAGGAAAAACCAGGCTAATCATCCTAAGCAACCTCGATGTGTCAAGATATGGAGACACCTTTCTCCATCCAGTCACATTTCCTTCATCTTTACCTCTGCAATATGAGACTGGGTGCCATTCTGCAAGATGATGGTACACGTCCTTACAGAATGAGAGCCATTTCAGACCACCTCCAGTATGCAGGAATACAGAGGATAGAATATGGCCCTCCTGCAGCCCAGATCTCAACACAATTAAACACAGTCTCAGACTCTGTGATCACTGATCAGCTTGGGCGAGCTGTGCATACAAGAATGATCAACAGAACAACGCTGGTCGATCTGCGACGACTCCTTGTGGAAGAATAGCCAGGGATCACGTAACACAACTGGTGACAATTATGAGGAGGATGTGTCGGGCTGTGGTGACATCGCATGGCTTTATACTAGTATCAAGCTCCCTTCATCATAACTGAGGCTCCTTTACGCATTTTTTTTTGTTTGGATGAAGACTAACTTTGGCTTTCATATTAATGTGTTTTGTTGATTCAAGTTTCATATTACCCTCGCACACAAGCCACGTGCTACCAGCAGAAGAAAAAATACTGAATTGAGCGTTTGACTTTAGTAGGGTAATCTGGGCACTTTTATGTGACCCGCTCGTTTAAGCAGGTCTGGTGCTCGTTCCATTAATTTACAATCATGATATGTTTGGTATCACGGGAAAACAAATCACGCAAGCTTTTCAATGATACATAAATCATTGAAATTGATCAAGAAACAACGGAGATATAATCGACCAAACTTAAGTTTCCAAACTTTTTGTGATGAGTGTATTAACAACGAGAAAACGTTATCTTTAAGGTTGTCATCGTGGCTGCTCTGCTTTCCCTGATGTGCAAAAAGATGATGGCTACTGGCGAGGAGCTTAAGAAGAATGTTAAAGCACTGGCGACTATCGGTGACGACGAGACAGGTAATTCATGATATTGATATTTCTCTGAGCTTCATTATAATTGCAAAATTCTTTGTGCTGTCCACCCACTGTGTTGGTAAGAGGGTGAGTTAAATGGTAATGCAAGTGGGTTTTCTAAGGGTGATTCAAGATGAACAACAAATTGAGATATTTCTGTGCCAGGACATGCCCATTAATCTTTGTACCGAATTTCAACTCATTCGGCAAAAACATCAGCTTGTTATAAAACCACTTGCATTTACTTTTTGACTCACCCTCGGATCTACATGTACCTGTTGGTGAACGTTAAATACATCCTACTTGCCATTTAGATGATCAAAACCGATTCGTGAGGGAACAGCGCCGAAAGGGAGCACCCAAACTGGACAAGACCATCGTCCTACAAGCTGGCGAATACCGACAACGACGTACCAAAGTTAGCCAAACCATTCAAGAGATAGTCTCGTACTTGGTTTTTCTCGTTTTCCTCCTTTGCGTGGCTAACATCGGCGTCAGCAACCTGCCGTACTACCTGCATCGCACGGTGGGGTTGACGTTCAACGACAAGGTCTTCAAGGTGCGTCTGGTCGTTATTTCTAATCATAACTGTACCTCTAAATTTATTCCTTCCATCCATTGTAAGAACCAGGGCGTTTCTATATTTTTTTGTTTCTACTACCATTCTGATAAGCCTAATGCCTAATTCTCCTGATAATCGTAATAGTTTTAGCGTTTATTAGATGCAGATTATCTTGTTTACTTTAGATCTCTCTTCTTTTTCTTCTTACCATACGATCTCTCTTTGATAAGGTTGTATCTTTTACTGCACTTTGAATAAAAAATCACGTTGGGACGGCATTGTTAGCAGCGACACCTAGATGCTGTGCGAAATATAACTAGTCAGTATTGCCCTGAGGAAAGTGACAGACAAAACGTCGGCTATTGTTGTTAACCCTTAAGCTGCCAGTCCCGACTTAACTAGGGATACAGAAATATGCCTTGTGTGCTGGACCTGGTTATAACCGGGATAGGGTATTCCCCAGAACAAAACAGCTTTGCGTGCGTGTAGCGCGCGAAGCCGGGAAGTTAGGGGAGTTAGCGCCGCCGGGTGTTTCTCGGGTTTCGTGAGGGAGGTCAGGGGTCAAACATTTTTGATTTTTACTTGGCTAAAAAACCTGGCAGCTTAAGTTAATATCTTGGATGTGAATAAAGAACTTTGCTTTATCCACCTAGAACAAAAACATCATAATCCTAGTGTTGAAATGTCTACTTTCCTTACGATCTGTTTTCACTGACAGAACATCACAAAGAGAGGGACAAAGGAGAGCATGAAGCTATGGTTGGAGAAGACGGTAGTGCCGGAACTGTTCCCGTTACCGAGGCGAACGAGACGCAGTCTGGACACTTCTGGTTCACCGATGATGACGAATCTGCCACTGTACAGGCTTACTGAGCCAAGACTGCGGCAACAAAGGGTGCTGGACAATGGTAAATATCTTATTTTATAGTTCTATTCTTAAAGTGATCTCGAACCAGTTTAGCTCACTGAAGATCTACTGGGATTTATCTTCCACTGCGAGTGGCAGGAAAGACAGGCGCTATGTCTAGTATTTACCACCGTAATTCTCCTAGCTCTTTTAGACAAGTAACAGCGGACCACGGCTTTTCGTCCCGTCCTGAAGATTGAAGCTTGCATGTCGGGCGAGAGACAACAGCCGGAATTCGAACTCCCAACCTCATTGTCTAGAGGCAGAATCGCTAATGGCGTAATGCAAATAACTATAAAAACTTACTACTTTCGAATTCACCAACTACGATGAAGTGATATCACTATTAACGAGCAGAAAAAAAAATTCTAAACTTACAAAATGCGTTTTAGTGCTTCCAGATTGTCAATGCATAAACGAGTGAACCGCCTTGTCTGATCTGAATGTTCGCAGTCTATGCCGTCCAGCGAGTTGCTCTTTGATTGATACTGTGTTGCTTTCACTTGCATAGGCGACTGGATGGAGGAGAATGCGTTTCCTGGATGGAAATCTTCCGGACACGTCAATGCAAGCGTTTCCAGGAATTTACAGTCCAGCTGGAACTATTCTCCAGCACTTGGGTACATCAACTTGCCGTACGTTGCGACGCTTCAGTCCTTCTACGAAGGCGGTTTTAACGCAAAGTTTGGCAAAACAAGAGACGCTGCAATAGGAACTATTGCGTATCTCTATTCCAACAACTGGATCGACCGCAACACTCGCGTTGTTTTTCTAGAATTTGACTTGTACAACGCTAACGTAAACCTCGTCTGCATGGTGACCTACGTCTTTGAGTTCACGCCTATCGGAGCAGTCATTCCGACGTCGTGGATTTCTATATTCACACTCCATGGCTATGGTGGGTCTCAAGGAATTCTGCGAGGATTCTTGGAAGTGGTCTTCATTTTCTTGGTACTTCATTTAACTTGGAGGCTAGTAAAGGAAATTTACAGCAGCGGATTGGGCTTTATAAGCGAGATTTGGAACTGGGTTGAAGTGGTAAACTTGACGTTTTCTTGGATGGTGATTTTTGTGGGTGTGACGAAGATTGTGATTGTTTCGAAGACGAAAATTCCTGATCTGCAAGATGGGAGTGGTGAGTGTTGCTGCAATTCTTCTCTTCCATTTTGGCTTGAGATCAAAGTATTGTATTCAACTTAAAGGCCTACTAGGTAAGGTTCGGACAATACCGAAAGTAGATTTTCCTGCCATATTGCGTTGCGTAACAGTTTTAGGTGTGCCTAACTGGTTACTTCACCCTGAAGGGCATACAGAAGGCCAGCACGTTGTTGTTTATAAACGGTAGGGTGTAGTTTGAGATGGGGTTTACCACTCATATGCGGACCTTGTACAGCTTGTTTTACACAGTGCACAAACACCAGGAATACAAACTAATGATGTAAATATGCTAAAGAGTCGTTGTATAGTTCATTCAGAAGAAGATTTTGTTCTCAAAAATATTTTTGATTTTGGGGCCCAAATCTTACAAAGTACATCTTTAAAGATCATCGTTGAAGTCTTTTTGAAAGCTACATGCACGATAGATCAGATTGTTTACCAGATTCCTATTCCAAGCATTGGATTTTTGCTGTATTTCTACATGTCGTGCTTATACCTATGGGAAGAATTTCGGGACCAAGACAAAGCGGCCAGGTGGTCTGATAATTGCCTGGTCAGGTTTGACTGTACGACTGACGTTTCCAAGCTTCACAGTGGATACATACCTTCAGTTTGTTTTTGAAATACAACAGTATGCAAAATGAGACGTATCTCTTTGTTTTATCCATTGCAGAAAACACGCATGAACGGTTGGCCCAGATTGCCTTCATCTCCGCCCTGTTCACCTGGACGATGGCGGCGGTGGTCTTCGTCAACACCGTCAAGTTCCTGAAGCTCCTACGGTTCAACAAGATCATTTCTTCCCTGTCGAGATGCCTGCGCGCGCTGTACAAACCACTCATGAACTTCATGGCCGTTTTCCTAGTCGCGTTTCTGGCTTTTACGTTCTTCGGGTGGACGGCGTTCGGTCGCGGTCACAGTAACTACCGATCTGCGATGGAGTCCGTTATCCAGACCTTCATAATCTCGATAGGGAAGGTATCTTTATTCATACCCATCACCAGAAGCAACGTGTTTGCGAAGTTCTACTTCTTGGCCTTCATCATCGTAATGATCTACCTAATGATGGATCTTCTTATTTCGGTCATCAACGAAGCTCTGGCGATTCGAGGTGAGGCGCAGCTGCCACCCGAACAGAGGGAGATCGCGGAGGGGATGAGGGAAATGGCGCTGCGGGTAGCTGGAAAGAGACAAGAAGCTCGTTTTCCAGGTAGGATTTCTTTAGTTTAGCACTGCCAACAATGACTATGAAGAGTCATGAAAGAATTATCAACCTAGGATTGATATGTATGCTAAGTACTGTAGAAGCAGCCTCACAAGATATGTGTCACGCCGATGGGCGGTTCAACTGGCTTTCCAGATACAGGTACAGCGACAGGAAGGTGATGAATATCGCTGGTTGTAAACAGTCGTTCATGACTGTAAATGGAGAGTTTGCCGATGACAGTTACTCGTGTGATTTCAGCCAAATGTTTGTGATCAGAATCTCGTCAAAAAGTTGATTTTTTGAAATACCTGTATCGTTTCTGGCTGCGTCCTGTGTTTTGATACACGTCGTTATGGTGTAACGTTTAGGATGTTTTACGCAGAACCCAGAGTGCTATGTTTGAATCCCCTGACAGGCTAACGATGTCGCGCCCTTGGGAAAAGACTCATAAACCGAATTACCTCACTCTATCCGGGTACCCAGGTGTAAAATATGGTACACGACTTCAGTTGAAGAGGTGGCAGTGGAAGGAGAGGAATTAGCTCCGCCTTCCAATACCGTGCCCTAGACACAGTGGATAACAACCCACTATGGCCAAAAATGCTATGATACTATCTTTACGTTTACCTTGTACAGATCTTTATGCGTCCAAGTCGCCGACAGACGAGCTGGAGAATCTCCTGAGTGAAGTAGAAACTAGAGTTCGGGACATCAATGTCGAGTGGAAGGAGATGGACAACAAAGTTCTGCAGCGTCTTCCGGAATTATCTAATGATATGATCCACGGCTCTAAAGACGCTCCGGCTTGTCAAAACTTTAAGGACTTGTTGTAGTTAGTCCTGCCTCCTGAGGGCCTTAAAGGTAACCCAAGCAATATCAGGGCCAAAATCTGATTTTGAAAGTCAATTTCTTTAGTCATTTCTATACATGATAAGTTCAAACAATACTATCACAATGTATAGCGACGTCGTTGTGATGTGAGAACTCACTGAAAGTCGTCGCCGGGGTTTTTACAGGCTCGCGAAAGTAAGGGAATCATCGTACGGCACATTTTGGCACGGTTTTAGAACGCCCAAAATATGAAGATATTACGCAAAAAAACGCTTTTCGTATTAGCAAATGTCAGTACCATGAAGATTTCAGCATTTTTTTTCATTTCCATATTTTGGGCCCTAATATTTTAAGTTGCCTTTAAAGGAGAACTCAACTCCAGAAAGGGATGTTATTTTCCAATAGATAATAATTGTAGGTAGCCAAAAATGTATACTACATCATATTCATAATAAAGTACTTACTATGCCAGATTGCCAAATAACAGTTAACTTGATATGATTTTGGAAACGGTCAGACGTTTCAAGTAGCATCGACTACTTTTCGTAAGTGACTCTGAGCAAGATTTGTCGAACAGAAGTTTTAACCACGAAGCTACTTGAAACGTCTGACCGTTTCCAAAATCATATCCAGCTGTTTGAGTAACTGTTATTTGGCATATCGTATCACCTGGATGTCTAACTTCATCGACGTATCAAAGTACTACTAGTCTCACACGCGACGCATTCAGTATTCTACTAAACTCCCAAAGGGTCGTTATGGCATTAGTTGCTAGAATAATTTTATTGTTAGCAAAATGTCTTCTGGTTTTTACGTTTCTATAATGTATGCATGTATTCATCTATCACGGTGTTGAAAATATTAATGAATATTATTTGGAGAGAAAAAAAACTATCCGAGTACTCTCAATTTACATTGTATAAGCAATCTCAGCATACAATGCTAAACTTTCTTCCAACACTAAGGTATTCAAGGATCGAATTTTCGACGACCACTGTCGCCTTCTTCAGGATCAATAATGACCAATCACTTCCGAACGTAAACTCGCGAGAGTTACGGACATCTCAGCCTTTGTATACAATGTGCCTGACAATGCCTGATAATAGTTAGGCTTTGAAAACTTGTACTTTGATATCTTATCAATTTTAAGTCTTCGTGGTGTGATATCGACCCTTATTTCTGCCGAAAATGTTCCATCGCGTAAATCACCACAAGTGGAATTCGAAAAAAAGGCTGATTATGTATTTATTGACAGATCATTTATTGGAAAATAAACTCTTATATGGAGTTAACTTTTCCTTTAAACTAGTTGAAGTGCTCAGTTCTGTCCTAAAGAAGTTGGTACTGGGTCAGAACCTGATAACAACTTTACAAAAATAATACACTGAATGCACTATTTCTATCTGATACAAGCATGCAAAAATGGGAAGCTAGACATAAGTGCAACAGCACAAAAATGACATTGACACGTTTCCAACAAATATAATAAACATATCTACCTAGTTTCTAGCACGAAAAACTTGAAACAACTAGACATGTATGATGTAGTTAAACCCGTTTCTCCTTCTCAAATGTAAAGTGGGTATCTCACAGGACTGCGCCTAATTGCGACTTTGCGAATATTCCATTGCGGGCACTTGCGACGCACGGTTAAAATACGTGACCTCTGCAAAAGCATTGGAGGCACTCAGAATGTCACATTCTCAGTTTCGGCTCCAAATCAGATACCATTACTTTACTGGAAATCGCAGTGTTGCCTCTGACTTGAAAACCAATGTACAATATGGTCAAGAGTCATCAAAAAGAGACTTGCGGTGATGGCGATGCTTTGCGCCATGTTGCACCCATTTGCGTCATGCTTGCAATTTGTTTTTTTCTTGTTTTCGATTTAAGAAAAAAAAAATATTTTCAAGTGATAACTTTGCACCGATTGGCGTCTTTGGCGCTGTTCATTTAGGTACCCGCTTTAGTACTTAATATATATATATCATAGCTTGCTGAAGCTGCTTCCTAAAAAGAGACCTTTATTCGGACGATGTGCGTCTAATTTCGAATATCCTTTAAATTAAACAAATGTTTACAATAGGGAATACTTCATACGTCGTCCTTATTCCAACACTTGACGTTGTATTTGAAATACTCATAGTTGTTCAAGAATTTCATGTATTCTCTCCCAGGTTGGCGAAATTTGACGTATTGCTCATTGCTCTTCTGGTTGTGGCCGATTTTTGCGAAGCTGCAAGCGGCCGACCTCAACTTGCCCAGTCCCTCGTAGAAAAATTCTGGTAACGAGAAAAAAAAAGAGGAGAGTAATTGAAAGCCTTTAGAAAACAAGACTTTCAATTCGGACCATGTTAACTTAATTTGCATGAATTTGCATAAAGAGCCCTTAGCTGGAACCATGTCGTCCCACCTGGACAATTGTACATTGTACATTGTACCTAAAATAGATCGATAGCACCTCAAGTGCTAGCTATCATTCTATGGTACATGACTATTTGTGTATAGGGTGGGCTATATTTCTCATTTTTTAGGCCTCTTCTGAGAATTTACTCCTTGACTATAAGAGATTAATTAATTATATCTATCTATCTAAAACCGAAGAGGGATCTTGAGAAAAAAGCCACGTGCATTTTATTCAACTTTTAAAAACACATTTTGACGTCCTTATAAACATAGAAACAATGGTCGAGAACGGTTTACAAGTCAGGGCCTTTACCTTTGACCTTGCGCATGCGTAATTAATTAGAATCATGAACGATCGTATACATGGGGATATAAACCACAACGTCTGAATATGCTACAGCTCTAACATGAGCTGGCTAGGGCAAAGTTTTGACTAAACAGGAGGCCTTTAACAACATGATAGTTTACGGAAAACGAGAAATTCTCACCGGTATGAGCGAATCGCGAGTACGCCGGATCGAACCCGACCTCTCTGATCTTGTCAGTGCGACCAAGGAAGAAGTTCGTGACCCGGTCCACCCTATGGCATTCTGGGAAGTCTTTCAATGTCCCGTATGTGCCAATGGTCTGGACGAGACAGTCGCCTTCCTCGTCTCCCTCCAGGATGTTCAGTTTCTTCAGGCTGATGCGGTCCCGTCCGACTAAGCCAGACACCTGAGAACAAAGTAATCATCAAGGACCCTGGTCTGCAGCGACATCTAGCAGGATGTAAATGCACTGCAACCCGTAAGATGCTAGCTACATGCAGACAGGGGAAAGAAGCAATGATTCGATGGCAATATACAGTACTAGTCGTCGATTTGTGCTGTTCAACGCCTAACAATTATTGTGTGTGTTTTTTTCAATGAAAGATCCTTTCACTGATCATGGAATGAATGAGTTACCGAAGTTTTTCCCAATGCCCATCATCAATGTTATCTGATATCAACCAATCAACCAAACGCCTGCTATAATTTTTTTCCCGATCAACTTACTATGTCGATGTCAGCATTGTCTAGCACATCAACGAATTTTTCTAGCTTGGTTTCCGGTATAAACAGGAAGTCGTCATCCACCCAGAGCATGTAGGGAGTTTTCACTTGTGATACCGCCAGGTTCCGCCCAGCAAACCAGCCCTGTTGGAAGGAAGAAAATGCAAAGTAATTTTCTTTGGTGCACAACCTTATTTTTCTCTGCTAATGTACAGGGGTTGTCGTGTCCAGGCACGGAACGGGATACAGGCTGAAACTGTGCCCGGAAGCGCTGTCAATCACTGTGATTGACGGGCCGCGGGACAGTGACATACTTATTCACGTTGCCATATAAGGTAGCGTGGTTTTGTATAAGGCAGCGTGTTTTTGTTTCCCTCAGTCCCGCCATCTTTGTTTTTCGTGGCGCTGGATACGATCCACTACTATAAAGAACATACGATGCTAATGGAATGCATACGCGATCCACTAATAAGAAACATACGATCGTTGAGGGAAACACGTAACATAATAATTCTGTAAGAATCTTACTTTTCTTAGTAGTGGATAGTATGCATTCCGTAAGGACCGCATGTATCGTAGCAAGGTGTTCTTAGTAATGGATCGTATATATTCCGTAAAATTCGTATGGATTCCGTAACATCGTGTAAACACTTAGGTAGCCCTTAAGTAAACTGGAGACAAGATGGCTTCGGTATTGAGGTTGACCAAAAAAAAATACAAGGTTGTGTTCCTAAGGATTACAGCCTCATCAAACTATTTACGGAGGTAAAATAGTTATGTTACACCGTCGAATATTGTATGATATATTACACTGTCTGAGCACATGATTGAATTAATCAGGTGCTGTAGAACATACGCTAAAATCACTTGCATACACGTCTCTAGTAAGACCAAACCTTGAATATGCTGCAACAGTTTGGGATCCATACACAAAGAAGGATATAGATAAACTCGAGAGGGTGCAGAACCAAGCTGCCAGATTCTGCACGAACAACTATGAAAGGGGCGCCAGTGTAACAAAAATGAAAGCAGACCTGCAATGGATGTCACTTGAGGACAGGAGAACAATGTCCAGACTTTGCATGATGTACAAGATGACTAATAAACTTGTGGACGTACCGACTGATAAGTATCTAATGCCAGCTCAGAAGAGGACCAGAAATAGTCATGCTTTTAAGTACCAGAGTTATCAGCCAAGGATTGACGTGTTCAAAAATTCGTATTTCCCGAGAACCATAGTAGAATGGAACTCGTTGTCATCAAGTACTGTAGGAGCTTTATCACTAAGTAGCTTTAAAGAACGGTTGCAGTCAGATATGCAAAGACTAGGTGTAACAGACCGTTCGGTGTAATATGACCAGCTGCTGCCGCGCCGCGTGCCTGCGAAGCTGGTGTGTTACGCCTGATGGCGGTTATACCGGCTATATAGATACAGATACAGATACGCCATAGTGTGCTTGAATACAACAGCAAATGGTGTAGAATTCGATATAAATCTTTAACGTGTCATTTTTCTGATCTAAAGCAGTGCTAAGATACCATGTGCACCCGATCCTTTGGTATACGTGTACTTTACACATATAAATCATGTATGACCTTCTAGAAGCTGTTCTCATAAAAAGGGACTGAGAAATCGCGATTTAGTTAATCTCAGAGTCTAAGTTTCGTTTTTTGTCACTCGCCATGTGCTTGTAGAATATAGTCAGCTTAAAGTCTTACCACGCCGAAAGGCATGACGTAATGGTCCACGTTGTCTCCCTGGAGATCCTCGACCGGACGGCTGTCGTCTACGATGACGATCCGGATGGTCGGGTAGAACTTCCGGATGCTCCGGATCAGATTCCGGACAGAGGAGTACCTCAGGAAGGTTTTGGTGACGATCGTCACCTTCCGGTCGATATTGTCGTCTGCAAGGTGGTTACCGGGGAAGCAAATTAAGGTCAAAGGTCTTAGATACCTCAAATAACAGTTACTCAAACGACTGGATATGATGTTGGAGAGGGTCAGGCATTTCTTGTAGCATCAACTACCTTTTGTCAGTGACACTGGCTGATAAATAGTTCGTGGTTAAAAATCTCAACAGATATGAATAGCAGCAGACGACTTGATAGAAAACATTCTCCCGATGCATATAAAGTTTGTATGGAGATTGGACTCAAAAGTTAATAACTGGAAATACATCATTCATGAATGCTTGCCATAGCACTATGAAGACCAATTTCATCTGGAAAGATCAAGAAAAAACAGCACAGCAAGAGACGAAGTATAGAGTGGGTGGGCTACATAGTCATGACCAGGGGTCTTCAAAGACAAAGAAGACTGTAAGAAGCATTGCTTTTGGGTGACTGTTCTTCTTCTTCTTCTTTCATACTGCCGAATCCTTGTTTACAAGGCTTATTGGCAACTGCGCATGGGTTATAATTTGACAAACATGGGAAAAGGCGCAGTCAATACACAAAAACGTAGCCTGTAGGTGCAAAAGACAACACAGTGAGGGTAATATTTACATATGTAAATGTTGGAGAAGATCTAGAATGTAGGTAAGGTTGCCATGGCAAAAAGCAGGAAACGCACACTCGAGCCTTACCGGATCCGGGGTCGTACAGGAGCGGAACCGGCCGGAAGTTGATCCTGATTGGGATGGTGACGTCATAGTCCAAGTACCGGAAGTTGACTTTTTGTGGAAGCAGAAAATCTTAGTTTTGATTTTAGTTTGTCTTTCAATATCCTTTGTTTACAGTTATACATTGATAAATGATATTAAGCATTGGGCATATACATAATTAACATATTTTCTTCCTCAAATAGCAATTCATAGTTTATCATATATTGGGATCTTATGAAACCTTAGTGAACCCTACCACATGTGGTCTTTTGTGTGAGAAGTTTTCCATTGTTCTGTTTTCAACATCGATTTAGACAGTCATGTATCGATACTTGACTTACAAGTATCGTCTTTAGTGTTTGGGCACTTGCTTTTGTATCGATTTAAAACATACGTACAATGTGTACCTACAGATTTGGGATAATATAGATTTCTCTATGAATATAGATAAAGGAAAGGAAACTTACCCAAATCGAGTCTTCCCAGTTCAGGTTCGGTGTTTATGTAGACTAGGAAGTCCAGTTGCCGGTTAAGATGAACCAGAGACGAGCTCACGATCTTTAACGACCTGGTATTTCGTCCGCTCGTGTCAACTTCGGCAACTTCCGCCGCGATATCGAGAACTCCGAACTTTGCCGAAAATTCCACCTAAGAACAAAGGTCGTCTTGTTCTATGAAGCAATGGTGGTTGTATTTATGTGGTCGTAAGAAATATACAATTATCGACTTACACATCATATCAATCTTCTAATCTATGATATATTTCTTACATCCCCCATTCCACAAGGACGGCAAACTCACTGCGATCTAAAATTTTACAGATCGCTCAACGAATTTCATAGATATAAAATCATTTTTGACGCTTTTGTGTATTACAGTCTTTTTTCGATGATCTTTTTACATTTGCATGATATTCCAATTGTGAAACCAATGGTTAGATAAATCCTATTCAGTTCGCAGCGAGCGAGGTAGAAGTGCGATTACAGTGTTGTGGAATAGGGGCCATGGAAGGGAAACTCTAACCTTAGATTGCTCTCTCAAAACGTTGTCGTCGACTGAAAGTCCTGTAAAAGATTTTGTGGAACGTTTATGTTACTAACAATGATGGCTTATAGTATGGACGATTAAAAGATAATTGAAATTTCTCTTTATTTGCATCGCAAGACTTATGTTTTTTATCGATAGTTGTGTATGTGTTACACTTCTGTACGTTTGGGACCGCATAGTGATGTCATCCCCTGTGAGTGTACATATGTAAATACTTTGCGTTTGGAAGTGCATCTCATTTCATCTATAAGCAGCGACACCTGTGCCGCAATGCTATGTGAACCAGTCATAATTGCCTTGAAGAAGGTGACAGATGGTCACCGAAACGTCGGTGGAATAAACCTCTTAGTTGTGTAAAAAACAGTCTTTTTATTCTTCTCAAATTGACCCCAAAAGGCAACAAATTTCAACACTATGCTTCACACCTCCCTTTATCTTAAAATAAACTTGTGAACGTTATTTTTCTGTTTACATGTAAAAATCAAAACTTACCCGGAATGCCGATAGCTTCTCCCGGTACGACCTGTAGCCCCATGGTGGGATAACTCAGCGGACAGTGTCCCCTCACCAACAATAGGGGGTCAGACATCCTCGACATTCTGTTAGTAGACGGTATGTGCAAATAAATCATGAAATTTTCGCCGTGATTTTGTGTTCGCGGCTTTTGACCGCGAATCCATGAAACCGCGGATATGTGTTTCTACTGAGCTGAAAAAAACGCAAATTTAAAGCACCGCCAAAATCGCCTTTTTCCTCTTACTGCGAAATAAAACCATCGCCAGAGTATTTACATTTACAGTAGCATCATTGGGATTTGTTGTCGTTTTTTTGTTGACAATTTTTACCAAGAAATATTTGGCTGAGATATTTATCAGACGACAAACTTTGTGTTTAATTCAAATGTTAAACGTTGTTTACCTTGTAGCGCCTAGTTGCACATAGGTCAACAAGTTTCCGTACTGTTTCCGTAGCATGGGATTATGGAAAGGAAAGGGTTGCTTCTCGGACACCATTTTACGTCCCTTCCGAGAGACAAGTGCAACTCCATCCGAGGTGCCCCGTACGGTAATAATAAGCTTCTTACTTGTCGCGAAATTTCTCCAGTTCTTTCTTCCTTCGCTTCTTTAGGTCCTCCTTCTCGTCTTTAGCCATGGCCTTGGTGAAAGAAAGCGACTTTTCTTCGCAGACGCAGGGGCCTCGGTCAAGAAGTCTGGTGTGAAACGGAGGTAGAGTTTTTGTCAACACATTCCTTAGATTAAGATCAGAGTAAGGCCGACTTGGCTCAGACAGTACACAAGGCAGGTTGGCGCTAGCCTCCATAGCAGGCTCTCTGGGCCTCAATAGGGGCTTATAATACGCGTATTGCTGATGACTTCTTCTCGTACTATAGACCACCAGCCCGTAACTATTAGGCCCTGCTATGGAGGCTAGGTGGACGCACCCAGGAAAAAACACGTCGGTGGGAAATTCTTATGTTGTTGAAACAGTTCTTCGGATATGTTATGGAAATCATTGCCCCTATAAAGCCATTTAAGCTACAGCCAAACCATGTACAAGTTGCAACCTCTACATAAGGACCACCTGGTCAATTATATACAATCAAACCTCTACTAGTTAACAGCTCTACATAAGGACCATCTGGCCAATGGTATTTATGTACAGTCAAACCTGTATAGGTGGCAACCTCTACATAAGGACCACCTGGCCAATGATATACATGTACAGTCAAACCTGTATAGGTGGCAACCTCTACATAAGGACCACCTGGTCAATGCTACTCTTTTTTGGTGGTCTCTTAGATACTTTTCCCCATTGACATAAGCAATACGAATCCTGTCCATGTAGTGACCACCTGTCCACAAAGACCAGATATTATCGGTCTCCTAATTAACTTAGAGGTCCTCTTGGACAGTCTTGATTTATCGAGAAATCGTGAAATTTTTGCAGCAAGTCAGTAAAACAAAAAGAAACTCACCTCGCTGTCTCGTTGATCCAGGTAACAGGGATGTCGTCTTTTGTCGGCTGTTTCTTCCACCGCGACACTCCCTCGGCGCTAAGTGTTGAATCCGACACCATTGCATACAGCGTCGCACAAACCAAGGCAAATCCCAGACACACGCACACTTTCTTCAGCGTACTTTGAGCTATTCGTTTCCCCCTCAAAAGATCCCGTAAGTTCATTTTTACCGAATACGGAAGACAGGCAGCGTAACACATTTGTGTCTTGCCTGTGGAACGAAGTAAAACTTACATCCGGGTTCCTACTTAGCCTAAGAACAGGCTCCTAGACAGAAGGACGCTTTCTTTCTTAGCCTATATATAGAAGGCTTCTGACTTGGGCTTTGAGTTTAGGGAGATACACTGTTTACTGGTGGTAACTTTATTCTTCTTTTTCTTTCTTTTTATCGCACAATTGAAAAAGAAACATAATATATAAGCCCTCATTACATTTTGTGTAAGCCTAAAAAAGCCCGAGGCAGAGCCTGGTATCAGGTTAGATTTTCTGATTCACATGCGTGTTGCATTACACATCATTATTAACACTACCTCATCAAAGATCCTTTGAATACACACTAAATTCCTCAATTGAAGGCTTTCATCGGAGCTACTTCCCACGTTTGCAGGAGAAAGATGTCACCAATCGACAGCTGATCCCACTTGTTAAGTGTTCGGTGCTTGCAGGTGTCCAGAAGGAAGGGCTTGTATACTCTAGACAGCTCCAAGATGACCTGCTTAATGGTGCTTGCAACTGGTGTCAGGTTTCACTGAACGACAATAAAGCAGAAAAAAAATTATGACGGGAACGAAAGACCGGCTCTCACCTATCAGAGTCTTGCGATTTATCAAACTCCGTGGAGTGTACGGCCCCGTATGTGTCGAAAATCTTTATATCTGTATTCTGTCGGATCTAAGTTTCCGGATCGCCGTGTCCGAAGTTCGGATGACTTGTATACTTTGAGTCCACCAAAAAGACTCAGTACTGTAGTTCTTGTTACTTTCACTGTAACTTTATGTTTATTGTTATCACGGTCACCTCTGTACCGTGAACCTATCATCACCGTGAAAAAATCTGTTATCATTTATGATTTCTGCACAAATACGTTCTGTAAATAACTTGCCTCCCCCTTAAAATTAAAGTTCAGTGAAAATGTCCATTTCCCTTACACCGTAAAATTTTGCTACCGCGAAGATAAAGTGAATTACAGTAAATGTATCTGTCAGGATCTGAAGACATTTCGTACAGTGCAAACGACAAGCTATCAATTAAACGCAATACATATTTGCCGCCTGTCACTGTAAGTGTGTTCTATTTATTCAGTTGTAGATACGCATCTCAGGGAGTTTGACTCCAAGGGGCTTTGTTTTTAGTTAATCCCGTAAAAGGGTTCTTTAAAGTGTCCCCTACTTACGTAAAGAACTTTCCTTTCTTCACTTTTCTCACAGATCACTACAAAGACTTGACCGGATAGACCGCCTTCAATGATTGCATTTTCTGATTTCAATGTTTCAGAGAAAACTGTATACGTAGTCGGTATTTTAGCGCAAGCAGAGTGATGTAATAACGTTGGCATATAATATCGGTTCCAGAGTATGTTACTTTGTTCTGGACACCCAATGACACTAAAAGACGTCAAATCCGCCGATGTCTTTGCTTCTAATGGCCCAAAATACGGCATTTGGCGACTGTTTAACTGGATAACTTCAATGTGGTGTGTCACCGATCTCGGACTGTTCTCCCTATATCTCGACTTAATTTGAAGACCTGCCGATTATTTCTGTCTCCGGATGACCCTAAGATAGTCTGCCACCTGATACCCTGCGACACCCGGAGTCTATGATGTCGCGGTAAAAAATGGTGCAATAAAAATACTAAACGCTTCATACTACTAGTGTTTACGTGCAAGCTAGCGAGGCCTAAACAAAGCTCTATCATCTATGGTAGTATAATAAGTCGGGGTTTAAATCGTATGAATGATAAAATGAAGCGGGCAAATAATCATTAGAAATTATGAATGAAATCTCAAAGTAAGGTTTTATTCAGTCGGCGTATGGATAAGCTGACTGTCGGGGTGAGTCGGTTGCAGTTTCGTCGACTTCCGCCTGACCCCATTTAAAATAGGCGAAATACTGCGTTCTGCTACCTCAAGGTTGCAGACTACAGGCTTTCTCCTAGTGGGATTTACATAGTTAAGGATACCAAGGTGAGAAGCTTCGATGCTTGAAAATTTATAGAAAGGTGCACAATTAGGGTGCCAGATTTTAACATGTTTGACTTCAAGGTTCAATCTACAAAATATCTGCAAAATGAGGTTAAATTTGCCGGCTCGTTCTCTTTTAAAAGCCACTTTGATATGACCCCCAGTGGAGGTCACCGTACTGCAGGGGACTTACAGTAGTCGGGCGGTACCAATATCCAGGCGCGAATCCAACCCGGCCGAACAAACATCGTAATCACACTCATAATGTCTCAAAACTGACGTATTCCTCTACGTATACCATTCACCACAGTTTTAGCCTCGCTAACGTGCACAGTAGAAAAACTACGGCCTTTTCAAGCAACGTGACACACTACTTCATACCCGAACTACTATTGGGGACGGGGGTCGCCTATTAATACAGTGTTCTGCGGCCTCAAGACAATTCTTTTGGTAGCCTTAAGCTTTTCACCTGATAACGGAAGTGGGAATGATGGGTACGTGCAGGTGTTGTCCGGACCTGTCGAACAGGTGAGGTCGACCTGTCGAACAGGTGCTACAACGTTATTGCACAGACGACTTTTCTCGCTACTGTGTCAGACAACACCGTCACCAATCTGCAACGGTAAAGCGATCCGACCAGGCGGCTGTCAGTGAGGATATATCCCGTACTTCAGTTGTTTTTACACGTTCGGACTGATACATAGGCGACTTAAATCGGTCGGTAAACCAGGACGATAGAGAACCGCGTGAACAGAGGAAAAATACGCTAAAAACGCCAACGCCTACAGGATCTGAACAAGACCCGGAATAAACTGATCACACCCAACTGGTCACAGCTCTGTGAGTGTGCGTCTGAAAACGTACCACCAAGACGTCTATAATCAGACCACCTGCTAACTTGTGCTGCCGAGATGTCCCCGATCAAGGCCGCGCTGTTTTGGACTTTCATTTCCGTGTTGTGCGTGGATGCTATTTTTGCTAAGGACGTGGGAGACGACGACGTTCCGTTTCCCCCCACCCTCCAACCGAGCGACTCTGGCCTCCCAGTCGGCCATTTGTTACCGCTGGGCTACCAGAGAGAACCAGAAGGGCCCGTCAAGGAGTACACTCAGCAGCTGGCTCCGACAGAGTTCTGGGAGCAGCACGCAAGGGACCCCTACGTACCTCTTGTGTACAGACAAGCGATCGACAAGGCCCCTGCCGTCACCAACTGGCAGCGTGATGAGTACATCAGGGAGAAGTATGGAGACTTGGACGTCCTGATCGAGAAGAAGATCGAAGATCGTATGCATCCTGTCCGCCTGAGGATGCCCCTGAGCGAGTTCCTAGACAACTACCACCGCAAACAATGGTACGTGGTGTCTTTGCTGCCCGACCCCATGAGAGCCGAAATGCAGGTGCCTCGCTCGCTACTCTGTGGGAATTTTAAGGATAGCATCCTAGAGTCGAACCTGTGGTTATCGTCCGGTGGGACGAGGTCGGTTCTACACTATGACGCCGACCACAATCTCCACTGTCTGATCTCCGGGCGGAAAGACTTCATCATGATCTCCAACAAGTACGGAGACAAGCTGGACTTGGCGGACAACAAAAAATCCGGATCTGGTTTCACTCACATGAATGTGGATAAAGTCGACCTCGTGAAAAATCCAGAATTGTCAGAGGTTCCCTGGACCTGGGCCACCCTCCATCCCGGAGACTGTATATTCATTCCGTCGCGTTATTTCCACCAAGTCAGGTCGTACGGGCGCAGCGTGGCCGCCACCATCATGTGGGACCCCTTCCGTGAGTTTAACGACTCAGACTGCGCCACAAGAGACATCGACAAATACACGGCACTGAGTGACGTCAGGCTACAGTGGACGTACAAGAAGGGAGACAAGGTCATCGACATGGGGTACATAAACGTGGAGACGATGAGGAACATCCTTCTGAACGAAATGGAAGACGAGGAACTCGACAAGTTTACGCCTGAGATTCTCTCGATCATTTACGCGTACAACATGCTGGATGAAGAAGAAGACGAGGAGTTAGAAGAAGAGGACATGGGATATGTTAGAAAAGTCTTTTCCCTCATGGACAAGGATCAGAAAGGGTACTTAACTGAAGAAGAGCTGCGAGGGTTGGACATTGAAACGCTGAAACTTGTTACACGTTTGATAGAACCTGCGCACGGGCCTATTGGAGAGAACATGGGATCACGTGATGAGCTGTGACACACACATGGTAACATTAAGGCGTTATCTGAATTATCTAACCTTTTCTGATCTACGAAATCTTTCTAAAATCCAAACACTTACTACGCAGTTGTATTCTAGGCCAGCGATAGTATTTTGTTGTATCAGTTTCTATTTTGCCTAAGTTAAAAACACAATCTGCCCTTGGGGAAAAAAATAGGTTAGAAAGTTAGAGTTAGAGAGAGACCAATATCGTCCATGTGTGATCTCCCCCTAATCTGAATATAATAGGTGAAACAAATAAATGAAAGCAGACAATCAAGTAATGAATACAATGTTGGGAGCCACAGGACAAGGGTTTACTTAACAACTGATAAGTTCACTATTTACTATGTATGGTCTGAGGGGGGTTTAATTAAGTTTTTTTTAAATAAAACTTTATTGTCATTCTGTACAAAAATATAAAAGTACAAGCAGTAACTGTCAATTATTTGCGCTGTGATATGGACATACAATCATTCATATTTTCTTAATAAGTATTCGGATTTGAACAATGTTACGATGTCCATTGGATTCGTTCCGTACTTAAACTTACAAATTGTGTTTTTCCCCAGCAGTGTTAGTTAATTAATGTATTGAAATTGTTTTACATTTGAAAGTTGGTATCTTAAGATTACATCTTGTTTGGTTAATGACAGTGTATATCCATATTCAAAAAGGAAAGAGTTTTCAACTTCTGACCATAAAGGTTTTTTCATTTATACATTCAAAAAGAAGTGTTCTATAACGGCATCACAGACAGCACACTTATTGTTTGTTGCTATTCCATGTCTAAATAAACTGACCCTTGTGGGATAAATATTGTGTACAATTTTCCATGGTAAAGATCGCAATTTTGGTTCTTTTATTATTTGAAATGGGGCTTCCTATATGGCTTTCCATGGGTTAGCTTGGAAGTCAAAATGTGGAAATCTTTTCTCCCAAGCACTGTGAAAAACGGGTTTAGTTTCCTTTAGTAATGTTGATATTTTTCTAAAGAAACTATTGTTTTGGACTGTCACGTCTTTGCCGAGTAATTTGATTTGATGAAGTTCATCAGAATGAAATTCTACTCTCCAGTTAGATGGAATAGCATTCACAAGAGCATTGTACTCGAAGATTAAACTCAGGTAGTTTCCTACAGTATTCTTAACATCATTCAGAGATATAGCATTACCATAACAATCAATTACATCCTTGACATACACGATATTCTTGTTAATCCAATTACGGTAGAAGAACATTTTCCCTTTTGTACATAATACACAAATTGTTCCACAAGAGTTGTGATGCTATATCTATTACATTTTCTATTTCTTCCACTGGCTTTACCTTAGCTTGTACCACACACAAATCATTTTCTTGTAGAAATCAGGTAGCAACTGTATATAGCCTACAGGCTGTAATTGAGACATCTTGCAGTTACACTTAAAGATAGTTAGATTGGGTCTAAAGATATTCAAATAACTGAGCTGGATTTTTTCCAAGTAGGAACAAGTGTATCAGGATAAAGTAATTTCTTAACCCATTTTAACATACAGGTTGCTTGAATGATTTTCATGTCTATCATATTAAGACCACCCGCTGCATGTTATTGAATATTGGCATTACGTTTCACTCTATCCTTTTTCCATATGAATTTAAAGAACAGAGAGTTTACCTTATTGAGAAAAATGTCTGGAGATATAATTGCGCCCAACATATAAGAAATTTGAGATGCAACTAAACTTTTAAGAACCAATATATTGCCCAAGATACTTGAATACCGAGAGGCCCATGAAGACAATATCTTTTTCATGTTACAAAATTTGTCGTTCCAGTTGTCTTCTATTTCAGAAGCAGAGCATATGGATGAAAAATATACACCTAGACATTTTGTTCTTAATTAAGGTCTATTTTGACCTATTCTGACCTATTGTTTCAGAGCTGTACGCCCAAGGACCTAGCCACATGGCTTCAGTCTTCTTCTTATTCAAGACAAGACCAGAAAATGTTGAAAATTGTGCAATTATGTCTAAACTTCTAATAATAGAGGCCTTGTCTCCCAAGACCAACTTTGTGTCATCTGCGTACTGAAAGATTCGTGCTTCTACAGACGAAAAGCAGACTCCTCTGATTTCAGTAGATTGACGGATTTTTATGGCAAAAATCTCTACTGCTAAGACAAACAAAAGGGCTGACAGGGAGCACCCTTGGCGAACACCTCTTTCTAGATCTATCCAGTCAGACAAAAATCCACAGTGGTTACACAACTTTGTGAGTTATTTGTGAAAACATCAATCCAGTGTTTTGAATCCTAGTTCGCTAGATAGTCTAGTCTATACAAGAAAGTACAAAGTCAGTTTTGGGCAATAAACACTGGGAGTTTTATTCTCACAAAATACAAATGTTCTCCCTTACACACAAGTACTATATCTAAACACAAATACTAAATCTACACAAAGACTCTGAAGGTACAATACAATCTTAACCGTAAGTTAACGTTCTATACATGATTACATGAGTACGCACAACAAATGACTACACATAATTCAATAACGAGTGAAAAGCTAATTGTCACAAACATGTTAACAACGCAAATACAATTGATATTACTAGACAGATAATCGGGTCGGGTGGGATTAGGGTGCAGAATGGATTGCCGAGCGTGGCTGCGTGCGTGCTTCTCAGCGCAGAGTTTGTTACTGTCACCCGACGTCCGCTCTATATATAAGACATGGAGACAATTCCTTGTCGCTGACTAATCCTAACAATCTACTGAGTCAGGGTAAATTGAGGATATTCCCCGCTGAGACGTCCGGTGCCTATCTGACCAGGGTGCGCTATCACCCATGTCTTGGTTTCTCAGAAGCCGAGGTCAGGAGTTCAAAACTTAAATGAACCATATCCATTTTCACTTTGAATCCTAGTTCGCTAGATAGTCTAGTCTATACAAGAAAGTACAAAGTCAGTTTTGGGCAATAAACACTGGGAGTTTTATTCTCACAAAATACAAATGTTCTCCCAAAGCCCAAAACTTACGTATCTAGTTTAATAGTAGTGATAGCAGGAAGTCATTACTACATATACATGTACTTAAAGTAGGGTTCGTAGTCTTTGTCCCATTGTATTCATAACAGTGAGACGGCCTTGCAAATTGATTGCTAGATACACAAATACAGAGTCAGACCTCCAATCTCCCATGATTTTGATAAGGTCCAGCGGAACACCGCATTCTAGCAGGTAGGACGCACCACCCCTACGGAAGGAATGGCCAGCGTAAGCGGAGGGGGTGAATCCCAGAGAGGAGAGACTGGAGCGGAGTTTGTGTAGAAACTTCGGATACGTGAGCGGGAATAGTGAGCCAGTGTGATCCCTGTAGAGAAATGCAGACTGATTGGGCGTTGCCCCATGGGCCTTTTTGAAACGCCAGTGTCAGGGCGGCACACGGGCAAAGTGGAGAGCCGGCAATGGCTGGCAGCGGAATTTCGAGAAGCCTTTCGCCGAATTGTATAGTTTTGGAGAACCTACAAGTGACTGTCAGGCCCCACGTTGAAAGTTTAAAGTCACAGCGACTAAGATGCTTCGAAGAGGGAAAAGCGTTTTTGGAGGAAGGAACCAGATTGGCCTTCCGAAAAAGGCAAAAGAAAGCGACCAGACAAGCCGCCCAAAAGGTCGCGTCGGCGCTCAATGATAAATCTAAAGTAGACAAGATACCGAGCAGTATTGTAGGAGTGATTGGTAGCTTTCTGCGGGGGGTGTCTCCCTTAAATCGCCGAATGCCCCGCAAAACGGTTTGCAGTTGCCAGTTTTGAATGGTCGGATTAGGCAAGCCAAATTCTTTATGGAGCAGGGAAACAATGTTCAGATACTGCCGGATACTAGTGTAAGTTAACGAGCGGGCCAGGAATGCCGCGTAGCGACAAACGTTCTCCGTGGTTGCAGGTACCGGGGCGTAGCCCATGAAAAGGCAGAATTGGAGGTACGCTCGAAGGTGGGTACCGTAGGTAGCTTTGGTGCTATCTGCGAAGGTGGAAGCACGGAATGCACTGATTTCTGCATCCGAGTTCCGTTCCATCGTTGTGGCCAAGCCGGGAGGCGATGGTATTTTATGCCCTGTGGAGTGAGAGGGCAAAAGGTCAGGTCGGGGCTGGACAAAGGGAAGGCGTGTTCGTCCACCCATGCAGCGAGAAGGTTTTGAAATCGGCGAATGTGAGCCGGGTCATGCATGCGAGAGATAGAATCAGCTATTGTATTGAGGCAGCCTTTGACGTAGCGGGCTGTAATGCGGAAATTGTAAGCTGCAGAAAGCCAAAATAAATGACGCAACTCCGGCATGAGGTGTGACATACGCGTGGTGCCCTTGTTAATGAAGGCTTGGGCTGCTATATTATCTGTATGAATGATCACATGCCTGTTTGCCCATAGCGGAGCCCAACGTCTGGCAGCGCAACAGATAGCTAGTGTTTCTTTTTGGTTAATATGCAAGCCGGAGTATGCCGGGACATCTCTGGCCCAGTTGACGTACACCCAGTCCCCGTTGTAAAACGCACCGCCCCCAGTGGCACAGGCATCAGTCATCACGTCAACAATGGGAACATCATCTAAAAAGAAACGTTTGCCGTTGAATGTGGTCATGAATTTCATCCACCACAGAATATCCAATTTAAAGTTTGCGGAAAGTTTTACCTTGTGATAAGGCTTCTTTAGCTTGTTGAGGGTGTCAAGGATTCTACGCAGGAACGTTCTCCCGCCGTAGACTACCCTACATGCCCAATTAAGCTTCCCTGCTAGTTGCTGCAGTTGCCGCTTAGTAGCGCGAGTTTTATGCAAGAATTCGGCTAGTAAGGATCGGAATTCGGGAAGCTTCGCGGCTGGGAGCGACACAGTTTTGCTGCGACTGTCTATTTCGACTCCCAGGAAGGTTAAGCATTGCGATGGTGGAACTAGTTTTTGCTGCGAAATCTGGAAGCCTAGTTCCTGCAGAAGCTCCATGAGCATTAGATAAGCTTGAAGACATTCGCCATATGTCTTGCCGATAATGAGAAAATCATCGAGGTACACAATAATCATATCAAAGCCGCGTCGTTTCATCATGCGGCGGACTGATTGAGTGAGGCGATGGAAAATTGAGGGGGACGATTTCGCCCCAAATGCAAGTTTAGTGTCAACCAGATACGTGTCATGTTCATGACCTTCAAACTGCCATTTACAGCCTAAGTTTCTGTAGCAGGAGGGGTGAACATGTACAGAGCGGTAAGCAGACTTCAGGTCAATTTTGGCCATAAAGTACCCCGGTTTGATTAATTTGAGCGCATCGTCGATGGTTTGGAATTTTACTTTATCAATTTCTATATAATCATTAACTGCCGCCCCAGCGGGTTGGCTACAATCATGAATAAGACGCAAGTCGTTTGAGTCAGGTTTAGGGACCGCCCCGAAAGCGCTGACAATGTGCGGTTTTGATTCCGTGACGATGTAGTTACCGGCTTTAATTTCCTGCAAAATTTGACGCTCAATTTGAGGTTTTCTGTCTGGATTCGTGACAGACTTATAGTTAGCTACCTCGACCGGTGCAATGCTGTGTCTTTCTAGATTCGGCATGAGTTGAAAACCATGTTGGATGCCGTCAAGTAAGAAGGATTTGTCTGGGTCATGCCGGAGTTCACGACACCAGGCGCTGTAATTTAGTGGGCGTGAACCCAGTAATGCAGTCGGCTGCAGTCAGGCTGCTTGTTGAGGCGGAGCAGTCAGGCCGGACGGCGCGTGGCGGCTTTGTGGGTGGCTTTTGCCGCAATTTGGGACCCAGCACACGTGTTCGAACCGACACGGAGAATGAGGACACCCTGTGCTGGCAAAGTTAAACTTGTTGCAGATGGGTTTGCCGTTGGCGGCCAGCGGAGAGGCAGACTGAGGCTTGGTAGCCCGGGCGGAATTTGTAGTGTTGGGGGGAGCGGCACGAATCGGTTCGAGATGTTTTGTCATTAGATGTTGTGAGTCCGCCCCCCACCGAAAGTGGTAGTTTGCCTGCAGGGTGCGATACTCCCTGTCGAACTCCAATACCGAGGGCCAAGAGTATCTCTGACCAAGTTCTAGGACTTTTACAGTATACGCCATATAGTCATGCAGAGAGGACGTGGACAATTTGTTTGTGGAAAGCAGTTTGTACATGATTTTGGTGTTGGCAATGGCCCACTGACTCACGCTAACACTCCGCAACGCTGGCTTCTTCCCCCCCATAGAGATCAACAATTTAGTGCCCTCCGCGGTGGTGGCTACCTGCTCTTGTCTGACAATGGAGCTGGGAGATAAGAAGTCTAATATCTGAAAGGCCGTCTCACCTGTATTGTTGGCTAAGTACACTTGAGGGTCCTGGTCGAGCCTGAGAAGGGGCGAAGCAGCGGGTGTAGCGGTCGCCGCGACTGGAGACGTGGCCAGTGTGGTTGTGGGGCGAGACAACAAGTCGTCCAGGGCCAGCGACGAAGACGTCAGCTCCTGCATTGCCGCCCGGATCTGCGGATGTTGTCGCAACTCTTGCAGATTCGCAGGCGGCGTCGCTCCCGGCGGTGTAGCCACTGGCGGTGTAGCCGCTGGCGGTGTGATGACTGGCGGTGGAACGACTGGCGGTGACACGATTGGCGGTGAAGCGACTGGCGGTGGAGCGACTGGCGGTGGAGCGACTGGCGGTGGAGCGACTGGCGGTGGAGCGACTGGCTGTGGAGCTGCTGGGGGCTGTGCTCCAGGCGGTATTGCGCTCGGCTGGCTGCTGGGGACGTCGAGCTGTAGAGCCCGCAGGTCTGCCTCCAAAACGCGGACTTCTTTAGCCAGACGTTCTCGCTGTACGGCCAGCAGCAAGTCGGTCTTCTGTTGCTGTAACGTCTCAAGCTCCGCCGGAGCCTGAGGTAAGGTTGACTCGTCGGAAGAGATGGGAGGCGGCACGATACCTTTGCAGGATTTGCCCGTCTTCCCAGAAGTGTGGTCTCGAAGGAGATGCCCGCACCCTTTGCATGTGCGTTTACTCTTTTTCGGTGACATCGTCTTGTAGCTGCAGAATGGATTGCCGAGCGTGGCTGCGTGCGTGCTTCTCAGCGCAGAGTTTGTTACTGTCACCCGACGTCCGCTCTATATATAAGACATGGAGACAATTCCTTGTCGCTGACTAATCCTAACAATCTACTGAGTCAGGGTAAATTGAGGATATTCCCCGCTGAGACGTCCGGTGCCTATCTGACCAGGGTGCGCTATCACCCATGTCTTGGTTTCTCAGAAGCCGAGGTCAGGAGTTCAAAACTTAAATGAACCATATCCATTTTCACATAAAATCGCTGCCAAAGTTGAATTTCTTTAAAACGTGTAAAATTACATCTTTAGAAATGCTATCGAAAGCCTTACTATAATCGAGAAATAGCATTGCACCAGGGGTATCGGATTCCTTCGTGAAAGATATTATATCATCAATGGCTCTCACGTTATTAACGATGCTTCGTCCTTTGATATATCCCGTCTGATCCTCACTTACAATGTGAGATATAACATTTTGTAATCTGTTTGCCAAAACCTTGGCACCTAACTTGTAATCCGTATTCGTTATAGAAATTGGTCTCCAGTTTGTTAGCTAGTCTCTACACAAGTCATGATCATCGTTTCCTTTAAATAACAAAGAGATAACACCTTTCCTTTGAGTGGAGGAAAGTTGACCCTTTACAAAACTTTCGTTCAGTGAGTCTATGACTAATGATTTTATTTTACACCAGAAAAATTGGTAGAATTCCTTTGTTAGCCCATCTAAACCCGGGCTACAGGTTCGCATATTTTTTAAACAAGCTGTGCATTCAGAGATGGTAGTTAACCCATCACATTGTGCTCTTTGTGTATCAGTTAACACAGCAACATTTATATCAGAAACAAGCTCTTCATATTCATTTAAATTGAATGGCGAATCTTTGCAGTAAAGGTTCTTATAGTACTGTGTTTGCTGGTTCAAAAACTCAGCTAGTGATTACATTGCGCGCTGTGCGCCTTCTCCAACCTGATGAGGAAATAAGCAGTGTTTTTCTCCCCTTGCTCAATCCAGGTGGTTTTAGTGCGAATTTGGGCTCCACGTGCTTGATGGAGGGCAAGAATTTCAAATTCGGCTTTCTTTTTGTACACCTGTTGCTGTAGAGCTACATTATTCGGATCAGAGGCTTACTGTTTTTCTAGTCTCACTAAATTCTCATCTAAAGCTTTGTTTAATATACGTCTTTCGTGGGCTTTTTGTTTGCCGTAGTTGATCGAGAAACTTTTGATTTTATTTTTACAGTCATCCCACATCAGCTGTTTGTTTCCAATCGACGCGTCATTTAGGCCTTTACCAATACATGTATTTTGAACAATCTCATTAACGCTGTCTACATATTCTTTATCTTTCAAACATGAATTGTTAAATTTCCAGTATGATGACCCCATATCACGTTTGGTGGGAGACATCTCTATCATACCAGCCCTATGGTCGCTGCATGGAAAGAAGCAAATTTCACAGCTAGTGCTTTTATCAAATAACAGATCATTGACAAGAATGTAGTCCAATCTTCGAACAATGAAAGGATTCTTTTTGGACCAGGTGTACTCTTTTTCAACACCATGAAAAGTTCTCAAATTTTCAACAAGATCAAGTTCATTCAAAACACTATTCAAAATTGTCACCTCTGTGTTGTTGTGCTCCTTCCCTGCGATGTTGTCGAGGGTATTGTTGAGGACCGTATTAAGGTCCCCAGCAACTAGTACATATTCATTACCTAAACAATATTTTTCTATCAAACTTGACGCTTGATTGAAAAACAACTTTTTGCTTGTCACAGCGTTTGGCGCATAGATATTGAAGCAGACAAAATATTCGTTTTGAGACATAAATCTTACACCGATAATACGGTCAGAGATATCAATGAACTCTATATTTTTGCAGTCTAAATTTTTTGATACAAGAATAACTTGCCCCTTGCTGTGACATGTACCGGGATGGGCAAAGAGTTTACCCCCCCCCACTCTTTTGACCATAATTCAATATCATTATCTGTTATGTAGGTTTCTTGCATACAAATAATGTCAATCTTTTTGACTTAAGATATTGAAAAACAGTTCGTCGTACCGTTCGTTTTCTTAAACCTCGAGTGTTGATGGTGAGCAGTCGAACCATGGGTGTTAGATAGTCCTGCTACGGTCACTACCCATTGTCTTTCTTTCTCCTTTGGTCGTCATGATCAGTGTCTTTGTCTTTCCTGTGATCATCTTTCTGCAGTTTGCCAGGCTTGTTTTGTTCAGGAGGTGTCGGTACTTCCTCTTTCTGGTTGCTTTCGCAGATGAGCCGGTCTGGTTGCGTGTAACACGATCGCGAGTGTTTGCTGTTGGCTCCCGAGTCGATCGCGTACGCCGCCTCTGGATGTTCCTCCCGTGATCCTCGCAGCGTTGTTGTTGTGGGGCTCTGAACTTGGCAGTCCCGGCCTGTTGTAAATCTTTCTCATCAGTCCAGGTTTCGCTGTCGATGATGACTGTATCATCCTGTTCAGAACTCAGTTCTTCCTGTTTGTCTTTTCTTTCTGCTATGATCCTTCCCTCAGTGTTTTCATCGTCTGTGTCTTCACTGTCCTCAACTACTGAGCTTTCAGCTGCCTCAACTCCCTCGTCAGGATCACGGGAATCCCAGGCTCGATCTTCCTCGCTGTTGTTACCAGCTGAGCGCACCGTGTTAGCCGGGCGAAGTTTAGAGGCCTCCCGTTCAGCTTTGAGTCCTTGCTGCACTATCCGTTCAACTTCTTTTGCGCTTTCTTGTGGTAGATTGTTCTTATAAGCTCGGCACCACTTTCTTATGTGACCTTTTTTCCCGCATTGGTGACAGGTGACACGATGAGGGCACTTGTGGAATGCATGATCCTCGGCCTTACATGATTTGCAGTTGACTTGTCGTCCATCGTGGAAAACTGTGACGTCTATGTCCATCAGTTATGTTGTGTCTGTAGGATCGGGTATACTGTAGCTGGTACAACGCTGAAAAGGGTTGGTGATCCTCGACACATAACAGAATCTGTGCCCCGAGTACAGGTGCTGAAAAGGCGAGTCCGCATTCCTGTTCCTCTTTTGGTGTCTCATGACCTCTGTTGTCCTTTCATCTCTTGAGTCCACCCACTGTGCGACTTCTTTGTCAGTTACGCTGTGCGAAATTCCATGGATTGAAATCCTGATTTCATTTTTCTTTAATCCGGTCTTCGGAAAGTCTAAAATTCCGTAAGACCTTGTGCCAACCACCACTCGGCCGACACTGATTGCTTTAACCTTAGCGTCTAGGCAGGCAAAGTTAATCAACCACGTGTGTTTTGGGCTCAAAAACTGAGCGCCCAGGATTTTTTTTTGGTGTAATACCGTCAGTCAGCTCGTTACGAACTGTGCTATATAGAGCTTCATCTATATCAAATTCTGACATCTTTGGCATACCAACTGCGTCGATTTTGACCCAAAGGTTGGTGTCTTGAAGCCTTGAAATGTCGTCACGCGCCGCCATCTTTCCTGTCGGAATAGCCCTCCCACTCGGTGAGAAATTGGCCACAAAGTTAGTCCAGGGTTGAAAGCAGGGTATTCCAAAGCAGCGACGACAGTCAGCGTACACTTATAAGTCGCTTTAACTGGAACAAGATTGGCAACATAAAAAGATGTTGCCATGGCGACATTTTCGTTTTTAAGCCACATGCACATAAGAACCTCGCATAAGCGGCATAAATCATAATCAGTCGATCACCTTCTCTACCAAAATAACACAAGTTGTCCAATGTATGAAAATCTTGTTTTCACAAAAAAAGATATCGTACCATTTCCTCATAAATTATGTAAATGAGGCCCTCTATGCAAGATTTGTGTCTAATAGTGGCCACATTTACTTAACTTCCAAATGGTGCAAAAATGAAATCCCCATCATTTACCACTATGGATTTATAGTATTTTGTCATTGATTATGCAAATTAAGTATCAATTTGCATAATTGATATCTATCGATATCTATCTCTTTCTCAGTAACATATGTCATGTGTTTTAGAGTCCTTTAATAGAATGTTAAAAATAGCCTGTTACCCTTCATAAATCCTCCGACCTCTACAAATGAAAGGCTCATGTCTATGAAGCTCATCACCTCTTCGGGACCGGTCCACCTTATTAGTGTCTATGCGCCCACTCTACAGGCACCTGAAGATGTAAAGGACTCATTCTACCACAGTCTTCGTAACATACTTGTGAACATCCCCCGTAAGCACTCAGTGTATGTACTTGGTGATTTCAATGCTAGAGTCGGAGCTGATCACGACTCCAGCTGGCCTCGCCAGATTGGACACCACGGCATAGGCAAGGTGAATGACAATGGACAGAGAGTGCTAGAACTGTGTGCAGAACTAGATCTCTGTGTGACTAACACCTACTTCAGTGGTCGAGAAATGAAGAAGGTGTCCTGGCACCACCCACGTTCCGGTCACTGGCATCAATTGGACCTCATACTGGTTCGCCGTCAGCTGCTCAAACGCGTCCACCACACCGCGTCAATGCACAGCGCCGACTGCGACACAGATCACGCCCTCATCCGGTGTAAGATCCGTCTACCCAAGCCAACGCGACCAAAGAACACTACTCCCCAGCCACGTCGCATCCCTAGAATGGAAACGAACAACATGAGCGATCCGGGTCTGCTCGAGTTATTCAAAGACCGCCTGCTGAAGGCCCTCGACAGCCCCGTGACCGGCAACTCAACATCCTGTGACGAAAAATGGTCCAAGCTACGTACCATTCTACAGCAAGCAGGGAAAGACACGTTTGGCCTTAGAGCAAGGAAGCAGCCAGACTGGTTCAAGGAATACCTAGACAAGATATGTCCTGCTCTGGATGAAAAGAGAAACTCCAGACTGGCCTACATTAACACACCCAACCCAGAGAACAAAGCGGCCATGAAAAATGCTCGCGCTAGAGCACAATGCGTCCTTAGAGAGACACAGAGGGAGTTCTGGGACAGCGTCTGCTCAAATGTCCAAAAGTGTGATGACCGTGGTGACATTGCAGGCGTCCACGCTGCCCTTAAGTCTGCTCTTGGACCCTCACCTCGTTTGACTGCCCCCTTGAAAGATCCTGAAGGCAACATCCTGTTGGAGAAAGCCGACCAACTCAAACGCTGCGTTGACCACTTTAGTTCCTTGTATAGCAACCCTGTAGCTTTTGATGAATCTGTGCTTGACTCCATAGAACAACTTCCAGTAATGGCGCACCTCGACGAGGATCCCACCATGATGGAACTTGAGAGCGCCCTTAAGGTCTTGAAAAGCGGTAAGGCGCCTGGGAGTGATGGTATACCTCCAGAACTTCTCAAGCTTGATGTTACCGTCTTAAAGGAACTGTTGCTTGACCTGCTGCTCTCGTGTTGGCACGAAGGTCACGTCCCACAAGATCTGAAGGACGCAAAACTGGTGACCCTCTTTAAAAACAAAGGGTCCAGACAGGTCTGCGACAACTACAGAGCCATCGCCCTGCTCAGTTTGGTTGGCAAGCTCTTTGCTCGGGTATTCCTAAAGAGATTGCAGGTCCTTGCTGAAAGAATCTACCCTGAATCTCAGTGCGGATTTCGAAAGGATCGTTCTACCATAGATATGATCTTTACTTTCCGCCTCCTCCAGGAAAAGTGCATCGAGCAAAACAAACCATTGCTGGCTGTGTTTGTGGACCTATATAAAGCGTTCGATTCCGTCAGCCGTGAAGGCTTGTACCTGGTCCTAAGTAAGATAGGATGTCCTCCCAAACTCTTAACCATCATCAAGGCTTTCCACGATGAGATGTCAGCCTGCGTAGACTTTGAAGGTGACGTATCTCAACCCTTTGCAGTGAACTGCGGGGTTAAACAGGGATGCGTGCTGGCGCCGACCTTGTTTGGCATCCTGTTATCCACCCTCCTATGGATTGCCTTCCCGCTCCCCAACGGCATCGCTGTCAGCACCAGGAGTGATGGAGGTCTTTTCAACATTACTCGCCTTAGGGCAAAGACGAAAACCATCACAGTCCTGTTACGCGAACTTATGTTTGCCGATGACGCTGCGTTGTGCTCACACAGTGAAGCAGAGCTACAGGGCATGTGTGACGGGTTCAACAACGCCTGCTATAAATTCGGGCAGACAATCAGCGTGAAGAAGACAGTTGCCTTTTCCACGAATGCACCCCCTCCGCACATTACCATAAACGAGTCTACCCTCAACACAGTGGAAGACTTCCGCTACCTTGGTTCCACGGCCTCATCCTCAGGAAATCTCAACCGTGAAGTCGACACCCGAATCGGTCAGGCCGCCAACCTCTTCGGGAAACTGAAGAGTCGTCCGTGGGACAACAAGTACCTTACAATCCACACCAAGGTGCGAATATACCTGTCATGTGTTCTGTCAGCTCTGCTTTATGGTAGCGAAGCCTGGGCATCTCATGCCCACGTTGAAAGGAAACATAACAGCTTCCATCTCAGGTGTCTCCGGAAGATCTGCGGGGTCACATGGTCCGACAAAGTCCCTAACCTGGAGATCCTTAGAAGATGCGGCACCACTAGTCTGTACCCAATCCTGAAAAAGCGCAGGCTGCGCTGGTTGGGTCATGTCTCCCGCATGGATCACTCGCGCCTACCACACCAGGTATTGTACGGTCAGCTTGCAGATGGCAAACGTGCCAGGGGACGCCCCAAGCTCCGCTTTGTCGACGTCTGCAAGCGGGACCTGAAACTCTTCAACATTGCCGCGGACTGGGAGCACTTAGCTCAAGACCGCTCTGCATGGCGGCACAAAATCCACCAAGGTGCGAAAAAACTGGAACTTGACTTGGAACTTAACGAGTTTGCCAGAAGGCAAAAGAGACACACACCATGCCAAACAACAGCTTTCATCTGCGCTGTTTGTGGCAAACACTGCAAGAGTAAAGCTGGACTCGTCGCTCACGGACGAGCCCACCGACGCTGAACTGATCGTCCGGCAGGATGAAAAGGAACTGATGACATTTGTCTAATAAGTTGATTTAGCTTCTCAGTCTAATGCAATTCTCATTAAGAAAACGTTATTGGTGATAAGATAAAAGTAAATAATTAAATAAAAAACATACTCCGGCCCTCCAAAAAATTGCGAAATCCCTAAAACTACCAGTGTTCCATATTTTGCCTTTGCCTAAAACATCATCACAAATGGACAAAGATGTATTTGTAATATCATAGTCTTTTTTAAATCATAATAATTTGGTAGACATGTATTCTATGGTAATAATAATAATGTAACAGTATAGTATAAAAAAAGAAGCCTCGTGGCTAGAAAGCATTTATCAGCACGGTTTATAAGTTAACTAAACATATTTCCATTAGGTGATTACGATGACCTTATTCCAGAATTGGGACGTAGAGACTGCTTACATGGTTGTTCAGTACGAAACCACAGACAAGGGTAATGTAAGTGAAAAGAAAATGAAAACAAGACGGCCAACACAGTCATACATGGAAAGTAAATGGCAAATACGACTTAGCATGCAATTGGGTTCAGTGGACGAGACCAAATAATATATTTATCCCCGGGTTTTGACTATTGTACCTCGTAATACGCCAGGAAGCCGTCCTGCCTGGTGAAGGTCTGTCCCCGCCCGAGTCCCTCAACAGGCGCGTACAACCCCGTGCTGTGGCTCGACTGCAGTCGGAAGGAATTGCCGTACAGAGGTATACCTAAGGTATACAAGCTGGGAAGGGCTTGCACCCTCTTGTATCCATTTCTCCACGGCCGAGGCCTAGGTACAAAGAGAAGACGGTTATATTCGTTCTCCTGTATGCTGTTTTGTAGACTCACAACTAACTAATCGGATATTGTTTGTGTGTTGCATTATAGAAACAACACTCATAGCCGTAGGCTGTATCATTTGTAGTATTTACCAGTCACCATTTTGTCAATTAGGCCAACTTCTATTCTCCTGTACATCTTTATCTTTCCAATAAGTGTTTGAAGCAAAAGTGTTGATGGATTATTGATCAAACGCACATTATTGTCTAAGCTATTTTGTTTGAGATCCAGCAAACAGCCCAGCCGGACCCAGCTAGGTTTGGAAATGCGAACCTAGTATTACACAAGTCTTATGTCATTTTAACAGAGTAAAAGACGGTTTTTAACAGATGGGAATCAAGTCGATTTGAAAACAACATGAAATTTATAACAACCGCATTGAAAGTGGCTAGATCGTCTGTCACATTCGGAGGTGCTTTCAGCAGGCTGTTGTGCCAAGTTATCGTCCTGTCATCCGGAGCCAGGTCATAGGTCATCAGGTTGATGAAGTCTAGGTACCTATGAAGTCATTGGGAGGAAGGCAGACATATGGTTCATCTAATAAGGACGTTATACAGTAAACAAGAAACTTTGATGAGCGTGGAAGACAACAAATGGGCTCGAAATCAAGAGTCTCTACTGTTACTCTCGTGTTTACACTTCTCCTCAATTCAGATAGTCCTGCTAATCATATCTAGCCTGGATTAGCAATTAGTAAGAACGTACGCGAGAGAAACAATAATATACACATGTATCTGTATCTGCATCTATACAGCCGGCATAACCGCCCTTCGATGTAACACACCAGCTTCGCAGGCACGCGGCGCGACAGCAGCTGGTTATATTACACCGAACGACCTAACATCGCATCTTGGTGTTGCTGGGGAAGCGACTGGCCCATCACACTGCACATTAGCTCCAACAAAAAGGGCGGGGGGGGGGAAGCTAACTGGCTAGCACCTGCCCAGCTGAGCACAAACACAGCGAGAAGTATGGATCTCAAGCCAAAGCGCCACGGCCGTTCCTTGACGCATCCGAACGGTGGCACTGACTGGTATGAGAACATATCTTCAACAGCATTTCAAGAAACGCAGCAGTACAGGAAACAAGAAACAATGGACTTACCTGGAAAGTTCAGAAACATTGTATCCTGCATCAATTCGGCCTATATCAGCGGATAGGGCGGCTGTAAGTAGTAACTTCTCTGTCCCTATTGAAACGTCTTCGCCATCGTAATACTCACGAAGTTCCTGTTGATAGAAAAATAATGACAATACCACGATGTAGAGGTATATCAGCACTCTACATTCATATTCATGTATGATTCATCAAGTTATGGTAAATTCTTTACTATATTGTTCTCATGACCTCTATATTGTTTCATTTTGTTTATCATCCAACTTATTTCCTATGTATAACTGATCAACTAAAAATGTTATGATTTGATAAAGGAGGTCTTTACATAAGCAGAAGCTTTTTAGCCTGCCCTGCACTGTTTTATTATCTTTGTATTTATTTATTTCTTATGTATGTATAAGAAAGTAGGTAGGGGTGTGGTCTGAAGATCTAGGCCAACTTATGGCGGACCGTGACGCCTGGAGGGAGAGAGCAGTCCTAGTCCGGGCAAGCTGCCCGATATGATGATGATGATGATGTATGTATATTTGTAAGTGCGAAATAAATAAATAGATTTAAAAAAAAGAGATAAATAGATAAAATCTTTGTCTTTGTTTACATCCGGAATATTTGACGACTGGTAGCCAAAATGGTATCATCATACAAGATTACTAATGAAAAAGTGACACTAACATGGAGGCGGGCATCTAATCATTGTTGAAAGATTCTTGCAATTATAGATATATCTTGACCATCTCAAAGAACTTTAATCTAATATGTATAACTCACAAAATATACTATCATAATGATACGGAGTGAAATATGTACGACATTGAGGTACAATTATTTGAAATGCAAAAAAGACACCAAGAACCAACTCCATCAAACAGGCCCGTTACATGACGTTTGTAGTATTACGATATTTTTTTCTCCGGTGTAAGTTTATAATTCAGAGTGGCATCGTGCAAGGAGGTTATATCTCCTTGCATGATACCACTCTGAAATGTAGACGTAGAAAAAAATATATCGTAATACTACTACCTTAAGTAACAAGGCAAAGTTGTCCTTGTCATCGGTTTCAGGATACTCCCAGTCAAGGTCAAGCCCGTCGAAGCCGTGCCGTCGGAGAAACGTGACTGAGGTCTCGATTAATGTCTTCCTGTTGTCCAGTGATGACGTCATGTTTTTGAAGGGCTGTGTCCCGAAGTTCCATCCTCCCACCGCTAGAAGGATCTTGGGTACTTCGCCTCTGGCACTGTTGAGTTTATCCTTGAGCCTGACAATAAAATAAGCTTTAGGACATAAGGTCTCATTCATGTATTACTCCGAGTGGGTACAAAAAGGGGCGACGAGTCCCCCCCCCCCCCCACAAAAAAATGAACGGCTGCATGAACGTGTTTTTATCGGTGGGAAGTTTAGCCAGCCCAATTGATCTCAAGCAATTGATGAAAATCTATTTGTGACTGAAAACAAAAATTAGCAGGTACAGTTCGGCAGCCGCGCGCGAGGTCGGACGTGCACAGCCCTGCATTTTGCGCGATGCCGTCGTCCACTTACAGCTGAAAAGTGCCTTTTGTGGGGTGTAGCTAAGTGCAGTTTCTCATTGACATAAACAGAGATTGTATGTAGGGAAGTGTGTGTGTGTGTGTGTGTGTGTGTGAGAGTGTGGGGGGGGGGGGGTGTGGGTGTGGGTGTGTAGATGCGTGCATGTCTGTCTGTCTCTCTGTCTCTCTGTGTGTGTGTCTTTGTGTGAGTGTGTGTGTGTGTGTGTGTGTGTGTGTGTGTGTGTGTGACACGATTTGACGATTAACTCATCATAATTTTAGAAATTATCCCAGATTAAAATCGGCCCATTATCAATATTCTTACATATTAGTATAGTTTTACCATCAAGTAACATATCATACCTGCTGTACATGCCTTTCCCCCACGGCATGTCTTCGTCGTTCCATTCATACGGTTTCAGCTGATTGTCCTCCATATTTGCAAAAGCATAGATGACGTGTGTGCAGAGATTCGGGTCAACGTTCTCTGGGACGTAACTCCAGGGTGACCTCCTGTACTGTGCCCAGTTGGTGTAGTAACAAACCATTCGATACTCTGCCACTAAACACAAAGTATATGTTTCATGCTTTGTGTCGTCTTAGAACATTGACGCAAAGGGTGTAGGTAGTTATACTCCCGACAGACAACTGCAAATGACACCAGTTGACTCATTTTGTCTTCTTTGGCCAAAGACAGGATTTTATGCAGACTTCTACCAATCTTTTATGAACCAGGTCTTACGTCACACTTTAGAAGTGTCATGTAGAGAATAATCAAATAGTCATTTAACTTTAAGGTACTAGAAGACTTGTAAAAAAAAGGCAGGTCGAAATTCTCTTTATAACAATGTGGCAATATTTGTTCAGAGTTTTTCTTTACATCAATTTCGTTATACTCCAGTCTAAACTGCCAAAGCAGAATAGAACACTAGTCAACAATCTTTATTGACAAAAAATCTGGATACAAAATGAAACTATTTAGTAGCCTTCCTTTCTTTTTTCAACGTGTTGATATATACTTACAGAAGTCAACTAGATTATAATCAAATTGCAAAGTACACCCCAACTTTACCACAGTGTAGATTGAAAAATTGAATTATGAAAACCTTTTACACCAAAAGTACAATAACAAATAAAACACACCTCCTACGTGGACGGCTGTAAGAAGAATAAGAAACGGTAGAGTCCCCATGTTCACGAAGCTTCGCCGCCTTTCGTGCAAGTTATGCATGGACACCTAGAAAAGAAAGCAATGCTATATTTTTCTTATTTTAAACAAAACGATATTTTCATGTTTTTATGTAATGTTGTCTCTAATGCTAATTGATGGTTAGAATTGTTGTTAGTTTGGATTTAGTCCAAATATTCAAGAAATCCTTAATTTCAACGTCTGAATGTCATCACTAAAAAGTGCATTGAAATGTTCTAATCGTTTTTAATCCTTTTCAAAGATATCATATCTGGGCGTGTTTCACAAAAGCCTACACGTCTGTTTGTTGACAACACAATATAGGGCCCGCATTTATGCAAGATTCCAAAGTAATAAACTGATGGCGGCGTGGGAAAATAGCTTTTGTTGACTTTGCGATGACAGACAGGTCGGATTTGATTTCAAAATTAAGACGATCTAATTTTCGGACAGCAAGAAGTAGGAGGTAACTTTAAATTTCTATAGATGTAGTCAAGAAAGTATATGAATAATTTATTTTTTATGTGGTGGTTTATTCTATGCTGGGGGTAAACAGATACAAATTTGCACACAAACACGTACAGATACAGTTCGTATGTCAATGGTACCTACAGGGTATTTAATAAGTTTTACACCTCACCCAGCAACAAAGAACAAAGCAACAAAAATGGGGGCATGGTTGTGGAGTATTGAGCTTTTGATTAGTGTCCACAAAACCCAAATAACTGTGATCAGCACTTGGCCATAGACGCCCTGTTCAAAACCAGTACCGTTGTGCGTGACTCAAATGATTATGTTAACACAATTAATAAAGACTTGAGTTGCGACGTACATCACAGTACATGCAAGGTCTCAGAACACAGAATTTATCAGGGACCCGCGGGGTCTATGACGTGGGTACAAAAAACAGTACGGCCAAAATTAATCAAGACTGGGTAGAACGTCGCATATGAGAGGTATCCATGTGAAAACTGTGCTGTGTTGTGTGGGAATACTAGTATGTCGGCTTTAATATGTGAAGATTTTCCTCCTTGTGTATACATATCAATGCGCTTTTTACTTACGCAACTTCCTCTTGGGGTGAGTCGGTTGCAGTTCAGTGACCCCTTGCAGAGCGCTGTTTCAAAGTGGGCGTGAGAAGGTGATATGCTGACAGATTTTATTTGTTTTTTTATATTTGTACGTTGTACCCTAAACTCAAACATAGTCGTTTTTCGTTTCTCAAGTGCACCCTAACATAATCTTCACAGCGTTGAAGACAGTCAACTAGAGGCCCTTAACTATAGAAATCCCCATTGGCCGAAAACTATGTTCTGCTGACTTTTTTCCGGTTATTACCAGGCTATAAGGGATTCCTTATTAAACATTTGACATCATCGTCCTGGATTTTATAGCATGCATGAGGAACAAAAGAATCTACCAACACAGTCCTGGCCATGTTTTTTCTCCCCTCTTCCCTTTTGATTTTTGAAAGGGCATTGCACGCGATGCAATGTTTAGCTGACTACGGTTTGACTTTCGGTGTTAATAAAATTCTTCCATAAAGATTATGCGTGCCGGTCCTTTCTGGTGAGTTTATTGTATGATGGACTCGTATGATTGTGCAATCAGGTTACGTCATTTCTTGCCAGATGTTGTGGTCGTATAGGGGAGGGGGGTGCAGAACCAACGACATACCCCGCTCTCCACAAAAGACACCTTCAAATTCCACTCCCAACATTCAATATGATATTGCATTATACAGATACTGGCTATATTAAAGAAAGTCTAATGGTCATAATAGCAGGGTACGTATATTACAATATGTTTAACAGGACTGGCGACGTAACAATAACAGATTTCATAACGATTTTGATGTTACAATTCAAAGCGTTATATCTTTACAAGGGAGTCGGAAGGGACTATTGTTAAGCTTGCAAGGAGGATCAATTAAGTAGAGCGACATACCATGTGTTAACTGAAGTTCTCACCTCTTTTTATCTACTGTGGTGGAAGCGATGGCTGATTCGCCATTTTATGTCACCGCAAGGAACAGACTGCAACGCTCTGAAACGTACCGTCTGCTTTAGATGAGTTTGTTTTTTTTGCGTGTGAATTTGTTAGCTACTTCTCTCCAAGCAGAGGTTGGTGGGGAAGATTGTGACAGTTTTATCATATGGCCCGTTTTTTTCTGCTCTTCCCACCACCAACTTTTGGTGGAGATAGCGGACAAAAACCGGGGCATATATGATAAAACTGTCACAATCTTCCCCACCAACCTCTGCTTGGAGAGTACATTGAAAGGGGTGTCTGATTGTGTTGAAGATTTTATACAGGAATTTTTCAGAAGATATTGCAATAGGTTTGTGTTCGTTTTAATGTTAGATTATATGAATTCTGAAGACGAACTAACAATTTCCACGTCTCGAAAACAACAGTAATTTTTCGTCTCATAATTTTACGAGCAACAATGCTTATTTTGGCAACAGTCGTGGGTTTATGGCAACGTTCAACGTCAGTACATTCAGCGCTAGCCGACAAGTGCAGCACCTTCCTGACGATGCAGGTAAAAACAACAATTTGATGGAATGAAATTAAATGAATCGACATACTATGATGTGCGATGTTGCTTTCCAAGTTTGATATACAAGGATGTATACCATCCCGTTTTATGTCTGTCTAACTACTTACTATAGTAGGCTCCATTTTCCCCTGTGGTTGGCATCTATTTCGCCGAAACTGCTACCAGACCCTCCGACATCCCGTACAGGTCTGTGAACTGGGAGGGGTCAGACGCCAAGTGCCGAGAATCTGGTGCCAACTTATGCTAGAGTGCATCATCTCTATGTCCTGTACATTTTTCTGTTGTTTAGTAAAAAAAAACAAAAAAAAAAACTTATGCTAGGGTCACATTTCCAACCGGGGGCCCGGCCAGGTAGCTTGTTGGAACGAAAACTATGATATAAAAGACAACAAAACACACAAAACATTTTAAAAATTATTCCTTACCATACGTTATGCAATACTATATTCTTGATATGCATCTTGTATTCTTTGTTTTCTCAACCAGCCCGGCCGGGCCCCGGCTTGGAAATGTGACCCTAGCATTAACCAGCGTCGCTGACCGGGCGGAATGAAATTTCTTCACCTTCTCCTGGTCACCAACGTGGTCGTCAAGCGTACCGCTGATCCAATGCCTTTTATCGGTACGGAATAATATACTGCCTAAAAGTATTGCATACGTTTTTGAACAAACATTTCCATGTAGATTTTGTAGTGTATAGCTACATGAATATATAATTATCTCCATGAAAAAATGGAGATATTGTTTTGGGTGTGTCTGTGTGTCTGTCTGTTTGTTTGTCTGTTTGTGTGTCTGTTTCTGTTTCCGGACTACTGTAGTCAGCATAACTCAAGAACCTAGATATTTGGTATGTGGGCGGGTGTTGTGAAGCCCAAATTCAAGGTCGATTTTGGGCCCCCTGGTATGTGACCTTGGTCCTGCAGCAGAAATTCCATTTTTGTATCTTTTGACCTGGACGAGCTTATCTTGATTTTTTGGTGGCAGATAGCTTGTGATGGAATGAAGACGTTTGAAGACGTGGTGTGGGTTTGGGCCCTGTAGCAGCTTCCTCTGGAACTGCAGCGGCGTTATTGTGAAAATCTTCTAAGGAGAATAACTGAACAAAGGAACTATGGATTTCCATGATATTTAGTATACAGGTAGCTTAGACAGAGATGTACACAATGAAGTGCAAATTATGCTAATTAGGACTTAATTTGCATAACTAATGAGGAAAATCTATATTTGCAGTGTTTTCCATTATCAGACTCAAATACATGTAGCGTATGTAGTTTATGGAAAGTGGATCATCAACAGGTACCAATTATGCAAATAAATTCCTAATTTGCATAATTAATGCAAAAACACCATAATTTATCTAACTGTCAATATTGCAACATGTGTAAGTTAGATAAAGGTCTTTATGACCAAGCATATATTATGCAAATTTGTAAGTCATTTGCATGAATAGAGTTGTTTATGGAGATATGAGGTCGTGGAACTCTTGTTGGACATGTTTTATTTTCAAAAAGGTTTTCTAAAACGGAGACCATGCTTTGATATATAATATTCGTATTTGGTTTGCTATTACGAAAGTGAAGAAAAGAAACGCCTAACCCATGGACTGGTGAGTGGCATTTCGTCCACCAAAACTAAGTCCAGAAATTTAAAACATATATAACGGTTATTCTAGTTTGCTCATTGAAAACATTCAATGCCCAATTTTCGAATGAACAAGTACATGAGGAAGTCAACGGTATAATATTGATGATTTCGTTCCTCTATGTACCCCCGCGAAAGTAGTGCTAGTAAATGGCTACATGCATGTTAACATTTTGGATGTTGACACAATACCGTTGTTCTTATTACAACTTAGGTCGCCCATGGATATCAGGACTGGATTCTTTCAACCGGACGGCACTAAAATATACAAAATAAACGTCTCTGTTGCCATAGTAATGAAGAATGTCTGGGAAACTGACCAATGGTACGATGTTGCCTGCGATGATCGAGCCACAAGATCCTTTATCTGCAAGCAAGCGGCTAAAAGAGTGACACATCTGAAACTACAGCATCAAAAGTCAAGTCAAGTCAAGTCAAAGTCTCAAACATTTGTTTGGCCACATAGAAGCTTTTCAACAAGGTCGAGGAGAGGGGTAACGACGATTTAGGCCAATCAGAATCATATAGCTGCACTGAGGATAGATGTTAACGTTGTATTTTGTATATTTGGATGTATCTACACATTTTTACTCCGGGAAGGAGGAATACCTCCTTCTGGGAGTATTGGAAGTGCTTTTGTTTGCGCGTTCGCAGCTATAACTCACGATCCCGTTGTCGCATTGGTGTGTAACTTGGCATATCGTTTGCCTGGTTCGGCGTGGTGATGCACAATGTCTCTTTTACAACTACTTTGATCCGGTCAATACAATATCGTAATTGCACCCCTATAACTGATGGTAAGGGCCACTGTCCTGCCTTAGCGACCATGTTATAACCCGTTACGCTTGACTGCAATACTTCAGGCAGATACGGGGTACGAAGATTTCCTACTTGCTACGATCGTATAGTCACTGTTACATTGTAAAATAGACAACGTGCATCACCACACGCAACCTAGCTAGCGATATACCAAGTTACGTACCAATGCGGCAACGGGAATTGTGAGTTTTCGCTGCGAACATGTGCAGAGTGAGCTCCAGTCTGTGTATTAAGTATGCCGTGTCCTGTCGCAGGTCGCATACTAGTTTGGCGCACGAGACGGACGGTGCACTTTTACGCACAGTGTGAAAATGGGATATCTCTTGACCTTCAAAATTCTCACACTTGTAGTTTGTAATACGGAGGCTGTGACAATGTAAAAACGTTTACGTTGGGGATGCAAGATTGTTGAGATATGTCCCTCAGAAAAGTGCCCGCGGCCGCGGCCAGACTGTGTCACTTCCGGGTGGATTGAAAGATCCGGTGACCTTTGACCTTCGAGAAATGTTACGATAATGCAAAATAGGTTGATAGCTATAGATCAGGCATGCCTGCAATAAATTGTGGAAAGAGAATCTACTGCATGTTTGTGATTTCTGAAACAACTTTAAATAGTTGTAAGGCTGAATTGTTCGTTGATAATCTTCAAAAGGGGCCATCTAGATCTAAATTTGTGACTTTTCCCGGAATTTCTAGATCCCATCTGTGCCATGCTGTAAAAACGTACTTTTCAGCAGGTTAACCTCTCCTGTACTGAAAGAAAAAGATAAATAAACACTTTAGCATAAGATGGCGGCGCTTGGGTGAGACGTGTTGTGGATGTGTGGCTGAGAATTTTGCTATTTTCCGCTTTTTTTCTGCTGTTTTGCGTGTCTACTCTACTGTTCGCTTGTGTTCAGCCATCGGAGAACTTTCTGAATGCGGAAGCAGGTTCGGAAACGCCCAAGGAAGAACAGCAGCGAGCAAAAGAGCCCAGTCTCAACGCCCGAAGTGCAGAGGTCTGAGCGCCCCCCTCCCACACCCCCGAAGATGGCGGGCGGCGTGGATCCGAGTTTGGACAACATTTCACCAGAATTGCGGCCGTTGGTTCAGCTGTTATCATCCCAGAACAAGTCTCTGCATGATGAAGTGATGGCGGAGTTCAAGTCGGTCCGAACCGAGTTGTCAGAGCAGATACAAACGGTGACTTTTAAGCTGGAGAAAATGGCGACCGAGGTGAGTGGACTTAGAGACAAAACCCACGTTTTGGAAGAAACTGTCAACTACCAAAGCAAAGACATTGAGGGGTTGCAGCAAGCCTTACATGCCGAGAAACGGGAACGTATTCGCGCTACACTTGTTGCTGAAAGATACTCTATGAAACCGGATATTATTATCCGTGGCTTACCGTACCGTAGAGAGGAACACCCTGATCAAGTTGTGTACAGTTTTCTGTCGACCGCACTCGGTATAAATAACTTGACATCACCCCTAGTAGCAGTCCACCGACTCTCTCCCTCGACACAAAACCAACCCAACCCACCCATGCTGGTGCGACTGGTGAGTTTACTTGACAGGGAACTGATCCTGAATTCGTGGAGGAAACTCGCAGCTGACAAGAAGAGAGGATTCGCAGTACATGAACACCTACCGAAACCTGTCCAGCAGGCACGGTCCAGACTGATGCAAGACAGAGACAACGAGATCACCAAAGCCAAGGCTGAGAACAAGGAGGTGAGAGCCTTCATCCGAGTACCACCTAGAGACACATGTGCCTTACTCATTGTAAATGGAAAGACTCTCAAAAAGGTGGACGGTGTTGACATTTTGCTCCACACTACAGAACATACAACAGTTAAGCAAGTTTACTAGTACATGTAGTCTTGAGACAATGACACAGTTATTATTATGTCACAGCTATTGTTGTTACTGTTGACAGCCCAATTACTACAGCAAATATTTAAAAGTGATATTGATTTGTGTATTGTCTGAGCTGACAGTGTACTAGGAAGAGTCACTGACACAGTTATTATCAGGTGACAGTTATTGTTGTTGACATCTTAATCACTACAACAAAGAGATATTGTATTGTGTATTTGTTGAGCTGACAACTTTTGAATACATATCATGCTCTACTGCACGTTTATGTTATAAACTTATCTAGGGAGATGTAACACTATATTTTTGTACATGAAAGATGGATTTTCTCTTTTTGCTCATGGATCAAATGATATATTGTACTGTGACGATGTTTATATTGACACATGAAGTGCAAAAAGTATTGTAATATTGAGTGCATAACAAGACATAATGTAAAGACAGTATAGAAATTTTTGAATGTATTATAAAATAAAATGTTATCGCCATCCATCCTGTCTTTTTTGGGGATGAGTGAAGGATTGATTGATTGAGAAATGATTTTGTTTTTCCTTTATTAATGCAATGCTGTTCCCTTTTGATTTATATACTGTTTAACTTATTTATGAGTTTAACTTATGAGTTTATCATTGATTGTATTATTTTTGGGCACTCTCCATTATGGTTTGGTTGAAATGATCATTGAATTTTTGTTCATTAATTTGGTTACTTTGTTATGTTTTGGTTGAAATGCTTATTGAACATTTATTGTTTTGTTGTGGTTACTCTCCCTATGTTATGTTTTGTTTGAAATTATTATTTTGGTGTATGTGTGTGCATGTTATCCTAATATATAGATATATAATTAAGGAAAAGTATGTATAACTTTGAACCTAAGCCACACACACAAGTACATGCTGCCGAATCAGAATAAGCTCAGGGCAGTTGTGACCCTGTATTTATGTTTTGTTTTTGTGCACCATCCAGCCTTATTGTTTTCCAATTATGTTAACCTTGGTTCTTTAGTTGTGTTTGTTTATACTAGTGCAGACATCATTTCTCCATGCCCTCACATCCCAGATGACTACAGTATCTTCCCCATCTTGCGTGACCCATTCCAGAAGACATGACTCAGGTAGAACTACAAATCTCAAGTTATAATTGTAATGGCCTTTGTGACTCTGTAAAACGTAGGGGGGTATTCACTTGGTTGAAGGACAAACCATATCATATTATTTGCTTACAAGAAACTCATTCTTCATTTCCTGTAGAAAAGAGATGGCAAAGTGAGTGGGGAGGAACCATGCTTTTTTCCCATGGAACCTCCAGTCAAAGGGGTACAGCCATACTGTTTAGAAATAACATTAATCCCAATATTCACCAAACCAAAGTTGATAGTAATGGGAGATGGCTTATTGTTGATTTGTCCATAGATGATTTTAGATTTTGTATTGTGAATATTTATGTGCCAAACCAAGATTCCCCAGATTTCTTCTCTGACTTATCTATAGAATTAGACAATTTTGCTGATAGTACTGAAAATCTGATTATCACTGGAGACTTCAACACAGTACAAAACCCCTTTTTAGATAGATTCTCATCAAACCACACTTACCACCCCAAAGCTTATGAATCTATTTCAGAATTGAAAAGTAAATTTGACCTACATGACATTTGGAGATTCAGAAACCCTAATACAATTAGATATACATGGCGCCGTAGACGCCAGGCCAGCAGAATCGACTATTTTCTTGCGAGTTTTTCCCTAATCAATAGAGTTAATAAATGTGTCATAGCGGATAGTTTTAGATCTGACCACAAGTTGATTGCTTTATCATTTGTTATTGCAGAGTTTCCCAGGGGAAAAGGGTATTGGAAATTTAATCTGTCTTTGCTTGAAGATAAATCCTTTCACCAGAAAACTGTAAAAGTTATGAATGAATTTTTTAAGATCAATCAGGGAACAGCAGACCCACATGTTGTTTGGGATACTGCAAAATGTTTTTTTAGGGGACATTGTATTAAATTTAGTAGTTGGAAGAATAAACAATATCTATGTAGAGAGAAAAAGTTAATGGATGATATCAACACATTACAAAGTAAAATTGATAATTTGCCCTCTCCCCTGAATCTCTTTTGAATGACTTGGATGAAAAACAAAAACAATTAGAATTACTGTACAATCAAAGGGTTCAAGGAATAATAATAAGATCAAGAGCTCGCTGGATGGAGCTAGGGGATAGATGTACTAAATATTTTTTGAATTTGATACATAGAAATTACACTAGAAAAAATATTCAGAAATTGAAAATATCAGATAATACATTTACCCATGACCCCAAAGAAATTCTAGAAAAGCAAAGAGAATTTTACTCTTCACTTTATTCTTTTGATGAGCCTCCCACACCCCTAACCCCCAGTAACACAGAGCATTTTTTCCCAACACAATATGATAAACGACTGACAAATGAACAGCAGTGGGCCTGTGAGGGTAAAATTACAGATGAAGAATTACTTAAAGCCATTAATTCATTCTCAAATGCAAAATCGCCTGGAGAAGATGGTATTCCGGTGGAAGTATACCAACATTTTTACTCTATATTTAAAAACCCCATGCTTAATTGTTTCAACTATTCACTTTCACAAGGTTTAATGTCTAATACTCAAAAGCAAGGACTAATTTCTTTACTATTAAAGGAGGGGAAAGATGGTCAACATAAAGATCCCACTATTTTGGATAACTGGAGACCATTAACACTGCTCTGCTGTGATACCAGAATTTTATCAAAATGTTTAGCCCTTAGAGTAAGAACAGTTATTACTGATATAATTCACAAAGACCAGACAGGATTTGTAAAAGGGAGATTCATCGGGGATAACATAAGACGAATATTAGATTTGATAGATTATTATGAAAAAGAAGAAAAACCTGGCCTGATTTTCGTGTCTGATTTTAAGAAGGCTTTTGACACCATACGATGGGATTTTATTATTAAAGCACTGGAATTTTTTAATTTTGGCCCCCAGTTTCATGGGTTAAAACGCTATATACTAACATCACAAGTTCAGTTTTAAATAATGGATATATATCACAGCCTTTCACATTACACCGTGGGGTCAGACAAGGTTGTCCTCTTAGTCCATATTTATTTATCATTGCAGTTGAAATGCTAGCTATACGAATTCGCTCTAATCAAAATCTTACTGGTCTTTCTACCTTGGGAAAATTTACAAAAATATCACAATATGCAGATGACACAAATTTCCCCTTTGACCCCAATTTAAAATCGTTTTATGCTCTTCTTGATGACTTAGAAACTTTTTCATTGATATCTGGCCTTTCTTTAAACTTTGAAAAATGTAAAGTTGTCAGAATTGGGACTTTAAAGAATAGTAATTTCAGATTGCCCACCCATCTACCTATTCAATGGGTAGATGGAGAGGTTGACATCTTGGGCGTACATATTCCAAAAGACTTAGAAAATATTGTGGACTTAAATTTTGAGCCTAGCTTAACTAAAATAGATAGGCTTTTATATCCATGGAAAGGAAAGATTTTGTCTTTGCTTGGAAAAATTACAGTTATTAATTCCTTAATAGTCCCTCAATTTACACATCTCTTTCAGATTCTCCCAAATCCAGATAAATCTTTTTTTAAACGATATGAAAGGAAAATTTTTTCATTTATCTGGAATAATGGGCCTGAAAGAATAAGCAGGAAAACATTATACAACTCAATTGAAAATGGTGGACTAAATCTTAAGAATTTATACGCTTTTTCTCTTACTATTAAATGTTCGTGGATCCCTAAATTGTATTTTAATGAAGATATGTTAACTGCATGGTTATTGAGAATGCATTTATCAGTGGGTGGTAACCTATTTCCTTTCCTTCAACTCAATTCTGTAGAACACTTTAGATTGAATCCATTTTTAAAAGATATACTTACTGCTTGGTATAAATATCAGTACAAGATCCCCACTGATCCTGCTGAAATTAAGCAACAACTGTTATTTATGAATGATAATATATTGATTGGTGGAAAACCTGTGCTGTTTAAGGCTTTTGTAAATAGAGGTATTGTGTTTATTAATGATATATTGAATGCAAATGGTTCTTTGATGTCTTATGTTGAATTTTGTGCCAGGTATGGTCCAGTTTGTGATAACCTGCATTATATACAACTAATAGCTGCTATTCCAAGAAAATGGAAGTCTAATTTGAATGGTAGCCCCCCACTTTGTGTTTGTAGACCTGAACACTATGACAGTACTTGGCTCAATCAGACAAAGATTAATAGAAATATGTATAGATTTTTTTTGACATCCTTTAAATTAACAGATGTCCCACACAATGTGCAATTATCATGGCTGTACCTCTTTGACACTCCAATCCCCTGGAAACAAGTTTTTACCTCCATAGTAAGATGTACCATTGACCCAACTTCTAGATTGTTCCAATATAAACTTATTCATAAAATTCTGCCTACCAATAGGCTTTTATATATTTGGAAGTGTGTAGATAGCCCCTTATGCTCCCTTTGTCATCTTGAAGAAGAAACATACACTCATGTCTTCTGGGATTGTATCGGTGTAGTCTCTTTTTGGAATGAAATCAAAATTTGGTATAGCAATAATACAGGACAGAATTTGAATTTGAACCCCTTCAATGTTATATTTGGTAATTTATCCTCCGAAAATTGTCTCGAAAATCTTATTATTCTATTGGCCAAAAGACATATATTTCAAAGCAGAGGCAAATCATATTTAAATTTGCAGACATTCATTAAGTACGTTAATTTATTCTACCAATTAGAATATATAATCGCAGCAAGGAGGGGAAGACAAGGGAAACACCTTGGTAAATGGAACACTTTATGTAATACTATGATGTCTCAAGATTGATTTGCTGGATGGTGCTCTATGTACAGTTGTATTATTTTGACTAATAAAAAATAAAAAAAAATAAAAAAAAATTTTCTTTACTTGCTTTAAAACACTACTTGTTTAATTTTTTCTGAAGAAATCCTTATTTTCTGGGCCATGGGGCTGACGATTATGATTTCTCTAGCAAAGGAACCTGGCCCCGAGATGTTGAAAACCGTGTATCAGCACTCCCTCCGAGAATGAACGCCAGCGCCAGCCAGAAAGCCTGCAAAGGAGACTAAGTAATGGGGGTTGTGGGGTAGAGGTGTGGTGTGTGTGTGTGTGTGTGGGGGGGGGGGGGGGGGTTCGGGCGGAACGGGAGTTGTAGGTGTGAGGCCAATGTGGGAGTTGCTCCTTATGTAATATTGTTATAGCTTGTACACATTTTACGTTACAATTCTTTCTATTCAATTATTCATATAATGCATATCTCGATAGATCCACACACATAGCACGTACACTCCATTTCTCATTTACAAAACATACTGTGCAGCACATATTCTTCATTACCACACCAGACAGTCAAAGATCATCATATCAGAGTCAACAAACTTTGATACAAGCCAGCAATTGCACCACAATTTATTGACTTTGAGCTCTACCAGAATGACAATATAACTAATGTGATCTTCTGTATGTGTCTTTTGGTTTGTATAAGCGATAAACTACAGGACTTTCGTACTGGCTTTCACTTGTCTTCTCTGATAAATATCTGTCTGCTTTTTTCTCTGTTTTGTTTTTGTTTGTGTGTTTGTCCGTTTGTTTATCATGTACTAGTATTTCCGTACATTGTGGAGGCTCATTCAAAGATATTATTTGTATTCTTGTATTCAATCGATCTGTTACTTGAAAACAGCCTGCAATTACTGAAAACATATGCGATACGTTCTTCATGTGCATGGGGCTCCACAAATGGGTGTCACTGTTGATCTCGTCGTGTTCCCCACAGAAGGCTTCAGTAAGAGTAGTACTTGTGAGTGACGAAACTGTGAAAAAACAATAACGATAATCAATGTTAATAACGTGTCTCACCTATCTCATTTTATATTTGCCTCTCATCTTCCATTGTAGATTGTTTTTGTTATCACAAGGGGACGTTCCAGAGTAGGTCACTGTTAAAATGAATTGTTGCCTCATACCATAATAAGATTGTGGTAATACCCACCAGGCGCAACACAGTTGTGCATCTGTATGAATCAGCTGGTATAACAACACATCAGCTTTAGGCTCGATATTTTTCATGTGCGATGTTCTTCCTATACTAGTCATATTTTCCTCTGCCATATTTTCAAACAAGGCATGCTTATGTATACTTTTTAGCAAAGGAACATATGTTTTTTTGTTTATCTACGTTGTTCTTTGTAATCACCAATCATCTACAGAAACTTACAGGTTGGCTCCAACGTAGCGCAATTTCCGGTCCAGCTGACCGAGTGACGCCAGATCCTCCTTCGAAAGGCTGATGTCCATGATCTTCAATATGCAAATAAGGAAAAAGACATCGTCATTGTAATGAACCATGAAGATGTCTATATTTATCTTGTGATATTATGATACTAATACAGACAACACATTGAGGTTTAGTTTTCTGATGATTGCTTCTACAAGAGATCTGTGGAATAAAAGACCCACTCCGATGTTCTGAAACTTTTAAATTCTATAATCGATCAACTGTATATATGTATACATAAATGATTTTCATGTCTGAGTAAATGCAGTTAAGTTGCAGAGCTAAGGTAGGCTTGATTGCAAGAAGAAGATAACAAAGTTGTAATGAGTGCGCAGAGGACGAAAGTCTACTGACGTCAAAATTGGCCTGGATCCTGCTGGGTGTGACGCTCTTCGGTATGACTGAAACTCCTCGGTCCAGATGATAGCGGAGCAGAATCTGTGCAGGAAAGATACAGGCTGGTTTAACGTAGAAGGGATTAAAAGTCTTACTAGATCGAAACTATTCATTTTGTGACATCGTATTATCTTTTGTTCGAGATTTCAATAGTATAAATTTTGTATTTGGTCGTGTGTGCAGGGTACCACTATAACAAGAGCCAAGCATATTTCAGGCGAGCATGCTCAGTGACATACCTGTGCAGCAGATTTGCCGTACCTCTTGGCGATTGCTACAACACTTGGATCCTCCATTAAGACTGGTTCTTCTTCTCCACTCGCAAACACCCTGGATGGGGTTGGGACATTTGAAATACGTCATCGTCAGGTGTTTTATTCTTTTGCCGGTCCAACGCTACTCAAAACTACTCAATATCACTTTACTTTCAATTTTGTTTAGTCAAAACCGTTTCTTTGAATATAACTATGGTTTGAAAATTCTTGAAGACGAATAAGATATTAGTGCTCAATGTGGGGGCATTTCTTGACAGTTATCGATACTTAAAGAGTTGCAGGCATTGAGAAAGGCTGTAAGGTAGTACGAGTGAACTAACTTGGGACGGGCAGGCGCACCCAGTGCACTGAACGCCGTCAGAAGAATGTTATTCTTCTTGCAGAAGTCAACAAGGTCCTGCTGGGCCAGGTACGGATGGAGTTCCACCTACAAAACGAACAGACAGACATCGTGTAAGCTGCTTTTCGGAGCGAAGAAACAATTTCCTTTGTTCTAAGAAGGGAGCTAGAGGAATGAAGTTAGTTTGCATACATAAAACAAAACAATTACTTAATTTTCCTTGTGTTTGAAAGGTAAATACTGAAGCTATTTGGAACAAAGAAATAAGTTCACACACGTACCTGGTTGACAGCCGGCTTGATGCGGCTGTTCTGCAGTAGCCTCTCCAGCTGCTGGCTGTTGAAGTTCGACACCCCGATAGACTTTGCCAAACCCTCATCAACCAAAGGTTCCATGCCCTAAACGCAACATAGAGATGCAGAATTGATTAGATCCAGCTTAGATTTAGAAATAGCCCGGTGGCATCTATGTTGCGGCTCCTGAATGCTAAGAAATGAACGAATTGTCTATTTGATAAGGAAACGAATACAGAAGAGACTACAGTAACTTAATGCCGATGCTGTGAAATCATTTTAATGCCATAGTAAGTGATTTTAAATGTCTGTGAAAACAAAGTGCAATATGTGCAGAGGGCACAATTCAGCCTTTGGTTGCAAAGCCTTTTTATGAATAATAAGAATGATTGATTGATAAATGCTGATTTTTACTGGCTTAACAGCTGGCATCATATCGCTCCTGGGGCGATTAAAGATAATTTTCTGGTTGTTTGGATATTGACAAAGATGAGAACAATTGTGAAGGACAACTGCATTATACTTCTAAACTCACAAATAACCTAAAGTAGAATTGACGCACCTGTTTAAGGATACTGTCACAGTATATAACAATATACAATATATATTGCAATATCTCCTATCGGAAGCCCTTAATGTTTGATTGTTTGATTAATGATATCATAGATATACAAATCATGTTGGCTTTCACTCACCCTCCACGTATCGATATAATCCACGTCATCATAGATCTCCTCCGGGTTCCCAGCGTATGTGAAGGGGTCGGTCCCGTACTGTATCACGGGTACAGGGGAGGAAACTGAGTCTGATTCGAAGTCTATACATAGTAACATACGAAGTTCAGATGATAATGTATACGTAGTATACATTAGGATTTAAGAGCACAAGCGAGATTCCTCTCCGGTTGCACAACACATGCAGACTTATAAACACACGCCAACGAAGAAGGTCACCATCTTGGACCGAGAAAGCAGATGGTTTGAAAGGGAAGTCAAGGAAGCTGTGCACATCAGGTCCCGCTCTCCGTCCCTCAATCGTGACCAAGGACGTCACAGACTCCCTCCGATCTACAACTCTCTCGTCCAGTCACGTGACCTTGGTGACCTTTGACACCTAGGTCACGTGACACCTCTCAAGCTGAAGAAAGATGGCGGATGTCATCTGAAAGCTCCTTGTAGCTTCTCAAATTGTTAGTCGTGCGTATTAGTTTAAAAATCCTTTATTCGATGTATACGTAGTAATTCATGGATTTGATAAGACTGGTACGAGTCAATCTGCCTAAAGTTTCTCATTATACTTGTCTAGAACACCACAAATGCACATGTAAGTTGCACACACACGGGTCTTAAGTGAGAGTACATGTTTAGTTATTGATGAGGTTTTTTCATTGGCAATGCTTCTATTATATTCCACTGCACACAAAAAGGAAATCAAACCGAATAACAACTGTATAGATTAGAAGTAGCGTTAGTCAACGCCTTTCATTTCGCTTTGTGTTTATTTCATTAATTCATTGTATACTATACCTTATTATTACCATTATCTCATTTCTTGTATGCTTGCAATTATTCCTCGGGCATGTATTTGAAACAAAGTTATTATTATTGTTGATAAGATAAAATTTATTATTATTGTTGATAAGATATGATTTACAGTCAGCTGGAACAATTTTTTCATACACCTGTCACAATTAAATACTAAACACCACTCACAAAGTGAGGAAACGTTCACATTTGTTACGCGGTCCTAACCCTGACCTTGAAGTTGATTGGGCTGTGTATCAGGTACAGGTCCACGTAGTCCAGCCCAAGGTCTGCCAGGCTCTGCGTCATAGCCTCGCGGACATGTTCCGGCCGGCTGAAGGTGGTGTACAACTGGAGGGAGAGACTGAGTAAGTAACACACAGATGCTTGCTGATATTGGCCCAAGGATAATTGTATGTCTGTATGTCTGTTTGTCTGTATGTCTGTTTGTCTGTTTCTCTGTATGTCTGTTTGTCTGCCTGCCTTTCTGCCTGCCTGTCTAAACCTTTTTGTTTGGTTAGATGTGCAGCCCGTTTGAGGAACTGTGCTTCTCTTTTAAAATGAACGTCACGTAGTCGTTTGAAAACCAATGTATACATGTTCTCTCCTCCTTTGGGAACGGAATATCATATATCTGTGTACCACTGGTAAATGTATTCCCACGGGAATCCCCCGGGATTTGTCGAACATGCCAGACTTTCTTGATTAAACATGATTTGTGTACCGCCAAACGTTTTTTTCTCTGTTGTTTTTTCCACGCTATGATAGGTGTAGCTAGGGATTTGTGGAGAACAAAATCCGTTTTTCCGACAAGGGAAAATACACTTGTCAATCTATTTGTGGCAAGTTTATATAGTATCGTTGCCTACCTTAGTGGTGACGAAGACATCCTCTCGCTTGATCTTGCCTTCTGCGATTTTCTCCTTGATGGCCTGTCCCACATCCTTCTCGTTTCCGTACACCTGGGCAGTGTCGATGTGACGGTAGCCGGCGTCAATGGCGGTCTTCACGGCATTGATCACTTGTTCGGACGTAGACTGGCGAGGTGAAGTCCGACAATGTTATAACATTCATGCACTGTTTCAACTCACACTAAAGAGGGTACACGGCCTGTGGGGACTGTGAAAAGTCAACATTCGCAAAAGATCAAACCGTCTATTGCCGGTTTGTTTATGTACCTTGCAATTGGGATAGGATTCACACCACCCCCCACTAAGCACATTTGGTTGATACTAAATACCGGTAGTTAATATGTGACAAACGGTTAAGTCGATGTAGCCAGGCGATTGGCATGTCGCTGGTATGCGGTAAACAAGAGATAAGAACGCTAAGGCCCGGTGTATCGTATCTTTCTTATCTTAAAAGACACATTTGAGAACTTTATATATCAAAAGAGATAAGGACGCTCACGCCAGGTGACTGATACATCCCTGGTATCTCAGCAGTGCTAGTAAAGCGGACACATCACTGGTCTGCGCCACATTGCGCCAGGCATTCGCAAAGTAGCGCCAGTCGGTAAATGGGCGCAATATATCACCTGAAATTGCGCAAACCGGCACAATCACTGCAAATCCCTTTTTATTGATTATCAATCACTTTACAATATAGTTTCAGTGGAAACACTGTCATTTCCACTAATGTTGTCTTGTATCTATGCTGTATCTTATTCGAGCTGAAGTTACGAATTGTACCCGTGCATCGCACGTCAGTGTGACCGCAGGGGAAAATTGGCACAAATTCGCAAAGTTTGTGCAAATTCCTGGCGCAAATTGGCGCAGTCCAGTGAGATACCTGTTTGATTATGCCCTGAGATATAAAGAAGCCTGGTGTGGCATACCACCGGCATCTTCAAACAACGCTGTGAACAGTATGTAAATATACAAAGGGTTGAGTCACAAAAGATAAAGACGATTAAGCCTGACGTGTTTCGTTTTTTTGAAGACGTAGAATGACAAGTTTGGCTCAAAACCCTCCTCAAAACCTACATAAGGATTTATACGTCAGTTAGCTGGAACAAAATTTCAATGAGCGGAATCGCTGGTTCGTACTGTCCGAATTGAAACTAGATACAAAACAGATGAAACATGCACTCCAATCTTCAACTGTACATTCTAGGTACATTTGTCTAATGGAAATATCTGCAAACTGTGAGCTAGAAGGTGCAAATATACGGTTCATTCCGACTGTATTCAGATCGGGAAACTGTTACTGCGTTCGAATAGTACCCTTCTCTATTGAACAGCTCAATACCATATCGAAATCGTGCGGGAGAAATTTTAGAATTCGAACTACATGTATCGCCTACATATGCCATAACATCAGAGGGATAGGTTGAAACCTGTGCTTCGGGAATTTCTGGTGAGCTCAAATCACTAAAAGATACTTGAAGACGAAATTTTTCTGAGAAAAGGGCACTAGACAATGACAATTACCAACAGTAGCTATGTCCATGTATTAGCTAGTAATTCCGTCCTACACGTACCTGCCATGTTCCTAGGCCCAAAAGTGGCATTGTCTTGCTAGAACTCAGAACAGCCGTTGGTCCCGCAGCAGCCATGATGATTTGCGATTTTCTGCTAACCTGCCTCGCTTATGCGGCGGTGTGCCTTACAGCTCCATTTATGAGCAGTTTCGTGAACACGTGACAACCATAAGTACACATGATGTCACTAATTGATGACTTGCATTCTTGTAGGTAGTGACTCATGGTCGGTCGGTCAAACATCTTAGCCTTTGAACAGCTTTTCTTCGGCGTATTTTTCGTATAGAGGCATCGGCTTATTTCATTATATACCTACCTAGTAGACACTTTAGGACACGTCCACTATATTAAGAAACTAGTCATCTTGAGTCAAGTACCCTCTGTCCCTCAAACTTCTCAAGAAATAAAAGAATAGCAAGGTTCTTTTATTCACCACCAAGCATTTTACAAGAGCCGACGTTTCAGTCATTCGCCAACCTGGTGAAATTATTCACGGTTTTCAAGGAATAGTTAGACTGTCCGGGAGAAGTCGGTCACTCATTATGACCTACTTAATACAGGTTACACCTGACCTTTTTGAGGGCACCTGATATCCTGAACTTTGTACCAGCAAAGTCCAACACTAGGGATGCGGAGACCAAACTACCAGGCTCTCCGTATTTTAGACGTTTTTTTCATTTAAGATATGTCATATCTTTTATCATTATTTTTGAGTATGAATAATCAACGTTCCATATTTCCATTCAAAATGATGTGACGTCATAACTTTCGTCAAAAATTTTGATACACCGCCCAGTTTCCAACCAGTTTACATTACCCACTGCACATACACACACAGACACGTACACCCCAATCTCTCCTTTGCCACACATACTGTACAACACATATTATTCATTACCATACAAGACAGTTAAAGGTCATTTTATCAAAAAAATAGTACAAGCCTGCAATGAGACCACAATTCATTGACTCTGACCTCTATATGCTATAAGCGTGACAATGTATATAAAAAAATACATTTGATCCTCTCTGTGTATCACATGATAGTTGTTATTATTATGTTTTTGGTAGCGTTTATATGTATGTATGTGTGGATGTAATGTATGTATGTAAAAAAGCAGTATAACTGGAGGAGGTTTGGATGGATTGTCTTGATATATGGTATGTGGGTTGGTCGTGTTGTTCTTGTTGCTATAACGGCACTTTATTGGTTTATTGGTTATAAACGACTATTGATTTATTGGTTATATATACTACCATTACGTGCAATCAGATAGAGCTGTGAACGAGGTACAAACTACCAGACATTCCTAAGGGTTTTCACTCGTCTTCTATCATCAATTTTGTCTTGTATTCTCGTGAAAAAAATCGCCTCCAATCTTTGAACAGATTCAACACTTTTTTCACGACAGTCAGACTACATATAGCTCTGCAAATTTCTTGCACAGTTTGACCTCTTCGTTTCTCAGAAGGCCTCAGAAAGGGAAGAACTTGTGCTTGACGAAACTGTGAAAAGATACAATAATTATCGTCAACATCCATGATGTGTCTCACGTATCTCTTTTCATGTTTGTCTCTCATCTTCCATTTTTTTTGACAGCACAGGAGTACCATCCAGAATCCAAAGTAGATTACTGCCCTGTACCGTGATCCCTTTGTGATAATACCCGCCAGGCGCAACACAGTTTTGGATCTGTATCAATCAGCCGTTTTTTTTTTTAATTACTCTTAAGTTTAACACATCAGTTTTCTACACTTGCGCGATGTTGTTCCTATACTACTATCGTATCTCCTGTGAGATTGTCTAAGAAGGCATGCATATGGTTTTTGGTTGTACTTACAGGTTGGCTCCAACGTAGCACAACTTCCGGTCCAGCTGACCGAGTGACGCCAGATCCTCCTTTGACAGACTGAAGTCCATGATCTTCAATATGCAAATAAAGAGGAAATCAACGTCATTAGATAATCATCAAGTTGTATATTTGGAACACAGACGACACACTGGGCTTAAGTTTGCTGATGATCACTCTTGCAAGAAATCTGTGAAAAACGGAAGATACCCTTTCCAATGATCCGAAACTATTTAACTCGATAATCGAGCTGTACGGCGTTATATAAATGATCAAAGTGCATTTTCTCTACACTAAATGACAAGTTTGAGTGGGTTTTGTATCTGATTAAATGCAGTTTAGTTGCAAAGCTAAGTTAGGCTTTCTTTGATAAAGATGATTGTAACAAGAAGATAGCAAAGTTGTGCAGAGGACGAAAGTCTACTGACATCAAAGTTGGCCTGGATCCTGCTGGGTCTGACGCTCTTCGGTATGACTGAAACTCCTCGGTCCAGATGATAGCGGAGCAGAACCTGTACAGAAAAGATACAGGCTGGTTTAACTTCGAAGGGAATAAAGGCCTTAGTAGATGGAGACCCTAAGACTTGTATTATGTGACATCATGCTATCTCTTGTTCGAGATTTCAATAGTGTAAATTTCGTTTTTGCTCGTGTGTGTAGGGCACCAGTATAAGATAAAAAGAGCCAAGCATATTTCAGTTCAGGCGAGCATACATCGAGGATTCAGCCCTATACTTAGGTTCAATGCAAGTGTGCTCTGCAGTTATAACTACATATAAATCTGTCTGGATATGCAGCTTGTACTCTTCAGTACAAACCTGGTGTGCTATACGCCTTGATGCGGTTTACCGGGTATGCAATACAAACATACAAATCCACAGTGACATACCTGTGCAGCAGATTCGCCGTACTTCTTGGCGGTTGCTACAACACTTGGATCCTCCATTAAGACCGGTTCTTCTTCTCCACTCGCAAACGATCTGGATGGGGTTGGGTTGAAATACGTAATGGTCAGTTTATGTTATTCTTTTGAGTCTAAAGGTACTCATAGCCGTTTCTATGAATACAGCTAAAATGTTGTGTAATTGAAGAGAAATGAGATATTAGTGCTCAACGTGGCAGTTACATCGATTCTAAAAGAGTTGAGAAATTGGGAATGGTAGTAAGAGTCTGTGAACTAACTTGGGACGGGTAGGTGCGCCCAGTGCACTGAACGCCGTCAGAAGAATGTTATTCTTCTTGCAGAAGTCAACAAGGTCCTGCTGGGCCAGGTAAGGATGGAGTTCCACCTACAAAACGAACAGACAGACATCGTGTTAGCTGCTTTTCGGACCGAAGAAGCAATTTCGTTTGTTCTCTGAAAGGGCCTAGAGGTTGGGAGGGGAGACTATTTTGCAAAAGGGCAGTTTTTCCTGAAAAAAGCACCTAGAAATATGTAGATGCTCTATCTGAATATCAAAATGTAAAAAAATGGTAATTCTTTTTATATCAACCCCCTGTACATACCCACTGAGTTTATACCATGACTATGTGCCAAACTAGTATAAAGGTATGCTAGCAAACATACTTCATGCCTTAGAGATTGTACTTTGAGGCCAGAAGACACCGGTGCCGATAGGAAATTTCGTAGGAGGGCGGCGGGGTAAGATCAACATTCGGCGCGAGGCATCGCCCGGGAATATTTCGAAATCTTGACCATATGAGACGCTATTTCCTTCATTTTGAGGAGCAAATTGTACTGATAAACTATACTTGATGACATCTCCATTAGTGACGAAGGTAGAATCGGCGAAGAAATTCAGCGCAACAAAACTTTATTACACATCTATGTCCTACGAGAATAACTGCGGTCGGCAAAAGTAAAACATTTTCAACACTTGTCCACATGCGCCCTGTACTAAACATAATAGTTTTGTATATTGTTGTACCATAAATATGTAATGATATATGTTGATAGAGTTATTAGGACTCAAATGACTGTGTATCTCTGTTATATTGTATCTGACCCTTACCTCTTACCTCATGACCTCAATGAAAAGCGGCCTGCGTGCCGATTTGAGCTTATCATGAATAAACAAAGGTTCAAACAAATCAAACAAATGATGAAGAATTAGACACCCTACTTTTAGAAGGGCCGCCATAAGGTATAACGACGTCCTGTTTTTTCCTCCAATGTTTTCCTCGGTACATTTCTCCGCTAACATCATCGGATATGTTCAAATGTCGCTGATTAAAGCATTCCAACAGCCACTTCGTCGTGCTATCTCCGCCATTTTTTTTTTTAAATCTCGCAAATGTAGGCTTTGTTGACATCCCGAGAAATAGCGAGACTCGCATGTTATTGGTCAATTTTCCGTGACGCAACGTAGATGGCCGCTGTTATTGGTGGAATCAAATATCTGACGGCTCTTTACCATTTTCCGCGGGAATGAAGTGCATGTTACTCAGCCGGCTTGAAACTTTAACAATGTATAGTTACGGAGAGCCTGAAAGCTTAGGAGTATTTCGGAATGTCTAGGCTTCATTCGCAATAACTGACGGTGAACCGGGGAAAACATAAAACGTCACCCGCTGCGACCGATCAGAACTGTTGTGGGGAGGGGGGCGTGACGACAAATTTGTCAAAATCCACGGCCACCATGGTCACTTGCAACCAGGGTGCTCTTTTGTTTGGTTTCGGTTGTCACCGGCCGGCAGCGGGCGTTAGAAATTTTCTAATTGGCCTCGTCGCAAACTTTCGCTGATTTTCTGGAGATTTTGCTAATTCCAAGGTCTGTCCATATCTTTTCACGCCGGTTTTTGTCCGTCAAAGATGACAGAAAAGGCAAAAATTGTGTCCGTTGCGAGCTGAAAAATTCCGTCAAATGATGGAATGATGTACGATGGCTACAACACGGTTCGTTACTTTACCCTCTAAAACACTTTTTGCTGCATTTTGAGGGGCAACGTTAGCTTGTATTTGGGGGACGACGCCCTCCCCACAAATTTTTCGCCGACGATTCTTTGTGAGTGGGCAGGCATACTTCCCGCGGCCTGGGACAATTTTTAAATCTTGACCGACTGAAACGCTATTTCTTGCATTTTGAGGGGCGAAATTTGCTGGTAGATTTATGCTAAGATATTGCTTACTCTGAGAAAAATTTCCATGGCACTCCCCCCAAGCCAATTTTTTACCTTTGGCCATCTTTTTTTTTTCCTTCGACCTACGCACCGCCCCCCCCCCCCCTGCTAAATTTCGTACAGTCCCTTACTGTAACAAAATTAAGATACGAAGAACGTACCACATCCCAAGTTTCGCTCAGTCACGTGTGTTTTTCTGATACCATTTATGTGTAATGACACTATATTTAAAGCTCTATTAGGAGTTTCACCCTGAGATCTGTATTTTTCTTAGATTTTGTCTGGCTTTTATCTCTGCCCTCATGACCTCACGGTAGACCCCATGAGTTAAGTAAAAGTTAGATTTCGCTATAGAAGTCGAAAGAACCAGACTTAATCAGTCACGTAACACTCATTCATATTTATCTGCTTGGTTATATATATCCGCTATTTTAAAAAAAACAGTGTTTGAGAAATCTCTACTGCATTAAAGGGATATCCCACCCTACCCCATGTATGGATAGTAAATATACACAGGAGTGCATTTTACTAACAGACGTTGCATTGGAGATTTTCTTAGATGCACTATATTTAACGTTACCGTAGTAGACGTCACATGCTGTGTAACACAACTATTGAATATGTACGAAGTTAATCACTCAATCGTCTAGAGCCGGCCACAACGTGCGTAAAACAACGAAGATCATCTTGACAATTTCCGCGGAATTCTTTTGAAGAAGTGAAACTAGCGGAGAAGTCTTTGATATTCAATCTTGCTACGTGAGGCTGCAAACGCGTCTTAGATCATGCGGCGTGGAGTGTGTTAAGATAGGATAGAGGTCGAGGAAACTAGGCATCTGATGCATTGGTCTAAACTGATTTCCTTCAAAATTATGATGCCATACTATACAACCACAGATATGTTGGCCAGGCTAGGTCATATACAGGTAGACATGATGGCTAACCTTTGACCTGACCTGGGGTTGGACTGACCAATGGCTCAGTGGTATTCATGGCTGTTAAAGCTTGACGAAGAACTGTTTATCCCATGGTTCAGAATAAACTGATATAATTGATTAAAAATCCACTGCGGGTAGATGTGGATTGCAATTATTTTTGCTACTCTGCTGTCTAGATGTTCTTTAATTAATAAAACAGGGAGCCACGGTTTCAAGTCAACATTAGACCATTTTATTGCCGATAAGACAACATTTCAAAATCATCAAGAAACTCAATGAAAATATATGAATTCCTCTAGAAAGCTTCCTTTAGTCCCTTTTCTGAACTTCAATTGATAAGAACTACATGATAAAACCCGAATTACGAAATATGTCACAGAACTTACTTCCGTTTTACGCCTGTACAAAACATACATTGCCAAACACATATCAAAGCACACAATGCCATCCATAGAATCAGGTCTATACAGCATAATCACATCAAGAAGCTTGTTTATACTGCATAACTCTATCAGCTACATCGGTTCTCATGATTGTTCATGTCTGGTGCCTAAACAACTACTGAAAGAAACAGCTAAGCTTTGCAACATCAAAATGGGAATCGAACTCATGTCTTTCTATAGTCAATGAGAACAAACACATACTTCATGGAAAAGTATATACAGTTCAAAGTATCGAAACAGAATCGTTGTCCATAATCACAGTCCGATTCCATGCCAGATTTGCACTTCCAACTTTGCTGTATGCCACAAGTCACGTTTTTTCTTTTATTAAATGTGAAGCCAGATGTTTGTTAATGTAAGGAGTACAGATTTCACACAGTTTCAAATTAATACACACTTGGTAGGAATAAGTTTATATTACAGATGTTAAGAATGTCATATTTTAACAAATATTATTTTCTAAAAACTGGCCTTTGTTTTTGAGTGCCTCAAACCTAAGGCAAAAGTGATTCTGAAGCATTCAACGCTTGATTTCTCTTTTAAAGGATGATAATTGTATTGTCTTGTTACACAATAAGGTTTATTGGTTTAATGCATGTGTTTGGGAATTGAGGCGAGTTCTGAAAAAAGAGAGTTCACGAACTAGAGGACGGTGAGATAACTCACTTGGTCACTGACAGCATGGGGCTAGGCCTGCCATGTTTGACAAGTTACGGGGCCCAAAAAGTCACGGGGCGTCCTGGGCCGTTCAGGTCAAGGTAGATGTTGGGACCCTCGACTTCCTCTTCTTTGTGGGGCGGGTTCGAGGTAGGACGGCGTCGTGGCATAGTAGCCATTCTCCCACCTTGTGGTTGTGAGGAGACGTTGGAGTTGACGTATCTGTTGGTTCGCGGAAGAGGAGCTGGGACGTCTTCTGCCGGGCGCATCTTCGAGGAAGAGGGACGTGGTGGGCCGTTCAGGTCGAAGTAAATGTTGGGTCCCTCGACGTCCTCTTCTTCGTCCATCCCCAAGCCTTGCGGGACCGAGGAGGGCCGACGTCGTGGCATAGTAGCCATTTTCCTACGTCGCTGTTGTGAGGAGACGTCGGAGGTGACATATCTGTTGGTACGTGGAAGTGGATCCGGGACGTCTTCTGCTGGGCGCATCTTCGAGGAAGAGGGGCGTGGTCGGCCGTTCAGGTCGAAGTTAATGTTGGGTCCCTCGACGTCCTCTTCTTCGTCAATCCCAAACCCTCGCGGGTGTAAGGAGTGCCGGCGTCGTGGCATAGTAGCCATTTTCCTGCCTCGCTGTTGTGAGGAGACGTCGGAGTTGACGTATCTGTTGGTGCGCGGAAGAGGATCCGGGGCGTCTTCTGCCGGGAACATCTTCGAGGAAGAGGGGCGTGGTGGGCCGTTCAGGTCGAAGTAAATGTTGGGTCCCTCGACGTCCTCTTCTTCGTCCATCCCCAAGCCTTGCGGGACCGAGGAGGGCCGACGTCGTGGCATAGTAGCCATTCTCCTGCCTCGCTGTTGTGAGGAGACGTTTGAGTTGACGTACGTGTGAGTGCGTGGAAGAGGATCCGGGATTCTCCTTGCCTGAGGCATCTCCAAGCCTTGTTGTTGTGAGGAGACGTTGGAGTTGACGTATCTGTTGGTTCGAGGAAGTGGATCCGGGATCTTTGCTGCTTGAGTCGTCTGCGTGCTTGGTGGGTAGTAGTTCGAGTCGCTAGAGTCGGCTGGCCTGTTGGGTCGTGGAGGTGGATTTGGGGCATTCCTTGGCCGAGTTGTGCCCGAGCCATGTGGTCGTGATGAGGCACTGGAGTTTGGGGGCCGGTTAGATCGAGGACAAGGGCCTGGGATCGATGTGGCACCTCTTGGTCCCGTCACGTCTGCGCCATACACGGGGTTTTCCAAGCGCGACGTTTCCGCATACGGAGTGATGGGTGTGTCGTCCGGGATCTCATCGTACGTCAGGTGGGGAGGCAGCGGGTTCCCAGTCGTGGGGGCTGCGGCCGGTGGCTGGATGTTTTGCAGCGGTATGCCTCCGATTGCGCCCGCAGCATTGCCTTGTACGTCGTGACGCTGAGGTCGTAACTTCTTGTAGCACTTGGCCACTGCCCTTTCCAGAACCAACAGAGCCACGATTGCGCTGATGATGCCCATAAATATCAGCGTCACGGTCTGCCATAGTGCCATTTTAGCTGCTGGAGTGGTGCTGTCTTTTGGGGAGTTCTTGTCCGTTGCTTTCACGATCATTTCTGTCATCCTTCCGTTCTGCCGGGTAGGTTTTGAAGTGGAGACTGCTGTCATTGCGGATTGCCGTTGTACTTTATCAGCTGCTGTGGTGGTGCCATCCTCACGGGTGTTCTTGCCCGTGGCTTTCACGATCCTTTCTGTTATCCTTGCGTTCCGCCGTTCAGGTGTTGTGGTGAAGGTGGCTGGCATCACGGTGTGTTCTTGCCTCTGGTCTTGTTGGCTTTCCTGACTTGACTTGGTCAGCGGTAGATCCGCAAAGACGTTGCCTGATGCAGACTGCACGACGCACCGGAAACTCCCCTCCTTCCAGCACCGGTAGGCCTGCTGACTCATGCGGAGGGTGAAGGTGGACTTGCCGATGTAGGGTAGGCCAGGGTCGTCTGTTGAGTGCGCCGATCGTCGTTCAGGAGACTGGGTGGTGGGAAACTCGTGCTCCAAGCGTGTGGTTACACCTCCGCCACATGGGTAGAGTAACCCTCTTTCTCCAACGGCCCTCCCACCTGGATCCAACCACCTGATCTCCGGCAGCTTCTCCCAGAAGACCTCACACACGAGACTGGCTCCGTGATCTTGACGCGATACCTTGGCGGTTGGTGACGGGCACGGCATATCTCCCTTCGGCACGTCGGCGATCTTTCTTCCCGAGAGGCTTGGCGGGTAGCTGCACTGCAGCCTTTGTGGATCAGAGACGCTGTGGCCCAGAGACTCAAAGCTTCCCAGCGCACAGGTGCAGCGGAAAGGATTCTCTTTAAGATAGACACGCCTTCTGACCATATTAGCGGGCAACGTCGCGGGAATGGTCGATATCAGGTTGTTTTTGAGGTCGAGGAAGGTCATTGTAGCCGATAACCCCAGAACCCATTCGGTGCTTAGAGAGGACAACTGGTTGTGATCCAGGTTGAGGGTGTTTAGCCTAGACAGACGGTTGAATGACCTCCCAGCGACGTGTGAGATGTTGTTGTAGCTCAGGTGCAGATGCTCGAGATTGGTCAGGCTTGCGAAGTGCCACTCTTCCACAGCACGAAGCCGGTTGTGCCTCAGCTCAAGATACCTCAGCCGTAACAGTGGCTGAAAAGCATTCTCCTTGATCTCTATGATTTCATTCCAAGACAGGAAGAGCTTTTCTAGCTTGGCGAGCCCGCCAAACCAGCTTCCAACGGCTTTGATCGCATTCTTGGACATGGATAGTGCCAAAATGCTGGACACAGATTCAAATGCTCCTTCTGCTGCTGTATGGATGCTTCCGGGACCGAGAATCAGCATGCGGAGCTCGCCAAGGCGGGGCAGGGTTTTTAGCCTGCCGTTTCTGTCGGAGTGCCCCGCCACTTGCAGCTTTTTCAGAGTGCCTGGAAGACACTCGAGCTGATTCTCGTCGGCCTGCCCGGCCGTGTTGCACTTGGCGCAAGGCAGTGTGCCACCTTTCATGAAAATCGTTACTCCTCTGGGATTAGGACAAGACCCACTACGCTTTATCTCACAGAGGCTAGGGCAGGACGGACCGGCCTGAGACGGATCAAACGCAAGGAGGAAGAGAAGAAAAAGGGACACCTTTGGGTCAGCCATTTCAGTCTCTCTGTGGCTTTCTACGACACTCTAAAGATCTAGCCAAGCCTGACACTACAAATGTAAGATATACTAAGCAGTGTCTGGATGAACTATGAAGCTACATCATGTTCTACATTACAAAGTTCTTGCCCAGCGCAACAGGTCGCTGTGGATCCGCCAGGTGTCAGACCAACCCCTTGCCTTTCGCCGCCCATCCCGTCAGGAGTCAGAACAAGATAATGCAGTTCATCATCGACGATGGCGTAACCTGAAAGATTGAAAAGATTCAGCATTAGCTATTGTTGTGGCCAATTGCAACTAAAAGTTATCCATTCAATTTTTCAAATTAAGACACCGTAAGTAAATCATATAGATTACACCCTCTGAAGACTCTAAAGCGTTAAAGCGTAGGGGCGAAACAAACAAGATGGGTAAAAAAAACAAGATGGCTTGATTTAAAAATAGAAATCAGTGAGGAAATTCGTGTGCATGAAGTGCATTATGTTTGTAGACGTTACACACGACTATTGAATATTTACGAAGTTAATCATTCAATCGTCTGGAGCTGGAAGTAACGTGCGTCAACGCAGCGGAGGTAATCTTCGGTGATATTCCAAGAATGTCTTTGAAGAAGCACAACTCGCGGAGAAGTCTTGAATATTCAAACTTGCTACGAACCCTCTATTTATTTACGTCTTCTCTGTCATTTATATGCAATTCTGCGATCCATAGTAACACCGTCGCCAAGGAAACTCTTTTCACGCGACAGTTGATGAAATTGTATCCGACATTGATGGCTGCGTTAAAATCCCAATGTCGGCCATTTACCAAGATCGCGTATGTACCAGGCATATATACCAGGCGTGAATATCATGTGTTCTCTAATTTTTATGTGGTTTACAACGATTCCAGCTAGTTTAATGATCCTATTTGGTACACAATAACATGGTAAATGGCTGCCCCGTACCGAGCTGAATTTTGAACAGATTTCAAATCAACGGCATATGCCCCTATTTTGTCTTCAACAACTAGTTAGTCAAAAACGACAGAAACTCTTTCAAAAATCTTTTAGAGTTGAAATATGGGGAGTTTTCTTAGTCTATGTATACTAGGGTCACCATCTCTAATGCTTTACGCCAAAATATAAGTGTAGTTAATTCGACAGAAAACTTTTGAACACAAGTTGCGAAAAAGATATACCAGTATTGTTAAAAGATGCCCACAGACAAGAAAACTACGTGAAAACGGACTGATTAAGCATAATTTTCAAATGTTCAACATTTACATACTGTAAATTTCCCCCAACAAGTCTTAAAAGGAAACTGAAAATGAGGAACGCGCATGAACGCCTTGTAATGAACACCAACCCCTCTGATCAATGTACTGCATATTTTACCAGGATTCATTCAGTATTCTCTCTACAAATCCACAAAAAAAGAAAAAGTGTGCTTTCGAAGAAAAATGAGGTATATTTTCATCCAATAAAAAGGCCAATTACCATTAATGCATTAAAGTTAGCCTTATGGGCGAAACTTTGGTCAGCTATATCTCGGTAACCATGAATGAGAAAATAAAGCGGTCTTCATTCCTCAAATACCTACCAAGTGCCATATCGTTTGAAGGAAAGTTTGAAAATTCTGGTAAAGAGATTGATTTTTTAGACCCTTGCCATTGGCCTTTCATATATGAGGGCTATAATACTTAAGTATGGGCAAAACTTTGGTCAGCTATAACTCGTTAACCATGAATGAGAAAATAAAGTGGTCTTCATTATTCAAATACCTACAAAGTGCCATATCGTTTGAAGGTAAAGTTTGAAAATTCTGGTAAAGAGTGATTTCTCGGACCTGTGCCTTTGGCATATAATATATGTGGCCTATAATGCTCCTGTATGACGAAACTTCAGTCAGCTATATTTCGGTCACCTTGAATAAGAAAATAAAGCAGTCTCCATTCCTCAAATACCTACCAAGTGCCCCATCTTTAAAGGGAAGGTTGAATATTTTGTTAAAGAGATTGATTTTTTTAGACCTGTGCCATTGGCATATCATATATGAGGCCTATAATGCTTAAGTGTGGGCGAAACTTTGGTTAGCTATATCTCGGTAACCATAAATGAGAAAATAAAGCGGTCTTTATTCCTCAAATACCTACCAAGTGCACTATCTTTTGAAGGTCAAGTTTGAAAATTCTGATAAAGAGATTGATTTTTAGACCTGTGCCATTGGCCTGTCATATATGAGGCCTATAATGCTTAAGTATTGGCGAAATTTTGGTCAGCTATATCTCGGTAACCATGAATGAGAAAATAAAGCGGTGTTCATTCCTCAAATACCTACCAAGTGCCATATCGTTTGAAGGAAAGTTTGAAAATTCTGGTTAAGAGATTAATTTTTGGACCTGCAGCTATGCCATTATATTGGCATACCATATACTTAAAAGTTCGCATTTTAAACAGTCATAGGTGGACAAAAAAGTTTAGCGGTTGTTTCGCGCTGAAGAGTACACCGCGAAAACCGCGAACATAAAACCACCGCGAACATTTCTGCATTAACAGTATTATCAAGAATTATATCGTTGTCTCTACCGTATGCAGTACAGGGAACGACAGGCGCGACGTTGCATTTACTTATACATATACCTTATTGGGGTTAGTATTGTAACCTTTCCAATAAAACAAACAAACCCACCTTGGAGGTGCTTTCAGATCATCCGATGATTCCGAGCATCTTGTCCGGCATCGATGGACCAAGTCTCCCGGTAATTCCTAAAAGATCAGACCGCTCACAGAAACATGGCGCAGTAACTAATGTTTCCAGCAAACTGTTTCCATTATGTATGAAAATTCGCCGGGTTCAATTCTAATCGTGGACCAATCGGAAGAGAGATTTCTCAACAGGCAATGTCATTCGTCAGCCGCGCTTAACCTTCTCCCTGCTACCTAACTCTGTAACCAAAATTGAATCGGTTGGCAAAAGGCTACTTCAGTGCGTTAAAGTAAACAATCATAATCTTTTGGATTCACTAAAAATGCTATCTTTTTTAACATAATAATTTTTGTTAATTAAATAAGAAAAATAAGAAGCTTTCCCTTGAAAACTTCATTTTTGTAATTATCGTCAATGATAAATCACCATGAGGTAAAATCTTTATTTCATATTAGAAAAAAAAAATATTTAAATTAAGTAGTAAAAAACTCGCGGAGAAATCCCTATCACCTATTTCTTCACTCGTGACCTCAATAAAAAGTTTTTTTGTCCACGATTACCCTAATGAGGTAAAGCCAAACATTTCGCTATAAGAGGTGAAAAAACCAGACTTAATCAGTCACGAAACATTTATTCATATTCATCCGCTGGGTCATATTCAGCCGCAACTTTCATGATATCTATTATTATAGCACTACTTCTCCCTGTTTCTAACTGTTAAGCACATAATGTCTGTGTCAAGTTTCGTTTCTCTTAATGAATGAAAGAACAGCTTACAAAAGGATTTAATCACTTATTCGGCTATGAATTCAACTGGCTGTAATATCATACCTCACTCGATTCTAGCAGCTGTAGAAGAGGAACTGTAAAGAGTTCAGAAACCAAATTTGGTATGAGATTTGCAGAGACATGTATCATCAAATTGGCGTAATTGTAAAAAGGTCATGTCTGACTTATCCTTGGTCCTGACAAACTTCCAAGTGTGTGGTCAACTTGAAGTGAACTCGCTCATAAAAATGTGAACAGTAAATTGAGATACTTCGGTCTCAAAACGAGATGCTCCAGTACATTTGTGCCAGATTTCATCTCATGTCATACAAAAATGAACCTTCTATGACAATAAAGGCGTTTCTAATAATACAATGCTAAACTTTCTTCCAACACTAAGGTATTCACGGATCGAATTTTCGACGACCACTGTCGCCTTCTTCAGGATCAATAATGACCAATCACTGCCGAACGTAAACTCGCGACTTTATTGACACGTGTCATTTCGGATACGTGACTTCAGCAATTAGTCAAACGTGCCAGGAAGTTTATAACGCCCACTGTTTCTGTTGAGTGATGGCTGGAGTGCCCTGATGTATATGGCCTCCTTTATACCTCTCATAAAGTAGTCCTGCTCAGTGTCCAGTATTATGACTTTGTCCAGTGAAACGGTATGGCCCGATGATTCAATGTTCAATGCCCAGAGAAAGGCGTTTCTATTTTACTCCCCGTTTGTATTGAATGTGCACGTAGTTAATCATTCAGTCTTCTGGAGCTTGCCTCATCTTGCGTCAACACAGCGGAGACAATCTTGGCAATTTCGATGATGATGATGGTGACACCGATGATGTTGATTGTCCATGGTAGTGATAATATCAACATGAAGCTAATTTTGAAAATACAGTACATGAATACAATATTTATTCTATTTTCTCAAATGCCTTGCTGGTCAAGGTAGATATAAAGACATTGATCACAAAACCATGATCACTGAGTAAAAAAAAAAAAAGGATGATCTTTTTCGCGATGTTTTGTTGGGATTGTTGCCGCGCGCCCGCGAACCTCTCGATGTTCTTGAGGTTGGAAGGGCTGCAATCTCCGTCTTTGTTGCTCTTTGATTTCTGGGGTCAAATTCAGAAGATCCACAGGCTACCGTGAACAGGACGTCTGGAATAGGCTAAAACGAGGCATGCACACAGCCATAACTCTGACTTTCTACAAAAGACTCTTACAGCCAGCAACAGGCATAAACAGAACGAACGGACACAAACCATACACCAACTTTCACCCTGTCATTGTTTTGTGGTACACCCTTTTTGTGCAAGGATTTCCCTCTTTGTTTACAGACTAATCAGGATTCCCATCATGTGGTATGTATCTATTTGTAAGATTTTGTCTGTCTCTTTTTGTCAATGAAAAGCTTTTTGTCCACAGTGTCCCTCATGAGGTGAATCTAAGCTATACACGGTGGTCAAATTCAGGCTCAGAAAATCCCATGTCCAGCCGAATTCGAACGCTGTTCCACTATGTTCGAAATGACGTAATCGAATCCGAACGCGCGTTCGATTCGGGGTCACCTGCGGTCATTGAAAGTTCTTACTGTAAATGTGCGCGGCCGGGCCCCTTTCCCCGCTTCAGGAAAAAAAATACGTTTGTCGCAAATATTACCTGTTTTCTGGAGAGTATATCCATGCTGGCACTTTGTTGTGGACATTTAACATGTAACGAAGCAACTGACGTCGTTTTTTTATGGCACTGAATATTAGAAGGCTTGTTTACGGCGGTGTTAATTACCCCCTCCCCCTATCCGTGCGGCATGACATGCGTTCAAACATCGTAAAGGTACGGCTCCAAGAAACATCTAACTTACCTCATTAACGATTCAAAATGACCGTGACGGTTTTCCCGAGGTTTGTGTTTTTGGGATTTTTTAAAAATGTCCTTGATTTCGAATTATGGGTGATTCAGTGCGAAAAATGTCAAAAAATGCCATTTTTTCACAGATTTGTCGATATTCACAATACTTAGAATAAGAAATTAAAAAATCCCAAAAACACAAAGTTTTGTTTTGTTCCTGGTCGACGAAAAATATGAAGATATTCATTGAATATTAAAGCCAGGCCTTTGCGATGTGTGCCTGAAAAAACGGTCTCCCTAAAACCTAAAAATAATCGTGTTTGGGAGCAAAATATAGAAAAATCAGCCATTCAGCTGCAGCGCAAATTGACGACATTCAAAGTTTGCAAAATCGCTAATTTCGTTTTATTTTTACAAATTTTACCGTCCCTACTATTTTGTTTATTTGTAAATGTTTTGCCGTTAGCCAAAACGTTGCCCCGGGTAACCCGATACCTTGTCGAACGCGCGAAGCAACGGGAAAGAATACCATAGTGACAGACCACCGTGAATTCGCTGTAAAAGGTGAAAGATCCATGCAGACAATCAGTCACGTAACATTCATTCATATTTATCCGCTGGGTCATATTCATCCGCGGCTTTGATGATCTTTACTATAGCACTACCGCCCCCTACCAACACCCCCTACCCTCCACCAGGAATGCACAGATTACATACACTGTGTAATCTACTGAGGGATGTTGCATTGGAGATCTTTTCAGATGCATTACGCTTGTAGGTCTTTCGTTGTGTATGATAAGCATTGAATGTGTGCGAAGTTAGTTACTCAATTTTTTGGAGCTGGCCGCAACGTGCGTAAAAACAAGGGAGGTAATCTCGACAATTTCTGCCGAATTCTTTTGAAGAAGTGAAAATCGCGGAGACGTCTTGAATATCTAATATTGCTACGTGAGTCTGGGAAAACAAGTACTGAATGTGTACGAAATTAATCGCTCCATCGTCTGGAACTTGCCGCAATGTGCGTCAACACAGCAGAGGTAATCTTCAATGATTTCCCCGGAATGTCTTTAAAGAAGCAGAACTCGCGGAGACGTCTTGAATATTCAAACTTGCTACATGAGGCTGCAAACACAAGTACTGAATGTGTGCGGAGTTAATCACTCAATCGTCTGGAGCTTGCCGCAATGTGCGTCAACACAGCGGAGGTAATCTTCAATGATTTCACCTGAATGTCTTTGAAGAAGCAGAACTCGCGGAGAAGTCTTGAATATTCAAACTTGCTATGTGTTTCTGCAAACGTGTCTGAGATCATGCGTAATGGACCCCGTGGGTCATGTGAGGTTGAATAGGATAGAGGGTGAAGGAACCAGGCATCTGATGTATTTGTCCAAACTTTATAAACGTTTTCTGACTCAATGATGATAATGACAACGATGATGTTGTTTGTCCTCCTCCCTCTCCTCCTCTCTCCCACAGCTTAGTCAGACGTAGGGGCAGCACGTCGTTCAGTAAAGGTTCTCGACTGCTGGCGATCTTCTGTCAGTCTGGCCATATGGTTGGCTGTATGACTGGTCCATTCCTTCAAGTCCGTAATCCATGACCGACGGGGACGTCCCCGCGGCCGTGCGCCTTCCGCTTTGTCCATGGCAGTGATAATGTTAACAGGAAGTTATCTTTGAAAATTCTGTACATGAATACAATCTTAACTATTTTTTTTTCCAAATGTCATGCTGGTCAAGGTAAATAAAAAGACATTGATTACAAAACCATGATCGCTGAGCAGAAAAAAATGGATGATCTTTTTTGCAATGTTGCTTTGGAGATCTTTTCAGATGCATGACGCTTGTAGGTCTTTCGTGGTGTATAATAAGTATTGAATGTGTGCGAAGTTATAGTTACTCCATTGTCTGGAGCTGGCCGCAACGTGCGTAAAATAAGGGAGGTAATCTCGACAATTTCTGCCGAATTCTTTTGAAGAAATGAAACTTGCGGAGACGTCTGAAATATTCAATCTTGCTACGTGAGTCTGGGAAAACAAGTATTGAATGTGTACGAAGTTAATCACTCAATCGTCTGGAGCTGGCCGCAATGTGCGTCAACACAGCGGAGGTAATCTTCAATGATTTCCCCGGAATGTCTTTGAAGAAGCACAACTCGCGGAGAAGTCTTGAATATTCAAACTTGCTACGTGTTTCTGCAAACGTGGCTGAGATCATGCGTAATGGACTCCGTGGGTTAACGAGGTTGAATAGGATAGAGGGTGAAGAAACCAGGCATCTGATGTATTTGTCCAAACTTTATCAACGTTTTCTGACTCGATGATGATGATGACGACGATGATGTTGTCTGTCCTATTCCCTCTCCTCTTCTCTCCCATAGCTTAGTCAGACGTGGGGGCAGCACGTCGTTCAGTAAAGGTTCTCGACTGCTGGCAATTTTCTGTCAGTCTGGCCATATGGTTGGCTGTATAACGGTCCATTCCTTCAAGTCCGTAATCCATGACCGACGGGGACGTCCCGGCGACCGTGCGCCTTCCGCTTTGTCCATGGCAGTGATAATGTTAACAGGAAGTTATCTTTGAAAATTCTGTACATGAAGACAATCTATACTATATTTTTTCCAAATGTCATGCTGGTCAAGGTTAATATAAAGACATTGATTACAAAACCATGATCGCTGAGCAGAAAAAAATGGATGATCTTTTTTGCAATGTTGCATTGGAGATCTTTTCAGATGCATGACGCTTGTAGGTCTTTCGTGGTGTATAATAAGTATTGAATGTGTGCGAAGTTATAGTTACTCCATTGTCTGGAGCTGGCCGTAACGTGCGTAAAATAAGGGAGGTAATCTCGACAATTTCTGCCGAATTCTTTTGAAGAAATGAAACTTGCGGAGACGTCTGAAATATTCAATCTTGCTACGTGAGTCTGGGAAAACAAGTATTGAATGTGTACGAAGTTAATCACTCAATCGTCTGGAGCTGGCCGCAATGTGCGTCAACACAGCGGAGGTAATCTTCTATGATTTCCCCGGAATGTCTTTGAAGAAGCACAACTCGCGGAGAAGTCTTGAAGATTCAATCTTGCTACGTGAGGCTGCAAACACAAGTACTGAATTGTTGCGAAGTTAATCACTCGATAGTCTGGAGCAGGTGGCAAAAAATGTCAACACAGCGGAGGTAATCCTCAATGATTTCCCCGGAATTTCTTTGAAGAAGCACAACTCGCGGAGGAGTCTTGAATATTCAAACTTGCTACGTGTTTCTGCAAACGTGTCTGAGATCATGCGTAATGGACCCCTGGGGTGAAGTGAGGTTGAATAGGATAGAGGGTGAAAGAATCAGGCATCTGATGTATTCGTCCAAACTTTATAAATGTTTTCTGACTCGATGATGATGGTGACGACGATGATGTTGTTTGTCCATGGTAGTGATTATATCAACGGGAAACAAATTTTGAAAATACTGTGCATGAATACAGTCTTTGTTCAATTTTTTTTTCAAATGTCATGCTGGTCAAGATAAATATAAGGCCATTAATTACATAACCATGATCACTGAGCAGAAAAAAATGGATGGTCTTTTTTGCAATGTTTTGTTGGGATTTTTGGCGCCCGACCGCCAACCTCTCCATTTTTTGAGGTTGGGCGGGTGGCAATCTCCGTCTTTGTTGTTCTTTGATTTCTGGAGTGAAATTTAGAAGATCCACAGACTGTCGTGAACACGACGTCTGGAATAGGCTAAAACGAGGCATGCACACAGCCCTTACTCTGACTTTCTTCAAAAGACTCTTACAGCCAGCAACAGGCATAAACAGAACGGACGGACACAAACCATACACCAACTTTCACCCTGTCATTGTTTTGTTGGTACACCCTTTTTGTGCAACACTCTTTGTTTACAGACTAATCAGGATTTCCATCATGTGATCTGTATCTATTTGTTAGATTTTGTCTGTACTTATCGCTTCCCTCATGACTGGAAAGCATTTTGTCCACTATTATCCTAATGGGGTAAAGTTAAGCTATATTTAACTATAGAAGGTGAAAGAACAAGACTTAATCAGTCACGTAACAGTAATTCATATTTATCTGCTGGGTCATATTCATCCGCGGCTTTGATGATATTTACTATAGCACTACCCCCTCCACCAGGTATGCACAGATCAGATACACTGTGTAATTTACTGAGGGATGTTGCATTGGACACTTTTTTCAGATGCATTACGCTTGCCTAGTAGATGTTTCGTGGTGTATAACAAGTATTGAGTGTGTACGAAGTTAATCACTCAATCGTCTGGAGCTGGCCGCAACGTGCGTAAAAACAAGGAAGACAATCTTGGCAATTTCTACGAAATTCTTTTGAGGAAGTCAAACTTGCGGAGACGTCTGAAATATTCAATCTTGCTACGTAAGTCTTGGAAAAAAGTATTGAATGTGTACGAAGTTAATCGCTCAATCGTCTGGAGCTTGCTGCAATGTGCGTCAACACAGCGGAGGTAAACTTCAATGATTTCCCCGGAATGTCTTTGAAGAAGCACAACTCGCGGAGAAGTCTTGAATATTCAAACTTGCTACGTGTTTCTGCAAACGTGGCTAAGATCATGCGTAATGGACCCCGTGGGTTAACGAGGTTGAATAGGATAGAGGGGGAAGAAACCAGGCATCTGATGTATTTGTCCAAACTTTATCAACGTTTTCTGACTAGATGATGATGATGACGACGATGATGTTGCCTGTCCTATTCCCTCTCCTCTTCTCTCCCATAGCTTATCCATGGCAGTGATAATGTTAACAGGAAGTTATCTTTGAAAATTCTGTACATGAATACAATCTTTACTAATTTTTCTTCCAAATGTCATGCTGGTCAAGGTAAATAAAAAGACATTGACTACAAAACCATGATCGCTGAGCAGAAAAAATGGATGATATATTTTTTGCAATGTTGCATTGGAGATCTTTTCAGATGCATTACGCTTGTAGTACTTTCGTGGTGTATAATAAGTATTGACCGTGTGCGAAGTTAGTTACTCCATTGTCTGGAGCTGGCCGCAACGTGCGTAAAATAAGGGAGGTAATCTCGGCAATTTCTGCCGAATTCTTTTGATGAAGTGAAACTTGCGGAGACGTCTGAAATATTCAATCCTGCAACGTGAGTCTGGAAAAACAAGTATTGAATGTGTATGAAGTTAATCGCTCAATCGTCTGGAGCTTGCCGCAATGTGCGTCAACACAGTGGAGGTAATCTTCAATGATTTCCCCGGAATGTCTTTGAAGAAGCACAACTCGCGGAGAAGTCTTGAATATTCAAACTTGCTACGTGTTTCTTCAAACGTGTCTGAGATCATGCGTAATGGACCCCGTGAGTCATGTGAGGTTGAATAGGATAGAGGGTGAAGGAACCAAGCATCTGATGTATTTGTCCAAACTTTATAAACGTTTTCTGACTCGATGCTGATGATGACGACGATGATGTTGCCTGTCCTATTCCCTCTCCTCTTCTCTCCCATAGCTTAGTCAGCCGTAGGGGCAGCACGTCGTTCAGTAAAGGTTCTCGACTGCTGGCAATCATCTGCCAGTCTTGCCATATGGTTGGCTGTATGACCGGTCGGTCCATTCCTTCAAGTCCGTAATCCATGACCGATGGGGACGTCCCGGCGACCGTGCGCCTTCCGCTTTGTCCATGGCAGTGATAATGTTAACAGGAAGTTATCTTTGAAAATTCTGTACATGAATACAATCTTTACTAATTTTTTTTTTCCAAATGTCATGCTGGTCAAGGTAAATAAAAAAAAAAACATTGATTACAAAACCATGATCGCTGAGCAGAAAAAAATGGATGATCTTTTTTGCAATGTTGCTTTGGAGATCTTTTCAGATGCATGACGCTTGTAGGTCTTTCGTGGTGTATAATAAGTATTGAATGTGTGCGAAGTTATAGTTACTCCATTGTCTGGAGCTGGCCGCAACGTGCGTAAAATAAGGGAGGTAATCTCGACAATTTCTGCCGAATTCTTTTGAAGAAATGAAACTTGCGGAGACGTCTGAAATATTCAATCCTGCAACGTGAGTCTGGGAAAACAAGTATTGAATGTGTATGAAGTTAATCGCTCAATCGTCTGGAGCTTGCCGCAATGTGCGTCAACACAGTGGAGGTAATCTTCAATGATTTCCCCGGAATGTCTTTGAAGAAGCACAACTCGCGGAGGAGTCTTGAATATTCAAACTTGCTACGCGTTTCTGCAAACGTGTCTGAGATCATGCGTAATGGACCCCGTGGGTCAAGTGAGGTTGAATAGGATAGAGGGTGAAGAAACCAAGCATCTGATGTATTTGTCCAAACTTTATAAACGTTTTCTGACTCGATGATGATGATGACAACGATGATGTTGTTTGTCTTCCTCCCTCTCCTCTTCTCTCCCATAGCTTAGTCAGCCGTAGGGGCAGCACGTCGTTCAGTAAAGGTTCTCGACTGCTGTCTTCTGTCAGTCTGGCCATATGGTTGGCTGTATGACCGGTCCATTCCTTCAAGTCCGTAATCCATGACCGATGGGGACGTCCTGGCGACCGTGGGCCTTCCGCTTTGTCCATGGCAGTGATTATGTTAACAGGACGTTATCTTTGAAAATACTATACATGAATACAATCTTTATTCTATTTTTTTTCAAAGGTCATGCTGGCCAAGACAAATATAAGGACATTGATTACACAACCATAATCGCTGAGCAAAAAAGAAGGATGATCTTTTTCGCAATGTTTTGTTGGGATTTTCGGCCCGCACTCGCGAATCTTTCCATGAACCTGAGGTTGGGAAGGCGGCAATCTCCGCCTTTAGAAGATCCACACAAATTCCTTTGTGGGGGGGGGGGGGGTAATTTCTTCTGTTGTTAGGTCAATAAACTTTTTAAAGTATGACATCCTGTTGTGAAAATAATTGAGTATCTGGAAGAAACTGAAGGGTCTCGTGCAGTTAACACCTTCGTAACCACCATTCATAATTTATTCATCCAACCACCTGTCGCCGTAACACAGTCCGTGACAATGACGAATTTTACCGTTCATGTTGACAGAATGGGGCCGTTATCAAAGCACAGTTTGATATGGCTACATGAAACCTACAATCAATTCGTGTGATGGATGGGGTTTTCATGATGATAGTTATATTTTTTCTAAACGGTTCCCCAAGAGCTCTGAAAATTACAATTAGCGACAAAGGGTATAAGTAGACTTAGTCAGCTGGAAGTTATAAGGTATAAAAGCTGTTAACTGTTGGTAACACCGTGTTTGTGGTCTCAGCGTTTGGAGAAGCAACATCTACCAGTATGAAGGCGAAGATAGGACTCCTGACTGCTCTTCTTGTTTGCGTGTACATTGTCACTACCAATGTGGAAGGTAAGGGTACCATCACATACGTCGTACAATAGTGGAACGACCGTTGTACGATCACAGACTGAATGCGTTCTTTTTCCTGTATGTACCCGGCAAATTTTAGTTGTATTCTTACGGAAAAGGCTATCTTGGATCCTAGTCAGTGATTGTCACAGCCTGCTTGAAATTCTACGATATCAAAATCAAAAGATGACCTAAGACGAATGACGGAATGTAACTGCGTCGTAATGTACTCCGTCCAGCAAGTCAATCTCTGAAGAATAGCGATGGTAATGTTTTACATCGTAATTCTTACAAAGAGTATTGCTGTGGGATTCTGCGTCTTTTAGATGTTTGAGGATTTATCGTTGGCTTATCATTTCTCTTACGGAATTAGTGTTTACTGCCAGAAATGTTACTGACTTTTGAATCTTTGTCCAACCATTTTTGTTATGTGCTTCCTTTTATGGTCATTTTGAAGGTACCTATATCTAACGGTAACAAATCATGTTTCATCTTTCTAATCGTAAATTTTCATATCAAGTTAATATCTTCATTGCCTCTGACGTAATGTTAGAAAAGAAATAGTCTAAGTTCTTATCCAGTCCTATTTTCCTCATGAAGCGGCCAGAGACTGCTTGGATGTTTGGGACAACAACATCAATGAAAGCGGTGTGTACGCCGTGGGGGAACCGCCTTTCAACGTCTACTGCTATAACGACCTTGAAGGAGGTACGAACAGAGATGAGCTTTGCCACATCATAGATAAGTATAAAATGTAAATTTGAATTGTAAATCGTGTTTGTCGATATGTCAGCTGCCATTCGGCGTAACACTTAGACTTTCAACTTCTCGACTCCAGCTTTTGCTCATGATCATGATACGTAATTTCTAGACAATGTGCTTAGCTACATAGACTTCAATGAGTACTTTAAGTATCTCATTGATCCTAAAAGGATCTCCCGTTCAGTTCTAAGCTGTCTCGAGCTCTATGTTTGCCTGGTAATCTATCTTAATGCGTCAGGTGATGTTCAAGATATAGAAGCAATTTTTGATTAATACAATGCTTGTATAATTGTATAAAAGTTGTTGTTTTTGGCTCTTGTTTTAGACAGACAAGACGACGTGGCACTGCACTTAAGTTTTCATAACCTAACAGTGTCATAGAACAATAACCCATTTTTACATCAGGATGGAGAGAGGAAAGTTGTGTCATTTGCCTTTCCTAAGGGCACAACATCGTTGGTGTCAGGCGATTCGAACCCAGAACCGCTTGGTTTTGGGCCGAAACCCTGCCACCCGACCCCAGCTGTAGTTCGTGTAGAACGTTTTCAGCAAACGTACGAAAGGTCTGAACAAATTTGCTCTAAGAGTCGGTTGTTGTTGTTGTTATTTTCAGACGTGAATATAGCACAAGGAAAACCAACTCAGCAGTCAAGTGGGGACCGTGACCCGAACTTCGCTGTGGACGGTAACCGCGGCACGGACATACATGATGACGGTTGCACCCACACGGACGAATCGACTACGGACCCGTGGTGGTACGTGGATCTCCAGAGCTCTCGGGCCATCAGCCATGTGACCATCGTCAACCGAGGAGACTGCTGTTCGGAGAGAATCAACCCCTTCATGGTTCACGTCAGCAGAGATGCCGACATCCTGTCTAGCCCAACTTGTGGAGGTGATTACAATTTCTTTAAAATCAAATGTCATTCATTCATGCAAACATACATACGAGGGGTGATCAATACGTTCTCGGCCTCACCCAGAATAAAAGGTGCACAACTTAAATATCGAGAAATAATCTTAAAGCACAAGGGCTTTTATGAATGTCTACCAAATTCAAGTCATTGTGATCATTAATTTGCAGGCGACACCCAGTAACGTTAAATGGGGTAGAAGGATAAAAACATGGACAATTGAGCTGTGACTTGAAGTATGCTGGCCAACTTGCTCTGCTGAAAGTCAGATACCCGCTTCTTTTTAGTTGAAATACAAAGGGAATGTTCATCAAACATTTTGACAAGGTCTTCGAAAATGTTATACCTTATTTCTTGGTATGACCGAGGACTTATTGATCAGCCCTCGTACATACATACATCATGACATCTGCAATATAAATGCATGTATTTCAAGATTATTCTTAGTGCCAGAACACGCATACACACATACACACGTGCACACACTACGTCCACTTCCCCAGGTGTATGGCTGGCAGGGAATCCGTCGTGGGTCGCCAACTCCACCGGCAATCTGTGGGTCAGCAACGGAGTGACGTATGATGCCGCAAGAGTCTTCGATGGCAATACTGGAACCTACTGGAACCCAACGGGTATGGGTCAGTACTTCAACAACTGGTACATCGTACTGGACCTCGCAGCGCCCAAAGCACTGACCCGCATCGCACTCAACAACTACGGAGACACCATCCATGACATTGCATCCTTCACGTTGCTACAGTCGCCGTCTGGGAGTCCGTACAACTGGGAGGATGTTGTGTCCGTTACTAACGTGCGGGGAGGGACGAGTCAGCGCCAGGAGTTCGGCGGTTTAGAGGCAACGGCGAGGTTTTGGAAATTCGTGGTCACTCGGACGCACTCGGGTTTCCAACCGTATCTTAGAGAACTGAACCTTCAAGGAATATCATCAAGTAAGGGAAAAATCATCCAAGGCTTTTATGGTTGAACCCACGGTTTCCTTGTATCAATAACTTATATTATGTTCATTATTGGTCACAATGTGTTACACTGAAGTGTAATATGTCTTATTTTAATCGAACATCGCGTTTCTTCTTACGTGACGAAAAGAGTAGCGAAAAGGGTATGTGTTTTGAGTCCATTTGTTTTGACATGGAAATGATGTCTTCGACCTTTACCTTTTCTGTGTTGAGTAAGGACGTTACCCCTCACCTATCTGTCGTCAAACTTCCATTTCTATTCTGCAAAACCAGAAAAAAAGCCTCTAGAGATAGGTTTGATGCTTCACACCCACTGCTTCTATAATGTGTAAATTCTTAAAGAAAGTGTGTTTTTTTTCAAATCTATTTGCTTTTAGTAAAAAAGGCAATGTGGCATTGCACTCATTAAGTTGATGATTTATTCTAACAGTACCACATATAATAAACGACATATTCTTACTTAGATTAGCAGTTATGATAACAATAATAATATTGAACAATAAATATAGTGCGCCAACATCCTATCATGGAGTCATGCAGCAATGTGGCCTTTAATTTATACAGTATCTGCTTGACGGAAGTGTGCAACAGTCAAACAGAGCCTGAGGCGCTTCGTGTCTCCAATATAACTTTAAGTTATATGTTGCAGACTGGAGTGTTAAGACTTCTATATCTTACTGACATACGTTTGCATCTGAGAGGTTCAATACCGGTTTATTGAAATAACTGAATAGATGATCCTTCTAATGTCTCGTAGTTAGGCAGACATTTTTATGTGTGAAGAAGCCACAATTATCACCTTCCTGACCCTAACAGGTGAGCACAGCTTCGCCGCGGGGCAGACTGAGATGACAGTTACGTGCGGAGGGATACGGGGACGGTACGTCGGGGTGCACCTCCCCGGTAGCCACAGGACTCTTTCGCTGTGTGAAGTGGAGGTCTTCCAGGTTTCAGGTTGGTCGCATAGAAGTCTTTTTCTAATTTTTAGCTGCGTCACACAAAGGCATACCCAACGAGTCTTCTATCCCAAACTCACATTTTCGGCAGGTGTTCTCTTGATCACTGCGCGATTTTTGAATAAGGTCGTTCGCACTTCCGAGTACGCATGTGCAGCGACTGGAATTGTGGGTATTATGTAAAAGGTAAAGGTAAAGGAAATGCCTGTTCGACATAAACAAAACACGACGGGACATTGTCATACGAATCCTGAAAATAGTCAAGACGAGAACTGTACAAGTCATGAGCCTAAACCTTTATCATATTACCCATCATTCCTGTCGCTGGGCATGCGTACTCGGAAGAATGAACGAGCATACATATTTCGTACTTAACTGTCATTTTGATGTTGTTGACATTGTCATTAATTTCTCAATAATACAAAGCGGCGACACACACAAGTAATTTACTGATTTTATGCCGCCACCAAATCAATAAACAATACGTAAAATACAAAGCAAATTTTGAAAATCTAAGATAAGAATCATTTATTAACACAGGGTCCAATGAAACTGATAGGGCAATGTTGAGAAGTTAGTTACATGTAGTTATTATTTTCTTAAAGCGTTAAGTACCTTTAAAATGTTTGTACTTAATGTAACATTTGAGAACTGTGGATGTTACACCCAGCTGGATGGACGGTCATCCATAGGAGAACAGACGGGTCGGTGGAGTTTGCGACAAAAACCTTTTCCGAGTACGAACAGGGGTTCGGCAACCTGACGGAGGAATTCTGGCTCGGCTTGGACAAACTGCACAGGATGACCTCTCAGGTGAATGAAATTTTCAAACTATCTATTCGATGCCATTATATACATAGCAATCACAAGCCTTGGAACCGCATAGATAAGAGTATGTGTTGGAAGTATATGAAAAGTATTTGATGACAATCTTTGGTAGTATTTTAAAATTTTACCTTTCGTATTTAGTCGGTTGTTCTAAGAAAGATGAAAGATTGAGATCAGCGTTTTAATTTTTTTTGGGGACAAAATCGCACAGCACAAATGAGAACCTAAAGGCAACTAAATCAGTACTAGGGACTAAATAAATGGACATTAGAAAAAATGCTGAATTCATTATTGTAGTGACAATTTCTAACACTGTCTAGCACATTTGTGTAATAACTTTGAGCATTTTAAAAACGTGCAAAAATATGCCATACGATGATCCTCTTAGTTTTGAGAGCCTACATAAACCATGGCGACGAATTTCCATGAGTTATCGCATTTCTACGAAGTAATCTTTGCTCATCATGGACGTTGCTATTCATTATGATAGTGCTGTTTGAACTAATCATGCATTGAAATGACTAAAAAAATTGAATTTGAAAATCCGATTTTCGGGCCCTAATATTGCTTCGGTTGCCTTTAAAAGCTGACCACACATAAACTACAGGCAGTACATTTAGACAATGTCGTCTTGTCGAGTATTTGTCGGTTTATGTTTATGGGAGTTTGTACATATACCGTTATTTGCCGTTTGCTGTGCAGAAAGGGTACACTCTCAGGGTCGACCTCACTGACTGGGACGGTTCCACGGTCTACGCGGAATACAGCAGCTTCAGCGTAGGGAGCGCTGCTGACAAATACAGGTCAGATTTTTCTAAAGCATCCTTTTTCCTATAAATCTTCATTTCAGCTTCTGCATAATTTATTATACGACCATTATGTAACATGTATCTGAGCCAAATTAGATTATGTGGCGAATTAGATCACAGCACGAAAAATGATATTTACAGATGCCTAAACTGTATTCAACGTCGACGTATTTTCCTTCTTTTCGCATCCATACGAGAACGTAAAGATGGTCGTTACTTGGTTTTCCGCGGTCGTGGATATATGCGTAATATCTGTTTTTCCCGTAGCAGTCGAAAAATATCGTAAATGATGATTAAAGAACGTTTGAATTTTATGTAAAGATGACGTTTTTTCTTTCTGCTTGAATATTGCTTTTCGTGCCTTTGTCTTGTTGCAACGTAAACTTTCAAATAGATCAAGACATATCTTACGCTCATATATTTTGGCAAAGTCTTTTGGCCAGATCATACAGTCGAAGGATGTACAATGTTTCGTATAGCCGTATTGTCTAATAGAAAGATGTGAAAGTCATTTGAAGATGGCATAATGCTTTAATCATGACCCACCATATTACGAAGAAGTATGATACTATATTTGCTGGGGGAAAACGTTGTAACAACAACCAAAGAAACAATATCACACTAGAATATTTTATGCACATAATTTTCCCACTTCACTCAGGTGTAAATATGAGTACCTAGCTTCGGTTAGGGCCGTCCCTCGAATAGGACTTTAAATGAGGTCCCGTGTTTGGGAAAGCCATACCACGCGCACGTTAAAAAAAAACACTACCTTTCGCAAAAGAGTAGGGGCATGCCCCGGTGTGCGATGGTCCAAATCCATCCGTCTGGAGTTGGTGATTCACTACAAATTACCCGAATTTGGGCCTAGCGAACCTTCATCTCGTATCAGCCATACGGTGATTTACACCATTCACCCGGACGGAAGACCTGGCGCATCCCCGTCTTGTATCAGTCAACGAAAGTTAAATATAGAATACAACACGGGGTATTCCGTATCACCCGAGGTACCAGCCCGGCCGCGAGTAGAATCCGACCCGTGGGAGGGCTGGGACCGAGGGTGATGCGGAGTACAACGTGTTGTATTTTTTTTTTAATGTCCTATCAACCCGAGAAAACACAAATTTCAATGCGGAATGCGCCAGAAGTTGAGGGAGTTTTGTGTCCTCGAACACAAAACTCTAACAACATTGATTCCAACCACCGAATTCGGTGTTCGATTTTCGACGGCAGCACAACCGGCGTGCTCAAAATGAATTTTAAATATTCTATGGAAGCCCGTGTGATACAACCTAGAACCCCGGAAAAGTATCACACGGTCCAGAACACCCGTATTGAACGTTTTCGCGGCCCAGGTATGAAATAAGGGGCGTAAGCACATCGACTGATAATGAAATGATGATGATCAAATAGTGAATATTGTTCCATGATCCAGACTGTCGATCTCTGGCTACACCGGCACCGCCGGTGACGGCATCACGAAACCGGGAAACAACGGACGGTACAGCGCAGACAGCGCGATGTTCACCACTCAGGATCAGGACAACGACGGAAATGTCAACAACTGCGCCACATTGTAAGAGTAACTAAATCTCCCCTCTCACTGGACCCGTGGCACGCTGGCGGCGTCGCTGCGTCCTAAACTGGATTTGTGTTACCCTTGACTTTATGATGGGAATATAACTCAAAACGTACAAGTATGACCAAAAGGCTTAAACACACAAAGCTTAAAAAGATTCCTTTTTTGTCGATGAAATCCGTTGAGTGCTTTGTCAATTCAATCGGCCGCCAGCTTGTCGCGGGTCTAATGAGAGGGGGGGGGGGCTTTGGATATCCTAACAATATTAGCTTTGTACATACACTTACCAACATCTCTATACCACCAATATCAGCGACAAAAGGGGCCAGGTTAGAAACAATGATAACAAATAATGTTGTCGTTTACAGAGGTCACCATTGAATTCGATTGTATTTGCTTTTTATTCCTATCTATTGAACTAATTACCTTCGACGAGAAGGTTATGCAGAGGGTAGCGTTTGTATGTTTGTAGTGGCACAGGATAACTCAAGAACGCCTTGATGGACTGTCTTTGTACTTGGTCTGTTGGTAGGTCTTGATGAGACCTGAAAACGATTAGATTTTGGGCCCCCTAGCGGCTTTTTACGGTACTGCAGCAGAACTTCCTGTTTGGATATCTCGTGTTCTGGACATGCTATGGAACTGATTTTTTGAGTGGTAGATAGATCTTTGGACAGAGAGTAGGTGGTATGGGTTTGGGCCCCCTAGCGGCTTTTTTGGAACTACAGGAGCAGGTTTTGCGTCTGACTTTGAAAGGGAATAACTCAAGAATTGCTTGACGGATAGTAATGATTTTTGGTAAGTAGATAGCTTGAGTGATGATGTACATGATTAGATACTTCTTATGCAAATCACTGTCTAATTTGCATAATTAATGAGGGAAGTTTATACAGCCGCCAAATTCCAAGGTAGGACTCTCAAACATGTGACATATGTAACTGAGGAAGACAGAAACATTAATTGATACATGTATGAACTATGCAAATGAAGACCTCATTTGCATAATTAATGAGAAAATACTATAACAAGCTAGCCTTGATGGATGGTCATGATTTTTGGTATGTTGATAGCATGTGTGATGCTTAGTATAATTGGACGATGATTATGCAAATCATATATTCTAATTTTCGTAATTAATGAGGCAACTTTAAAAACCTGCTGTGTTCCATGAAATGACTATTGAAATTGCAACTGAGGAAGAGAGGAATGTTGATAGATAGAAAATATGCAAATGTGGGCCTAATTTGCATACTTAATGAGCAACTGCTATAATTCCATACTGGTAAATGACGGCAATTTCATACATTTAATCCTTTTTAGTGGCATTGGAAAGTAATGTGAATGTGACAATCATTGAATCAAATTATGCTAATAAGGGCCGCATTTGCATAATTGATGATACATATTAGCATAACCTTCTTTGTTAAGCTCATAATTTGTTACTTTGAACATATTATATTTTAATACAATCAACTGGTATGATTTATAATTGATGAGAAACACTCCTAATACGTCAGACATAAAGGTTAAAATCATTTGGCGAAGGTATGAGGTTGTGGAACTCTAGTTCATTATCATGCTCATATAACTTTGTCTATATGAAAACATTCATAAGAATCGATTTTTTTTAATCAGGACCATTTTGTGTAATGGTAACGTTACAAGAAATTGGACCAATGGGAACGTTCTAACAACTGGTCTATATATGGACATTAATCACCCGTAATATGGGAAAATGATGATCTGTAAATTGAGCCTTATGGTTGGTCAACGACATCTGGCTATATGATAATGAGAAATAAACCGGAATAGTTTGAGTTGGATAACAGTTTCTTTATAGCTTTCTTATCTTGTAATTTACCAACTTAGATTAACTTTCACGCTAATTGCTAAAATTGTAATCCCCCCCGACCCGTGGAATTAGGGCATTACTGGTTCGTCGGCAATGAAAAAACAATATCTGATTCTATGTACAACCAAACCTGCGCCAGTAAATGACATTACTCGTAGAAACGGAAAACCTTTAAAGATATAGATAAATATAGTACTCCTACGTAACTGCTCTGTATCATCATTTCCTGATGTTTATATTACGGAATTTCGACCTCAGACCTCTCAAGATCATTTGTTTTTTTGTGTGTTTAATGATTTTAGTGTTACTGTTTGACGAATCAATTTGTTTTTGTATGTATTCTTGATAGCATGTTTAATCATGTTTAATAATATTACCTTTATTCATCTTATGTACCCCAGTGGGCTCTGTATTGTCATTTCCTAATGTTTACATTATGGAATTGTGACCTCAGACATCTCAAGATCATCTGTTTGTTTTTGGGTAATGATTTCAGTGTTATTGTTTTACAGATTGATTTGTTTCTGTATGTATTCCTATATTTAGTCATCATTTTATGTTATTACCTTTATCAATCATCAATATTAATGGGCTCTCTTGGAAATCAGCCTTTCTTTGGCTGAAGAGAACACCAATATGTTTAAGATGAATACAAAATTAATAAATGAATAAATACACAAATACAGATCAATGCAAACATGCTTTTCGTCTTCTGATTAGCTACGAGAGCGGAGGCTGGTGGTTCCCCGGTGGTTGCGGTGAGGTCTACTTGAACGGGCCGTACAAAACCGCGTGTAACTCCACCAGTAATCCCGGCTTCAGCACTGAGACTTGCCGCGGCAAGGGGATGAACTGGCTAGATTGGAAGGGCAGTGTCTCCCTGAAGCAATCAAAAATCATGATGAGGCCGAAAGACTTCGGTAAGGGTTTTTTTTCTAAATAAAAATACTCTTTTTTTTTACACAACCAAGTGATTTATTCAACCGAAGTTTCGGTGACCATCTGTGACCTTCATCAAGACAATTCTGAATGATTCACATTGAACTGCAGCACATGTGTAGCTGCTTATAGAGGCGTTCCCAAAAGCAAAGTATTTACGTATATACACTGTTACAGGGAACGGCATCCACAATGCGGTCCCAAGCGTACAGGAGCGTAACACATACACTACTATCAAGCAATAATCAATGCAATAATTAAACCTCTACTTCTTAAGAATGCGGTCCCAAACATGATTGAGTTGAATAAATCACTCGGTTGTATAAAAAAAATGGGTATTTCTATTCAGTGACCTAAATACCTGATGAAATTAAACTATTCACGGAAGGTGAAGAATGGCAATCTTTACTGGAGAGCAACTTTGAAATGATTGATGATGATGAATAGCTATAGAGGCTGAGAGATGATATGATAATGAAAATGTAGAGTAGAACAGAGGATACTATTTTTTTCTGTGACAGTACATAGTAGTGAGCAGAACATGAGTTGTGCTAGGGGTAGGCCATAGGCAGTTAATGAACTATATCTCCTTATTTCTTAGTAGAGATATAAGGGGGTTTTGCATGTACTAGAAGTGGATTTTCTTTACCACATATTGCTGTTAGAATGGCCAAAGAGACGGCTATACAGTCTTGGAAGATGTGGATCCAGTTTTGCCCTACCTGACGGCAAGCCGGCAGAATGCGACGCTACCGGCACCATCAGCGGATTACCGTGCTGTTCCGCCGCCGGACATTGTGGGAAAACATCGGCACACTGTACATGCTCTGGCTGCGTGGACTATCGACCTATCGTGGGTACGTCTGATTTTCTACGTACAAACTTTGAAAATGTAGTTTTTTTCTACCGTGAAGTTAACTAATCTAATAATCCACAGAAAATATAATTTTGTTTAATCTAAATATACTTTACATTTTCTAAGGGGAATATGCACATTTTCGGGTTAACCTGAAATAATTCATTATTCAGTGGATTTCTAGAAAAGAGGCTATATCATTTGTGATAGAATTGTCATGGAATTTTTTAGATGTTAAATCTTACGTAAACAGTTATTTACATTTCCTTGGTTACGCATAAGAGATTTCAAAACACTCGATATCATGAGCAGATTTCATTATATTTTCATTTAAGATGTGACAATAGGTAAATACATAATTTATCATAAGAACAGATACGGAAAACCATGTTTACTCCTACCTGACATAACATTACTGATGTACTTATATCGGCTTACAATGCTTAGCTTTGTAAAACTTTCACATCTATTCTGTATTTCTATTTTGTAGTTTGTGGTGGAAATTTGCTGTCATTTTTTTAGGTCCTTTTGTTGTGTCAATAACCGCTCGTTCTCATTGAAATGTACACATTTTTTAACTTCCGTTACCGTTTGAAGTAAGACGTTCTTGACATTAGGATATGCCACATATAAGGGCCAAACAGTCGTTTCTATGACGACTTAAATATTTTCTGGCTTTTGAAAACGACAGTTTGGCACCTTATATGTGGCATATCTTAATGTCAGGAACGTCTTACTTCAAACGGTAGCGGAAGTAACAAAATGTGTACATTTAGATGATAACGAGCGTAACACACGTCTTTGTTTTCGCAGACCTTGACGAGTGTGAATCCACAAATCACGGGTGCGAACATGTCTGCACCAACCTCATGGTCGGAGGATACGAGTGTTCCTGCAGACTGGGGTATACTTTGAACGCTGACAACAAGACGTGCAAAGGTGAGCGAGCCATAAGGACATGTTTTAAACTATTTTGTTCTCATGGTGTGATTAGGGTCTTGAGCTGGGGTGAGGCTAAGAACGTGTGTGTGTATGTTTGTTTGTGTGTGCGTGTGCGTGTGTGTGTGTGTGTTTGTGTTTGTGTTTGTGTGTGTGTGTGTGTGTGTGTGTGTGTGTGTATGTGTCTGTATGAGATTCCAAAGCAAAGTTGAACTGTTATTTCCAACCCCCCAAAAAATGTTTTTCATACCTGAAGCCTAGGTTACACATAGCCGAACATGGCCTCCCGACTCTCCCCCGACCATGGTTGGAGTGATTCGGGAGTGATTCGGGAGCTAGCTCGGTTGGCGTTCGGCCGAGTCGGCTGGCGTTCGGCTGAGTCGGCTGGTGTTCGGCTGCGCCAGCCGAATGTTTTGAAAATTTCAAAACATTCGGCTCTGGACGTAGGGTCTGAAATGGGTCGGCTGGTGTTCGGCTGGTGTTCGGCGCGGTCGGCTAGTGCTCGGCTGGTATTCGGGATTGAGTCAGTAGTAAAATTAGAACCTTAACCACGCCAGAAACACTACTGACTTACTCCCAACTAGTTTCCAACCTACCCATAACTCACCCCAAGGCCGTAGACAAATCTCTGCTAACTAATTCTCAACCAAGTGACTACTATCGGAACGTGGGCGAATCACCCCCGACCTTCACACGACCAAAAACAAAGAAGAACACTAAAAGCAGTATTAAAAGCTAGCCATGATCCGAATTCGATCTCTCGGTGATGTTAACAACATAATAGAATGGATTATTTTAATTAAAACCGCAAATGACCCATCTTTTGAAAGTCGCTGAATATGTCCATTTAAATTCGTGAGAGGGTCTGCAATCGGTCGGGGTTTAGTCAGGAGAGATTCGGCAGTCTGCGGCTAGAGGTCGGGATGGTTGGGAGTAAGCTAGAAAGCATTCGGGGCCCATTCGGGAGTAATTCGTGTACTGGTTAGGAGATGATCGGCGCATCTTCGGCGCATGTTCGGCGCCAAAGATAGGCGTGGCCCAAAAACTGGTCAGACTGCTCCCGAACTACCGCCGACCCGAGTCGGCTAGCGTTCGGGAGCCATGTTCGGCTATGTGTAACCTAGGCTTGAGGCTTGATCACAACAGTTTTGTATTGGAAACTTTACATTTAAACTTGGTTTCAGACTAATTTCTATCAACCCAGTTGAACTTTCTAGTTCTTTTTGTATGTGAATGTGAAGATGATGTATTTATTGAAGATTGAAATCAAGCTATTCCTTCTTTTTCCAAATTCTTCCAAGTCATATCTATTGAGTTTACATACTGTGCCTTCAAGTTGCAATTCCAAAGGCATTGGACTCAACAGATGCAGTTGCATTTTGATTATTTTTCTTCAATAACTTACGAACTTTCCAGCACAAAAAAGGGTGACAAAGACGTCTTTTATATCTGATGCGTGACGCGACCCTATTATTAAACTGTAAATTATAATATTCGTGAACTCAATTTACACACCTGCGACGAAAGGGAAAACATCAGACACTCAATCCGTCACACTTGACGCTAATAACAGGTCATGTAGCATCTAAGGGTGTAATTTCCGTGAATTATAACCGCTATTATAGATGAAATATTTCCGACAGGGGTGTTATTTGGTCAGCTATAACTCCGACACCATGAATGAGATAATAAAGCGGTCTTCATTCCTAAAATACCTTCCAAGTGCCCTATCGTTTGAATGTAAAGTTTGAAAATTTTGTTAAAAAGGTTGATATTTCAGACCTGTGCCATTGGTTGAAAGCTATTGGTTGAAAGCTAGTGACTTCGCTGTCAGCGAGAAGAATTGAAATGTCATGTGCCAAAAGTGACATAAAGGTGCAATTTTCGTGAATATGTACCACTTTTAGATGAACTATTTCAGCCATGGATGCTATTTTGAAAGCTAGACTGCATCATACAAATGTCTTTGCTGTCAGCTAGGAGAATAGAAATGTCAAGGGCCCAAAAGTGGTCGATGCATAAAGGTGTAGTTATCGTGAAGGCATGCCGCTTTTAGATTAAATGTTTCCGCCTGGGGTGTTATTCGAAAAATAATACTCAATTATATAAGTGACATTGCTGTCAACAACAAGATTTAGAATGACAAGGGCCCAAAGGGTACAATCTTCTTGAATAGATACTGCTTTTAGATGAAATGTTCCCGCCAAGGTTGTTATTTTGAAAGCTATACTGCATCATGCAATGCCTTGCTGTCATCATAAAGAATCAAAATGTTACGGGCCAAAAGTTGTGGATGTATAAGGGTGCAACTTTCTTGAATCATAACCGCTTTTATAGGTGAAATATTTCCGTCGTGGGTTATCATAAAAGCTATACTCCATAATGCAAGTCACTTTGCTGTCAGCGAGAAAAAGGAAAGAATTAAAATGTCAAGGGATAAAAGTGGACGATTCATATATGGGCAATTTTCGTGAATCTATATTGCAATTTATAGATGAGATAGTTCCGTCATGGGTGTTATTTTGAAAGCTATACTCCAGCATTCAAGTGACTTCTCTGTCAGCAAAAATAATTGGAATGTCAAGGGCAAAAAGTGACATAGGGGTACAATTTGGTTTGCGTGAATACAATACTTTTAGATGAAATGTTTCCGTCATAGGTGCTATTCTGAAAGCTATATTCAATCATACAAGTGATATAGCTGTCAGCGAGAAGAATACAATTGAAATGTCAAGGGCCAAAAGTGGTCGATGCTTAAGGTGTAGTTATCGTGAATACATACCGCTTTCAGATTAAATGATTCCGCCGGGGGTGCTATTTTGACAGCTATACTCCACCATTATAGTGGACTTGCTGTCATCAAGAAGAATTGAAACTTAATTCTTAATTCTTATATTACTTTGACCAAAAACAATTACCAGAAATAAGTGGTCTTGTTGTCATTCAAGGATTGAAGATTCCTGGTATTTTACAGCCCATCGACCATGAAAGTGTTTGGTCTCAAGGGACAAGTTAATTGCGTATGATTACTGAATTTCACGTGTTAAAAAAAAACGTCAATCTAGAATGTCAAGAACAGGGATAGAAGACATGTGTCAAGATTCTGCGCTATAAATAGAACATTAAATAGAACCGGTAGTGAGGTATGCAAAGAGAACTTCAAACTTCAATGCCACAGAACATCACAATAATCCAAAAGGCAGATTTTCGAAATACAAAGAGACGGACATTGCCATTCATGGTAATGCTGCAACTGCGCGTGTTTCCACATTTGTCAGAAAAAAGATAAACTGTACAAATTGTAAAGTAACGGTGGAAGCTTTCTTGTCATTCCTGGAGCTTCATACATCAGACTTGAGGGAACCGATGTATTGTTGTTAAAATGCATGAAAATATAGACCCACTTGTACATAGTAATAGTTCTAAACCAACATCGGTAGCTATCTACTCAGATATAATAATGTGGAATATTTGGGAACGGCGCCTTCAGTTGCAGCATCCAAAAACATGTTCCAAGTAACAACTATGGACTACTTAGGGCTATGATATATGGAATGTTACTATAGTCAATTACCATTCATTAAATATGATATTCATGAATATTGAAATTGTTGTTGTAAACGACTGTTTGTTACTATGATATCCTATGTTATGTTATGTTGTGTTATGTTATGTTATGTTTTTTTTTAATGCTATGCTACTTTATGTTAGCAAGACTCCTGACCTCATCACTTGAACCTTTGTATACGATTTCAAGGTTAATTCAAGGTTGGAAAAATCTGCATATTCCAGGAGATTCTTGGAGCAGAATTATAGACAAAAAGTTGCTTGATTAAAGAAAATTCTGTCTTTTTGCGTTTCAAAGACCCAGAGTGGAAGTCTTCGAACGGCGCCAGCTATCTCCGCATTCCCGGACAACGATTTTCCTGGAACGCTGCGGAGGAAGCGTGCGGGTCTTTCGGGGCACACCTGGCCTCCATTTCCGGCAGCGAGGAGAACGACTTCCTGACGGAAATGATGACGACAAAGGATGTTGGGAACTATTGGATCGGTCTGAACGGCAGTCAACGGGTACGCCAATTACTTAAATCATCAGGTTATTCTGATGGATCCCATTTTTTTATTTTTTTTATTTATTTATCTAACCAGGAGAAATCATGTCGCCAACTGGTGACTTGGGGGGGGGGGGGGGGCAGACAAAATTACTTACATCAAATGCAAATCAATGTTACAAGAGATAACAAAAGTTACGCAAACTATAAATTGATACAAAAAACAAGGTAACTTGGTCTGGGACATGAGGGTTCACCGCAGTTCGAAATCTTCTCCTTTAAACGGCGTCTTGTCAAGTCACTATCAAACCGGTTCAATGATCACTTTGCAGCTAACAAGTTATGTACATCGACATCTGCCTGTACATACAGATGTGGTACGTCTCTCGTACTAATTAAGGCCACGGTAGCTTGCTGATTAGAAATTCTTCAATACGTTCAATGATATTTCAATTTGATTGTCTTGTAATAATATATAGTGCAATATATTTAATTACGCTTGGTTATGGTTGATTATGTTGTATTATGATGCAAGGTGCAAAATGTTTTTTTTTATTATATATAGCTTCTGCTGGGTTAGAACTAGAAAAGACAATATTCTCTGTTCTCCCACCCAATTTATATGTCTGTGGAGAATCTTATAATAAAACAAACAAAAAAATAAAGATAACAAATGGCAACGCCCTCAATCTGCTGGATCGGCGAATTTGACGTCATAACAGATCGCTCAACGAATGTAAAAGATGAAAAAGCGAATATCTTTAAGAACGCTGGTTCGAACGGGGAATTAGAGAAGCAATATATGAGAGGATGTACAACCCCGCCCTCAACAGGAAAGGGGGTCTACGCGTTGAACTTTCAGGCACTCGGGATAATGTACTGCCCACCACCCCCGACCCCCGGACGAACAACATTTAGTTACTGTACTAAAATCAACAGTAGCTAATTGAACTATTGGCATAAAACTTTGTCGTGAATTAATCTTCTTTTAAAGACCACTTCAAGACATCCTAAATTGTCTTAACCTCATTAACATACCTATTCAGAGTTTTGGTATAAAACCTGGTGTTCTCAGTCCTATCGTTAGTCACTGACGAAAGACAGTGGATGCTGTCTGAAACGTCTGACTGTTTGAAAACTTTATCCAGTTGCTTGAGTAATTATTTTTGGCGAATATCTTTAAGCTTTGTCTTTTTTTTTCTCTTTTCTGTCTTGCTTTCACATTTTGCATGATATTTTGATTATATAGTCAAGGATTACACAAATTAAATCGTAGCGCCGACTAGAAGATCGGAGGCCTAAGGCTAACATTATATGTATGTTATGAGATGCTTTCAGATTTCGTGTGGCTTTATTGGACTAAAAACGCTACGTACATACGTGTATACTTACTGTTTCAAAATGTCCAATTTCTCTCTCAAAATAAAGAATGGGACCTTAAAATGGACAGATGGCTCCAATGTGAACTGGACGAGCCCACATCCAAACGGGGAAGTTTTCGAGAACTGTGTTACGGTTGAAGGTATGAAATGATTCAAACTTAACTGATAGTTTAACTAGATGCTCAATCCAGAATTTGGTTCATAGTTGCAGCGTTCATATATACCAAATCTGCTTGTGTTTCGTATATTGATAAATTGTCAGGTAGATGGATGGGTAGGTAGGTAAGGTACCCTGATAAGATAGAATGGACTTCGAGGAAGGAACAACGATTGGTAGATAGCTAGATAGATGTTATATTGCAATATAGGTAGACCGATAAAAGGATGGACCCACACACCTTAAATCACAGCTCAATTAATGAAAAAATTGACGATGACCTGCCCAAGAAATTTAACGTGGATTCAGATAGTATTACGTTGTTCTATTTGTATTGAGGTCATCTGCTGGCGCCGAATGGCAGCCACCCATGGCCAGAACCTTGCAAAAGTTCCACAAAGAGCAAATGTGGAGCAAATATGTATCTGTTGTGTATTATGCGGTTGTAAACCCTGCAGCAATTCAGCCATTGCACGGGTAATTTCTGACCAATAAACCATTATCATTTTAGCAACGTGTGGACCATCGACGTATCGCCAATTCCTCAATACTGACTGTGCGGGAACTCCCATATCCAGCCATCTAAATGTCCTGCTAGACTTCTGTGCGAAGGCTTGCTGTGCAGATTTGACATGCCTGTCGTTCAAATACAACACCGATTCCAGCTGTTTTCTGAAGAATAGGCTCTGTTCTACCGAGGAGAAGGTGACTGCCTTGAATGGCAACATGTATGATCCAATTGATTTACCAGGTTGGTGCGTTTTTACAGGTCTGCGTAAAAAACCTTTTTCGATCCGTTGGCATGTGTGGTGGACGCCATCTTGAATTGTCACAAATTGTGACGTCACATGGTCTTTATATTGGATGTTACCATTTCATTGGGAGGGGTGATTTTTTTAGGGTCACTTATGTTGGTTGTGACCATTTTGAGGGAGGGGTGCTTTTTCTTGCTAGTTTCCAAGCAGATGTCTTGAGGAAAAGTCATAGCGTTCTCTCTTTTTTTTAAACAACTGAGCACACAACTATCACACATTCAGCTAAACAAAAATCAAGACCAATTCATATTCATAAAAATTCTCTGTAATCGTTAAATCAACATTGCAAACCTGAAGTATATGTAGCACAAATACTTAACTCTCGTTGTGCAAAAAACCAATTTACGTCATACTAAATCTGGACGAACACAGCAAAGTACACTCCGATGTGCCACCACAATGATAACGGTTATTAGTGAGTTGCAGTAAACATTCATGATGTGTCACACAGCCATATTCAAAATTATATGTACATGGTTTGTTTCAATTTTTTTACAGTCTGGATGGAAACGACGTGTTCTACAGAAAAGGCCTTCGTCTGCAAAAAGACAATAGGTTGGTTGGAATTTTTTTGTTGTTGTCCTTGTTTAACGTCTTGTCTAGGTGCCTTCATGCTAACCTCTCCTCTCCGGTGCCTCAAAGCTCAGGTGCTTTGCTCATGCGTGTTTAGCATGTTTTCTCAATACTCTTTGTCGAACCTTCACCTCCTATTTGGAGAAGGCTTTGTAGAAGGTCTCATTCCTGTGTTAGGCTGCTCCATTGGAATCGACGTTGAAATACGCAACTTATGACTAAAAATCTAGAAAAAAAAATTTTGGAGATGTTTTACTTTCTGTTATGCGCACACGTGTTCATCATGCAGAAAAAAAATCCACCCAAATATAACGTGACAAAGATATTTATCGCATTTTAAACTGTAGGTACCCACTATCCGCACGGGGCCGATGTTGTAACGCCAGTGCCTTTTTGTATCTCTCATAGCAAAATGCGTACACGTCCGACCTATCGCTCGGATGACAAAACTTTCCTACCTAACCCTGACAGTGATAAACGAATTGTTGTTATATCAGGTAGGTCCGATAAAAGGCAATTTATCATCCACCTAAATACACGCCTCTTATGCCCAGTAAATTATATTTCTAGGCCGGCTTCTTTGGAAGTATACATGTGGACTAACACAAGAATGAGACCAGAACATGTTGTTTGCTTCTCCCCCAGGTCTTCTCTCATTCTAGCTAAGGTTGTTTGGTCGACTGTTCTATCTTCCTCTTTTACGCCGCATACTTCATACATGCTGTCTACTTCATACTGGGTATTTTCTTCACGTTTGTGCTCCTGTGACTTTCGATTTAACTTACTTTTATCATCGCTGTACTAATCTCAACTGTCTTAATCTGATTCACGTAATCTATGTTACTGTAAATTCTGCTGACTGACGTACTTCAATTTCTTTTCATGCAATGTACACAGACCTACAGGTAAGCACCAGGCATTTTGTGAACCGTATTTCACACACGATCAGGCTAGTAAGATTATTGGGTTTTATTTGTGTTGTTGTATATGTCAGATATGGTCAAAGCTGCTGTCTCGCCTTTTTATTAGGACCCCGAAGCCCTGGCCGACTATCTGACGTCACTCCCAGAAGTGCTCACGGATAAGGTACGTGACATTTAACCGCCCATACGTTGCTTGTTAGGTTCTTGCCATTCCATATCTCCTAGAACTGATTGCTAAAACATCAATGGTAACCTTTAATGCCGACCATCGCAAATATGACGTGTTACGTCCTGCAAACCTTTCCATAGGTCATAAAATTGCTGCTGTTGATCCCAAATACTGTTTCTTTTTAAGACTTAAGCTGTCGTTTAAATGCCTAACAACTGTTGCAACAACGCTGCGGGTTTTGTGTATATCCGGCCATTGCTAAGGTTTGCAGCAAAAACACAGACAAAGCAACATGCAACGTGTTTGGCTTTCGTTGTCGTTGATGACGGAGGTATGTTTGATTTTGGACAGGAACTTCTTGCCGTGTCCAAGAGTCTTTCCAACGCGGTTGGCTCATCTAACAACCTGACGGCCAATCAGACCGGCAAGCTCCTGGATTCAGCTGTTGGGGCGTTTCTGCGGATCAACGCAACAACTACGAGCGAGGAGGCCAAGGTTCCACCCTGTTACAATTATACCCAAGTCTGGTGATAAAAAATATACTACTTAACAGTCAATACATATGAAAATCCTACCGCACCTGAAAACTGAAATTTTGCCGTAGAGCTGAACAAATTTGCTCCTTAGTTAGAGGGTGGCCATACTTGCGCATACCAAGTCCGTATGAGTTCCGTATTGACGGTGTTTTTTTTTGTTTTTTTTTGCCTTGGGTAAAATTTGAGGGGATGAAGTTGTGCATCCTGGTTATCGAACCGAAGAAAATTCTTCTTCGCCAGCAAAGCCAGAAAAAATCCAATACGGCAATCATACGGACTTGATATACGCAGAAGTGTGACAGCCCTCATACATTCTACCTCCTATGCAAAGCGTTGCAAAAATACCATTCAAAATCTGTGTAAAGGACACTTTTGCTAGTATCATATTAATGTACATGACTACATACCGATGTATAAAGTCACACCCATGTGTTGCTACTAAAGCTTGGAGTTGCCGAGTCTCTGAACGATCTGGCGACAGCAGGGTTCGGTGCCGAGCTGCAGAACGGTACACAGGCAGCAACCATGGCCGCCGGTAGGTCTCTTAGGTTACCACTATGTGACATGGTAATCTTTTCAAGATGATCGAATGAATCACACCATGTGATGATGCTTCCAGTGCAGCATAAGGCTAAGACCAATGTTTTTTTAAATCAATAAATATCAAAATTTAGAAGATGCAGTAGTGAAAAATGCTAAAATCACCATTGGAAATTGAAAATTAAATTATAGTAGTACGATAACAGACCATAATACACAATTTGGGTTTCGCAGTCCAAGATGATTGAAAAAGTGTAAAACAACTTAATGTTTAGAATTGTGCATTTGCTCTTGTACATGCAGGTACGTTATCCGTGATTATGAATTTGGCACCCGAGAACAAGACCGACTCACCTTTGAGTAAAACACTGGACAAGGTTAGCTTACAGACTTCATCAACATCCATGAAAAACTCATAGAGATTCCTCTTTGTTTGGCGATCTTGATAGTACCACCCGATACATATCCATCTAGTGTATTCAGTAATACATGTATCTTTTCAGTCGGTTCAATTATGTAATCGATGTATATATAGCAAATGATTCTCAGTGTTTTTCAATATTTCATCAGAAGTCATTTGTTGTTATGTTTTAGGAGGTACAACTGATGTTCCTTTCGCCAGAACAATGCCATTTTTATCTGATAGAAATCATGCTAGCGTTGCAAGAGTCAGATCCTTATTACTTGTTTACATATATGCTAAAAATACACTTCTCTACTGTGGTTTTGCAGGTATTTCAGTCTTCAATGGCAGGATTAGACATGGCCAGGAACGTCTCTGATCCGAATCTTGCTGAAGACCTGGGCAACAACTTTCTGTCAGCGGTTAAAGTGTTTGGTACTGGCGGTAGTCCAAATGCACAGGTGAGAGTCGTGCCCTTCTTCAGTTTCTTTTGGAATACCCGATGATTAAGGTCAATTTTGGGCCTCCAAAAAATGCATCTAAATGTGCATATTATTTTCATAATTTAGGATGAAATAATGACATGCCAATTCAAGGGGCATTTATACATACACTATATGTTATATTCAATTGGTAAAAAAAGGCTATCAGTTAAATTAGATAGTCTTATCTGCATAATTAATGAAAAAGGTAAAACATGATGTCTACAACGGCTCTCTAATATTCATTGAGGTATGAAGTCGCCGAACACTTGTTGAGAGTTACGTCGTCTAATTCTACATGTGTGCCTCATTCTGTAATGATCAAACATATTCAAGGCGATTCTCCACACTGACTTATGATTTTCCCTATTTACGTATTGTTTTATCATAGCCATGATAGCTCACGTGTTAATCTTATCTCTCTCTTTATATATAGTATATATCATTCAACCGATAGCGGTGAAGTAAACAATGGCTGTTTGAGTGATCATGGACGCAATATGGGTAACATGTTTCAGCTGGCAGTTGCTGGTGCGGTAGAGAGTTTGTCCATCGCTTTGTCTCAGACGGGAGGCAACGACACGGACAACAACGCCACCGTCGCTATGGCAACAGGTAAACAATCTAGTGCAGTGGTAGTATTCGCCGCAGAAGCAGTAGTAGAAGTAGTAGTAGTAGTAGTAGTAGTAGTAGTAGTAGCAGTAGTAGTAGTGCATCTTTGTGAAGTTTCAGCTCGCTCAATATGATTTTTGCTTGAATGAAATAATCAACGTGCTGGATCAAACAAATCAAAACTGAAGTTATCTTGTTTCTGAAAGTTATTTGTAAACGAGTAAAATGAGAAGTTGTATGTTGGGGAATAACTTTTGGTTTCGGTATCCAGGCTTTCTCGGAACTTTAGACAACCTTTTGGCCCCGGAGCCAGTTAAGACAGAAGGACCCAGCTCATCTCCAGATAAGGTTAGAGCTAACGTAAGAGTTATCTTTTCTATTTCTAGTACACGAAATACCGTTTATTCCAATGCTTTCTTGGCGTACACGTTTATCATCAATTCATCCATTCATTTATTTATCCATGCAGAGGTTATGAATGAATAAATCAATCAAACCCATTTATTTATTCATTCATAACCTCTTTGTTATCTAAGATTTCAGCGTTCAGATATTAGAATCTTGGCCATAACTAGGACCCCTGTATAATTTTGATGTTATATATGGTTCTATGCGCCAATAACAACTCTAAATGCCTTATTAGCCACATATTGTTTTCGATATACCAGAAGCGGGCTATAACCCAGAAATGTGCGGAGGCGGTGAAGAACCTAGGGAACATGCTGTCCAACGGTTTACCGGAGAACTCCACGAAGAAGGTGGAAGTAAGCCAAGGAGGTTTGACCGTGGCGGCCCAGGGAATCGATAAGAATGACGTAGAGAAACCGATGACCGCCGGGCGTAGTTCGGTGAAATTACCGTTGGGGTTTCTTGACTTGGTACCGGAGCCGGCAGATACATTCGGTACGGAGGAACGGGAGAAGAGCCGCATCGTGGTTCAGGTATGTTGTTGTTGTTATTGTTCACCGTCCTAGTATTAGTGGCACATAGGTCAGCAAGTTTCCTTAGTAGCAAGGTATATATTTTTAAAGTCAGGGGTTGCTGGCCCTACTCTTTATCGTGCTTGAGTCACCTCCTAGATCCTCGAACACGGGACCCCCATTTTATGTCTCTTCCGAAAGAAGGTTGCAGCCCCATCCGTGGTGTCCTTTCTCAGGATTTAAACTGGGGTCTCATAATCACCAATAGATTGGAACCAGAAGCTCAACTGCGAGGCTGCTAGCAGCTGAGCTACAAAGACACCCGTGGTTGTGATATGTGATACCATAAAGGAGTTGTAGTTTGGTCTATACGCGGTTTTATGACTCTGAATGGCACTCCTAAGCTTGTAATACAATTGTGAGTTTCTTTCAACACCTTTACCAAACTGGTCATGTTTTCGTCGATGAATATTAGACATCCAGGTGATAAGATACGCTAGGTAAAAGTTACTAAATCAACTGGGTAGATTTTGGGAACTCTCGGATCCGGACGTTTGAGGTACCATACATTTACTACCTTTTGTCGGTGACTGAGATTAGTTATGTTTCGGTATGACTTGTTTTATTCAATGGAATCAACGGAATAACCAAAGACGCTTTCTTCTGATGAACTTTCAATGATATTCTACATGATCAGCCTTTGAAGTTATTTTGAAAAAAAAAAATACCATTTGAGTCCGAAGGGTCTAACTTCAGGATAAGTTGAGTTTGTTCGGCTCTTCCTTTGTGAATGGAATAGACTATAAAATCATAGTGATTGCATAGCCTCTACAAGGCCCCGCGGATGGATGAAAAATGGTAGAAATTGGCCAAATAGAATGAATAGTATACTGAGGGAGTCGGCTACGGAGAGAGGGTCCAATATGCTCTCCGTAGCCGACTCCCTTAGCATACTATGTATTCTATTTGGCCAATCTCTACTATTTTTCCAGCCATCCGCGGAGCCTAGTGAGGCTAGTGATTGCAATCATTCTTTGTTGAGTGCAGGTGGTCCTCTATGACAAGAATCCGTACGTCTGGAACGCGACCGGTAAATCAAGCGTCGAATCCTCTGTCCTCGACATCGTCATCAAGAGAATGCCCGGAAACCACGTCATCAAGATGACGTCACTTCCGAGCGATTTCGTCATCGCTCTACCACAAGAGGTCGAGGATTTGTCCTTCAGGTACTTTCACGTCAACGACACGAAGACTCTACACGATATCAAGTATCACATCATCAACATCACCAGTGACGCTGAGGTGCTCACCATAGCTGTTGTTCCCAACACCCCAGGAGCAAAACTCACCCTATACCTTCGTTACGACACCTTTCCTTCTCACGATGCTTATAACATGACCGCCACTGTGATAAGGGCGAAGAACACAAGTCGTGAACTGGACAGTAGTTCTGTTGGCTCGTTCTCGTTCTTCTTCACCAACATGAGCCAACTGTCGAGACTGTACCTGGGAGTGTACTTGAATGAGAGTGATAGCGGTGTTCCTATTGGTGAGAGTGGCTATGGATACCACCTGAGTGTACGAGGTCTGAGCTGCAGTTTTTGGAACGAGCGCTTGGAGATATGGCAAGGCGAAGGTTGTAAGGTATGTATGTTTTGACCCCCTTTGCTCTGAGTTGCGATATTTAGGAAAACAATTTAACCCTGGACAATTGCTATGTATCACAATTCAAAGTTGTGGTTCCTTGAAAATTGGCTCCACGAAGGGAGGGCAGATATATCTGGTACCTCTTTTTATTTATTTATATATTCAAACCATAATGGTCCCTTAGAGAGTCAATTGATTGATTGATTGATTGATTGATTGATTGATTGATTGATTCGTTGATTGTTTGACAAATCAGGTTAGCCCAGCCTCCAGTCCGGATGAGTCAGTCTGCCTGTGCGACCACTTGACCGCCTTTGGCGCTAGTTTCATGACTCCCCCCAACTCCATTGACTTCAACACCATCTGGGGCAAGTTCGCCAATCTGGGCAAGAACCCTGGAGTCTTCAGCACAGTTTGGGTCTTCATTGGACTGTATTTCATCGGTCTGATATTTGCAAGGCGCGCAGACAAAAGAAACGCCATACAGGTAAGAGATTTATACGGAGCTTTGGACTTCGCTGTGTATTCTTGAATGGCAAATGATAAAACTGTTACACTCTATCGTTTGTCATCGTTCTTCTCCAAAATATTGTTTATTTCTTATGAAATACCTCCATTAGTGAGAGTACAGGTTACTACTCTTTCTGGAGTCCTAAATAATACGTACACATGACATACAAATTACATTACATTACATCCTATAACTATATTCTTTCATCATTTACTTCCGGATCAGGTCACTAATGCAGAAAGGTACCTCGTTATTAGATGGCTTAAAAAAAAATTATTGAATGTAATGCCGCCTACCTGCGAAACTGATGTGATATAGATGTAGTCGCAAACATTTTAATTATTGAATAAAGGAAAACCCTATCACTGCACGAAATGGCCTCGTTTCCCGGCGTATACGTACCGGGATTTTTCTGTATTTTTGTCGGATACTGACGGATACTGACGGATACATGCGGATTCGTGTAAGGTATCCGACTATTTCCGCACCGGTATATGGAATATTTCCTGAAGAATCCGAAAGTAAGGGATTTTCGACGAATACGGAGCCGTACACCGTACGGAAATGCCACCGATCCTGACGGATACGAACAGGAATTTTTCTGTATTTTTGGCGGATACTGACGGATACATGCGGATTCGTGTAACGTATCCGACTATTTCCGCACCGGTATATGGAATATTTCCTGAAGAATCCGAAAGTAAGGGATTTTCGACGAATACGGAGCCGTACACTGTACGGAAATGCCACCGATCCTGACGGATACGAACAGGAATTTTTCTGTATTTTTGGCGGATACTGACGGATACATACGGATTCGTGTAACGTATCCGACTATTTCCGCACCGGTATATGGAATATTTCCTGAAGAATCCGAAAGTAAGGGATTTTCGACGAATACGGAGCCGTACACTGTACGGAAATGCCACAGATCCTGACGGATGCGTACAGGGATTTTTCTGTATTTTGAAGAAAATGGTGAATACTGACGGATACAGGTGGACCCAACAACGAATCCGTAACGGATCCGACTAAGTGCTTGCATTCCTAATTTAAGTATACCCGAAACATCATTTTGAATGACAGGAAGTTTGGGAAAGCCTGTACGTAACATATGTATCATTTCATATCTCAACATAATGTATTTCTAAGTTCAAAAACTATCAAATACAATACAATACGGAAGTACTATGTGGCTAAATGATCCATTTCATTTGAGACAGGCTGAGGGACATCCACATACTCAAAGCACCACTGCATATGCAGGTTAATGTCGGTAAATTGGGGTTGTGCAAGCACAATGTTCTGAAAAATTATGAAATGTATTACAATTAACACCATCACAACATTGTGGTAATATTTACTACTGTATAGTGCCCTTGGACCAAAATTATCTACATGTTCTAAATATTCCACTAAAGTAATAAAAGCCTTATTTGTGGCCAGCTCTTCGTCTAAAAGCCATCAGATACAATTATTTCAAATACAGAGGTTGAAAATAGAAAGTAACATTATACTGTCTGAAGAACTCCCATGATGACACGCCACATCTTAAACGTAAGTAGCATACATGTATGCCGTGGAACTGCATGTGTATAATCGTCCTCTCCCCATTCTCTGACTACATCTGAGTTCACTTCTTCCATGCACTCTTGGTAAGGGACAGGCAAGGCTGATTTCTTCTGTATCTGCATGTTGGACTCAGCTTGGAGTCCATCTTGTGATGAACCAGTTCCTATATGATAAAACCAAATGATGAATAAATATCAATTCACGTATTTAAGGAACATGTCACATGATTTTGACATGGGCTTCGTTTCATCACAGCAGCTACAAAAAACACGGGACAATGGATATCCATCATGCCTCTCTCAGCTAACATTGAAGTGTACCGATGATGGACTTACCAAAGGAGCCTGAGGTACTCCGCAGCTGAGCATCTGACAGTTGATTGCTTTGTTCCCAGCCAAGGTCCTCACAATATGTGCTGCATTTGTGAAGGAAGTATCTGCCGATGCTGTACTGGATATATATATATAAATGGAAACAATGACAAATATTAAACATATCACATACTCGCATGTGTAAAAAAATGAATCTGGGCATCGTTGAATTGACTACGTAAAACTTACATCTATAACTTGAATATGATATTGATCAAACATGCACAGCTATAACTGAATGAAATAATCACTGAGGCACACTACTGCCTCCTTAAGTGCACTATCCACAAACTGTGGGATCTTTGTGGGACAAATATAGTACTTATGACATTTTCTTCCCTTCCATATCTTTAATTATCTTTCCCTCCACTGCTTGCTATTTTGTATCTGAAACGTTAACCAGACACACATGTCTGCTGACCATTGGCAAGAATGAACAAATTGAAATTTTAAATTTCCTAGATCCTAACGCCGTAAAAGGGCAGGTCGGCTGGAGAATTCTTATGGTCATGCGAATGCGATGATATGTCAAGCCACAATAGGAGGATAACTGACGTCAAAACTAGTTAGAAACTGGAATTTTTCAATTTGTACTTACCAAAGGGCAGTCCCTCAAAATGATGAATCAACTCCCTACCAGCGTTTACAAGGGGGGAGGGGGGCGACGAATATTGCATGCACGAAGAAGACAACGTCGCAATTCCGTGCGTTTGAGTTTACACCGAATTCCCTTCGACTCTCAAGTCACTCAAAAATCACTGGTCGACCATGGTAGACTCTGGCGATGCCATGTTAAGCACAGAAGGTGATGAAACGCCGTTCTTGTCTGTGCTGTTAACCGAAAGAAAACCGTTAACGTTTGTCGCGCCCAGAAGTGTCTTGTGGGTAATTTGGATATCCGACACGAATCCGTGTTCCGTACACGTCAGGATCCGAGACAGCTCATGACTTCTAACATATTGGCAAATCTGAACTTCTAACATATTGGCAAATACATAAAAAAATGAAAGATCCGAGTAGATATTTTATCTGTACCCGAAACGTATCCAGACGTATACGGCATCAGAATTGCTGGATCTGAGGTGTTCCTGGTATTTGTCCGAATTTGCTCGGAAACGTTCCGTATCTGTACCCGAAACATATGAAGGATCCAGACGTATACGGCGCGGGAATTGTCGGATCTGAGGTGCATCGGATCCAATCGGAAACGTTCCGTATCTGCTATGATGCGCAATTCCGGATCTGTTGGATTCGTCAGGATCTGAGATCATGCCGCGTGCCGTGCAGTGTGTATTTGTTGGTCAGGATCCGAAGCAACTACCGACAAACAATCCGAACATCTCTGCCATATTGACAAATATCTAGAAACGAAGGATCCGCGCAAATATCCTCAGGTATCCGACGCGCATCACGGATCCAGACGTATACGGCGTCGGAATTGCCGGATCTGAGGTGTACCTGGTAATTGTCTGAATTTGCTCGGAAACGTTCCGTATCTGTACCCGAAACGTATGAAGAATCCAGACGTACACGGCGCCGGAATTGTCTGATCTGAGGTGCATCGGATCCAATCGGAAACGTTCCGTATCTGCTATGATGCGCAATTCCGGATCTGCTGGATTCGTCAGGAAATGAGATCATGCCGTGCCGTGTGTATTTATTCGTCAGGATCCGAAGCAACTACCGACATACAAACAATCAGAACATTCCAAATATCAAAAAACGAGGGATCCGCGCAAATATCTTCGGGTATCCGAGGCGCATCACGGATCCAGAAGAATACGGCGTCGGAATTGGTCGGATCTGCGGGCACTTCAGTATCCGAGCAGTGAACTGGGATTTTTCCGGATTCGCTCGGAAACGCCATGAGGTCCGATTCCGGATACGTCGGATCCGTCAGGATACGTGGCCATTTCGTGCAGTGTATGCTTGTACTATGTGCTGCTGAACGTCGCAGCACGACCATGAATATGAAGTAATTTGCCTTATATCCCAGACACGTATCTAGTTGACGATTCCGAGAACGCATATGCGCAGCGACATGTTTTGTGGGTAATATGTAAACATTGAATGCCCCTGAGACATAAACAAAACGCGTCTGTAAATTGTTATGCAAATATAGACAATGGTCAATACGAGAACTGTTTACAAGTCAGGGCCCTCACCTCTGGCCTTGCGCATGCGAACTGGGAATTGTGAACGACCTTATTGCCTCATTCCTCAGGCCGCCGTCTTTCCTCTGCCCGACAACCAACCGAAGCACACCAAGGCCTACCTACTGTCGGTGTTCACTGGTTTCCAGCCCGGGTCTGGTACGGACTCCAGGGTGGTATTCATGGTTACTGCTGAGAACGGTGACACGGGAGTCAGGGCGCTGGGCAACCAACCAAAGGTAGAATATCCAGATTTTATATTCTTTCAATCTTTCTTGGTCATGCACTTGAAAGGAAAGACTGTAGCGGTTGTGATTCGTCTACAACAGCATAGGAAAACAGTGTATCCTCATCATCATTAAGATATAGCAAAGTATGGTAGATAAGCTGGAACGTTCAGATAACGTTGAGTAGTAGTAGAAGTAGTAGTAGTAGTGGTAGTAGTAGCAGTAGCAGTAGTAGTAGTAGCAACGTTGAGTCCAAAGGCTTTTGAATAAAATGTATCATCATTGAAACCCGTAGCATTATAAATGGATCCATGTCATTGCAGGTTCTCAATAGGTCGACGAACAAGATGTTTCTTATGACAACGGAACAACATCTTGGAAACCTTCAAAACCTTCATATTTGGCACGATAACAGCGGGAAGAGAGATCGAGACTCCTGGTATCTGGACCGAGTGGTTGTTCAAGACCTGCAGAACAACTCAACGTAGGTTATATTTGCGTTGATTGTTTACAATAGAAGCTAGCTACTGAAGTAGCTAAATTCCACAAATATAGGCTTTCTTTCAGTAATATCTATAGTGGAGAAAACGTCGGGTTATATCATGTCGAGTCGCTTTCTACTTGAAGTTGTGTATCTGAAAGTACATGTCTTTAACCAAATACTAAAATTTCTTTCAAGATTTGAAAGAGTCCCTTGCACCTTCATTCCACGACTTGACAGATCGCTAAACGAATTTCTAAATGAAAAAAATTATCGTTTTACGCATTGTGTGTTTTGTTGTCTTTTTAGTCAAACGTTTACAGTTTACATGATATTCAAATTATGAAGTCAAAAGATACATAGATCTTGTTTAGTCCATCTAGTGGAAAGGGTACCTTATATAGTGTTCTTACGAAAAAATAATTTGTTTAGACTTATTGCTTATCTTAATATTTTCTTACTTCTAGTGCCTGATATACTGTTTCAACGTCATTGGGAATCATAAACTTGATCTTACCGCTTTCTCCTATTGGCTAATACAGTTACAACTTCCTGTGCGATGATTGGCTGGCTGTGGACAAAGGTGACGGTCTGATCTACAAGAACATCCCGGCCGCCAGCGAGGAGGATCTGACGTCATTCGGGTATCTCTTCACCACAGCAGCGAAGAAGAACTTCATCGACGGACACTTATGGATATCAACCATAGCGGTGGGGATCTCTGCAAACTTTACCAGGGTGCAACGTAAGCCAATAGTTCATATGATGAATGGTTTATTCAATTAGAATACATCGCAGCCTTTTGGGCTGAATTGCGTATATTATTACAATTTAAAAACAAACAGATCATTGTCCTTAAAACACCTACCGTAGATCAAGGTCTTTACATATCAAATAGACTTTTACATTCTATGATCAACACAATCGAAGAATAAAAAACTTGACAAACACGTAGTAGTTAAACAAAGTTAATTTCACGTGTACTAACAAAGATAGGAATCAAAGAGCATCATGGTACATTGCTTGCAGATGAACGTATTACTTAGCTGTTCAATAAACGTGTCAAATAAGGAATTGGTGAGTCTCTATATCTGTTTGTTTTGTATTTCAAAGTTTTTAACTTGTCCGAGTGCGAAGGTCGTCTTATTTGTTGTCGATCTTGTAGACACGTGGATACAATTATTAACTGCAACGCAAAGCCCCTGTCACACATAGCCAGTTTCCTTTCACTTTCCTGTCCTTTTACCGACTTTGATCATGACTTCCCGACCTTCTCCAGACCATGTTTGGGAGCTAGTCGTGAGCTAGGTCATCTATGGTTGGCAGTTGGTCAGCAAAATTGCTTGTTTTTAGAAGTCCTCTGCTACTGTAACAACAGACTGTAGAATTTGAAAAAAATCAAAATTGAGAAAGACATCTTCGGTTTGGATGCGATCAGAGGAGCAAACTGGTGACAGTGCTTGAACAGGATGGATTCCAGGCTACTCCCAACTCAGCGACAAACGTGGTTGGAGAATGCTCTTCAGCAAAGTCGTGGGAACGTCTTGAATGTGTGCTACGGATACGTCTAAAACTTGTTCTTGCATTGCATGATGTTCTCATTTTGTGGGGTCGTGTGGCGCAACGGCAGAGCGTTTGACTCAGAGCCAAGAGGTCCCGAGTTCGAATCCTGTCATGTCACCTTAGGGAAACGAAGGCACTTAACACGACTTTCCTCACTTCACCCAGGTCTAAATGGGTACCTGACTTCGGTTGGGGAAAGTCGTATCTAGGTCGCCTGGTGGCGCCGAATGGCAGCCACCCAGACCCTTGCGACAGCTCCACAAAATGCTAGTGTGGATATTATATAAGTGTGTATTGCCTGAAACCTGTAATACCCTGCATCAATTCAGCGCTAGAAAGGCTGCCATTGCGGGTAATTTTTGACCAATAAAAGCCATTATCATTTTTATTTTTCATTTGTTGGATTCAAAAAGCTAGCTTTGAGAACTCTTCTGCCGAGAGAAGTGATGCAAATCGTCTAATTCCCTAATGCCTTGTTATCGTATTCCCAAGATGGTCGTGTTGTTTCTCCTTCTTGTTTTGCACCTTGATGCTAACGCCGTGTGGTACTTTTGGGCTCTGATTCGCAATTAAACCTTTGTGTGTTGGATACTATAGTATCAGTATACATCAGACCCTTTTCCTGGACCTCTGACAACTAAAAGCTTTAAATATTCTACAGATGTTAAAAGGTCATTGTCCGTGAAACGGAGTTATTGCATTTGGTTGCTGTGTGTTTGTGGGGGTTGTGTTGTTTCACGTATTAGCATTTCAATGCGAGGCACGTCGACGCTAACCGGGACAGAAGATAAACCCAAAGATCAGATGCAGAAAGTGACGGGTCAGAGTTGAGTTGGTAAAACTACTCATAAATCAAACATGACAGTCAATCCTCTATAAACTTGCTGCTATGGAAACCAAGAGTTTCTTGACCTCATACCTCTTATCTCTGTCAGTGTCTGTCTCCAAACTCTTGTTCTTTGCTGTATTTCTAGGCTGGTCGTGTTGTTTCTCCATCCTTTTCTGCACAATGATTTCCAACGCGATGTGGTACCGGACTGACTACAGTGTGGAGTCCCCCTCCGTGCTGAAACTCGGGCCCTTCAGCTTCAGTCTCCACCAGCTATACGTCAGCGTCATGAGCAGCCTCACCGTCCTGCCGGTCAACGTCGTCATCGTGCAGATCTTCAGGAGCACCCCAAACTCTAAGAAGAACGAGGTGGTTCCGGATATTCCAGGTTAGAATAATCAGCAGTTTATTCGTCCTCGAGGCTCAAGGCTAATCTCCAAGCAGATCTGACGGTTGCAATGACCGGATCCAACTGGCAAAAGGAGTTTTTATTGCAACCGGAGGCAGTGACACAATTGAATAGAAATGATCCTCCCTATTTGAGTTAACGCAGATCTCCGGTTCCAATAAAAAGTCCTTTTGCCAGTTGTATACGGTCATTGCAACCGTTAGATCTGCTTGGAGATTAGCTCAAGGTAACAGTTACTCACTGGATGGACTTTGGAAACGGCCAGACGTTTCAGAAAGCACCCGCTGTCTTTTGTCAATGACTTGTCGTCTGACCGTTTCAAAATTTTGTCCCGTTGCTTGTGTAACTGCTACATTGTGTACCTTGATGTCTAACCTTCATCGAAACACCAAGAGCTGTTTATTTCTTTCTCTACTAGGCGATCTTGTAAGTTGCAGGGACAAGAACTTGGCCTAATGGAACCTCTAGTGAATGCAATAGGTCAAGTGAAGTCGAGTCAAGCCCATTCAAATCCTTTATCTATGGATGAAGGGATGTGTGAAGTTGTGGTTTACGTTACAAACAATATTGACTGCATGTGTCTACATGGCAATGTGTGCCATGGGACACTGTAGTCGGCTAGTGTTCATTTGCTATGAAAGTAGCACATAAATTTGGTTTCTAAAATGTTGATTGTTGATCTTGTTACTGCAATCTTGAGTGTGATTATTAGTGCTGTCACCAGTCCCACGCTCTTTCTTAAGTGAACATTGACCGACAAATACGTAAAGTTTCTGTATGTCATCCGCAGGTCTGGGGCAGAGTCAAGGCAACAGAGACAAGATGCTTCCCTACTGGTTCGTGTACGTGGGCTGGGTGCTGGTGTTTCTGTCGTCTGCCGTCTCCGCCTTCTTCACCATCCTGTACAGTCTGGAATGGGGGAAGGATAAAGCTGACGCCTGGCTCATCACATTCTTTCTCTCCTTTGTAGAATCGACACTCATCATTGAACCACTGAAGGTACAGGTCATTTTATGTGTTCATTTGTTCCGCATAACAGCGCCGGTAAACCGCCTTTGACGTAAAATACCACTTATGATACCAAGTTTGATAGGTTTGATCTACTGACACCGGGATGAACACCTTGCCTTTTAAGTGTTGTGGTAGGTTCTTTAACGTGTCCATGCTTTAACGATTTTAAATCCAAAAGACGCGCCCTTAATTATAACCGAAGTTAGGTCATTTTCACCTGCGTCGAGTTAGAAAACAGGTGTTGAGTAGCCTCCATAGCAGGCTCTGAACTGGCCTTTTGGGGGGCTAAATAATACACGTTTTGCAGTCAGTCCGTAACCACCAGCCATCCCCGTAACAAAATGGTTACGGGGTGGCTGATGGCTACAGGCTGGCTGCAAAAGGCGTATTAGTATTTAGCCCCCAAAAAGGCCGGTTCAGAGCCTGCTTTGTAGGCTAGGTGTTGAGTGCCTTTCCCAAAGGCACCGCATTAGGGCCTGGTAGGGATTTGAACCCAGAACCTTTGGATACAAACAACAAGACCACCTTGCCATTTACCGTACAAACGGGAGATATGGAATACACCATGTTGTATTCTATATGTACAAAATGTATTGATAATTAAACCAGAAAATGTTTGCTCTAAGGTTGTCATCGTGGCTGCTCTGCTCTCACTGATGTGCAAAAAGATGATGGCTACTGGTGAGGAGCTCACGAAGAATGTTAAAGCACTGGCGACTATCGGTGACGACGAGACAGGTAACTCATAACATCAGCATTTTGTCAAGAGCTTCATCAATTTCAAAACTCTTTGTTCTGGCCACGTACGTCGTTGCACTGTGCAAATTACCAATGATTGTTACCGGGTAACAAAAGTTGCTTCAGGCGATACATGGAGACAGTATAGATTTACTGTATGCATTTTTATGTATAATTTAATCCCAGTTTTAGTGGGACGGGCCTTGCTCCAGGTATTATTTAAGCTAATAGTACGTATACGTGATTATGTCCAAGGTAAGTCTGGCAGGTAAGTCTAGGAATATTGCATAAATAATACAGATAAATCCTAGGAAAGACTGATAATTGTTGCCTAAACATCTAAGACCAAAGGCAACCATTACCAGACTGACATGCCATTTGTCGAAATTGGTGAATCCCACTTTTCGTACATAATTGGTGTCTACATGTATATGTTTGTGTGAACCTTAGATTTATTCTACTTGGTATTTAGATGACCAGAACCGCTTCGTGAGGGAACAGCGCCGTAAAGGAGCACCCAAACTGGACAAGACCATCGTCCTACAAGCTGGGGAATACCGACAACGACGTACCAAAGTTAGCCAAACCATTCAAGAGATCGTTTCGTACTTAGTTTTTCTCGTTTTCCTCCTTTGCGTGGCTAATATCGGCGTTAGCAACCTGCCGTACTACCTGCATCGCACGGTGGGGTTGACGTTCAATGACAAGGTCTTCAAGGTGCGTCTGGTCGTTATTTCTAATTCCCCCCCCCCCCGTGATAACTGTACCTCTCAATTTATTGTAAGAACCAGGGCGTTTCTATCTTTGTTTGTTTCTACTACCATTCTGATAATAAGCCTAATACCTAATTTTGTGCTGATAAACGGTAGTAATTTCAGCGATGATGCAGATCTTGTTTTGTTACGATCCCTCTTCTTTATCCTGTTTCCATACGATCTCTCCTTGATAAGGTTGTATCTTTTACTGTACTTTGAATGAAAACAATGAAATAGAAAAACTTTGCGATCGCATAGTTAGCAGCGACACCACCTAACAATTCAGTATTGCTCTGGGGAAGGTAACAGACGGTCTCTCAAACGTCGGCTGTTGTCAATTTCTTGGATATGAATAAATTGTGATGTGAAGCGATTATCTTCGCCGAGAAGATTATGTTTTCGGTTACTCCAGCTGTTGAGTGGGTCTGTATGTATGTCAAGAGCATAACTTGAGAAACATTTGATGGATCTTCATGATTTTCGGTAGGTGTGTAGCGGTTGTGCAAAGGAAGGTCAAGTTTGAAAATGGATTACCTGGCGTTTTTCAACAGTTCTGCAGCGGTCTTTGCATTTTTCTGTGTTTGTAGGTAGGCAAAAAAAAATGACGGAAACGTTAATGGATCTTCATGATTTTTCTAATGTTAAAATGCCTACTTTCCTTACTATTATGTTTTCGTTGACAGAACATCACAAAAAGAGGGACAAAGGAGAGCATGAAGCTATGGTTGGAGAAGACGGTAGTGCCGGAGCTGTTCCCGTTACCGAGGCGAACGAGACGCAGTCTGGACACTTCTGGTTCACCGATGATGACGAACCTGCCAATCTACAGGCTTACGGAGCCAAGGCTGCGGCAGCAAAGGGTGCTGGACAATGGTAAATATCTTATTTTATAGTTCTATTTTCAAAGGGATCAAGAACCAGTTTAGCTCACTGAAGATCTACTGGGATCTATCTTCCACTGGGAGTGGGAGGGAGGACAGGCTCTATGTCTAGTATTTACCAGCGAAATTCTCCTAGCTCTTTTAGACAAGTAACAGTGGACCACGGCTTTTCGTCATGTCCTAAAGATTGAAACTTGCATGTTGGGCGAGAGACAGCAGCCGGTATTCGAACTCCCAACCTCATTGTCCAGAGGCAGAATCGCTAACGTAAGCACTATAAACACTTACTACTTATGAATTCACCAACGTCGTTGAAGTTTAGCCAGAATATTACTATTAACGAGCAGAAAAAATTCTAAACTTACAAAATGTGTTTAAGTGCTTCCAGATCGCCAATACATAAACGAATGAACCGCCTTGTCTGATCTGAATGTTGGCAGTCTATGCCGTCCAGCGAGTTGCCATTTGATCGATACTGTGTTGTTTTCACTTGCATAGGCGACTGGATGGAGGAGAGTGCTTTTCCTGGATGGAAATCTTCAGGATACGACAATGCAAGCGTTTCCAGGAATCTACAATCCAGCTGGAACTATTCTCCAGCACTTGGGTACATCAACCTACCGTACGTTGCGACGCTTCAGTCCTTCTACGAAGGCGGCTTTAACGCACAGTTTGGCAAAACAAGAGACGCTGCAGTAGGAACTATTGCGTATCTCTATTCTAACAACTGGATCGACCACAACACTCGCGTTGTTTTTCTAGAATTTGACTTGTACAACGCTAACGTAAACCTCGTCTGCATGGTGACCTACCTCTTTGAGTTCACGCCTATCGGAGCAGTCATTCCGACGTCGTGGATTTCTATATTCACACTCCATGACTATGGTGGGTCTCAAGGAATTCTGCGAGGATTCTTGGAAGTGATCTTCATTTTCTTGGTCCTTCATCTAACCTGGAGGCTAGTAAAGGAAATTTACAGCAGTGGATTGGCATTTATAAGTGAGATTTGGAACTGGGTTGAAGTGGTGAACTTGATGTTTTCTTGGATGGTGATTTTTGTGGGTGTGACGAAGATTGTGATTGTTTCGAATACAAAAATTCCTGATCTGCAAGATGAGAATGGTGAGTGTTACTGCAATTGTTCTCTTCCAATTTGGCATGAGATTAAAGTGCTGTATTCCACTTAGAGGCCCACTATGTAAGGTTCGGACAATACAGAAAGTAGATTTTCCTACCATATTGCATTGCATAACAGTTTGATGTGTGCCTAACTGTTTACCTCATCCTGACATACAGATGGCCAGCATGTTGTCGTTTATAAACGGTAGGGTCTAGTTTGAGATGGTGTTTCCCAATCATGAGCAGACCTTGTACAGTTTGTTTTACACAGTGCACAAACACCAGGAATACAAACTGATGATGCAAATATGCTAAAAAGTCGTTTTATGTGTCATTTCGATGAAGGTTTTGTCTTCAAGAATGTTTTTAATTTTAGGGCCCAAATCTTACATAGTACATCTTTAAAGAGCATTGTCGAAGTTTCAAGCTATATGCATCATGATAGATCATATTGTGTATCAGATATTTGTTCCAAGCCTTAATTTTTTTTGTGAACATCACAGTGCGTAAATACCTTTAGTTTGCAAAAAAAAATGAATTTCTAAGGACTCATAACTCTGTGGTTTGTCCATTGCAGAAAACACGCATGAACGGTTAGCCCAGATTGCCTTCATCTCCGCCCTGTTCACCTGGACCATGGCGGCGGTGGTCTTCGTCAACACCGTCAAGTTCCTGAAGCTCCTACGGTTCAACAAGATCATTTCTTCCCTGTCGAGATGCCTGCGCGCGTTGTACAAACCACTCATGAACTTCATGGCCGTTTTCTTAGTCGCGTTTCTGGCTTTTACGTTCTTCGGGTGGACGGCGTTCGGTCGCGGTCACAAGAACTATCAATCTGTGATGGAGTCCGTTATCCAGACTTTCATAATCTCGATAGGGAAGGTTTCCTTATTCATACCCATCACCAGAACCAACGAGTTTGCGAAGTTCTACTTCTTGTCCTTTATCATCGTGATGATCTACCTGATGATGAATCTTCTCATTTCGGTTATCAACGAAGCTCTGGCGATCCGGGGCGAGGCACAACTGCCACCCGAACAGAAAGAGATCGCGGAGGGGATGAGGGAAATGGCGCTGCGGGTAGCCGGAAAGAGACAAGAAGCTCGTTTTCCAGGTAGGTTTTGTGTGTGTGTGTGTGTGTGTGTGTGTGTGTGTGTGTGTGTGTGTGTGTGTGTGTGTGTGTCTGTGTGTGTGTGTGTGTCTGTGTCTGTGTCTGTGTCTGTGTGCTTTAGGCCATGTTTATATGATTTACAGTATGGCCGGAAACCTTTTCCTTTCTTTTAGAATAAAAGGAAATGGACATTTTGCTAATTACAGTTAGTTAACTGTGCAATTTCAGCCAAATTTTTGTCATCGGAATTTTATGAAAAACGTGAATGCATTTGAATGTCTAGGTTATGCCTTCGTCCTGTGTTTTGTGTTTTGATAGACATCTTTTTGTGTGGTGTTTGTGAAACGGTTTGGGTGTTTGGCATAGATCCCGCGAAAAAGGCACATAAAACGAATGTCCACACTCCTCAAGGCGTAGAAACGGTACCTGACTACTTCTGTTAGAGACATATATGAATATATATATATATATATATTTATATATATATGTGTGTATATATGTATATATAGAGAGTTAACAACAACCCACTGCCCCTATGACCTCAAAAAGGCTAGCCTCTGTCAGGCCCCGCGGATGGATGAAAAAAAGTAGAAATTGCTCAAATAGAGTGAATTGTATGCCGGGAGAGAGTCGGCTATGGAGAGAGGGTCGCCTGCAAGTGAAGCCCTGGCAAATATTCTCCCTATAGCCGGCGTAGTTAGTCTGTTGTATGCCGGGAGAGAGTCGGCTATGGAGAGAGGGTCGCCTGCAAGTGAAGCCCTGGCAAATATTCTCCCTATAGCCGGCGTAGTTAGTCTGGTAGGCTCATGGCCTAGGATGGCAGATTGGACCCTCTCTCCATAGCCGACTCCCTTAGCATACAATTCATTCTACTTGAGAAATTTCTACTATTTTCCAGGCCATCCGCGGGGCCTGGTAGAGGCTACCACGAGACTACAATTTCCTTTTATTTTTCACAGATCTTTATGCATCCAAGTCGCCGACAGACGAGCTGGAGAATCTCCTGAGTGAAGTAGAGACTAGAGTTCGGGACATCAATGTCGAGTGGAAGGAGATGGACAACCAAGTTCTGCAGCGTCTTCCGGAATTATCTAATGATATCATCCACGGCTCTAAAGACGCTCCGGCTCGTCAAAACTTTAAGGACTTGCTGTAGCTACCTCCGTGAAGGAGGTTCACCTCCTCTGCTGGTATTGTGATTGATAGTGTCTGTATCTTCACAGGTATAACTGAAGATCCCTTTGATGTATTTGTATGTACTTTGGCATGTCGTCTGCTATCATGGGCGAGATATTGCACGTTCATTTTGCGCAACGTAGGTGTATTTCGAAGTAATGTAGTAGTGCAGAACGACAGCCTCATCGTAAAGCTGTACAATCCACAGCTGGTGCCAGTAAGCTGGGATCAATCAATTAATACTCTCCAAACAGAGGTTATAAGACTCAGGCTTTTCTACGCTGCCTTGATTACTGCCCAGTGTCACGAAAAATATCTACCTACACATAAATGGAAACAGGTTTAACGGAAATTGATATTCCTAGTAAAGAGGGTATCAAACACCTTAGCCTACAACGAAAACATCATAATGACTTCACAGAGACTTGTTATCCCTGCCTTTTTATTGCCTTAAACTAGTTGGACTGTTTGGTGCTCTCCTAGGAATGTTAATACTGGGTAATGCGTCGGTCACATTTCCTAGCTATAGCCGGGGCCCGGCTAAAAGTCTGAGAAAACAAAGTATAAAAGAAGCATATCAATGATATACATAACGTATGGTAAGGAATAATTTTTGCAAATGTTTTGTGTGTTTTATTGTCTTTTATATCATAGTTTTCGTTACCAAAGACTGCCCGGCCGGGCCCCGGGTTGGAAATGTGACCCTAGCATAAAAGCCTAGTATACAATGTATAAATGACATTATTTCCTAAATACACTGAATGCATTATTCCTAGTTCATTTCTGATAAAAAGCACCCAAAAAAAGAAGCTAGAGTGTCTATACACAAGAAAAAACATGACATTTATACATTTCCAACGAATATACTTGAGATTTCTTTATAGTTTCTAGGAAGAAAACCCTGAAACAACTAGACATACATCATATATATAACCCTGTTCTCTCCTTCTCGGGTATAAAGCGGGTATCTCTTTGGACTGCGCTAATTGCAAATTTTCCATTGCGGACCCACTGACCTGCGACGCACGAGTAAAATACTTCACCTCTACACTACCAAAAATGCGTTTTCTTATTTTTCTTGTTACCTCTTATACACAGAAAAAAATTATCAAAAGAAGAAAATTTTCTGTGTTTAAGAAAACCATTTTGTCCACGAGTTAATTCAGTTAGAAATTTTGTCTTGAAGCAAAATAATTAAAGAAAAGGGAGAAAAAAAAAATTATATTTTTATCTATAAGATGATAAGAAAAATAATTTTGAAGTTAATAAAAACAAGAAATTTAGACTGGAATTTCTAGACATCCTTAGTGGATAAAACTTGCTGAGAAATAGTTTCTTAACTTAATAGAATTAGGAAAGTGTTCCTTATTTTGAGAATTTCCATGGAAACAATCAGACAAATTCTTCAATTTTCCTTTCTTATTCATAATTTTTTTATATAAGAAAATTTGTCCACGAATTAAGAAAAAACAAGAAAACTAGAAAAGCAAGAAAATATATTTCTGGTAGTGTGCAAACAGTATGGACTCGTTCGGAATGTCGCATCCTCAGTATCGGCTCTAAATTAGATACGAAATAACTTTATCAAACTTCGCAGCCACCAATGTGCAATAATCAAAACTAGTCAGAAAGATATTTGTAGTGATATGATGGCGCCGCCTCGTGCCATGTTGTACCCATCGCGCCATTTTGGCAATTGAGAAGTTTTCTTAAAATTGCAATTTCAGGTGAAAGATTTAAGCGCATATATTTGGCAATTTGGCGCAATTTGGCGCAGCTCAGTAAGATACGCGTTTAAGTAAGTACTGGTATATCTATCTATCATAGAATGGTCGGGGAAGATAGCCCCTGGAAAGAGACCTTATTTTCTTGTGTGTCTGATTTCAAATTTCCTTGAATTAAACAAATTGTTAGATTAGGAAATACTTCATACGTCGTCCTTATTCCAACATTTGACGTTGTATTTGAAATACTCATAGGTGTTCAAGAATTTCATGTATTCCCTCCCAGGTTGGCGAAATTTGACGTATTGATCATTGCTCTTCTGGTTGTGGCCGATTTTTGCGAAGCTGCAAGCGGCCGACCTCAACTTGCCCAGTCCCTCGTAGAAAAATTCTGGTAACGAGAAAAAAAGAGTAGAGTAATTAGAAGCATTCAGGAAATAATACTTTCAATCATGTTAGCTTAATTTGCATGGATTGGCATAAAGAACCCTTAGCTGCATGGAACAATGTCGTCTCACCTAGACCACAGTCCATCATCATCGGCATTAGCTCGTGGCCGAGCATTGTATCCGTGTCAAATAGACAGCTGCCTCAACTAGGTTAACACTGTTCTTGGGTGAAAGTGTCTGGTGTGGCTGCCCAAGCCCAGGGCAGTGTGGAAGAGTCGAGGGCATTTTGTACAGCGCAGGGTGGGTGGAGAGCGAGGCTGGAGGAGCCGCTCTTTACGTCTCTGTCGCTTGGTTTCTTCTTTGTGTCTGCGCTGGTTTTCCATGTATTCTGTCCCCAGTGTGATGCTACGCCTCCACTTAGTGCGGTCTTCGGCCAGAGTCTCCCAGTTGGCATGATCAATGTCACAGTGGAGGAGAGTGGCCTTAAGTTGGTCGCGGAAACGACGCTTGGGAGCTCCTCGCGATCTTGTGCCATGTTCAAGTTGTGAAAACAGGATCTGGCGGGGGAGTCGAGTTGCGGGCATTCTCCTGACGTGTCCCGCCCAGCGGAGGCGACGTCGTGCCATCGTAGTCTCGATGCTGGGGAGGTTTGCTCGAAGAAGGACAGCTTCATTTGTCACGAGATCTTGCCATTTGACCTTCAAGATCGCACGGAGTTTCTGCTGTTGGAAGCGCTCCAGCTTTTTGATGTCACTCCTGTACAGGACCCACACCTCAGAGCCATAGAGGAGGGTCGAGAGGACGATGGCTCGGAACACCATGATTTTTGTATTAAGGTTGAGGTCGTGGTTAAGGAAGACACGTTTTGAAAGCCTCCCAAAAGCTGCGTGTGCAGCACGAATCCTGTTGTCAATGTCTTTCTGCGCAGTGCAGTCGTTGGAAAGGTAGCTTCCAAGGTACGGGAATGCTTCCACAGTCTCAAGGGCTTGGCCCCGGAGACATACATTGCTTGTGTCAGGAGGGGGCTGGCCCGGGGCTCCCTGTGCAAGGATCTTGGTCTTCCCAACGTTGGAGGTAAGACCAAAGCGGGAGTACGCACCATCAAAGGCACTAACAGTAGCATGGAGGGAATCAACTGTGTCCACAGGGGTTGCGTTGTCATCGGCATACTGTAGCTCCCGTACATTGAACATGGTGGAGAGTCGGCGGGCACGAAGGCGTCCTGTGTTGAAGAGGCCTCCATCCATTCGGCAGCGAAGTTGGATGCCGGAGGCCGTGTCAGGGAGCTCGTGGATCATAGCCCCAAGGTAGAGGGAGAAGAGGGTGGGGGCAAGAACGCAGCCCTGCTTCAGACCAGTGGTAATGGAGAAGGGGTCAGAGATTGTGTTTTTCGTCACGACGCGGCCAGTCATCCCATCGTGAAGGGCCTGTACCAGTTCGGTGAAATGGTTGGAACAGCCAAAGCGTCTCAGGGTTGCCCACATAGCTGGTCTTGGGACGCTGTCGAAAGCCTTCTCCAGGTCCCAGAAGACGAAGAATAGCGGTCGTCGTTGCTCGCGGGACTTTTCCTGGAGAAGGCGAGCACAGAAGATCATGTCGGTTGTGCCACGAGAGGGTCGGAAACCGCACTGTGACTCTGGTAGGACTTCCTCAGCGACAGTCAAGAGTCTGTCTAGCAGGACACGTGCGAAGATCTTCCCGGCGATGCTGAGGAGGGAGATGCCACGGTAGTTTCCGCAGACAGAGCGATCCCCCTTCTTGAAGATGGTTATGATGGTGGCATCCTTCAGGTCTGCAGGCACAGTTTTCGTCTCCCACATACGCAGGATTATCATGAAGAGCCTGGTCTCCACAACTTCGCCCCCATGAGCGATGAGTTCAAGCGGGATGTTGTCGGGACCTGGGGCCTTCCATGCTTTCATGCGTTTCAGCGCCTTCTGGAACTCTGCGTAGGAGGGAGGGAGTGACATCCAATGCCTGACCGGGTGTTGGGGTACCTTACGGAGCAAGTCGTCAGCCGCGGTAGATGGGCGATTCAGGAGCACCTGAAAGTGTTCTTTCCACCTTTTAAGGATGGCTTGGTCTTCTGTAAGGGTGGTTATTCCGTCGGCAGACAGAAGGGTGTTGGTACCTCCACGTCGAGGACCAAAAATTTCCTTGGTTGCAGCGTAGAAACGCCGGAGGTCTCTGCTGTCAGCGTAAGACTGGATTTCCTTTGCTTTATCTTGCCACCAGCGATTCTGCAGCTCTCGGAGCCTTACCATACCTACAAATTATCGATATTACATCAAGATATCATTCTAAAGTACTGGACAAATTATGTACAAGGTGTGCTACGTTTCTATGTCTCTTCTGAGAATCTCATCCTAGACCGTACGACTTGACGATATATATCAATCTAAATTCCAAAACCAAATTAACATGTGCTTTTTATTCAACTTTTGGATGAATGAATGACGTGATTTTGGCTAGTTATTTATTAGTTACTAGTTATTAGTTACTACTAGGTTGAAAACATTGTGCAACCTTTGTGGCATAATGAGCGTCCAGGGCTACGTACCTAGCCCTGTACTTTTCTTGTGACCTTTGACTTTTTGTCGAACTTATGTCAACCATTATGACACCAGTAGCTATAGCAATAAGGTCGTTCACGATTCCGTTGACGCATGCGCAGCGACATGTATTGTGGGTAACATGCCAAAGGTTAAGGCCCCTGAGACATAGAGAAAACACGTTATGGACCTTATGGTGGACATCAAGGCAATAGTCGAGACGAGAGCTGTTTACAAGCCAGGGGCCTTTACCTTTGACCTTGCGCATGCGTATACATGGGGATATAAACCACAACGTGTATGCTAAAGCTCTAGCATGAGCTGGCTAGGGCAAAGTTTTGACTAAACAGGAGGCCTTTAACAACATGATGGTGTACTGAAAACGAAATATTCTCACCGGTATGAGCGAATCGCGAGTAAGCCGGATCGAACCCGACCTCTCTGACCTTGTCCGTGCGACCCAGGAAGAAGTTAGTGACCCGGTCCACCCTATGGCATTCTGGGAAGTCTTTCAATGTCCCGTATGTGCCAATGGTCTGGACAAGACAGTCGCCTTCCTCGTCTCCCTCCAGGATGTTCAGTTTCTTTAGACTGATGCGATCCCGTCCGACTAAGCCAGACACCTGGGGACAGTGCAATTATCAAGGACCCTGGTCTGCAGCGACATCTAGCAGGATATACATGTACTACAACCCGTAAGATTTTAGCTACATGGATGGTGAAAAGAAGCTACGATTCGATGGCAATATACAGTAATAGTCGGCAATGTGTGCTGTTCAACGCTTAACAATTATTCAGCGTTTTTGTTTTTTTCTATGAAAGATCATTTCACTGATCACGGAATGAATGAGTTACCGAAGTTTTTCCCAATGCCCATTATCAATGTTATCTGATATCAACCATTTTTTTTGGTTTCAAGAACAAACTAAGGCAAAACACGCCTACTATAATTTCTTTTCCGAACTTACTATGTCGATGTCAGCATTGTCTAGAACATCGACGAATTTTTCTAGCTTGGTTTCCGGTATGAACAGGAAGTCGTCATCCACCCAGAGCATGTAGGGAGTTTTCACTTGTGACACCGCGAGGTTCCGCCCAGCAAACCAGCCCTGTGGGAAGGAAGGAAAATGCAAAATATTTTATTTTGGTGCACAACCTTATTTTTCTCTGCTAATGTACAGGGGTTGTCGTGTCCAGTTCTGTGCCCCTCCCGTTCCGTGCCTATTCAGCCACGGAACGGGATACCGCCTAACTATCCAGATACTTATTCACGCAGACTTTTCCATTTAAGGCAGCGTGTTTTTGTTTCCCTCAGCCCCACCATTTTTGTTTTTCGGGGCGCTGGATACGATCCACTACTAAGAACATACGATTCTAACGGAATGTATACGATCTACTAATAAGAAACATACGGGATCCATACGATCCTTAAAGGAAACATATAACACAATAATTCCGTAAAAATCTTATTTTTCTTAGTAGTGGATCGCATGCATTCCGTAAGGACCGTATGTTTCTAATAAGTAATGGATCGTATGTATTCCGTAAAATTCGTATGAATTCCGTAGGATCGTGTGAATACTGTAAATACGTAGACTGAACACAAGACGGCTTCGGCGTTTAGGTTGGTAGATGAACAATAAGGTTGCGTTCTCATGAAGCTATTTAGGGAGGGAGAGTAGCTATATTACACCGTCGAATATTACATTATATATTACACTGTCTAAGCACAAGATTGAGTTATTCAGGTGCAGTAGAACATACGCCATAGTGTGCTTGAATACGACAGCAAATGGTCTAGAATTCGATATAAATCTTTAACGTGTCATTTTTCAGATCTTAAGCAGTACTAAGATACCACCCCATCCTTTGGTATACGTGTAATTTACACATGTAAATCATGTATGACCTTCTAGAAGCTGTTCTCATAAAAAAGAGACTGAGAAATCGCTATTTAGTTAATCTATATCTCAGAGTCTAAGTTTCGTTCTTTGTCACTGGCCATGTACTTGTAGAATATAGTCAGCAAAAGTCTTACCACACCAAAAGGCATGATGTAATGGTCCACGTTGTCTCCCTGTAGATCCTCGACCGGGCGGCTGTCGTCTGCGATGACAATCCGGATGGTCGGGTAGAACTTCCGGATGCTCCGTATCAGATTCCGGACGGAGAAGTACCTCAGGAAGGTCTTGGTGACAACTGTCACCTTTCGATCGATATTGTCGTCTGCAAGGCGGTTGCCGGGGTAACAAGGTCAAAGTATATCGACCTGCCCAGGTCACGTGGGGAGGGGGGTGTCTTGGTGAAACAATGCTATCCGACTATTACTACTAAGACAAACTTCACCCAATCTGGTACACAAAGCGACATTTTCTATGTATTGTTGTCATCTCCAACTCCTATATCCATATACATAGGTCAAATTTTCTATAAATCATTCCAAAAACGAGACAGAACTACCCATACATGATGACTATATTGTAACCATAATACTGTATCAATATTATTTTGTAGTTAGAATTGTAGGATAGATTACCCTTGTAGTATTGTTGATTTAATGCCATACATTGTACCATGTACGATTGTTGAGCAATAAAGTTCATCCATTCATTCATACATTCATACATACATCTTGGTGGCGTCGCGGTGGCGTAGTGGCAGGTCCTATCCGAGGGACGTCCCTAACCGAAGCTAGGTACTCATTTTCATCACTTTACTCAGGTGAAAATGAGTACCTAGCTTTGGTTAGGGACGTCCCTCGGATAGGACGTTAAATGGAGGTCCCGTGTTTGAGGAGAGCCACACATCAAGCACGTTAAAGAACCCAACGCACGAAAAGAGTAGGGGTCCTTCCCGGTGGGTGTGGATCATATAAATCTGTCTGGACATGCAGCTTGTACTCTTCAGTACAAACATGGTGTGCTACGCCTTCATGGGGTTTACCGGGTATGCAAAATTCTTTCATACTCATACAATGTGACCAAATTTAGACCATTGACGCTATACAATACCAGATATGCCAAACTATGTATACATAGCAACAGATGGTTAGATAGAAAAGTATTCCCAGATATGAATAATTTCTGACACTGGGAAAACAGTACAGCATACAATATTAGTATTGGCCAGGAAGGGGTCTTCCAAACTAAGACCCTAAGGCCTACTTGTGGAAGATGTACAATAATAAGTAAGGTTGTCATAGCAACCAGCAGGAAACGCCCACTCGAGCCTTACCGGATCCGGGGTCATACAGGCGCGGAACCGGCCGGAAGTTGATCCTGATCGGGATGGTGACGTCATGGTCCAAGTACCGGAAGTTGACTTTTTGTGGAAGAAAAAAGTCTTTGTTTTGATTTTAGTTTCTCTTTCAATATGCATTGGGCATATACATAATTAACATATTTTCTTCCTCAAATAGCAATTCATAGTTTATCATATCTTGGGATCTTATGAAACCTTAGTGAACCTTACCACATGTGGTCTTTTGTGTGAGAAGTTTTCCATTGCTCTGCATTCAATATCGATTTAGACAGACATGTATCAATACTTGACTTACAAGTATCGTCTTTAGTGTTTGGGTGCTTGCTTTTGTATCGATTTAAAACATACGTACAATGTGTACCTACAGATTTGGGCTAATATAGATTTCTCTATGAATATAGATAAAGGAAAGGAAACTTACCCAAATCGAGTCTTCCCAGTTCAGGTTCGGTGTTTATGTAGACTAGGAAGTCCAGTTGCCGGTTTAGATGGACCAAACACGAGCTCTCAATCTTTACCAACTTGGTCTTTCGTCCGCTCGTGTCAACTTCGGCAACTTCCGCCGCGATATCGAGGACCCCGAACTCTGCCGAAAATTCCACCTACGAACAAAAGTCATTTTGTTCTACATATCAATGGGGGTTGCATTTATGTGATCTTGACAAATATACAATAATAGACTTACACATAATATCTTTATTCTAGTCTAGGATATATTTCTTACACCCCCATTCCACAAGGACGGCGACCTTACTGCGAATGGGCTGCGATCTAAAATTTTACCGATCGCTCAACGAATTTCATAGATTGAAAATGATTTTTTAAACGTTTGTGTGTATTGTTATCTTTTCAGTAATCCTTTTACATTTGCATGATATTTCAATTATGAAATCAGCTGAGTTACACAAATCCTGTTGAAGGCATCCAGAGCATTTTATGAGGCTTAAAATGTGAATAAAACAACTCCAATTTCTAGTCATTCCTACACACAGTAAGTTTTAATAACACTATACCATTACATATCGACATCAAAGGAGCAAAGATACGATGTCGTTGTGTGGTGAGAACTGGTAGAAAATCCAAGCCCTAATAGACTGAGGCTGACTGTACATCAGAATTTGCGGTTCGACCAATGAGAGAGTGACTGAATGTCCGCCAAATATTTGCATTTTTATATTTTAATTTTGCATTTCTACGTTTTGACAGTGGTGGGCGGGGCTATGGTATCGGTCTATTTAGACAAGGCGCGTGAAACTAAAAGATCACCATGTAGCTTATTTTTGTGCCGCTTTTGAGCACTTTTGATAAGAAATCCGCACGCAAATGTGGTAAAAAGTTGCATTAAATGTTGATTACAGCAACTAGAATATTTCCAGTTTTCAAGCCTCATTAAATGCTCAGGGTGCCTTTAAGGTCGTGGCAAGCGAGGTAGCAGGGCGATTGCCGTCTAGTGAAAAGAGGGCCATGGAAGAGAAACGCTAACCTTATATTGTTTTCTTAAAACGGTGTCGTCGACTGAAAGTCCTGGAAAAAGATTGTGGAACGTTTATGTTACTAATTAATAGCCAGTGATATGGACCATAGAAATATAATTGAAATTTCTCTTTAATCTTCTCACATTGACTTCAAAAGACAACAAATTTCAACACCATGCTTCCAACCTCCCTTTATCTTAAAAGAAACTTTGAAATGTTATTTTTCTGTTAACGTGTAAAACCTACCCGGAATGCCGATAGCTTCTCCCGGTACGACTTGTAGCCCCATGGAGGGATAACTCAGTGCACAGTGTCCCCTCGTCAACAACAGGGGGTCAGACATCCTCGACACTCTGTAAGGGTAGGGTATGTGCAGATGAATCTTGAAACTGTCGCTGTGGTTTTATTTTCGCAGCTTTTGCGGCGAACTGTTCACCGCGAATCCATGACACCGCGGATAGGTGTTTCTACTGTGCTAAAATAAACGCGAATTTAAAGCACCGCCAAAATCGCGTTTTCCCCCTTACCGCGAAATAAAACCACAGCCAAAGTATTTAAATTTACAGTAGCACCGTTATTTAAGATTTGTTCTTGACAAGTTTTACTAAGAAATATTTGGTTGCCAACAACCTAGACATATTTACTCAGACGACAAACTCTGTGTTTTATTCAAATGTTAAACGTTGTTTACCTTGTAGCGCCTAGTTGCACATAGGTCAACAAGTTTTTTTGTTGTTTCCGTAGCATGGGGTTATGGAAAGAAAAGGGTTGCTTCTCGGACACCATTTTACGTCCCTTCCGAAAGACAAGTGCAACTCCAACCGAGGTGCCCAGTACGGTGAGCTTCTTACCTGTCACGAAATTTCTCCAGTTCTTTCTTCCTTCGCTTCTTTAGGTCTTCCTTCTCGTCTTTAGCCATGGCCTTGGTGAAAGAAAGCGACTTTTCTTCGCAGACGCAGGGACCTCGGTCAAGCAGTCTGGTGTGAAAAGGAGGTAGAATTTTGTCAACACATTCCTTAGATCAAGATCAGCGTGTGAGCTTATCATTTATTTATTCTTTATTATTGGGTAGCCCGAATACTCTCTCTTCTCAGCCAGAGGCTGAATTGCAAGGAGCGCACATTTGGCGGGGCTAGATCGCAAGGGTCTGTTGCGACTGCCATTTGGCGCGCAGGGGACCTCAATACGACAATTGCCCCATGTGCGGCCATAGGACTCGGTTTTGAGCCACTCACACCGGGAAGGACCCCTACTCTTTCCGATAAGTGTGGTGGGTTCTTTGACGTGCTCGAGGTGTGGCTCTCCTCAAACACGGGACCTCCTTTTAACGTCCTATCCGAGGGACATCCCTAACCGAAGCTAGGTACTGAGTGAAGTGAGGAAAGTCGTGTAAAGTGCCTTTCCTAAGGGCACAACGTCAGCGGGACTAGCCAGGGAACCCCGGATTCGAACTCAGTATCTCTGGGTTCTGGGGCCAAACACCCTGCCACTGCGCCACCGCGACGCAACTGCTTTGGACAGTACACAAGGCAGGTGGACACTAGCCTCCATTGCAGGCTCTCTGGGCCTTTTTAGGGGCTTATAATACACTTTATGCTGACGACTTTTTGTTGTACTGGGTCGTTTGTTCCGCCAGCCCGTAACCGATAGGCCCTGCTATGGAGGCTTGGTGGACGCATCCAGAAAAAAAACACGTCGGTGGGAAATTCTTATATTGTCGAAATAGTTCTTCGGATATATGCTTGAACATCATTTGTATTTATTTTTGCTACAGTCAAATCATGCAACATATGTAAAGTATCTATACTCTACATAAAGACCACCTGGCCAATGCGACCACTTTTTGGTGGTCTCCTAGATCCTTTTCCCCATTGAAGCAAGCAGTAAGGATCCTGTGCATATATTGACCACTTGTCCACATTGACCAGATCTTATCGACCACTTGCGAGGTCTTCTTAGGCAGTCTTGACTAACCTAGAAATCTTACGATTTTAATTTCCAGCAGCAAGATAGTAAAACAAACAAAAAATTCACATCGCTGTTTCATTGATCCACGTAACAGCGATAACTTCTTTGGATAGCTGTTTCTTCCACCGTGAAACTCCCTCGGCGCTAAGTGTTGAATCCGACACCATTGCGTACAACGTCGCACAAACCAAGGCAAATCCCAGACACACGCACACTTTCTTCAGCGTACTTTGAGCTATTCGTTTCCCACTCAAATGGTCCCGTGAGCTCATTTTTACCGAATACGGAAGACAGGCAGCGTCACGACTTTTGTCTCTTGTCTGTGGAACGAAGTAAAACTTACATCCGGGTTCCTACTTAGCCCAGGAAACAGGCTCCTAAACAGAAGGGCGTTTTCTTTCTTAGCCTATATATAGAAGGCTTCTGACTTGGGCTTTGGGTTTAGGATGATACACTGTTGTCTTGTGGTAACTCTCTTCTTCTTTCTTTTTCTTTCTTTTTATCGCACAATTGAAAAAGAAACATATATAAGCCCACATTACATTTTGTATAAGCCTGAAAAAGCCCGTGGCAGAGCCTGGTAGGGGGTTATTTTTTCTGATTCGCAGGCGTGTTAAATTTCATGTCATTACAAACACTACCTTATCAAAGATCCTTTGAATACACATTAAATTCCTCGATTGAAGGCTTTCATCGGGACCGCTTCCCGCGTTTGCAGGAGAAGGATGTCACCAATCGACAGCTGATCCCACTTGTTAAGTTTTCCGTGCTTGCAGGTGTCCAGAAGGACGGACTTGTATGACCTAGATAGCTCCAAGATGACCTCCTTAATGGTACTTGCAACTGGTGTCAGGTTTCACTGAACGACAACAAAGCAAAAGATACTTATGACGGGAACGAAAGACCGGCTCTCACCTATCAGAGCATTGCGATTTATCAATCTCCGTGGAGTGCACGGCCCCGTATCTGTCAAAAATCTTTATATCTGTATTCTGTCGGATCTAAGTTTCCGGATCGCCGTGTCCGAAGTTTAGATGTATACTTTGAGTCCACCAAAAAGATTCAGTACTGTAGTTCTTGTTACTTTCACTGTAAATTTATGTTTATTGTTTTCACGGTCACCTCTGTACCGTGAACTTATCATCACCATGAAATTTGTTATCATTTATGATTCCTCCACAAATACGTTCTGTAAATAACTTGCCTCCCCCTTAAAGTTAAAGTTCAGTGAAAATGTCCATTTCCCTTACACCGTAAAATTTTGCTACCGCGAAGATAAAGTGAATTACAGTAAATGTATCTGTCAGGATCTGAAGACATTTCGTGCAGTTCAAACGAAAAGCTATCAATTGAACGCACTGCATATTTGCCACCTGTCACTGTAAGTGTGTTCTATTTATTCAGTTGTAGATACGTATCTCAAGATGTTTGACTCCAAGGGGCTTTGTTTTTCGTTAATCCCGTAAAAGGGCTCTTTAAAGTGACCCCTACTTACGAAAAGGACTTTCTTTTCTTCACTGTTCTCACAGATCACTACAAAGACTTGACTGGATAGACCGCCTCCAATAATTGCATTTTCTGATTTCAATGTTTCAGAGAAAACGGTAGTCGATATTTTAGCCGAAGCAGAGTGATGTAATAACGTTGGCATATAATATCGGTTCCAGAGTATGTTACGTTGTTCTGGACACCCAATCACACTAAAAGACGTCAAATCCGCCGATGTCTTTGCTTCTAATGGCCCAAAATACGGCATTGGCGACTGTTTACCTTCAAGATAACTTTGATGTGGTGTGTCACCGATCTAGGACTGTTCTCTCTATATCTCGACTTAATTTGAAGACCTGCCGATTATTTCTGGCTCCGGATGACCCTTAGATAGTCTGCCACCTGAAACCATGCGACACCCGGAGTCTATGATGTCGCGGTAAAAAATGGTGCAATAAAAATACTAAACGCTTCATACTACTAGTGTTTACGTGCAAGCTAGCGAGGCCTGAATATGCTAATCGGCTTTTAAATCGTATAAATGATAAAATGAAAGGGCAAATAATTTCGTGAAATTATGAATGAAATCGCAATGTAAGGTTTGTTCTGTCGGCGTATAAATAAGCTGACTGTCGAGGTGAGTCGGTTGCAGTTTCGTCGACTTCCGCCTGTGTAACATAGCGTACATATACTTTATTTCGCAATGTGGCACATAAGTTATGCGAAAAAGGTGAAAACTGTAGACACTATTAAAACCTCTGATTTATATCAAAATGTTGTTTAACAAAAATTTATGTCACCATATGTGGAAAAGAAATGGGAAATGTTTTTTGAGTGTAAGTTCAACTGGAAAAACACATGGCAGAACCAGATAAATCCCACATTGGGAACACATATGTCACAAACTAATTATAAAATACTACACGAAATACTACCTTGTGGAAAACTTTTGTGTGTTTGGAAAAATATGTCGAGTAAATGTAATATATGTAACTGTGTTGAGGATTACAAGCATCTTTTCTTAACGTGTAAATGTCTCACAACATTCTGGAAAAACTTTTGTAATGTGATATATAAATGTTTTAAGTGTACTATAGAAGTAAGCCTGATAGAAATTGTACTGGGATATAAAACAAACCACCCCTATAACACATCTGAAATATATGTAACAATCAATTTACTTATATGCATTGCAAAGAAAGTCATATTTAGAAACTGGTGCAATAACAGAAACAGTGACAAGTACATACCAATAGACATATTCAGCATTTTTAAATCAGAAGTCAATTTACTTTTCAATCTGGTAAACAACAGAAACAATAGAACATGCAAGCATGTACTGTCCAATTTGTGAACTGTGAACTGTTAAATCTGTATTTTTTGTATGTATTGTATTTTGAGTATTTTGAATAAAGCTTTGTAAAAAAAAAAAAAAAAAAAAAAAAAAATGAATAGATTAATCAATCCGGGTTTCTTAGAAACACTGTCAACTCCCCCTGGGAGGTAAAAGAAACATGTGAAGTGCAGACAAGATAAGACAGAAACATGTGAAATGATTACCCTTCTTAAAGAACTGTCACACAATTAATTGACCTGTCAAACACATCTGGTAAAGATTCTGGATTAGATAACTGTCCCACACAGATAAAAGGGACAGACATTAGGAATGACAGCACAGTTGGACGACAAAAATAGAGGAGAGAGGATGTGAGCGCGAAATAAAGATCGTTCCTGGGCCACGGCAAGTCTTGTGTGTCTGTGCTAACTTGATCCCGAAGTAGTATTCCTTCTACTTCTCTACACCTGACCCAATTTAAAATAGGCGAAATACTGTGTTCTGCTACCTCAAGACAATTCTTTTGGTAGCCTTTTCACCTGATACCGGAAGTGGAAATGATGGGTACGAACAGGTGAGGTCGACCTGTCGAACAGGTGAGGTCGACCTGTCGAACAGGTGCTACAACATTATTGCAGACTACTTTTCTCGCTACTGGGTCAGACAACACCGTCACCAATCTGCAACGGTAAAGCGATCTGACCAGGTGGCTGTCTGTAAGTATATATCCCGTACTTCAGTTGTTTTTACACGTTCGGACTGATACATAGGCGAGTGGAATCGGTCGGTAAACCAGAACGATAGAGAACCGCGCAAACAGAGGAAAACTACGCTAACAACGCCTACAGGATCTGATCAAGACCCGGAAAAAACTGATCACACCCAACTGGTCATAGCTCTGAAAACGTGTCTGAAAACGAACCACCAAGACGTCTATAATCAGACCACCTGCTAACTTGTGCTGCCGAGATGTCCACGATCAAGGCCGTGCTGTTTTGGACTTTCATTTCCGTGTTGTGCGTGGACGCAATTTTTGCTAAGGACGTGGGAGATGATGACGTTCTGTTTCCCCCCACCCTCCAACCGAGCAACTCTGGCCTCCCAGTCGGCCATTTGTTACCGCTGGGCTACCAGAGAGAACCAGAAGGGCCCGTCAAGGAGTACACACAGCCGCTAGCTCCGACAGAGTTCTGGGAACGGCACGCAAGGGACCCCTACGTACCTCTTGTGTACAGACAAGCGATCACCAAGGCCCCTGCTGTCACCAACTGGCAGCGTGATGAGTACATCAGGGAGAAGTATGGAGACTTGGACGTCCTGGTCGAGAAGAAGATCGAAGATCGTATGAATCCTGTCCGCCTGAGGATGCCCCTGAGCGAGTTCCTAGACAACTACCACCACAAGCAATGGTACGTGGTGTCTTTGCTGCCCGACCCCATGAGAGCCGAAATGCAGGTGCCTCGCTCGCTACTCTGTGGGAATTTTAAGGATAGCATCCTAGAGTCGAACCTGTGGTTATCGTCCGGTGGGACGAGGTCGGTTCTACACTATGACGCCGACCACAACCTCCACTGTCTGATCTCTGGGCGGAAAGACTTCATCACGATCCCCAACAAGTACGGAGATAAGCTGGACTTGGCGGAGAACAAAAAATCTGGATCTGGTTTCACCCACATGGATGTGGATAAAGTCGACCTCGTGAAAAATCCAGAAGTGTCAGAAGTTCCCTGGACCTGGGCCACCCTCCAACCCGGAGACTGTATCTTCATTCCGTCGCGTTATTTCCATCAAGTCAGGTCGTACGGGCGCAGCGTGGCCGCCACCATCATGTGGGACCCCTTCCGTGAGTTTAACGACTCAGACTGCGCCACAAGAGACATCGACAAATACACGGCACTGAGTGACGTCAGGCTACAGTGGACGTACAAGAAGGGAGACAAGGTCATTGACATGGGGTACATGAACGTGGAGATGATGAGGAACATCTTTCTTGACGAAATGGAAGACGAGGAACTCGACAAGTTTACGCCTGAGATTCTCTCGATCATTTACGCGTACAACATGCTGGATGAAGAAGAAGACGAGCAGTTAGGAGAAGAGGACATGGAATATGTTAGAAAAGTCTTTTCCCTCATGGACAAGGATCAGAAAGGGTACTTAACTGAAGAAGAGCTGCGAGGGTTGGACATTGAAACGCTGAAACTTGTTACACGTTTGATAGAACCTGCACACGGGCCTATTGGAGAGAACATGGGATCACGTGATGAGCTGTGACACACACATGGTAACATTAAGGCGTTATCTGAATTATCTAACCTTTTCTGATCTACGAAATCTTTCTAAAATCCAAACACTTACCACGCAGTTGTATTCTAGGCCAGCGATAGTATTTTGTTGTATCAGATTCTATTTTGCTCAAGTTAAAAACATTATCTGCACTTTGGGAAAAAAAAAATAGGTTAGAAAGTTAGAGTTAGAAAGAGACCAATATCGTCCATGTGTGATCTCCCCCTTATCTGAATATAATAGGTGAAACAAATAAAAGAAAGCAGACAATTAAGTAATGAATACAATGTTGGGAGTCAAAGGAAAAGGGTTTACTTAACAACTGATAAGTTCACTATTCACTATGTATGGTCTGAGGGGGTTTTAATTAATTTTTTTTTAAATAAAACTTTATTGTCGTTCTGTACAAAAATATAAAAGTACAAGCAGTAACTGTCAATTATGTGCGCTGTGATATAGACATACAATCATTCATATTTTCTTAATAAGCATTCGGATTTGAACAATGTTACGATGTCCATTGGATTCGTTCCGTACTTAAACTTACAAATTGTGTTTTTCCCCAGTAGTTCATTAATGTATTGAAATTGTTTTACATTGGGAAGGTGGAATCCTAAGATTACATCTTGTGTGGTTAATGACAGTGTATATCCATATTCAAAAAGGAAATAGTTTTCAACTTCTGACCATAAAGGTTTTTCATTTATACATTCAAAAAGAAGTGTTCTATATAGTCAACAGCATCACAGACAGCACACTTATTGTTTGTTGCTGTTCCATATTTGAATAAACTGACCCTGTGGGATAAATATTGTGTAAAATTTTTCCATTGTAAAGATCGCAATTTTGGTTCTTTTATCATTCGAAATGGGCCTCCCATATGGCTTTCCATGGGTTAGCTTGGAAGTCAAAATGTGGAAATCTTTTCTTCCAAGCACTTTGAGGAACGGGTTTGGTTTCCTTTTGTAATGTTAATATATTTCTAAAGAAACTTTTGTTTTGGACTGTCACGTCGTTACCAAGTAATTTGATTTGATGAACTTCATCAGAACGAAGTACTACTCTCCAGCTAGATGGAATAGCATTCACAAGAGCGTTGTACTCGAAGATTAAACCCGGGTAATTTTCTACAGTATTCTTAACATCATTCAGAGATATAACATTACCATAACAATCAATTACACCCTTGACATACACGATATTCTTGTTAATCCAATTACGGTAGAACAACATTTTCCCTTAATTTGTGTATTATGTACAAACTTGAAAGTTTGTACATAATACACAAATTGTTCCACAAGAGTTGTGATGTTATGTCTGTTACATTTTCTATTTCTTCCACTGGCTTTACCTTGTACCACACACAGATCATATTCTTGTAGAAATCAGGTAGCGACTGTATATAGCCTATAGGCTGTAATTGAGACATCTTGCAGTTACACTTAAAGATAGTTAGATTGGGTCCAAAGATATCCAAATAACTGAGCTGGATTTTTTCCAAATAGGAACAAGTGTATCAGGATAAAGTAATTTCTTAACCCATTTTAACATACAGGTTGCTTGAAAAATTTTCATGTCTATCATATTTAGACCACCCGCTGCATGTTCTTGAATAATGACATTAAGTTTCACTCTGTCTTTTTTCCATATAAATTTAAAGAACAGAGAGTTTACCTCATTGAGAAAAGTGTCTGGAGGTATTAGTGCGCTCAACATATAAGAAAGTTGAGATGCAACTAAACTTTTAAGAACCAATATTTTGCCCAAGATACTTAAATACCGAGGGAACCAAGAAGACAATATCTTTTTCATTTTACAAAATTTGTCGTTCCAGTTGTCTTCTAGTTTTCTTCACTACAATAACAGTTGATTACAGTGGCGTCGTGTGGCGTAATGGATAGAGCATCCGAGTCGAACCCGGCCTGCCCCCAGACATGCCTGAACATGCGCTCGGACGTTGTGCCCTTGGGAAAGTCACTTAAAGGACTTTCCCCGCTTGACTCATGTGTAAATGAGTATCTAGCTCATCTAGGGTTAGGGACGTCCCCCGGAAAAGAAAATGGAGGTCCCGTGTTTGGGGAGAGTCACACCCGGCGATCGTAAAAGAGCCCACCACACCTTTCGAAAAAGAGTAGGGGCATTCCCCGGTGTGCGATGGTCCAAACTTTTGAAAAGGTGATAGTTCACCTGTTATGTCAATCCTTCCACAAATGTGGTAAATCTTAATGAATGAATAGATAAATAAATAATTAAGAATATAAATAGATCACACCAACACGACAGACTGAAACCGTAATAAGACTCTCATGCTGTAAAACGCCACCCTGCAGTTCACATCATATCACCATTGTGTGAGAATGATAATGGCAGCGCGTACACCAGCGCCGACTAGCGGAAAGTGTGGCTAGTTCAGGACAAACTCGATCTTGAAGACTTACATGTATGAACCAGGGATGTTCAATTAATGTGCTATAAAAAATTCCCTGATCGCCTTATAGGTATTGTAAAGGACGGAAAGGAAGTTTTATTATTAATCAAAACTTGTTTAAAAATGCACGTCTCTATATATTAAGTCATGTGCTTGATTTCATCTCTGAAATCTAATCAGTTTTTCCTTTTTCGTTGCTTGAGTGGAGTAAGATACGCGTTGTTCTAATTAATGTTTCTGTGGAATCCTTTTCATAGAAATAGAGAAACAAAAATTAACACACGTCTTCGATTTTAAACGCATGTCAGGTTTCGTTTCTCTTAGTCTATGGGACTTAGTAGAGAAAACCCCTTAATCAGCACATGATGTGCTTAATGATGTCTCTGTATATCTACGAATAAACCAGTCTTATTATATGTTTAATGTTGGTGTAATATAGCGCATGTCAAATATGTGTGAGCAGATGTGTGAAGGTAGAGCACTCCCTTATCTTACTAAGAAATGGATATTGAGTAAGACTAAGGCTGTGCAAGGCAGTGCAAGATGGCACTGAGACTTGCTGCTTCCTTCATCATGTCCCTCAGTTATCTTGTAACTCAGTCAGTCAATGTGGATGTCTATTGGGAAACATATAAAATGAGTAACCGAGTGTGTTCAGCAAGACAGACTGGGATAAGGATAGAGAGGAGAGGACATGCAGAGTGACTGGGAATAAAGATCTTTTCCATCGGCCACGGCAACAACTGGAGTCTGTCTTCACTTTCCATCGGAGAACCTCTCTCTGCGATTCCTAACATTGGCACTGATAGACGCTTGTACACTTAGGTTCGTCATCACTATGTCTGTAGTGTATGGATGGCTACAGTAAAGCAATACACACGCGCTCTAATATTCGCTGTCTCTTGCAATATGTGCGTAATCTCACTGATCTTAGGTGCACGTGGGCGTTATTTCAGTAGACCTATGTGTACGTGAGCGAATGTTTTTTTTTGCTTGGGAAGATGTATGATAATAATATTTACAAAACGGTAGAAATGCTATTAAATGCACGCACAATTTATAGCGTTTACAAGTTTACTGACACTGAATCAATAACGGCTATTACTTACGTGTCGTATCACAAATCAATATTTCCAACTTGAGGTGTTGAAACTTAAGTCGAAAGCCATCGTCCAATAATACTCGCAAAAAAAGTGATGCCGGACTTAAAACAGTTCTTAGCTTCACAAATGAAGCGCTCAGACAGAACAAGTTTGATTATACATGACAAACGTAGCCATGCACGTGCATGTGAGGAAAATATAATATTACGTCGAAAGGTAGTCAGACAGACCAGTAGACCAATACAATCACAGATCTTTCGAATACCCTTCCAAAGTATAGTAGTCGCAAAAAATGCAGTGGGCGGTAAAGGTCAAACAGTGCTCGGTGTTACATATGCAATGCCCAGGCTCCACAAGTTTGATTTATCAGTGTATCTACGGAGTTACAATATTACGTTGAAAATTAGTTAGATCAGTTGACCAGTAAATTGATTGATAAAGAATTATAAGTACCGTACTGATACTTAACAAATCAAACGATGCCTACGTACCATACATGAATAACTTGAACCCGCTCTGGAGAGGTTTTACTAATTTGTAAGCTGAATGTTTTTCTCACAATTCAACATATTCATGGTGCTTTGTACATCTCGATTCGGATGGTGTATGGCCACGTAAATATGACCCCTTTATCAGACTATCATATTACTTAAATCATCATGACATGAACCATTGAATAGGAATACAATCACTACCAGTGACACATTCATTGCACAATTATGAACTCGTGATATGTTTTTTAAATCTCATACTATAAACATACAGTATTCTGCTTAAATGCAACAGTTACTCGAATGTATAAATAGTTATATATTTGATACTTTACACATTATGAAGTTGTTTGACATATTTACAAAAGACCTGCGTATGTCAGCACGGTAACCTCTCAACATTGCAGGATTTCTGTCGTGTTGTTTTGGGTAAGATCCTAATAAAACGGGGGGTGCAGGGGAATATAAACCGTGCTGTAAATCAATCATAATCGTGTTACTCGCAAGACATTGTAGTATTTGCAATAAACTTCTGATTTCACATAGAATCATTAGCAAATGCGGAAAATTTCATAGAATTAACATAATATTGTTCGATGATACCATGTGTCTATGGCAGAAGACAACAACATTGCATCATCTCGCACAAATGCTAAAGAAATAATTAAAAATCAGAAAAAATTGTTTACCTCGATTAGCCACAAAGTCAACACATCTTAAAGGCCAGAGGTCATAATTTTGTCAAACCACTGCTTTATATCATCAATTCCAGTTTCATCCAAACCTTCACCATTGGGGCATGCCTGTTCACAGTTCTGTGTACCTACGCTAATTAAAGTCTTGGGATCTTCTTCTTTCTTAGAGCTGGTTTTACCTGCAGTTTCAACTTCTCTGATATGATATTGAGGTACGTGAAATACATACGGCGACCGTTCATACGGTTTAATTGTCTCGGGCCTGGTCTGGCACATGCAGGAAGCTGCTTCTCTTTCCGGACCATTTCTGTAATCTTCCTGATCATCAGCTTGGGTGTTCTGACTGGTGGTAGTTTGATGAAAAAATACATCGTTTTCAACTTTGCCAGCCGCCATGTTGTTTACCTAACCAAGTGAGGCATTAGTGTCATCAGGTAGTTTCCCGAGAAATGCACAATACACAGCTAACGCCACACCACAGAGGGCAGCTATCGTTCAAACTACTGATCCAGTCACCACCCAGTCTGATGCCATGGCAACGGTTTGAGCAGAGGACGTCTCTGCCATGGGTATAGAGTGAGCGATATACCCTTCTTTCAAGTCTGTCATCTTATTGTATGCTCTAGTTGCTGACCAGACACTTTTAGAAACGTTTAGTGATATTTCATATATCTCAGTCTGCTGAAGTTTCGGTTCCTCACTCCGTGCTTCTGAACTACTGAATGCAAGTGGCAGCAAGGGCGAAGTTGTGACGTCAGACGGAAGACGGTCTTGACGTTCTTTGGGACAAGAGCTATTGGGATCACAGATCTCGCTTTGGTAGATTTTACTATTTTTTCCTGTCGGATCCCGGACTGCATAACATCCTGAGATGTATTCATTTAGCCTGTGGAACTCTACGTTCCTTACAATAGGAGGTGTTTCGCAGCGGAGCAAAGACTGATTGTTATACATAGCGAATGCAATCTTGTTTCCCCTGAGGAAATCTACACATCTTGGTGATGTTTCATTTCGGCACGTTTCCGAAAATATGGCGATATCAATGGCCCAAGCTATGTTGCAGTCACAGTGAAAAGGGTTACCCGTTACGATAGGTTTGTATACAATATTGTATCCATTTGGTACATACGCGTTTTACCCTAGATCACACGAAGACAATGTCTTTAGCTTATTGTAAGAAATGTCCACCCTTTTCAAGTTGGGTAGGAAGTACTTCACAGGATAGAGGCTGACACAGAAGAGCTGATTATTTGACAAATCCAAATCAACTAACTTTGGCATGTTCTTCAGACAGTACCATGGGAAGTAAGTTAATCTGTTGTTCCTTAAGTTCATCTTCTTCAAATAGGGCAGGGTCAAGCAGGGAAACGTGTTTAAGGAGTTATTTGGAAGATTAATCTCGACCAATTTCCAATACAAATATTTGGGAGCACTCTTTAAACCTTTATTACCACAGTATAGTCGAGGCATGTTGCACAAATCTTTAAGCTGACATCCTCCAATTAGCAGTGTGGTAATTCCTGGGGTCTGCTGGTATTACTAATGGACAGAACTAAGCACCGAAAGATACATATTTGACACGACTTTGCAAGGTTAGTTAAAAGTTAACACAAATAAGCAGATAGTTTCTCTTAAAAGAGATCATCTATGAAGCTTACTATACATGGTCTATTCGTAAAACAAATGGCAGTTACGTTTCTCTGTTTTGAAAACATACATAAAACCACTTTCTTGGAATTTACCATGGGTAGCATTAGGCTTCGACGACCGAAACTTTTTTTTTACACATCTGCTGTTTTCGTAGTAAAGTATAGAGCGTCAATTACGTTTTACTTTGATGATTAACATACCTTACAACAGTACGAACCCGGGCCTGTGAGAAAGAAGCGCCTGATGATGTGCTACATGGTGTGTGATGATGCACGCATGCGCAGGCGAGAAAAAACAAGGAAGCTTGATTGTCTACATGCCTCTGCTTGAGATTGCGCGAGAGATGTTTGATTACTGCTATGGCAATCTCTTCTCACGTGACTTTTCTCTCAGATATGATTAAGTCAAAAGTTCATGTTTCATCTTATACGACTCGAAGCTGATTTTTGTAGTCGTTAATTATGCAGATAATTTACCAAAATTGATTTTACACTGGCAACTTTGGAACTTGCTTTCTGAAAAAGACATGTACTGTATAGCTACCAAAATTGCTTTTCTTATTTTTCTTGTTTTTCCTTCTACAAAATGATTTTTTTCTGTCAGCAAGAAATATCATCCTGTATACAAGATTATCGGTTTTAAGTACAAACAAGAATCCCTGTTTAAACACAAGCAAGAATTGCATTTTTTTTCTTAACCAGTAGAATAAAATTGTGTGTGTGTGTGCCTGTGTGTGTGCAATTACAGTAGACCATGCAATCTATTCGCACATGAAATATCGCTCCAACTGGTAATATATTGATATTCTTATATGGTATTGTTTGCTGCCATCAGTTTGTCATATTTCGTCATCATTTCCATTTATCTTAGAGCTACAGTGCATCAATAAACATTCGTAGTGATGCGGTTCATTAAACCTCTGTACGGGACTGTATTGTTGTACCTAAGCCAACTGAACTAGGACATTTGGAACCTACCAAGATAAACCTTGAGGGGAGAAATAGTTGGCATCCGACAGCCAAATTCGGCTGTTGTTGTTTCCCATGGATACTTAGACTTCCAACTTAGTTGCACTGGAGACCAATTTGTCATCACAATCAACGCGGATGCATATCCGGAAATAAGGCTCGGACCCTAAGCTTACTTATGTTTTGGTATATAATTATGTTTAGTGGTGGCACTAATATCGGTTTTAAAACTTGAGTGCGTCGTCACCATGTACGTGATTTTAAAGAGAAGAACATAAAAAGTGATTTCACCTATCGTGTGTGGGTAGCTACCGTAGACTAATCTACGTGTGCTCTGATATTTACTCTGCCTGGCAATACGTGAGTAACCTTATTGGTCGTACGTACGTGCAGCGGTGCATGATTTCAGCCTGAGGACATGTAGAATGGTAATTTTAATATACTGAAGGAAAAAGAAGCTATGCAATGTATTATAGTATAGGGTATCTTTGTTGGAGTTACTTTTAGAGCAAATGGGAGACACTCAAATGATGTGGGACCTTAATTTTTTCTATTATCGCGAGACAGCTAGCCGAATGTTAGCACATTGGAACATTTTCGGGAAATTGGGAAAAATACTTTTGTGCTAATAGTCCACACTGTGAAGAGATTTTTTTTTCTTCTTCATAACAGCAATTTTTTAACCGTTACGGGAAACAATTCTTCTTCTCGTGTCACCACTGGCACTTGTCTGCTATACACTCCCCCTCCAATATTCGGCAACCGCACTTCCTATTCCTGCGGGAAACAATGATTTTTATGATTGTTCCAAATCAGCTAAGCAAAATGCATACACAATCTTAGTCAGACCCCATTTGGACAATGCAAGTGACCCACAAAGACAATAACAATAAAATGCAGTTCAATAAATAGCGACTAGATTCGTCTCGAACACTCACGGAAGTCCTAACACTCACCAGAGTGCCACTTAAAGCTAGTCTCCTACCTGACATGGGACACACTTAAAACATAGAAGAATAACTAATTATTTTATTATGTCATGTCTAAAATAGTTTTAACTATTAAAATAGTTTTAACTAAAATTCCTGTATATAATGTAAAAATGAATGTCAACCTCTAAATCTAGTAAGTATTAATTTTGTAAGTTAAATGCAATGATCATGCTTTTTACCCCAGGGTTAGCCCTTTGACATAGCTTTGGCTAGTTGGGCAACCCTGGCATGTAAATTCTGTACATTGTACATGCATGCCGAATTAATAATACATACATAAATAAATAAATAAATAAACAGCTTACACTACCAAAAATGTTTTTTTTCTTATTTTTCTTGTTTTCTTGTTTTTTCTTGAGGAGAGATAAGATTTTCTTATATAAAGAAAGTTCGTGAAAAATCCAGAAACACCCAGCAAAATCTATGTATGTTAATCCTTGCATGAGGAGTTTTATTCTTGTTTTTCTTAAGTGAAGAACGTAGTTTTACCATAAAGCTCACCTACAAGAATCTTCTAGAAATTTAAGTAAAACTTTCTTTTTCAGTCTTCACACAAGATTCATTTTTTGTTTGGTCGAATGGAGTATTTATAGAATCTACCCATAAGATTTTTTTTCTTGCCATGGGCCCATTTTTTAATCTTAAATTTGATTTCGCTAAGAAGAGTATTCTTGAATTTTCTTGATGTTTCTATGTAAAAAGTCTGGGATATGAAATTCTTGTCTATGTTGGTAATATTTAAGAAGATACAAGAATTAGATTCTTCATTACCTTAACCAAATACTTTTAAGAAAAACAAGACAATCTAGAAATTCTGAAACAAGTCACTATCATAAAATTCCTCCAAGGTCTTGGTTTCTTTGTTCAGAAAGTTTAAGAAAGATGATTCTTGTTTTTCTTGGTGATGTATAAGAAGATACAAGAATATGTCTCTTAACTTAACTTGACTAATACTAATAAAAAAATGGAAGAAAAACAAGAAATTCCAAAAAAAGCTATCACTAGCATAAGATTCTTGAATGTTCTTGTGATCTTTATTGAGAAGGTCCAGAAAAGATGATTCTTGTTTTACTCAGTGAAGAATTTTCAGATGCATGTAGTTTTTCTTGTGCTAACTTCTTGGTAAACACTGTTTAAAAAGTTACTGAGTTTGAATATCAATAGATGGAAAAAGCCAAATGAAATCAGAATGATATTCTTTTTCTAAATATCAAACGGTTTAAGAAATTATTTCTAGAAACAAGAATTTTGCTAAGAATGATGGGAAATTACTCCCATCATCCTTTGCTCCAAAATTTGAATTCAGCCGGTTGGTAACTTCTGTCCTGAGACATATCTGTCTGATGTGCGTTAGATATTACAATATTTAGGGCCAAGATGTGGAAGGTTTTGTAAGGACACTTTTGTGTATCATGTGGGACCCTGTAGACAACATGGATAACATTTTTGAAGTTCCAAAATGCTACCCAAGCCAAGACGAAGCTACAAGTCTGCCCCAGAGACGTTAGCCACCTTGGAAATTATTACAAATGTCTAACTAATATGCTCAGTCTTATTCTTGTGGTTGAATGATAAAGCCAACTAGTTATTGCAACTTCTGTAACTTGAGTACACGAATACCTGCAACATATTTTCAAGAAAAGGAAAACACATTAATAATAATAACTTTATGCTGATACACAATATCTTTACAGTGGGGGGGGGGGGGCGATATAGGTCCTAATTGACAATCATTCACCATAAAGTCAGACTTTGCAAAGAGATTGTCCTGTGTGTTGTTCTAGGCTAAGAAACCAGTTGTACAAAAGATGATGCCCCATCTCATGTTTAGAATGGTATTTGAATGTTGGACAAGGAGGATTAGAATGACATTATCAGTAACAATATTCGCATGAACAGTATCAGGGGGGAGGGGGGTGATGTAGGGATTAACAATCATTCATATAGTCTTTGTGTTTTTCTTCTAGGGTTAGAAATATGCTGGACCAGAGACGATATCCCCGTATCCGGTTTGGAAAAGCTTCCAACAATGATCAAACAATAGTGCTCACGGTCAAAAGATCGATTTGGCTCATATTTTGCACAGAGATAGAATTTGGCCCACAACCCCTGAAAATAGCTTTCTTTCCGCTCAACACCCATCGTTGCCATGGCAACAGCCCAATCGAGTTTTGGGGCCATTTTGACAGATTTTTGTATGGCGACATCATGGAAATTGGCAAAGTTTAGAGCACTCTCACTGCCAAATGCTTTAATGAAGCGCAAAACTCAATAGGATACTTTAAGACCAATGCTTGAACTTTTAGAAAATGGTGTCAAGTTGATGTACAGATAGATTAAGGCACTTGGGCATCCTCAAAACAATATGATGTTTTAAGGCTACAAAAACTGTAATTTTTGCTGAACTTTGAGACGCTATAAGCCTCAAAGTGCATAATATTTTCGCCTGAAATTTACAAGACACATAGATACATCAAATAGCTACTAAATGAATGCTTGCAAAGTTTGGGTTCTTGTTTTAATAGTCTGTGGTTGCTACCAGAAGTAGGTCATTTTTCGTGATTTCATTAAAAATGGGATTTTTCCCAACTTTGAAATACAATATCTGACAAACTAAGATGTTTCTGTAGTTCATTTTCCTGTCAAAGGTAGTTGTTGTCTATAAAATATATGCTAGCAAAGGTTTAGATGTTTCTCCTTGCCGTGAACTTGTCCCCGAAAGTAGGTCATTTTTACACTTGTCCTCAAATTTGGTTTTTTGGCTGTCTTTCAGCAGATGAAAATACCAAAGTGAGATTTTATTCCGGCTCATTTTTTTATCAGATGTTAACCTTATTGTTGTCTATCAAATGAAAGGTTTCAAAGCCTTGGTTCTTGTTTCATCGATGTATGACAGTAGGTCATTCTTTGCACTTGCTTAAAAAATGGGATTTCTGACTTTCTTTGAGCTGATGAAAATGCCAAAGTGAGATTTTACGCTTAACTTTGTAAAAAAAAAAGATCCTGATTACGAATGTTGTGCTACCCAATGAAGAAAGCTTGAAGGTTTGTTTAATCGACCGAGAAGAGACTAATAATCCACAAGAATGTATAGGGCTTGATTAATAATGTCATGTTATATAATTGAACTTGTAGCTTCTGGACAAAACAACAACAGAGTACGCAAGGAGACACACGGACACGCACAAATGCACCTAGAGAGGATGTTCTAGGTATCTTTCTTTTAATATTTTGCCTCAGTGTTACACCAATAAACGTTGCGCTTCAAAGAAGCATATTTCAAAAATAAGGGTAATGGATTTGTTTTATTAGTAAAACGCCTAAAAAAATATGTCGTATGAAAGTTCTGTACATTCATAGGTATAGCTGTTTTTGAAATGTAAAAAAATTCAAATTTTTAAACTTTGTGACCCTTTTTTTTAGTTTCAAAATTACCGTTTTATGAGCGAATTAATTTGAAGATTTTAAGATTGGTTGATAGGTTAATGCAGTATTTGTGATTTTATATATCGGGTAGCATATTGAAACAATCTTGGCGGTCCTTCGTTAGAAACACAATATATACAAACCATATCTATATACACAAAGAAAATGAGTCATGCATTGATTACCAGGCAGAAAGAAAAAAAAAACATTGTATTTTTGGTCTAGTTTAGTTGGGATGAGATGTATTGCTTATGATCAAGGATCATCAGAATTATCTGATATCTTGGCAATTTATGCTGTCTCTGATCATTCTAGTTGAAATAGCCTCGCGTCGAAAGCAAAATATGATTTGCTGAACAATATTGTTTTTCTGACTGACGCATTATCGACGATGACTATATCAACTCATGATATCTTGACATATGCTGTTTTTCCCTGGCATATGTATATGTATGCATAAATGTACACAATACACTTAACGGCTTTTGTGTGAAGAAAAGTGATTACGTTATTATATAATATGTCTCGATTGTTCAAAGTGTGACCTTTGCAACACATCAGATATGGTGAGCTTTAATCTTTATTTTCTGTTAACTTCGGTAATCAAGAATGCAGATTTGTCCGGGCCACGAGCCTAGCTTAGATCGACGAGCGCCTTGTCTGGTGTAGGACGTGTTGTTGCTGTCCACAGACCTGACAAGCGGCATCATGCCGGGAGGGCAGCAGCAGTCGCAGACTAACGCTGGAGGTAGCACACTTTTGTCTGTTTTCTCCCTCCATTATTTCCTAAACTATAGAAATGTCGCACTGTTGTTAGCCTTTAATGGATCTAAAGTAGTTAAAGCTAAGCAATAGTCTGGATGTTTCCATAATAACAATTATTTAATTTCGTAAGTAAGTATTCAGTGTAAGTTACAACCCTTAAAAACAAGTCGCAAAATCCTTTTCTTCATTTGCGTGTTCACTCTATGTTGATGTCGATCGAGAGCTTTTATCTCTGTTGTCCCTAGACTACTTACACTGCTGAATTATTCTGTAGTCATGACAAAATGGCGGACTGGTTTCTGTTAACTCAATCTGTGCTTAAGAAACATGTAAACAAATCACGACGTATGGACAAAAAACAACAGCACTATAAGTGAGAAATTTGCCCAGGTCCAATTGTGCACGTCATTTAATTCCTTTGTAATTTTCTTTCTAAAAATTGCAAAGATTAAAAAAGGCAATTACTGAAGACGAGTGTTTGCTAAAACACAATTTTTTCGTCATTGACTTCCTCGACATATGCTTTCAATTTTCAGTTCCGTTAAAGTTAGAACATAACTAATCTGGGCTTAGTCCTTAGAATGGTTTTCTTTTTTTCAGATATTATTTCTTGTAAATTTGGAGAATATTGATATCAATGTTTCATATTTTATCCAGGCACCAGGCCCACGAAGCAACCTCAGACTGATTGGAAGTCACGTGCGGACGCCGCTGCGAACATACCCAACCCTTTGTACGTCACCAGAGCAGGTAAAATGTTTTCTAGAAATTGATGTGGAATTGATTTAATTATCAGACACTCTGTCTTCATCATTCTCACTAACTCCATTTTTTGTTCTATTGTTATTGTAAACAATTAACTAAAGATTGGTTTTCTTAAAATGAACTGTTCCTATATCTAAGACTCTGTGACGTCACTTCATGTGATCGAGGTATATGGCACACTAGGCAATGACGTATTAACGTCCAACCTGCATCGATTATAAATGCGTTATCGTTATATGAGAAGAACTTGAACATTAAAGAAAAGCATTTTATGAGGCTTGGAAACTGGAAATATTCAAATATCAAAAGTACTCAAAAGCGGCACAAAAATAAGCTACATGGTGATCTTTTAGTTTCACACACCTAGTGTAAATAGACCGATACCATAGCCCCGCCCACTTCCGTCAAAACGTAGAAATGCAAAATTAAAACATAAAAATGCAAATATTTGACGAACATGCTGTCCCTCTCGTATTTGTCGAACCGCTAATCGTGATGGACAGTCAGTCTATTAGGGCTTGGACTTTCTATCAGTTCTCACCACACAACGAAATCGTATCTTTGCTCCTTTCATATGTCGATATGTAATGGTATAGTGTTATTGAAACTTATGTGTAGGAATGGCTAGAAATTTGAGTTTTATTATTCAAGCTTCAAGCCTTTACTCAAAACTTACAGTTCCCTCGCATTCAAACAGATGTAAACTACGACGCGGACGCCAAAAGAAAGACTAAGTGTCGCAGAGTCATCAAGAAGTTGTTGCAAAATGTTTGGCTTGTGTTGGGTCTGGCAGTAATCATCATGTTGCCCTATTTGACAGGTAAACCTTTTAATCCTACTTATTGAATAAAGTTGAATAGAAACTCCCGAAAATAATTTAATCAGTTTGGTAGACCATAGGACATTGTTGTTTTCTTTTTACACAACCAGTCACTTCTCACCTGCTGACGTTTCGGTGTCTGTTAGAAAAGAAAACTCCAATATCCTTGAATAATAAATGCTTTTATTGGGGAATATCTACATTCGTCTTATCCACCTCTATTGCTTTGGAACATAGCTAAAGTCATCAGTATTTCTGAGGAGGTGGCCGAACTGTCTGGAGAGATGGCCGAACTGTCTGGAGAGATGGCCAAATTGAACAGGTGGAATGATCTCCAACGTAAGTGCAACTTCCTAATATGAAATATCAAATTTGTATATGGAAAACTTGCCATGTAATTGAATTCCTCATGTGTAACGAAGTATCTTGCTGTTATATCAATTATGATCGAATAATTTTCAATTTTGAATTGTGAAAATCCATGGCTTTAAGCAGAATCTAACTTTTTTTTTTTCTTTCTGTCATGTTGTATAGGGCATCAGAGGGAAAAGGAAGCCATAGGACCAGTTCGTCCTAGCTTCACTGTGCCTCCAGGTAAATTAGGACCATTGACGACTGTTGGTCCTCCAGGAGAAAGGGGAGTCAAGGGGCCAGCTAGCTCTGTTTCCCCTGGACCTCCAGGAGAAAAGGGTCCAGTGGGGCCAGCTGGTCCTGCATCTGTCGGACCTCCTGGACCTCCGGGAGAAAAGGGAGCCATGGGACCGGCTGGCCCTCCGGGGCAAAATGGAGTCATGGGGCCAGCTGGTCCTGCATCTGTCGGACCTCCGGGAGAAAAGGGAGCCATGGGGCGGGCTGGCCCTCCAGGACAAAATGGAGTCAATGGACCAGCTGGTCCTGGGTTTACCGGACCCCCTGAACCTCCGGGAGAAAGGGGAGCCATGGGGCCCCGTGGACCTCCGGGACCTCCGGGACCTCCGGGACCTCCGGGACCAGCCGGTCTTGCAGCACCAGGACTAATGGGTCCTCCAGGGCCGCCTGGTTTGCCAGGAAGCTCAGTTTGTCCTGCCGGCCGTTCCAAAGCCAACGGAGGTGAGGCATCACCCTTAGTTCCTAGGTATTTTAATAAATGGTTTGTACTGGGAATTCATGGGATTGGCGGATAATTTTCATATGCCCACTCTGTTTTATCAATGTAAAACATATTTTCTTTTAGGATCCTGTCCCGAACGTTATGCGATGTTTCGTGGAATCTGCTACAAAGTGTTCAAAATACCCATGATCTTCCACGATGCGACTGAGACCTGTCACAAAGACGGCGGCACCCTCGCCATGCCCCGAGACGCTGAGAGCAATGCCTTCTTATCATCTCTCAAGCAGCCCATGTTTGCTCATCTGATTGGCCTGCATCAGCGTGAAGAAGGAAAGTTTGAGTGGATGGATGGTTCGCCACTTGAGAAGTACAAATTGTGGTTTCCGTCACACCCAGAAAAACTTTTTTGGGAAAAAGATTGCGTCGTTCTCTTTGCAAAAAAAATGGTTAAACTGGGAATGCCGATCCGCAGTAAGCTTCTTCTGCCAGGTTGCTCCAGGTACTTAAAAAACGCAATTTATCGTCATCACTCCAAAATAATATCATTTGGACTCTTTTTCTTAGAAAACTGGAAAAAAGTTTTGTTTTGGAGTTTAAACGGGGTGCAAAATATACCATTTTTTGTTCTCATTAGTTCGTCAACTCAAGCCATTAGAGACAAGTCAATTGTTACGAGATGAGAGTCTGGTACAGAAAAATCCATGCCTTTGCCATGACCGCGTAAAGCATGAACTAACTTTAAAAATTTAAGTTGTATGATTAAAGTTACTGACTTTTATACAATCAAAAATTTACTGTAGAAATTTGCAATGCAGCAACTTACGAAATGTACTTATAAAATCATAATCAAACACTAACATTCGTGCAGAAGAATTTCCATAATTTTTCAATGTTCTCTTACTTTTAATCAGATAAGACACTGTATCTCATTCTTGGAAATGACTGTGATATGTTCAATGATGTTTACCTGTAAATTTAGGGGCAATCGATCCAATGTATTTTGGTTCTGGCTAGCAAGCATCGAATAGTAGCATGCTTCTTGTTTACAAAGAAAGGAGAGAAGATTTCCTTGTTTGTATTAGTACGCGCAGTATTTGCAATGTGATGTACAGTGTGACAGAAAGCAGTTGATAAGTACAAAGAAATTAGTGATTCAATTCATAAAGCCAAGATGATAATACTCTTCTGCAGTGTCAACATTTTTAACTTTGTATGAGATTGTCTAGTGAAATATTAACTCGATGTGATATCCAGACGCGAGGTCTGTGCATGTAAAATACATTTTTAAAAACTCCTTCGGAGATGTGAATTAAGGCGATAGTCGAAAAAAATATGTGGAGTGAGAACATCTTGCAAGAAAAATAATAAACTGGAGTTCAATATGATTAATATGTATACTGTATGCAAAGTCATTAGATTGCGGTAAAAAATAAATTGACAAATTGTTAGTGAAACTGTCTTGACATCTGATACTAAGTCTCTTTGCAGAATCACATTCTTCTTAAATGAAAACATAAACAAAATACAAACAAAGCATTGTTTCTGAAGAATTTAGACTTCATTTAAAGATGATGGAACCTTTATTTTTGCACGTAACTCTCTAGAGATTAAAGGACAATGACTAGACATTTTATGTTTGTCGAGGAAGAAAACATGATGGCTTGCTTAACCCAGGAGGCAGAAACAAAAGATCAACATTGGCGTCGTGTGGCGTAACGCCACGAGATTCGACTTAGCCCATTTGCATACGCTTTGGGTCATTTATCAGAGCCGTTTTTCATGTATTTGTTAACGATAACATAATGTTGCTTTCCTTACTCTAACATTTAATAAAAGGGTTTTATCAATTGACAACATGCATGTGAAAACTTTGCTAGAATGTCGAACTTTCTACATTGCTATTTTGTGGCATTAAAGAGACTGACACACGGTTTGGAACGGAAAGTTTATTCAGCTATGAGGGAAATAAATTATACAATATACTAGAGAAAAGAAGCACACAATAAAACGCGCAACTTTGATAAAACGAATTAAAATGAAATATGCATACGCTTTCGGTCCAGTCGTCAATAAATCCATCTATATTAAGGTTCGACCACTCCACACTCTCTAGTATTACTTTTGTGTTGTATATATTGTAAGCATTGGCTGTATATGATCTACTATATAGTTAATGTTAACCTGTTGTTTACAGTTATACAGTGATACAGAGATGACCTGTAAATATGAGAATATGCTGTTTTATCAACCCATTTACTGATAACTGTTAATAAAGTGGTGAATGCTATCGGTTATTTATATTGCTTTAGTCCTCAGAATACATATTGTGGCAAGTTATGATGGGTGGATGATGTACGTGGACTTCGACGAAAATATACATAATAAACTTTACACTAAAAATAACAAATATTAAAAGTTAATATGCATACGCTTTCGTTCCAGTCGTCACTAAATTCATCTGTGTAAAGGTTCGACCACTCCACAATTTCTAGTATTACTTTTGTTTTGTATATATTGTAAGCATTGGCTGTATATGATCTGCTATATAGTTAATGTGAACCTGTTGTTTATAGTGATACAGAGATGACCAGTAAATATGAGAATATGCTGTTATATCAACCTACTTACTGATAACTGTTAACAAAGTGGTGAATGCTATCGGTTATTCATATTGCTTTAGTCCTAAGAATACATATTGTGGCAAGTTATGATGGGTGGCTGATGTACGTGGACTTCGACGAAAATATACATAATAAACTTTGCACTAAAAATAACAAATATTAAAAGTAAACATCTTAGATATCCGTAATCCTTATCAGGTGCAAACTACGAGCTTCTCAACCATTAAACAATTAAACCACACAATGCTTTGGCTGCATGTACGAAGCGTTTTGTCCTCTACGTCAGATTCCATATTATTGTGATGTGTTGCATTAAATGGCTATGTGTAACAATATGTCGTGAAAGGTATGCTACATGTGATGGTAATTATCAGCAAGACGTCATGAATATTATCTATGACGTCAAGATAGCTATGGCTGTCTTTATCAATGACGTCAAGACAGCTGTGGAGATGGTTATGATTGGCTATGACGTCATGATGGGTTGGAATGGTTGAAAAGCAGGTATGCCTGAGAGCTACAAATGGGCAACATGGTGACGTAGTGTCAGACTAGTGTCGTCATGGAGTAACCGTGTCGCCTACTAGTTATTCACATCTAGATCACATAGTAGAATAATGACAACATAAAGATAATTTTATGCTTTTATCGATATATGTCATGTCATTTTTTCGTAAATCAAAAACAAAAATTGAGCCCCGGATTGAAGTTAATGGAGATTATACTAGGGCTTCAATCAAAACTTAAAATTAACATTCCAAGCACAATGCTGGGCACTGCACGCTACTGAATTTTAAAAAAAAAGTTAACCTTTGCTTTTTTGTGTTTCTGTGGGTGTTTGTGGCTGAACAGCGTAACGTAACTCAGGTAGCTACAGAAAGATTGTTAAATCATTTGCTGGATTTTGTCGAATGGAAAAGTGTATTTTATTTGGGGTTCCCTGACAGCTTTGATATATAAGAAATCGTTCCTATTCTTCAGCACGTCCAAGAGCATATCTTGAAAAGTTCATATTTTAAAGACGTATCACATTACATACAGCCCCCTTAAAACTTATATATCGGTGCCCAACATTGGGTTGCAGTTGCCGTAACATTGACCGAAGTTAATGTCCACTTTCTTCCAACCATGGTATATTTCATTAAACAATTGAAAGATTTGAGATCATGGTAAGATCATGAGAAAAACAATGATAAAAATCAAAAGAAGACATTATAGATCGATGAAAGACTTTAAAGACTATATAAGATCATTGAAAGGCACTAAAGGTTATTTAAAGGTTATTGAGAGATAATTTGAAGACTTTTGCGATAGTCATTTAGGATTATTTTAAACATAGGGTATTCGTTAATCAATTAAGGTTATTGAAATATCATTGTTCGCTTTATTTAAGACTCGATAAAACAAGAAATTGACTCCCAGACAGAGCTCTGCCGAAGAAAAAAAGGTTCTTGGCTTTTGTCCTTTAATACAAGTGTGCAATGATTTTAATAGCATTTTTTTCAATTTTTTTTCTACATGAATATTTTCAGACAGGATGGAAAGGAGAAGAAGAAGAATTTCCTTTCAGTGTGCTTATGATTATATTTAAAGGATAATTGATCAAGTTGGACGATGATAGAAGAAATTGTGAATTGAATTATTTGAGCTTGTTATTTTATAATGTATAAGATCATATTCAATATTCATTCCATTTCTAAGTAACGACAGTTGTGATAAGCTTTTGTTGGGACATGTGTGTCTACAGATGTGACATGCTATCTTCCTTTTTTGTTTCTTAATGATTTCGTGAAACATGTTAAGGATGTAACTAGCAACCTGGAAATGGAACAGAATATGAACATGACTTTTAAATTCTGAAAGAAAGTCTGGATAACACGAGCTCTAGGTCCTCGCGGTTCCGGTGTATTCCAACCAGCGTCAGTTGCAGACATCAGCCTGAAGGAAAGCAGAAAAGCAGCATAATTGAATTGTTACCATGGCAACAGGAAAGTGAAAAGGCAAAACATCAGTGTAAATGATCTATGGACATTATCATTAATATTTATATACTTAGATTGATATGCATCCTGACTTGTAATCTCAACATAGTCGTTTTTTTTTTTTCAATCAAAAGAGGGAGCTAGTCTGCTGGAAGGATAATCCGAACACAAACTAACAGATTTCTATGGCAACGGAAACTGGAAAGGACAAAGCGTTAATGTAAGGAATCAAAGGAAATGTCATTTATCTATCTATCTATCTATTTATCTTTCTATCTATCTATCTATCTATCTATCTATCTATCTATCTATTTATCTATCTATCTATCTATCTATCTATCTATCTATCTATCTATCTATCTATCTATCTATCTATCTATCTATCTATCTATCTATCTATCTATCTATCTATCTATCTATCCATCTATTTATTTATTTTGATTTGCCAGATTTGTGAAAGGTTTGACATAACAAGTGACTATCACTTTTTCAAGATGTCAACCCAGAACAGACTGTAAGGTTTGGACCATCGCACACCGGGGCATGCCCCTACTCTTTTTTGAAAGGTGTGGTGGGTTCTTTTACGTGCGCGGGGTGTGGCTCTCTCCAAATACGGGACCTCCATTTAACGTTCTATCCGAGGGACGTCCATAACCCTAGATGAGTTAGGTACTCATTTACACCTGAGTGAAGTGTAGAAATTCGTGTTAAGTGCCTTTCCCAAGGGCACAACGTCCGGGCACAAGTTTGAACATGTCTCTGGGTACAACCCGGGATTAGATCCCGGATCCCATTGTTTGACAGCCGTGCGCTCTACCACTAGCGCCACACGCCACCAAATTATAACTATGTCACAATTATCGAATCTTATAAGGATTACATTGATCTTCTGAATTCTGTCACTCACTTTCATCATTTGTTTTCCAAATAGCCAATACCTACTCCGTTCACTCGAAAATATGTGTCTTCGTTAATCAAAACATTGAATACATATCTACTTTTATATAAGGTACATTTAAATACGAAATGTTAGCACAGAAATGACGCCGTTTACCCCATCGCAACATTGTGATGTCGATCCATTGAAATTCAAAGCAGCAAGTTAGTCGGGCCCCATCCCCATCCCTACTTTCCTGTCATTTTTTTGTAATTTCTTGCATTGTGGTCAGGAGTACATTGCCTAACAATTTTTGTCTAGAAATGATTTTTGACAGAAATTTTGCCACAAAGACTACAAACCTTACAAATATAATTGTTGATCGTTTACCCTATCACGGAGGGGGGGGCTTTTCAGGAACGCGCCAACTTTGTTGTCGCATAACTCCTGAACGGCTTATGCTAGAGCCGTAAAATTGAAGACTTTTCCTAAAATTCTGTTATCAACAATTTCATATTAATAACATAAGTTGATAATTTAGGTTGCCTTTGTAACGGGTTTCTGGCAGACATTCTTTACAGAATTCACAATTTTTTGGTTTTAACAGTGAAATTTTCAGGTTTTCTTGCTTAACCTGACATATTTTTTACTTTTAATACATTTTTTGTAATTTCGTGTAGCCTTTATGGTTTTATATGAATATGATGCTTTAAGGACGACTACAGTCGAATAAATGAAATCAGATCAAGGACGACATAGGTCAACATTTTAGATGACATATCATCAGCTTAGGTACAAACAGTCAATCTTCTTTGGGGTTATTTACTGAAGGATTTTAAATTCAAGATGGTGGACCCAAGATGGCGTATAGCTACAAGATAAAAGTGGCTATAAGTGCCCGCGCCAGCTTTGACATCGTATAACTGCCAAACGACGTATGCTAGGACTACCATACTCGGTGACTTTTCCTAAAGTTTAATTGACAACAATTCAATAATCATGTTATCAGTTGATCATTTTTCGTGTTGTCATGGCAACGGGTTTCTTACAGGCATTCTAAATATAATTCACTAATCATTTTCAAACAATGATGTTTCTATAAGGTTTTTCTTGCTCAACCACACAGTTTTCCTACGTTCTAGATGTATAACATCATATGAAATTATTTGTAACTTTCACGATTTAATATTCATAAATCATGCAAATTTGATCAGCTTATCGGTCAAAAACCAATATGGCGGACAATGTCATTACTTTAGGTATTAACAGGCTTTTTCGCCTTCAAGGTCATCACTACCTGGTATTTTCTTACCCAAAATGAATTTAGATTAACGTTTCTAGTCTATTTTCATTGTTTTTTGGGGTCATAACTTCAAAATAACAGTATCTAAAAACAATACAAAATGGCCGATCCAAGATGGTGTGACGTAGTTTTGGCGTCAACGTAGTGACCATTGACATCAGATGTCTTTGTTTATCTTGCCATCAATAAGGCACACGATTTTGTTTAATACGTTAGATATTACGAGAAATTTCTATTCAGCCAAAAAATCACATCGATGACGTCATGATTACGTCATATTACGCCATGACATTACCAAAATTACAGACATTTTGCAAATTTGATGATGATTAATCATACCTTTTATAAGTTATAAGGGGGGCAAAGAGAGACCCTCCCCCAGTCCCAGATATTCCAAAAGAGACCGGTCTAGGTAAGGTTAAGGTGTATAAACATATCACATACCTATCTGACAGACGAATCCCCTGAGGGAGTTGCAACTCTCATCATTCCACAAGTGCGAGGATCCAAAAACCTCCGCGCAGTTTTCACTAGTTTTGCCATTCGGTTCGTCGGTTTGGGGGTCCCAGTTCTTGTAGCCAGATGTATCAAGGGATTGGCCGTCAGCGAATTCCCACTGACCTTCGTTCTCGACGTCAGTCAACCCGATCCAGTGGTTTTCATCTGCTCCCAGACCGGCGATAAAAGTGTTGGTTGCGCTGTCCTTCGGCATAGCCAATACAGCCCTGTCTTCGGCACACGTCTGTTCAGCCTCGCTGTATGTCTTTTTATTCGCGAAGTCTTTGTAGCACACTCCGTTAGAATAAATGTAGCCTGGTAATGCACACGCTGTAACAAAAGAAAACAAGGATAGATGGCTTGAATTTGTTCATCATGCACCTGCTCAATATATATATAGATGAAGTATGTTAACTCTATACAAAGGACCCATAGTGCATCTAGTGTGGACTCGGCCTTCAAGGCTTCCCTAACTACCGAGACTGCCTCCTAGCTTAGGGGGTGTGGATGTGAAGGGAAACACATATCACATGATTTCTTCTATTTATTCGTTTTCAAATTTTATCACGTTGCTTGCGTATATCATAACCTTCATCGGAATATTTTCAGTCATAAAATTCGAGTCCAGTGAACGCTTTTCAGGCTAAAAAATAGCAAAACGTTATTACAGATCGAACAGCGATGGGAACACTTCGACTAATTGGACCCTGTAACAATTGGTAAGGGACTAACAGATACAAATAAATGAAACTTTACGGAAGTGCTCGTATTTCTGGTGATCAAATATGATGTCTACATTAACGTTCAGACTAGTAAATGTGTCGTCAAAGTTGGTTTTGAAATAAAAAAAAGATAAAACGCATCCTACCAGTTTTCTGACATGTATTCGACGTGCATTCGACGATATCTTATAGCTAGCTGAAGAAAAAAAAAAACTGCAACCAAACCGGATAGCACATATATATGGTGACCATTTCTTAAGAAAATAAGAGTATGTCTATCACTGACTTTCATAATTTTCACTCACAGTTGCAACTCGTTGCGCCTGCGGTACTAGTGAACCCGGTGGGGCAGTCAAGGCAGCCGGTGGAACCGTCCGTGTCGCTGTACTGCCCCGCTGGGCAGGGCGTGCAGTCGCTGGAGCCGCTGGAGCTGTACGATCCTGCCGGGCAGACTTGGCAGCTGGTAGACCCAATGGAGGGACTATGCTGTCCTGCTGGGCAGGGATCGCAGCTGTCTGATCCACTCTGAGTGTTAAAACCTCCCACCGGGCACAGCTGACAGAAGGAGGAGCCGCTGGAAAAGCTGTACTTTCCTGCTGGACAGTCTTGGCAGCTGGTGAGACCTTCGGATTGACTGTACTGTCCTGCTGGGCACTTATCGCAGCTGGATGATCCACTCTGTGTGTTGAACGTTCCAGACGGACACAGTCGACAGACAGAGGAGCCACTGGAGCTATACTGTCCTGCTGGGCAGTCTTGGCAGCTGTCAGATCCCGGGGAGGAACTGTACTGTTCTGCTGGGCAGGGCTCACATCTGGATGCTTCAGATTGTGCGCTGAATTCTCCTGCCGGGCACAGCTGACAGGTAGATGAAGCACTGGAGCTGAACTCTCCTACGGCGCAGGGATCGCACGCCGTCCCGTCCGCTCTACTGTAGGTCCCCGCCGGGCACATCTCTTCCACCTAATGGGTATAGATTCTGATAGGTTACAGCACGGAAGGATGATAATGTTCATTGATCAATATCTTAAGCCTGCAATGAAGAACATTTGACCTCTGACCTCCACCTCAAGAATGATTACCCATCCGACCAAACTACTCACCTCGTCTCCGTTCACACACTTGTAGCCAGGCTGGCACGGCTCGCAGGTAAGGGTGTTGACTGCACTAGGTGTGTAGTCTGAAACAAGCGTAACATGAAAGAGTGATTGAGTTAGCTACTGTGTGTCTGTGTGTATGTGTATGTGTGTGTTTGTGTGTGTGTGTGTGCTTGTGCGTTTGTGTGTGTGTGTGTGTGTGTGTGTGTATGTGTGTGTGTGTGTGTGTGTTTGTGTGTGCGATTCCGCGTGTGTATGCAGGCATACCAATGGGTTTTAAAACAATCTTTACGTTTACGTAAGGATACGAGTGCTAATTAACTTGGTTGAGATTGGTGAGTTGTGTGTTAGTCGATTTCATATCGGCCTGGGTGGGTATTGCTTCATGGTCAGGGGCTACACTGCCAAACATATTTTTTTCGGAAATGATCTTTTGAAACAAAAATAATATCAGAAATATCACTTACAAACCTAAACGATCTTTTGAAACAGAAATAATTTCAGGAAGATCACTTACAAACCTTACAAGTACTCATTAGTGTTAATCAGTAAGGTGACAGTGTAAACATAACACATACCTATCTGACAGACGAATGTATCGGGGTTATGGCACCCTATGTCATTCCAGGTGTGCGAGGATCCAGAAACTTCGACGCAGTCTTCGCCAACTTCGCCAGAACCAACTTTACCATTGTTAGGTTCACCACCATTATCAGGGCTCCAGTTGCTGTAGCTCGATGACGTAAGGCTTTGGCCGTCAGCAAAAACCCACTGGTCTTCGTCGTGGATGTCAGTCAACCCGATCCAGCGTTTCAACGTTCCTCCCAGATTGTGGATAAAAGTGTTGGTTTGGCTGTCCTTCGGCACGGCCACTATTCCCCCGTCCGTGGCACACGTCTGATTAGCCTCGTTGTACGTCTTCTCCTCTTCAAAGTATTTGTAGCATACTTCGTTAAAGAGAACGTAGCCCGGTATTCCACACACTGCAACAAAAGAAAACGAGGATAGATGGTTGACCTGTTCACACACTTATACTAGCCAGGCTGGCACTGTTCACAGGTCAGCACGTCGCCTGCACACGGTATGTTGCTTGAAAGACGTGGAAAAACCATGGAAGAATGAGTAGGTGAGTGAGTGAGTGGGTGAGTGAGTGAGTGGGTGGGTGGGTGAGTGAGTGAGTGAGTGAGTGGGTGAGTGGGTGAGTGAGTTGGTGAGTGAGTGAGTGAGTGAGAACGAGTGAGTGAGTGTGTATGTGTGTGTGTGTGTTTATGTGTGTGCCTCCTGGTGCAAGTTAATTAGCGAGGGACTGTATTCCGGTGAGTGCACTCGTGAGTGAATACGTGTGTGTGTGTGTGTGTGTGTGTGTGTGTGTGTGTGTGTGTGTGTGTATGTGTGTGTGTGTGTGTGTATGTGTGTGTGTGTGTGTGTATGTATGTATGTGTATGTGTGTGTGAGTATGTGTGTGTGTGTGAGTGCGTGTGTGTGTGTGTGTGTGCGTGTGTGTGTGTGTGTGGTGTGTGTGTGTGTGTGTGTGGTGTGTGTGTGTATGTATGCCGGTAAACCGAGTGAGCCTTTTTTTAATGTTAACTTTCACTTCATGGTTATAGAGTCTGATTTAACTTAGAAATTATAGTTAAATTAAGTGACAGGTTTTATCGAACGGTCTATCGAACACATCGGTCGGTCCGCAATTTGCTACACAAACAGGGCCATCTACTCGTTTGGCTGATAGCTTGAGAGTCATCTCATAAATGGACAAAAAGTGCTAGATAGGACTGATGATATGTTTGCGTTAACCTGTTATCTCGGGTAGAGACTCTGATTTAGAAACGTCAAAAACCATACATGTGTGTCGTTTCTGATTTAGCACTTACTACTATTGGGATCTCTTCAAATATCACCAGGGATCTAAATCATGGAGACATGTTGAAAATGAATATTGCAGATCTTGCACATAAAGCCCCTCGCTTATGTTAGATGTAAATACTTCCTTTAACCTTCACTTCATATCATTTAGCAGTACCGGCAGCCAGCCCAAAAGACTTGTGCTACCGAACTTAGTGGGGTCGTGTGGCGCAACGGCAGAGCGTTCGGCTAAGAACCAAGAGGTCCCGAGTTCGAATCCTCTCACGTCACCGATCTTGTGCCCTTAGGAAATGCACTTTACACGCCTTTCCTCACTCCACAAGGTGTAAATGGGTACCTGATTTCGGTTGAGGAAGGTCGTATTGAGGTCAACTGGTGGCGCCCAATGGCAGCCGCCCAGACCCTTGCAACAATTCCATATAATGCAAGTGTGGATAAGATATGTATTTGTATATGTTGCGTATTATGTGAAACCTGTAAACCCTGCATCAATTCAGCGCAAGAAAGGCTGCCATAGCGGGTACGTAATTTCTGACCAATAAAAATTTTCTTTTTTTGAACGGATGAAAAAAATATCATCAGTAAAGTGCACCAACCATTTTTAACAGCTCTCTGTCCAGGGTTACATCCTTCGAAACAGCTTCCGTTTGTTGCCGGGTAGACACACTCTGTGCACTGGTCCGCGGCAGGCCCCGTACACACCACCCTGCCGTCTCCACTCACGTCAGAGCACAGGCTAATGCACCCTGGATGGTAGACAGGTTTTACCACAAATAAGAAGTGATGTGAAGAATCTTGTTAATCTTGAAACATGAATGTAGATTCAATTGCAGGTGCAGCTACAAATTCATCATAGGGAAGCTGGTGCTGGTTCAGGATAATTATTTTGGGATTACGTGCACGGTGTATGTAGAATGTAAGGCTGAATAAACCTACTTTTGCACACGCCGTCGTCGTCAAAGTGAGTGAGAGGACAGTCAGCCACACACGTCACTGTGCCGTCAGCAGCGGTTTCATCCATCCTCTTTATACCTAGATATGCACCATGGACAAAGATGAGGGGAGGAATTAGGTGTCAGTCTCAAACTCCAACATGGCAGAAAATACAAAACAAAAGAGACACTGTTGCTTGATGATTGGATAATTGAATGAATGAAGGATGAATGGATGAATGGATGGATGAATGAATGAATGAATGAATGAAGACCTTTATTGTACATTCGTGCCCTGAGGGACTAGATACGTGCCGTCTAACACAAACCTATATAACTAACATGTAAATTACATATACAGTGAAATATATACAGTTCATAGTTTTAACATACATTGTAGACGAAAGTGATAAGCTAAGTCAACATCTCGCTTCTTTGCACATGGCATTGCGTAAATGTATGAACGATAATTTTTCCCATACAAGGTTTGCCTATACGCAACAAAAATATGAATTTATCCGTTGCGTTTAGATATTCGAAATATAGGAATTTTTCATTAAATTTTGATACATTTGAAAGTAATATATCATTCTTCATTGCCAAATTCACGTTATGAGGCTTTGTGATTCATTGTATTTTTTAGGTTGTATTTCAAAAGTCACATCTTACATTGGCAGTTGTTTGTTCCAGAGGCTAGGGCCATGTTTTCAGGACAGACTGCTACACACTCGAAGTCACCAACGGAGCCAGCAAGGTAAGGGAAGGTGATTCTCACATTCTGGCACGAGATGCAGTCACGTGGGTCGTCAGATCCTGTAGTCCTACAGCCTAGAGAAGGGATCAAAAAAAAAAAACACGAAAAACTGATAAAGGTTAGACATCCAGGTGGTAAGATACGCTAAAAAAAATTTTACTAAAGCAACTGGATAAGATTTTGAAACAGTCAGACGTTTCAAACAGCATCCGCTGTCTTTCGTCAGTGATTAACGATAGGACTGGGAAACCAGGTTTTTTTTTAAGACTACGTCAAGACATCTTAAATTGTCTTCACATCATTAACATGTCTATTTAGAGTTTTGGTATAAAATCTGGTTTCCCAGTCCTATCGTTAAAATAGTCACTGAAGAAAGACAGCGGATCTAGTCTGACACGTCTGACTGTTTCAAAATCTTATCCAGTTTCTTTGAGTAATAATCTTTTGGTGAAAAACACTATCGTCATCAAAGATTTGCCTTTTGAGCCTCACCTTTAAACGAACTAGGTGGCTTCTATACTTTTTGTTGAAAGTTTTATGTCCTGAAACAGAACAAAATTCTATTTCTTACCGTTGCATTCAACATGACAAACTTGAACACATCTGTCGCCTTCTTTGATCGTTCCCTCGCGACAGACAACGTCAAGATCTGTGGGTTTGAATATCTGAGACACTCCCATCAGCTTAACGGGGTGCTCGCCGCTGCCGAACGCGTAATAATGTAGAGACAGGACATCGTGGAACTGGTAGTCCAGCCAGACATGGCCGCGGTCCTGTTGGGTATATCGTTAATCAAATTGATTAAACAGTACAAAGTATAAGCTTGTTTATATTTTCTATCAACAAAAAAAATCAACCTTCGATTGGATGATTTTTCATTGGATGGCTTTACTTCCTGTTCCCTGAGAAATATTTCAAGGTTACCTCGTTGTCCGGCGTCTTTCCATATTGTACCGTTGTTAAGGATTCTGTGACGTCCTCTGTGACGCAGACAAAGTAGGACTGGTACAGTGTGTCCGACCCCAGGCCTTTTGCTCCTTTGTCAAGTTGTGTAACTGCTAGCCGCAGAGCCTGCACATAGGTCGACAAACACATTCTACAAAAGCCTTGAATAAATCGCGACTCTTTTGTAGAATAATGAAAGAATTAGAAATAAAAATATGCGTGAGTATGACATTGTTTGCATGGTGCAATCATCCAGCGATTATACTAGTGATATGTCATAATTGGCAAACAGCCGATAGGTGAGCCTGGGGAGTATAAGTCATTCACATAAATGTATTAAAATGTGTGGTTGGAGATAACAGAAACAGGGTGTACTGATAACCTTATACACAGCGACGCCGCTGGTTGAAATTTCCACTGTGACCCAGGTTTGATGGTCTTTGGGAACGCCGGCAAACACAAGGAAGATGTCTCCCTCAGACGCTGCCGTGAAGTGGATGCACTTTCCTCCGTCAGTTGGGTCGATGCGGTGGGAATTGGACCACTGTAGGTAACAGGGCATCTGTCCTCCTGTAGAACTAAAAGAAACGTTCGGTGATATCAAAACTGAAGCAGAGCACTAGTTTAACAATTAAATCGTGGTAAATCATATCCCGTCACCAGATAGATAAAATGAGATGCCTACCTTTGCTGGTGGCTCAGATATTCGAGTAGAGACTTGTACTCCGCCCTGGCCACCTCCATGTCGTTGATCCAGGCAGGCAGATCCAAGATGGCCGCTGCTGATGCGTCAAAGTCCTCCTGCGTCACTGTAAAGATGCCCGTATTCTCGTCGTACGTCATCACTAAACCCCCGACACTAACCTGAGTGTGGGAAACAGCGGTACATTGTTGGCGACAACATCAGCTATTTGAATTATTTGATAAACAATGTCGGCTATTGGAATTGAATAACAGTTTCAGCTACGTTGATGAAGGTTAGACATCCAGGTAATAAGATACGCCAAAAATAATTACTCAAGCAACTGGATAAGATTTTGAAACAGTCAGACGTTTCAGACAGTATCCACTGTCTTTCGTCAGTGACTAACGATAGGACTGAGAACACCAGCTTTATACCAAAACTCTGAATAGATATGTTAATGAGGTAAAGACAATTTAGGATGTCTTGAAGTAGTCTTCAAAAAGAAGAACGCTGGTTCGAACGGGGAATTAGAGAAGCAATATATGAGAGGATGTACAACCCCGCCCTCAACAGGAAAGGTGGTCTACGCGTTCAACTTTCAGGCACCTGGGATAATGCACTGCCCACCACCCCCCACCCCCGGACAAGCAACATTTAGTTACTGTACTAGAACAACAGTAGCTAATTGAACTATTGGCATAAATTTGTCTTGAATTAATCTTCTTTTTGAAGACTACTTCAAGACATCCTAAATTGTCTTTACCTCATTAACATATCTATTCAGAGTTTTGGTATAAAGCTGGTGTTCTCAGTCCTATCGTTAGTCACTGACGAAAGACAGTGGATACTGTCTGAAACGTCTGACTGTTTCAAAATCTTATCCAGTTGCTTGAGTAATTATTTTTGGCGTAACAGTTTCAGCCATTGGAATTATATGAAGAACCATTATTATAAATGTTGCAGTAATAACTTGCATTTCGTATCCCTAAAAACGATTCTACCTTATGTTGGGTGACGTCACCACTGTTTCCATTTCGGTGTCCGTCGAACAGTCTCGGGGCATAGCCCTCTCTTATTGTCAGCCATTTGTTGGTCCTGGACCTGAACCTTACGAGAAGAACGGCTCTGGCATTGACAAATCGTGGAATGTTGTATGGCATTTCGAAAACAACTTTGAACTCCTGTCCGCTGATCATCTCCTGCCAGCTTGGCGCTCCGACGATGGAATCTTCGAGAAGGGCCAACTCGGCAGTCTCACATCCGGGTTCTCCCGCCGGGATTTGGAAGTCGGAGCTGAGAAAAGGGCCCTGACATAAGGAGACGGGATGTTTGAAAATTGATTACATTTCTAGAATATCAGCACAAGTTACAAGTTCTTTTTTAATCTCAGTTTTTTCATATATTCATTTTTCAGCCAAAAGTACTGACATGTTCTACACTTGAAGTTGCCCTAAGCGACTTCAGGGGGTATTCTGGATAAGGCAATCTGTATGAAATTGACTTTTAAAAAGTGTGCAGCAACAAGTCGCAAAAGTGGTATGTTATTTATCTTTACCACCCAAAAATTAATGCAAAATACAGCAGTAACCGTTTTCTGTCGACAATTTCCGGTAAGTTCCGGTCGCATGACGTCGCAATGTCCGAGTACATTGAGACTTGACCACGTGATTGATTGTCCGAAAGCGTTTGGGAATAATAGGTCAAAATCGTGCATTTTAGGAAGATTTGAAATAATGGTTGGCCTCCAAAATTAAGTGCTCAGATTTTCAATGAGTTCCTATCACACAACGACATCGCACATTTGCTCCATGATGGTCGATATGCAACTTAATGGGATAGTATAATTGAAACTTACTATGGATAGAAATCACAAAAAAATTTATCTTAAAAATACGATTTTCAACGCCCTAATATTATTGCTTAGGTTGCCTTGGATCATTAGTTATTTCACAGGCCAAATTGTCCTACCTCCTCTAAGTACACTGCTATAGCACGCTTGAGTGCCAGCCGTCGTTCGGTTAGGGACTGCTCGATACCCACTTTCTCTTCAAAGTCGCAGTAGCGGATCTCTGATTTGGTGGTGTTGCCGTCAGCCATGTCTTCAACGTAATACTTGCGACCTTTTTTGTCTTCACTCAGGGTTTTTCTGTAAAAATTAACACCATATACATCGATGTTTAGAATAAATCTTTTCAATTTTAGAGGGTGAAAAGTAGTTGTAACTTTTAAAAGATTGAACGCTTTTTCTTCCAAGATTAGTGTAAGTTAAAGTGTAATCACATTTACCCAAGCCACTGGATATGATTTTGGAACTTTCAAGTAGCATCCACCACTTTTCGTCAGTAACACTCATAAAAACTTGTCGATCAGCAAGTTTTTAAACACGAACTATACCATGCACATGGACAAGTTTGAAAACAAAGCATTGAGTACCTCTACCACCACCCCAACCCCACAACTGGTTCCGCTATGTAGACGAAACTCGGTGCAGACTAAAAAAGAATGTGCCTGATAACTTTTTTGAACATAAAAATATTGAGATAAGACCATCAATTTCACACAGAAGTCGGGTCATGATCATGGCAACCTGCTCCGTTTACTAGACAACAAAATATGATAAGGAATGATGGCAATCTTCGTCTTGAAGTATACAGGAAACCGGCCCATACAGATCAGTCCCTTGGAAGCAAGGCTTGCCCACGAAACAGCTTTAGTCTCTTTAAATCAAGCCTGTCCCTTTTGTATTCGACTATTTAATTTGTCTTAAGTTTAATACCAATTCATTTCATTCAGTTCGTGTTGAAAAACCTACTGAAGAATTGTGCTCAATTTCACTGACAAAAAGTAGTGGATGCTACTTGAAAGGTATGACCATTTTCAAAATCATATCAAATTGCTTGAGTAACTGCTATTTGGAGTTAGCATTTCATATTTGTATGTGAGATACACACAAGCATCTCCGAGAGTGTACTGATTAGATTTAGGGACTCGTATTTCAACGCAAAATTATGGACTTCATGGCAAATTGATTCAATTAAACCATTTATGTCTACAAAAGAGCATACCGTCCTAAGCAGCCAAAGTCCACAACTCCATGCGGAAAAAACGAGTCGTAATTCATTTCAAGCAGGTCGGTTATTGGGTACATCTTGAACTCGAAGGCTTTGGGATAGTCATCGATGGATTCCAGCCAGTCTTTTAGAGAAGAGCCGAATGATGTTGTGTAGAACTCGGTAATGGCAGCGGCGATCTTCTGGTTTCCTCCCTGCACCTCCAAGACTTCATTGCTGAATTCGTATTCAGATCTGTAGTAAAGATGTAAGGACCAATGATATACAAATCTACAATTGAGTACTTATCTGTAAAAGCGGTGTCGTGGTTAAGCTCCAAGCAGATTTACACGGGGCGTCGAAAATCGTATATGCTAGCCAGAGAAGGTCCAGTCAGCCAGATAAGTAACAAGCAAACAAAGTGAGACATTGACTAATGTTAGAAAATAAGTTGATTATTTTCAGTAGTTTTGTTCATGTAGCTCATCGGTAGACAGACAGGTCGTTTTTGTGTGCGTTCTTACTTGATGGAAACACGGGCGGCGTTTATTTGTCCTGGGTCATTTGAGACCTTAAAGTTTGTAAATGTGATCTAGCTTAAGACCTCCTAGTTAAAGATCTTCTAACCTTTTTATTACGCTATCTAAATGTCTCTTCTTATTGTTTATTGTTTCGTTTATTGTTTATTCGCATATCTGTACAGTTATAAAAAGATAAACTCTACATAATCAAAACTAAGCAAAATTAAGGAAAGAACAAATGACAATTGTACCATAAATTCTAATGAAACAAATGGAAAAGAAGAGAAGCTACAAAACAAATAAGTAAATAAATAAATAAATAAATAAAAAGGAACACTATATTAAACTATGTAATAAGTATGATTACACTATACATTATTGGCTGAAAGAGGCTAACTGCAATAATTAGGTCACATCACCAGAGCCCAGGACATTCTAAAGCATGCAAGGAAAATCTATGGCACCTGAAGTACATGAGGACAGGAAACTACCGGACTGTACGCAGATGTCTATGGACATGACAGAATGGAGGCGACTTGGAAAGCTAGCATAGTTCTAAACCCTCTTGCTGAGGATGGGACAAGGTTAAGTTTAAGACCATGAATATGTCATCCAGATAGTTAGCTCACCTAGCTGTTGTATCACTGGAGCTATCAGACGTCTCTGTTCCGCCTGTTGCTTCGCCGGTTGACCGGGAACTTTCAGTCTTCGTCTCGTGGTCATGCCACCAGCTACTGGATTTGGACTGGGTCTGTAGGGCGGTGTAGGTGCTGAAGACTTTTTTGAAGTCGGCCTGGGATGCCGTCACAAAGGTCTGGTGCGAATCTTCAAAACTTGCTTCCTTGGTTTTTATGATCTTGAGCTGTCCACCGAACTTCGCAGAAGAGATGTAATGAGTCCCCCATCGCAGGATGAATTTCTCTGGCAGTAGAAACATATTGGGTTACACATGGTTAGATGAAGATATTACAGTTAAAATATAGCCGAACAAGAGTTCTGAGACTTCATACCTCGAAGAAATTTTCAGAGCCATTTGTTGATGTAATGTTTCATCTTGTCTCATTAATTATGCAAGCAAGGCTGCATCAAACATAATCTATTTCAAATTATGGCTTTATCTACAAAAACTACATCTGCTGTATGTTCAAAAAGTCTACATTTGATCATAGATTATGCAGATGTCTAGCTCATCTACAAAATATATGCACAGTGATGTACACCTAACATAATGTACACATGTCAAAAGTATGTCGTATACCACCTAAGAGTTATGGCACTTTTACATTAATTATGAAGATCAGCTCTTGTTAGTCGATGTTCTATTTCCCATAAATTAGATACGCTACAAGTATTATGCAAATCCATTTTCAAACGACTTATCAATGCAATCAAACCACACACCAAAACCAGTTCATCATTTTTCATGAAGTTAATGAGCAGGTAATACCTTCTTTGTAATCAATGTCAGTTTCTTAATTATCATTACATTAAGAAAACAAGGCCATGCACTTACGAAATTCTTTGTCTGCACCTATAGCAAAATAAGTTCCCCGTAGATTCAGGAAGTCACGTAGAAATGCCAGATTTAGATTCTCTGGGCCAACGAAGTCCAGAAAAATTTCGTACCTAGTAAGTATATAGGAAGAAAATGTCACTTTAGATCGTGCTTCATCTTGTTTGTTTGTTTGTTTGAACCAAATGTTTCCTGATAAGTATAGGGTCGTCTTAGAAAACAGTAGCTTATATGCTGAAAGTTGGTCTTGAATTTGGGGTTGGTGCCTAGTTTCTATTCCCTAGCAGGCCATGATATTCAATGCCCTTGAGACATTGCCTTTGCTCCTATTTCCTCACTTGACTCAGGTGAAAATAAGTACAAAACTTTGGTATATGTAGATGATGTGTTTGAGAAGAGCAGTAGTGTTTAAATGAATTATCGAAAGACTTAACCCAATAATGGTATATCCCGGTGCTGTGGTTCAAACCTTACATTTTGGTCTCAGTGTTGAGATCTTTTAAATGTAATACTCACCTATTATGCCAATGTTTCCAAAAATGTGGCAAATTTCAATAAATAGATACAATTCCTACCTTAAGACGTTTATTTCCATCAGGGCTATGAACGTTCTAGTGGAGGTTTCCGTAAGTTGAGCGCTTGCTTGTGAGTTGGCTTGAAAACTAGACGTTTGAAGATCGCTACCGGACTGCGATGAGCTCCCGCCTCCAACGGAAAAGCCCAGCCCGAAGATGCCCCCGCCTGCCCCGTGACCTGACGCCTTGTTCATCTCCCCCTGGAACATGGCTTTAGCAGACGTCACGGCAGACTTGTCCTCCAGGTAGTGCCGGTATTCCTCCACAGAGTGAAAGGTAGAGGTTTCCGCTGCGGTGTGGTAGATCCCTTGTACGGTCATGATGTCGGGCACGTGGTAGGGTCCGTACCTATAATATAAAGTCATATTGTCGCCATGCAAGCAATGGGAGTAGCGGACAATACCTCTACAGCACAAGTGACAGAATTTCACAGAGAGAGAAAGGAGAGAGAGAAAGAAAGAGAGAGAGAGAGAGAGAGAGAGAGAGAGAGAGAGAGAGAGAGCTAGAGAGATTCTACCCATCAACAGGGTAATTCCATGAAACTAACGGAATATCAATGTCTGCTTAGACATCTTTTCTAAATAGCAACAGCAACGACATTACATATTTCTTCGATCCGCCATCTTTATTTTTTTTTAATGCAGTATTTTTAACAAATAATCCCTATGTGCCCATGGTACACGATCATGTACATGTATTTGTGTAATTTCGGGGAAGGGATACTTTCGTGCTACTATCCGAGTCATTAACCATTGCAATTCTCAATCAACTATTATTAGATCAGCCAGGCCGTCGGAATAATATGAATGCGAGTATGCTTTATAAAAATTATGATTTCGAAGCTTAGGTTTTGGTTCAAAATATTGCTACTTGGATAATGTCTTCACTCGTGTCGTGCTTATGTCTCTTAAAGCATTTTTACGACTTTTATAAGATGATATGAGAGATCGTACCCTTGCAGATCTTCGCAGGCCCGCTGGATGAGGCTCTTCTTCCTGGAGTCAGTCGAGTATTCACCTCGGCCGTCAAACCCAACTCCCAAGAAAGTCGCTCCGTCGATGATGTTCTATAATTTAAATGGAAAGCATTCGTTCCTAACCTCTGACCATTTACATAAATGAAATACGTTGGGTTTGAAAGATCAAACTTCACAGGCCTATTACCTTTGTTTGCAATCATGAAGCAATAAAAAAAATATATGGTTTAGTTTTATGGCCAAGCTGAAATATGATTCGCAGCTCCCTTAGTCTTCATGACTACCCTCTCCAACGATCTGGGAGACTAGGTAAGTATGAAAATAGGTAGGTCACTAATTTGTAAAAACAGCTCAGGTACGTACAGCACAGGCCGCTATCGAAACAAAAGCCCCATAACACGGATCTCCCTCTGCATAATTGCTACCAAAGCAACCATTCATCAGCAATGGCCCAACTCCCTCTGGGTAAAGGGCCGGAGACATGCCATCAGAACTGTCCTGGTTGTTGTCGTCGTCACTGAAAAGAATAAAAAGAGACCAATTCATATAGAGTCATGGGACGGTATCGACTTCTATTAGATATTTAAAAAAAAACGTTTGTCTATTTGACCATTCAATCATGATCAAACATACTTCTCCTGGCCAAACACAAATAAATGCAGGAATACTGATCACAATAAACGTAGGAAAACAAACTCACTGAAGTGGACCCATCAATGAAAACATTGCACTTCACTAAGGACACCATATCGATGTACATCATATTGTTTTCATGTTTAGGTAACAATAAGCACGAATTAATGTAAGTAATTGCAACAGATGTGATTTGATTAGAAAACAACAGCTTCCTTTCTTTGAAAAATATGTAAAATGATTTAATAACAATTATCATTTTCAAGCTGCATTTACTTTATACATCTAATTTCTTCTTTTACGCAAGAATTTATATTAAGAGCAAATGTCTGTAAGGATCAAACAATGGTGGCAGGGGTCAAAAAATCGATTCGGCTCATATTTTGCACAGTGATAGTACTTGGCCCACTATCCCTCAAAATAGCTTTCTTTTTGCTCAACACCGATTGTTGCCATGGCAACGGGCCAAACAAGTTTTGGGGCCATTTTCCCTGATTTGGGTATGTCGAAAACATGAAAATTGGCTCATTTTAGGCCAAGATTACGAGCAGATGCTTGAATTTAACGGGAAAACAAAAACTGGGCTAAAAAGAGCAACTATTCAGCTTTACTAGAATAGCTCGGAAGATTTCAGAAATTCAAGTTGAAGTGTTTGGGCAGCCTCAAAACAATACAGTGTTTATAGCTTGGGAAAAAAGGTAATTTTGTCCCAACTTTGAAACGCTGTAAGTCCAAAAGTGGTGTTTTTTTTTTGCTTCAAATTTACATCATATATACATCTTAGTAGTAGCTATTATGTACTAGTTTTCAAATTTTGGCTTCTTTTTTGGTTGTCACGTAACTGTCCTCAGAAGTAGGTCATTTTTTATGTTTGACGAAAAATATGATGCTGGGCCATATTTAAAGCCCAATATATGGGTAAATAAAAAAGTGATCTGATTTAAATTCATGTCAAAGGTAACCCTATGCATGTTCTATCAACTGCATGGTCGCAAAGGTTGATGTCATATTTCGTTGCTGTGAACCTGTTCCTATAAGTAGGCCATATTTTCGACATATACGGAAATCAACATTTTTGGCTAACTTTGAAGCTCTGAAATCGTCAAAGTAGGATGTTCTTTCAATTCAATCTTTTATCAGATGTACCCCTGTGTGTTGTCTATCAACTGAATGCCTGCAAAGGTTGGTGTCTTGTTTCGTTGCTGTGTACTTGTCCCTAAAAGTAGGCCATATTTTTGACATACGCGGAAATCAACATTTTTGGCTAACTTTTAAGTCCTGAAGATGTCAAAGTAGGATGTTTTTTCAATTCAATCTTTTATCAGATGTACCCCTGTGTGTTGTCTATCAACAGAATGCCTGCAAAGGTTGGTGTCTTGTTTCGTTGCTGTGTACTTGTCCCTAAAAGTAGGCCATATTTTGGGCATACGCGGAAATCAACATTTTTGGCTAACTTTTAAGTCCTGAAGATGTCAAAGTAGGATGGTTTTTTTCAATTCAATGTTTTATCAGATGTACCCCTGTGCATTGTCTATGAAATGAATGCCTGCAAAGGTTGGTGTCTTGCTTTGTTGCCGTGGATTAGCCCCTAAAAGTAGGCCATACTTTGCATATATACAGAAACTAGTGTTTTTTTGGCTATGTTTCAGGCTTTGAAAATGTCAAATTAGGTTATCTTTTTAATTCCATCGACAGAAGTACCCCTGTGTATTGTCTATCAAATGAATATTTTTAAAGGTTGGTGTCTTGTCTCGTTGCAGTGTACTTGTCCCTTGTAGGTCATACATGTATTTCGGAAATAAGCGATTCAAAGGAAGCAAAATCAAAACATATGTATGTACACATATATATATATATATATATATATATATATATATATATATATATATATATATATATATATATATATATATATATATATATATATATATATATATATATATATATATATATATATATATATATATATATTTCTTGTAGAAACAATGTCCATATCTTTTAATGCAGTAGCATGCTTTTGTTACAAATTGATATTACAAAGACAGTAACAGTGGAAGTGGTGCTACAACAATCTTTGATTGATTTGTAAGTTGCGCAGTTGTAGTTGTTGTTGTAGTGCATTGACCTTGTTCCAACGGTATCTGCCCTTTAGTGTCAGAAGCCTGTGTGAGTACACCTAACGTACGATCTATGCACAGTCTGTTGCATATCTGTAAACCACATTAGTACTAAATATCTTACTTTTATCCTAAGGTATAAATCAGAACCATTTACAAAATGTGCTCATTATCCCTATGCGCATACAGCTTAAGTCTGCATCCGAGTAAACTCTTCATCTAGTTTACTCTGTTACTTCTGCATATAATGCCTATTTGAAACAAGGACAGGAACGCACATATTCTTGAATTTTCGCCACAAATGCCGATTTACGTCGACGATCAGTTATTGCGGATACATCCACATCAAAATGTTCACAAATGGACCTCAGAAGTGCGATGCCAAGCTCATATAATTCCTTCCTCTTTGCTAAGTCACAAAGATTGTACGTGTCGTATAAAACTGGGTGGCATAGCTGGACTTCATTCATAATGTGCGCCTGAATGTTACTGTTAGCAGATTCTATCGCAGCAGATCTAGAGTCTTGTTCGTCATCCTCGGTGTCTTCTGGAGTTTGACGACGTTTAGCTGCCCGTCTTGAGAAATAACTTGATATTTGCTGACCCGTCAGAAACTCCTGAACCTGGAACAGTCTTTTCCCTTGTGTATCACACGCATGCCTCATTTCTTTGGACACAGTAAGTGGGTCGGACTTCTTTCCAGTTGTTTCTCCAATTTGGAACCGCTTATCGAGGTACTCCTTTTGCTTGCTACTAAACCTCACATGCTTCTTCGGGTTGCGCAGTGCCCATCCTTGCTGTGGGCTAGGAGTTGTCCTACTTGCTTCTAAAGACGGCTCTAAGTGCGGCACTTCTGATGGACCATGCTCGAGCCTTTCTGCATAAGCCAACTTTGCCTTATCCAAGAGAGTCTCTCTTTCAAGCCGGCGTTGGTGTCTTCCTACCGCTACATGGGCCTCTAGCCCTCTGTGCGTTTGGTAGACTTTGACGCAACTGTCTTCTGGGCATGGGAAAAGGCTGCCAAGGCTTCGGTGCTCCCTTGCAGATTCTCCATCAGAGTCAGACTCTACTTCCTGCTGAGCCTGCGCCTTCTTCTGCCTGGACTTGATGGGTCGGAATGCAAATCCAGGATTGGACGGTTCACTCAAGATCAGCAGTGTTGGGGGCTTTACCGCAGGTAACCGTGGCCAAGGGACGAGATTACCGTCTCCAATATTATATGCCCGCCAAACCCGGAGACCTGCCTCGGTGAACTCAAAGTTGTTAAGTTTTGTGATCCCGTCCATCTTTGTGGATTTCACTCCAAGACCAGTGTCCACTTCGCACAGGAAGACCTTCACACCGGGAATTCCGCCGCGTGACTCTACTGCAGTCTTGAACTCCGCGGCCGTCTCCACATTGTGTCCCTCGTTGATCCATGTCTTGATGTGGGACTTGACTGTTGCGGCCTGTCTGTCACAGGACCCTTTCCCTCCCTGTGGATCGCAATAGTCTATTCGTCTAATGGTGACCCCGGTAGTTTGATTGATGTGCTTTGCTGCCTGAAAAAGCAGTGTGTTATGATAACATCCTGCATTGTCACTTCGGATGTATATGGACTGGAGGGTTGGTAGCTCTTCCTTCAACTGTTGTACTGTGTGTTGTAAGATGGAGACTACTGAACTGCTATCCTGTGTACATGTCTGGAATAGGTGGATGAAAGTCTCTACGAAGATGGATGCGTCGCATCGCCGGTGCGCTACGGAGATGTGCCAGGGAAGTCCACGTTTGCCGAACCAGTCTGTTTGGCTTTCCCTGTACTTCCTGGGCAGGAACTTCATGGCCCAGTCCATCACCAGAAGCACACTTCTATCATCAAGGTCATCAAGGAGGGCATGCCATGCTTCATCTTGATTTATACTTCGTAGCTGGTGACACTGCCAGGCGTAGATGTCTTGTTTCGCCTGGTCCAGTGTGAACCGCATGTCATCCTTGTCTTCAGGTGTTGGGAACTTGTGCTCTGTAAAGGACTTTTCTATGGCGACAAGAAGCTGTGGCAGACAATTGCACGCATCGCACTCTTCATCGTGTTGATGTAAACACGTCGCACTAAAGTTGATGTCTGTGTCATCACTGAGGGCGAACTGCCGACAGTGCTCAGCTACTGTTGTCTCTTGTGAAACATGTACCTACGGAAACATGTGCAAAAGTCGTGTTGAATGAATGAAAACCAGCGTATGAAATATTTGCATTTACAAGTTTAGATACAACGTGTTGCATATCAAATACTTTGCATTTAAATTACCAACTTTGTATCTATCTGTGCATTCTGCGAAAAGTAACATTATTTTACTTATTTTGAGGGCATGACATACCTTGTAGTCTCCTTTAAGGTACCTCTTTGAGGACCTGAGGATGGTAGTCTGTTTCGTTGCCCATTCTTGTCCTTGTTGCTCTGCTAACCTGTCCACAGCAACTTCAAGGTCATCAAATGCCCTGCCACCTATAGAAAAACGACAAAGTCACAAAGAAATATTCCATATAGCAATATAGACAGCTGTGGAATGATTTTGATTTTCTATTTGTGAATTGGAATGTATTGAAAATACATGTTTTGTCATTCATCAAAAATAAACAGTCATATCTAAAAGCATTGAAATGGCTAAAATAAGTTCAACTCACATACTGACTGTGCATGTTGATGAAGCATGTAAGAAAATGACAAGATGATGCAACTACTTAGTTAGAACTAATTATGTCTGTGTTCTATGCTGTTGTAGAAGCATAGAACCACTGCATGCATTTAGAAACTGAGTAACTGTTGTTCAGTTACCTTCCGCCGTGAAATAGTCGAGACCTTGCAGTGAAGTTCTCACAGAAGCACTGCAGGCCCCCAACACTCGCTGGAGTGTTCTCTTTCCCATAGGGATGAAGTTGTTTTCTGCGCAGTACTGTTGGTACTGAGAAATTATCCTCTCTGGAATCATGGCCCGGATGGTGTTTGGTACTTTGAGAGTGTGTCCAGATGAAAGCTTCAGGATTTTCTCGCCGAACGGAAGGTCCTGCACTACGTGGGCGCTGGTGATGAATGTGATGAAATGGTTCTACCTTCATTCGTGTGTCGATAGACGGTGGCATAGGTGCTCCCCTTCCATATTGCATGGCGTGCCGTCTTGCAGATGTGACCTGGTACCGCGTTAGGCCTGGCAGTAGCTTCTCAAGGTCACCAAAAGTGTACTTGTCCGCCATTATTGACAGAATTTGTCGGCGAGTATATGATTGACTTGCACACTTGTAACACTCCACGAGGGAGTTTAGAAGTTCCATTTCTATGGCACTTCCGCCCATCCCAAGAGCTACATCCGTTACCTTGGATTCTCGCAGGTATTTCCAGAGGCTGTAAGAATCGTCTGGGGCTAGCACCTGGAGAACGGCACTTACCGCCTCACTTGCTTGTTTTAGATGGAATCGCTGGGTTCTCTGGCTAGCCTCATTCCATGGAATTGTGAGAACTTGTACTTTGTCGACTTTACAGTCACCTGCCTGCAAGAATTGTTCCAACAGCTGTTTTGGTTTAGACATAGGTAAATCTGCCTCACCATTAGATGTCGGTGACTGTGAGCTGACTGTGTACAAGCTTCTCTCAGCTATAGGACTGCCCACGGACAGCGATGATGAAGGGCTGTCTTGGCTTTCCTCCTGAAAACACATAATACACTGAATTACTAATTATCATCCCCAACTGATCTGTGTAGAGCTCAAAAGGTGTACGAAAAATCAACTTTTATTTGAATACCTAGCAAATAAAGCATACCAGTGTCAGTTGCTGAAGAGCCTTGTCAATGCCGCTGGTACTGGGCACAGGTTCCCTGACGCCGTGGCCGCTGGTACTGGGCACAGGTTCCTGTTCGAACGCTTCACTCTCCGGGGAGACCGTTCGTCCCTTGACTTCTGAAAGGTCCTCTTCCCCTCCGATGCAGCCCCGGCAGTTAGGACACATGGCTACAGATTAACGGAATGATGTAGTTAATATATCTGTATATAAGATCTATACACTGCTTCGTTGACAATGTGACCGACCGTAGAGAGAAAGATAAATCAATCATACCATGCACGTAGTTTCAGTCTTTCTCACCTGAGCCAACTGGAACCAACTCATTGGCCAGGTCTTGTATCCTCCATGACTGGAAGAAGCCGATGCCTCTGGTGCCCTTGGGTCGCACCTTCCATCGACTGTGATTAGACAGCTGGACTGGCACTGAGCATTTTTCAGTTGATCTACGCCAACTGATACCCAAGATCCCTCTGTGCTTCGGACATATCGTCATCTCACTGACGTCAGGGGGATCAAATATTCCAGCTCTGGCCAAAATCAGCTGGTGCTCAGTTTGAGTTGTACTCGGAACACTTAGGGTTCTCAGATGATTTGAAATATCTTTTGTACATTGAATAAGGGGTATGATCTTTTCGCCCTCCCCTCGAGCGTTTGGATTTGCTCCACAGTTGCCATTAACATATTCAGCAAAGGTACACGACATGATTAAGAAGGCCTGGAAAAAGAAAAGGGTGACTTTTAATTGATCGCTATATCAATGTTTCACAAGGGGTAAATCTCAATTAAACGTTAAACTGTTCCAGCCTATCGGTTATCTTCCAAAACTAACCTATACCCCTGTAACAGCCTGCCCAGGGGCCATGATATACATATATATACACACAATGAAAGTTGTGAAAGAAAACATGACAGGAAACCAATTCAGTAATCCTCCGATGCCTACCTAATACAAGCATGCCTGGTTTCTCAAGATACTATATGTATACAGTTGTATTGTTTTCATATTTTTCAACTTACCAGTTGCTGTGGTACTTCAAGCGCATACCCATGGAGCTGTCGACGGATCCTCAATTACCGTCCATGGGTGGAATCAGCGGCTCAGAAAAAGTTGGCTAATTCCCTTTACACAGACACGTAAACAGACGTCTCCTCTATACGAAAAGCATCAGAATTAGCGCCAAATTCTTCAAAATGTTTGTTAAAAAACATCCCGATAGCATGGCGTGTTCGTATTTGTCCCCAGACCAGACAGACTGAAACAACATTACCCTGTCTGGATAAAAAGATAAGAAAGTCACCCTGTCTGGATAAAAAAGATAAGGGGTTCTTAAGTTTCTCCCTCTGCACACAAAGATGAGGGAAGATCCACTATACTCTGCGAGCTGGGTAAAATACTTATGTGATCCTTACTAGCTATTGGAGAGAAATGATAAATATGTTTCACTCTCTAACTTTGTAATGGTTAGTAAAATTCACTGTACCATCGTTGCATGCTGTGTCTCTTACGAACACAGACAGACAGGAAACTTCCCCTCTTCTGACCTACATACTGGAGTTCTCAGGTTTCTCAGCCTATAGGGTACGATAATAAGGGGAGATCCGCTATACTCTAGTAGGTATGGGGGTTAAATCAGTAAAACCCTTAGGTAATACTCGGAAGTATTTTTGAAAGACTGTTCATAGTGTTACTTCTTCAAGAACTTGTGTTTAGAAATTACTGCATGGTAATTTCCACATATGTCGAAAATATGACCTAATTTTAGAGACAAGTACACAGCAACAAAACAAGACACCAACCTTTGCAGGCATTCAGTTGATAGACAATACACAGGGGTACATCTGATAAAAGATTGAATTGAAAAAACATCCTACTTTGACATCTTCGGGGCTTCAAAGTTAGCCAAAAATGTTGATTTCCGCGTATGTCAAAAATATGACCTACTTTTAGGGACAAGTACACAGCAACGAAACAAGACACCAACCTTTGGAGGCATTCAGTTGATAGACAATACACAGGGGTACATCTGATAAAAGATTGAATTGAAAGAACATCCTACTTTGACGATTTCAGAGCTTCAAACATAGCCCAAAATATCAATTTCCACACATGCCCAAAATATGGCCTACTTATAGGGACAAGTACACAGCAACGAAATATGACATCAACCTTTGCGACCATTCAGTTGATAGAACATGCATAGGGTTACCTTTGACATGAATTTAAATCAGATGACTTTTTTACTTTCCCATATATTGGGCCTTAAATATGGCCCAACATTATATTTTTCGTCAAACATAAAAAATGACCTACTTCTGAGGACAGTTACGTGACAACCAAAAAAGAAGCCAAAATTTGAAAACTAGTACATGATAGCTACTACTAAGATGTATATATGATGTAAATTTGAAGCAAAAAAAACACCACTTTTGGACTTACAGCGTTTCAAAGTTGGGACAAAATTACCTTTTTTCCCAAGCTACAAACACTGTATTGTTTTGAGGTTGCCCAAGCCCTTTAACTTGAATTTCTGAAAACTTCCAAACTATTCTAGTAAAGCTTAATAATTGCTCTTTTTAGCTCAGTTTTTGTTTTCCCGTTAAATTCAAGCATCTGCTCGTAATCTTGGCCTAAAATGAGCCAATTTTCATGTTTTCGACATACCCAAATCAGGGAAAATGGCCCCAAAACTTGTTTGGCCCGTTGCCATGGCAACAATCGGTGTTGAGCAAAAAGAAAGCTATTTTGAGGGATAGTGGGCCAAGTACTATCACTGTGCAAAATATGAGCCGAATCAATTTTTTGACCCCTGCCACCATTGTTTGATCTTTACAGACATTTGCTCTTAAGCAGCCGACCGATGATGATGATTATAGCAAAGATCAATGGACACCACCAACCCGTCATCTTCTCTGTCAAACTCCATCCGGAGTTCGTATCCTGCCGGTGAGTATGTGTCTCCTGTGTTCATACCTCTGCCTTGGATCACTTTTACTTTGGCCTGCAGGTAAACTTCAGAGTATTACTAAGTGATTTGTATTTGTATTTATTGACAATGAGGACAAGTCATTACACTGGGTCAGCCTAGGTAGCTCTCGCTGGTAACGGCTGACCCACACATACAGACGAACATACAACTTATATATTACATAACCCGCAGTAACATCATTACACTATCACAATACATAGTTAATACAATTCAATACAATACAATGCATAATAATACACTGTCAGTATAAAATCATTGGAATCAATAACCACCATGCAAAAATAGTGAGCACATTGTCATAAAAAGATAGTAGGGGGAATGGTCTAGTATAATTTATAGCATCGTGGTGGAATAGATGGAAGGTTGTTCGGAGGTAAACTTAAGATCTGGACAACAGGTGTGATTTGCATCGGGCCTTGAAGTGATTCTCAATGTCTAAGTTTGATTTTATTTAAATCATAAACCTACACCACTCGTCCCACTACAGGGAATTGTTCAGCGAACCACCAAGTTCTCCTCTGACTCACAACACTATACTGTACAACTACCAGCCTCAACGTCATTCTACAGTAAGATCTTTTTCCACGAACAGCAAAACTATGTAATGGAAATCCCTCCCAGCCCACTGCTTTCCGCCGATTAGAACCTACAAACCTTCAAAACAAACATTTGATTTATTTGTACATATCAAAAACAGTTTGTAGCACATAATTGAAAAGGATAGAACAAAAAATACACGTGCTGGGGGATGAAAGAAAGCCATGGTGGCTTATACAAGGTCTTTCCCCATCTAGATTAACAAAAAAATAACATGAATCGAACAATTCATAACATAATTATAGCATTAAGTGATAACAATAACAATATGACAACAAATCAGACAATAATGATAGTAACAAAATGCCGACAAAATAGTTATTGGTTGCATATAGAAAGTATATATCAAACCATAGCATAGCTCGATACTGAAATAGAGATCAATACAGAGTACATCGCAGTTAACAAAAACATATTAAGCAACAAAATTATAATGATAAGTCATAAGTGATAAACATACACCGCTATCACTCACCTTAGCCACACGTAGTTTAAACCAACCACGTCAATTAGTTCGATGCTTAGAAGTGGAACTCTACGGAATTGCATTCAGCGAGTTTGTTAAAAAAATGCCCACTCGGTCCACCTCGGTACATATACCCGCTACTTTGAAGAGCAACATGTTTGAGAGATTTCTAGTGCAGCAGTTCCCATGTATGCACAATAGAAATCATTATACTGGGTGACATTTAAGATCACACGATCAGGCTCTGTACGAGGTCAGGGCAACCTATCGCTGTAATAGAGCAACCTGGCAAGTGCATAGGGAAATAGACTTTCAGATCAAGGCAACCTAATCCAAAACCAGGGCAATACGAGACCCTCAGCGCTGATATGCTAACCAGCTAAGAACGCAAGAAGGTGGCAATAAGGTATAAAAGGAGGAGTATCCCAACCCTATGCTATTCTTGAAAAGGAGGATTAAGGTCAAAACAGTCGAATACTGAGCGCTGTAATTTCCCCAGCGAACCGAATAACCTAGCAACGATTTGTTGATAGACGTTTTATACAATTGCTAATGCAACACGCATTTTAGTTCAAAGGAAGTAAATTTCAAGACTTATTACCCTCTCATTTGATGTGATTTATTTATTTGGCTGCTAAAAAAGTACAGTCACGGCTACCCAACTAGCCGAAAACTATTTCAAAGGGTTTAAGGTATGAAGAGTTTGAGGTATGTGACTTCGTTCAGTATGTGACGTCTTTCAGGCATACCAAGACCGTACGAATGCATCATTTGTGCAGTTACTACTATGGTAACATCTTCCTCCCACCTGTTCAACTCCGCCTCCGAGGCCTGCTAGGAGGTCCCCGCCCCGCGCAAGGACCTTGTCGAACTCCTCGTCGGCCTTGTCGAACTGAGCGGAGAAGTAGTTCTCCAGAGATCCTATGACTTTCTCCTGGTGGTTCTCCACGACTCCTTCCGCGATCCTGTCCCCGAGCGCGGCTACCACTTTGCCGCCCACATCCGCGGCCGCGTCTTGAACGAACGTCGCCACGGCAGGTGGTACCGCCCTCTTCGCGCGATGTCTCGCTGGGACTGCAATTTGAAACGAAATGTTTGTTCGAAACATAGTTTTTTTTTATGTTTTGGTACAGTACATCACTCACTCACTCACTCACTCACTCTCTCCCATAGCTTAGTCAGCCGTCGGGACAGCATAGCTTTCAGTGAATGCTCTCCACTGCTAGCGGTCTTCCGCCAGTCTGGTCATCTGGTTGGCTGAATGACCGGTCCACTTCTTTAGATCTGTGATCCACGATCGACGGGGACGTCCCCGCGGCCGCGCACCCTCCGCTTTTCGCTGAATGATTGTGTGTGACCACAGTACGCACAGTACCAAGGCTAGTGATATCATTCTGCTCGATATGATGTCTGTATATCTTAGACAACCTTGTATAACTTCTTAAACAACTGAAGGTTTATGTGGTGTGCACGTGGTTGATTTTGATACATACATGCAACCAGAAGGTTGGAGATACATGCATTTTAATCTGTACCACTATGACAGAAACTGTTGCTTATAATGTGATATAATGTTAAACATTTTCAGGTTCAACAGCATTACATTTTATAACATAGAATGACAGATCATCACATGAAATAACATTCATGTCATGTTTTTGCATCACATTTTTGTTACATTTTTCCTGAACGGTCTAGAAAAATCACATTTTCACCACTTCGCAAACACGCTGTATAAATGATAAAATAACGTTTGCCTCATACCCTCTTGGTGAATTATGAGATGGACAATCGCGGCAAAAACGGTGTATTACATATTATCAAATAGATTCAAGAAATAAAACACGTTATATCATTTCTTTACCAATCACTTCTGTATGTAAGATGCTTCCTGTTATGTGTCTACTGTGAATGTTAGAACGTTCCTTATATTTCGCTGTCTACTGGTATTTTATTTCATAATGTTAGATATGCTGTTTAGTTCGTTCCATTTCGTTCCGTGCTATATCCAGAATATTATAACCGTCCAATAATGCTTTGCTGGCAGTGTTTTTAATAATAATAAATTTATTGCAAATTCATGCCCAAAGGCCAAATGCCAATAATATACATAAAAGAACAGTGTACAAAATAGGTATAAAAGCTGCTTAAATAAATTATACAAACGTAATTGTCTATAACTAGTAAAGGGTTTGACTTCTGTTTCGTAAGCAATGGAAGACGTAATGTCCCACCTTTTCTATAATTTGTGGGTCCTTGGTAGTTAAAAGAAAAATGGTATTTTCTTTGTCTGTAAGCTTACAGAAATTCTGATAGATTTAGTGGTCCGAATAGACAACTCATTTCGTGCATTATCATTAAATGATTAAGATGAGTCAATGAGAGCGGTGTTGTGTACGTACTTACTTGTTTTATCAATCATCCTTGTATAGCTCATATACCCTCTAATGCTTTTCTCGATCCATTCTTGAGATAAACTCTGACCACCTTACAAAATATCATGATACGTCAAAATCCCGCGACTTTATAACCAATCAGCTTTAAATCATGACTTGATTTGGAAAGCGCGCTGTCGTTGGCTCTGCACCCGATCGTCTGTTACTCCCCACAACAGGGATTGCATCAGTATAGTTAGAAATGGCAAGATACACTCGGCACAAAAAGTTTGGAAACTTAACTTTGGTTACTCATATCTCCGTTGTTTCTTGATCAATTTCAATGCATTACATATTGTTGGAAAGGTTGTGTAATTTCCTTTCCTATGATAACCAACTCATTATGATTGCAATCTCATACAGCGAGCCCCAGGCCTGCTTACGCGAGTAGGTTCTGAAAAAAAAGTGCCTAAATTTCCATGATAGTGTCAAACACTCAGCGCAGCGCCAACCCAGTTGCGGTGGTGCCGTCCGCATCGTGAATGGAACGGTGTGTGGAGGAATATTATATTACAGCTACAGATGAGAGTAGATTTATTTCGACTGTTGGAAGGGTAAATGAAATTGTTGGGGCGAGGAGAACCCTATGATGACTGTTGCACAGATAGACTGGCAGCGTTTGTTGGAGTCAGCGTCATGGTGTGGGGCTGTACAACTGCCAGAGGAAAAAAGAAAAACAGGCTAATCATCCTAAGCAACCTCGATCTCTCAAGGTATAGAGACAACTTTCTCTATTCAGTCTCATTTCCTAGATCCTTACCTCTGCAATATGAGACTGAGTGCCACTCTGCAAGATGACAGTGCACGTCCACACAGAATGAGGGTCATTTCAGACTTCCTCCAGGATGCAGGAATACAGAGGAATATCAAAGTGGCCTTCCTGCAGACCTGACAATTGATCACCTCTCAAACTCTGTGATCACTGATCAGCTTGGGTGAGCTGTGCATGCAATTATGATCAACAGAACAACGCTGGTCGACCTGCGACGACTCCTTGTGGATGAATGGCCAGGGACCGCGTAACAAAACTGGTGACAAGCATGAGGGTGTGCCGGGCTGTGGTGACAGCACATGGATTGTACTCAATATTAAGCCACCTTCATCATAACTGAGGCTCCTTTTCGCAATTTTTTGGTTTGGATGAAGACTAACATTGGCTTTCATAGAAGAAGAACTTTATTGCGCGACTATTGTAGCAGGTACAAAGTATGGCAACAACAGTAAACATAGAACAAGACATAAGTATGGAATAAAACTATACAACAAAATGACTATCTTAGGTTTTACATTATTCAAGTTGGCTAATCTTGAGTATCATTACTTTTCTTAATAACAAAACAATATTTTGCATATTTGCCTATTTTAACACTGTATGAGCTGTTGCATTTAAATATATAGTCAAATCTATCTGTGGCATTGAGTGTCTTAAAATCTGAAGTACTTGAATTGAGAGAGGTGAATAACTCATCACGTAGAGCATCATATTTAGTGCATTCCATAATGAAGTGAAACTCATCTTCAATTCGATTTGGACATAATGGGCAAAACCTTTGGTCGGGAGCTACATTCAAGTATCTACCTGTTTCTATATTCAATCTATGGCTACTAATTCTTAACTGTGTTATTGCTTTGCGGATTTCAACATTATTCACATCATGAAGATATTTTTTTTCTTGAAGTTAATGATTTTTGGATTTGTGAAGAAGGGACAATTTTGAATTATTGATGACACAACTAAACCACTCTTGTACATGTGCATACTGTAGTCTGCAGTTGAGTTGGTGTTCAATATAGTCTACTTTATAACATTTAGGATTCATCCATATATATCCAAGGCCATGATAATTGAGAATATCCTTCACATGATCCATCCAGTCGTGATCACTAGAAAATACAACATTATATGCTTCGTGAAGCAGAGAGTCCTCGGGTAAGTTTAGCAAACGGTGCCAGTATTTGATGAGCTGAATTTTTGCAGACAATGTGATTGGGAAAGTTCCAAATTCTCCTCGCACTCCGTCATTAGAGGATTTTGAATGCACTCCTAGCAGAAATGTTTGAAAACGTAGGTCAATGATGTCAAATTCAGGTATATCCAACGGACGGTGTATGTTGTCTACTGAAAAGCCACCATTTTCTAAATTGAGCTTAGACGTTAATTTTAGAAACATGCCTTTGTCTGATCTTCTTTCAAAATTTGAATGGTTTTGTTGATTCAAGTTTCATATTACCCTCGTACACAATCCACGTGCTATCAGCAGAAGAAAAATTACTGAATTGAGCGTTTGACTTTAGTAGGGTAATCTGGGCCCTTTTTTATGTGACCCGCTCGCATAAGCAGGTCTGGTGCTCGTTGCTTTCGATTACAACCATGATAACTTTGGTACCATGGGAAAGAAAAGTTTTTCGATGATATATAAAAATCATTAGAATTAATTAAGAAACAACGGAAATATGATCGACCGTAGTTCAGTTTCCAAACTTTTTGTGCCGAGTTTATATCTCCCAAAATTTATCCCCAATCATTTCTCAGAGCAGCTTTGTGATGGGAAGCGTCTTTTGGATACAACAGCCCCTTCTAAGCTAGGCTAGGGATGGCCAAGTTACCAATTATAAGTGGAAATGTCAGAAATAAGTTAAAAGTTAAAATGTGGTCACCCCAGTACAAGGGGACTTTGTTCCCTATAGTAGGCACCTGCATCCCCTTTGGAGGTAGAACAAAAGTCAATACAAAGGCCCTGACAGGCCTAAACACAATACAAGAGTGTAGAAACCCTCACAAGGGACAGCTATAAACAAGGCATAGGGGATAGAAAATAGAGTTTGACAAGGTCAAATCACAATATTCACCCCTCACCATTGAGGACCCCAAACCCCCTTTCTAATCACCTCTAGAATACAAAAAAAATCCAGTCCTCTGTACACAGAGCCTAGCTGCAGCCAGGTACTGATTGGAAGTAGGGTTAAATACTCAGAAAAGGGCTAAACACAACAAAAAGGGATAATTCATTAATAAAGATGAGTCAAATAAGGTCTTATCATTGCCTAGATAACAGATTTAAGGCTAAACCCCCGTGAAATAGATCAATATGGCCTGCCTCCATACTATATGAATTTCTTATTAGAGAAATCAAGTTTAGAATTGACAGCTGTCAATCATATCACACAATGCGGGGTAGGGCTGTGAGCAAGTAACCTGTGTATCAAAGACCTCTGACCAACAATAGTCCTCTGGGAGTTCATGACTGCCTAAAGGTGTCAGGCCATAGGGGATAAGAAAAGAGTTTGGCAAGGTCAAAACATAATATTCATCCCCCTTACCATTGGAGACTGCATCCTCCATACACTTCACTTCTAGAATACAGTCCGCTGTACACAGAACCTAGCTGCAGCATTTAAAACTCATAAAAAGGCTAAAACTAACAAAAATTTGATAATCCATTAATAAAGACGAGTCAAATACTCTGACCATTTGATCTAAATCTCCATGAAATGGACCAAAATGGTAGGCCTAAGTATCGCTTCGGCCAAGACTCGCTAGAGGGCGCTTGTCCATCACGGACTATGGTAGGCTTCAGGATTTTTAAAAAATGCAGTTCAATCTATTTTCAATCCATACGATCTAAACGGCATACAAAATAATCTAATAATTATTCAGACTGATAAAATACCTAGGTCAATAGTGTAGCACTTAGTTATTATGCGGCAAAGAATGAATTGGGGCAGCAGAAATTCATTTTCGCGTGCAATGCATTTACGACACTCATTTGACAAACTACCTTCGACCATTTCTTAAGATTTCATCACCGTAGCTCTTCACTGGGCTAAGCTAGATAGATATCACTCTCACTTTTTCCTCAATATATTCCTAAATAGATTTGAATCAAAAGGGTCAGCAGAAGTCTGCTATTAACCTACATAGCTGACACATAGTTTCACAACATACCTTTGCAAAATAGTGTTAGCATTTTTGTTTTTAAAGTCTTCTCATTGATTCTGCATAAGATACTCTTTTGCACAAATTGTCTAAGTTGATCACATTTACAAGATTTATGCATAGTGAAGTTCACCTACAACTAACACACATCACAAGAATGAAATTTCCTCCAATTTTGCACAGGAGATACTATTTATGTTACACGTGCCATGTATTATTTGTGTGAGTTATTGAAGTGGAGTTATTACATAATTTCCTAATTAATTATGCAGATTTGGCTATGCAGTTCCAGAAAAAAATATGCTAGGGCTAGGGGCTCAGACCTACACTACTTTCTTTTTGACATCATAGGCCATCTGCACTCAAAAAATCACAACCGCAACGAGTCGCCCAGGTCAATGGATATCAAAAAGTGTTCTGCTACAGTACTAAGGTCACATACTAGGAGGCCCAAACCTTGACATTTGTCTAACCAACAACTACCCACATACCAAATATCATCATAATCCATCCACAGGTTCTTGAGTTATGCTGACTACAAAAATTCGGAAACATCCCCCCCCCGCACAAACACACACACACACACACACACACACACACACATACACACACATATATATACACACACAGAGATACACGCGCGACTTATATTTCTAGGAAGCGATGAGGTACGACTTTCAAACATGTGATAAAAGTTACTGATCACGATAGTCAAATCAGAGCGCAATATTTCTAGACTTATTTAGATTTCGAACCAGTTGAATAATGTTCGAAGTGACGTTTTCAATTCAAGCATGCGTTCTGCTTGCATTCGGTGCCACTCGCGGTCATTTTCAGGTTTTCACTGTATATCCGCGCCGATGCGCAGTTTCTTTCTCACTGTACAGTATATCTTTGCACATTGCTGACATTGTCAATAGGAGTTGCACTATAGTAGCTCCCTGAAGCTGGCTGCATGGTCACCCAGTAGAAAAAATAAAAAATAAAACTTCTATGGGGCAAGTTCTAGTGAACAATAAACCGGCCTGCCTTTTTACCGGAATGCCCCGGAATGCCCCGGAATGCCCCGGAATGCCCATAAACAAGGGTGAATTCTACCGCAATACAATATGCTTTAATGAGTTAACATCAGAGATTGCTGTATTTTGGCATGAAATGATATATATTTATGGCCCAGGGAACGAGAATGCACTAGAAATTAGTGATGGCCATCGTCGTGGACGCCCCCGCCAGTCTCCATGTTTGTTTTTATTGCAGCCGTTACAATGTTGGTGGGGTGTATGGGGTGTCAGGGAGGGAACAGTACCTCTGCAGAGGGGGGCCTGCCATGCCCTATAGGGTAGCTCTTCCTGCTTTGGCTCCCACCTGACACTCAGCTCTCACCTGTGGCTCCCAGAAGCTGTAGCATGCGCAGCGGCCACACCCCGGGCAACCGCATTGGCAGGCGGGCTAAACCAGGTGAGGGTAGCCGGGTTGGTCTCAAACCTCCCGGTGAACCACGGATATGTCTGTCCCAGCATGTGAAGACTGGACTCCGGTGGAATGCGCGGATGAAGTCGCATGCAGACCCAACGGGCATGAAGGCGAAGCCCAGCGATGTACTGTGGAGTACATAGGGCGTGATGAGACACAAAAGGAAATCATGGTCATCCACTGCATCCGATTCCGTCTCCAGCCGTCTCGACATTGTCCTGCCACTGGGCAAAGATGGTCTTCGGACGAGAGAGTGTGGTCGACGACGTATGCAACTCCTCCACACTATAATCCAAGTCTTGTTTGCGCAAGTCGCTTTGTCATCCATTTGTTTGTATGTTGTCCCCCTACATGTATAAAAGTACCCGTGGCGATGGGCGAGCTCGAAGCGGTAGGTGTGGGTCCACTGGAAGCCGTAGCAGCAAACCTACACACGGGCGGCCCAGGCTGGATGGTTGCTTTGCACAGAACGGAGCAGATGTGTAATTCGGCAGCCGTCTGGGTATCTGAGCAGCCCTTTTTAGGACAGCACTGCTCACCCCCATGGCCTGGGGAAGGGGCTAGAAAAGGTGCCCTAAAAATTGCCTGCTCCACATGTCCCCAACCAGTCGGCCGTGGCTGGAGGGAACCCTACTTAAGCGCGGTAGAAAAACAATAAGGAAGAAAACAAGGACTATTCCGCTCATTCTAGGTGCATGGAATGTGCGTACCCTATTGGACAAAGATAACTCAGACAGACCCCAAAGAAGAACAGCTCTCATTGGAAATGAACTTGCCCGCTACAATGTTGACATTGCAGCCTTGAGTGAGACAAGGCTAGCAGGAGAGGGAGAGCTCTGTGAAAGGGGTTCTGGCTACACGTTCTTCTGGAGTGGAAGAGGGAACGAAGAACGGCGTGAGGCAGGCGTTGGTTTTGCTGTGAAGACGACGCTGGTGAGAAACCTGACGGGTCTCCCTAAAGGTGTAAATGACAGGCTAATGACAATGAAGCTTCCTCTCTCGGCTGGAAAACAGCACCTTACAATAGTTAGTGCTTATGCTCCCACCATGACAAATCCAGATGAAGTGAAAGATGAGTTCTATGAAAACCTCCACTCTGTCATCAATGCTGTCCCCAAAGCAGACAAGCTTGTCATACTTGGAGACTTTAATGCGAGAGTTGGTGCTGACAGTAATGCATGGGAGGGTGTCATTGGTAAACATGGAATAGGACAAAGTAACAGCAACGGTCTGCTTCTTCTCCAGACGTGTGCTGAATATGAGCTTACCATAACAAACACCATCTTCCAACTTCCAACCAGGAATAAAACCAGCTGGATGCACCCAAGATCTCGGCACTGGCACTTAATTGACTATGTAATTGTCAGAAAAAGAGACAGACAAGATGTTAGGATCACCAAGTCTATGTGTGGAGCTGAGTGTTGGACTGACCATCGTCTTATAATCTCTAAACTGAACATCCGCATTCAACCCAAAAGGCGCCCACAAGGAAAGAAACCACTCAGGAAGCTAAACACTTACAAGCTGAAGAGTGTGGAAACAAAGCAACTTCTAGTGGACACACTGGAAGATAGTCTAGAGAACGTCTCACTGGATGGCCAAGATGTAGAAAAGAACTGGGAGAGCCTCAGAGAGGTCATCCATAATGCTGCTCTAAAGACCCTGGGGCCATCGAGCAGGAACCACAAGGATTGGTTCGATGAAAATTGCGACGAAATCCAACAACTGCTAAACGAGAAACATAGACTTCACAGAGCATATCTGAGTGACACCAAGGACATATCTAAGAAAGATGCGTATACTACCATACTGTACTATCATGATGGATGACTAAAGCGGTCCTCGTCAGACTGACGGACGAACCAAAAAAAAAAAAAAAATAACAATGTTGGTGTAGCAGAGTAAGTGATAAATACACAAAAAGGAGATCAAATGTCGCAAATACAGTATGCTTTCACGATGGTTCGTTGCTAAGGGAAAATTTCCACTGTAAGGGAGCGTATCAGGTTACCGGGACTCCCGCGCGGTCCCCGGGGGAGCTGTAACGTCTTCTAAAAGATCCTGATAGTTGGACAAACGATATCTCGCACGTGTCTCACCAACTGGAAATGAAATTAGCCAATGTGTATACCTAAAATCCTGCCATTTTACTAATGTTGCATCATTTTGTCTGAATATTTTCTGAAATAGGCCAAGTTGGTTCTAGAAAGGATGTTCGGTGTACAAAATGTCAAAATGGTGTAAATAAGTTGGTTCTAAACAAAATTTCTGCCGTATCAAAGACATCCGTAAGACAAAAACCTGGGGATATAAATTCTTGAAAATTTAAGACCTCGATGAGTGAGTTTGAACATACATTGCTCGAGTTTTTCATACCACTTTGGAATAATGTCATACCTCATGGATAGGGGGAGGGGTACTTGATGCCGGCGTTAACAAGTCCTGCAACATTCAAAGTCATCAACAATGGCGCCAGTAGCTTGGCTACATGTTCCATGTCCACAACAAAATTTTAGGAAAGATATACTGTCCAGGAAATAGTTTGTATTTGTCATAAAGTGTTTTTTCTTCTTGTGCAAGGGACCTAAGACAGAAAGGGCCTTTTGGCGCGGATTTACAGTGAAAACCTGCAGATGATCGCGAGTGACCCCGAATAGAACGCACGTTCTATTCGAATACGTCACTTCGAACAAAATAGAATGTCGTTCGAATTCTAAAAAAGTCTGGAAATTTTGCGCCCATATTTGACCATCGTGTTTGGCATAAGATAACATATACATGACCCTGGGATCAAGAATCACAGGAAAATTAAGGCGATCGGCGATAGTTCCCCGGTCAATCACCATGTTTGTTTTCATTGCGGATTACACTGTTTGTTTTGTGTGGTCATAGTAAGAAATGCACAAAAAGAGAGGTGACAATTTTGGAAATAAAGTATGCTTTAGTAAGTTAACATTGCAGGTTGCTGTATTTTGGCAAAAGATAACGTATATACGATCCTGGGAACTTAGAGACCGGGCGATCCTATCTTATGGATGTCCAGCATAAACTATACTAAAATTTTATAATGTTACTAAATACTAAAAGACCGCAATGTTCAAATTTGTAACAAATCGCTTGAGTCAAGAGTCAGGTTTTCCTTACAAATGATATATGTTTTAGTTGTAGTAATGCGTTAAGTTCCTTGTAAATATGTTGTATTTTTTTTTACATCCTTTGTATTTGTAACTTTTGGGCCATTTTCGCGTAAACAAAGACCGACGCCATTTTCCGCTTGGGTTAAGATTTTGTAAACAAAGGCCGCCATCTTTCCACCAATTTGCTTGGATAAGAGTCAGATTTTCCGTAGAGACTTACTTTTTTTTTTTGTTCTAACTTAACTTGAAGTTTCTTGTAAATATGCTGTAAATTTTCCTGTAAATATGCAGAAAATATTTCACATAGGTTTTCGTGTAACGGTAAGGTGAATAAAGACGCATTTTTTCCCGTCTTGTCTTTTCAAAATTCCTGTCTAAGGATGTAACCTTAGAATGTTTGATTAATATGTTACTTGTGAATTGGTGTATGTTTTTGCAATAAAATTTATGTCATTCTCTTCAAAGAAGTGTATCTTGTTACTAGTAGATATGTTCAATGTAACAGTGATTGTAACATGTAGCGATATCTGAAGTCAGTAGTCCAGTACAGAAAGCATGGCTGTGATAAAAGGTGTGGGGAGGGGGGGGGGGGGGGGGCTGTGTCGCAAATCAAGTTCGCTCTGAAATGAGTTCACGCTCAGAAGGTCGACGTGAAAAATGCGAACAAAAATCCGACGCAAACATAAGTATACTTACAGTATATCATTTCATGCCAAAATATAGCAACCTGTGATCTTTGCTGATCAAAGCATAGTGTATTCTGGTAGAATTCACCCTCCTTTATGGGCATTCCGGGACATTCCGGTGTAAAAAAGGCATTCCGGTGTAAAAAGGGCATTCCGTTAAAAAAGGGCATTCCGGTAAAAAGGCAGACCCCAATAACCAAGCTTCATGGAGCCGACAACACGCACTTTCAATGCATACGTATGGTTCACGTGACTCGCTAAAAAAATCAAAACCTCTATAGGTAAATTCTGGTAATAATTTTGCCACTACTAGACAAAAGAAGTGGTTGGAAAGAGCAGAAATCGTCCAAAGAGACGGATAACATGCAAGAAGAGTTGGCCTGCCGAAAGATACAGTTTGCCCCGCCCCGCCTGGTAGATGGTGATGAACGATAAACAACTCTATGGCTGGGCGAATGAGCCACCTCCACCCCACCCCAGTCCCAGATATCCCCAAGAAGCCCAGTCTAGATAGGATTGATATTTATGTTGATAGGAAAACATGTGTTGTCATTGCCATTTCGCGTAAGTAACAGGAAGCTACGAGAATAGAAAGACACTGCCAACCTGTATACTTCGACTACATAGAAAATATATTCCACAAACCATAGCGATATAGACAACTGATCTGCTTTCAAAGCGCATCGTGTATATATTTAGAATAACTAAATTCGAAGCACGCTTTTGTTGGTAAACTCACCAGTCGGTAGCGCCATAGCCCATGCAGTAATGCCACAAAGGCAAAGAAGGACTTCCTTCCACATGTTGGAGGCTCGCAGACACAGCTATATTTGGTCGAACTGGATATAAAAACAGGCCATGATATTAGTCAGGATTTGTTGATTACATTTCAAAAGGTGTTTTTGGAAATTATGCAGCAGAGAGTCGCTGTGCCTCTACTCGGCTATGAGACCAGTGAGATTATATCTGTCGGCTACAAATACATAGGAAATGGACTGTATTATGCATGAGCGAACTCGTATTAGTATGCACGTATATATGCAAAATACCTGGGCTTAAAAATGGACAAACGATATGATTTTTTTACTAGCCGCAGAAAAATATGAGAATTTAGAGTCACTTCATCTTTCGGCACCTTAACATGAAGAAGCAGATCCCGAAACGGCATGCTTAATGCGTGAACAGAGCGAGGTACTCACACGAGCAGTCCGATCGTTTGCACTCTGTGGTCAATCCTCGATAGTGGTCAGTTGAGTTCTATCGGTTGTTCTGGTGTCGAGAGTTTAGTGGTGGGTAGATATTCGGCCGGAGCCGAGGGTTTTGTCTTCTTGATGGTTTCGGAGGGAGCCGAGACAGAATAAGCAGGAGAGGTGGGGGAAATACTGTTATATTGCTTTTCTCTGGTCACTGATTGGTGCAAAAATGATGTAAACAATCAACAACACGACTCAGTCCGTCACAAGACCCTGCCAACGGGGAGTGTTGAAATAAAAACAGATCTATAGACGGGAGAAAATATCGCTTTGCATAACGCCTTCTTCTCTGTCACGTTTGCGCCATGTGAGATTTCCTATTTTATTATTTCTATGACCTTAGGGGTAGGATTTTTACCTGGGTAATAATTTCTGTACTGGGTTATAATCGTCCCTTATAGTTACATCGTTTTCTAAAATCTTCCATTATATGGAAAATGTATTTTACCATTGATTCTTCTTCTGCGAGCATGACTGCACCATAAAAAGAGCCATCTTTTGGTTATAATTATTGAAATGTACTTCCAGTAATAAAGTAATGACTTGGCTAGTTCATTCCTATAAATGAAGGGAGTGGGATATCATTCCTTTTTTGACCCTGCATTTAGTCTCAAACTTTTCCGTTTTTATTTATTTACTTTTTTATGCTTGGGCCATTTACTGCTTTACAATGGGCTCTTCAATATCACCAAACACAATATTTAAAATAAAAACTGTTCATATCACTCATGAAAGAAATGTTTCATGCCCATTTCATTCCACTTTAATCAAGAACATAGCTTAGCTGTCTTAGCCCATAACTGCAGACAGAAGCCTTGGCTTAGGATATGTAAGGCTGTTTATGGTGGCAAAAAAGCCAAAATTACACAGAAGGTTTCCTGTGTTCCCAATAGAATGTCTTGACGTACTTTGCAAGCTGTGACTCAAGCACTTTGTTGGACACAGTGTATATACTTCGCTCTGACGGCCTTAAAAAGATGACCTTTGCCAAGGAACACCTGTTCCACCACATTTTCCACTTTGTTGGAGAAACATGATAATAAATAAACAAATGTATAAATATAGAATGTAGAATGTCTCTCTACGACCATCAAAACAAAACCGTGTCGACCTTTTGAGCGTACAGGACAGCCAGACATTTTGATAATTGTGAAAACCATTATTAAAATACAAACGGGTGGCAACATGGTCTTGTTAGGGTTGTTGAATTGGAATCTTAATGTTCCGTGCTTTAATCCCCAGCGTGCTCCAATGTTGTGCCCATTTAAAAGGCAATTTACACCGGGGTGCATTAAGGACATGACTGGCTAGCTAACTTAGAAGTTCGGAAACTTAATGATATCTACAAATCCATAAGACTTAAGAGATGTATTAGCATAAGACAGATGTGAAAGGTATGGATCATTGCTAACATTACAGTGTACATTCCATAAAACTTTCACAAAAGGGTTATAAACATATATTAACCCTATCTAGACGGATGGAGTATTGTTAAAAGTGCCCTCACCAACTTTGATGTCGTAAACTTGCCGAGCGACATGTGTTGAGAGAACCAAGCCTGGTGACTTTTTCTAGAATTTTGTTGGCAACAATTTTATCATAATAGTATAAGTTTATTTTTTTGTTTTCATGGCAATGCGGTATCTAACAAGCTTTTTTTAATACAAATTTGTCCACTTTTCAGTTTAAACAATGCGTTTTCAAGGCTTTCTTGCTCATCCACACTTGATTTCCAACATTATTGACATCATACATATTTGATGTAACTTTCATGATTTAATAGTCATACATAATGCTAATATAATGACATCATTAGAAATGTAGGGTGAGAATTCGAGATACAAGATGGGGATGCTTTTTGACACAAATGAGATTTGAATAATAACAATTTAGAATCTCGACAGCATGTAAAGTTTCACAACAAAAACATTTAATGAGCAATGATGAGTAGTGCCCTTACAGACGCAGTCGACTGCAACCACCAGCATGCTAGCCCCTGCATGTGGCGGTGTGCTGATATGACCTCGGGATCGAACAATGCCGGAGATGGTAAAAATAAAGTGATTGGCACACAGTTTATTGTGTATTTGGATCCCCAAGACATACGTCCGGGAGCTTCTCTTAAAAAAGCTCATAGACATAAACATGAAAATACAAAGGTTATTTTGGAGGTATTGTCTTATAGTTATGATCTGTTAACATGAGTAATGATGTGTTATGTTCGCAAACAGTTGAGCCTGATGTTTGGGGTCTGGGACCACTTTTGTGCTTTAAAGGCAACCCGAGCAATATTAGGGCCCAAAAATCGGATTTGGAAAGTCAATTCATTTAGTCATTTCTATACATGACTATTTGAAACAACACTATCACAATATATAGCAACGTCCATGATGCAGGAATACGACATTATTAAAAACGTCATGTAAAAACTCCATCAAAATCACGGCTAGAAACTGTGTAGGCTAGTTGAATAAAGGGGATCATTGTACGGCACGATTAAAAATTATGAATAAATTTCGCAGGTGTGATAAACAATGTTTAAAATGTCAGTACCATACAGATTTCAGCATTTTCACACACACACACACACACACACACACACACACACACACACACACACACACACACACACACACACACACATACATAGTGGTGCGGATCGAAACCCACGTTCCGGTTCCGGTCCGGACTCGAGTCCAGAGGTTTCGGTTCAGGTCCGGACTTGTAAGGTCCGGTCCGGCACCAAACATTGCCGTCACATTATGTGACTGATGCTGTTACCATTGTTAATCCCCCTAAATTCTCAAAACTAGGGAAAGATTCACACAAAAATACGTCTGCAGTCAGAACAACGTGTATATTCAGAACAAAAGTACTAGTATGCTCTCTAATCAGCGTGCACTGCACCAAAAGTGGGATTTACCAAATTTACCTGGAAGGAGTAAATTGTTGGTAAATATGGTGTATGACATTTACCCACCTTTACCATACATTTACCAAGTAAATACCGGTAAATCCCTGTTAAATGAGTGTAAACCCCTGCAAAACTGTATCTCAAGTTCAGTTACTTGGAGTGCATATAACATCCCTCCCTACCCTTAGATAACAGATATCACAGGGCAGGGGACTTGGAGTGCATATAACATCCCTCCCCGCCCTTCGATAACAGATATCACAGGGCGGGGGACTTGGAGTGCATATAACATCCCTCCCCGCCCTTCGATAACAGATATCACAGGGCGGGGGACTTGGAGTGCATATAACATCCCTCCCCGCCCTTCGATAACAGATATCACAGGGCGGGGGACTTGGAGTGCATATAACATCCCTCCCCGCCCTTCGATAACAGATATCACAGGGCGGGGGACTTGGAGTGCATATAACATCCCTCCCCGCCCTTCGATAACAGATATCACAGGGCGGGGGACTAGGAGTGCATATAACATCCCTCCCCGCCCTTCGATAACAGATATCACAGGGCGGGGGACTTGGAGTGCATATAACATCCCTCCCCGCCCTTCGATAACAGATATCACAGGGCGGGGGACTAGGAGTGCATATAACATCCCTCCCCGCCCTTCGATAACAGATATCACAGGGCGGGGGACTTGGAGTGCATATAACATCCCTCCCCGCCCTTCGATAACAGATATCACAGGGCGGGGGACTAGGAGTGCATATAACATCCCTCCCCGCCCTTCGATAACAGATATCACAGGGCGGGGGACTAGGAGTGCATATAACATCCCTCCCCGCCCTTCGATAACAGATATCACAGGGCGGGGGACTTGGAGTGCATATAACATCCCTCCCCGCCCTTCGATAACAGATATCACAGGGCGGGGGACTTGGAGTGCATATAACATCCCTCCCCGCCCTTCGATAACAGATATCACAGGGCGGGGGACTTGGAGTGCATATAACATCCCCCCCCGCCCTTCGATAACAGATATCACAGGGCGGGGGACTTGGAGTGCATATAACATCCCTCCCCGCCCTTCGATAACAGATATCACAGGGCGGGGGACTTGGAGTGCATATAACATCCCTCCCCGCCCTTCGATAACAGATATCACAGGGCGGGGGACTTGGAGTGCATATAACATCCCTCCCCGCCCTTCGATAACAGATATCACAGGGCGGGGGACTTGGAGTGCATATAACATCCCTCCCCGCCCTTCGATAACAGATATCACAGGGCGGGGGACTTGGAGTGCATATAACATCCCTCCCCGCCCTTCGATAACAGATATCACAGGGCGGGGGACTTGGAATGCAACACCCCACCACTCTTAGATAACAGAGATAACTCAGGGCGGGGGAATCGCTTTGCATATAAACCCAAATAAGCTAGAATAGTCACATGGTATATTGTGGTACCAATTGTCTGTCAGTCCTTTCCTGCAGTTTAGTTACATGTGCCTATGGGCAACAACTTACAATTGACTCATTATAACACACACACACAAGATAAGAAGCTATACAAGTGTATTCACAGTGTAAACAGCCCACCCCAACCCCCACCACCTACTGAGATCATGAGTTACAACTATGAATTTGTTTGTTAATACATGTCTGTTCATGGATTTACTATGAGGCAGAGGCAAATGGTTTTCCTCTATGTCATTTAACGTTAAATATTCTCATTAAGTCTTAGACCCTACTTTGATGAACTTTATATCTACAAAGAATAATCAAATATAAAGAAAGTCTCCAAATCCATGTAGTATACACAAATGTTATGATCTAAATGTAACTGTTACTTATAACAAAGTTAATAGTTTCTGATCACAATAACTCATAAATACACAATGTAAGACAAGCAAGAAAAAGGGGGACCAAGATGAAAACAGAAACTTTGAGGAAAACGTGAATCGAACCCAGGAGGAAGGTCCTGATCTTCAGTTTGACTGTCACAGTACAGATAAAGTTTCTTAAAAACCAGAAAGGTCAATTTCTGACCTGCAGGTCAACATCCTATAGGTCATTACAATACTGTCCTCTGATTGGTCTGTTGGATTACGCATGCGCACTGAGTGGGCGGCATTATTCAGAAAACCGTTGGTCCGGGCAGGTCCGGGGTCCACAGTAGAGATGAATACGGCGCGTTACGCGCCTCTCGGCGCTATAAATGGATCCACCACAGTCTACATTGGTGGACCATCGATCTGGGAGAGGCTTATGAGTCGAGGAGGAATATGGCTTAAACTCAAACGTTCGGAAAACTATGGTGACTGACGTATCAGCGATGTGAGTTTGGTCGCCCCCCTCCCTCCTTGCACCGGACACGGCTGGCTGTGCATTTTATTTTGGACTGCTCTAAGGCTCGCTGAATACAAACAATGAGGTGAGAAAATAGACCTTGGTACACTTAAGAATGTTTTAAATCAAAAATATGTTCAGTTACCTTGTCTTAGTTTTATTTATTGACATGTCATCGCCAGAAACACATGTCTTCAACTAACCTGCCCCCCTCCCCATGAGAAAATTTGTAATTTTCAACTTGTTCATAATCAAATAGTACTTGGCATTAAATCCGGCACGAATGTCAGTTGACTTACTTGTTCGTACTTGTCAGTTGTTAACAGGTAATCGTGTCGGGTTTAAGATACGAATTACGAAACAGCAAACACTCGAGATATAGACTGATCATGAGATCTCCCCTAGCCTCAAATTTGCCCCTGATTGGGTCATATGGGGACAATACCTATGGGATGAGATGAAAAAGAAATCGCAAGACACAACAGAAGCAATAGTGTGATGTGAAAGTTAGAAATTTCGAATGGTTATGTTTTCACTTCAGTTGAAGCTTTCGTCACCATATTATATTTCAAGTAGGACATTTACGCTACATGTACAAAATTTGAGGATGCTCAGGTTTTTTAAAAATCTGTTTCATGGTTTCCTATTCTTTATACCAGTACAGCAGCAGTGGGTTCACTGTTATGAGGAGGATGGTTGGGAACAAAGCAAACAACTGCCAGAAGTTCAGCCGCTGAGTACCTCAAGTGCTGCTACAGGCTCCAAAGGTAAGACTACAGTCCTGCACGCTCATCAACATCATCATATTTGTCACACTTGAGTATATTGTGAGTCATGATTCTCCATAATCCATTGTCCCTTGTTTGTTGCTAGCAGTTGTGATAGGATAAGATCGAGGCACACCTTTCATCCGTGAATATCTTAGTGTTGGAAGAAAGTTAAGCACTGTATAACCTTTATACCTTTATACCATCTTCGGGATGAGGAGGCTCAGCCTGTGGTAATCCCGGTCTCGAACGATACTCATGTGTTGTACTGCAGACTCTCCCAATGTTTATCCAGCCGTGTTTTGAACTCGTTGACTCTCTTAGAATCCACCACAGATTGTGGTAGTGCATTCCAGTCACTAACTACTCTAACACTGAAGGACTGGCTCCTGAGCCTACTCCTGGCTAGGGGAACCTCGAGCTTATGACAAAATCATTTGACTTGTTTCTTAATCATGCATGTATTTTTTGTCATTTATCTATTTATCAGTATTACTTTCAACCATATACTATAGGACGGATTTCCATGTAAATTGCTGTTCAATGATTTTTTTATTTTGTAGGAACCGGCTCATCACAAGAGGGACTCCAACCTCACCCAGGAAGTACATGTACAACATGCAGACGAAGGCAGCGATGGACTCTGATGTAGATGAGAATGGGGAAAGGAAGGCCATACACGAGCAGTTCTACAGCACATAAAACCAACCTGTGTTCAGAGTTTGGCCAGACCTCATATGTTTCCTTGCCTGAAACTCAATGTCTGTTTTTTTACCAAAAATAACTTTCTATATCTGATGGATTAGGCTGCTAGACTTCGGGTGACTTTCGCCTTCATAACCTCTGTAGAATATACAGCAACTTGTATGTCAGTCCAATTGCTCTATACAGCAGTGAATATACCCTGTCTGGCTGGGATTATGATGGTGATGATACATTATGTCCTCCACCCTGCCCCAAATGGATTACTTGTATACATGTATCACTCTAATCTTGTTGTGAATACAGAAATGTTAAAATTTGAATGGCTGAATTTCCCAAACCTTTCTTTTATTGAATGATGATGAAGTATTGCTTGTATAAACATGTAACTAGTAGTACATGAGTCATGACACTGATACTGTTGGCAAAGTGAAGAACAGTGCAGACCCCACTGAATGTAAAAAAGGCAAAAGCAGTCATCCTTGATTGATTGAGGTGAAGCATGATGCTATCTCAAGTAGTTAAGAAGTGGAAGTGCAATTCGGATTTGCTACACTCACATGTTTTGTCAACCACTACTCTTCTCGATAAGTGTGTTGAGTTCTTTTACGTGCAAAGGTTTGAGGCTTATTTCTGAGGCTCCTTCATACAGGGGGCCGCTGACTTAACATCGCCATCCAAATTGACAAATACTATCCCTTTCAACACGTCCGATCTGGGTTTGACCCATTCAATTCTTTTACTTGTGTCATCGCGAGTTCCTTGCAATGTTACTGTTTTCTTTGCATAGCTTTGCTAACTTTATCATACTGGCACATTTGTATTCCATAGATGATGTCATGTTAACATTGTAAACAACTGCAACAGTGATAACATTGTAAAAAATGTGCACAAAACCTATGATACATGTACATGTATCTATAGTTAAACCATTCTCGTATATAGTTTCCCAAAGGGTATGTTTGTCAGTGCAGAATGATAGAGACTGATATGTTAAGATTGTGTCTGATGATAAACCGAATAATGTATTGAGTGATAAATGTTGTTTGTAAGCATGTATCACTATGGTTTATGTGTGTTGTTGATACAAGCCAGTTAATCAGTGTATCTGTATAAACTGTCAATGCTGCTATGTTTATCCAATAAATATTGCTGAGTTTTGCCCAAAACCATGCGTTTGTGCTTCATACTCAATCATAATCCATGGTAAAGGAGGGTAAATATCTCTTTTAGTAAAGGCATGTATACATCCTCTGTAAATATGGGTAAATTTAGCTGTGAGAATACTTGGTAAGGTAAATCTCGGTAAATGCGCTTGATAAATGTGAGAAATGCTACGTACGGTAAATCTGGGTAAATGCACCGAATATATGTGAGAAATACTCCCTACGGTAAATGCCCTGAATATATGAGAAATACTCGCTACGGTAAATTTAGGTAAATGCATGATTTACACGACCTCGGTAAATGTGGGTAAATAAGGCAAACATTACCAGCTATACCTTGCGGGTAAATGCGGGGTATATTCGCACATTTACCGATGGATAAATGCTGATAAATCTCTGGTAAATGTAACCTTTACACGGCTTTACATTACATTTACCATTGTGGTAAATTCCACTTTTCGTGCAGTGGTGGTGACCTACATGTAGGGTTGTCTCTGGTGGCGTCTCAAGAGCCTTGCAATATATTTTGACGCCCCCGGCACACCGGATCATTTTTCTCACATACTGCCGGCATTGTGTTTACCAGACCTGTACCCTGTGACACGCAATGTTCCCGGGCTGCAGGCAAAGGCCGCAAAAAATAGCTTCTTCTCTCTATCTCAGGTCAAACATGGCCGCCAGTCCCCCAACGCATGACATGGCTAAGCCAATCACATCGCTAGGTTCCCTTGACGTCACCCAGATCTCGCGAGGAGTTATGAGACTTCCTGATTTCGGCAATAGCGGCCATAGCGGCCATATCAGAAGCTAACAACAAATGTTTGCGTCTTTTCCATCGCAAACTTCGTGATTTATGGAAGGTTTTAGAGGGTTAAGGATCAAACAGAGGATGTACATATGTACATAAGTGCTAATTATTTTGACAAGCCCAAAAACCGGTTCTCAGCGTTTCGGTTTTTTTGGACTCGGACCGAAACGTTTTACAAGTCCGGAACCGGTCCGGCCGGACCGATCCGCACCACTACACATACATGCATACAACACACACACACACACACACATACACACACACACACGCGCGCGCGCGCGCACACACACACGCACACCTACACACGCATACACTACCAAAAATAAATTTTCTTGCTTTTCTTGTTTTCTTGTTTTTATCAACTTCAAGATTATTTTTCTTGTTATTTTAAGAAAATATAAGATTTTTCTTCGCCTGTTTCTTGGATTATCTTGCTTCAAGACAAATTTTATAAGAAAAAATTACTTAAGAAAAAATTCTTAACTCGTGGACAAAATGGTTTTCTTAAACACAGAAAGTTTTCTTCTTTTAAGAATTTTTTCCTGAAGCAACAAGAAAACTACGAAAACGCATTTTTGGAAGTGTACACACACAATGTCGTTTGAGGGCCCACTATACATTGGAATTTTGGTCTATGCTTCAACTGCACATTTCTAGTACATACGGAATTCTCATCCGAATTCAAATTGCTGTTTCAAAGGGTATGCCAGGAATACCCGATTACACCTACACAAAACTGAGTATGTATCGGCTAATATCCACCAGTAATGAATTCATTCCCCTCCCCTTGGAGAACACTGCCAACTGTTTTACTTGTTTGAATTGAATACCGCCTCGTGGCGTAACACTGAAGAGTACAAGTCACAAATACGGACAGGTCTATCTGATCCTTTCACACCGGAAAGGATTCCTACTTCTTCTTTATCAGCGTGGCGGGCTATCTTACGTGCTCGATGTGTGCTTCCTCGCAATCACGGGACCTACTTCTACCGTCCCTAACCAAAGCCAGGTACTCTATTTCACCTGAGTGCAGTGAGGGAATTCATGTGGATTAAGTGTCAATGTCAAGTGGACAAGTTAGAGGACCCAAGGTTCGAACCCTGGACCTAAAATGGGCCATGTCTGAATCATGTTTGTTTGAAGGCTTTACAGACGCAGTAATATATATTGTTATTAGATTTAGTTCATTAAGGATTACTTTTTTTGTTGCAAATACAGAAAGGTTCGTGTTAAGTATTTTAAGGGGAAATTCTGACAGGAGTTTGCAGAAGGTAACATTTCGTATTTGTTATCAAGTACTATTTATGTCAGAAATTTCGGGTGGTACTGAAGCGACGACTAGTAATCCGCGATGGTACTGCAGTCTGGAAGAGATTGACGATATACTGCTTTTGCCGAATGTAGCCCCCCTCTTACTGGACCCGCGGCACGCTGGCGGCGTCGCTGTGGCCGATCGAAGTGACTAAGCTTTCAACGAATTTAATCGACAAAAAAAAATATATTTTTGAGCTTCATCTGTTTTGTTGTCTTTTTGGTCATACTTTTACGTTTTGAATGATATTCCCATTCTAAGGCCAATGGTATCACAAATCCAGTTTAGGACGCAGCGACGCCGCCAGCGTGTCGTGGGTCCAGTGAGAGGGGGGCTTAATGCTTCGGTCCCAATATTGCCTGTGCCCGTCGGGGATGTAGCCCCAGCCGGGATCTGACGTCTAGGGGGCACCGGCTGACGTGGTCACGATCAGAAGTTTCCTTCACGCTGCCCTGCAGAAGGGTGCTCATGCGGGACAATACAGTACTATGAACACACGGAGTCTTGTAGGACATTAGAAACAAAAAGTTCGCATCTAAATGAACGAATTGTTGCAAAATCTAAGCTAGCGCGCCATAAACAAATGGATCATGACACACGTTCACTCCAAAACTACATAAATTAATCAAAATTCATAATGTGGCAATACTCTGCGTCATCTCAGGATTTTCCCAACTGCACATGGGGATTTTCGCCTCGGCATACATCTTAACCGATAAGTGTAGCGGATTCTTTAACGTACTGAAGATGTGCCGATAGTATCTATCGTCTTCTACAAACTAGTACAAACCACATCCGTAGTTTCAAACTGTAGTGTCGGGTCGTTTTTCGCTTTGTTACTCCCCATGTCGTGATGTATCTTACCCATTCACATTATGTTCAATGTTTTCTCGACTACCTCCTCCCTTTATAATTACGATATTCAGAGGGTCATTGTAGACGCATGACTCGGATTGATTTCGTGCTCAAAAGGGTTTTGAAAAACTTTCAAGTTGATTACATTTCTAGCTGCCTTTTAAGACAATACAAACATTTTCTGCAGTGTGGTTTTGTATTATGATCTATGTGATAAACACTTTCCAAATGAGTCTGTGCTGGCAGAAAAACACCAGTCGGCCCGGGAGCCGGTCTTGCTTTTCTGGTCCTACGTTGTTGGCAGAGTTTTACCTGACATTGGCGTTATCTGTCACATTTAGTCACCTTTAGTAACTGTAAATTACCGTGGCAAACTATTCATCCAACGAGAAACATATTGGAAGAAACGATGCAGATGACATGCGAGAAACAAGAGCGGAATGTGCGGCATCACAAAACGGACTGTGATCCAGAACCTACCGAGATGCCCCTCCCTCCGTCGAACTCTGTTCATGTTAGAAAGGCTAGAATAGCAGGGGATAAAGAACGTATGTCACCACGTGTACTGTACCGGGACAAAACAGATCACAAAGAATCAGTTATGCCCAACGACGCAGGTCGAGACAAATCTACTGAGACTTTGTCACCGCTCTATTCAGTCAAAACGGAGCCGGAATATGAGACTTGCCGCTCGACGCTCCCTTCTCAACAAAATTCAACCGGCCAGTGTGATGACGTGGACCAAATTGAAGCTACTTCTCCTGAACAAGCTAACGTTAAAGGTATGATCCTTACGTAATTTGATAGAAAGGAATATACAAAGGGCAGTTAAATCATGAGGAAATTTAAACAGTTCAATGTATAGAGAGCGCAGGCGGGCTGTTTTGAAAACACCGCAGCGCATTTTTTGTTCCTTTGTTTATTCATTTTGGACCCGGCAAACACAACAACAACTAGAAAGGCAACATTTGCGAGAAAATACAGCATGTTTAGCCATACTCCTCGCCATGCAAAAAATGGACTCTCCCAAAATAACAATGGACCATTCTAAAATACTTGCACTAAAAAAATGAATCACCCCAGTCCAAAATTGAGTCTTCCAGTAGCACCTCAACACAATCTGGACCAGTCCACAACCATATCCACTAATTGATTAACAAATACACTTCTGCTAAAAAATGGACTTTTTCATAATCATTCCAGCTCAAAATTGAAAGAAATAATTAAAGAATCCTCCCCTTGCATGAATGGGATATTCCGTGCCATTTCCATGTAAACCAGTCGAAAAATATCCGCTGAAAATTACACTCTTGCGCATAATCAACCCAGTTCAAAATTGAATTAAAAAAGATCAACCCCAGGGAAGAATGAAGTTTTCCATAGTATACATATGAAGATTTGACAGGAGACGAAGGAAATGACCAAAAACAACATATTTGAGTCAATTCAAAGTCACCGAGAGTAATATTTGTAATATGTTTGAACTATTTTGATTAAAAGAATGTCTAAGTCACAATAGTTCTAAAGTGTTCAAACAATTAGAATTGAAACTTATAACATGTTTGAACTTATTTCACATACGTTGGAAACATTTCGAACGTAACTACACAAAAATCTCTTTATTTAGAACAGTTTCAAACCATCTATCCAAATGTTTCAATGTTCGAACAATTTGTAACAAAAGATTTTCACAATTACCCTCATAAACGAAGGTGCTAAGTCCTCCTGTGTGTTTCTGCCTATTTTCGGTGGCCGCGCTAGACCACCAGCGGATTTGTTTTGACGGAGCGTCACCCGCGCGTGACGATGTACACTGTTCGGCACCGCTAATATCCGGCATTTTCCCGCTCCAAAACACTCCACAAGACCCACGTTTTTAGTGTTTTGCCTCTTGTGCAACACGATTCGATTTGCATTACTAACGGGACGAAAATGATAGAAAAAATTCACCCGGTCCCGGCGTCCGTCCCAAAAACATGAACGACATGAAAATATATTTTCTTACAGATTCAATCACGAAAATCAACAGCATGGGATTCCAAATTTTCGCAACGGCCGACCATTTATCATGGTTGAACTTCCTTCCAAGGCGTGCGATAGATAAACATTCCCGGCACATAATAGTCACTAGTACCAGACTAACGCAAGCTCATGATGATAATAGGGAGAAAGTTTGTCAGTGAAGTTTGGCCACCAGAGGGTACATTCATTTAACGTTACAAGCTAGCGCAAAGGGGCGAATCATTGACCTTACCGGGGACTGACTCTACTGGCCTAATCATTCCTTTTTTGCCGAATTCTACGATCCATACGCCCGTACGTAGGACATGTAGGAAGGCCTGGTGGTGGACGCTACACATCACGGGAGACGCGTGTTGGTCCGAGACAGACAGCGGCGTGCTTTCGATCGCGTAGCGGCGACGCACCGCTGCGACAACGTGCGGGACCAAAACGCCTGTCCCCAGTGAGACCATGTGTTTTGCGCGACATGCCCCGAATCCGTCTACCATTGCTGAATGTAGCCCGATTCATAGAGGTCTATTTTGTAAGCATTATTTCATTTCCCCCTTAGCGTGAGAATTCCTTGTGCAACACTTCGCTACATTATATGTTTAAGTTTCCCCGCGCACCGCCTACCACCCGCCTTTGATCATGTATGAAGTCGGCGGCAGAGAGAGATCATCAATCAATTTTGACAGGAGTGTCGCGCCAGGCTGAGGAGAAACGATCTCCCGTGTTGTGTTGAAGAATTTGGAGTTTGAAAATATCCGGAATAACTAATGCTAGAATAAACATTCACAAAATCATTGATTTAACTTGTTTTCTGTTATAAAATTTCCTAAACTGCAATTTAACCACTGAGTTTAAGGGAACATGGTGTTTTCCCGATAATCACGTTAAATGTTTATGTCCGGTCTTTCCTCCTCGTAAGCAAACTTCCAGCTTGGCCAGGTGCAAGGCACTAGGGGTCAATGACCTTTAGGTCATATGTAGTATTGAAAGTGACAGAAGTGGCAAGTATTGTCAAGAAAGCCCAAAATAAATCGTTTTGAATATATGTATGCCAAAAATGGGAATGTAGTCCTTTCAATATTTGTTCAAGCCACATATACAGCAAATTTCAGGTCATTCGGTTGAAATACCAGGGCGCAGGAGGCCAAGATATGCTAAAAATAGCCTAAAAACCTCAATAAAATCACTTTCAAGGTCAATATCAAAAAAAGGAAAAGACCGCACATTGGTTTTTGCCTACATTACCTCTGTACCAAATTTCAGGTCATTTGGTCAAAAAATGACAGAGATGAATCGATTTGAAGATTTGACAGGAGGAGAAGAAGAAGAAGAAGAAACATGAGAGAAAACAATATGTTTAGCCATACTTATGGCTAAACATAACTAGAAAGGCCGTCATTTGCCCCTGAGCAAATACAGCATGTTTCGCCCGAACTCCTCCTCATGCAAGAAGTGGGCTGTCCCAAAATAACACCTGGGCAAATCGAAATATTAACTACATGTAGAAAGGCAACATTTGCGAGAGCAACACACTTTGCCAATCTCCCTCCCGATGCATAAATTAACTGTTCAAAAATCACCCGTGCAAAAAATTCTCTCTACAAGTTCTGCGAGACGCCAACAACCTTCCTCATAGTTTAGCAACGTCTAACTGCAAAGGCAGGCGTGTTTTCCTGCAACATAACCTCAGGTAACCTGAAAAGAACACACGTTTTTTGGCTAGCAGAAAATGGAAAGCACGGAACCTTAGATAGAAAATGGATTATTTGGCCAACAGAAAATGGAACGCGCGGAACCTTAGATAGATCGTGGAACGGGTATAACACTTTTATTACAGTCTAGAAATAGGCCCGAAAGTCCCTAAAATGAAGCATTTTGAAGTGATGTACACCAGAAAAGTGATTGAAGTCCTGTACGGCCATGTTCAAGGTACCCTTGCACCGAATGCCAGGTCATTTGCTTGTATTACCAGGGCACAGGAGCCCAAAAATATTTTTTGCCTAAAAATGCCGCAAAAAACCTTCATAACTAGAGTTCCACGACCTCATATCTTCGCCAAATGATATGAATTGTACCGACAGATGCAAGTACCAAATTACCGCCATTTGCCAATATGGCATTACATAGCCGTTTTTCTCAACGACCATTCAATTTAAGTCTTTATTTGCTTAAACATTATCTATCAATGTTCCCCTCTTTCTCAGTGGCTTGATATGCTACATGTCTGAAAGTCCTCTCATTGAATGTCAATGACAGTTAGACATCCAGGTAATAAGGATTTTTCTGATTTGTTATTCGGCTGTAGATAAGTACAGCCAGGGCTACCCAAAGGCTAAGGCTATTACGGATTAGCCCTGGTAACTGAACAGTATGCAGACCTTGATACAAGCTTTCACAAAGACTAAAGTACGACTTAAATGCATAAACGCGCACAAACATAGAACTCGGTGGATTTAAAAAAAAGCATTAATCATGCAAATTGGGTCCTGTTTGGCATAATTATCATCTTACGTCAATCATCAGATTCACTTTTAAATCTAGCTATCTTCATACCAAACATAACAGATACATTTTAGTCCTTTCTTTTCAATCGCCCAGCTAGTAAGCTAGCTGTTGACCTAGATTCAGGACGCCAGCTGTTGACCTAGATTCTGGACGCCAGATGTGTACTATCACATGCCGCGTACTACGGCGCAGCAGTGCTATACATTTTCCTCAATGATTACGTAAAGTACGTTATGATCTGCATAATGAGCATATCATTATGCAGATCATCACCTAAGGTACATATATACCAAATACAAGAATAATCCATCAATCACTGCTTGAGTTATCCTCCTCAAAAGTTACAAACAAATAGGCCCACTGCAGTTTAAGGCAAGCCGCAAGGGGGCCCAAACTTACATCACTTACTCCCTGCCCAAAGATCTATCTACCACTCAAAAATCATAACCATAGCACCTGCAAAAAATTTGACCACAAACTTTAAGCGGATAAATAAACTTTCGTCATTTATTATGCAAATTAGCTCCTGGTTTTCATAATACGTATTTGATTATGTGAAACATTACCTAAGCTATTTACATGCCAAAAATCATGACGATCCGTCAACCCCTTCTTTAGTTATTCGCTTCTAAAGGTTTCAACAAAAACGGCAACTGTAGGTCCAAAAAATCCGCTAGGGGGCCCAAACTTACTTCACTCATTCCCTGTTTCAGATGCAATGTATTACTGAAAAATCATGAGCCTGGCACCTCCAGAAAATTCGACCTCAAACTTTAAAACTCAGCTGCAGTACCTTAAATATCCGCTAGGAGGCCCATTATCGAACTTGACCTTCCTTTTTGACTATCCTACCTACCCACTAAATATCATGCACAGCCGTCAACAGCACCTTGAGTTATGCTGGCGACATACAAACTCACACAAATACAAAGCCCGCTGCAGTACTGTAGGAAAGCGCAAGATGAATAATTTTCGAACTTCACCTTCGTTCCTACAACCGCTTCTGATCTACGAAAAATCATAAAGATCCATCAACGTTTCCGTCACTTTTTTTGCCTACGTACAAACACAAAAACACGCAAAGTCCGCTGCAGTACTGATAAAATACGCCAGGTGAACGGCTTTCGAACTTGACCTTCCTTTGCACAACCACTACACACCTACCAAAAATCATAAAGATTCATTGAAGATTTCTTGAGTTATGCTCCTGACATACATACAGACCCATCCAACAGATTTTTCAACCGAAAACATAATCTTCCCCGAGTACAAGTACTCGGCGAAGATAAAAATGGTTTAAGGCCTGTTAAAAAAAAATTAAAACGACGCCTGACGGTATTTGCCATCTTTACCTCCGTGCCAAATTTCAGGTCGTTTGGTTAAAAAATGGCGGAGTTGAATCCATTTGAAGACTTGGCAAGAGAATAATAAGAACATGAACAAAAACAATATGTTGAGCCCATACCTATGAGATCAACATAAAAACAATAATAAACTAGAGTTCCACGACCTCATACCTTCGCCGACTGATGTTAGCCTTTTCGAGTGAATGCTTATCACTCAGTATGTAAATAAGGTCCTCGATTGTATGAATTTCAAGTGATCCTTTTCTCTACACAAAACACAGCATTAAAGTAAAATCTTAGAAAAGAGGGCCATTGTAGCACTTCCTCATATATTATGTAAATGAGGCCATCATGATTTATGTCTGATAACGTCCACATTTGATTATCTCCCAAACGCCACAAGAAGGAAATCCCATCATTTACCACTCTGGAATTATAGTATGTTGTCATAAATTATGCAAATTAGGTATTCGTTTGCATAATTGATATCTACCAATATTCCTCTCTTTCTCAGTTACATGTCACGTGTTTGACTACAATGGAATGCAAGGGTTTGTATACTTTTTCACATCACAGATCCTGATTTGCATGATTCTTATACGATCATGTAAATCATCACTCAAACTATGTACATCCCTACAAATCATGACGATCCGTCATCACCTTCTTGAGTTACTAGTATTCAAAGTATTCAAAGTTTAAAACAATCCCATACCTCTACCTATACCTACACGAGTTCTCCCAAGAGTTATAAAAATAATCACTGTAAGAATATTTTTGCTTAATTGGTATCATAACTTTTATCTTTACTACAGAAAATAAGGCAATTTGTTGGCAATGTATTTGCTTCAATTATGCCCATATTTTCATAGTCGACATATCAATCAGTTTTTATCAAACCTATACCTTCCAACAGGGAGAGCGTTAGATCGTAAGGCTGCTGTGTTTAAATGCCCGTGTGACCTCCCTGACCCCAAAACAGAGCCCTGCACCAGGCAAGTAAAGTATCACATGTGTCCTCCAGGGACGTCTCACAGGGAGCCTGCTCCGGTAAACTAGGTCACCTGTCAGTGCAATTTAACCTGAATAAATAGACTTAAAAATAGCAAATTGAAAGGGAATTGTAGACATTTCCTTATAAATTGAGTTAATGAGGCCTTGTCATGCATGATTTTTGTCTGATATTGTTCACCTTTACTTAGCTTCCTAATGATACAAGAATGAAATTCCAATCATTTACTATTGTGGTATTTTCAATTAGAATTTTCTCATTAATTATGCAAAATAGGTAGCTATTAGCATTATTGGTATCTATCGATACCTCTCTCTTTTTCAGCTATATATGTCACATGTTTGAGAGTCCTATTTTGAAAGGCAGCAGATTTATAAACTTTCCTTGCTAATTATTCAAATTAGCTCCTGATTTGCATAATGAATATTCAATTATGTAAATCATTAATCGAGCTATCTACATACCATAAATCAAGACGATCCGTTGACCATAAGTCTAGTTATTCATGTCCAAATAAATTAAAAACACCCACTGCAGCTCCAAACAAGCCGCTAGAGGGCCCAAACGTGCACAACTTACTTCATGTGGCTTGGACTATCTACCACACAAAAATAATGACCGTAGCACTTGCAGAAAATTCGACCTCAAACTTTGAACCTACACTGCAGTACCCAAAGTACCCGCTAGGATGCCCGTCATCGAACTTGACCTTCCCCTTTAATAAATCTACCTATTCACTAAATATCATGCACAACCATCAACAGCTTCTCGAATTATCCTGTCAACAAACAAATACGCATACATAAACAGCCCATTGCAGTACCGCAGGAAAATGCCAGGTCACCCATTTTTGAACTTGAGCTTTGTTTTCACAATCTCTACGTACCCACCAAAAATCATGCAGATCCATCATCAATACGTCGAGTTATGTTGTCTACATACAAACACACTAACAAAAAAATTCCACTGGAGCACTTTAGGAAAACGCCAGGTTAACTATTTTCGAACTTGACCTTCGTTCCCACAACCGCCACTTACCTACCAAAAATCAGCAAGATCCGTCAAAGTTCTCTCGACTTATGATCTCGACATACATACGGACCCACTTTACAGCTGTCGTAACCGATAGCATAACCTTACCGCGAATGCATACATTCCCGGCGAAGGTAATGACATCGGTAGTTACCGTCATTTTTTATAAAATGCATTGACACCTAATTTCATTACATTAACAATAGCTTGCAATATTGCGATATTGAAGTAAAGTTTACAATGGTGTTGATGATTCTTACTGTTTAAACTGTATTCAGACCGGGAAAACTGACTGTTTATACCTATCTTAATACTATGGTTTTTCATCTTAGATTTAGACCTATGACGTGATCAAATTTGCATAACTAATCACTATTAAATCATAAAGTGGTTGGCGGTTTAGGCCATGTTGATTTGATTATATGGGTGACATTACTCCAAAACTGATGCGAGCGAGAAAAAAGTTTGGCCAAAACTTTGGAATTCTACGACATTATCGTCCGTTTTCCGAAATATTTTTTGGGCAATTAACAGCATGTATTTTCTCATTTTGCAGCTGCCTTTTACGATTTGCAGTGTAGCCGAAACCTTTTTTATTTTGAAACGGACGAAAATTGATGCGCGCACGGATGCCATTCTTATGTTCATACTTATATGGCTTAAGCAGCATAACTCAAGAAGCTAAGTATGGTCAAGGTATTTGGAATGTCAACAAAATAAAGCAAAAATTCGATTATACAATTTTGGACTTAAATTGCATAATCAATAACAAGAGTTTGTTTCAGGTAGCGTGTAAATTATGGCAGATGAAATAATACCAATTATGCAAATATGGAACTGATTTGCATAATCAATGCGAAAATGCCATTACTTAGTAAGTGGTGATAGAAATTTAACATTTTAGTCAAAGGTAAACATCACAATATTGCAATACATAGATTATGTAAATTTGGAAGTCATTTGCATAATTGAAATATTTCATAGAGGTGTAAGGTCTCCAACTCTGGTTGGGCCTGTTTTCCAGTACACCCGAGGTAATGCGTATGTTGCAATTTCTTCCTAGGTACCACGCCCTTGCAGCCACCAAGGACTGACTGGAGGACACTTGTGGATATGGTTGCGTCTATACCCAACCTTCTGTACGGTAAGACCGGAGCAGACAAGACCGGAGAAGGTAATAAGACATTTTCATATTTCGACACGTACTACATGTGCAGTCGTGGGAGGGAAATTTAATGTTTTTCCTGACGCTTCTTCTTCTCCTTCTTCACCTTCTGCAATGTGGTCTGAAATTTGTCGAATGACCTAAAATTTTTCCGGAGGTAGAGTGGTCGCATACCACCAGACGCTTTTTCAACTTTGTTATTTAGGCCTTTGCGATTATCTTGGACTTATGACTCACAATGCTCACTTCAACATAACTTATGTCACACATATAAAAATCTAACATTTACCAATGCAGCCTAAGCTCATTATAGATGTCCAAAAAGTATCTTATTAGCAACTATTCAAATCAGGACCTAATGTCCATAATCATTGAGAAAATGCCGTAATACTTAAGTGGTGTAAAGATTGGAATCAAAGTAACCGTAGGCTCGATGAAGAAAATATGAATTACTGTTTGCACACAGATGACTCTGAGGAGGAAAACACGAGAGGATTTGTGAAAAGCTGCATGGCGACGTTGCGCCGTCCCTGTCTTTTGCGTGCCATTACCATCGCTGTTACATTAGCAGCCTTGTTTGGAACGGGGGTGATCGCTGCACATGTCATGTACCTCACTGGAACACCGGAAAACAAAACAAACACCAACCCGGTCAGTTAATTTCACGTTACCGAGTGGGTGTTTGTTGCCTTTTAATCTAATATCACGATGGTCAAATATGGGCCCAAAATTTCCAGACTTTTTTAGAATTCGAACAACATTCTATTACGTTCGAAGTGACGTAATCGAATAGAACGTGCATTCTATTCGGGGTCACTCACGGTCATATGCAGGTTTTCACTGTAAATTCGCGCCAAAAGGCCCTTACTGTCCTAGGTCCCTTGCACAAGAAGAAAAAAACACTTTATCACAAATACAAACTATTTTCTTGACAGTATATCTTTGCTGACATTTTGTTGTGGACATGGGACATGTAGCCAAGCTACTGGCGCCATTGTTGATGACTTTGAATGTTGCAGGACTTGTTTACGACGGCATCAAGTACCCCCTCCCCCTATCCTTGAGGTATGACATTGTTCCAAAGTGGTATGAAAAACTCGAGCAATGTGCGTTCAAACTCACTCATCGAGGTCTTAAATTTTCTAATATCCCCAGGCTTTTGTTTTAGGGATTTTTTGATACGGCGGAAATTTTGATTTACGGGTGTTTGAGTGTTAAAAAAATGTATTTTTCGACCTAATTTCGGTCGTAGAAATAATTTGAATGAGAAATTAAAAAATTCCTAAAACAGAAAGTTTAGAGTTATTGTTATTGTTCAGAATGTAGACGATTTGGATTTTCAGTAACGTTTAGAACCGACTTATTTACACCATTTTGATATTTTTTACACCGAACATCCTTTCTATAACAGCCAACTTGGCCTATTTTAGAAAATATTCAGACAAAATGATGCAACATTAGTAAAACGGCAGGATTTTAGGTATACACATTGGCTAGTTTCATTTCCAATTGGCGAGACATGTGCGAGATATCGTTTGTCTAACTATCATGATCTTTTAGAAGACGTTACAGCTCCCCCGGGGACCGCGCGGGAGTCCCGGTAACCTGATACGCTCCCTTACAGTGGAAATTTTCCCTTAGCAACGAACCATCGTGTATTTTCGAAATCTTTATTACAATATAACTGAGATATGGGACAATTTAGCAACAATTCTAGCATCTATTTGGTAATTTGAATATTTTCTGGCATGTTCCAATATGTTAGAAATATTTCTAACATAAAACGCATCACTTATATTACTTTGTAAACTCTTGTAATATATCTGTTCTAATATGTTCTAATACATGTATGTTAAAACAGTACAATACAGCTGTATGCAAAGTGCAGGGAGTTATGCCTGGGTGCCAAGCACAAACATCTATTCACTAAACCCATTAAAACGTTCATTTCCAACTGAACAATTTAGAACCGTTTTGGCTGAAATATTCTTTTATCTAAATGAATTCAAACTTAATACAAGTATTACCTAAATACCCTCTCGGTGACTTGGAATTGACTCTAGTCTTTATTCTGTATTTCACACAATCACAACTGTGATATCATCTTCATGCCTCCACAGTAGATATGTTCATTAGAGACACAACAAATATCGCACGTATATTTTCAATATGGCAAAGCAAACAAAAAACACAAACAAAATATGATAATTCCTTTTTTGTCTTCAATTCAATTGTTTCTTTGTCTTAATTAAAAAAATTGTAATCTTTTTTCGGAAGGAGGTTACCTGACTAGATATCAAATGTATGCTATGCGGTTCACCACAAGACAATGAATTTCTTTCTAAACTATACATATCCTGTAAATAACAAATAGCCCTTTGAGGTGGAAGGCGCAGTCTTATCTTCAACGTCATTCATATGGAAGACTGCATCGTGCACCAAGCCGTCTGCATCCAAGCCACCTGTGACAACGAACATCTCTCCACCATCTACTGGACCGGAGGTGGCAACTGCGATTCCGGAAGTGACGACTGTTTTGCCGGAAGTGACCACTGTGATGCCGGAAGTGACAACTATGATGCCGGAAGTGACAACTGTTTTGCCGGTAGTGACAACAGTGCCTGAGTCAGATGGGACACCTACACTATCGTTGGTAACACCCGCACCTTCAGAGGTGAGTACTGCATCCTACTTTCTTATTTCCCACCCAAGTTGCATGCACTTTTACAGGACCTTATTTAGGATGGTCAAACAATTGTATCGTCGTTTTACGTTATTGAATTATCTCATCCATATAAAAAGGCTAGGTAAACAGTCATCCTCAATATTAAGGTGAAGCTTGATGCCTTTGAGTTAAAAAGTGTAAGACGTCTTCGCTGCCAAGCACATCGGGTTACCACTAATATTTTCGATAAATGTGTTGTGTTCTTTGAGGTGCAAAGGTCCAACACTGCCCTTGAGCTTTACGCCTAAAGCTTCTCCAGACAAGGGACCATCAGTTTGCCTTCCCTATCAGGAAAGACGAATGCTAACCCTGACAATCTTGTGTGAGCTCAAACTTTTTCCCCCAGCGTCCTACCGAAGAGATAAAATTGAACAAAATCCAGGCGACTAAAAGACAAGAATCTACAGAAACCCGGAAAGGTAGGGCTCATAAGTTATCATTTCCTTCACCACATCTGTATATTTACTAGGGTCAGTAGTACTAGGGTGGAAGTATTCTATACATGGGACTTGGCATTGCTTGAAGATGCCCATGACCTTCATCATTCTATGGCAGATAGCTTTTGATGTGAGGAGAAAGAAGTGTAGGTTTTTGCTCGTAACAGCTTGTTCTGGAATTGCAGGGGCGTTTTACTCAAAATCTTTCAAAGAGGATTGCTGAATTAAGACGCGACTGGTTGCCATGATTTTGGGGGCATGACAGTGCCTTTAACAGGGGTTTACACAATGATATACAATTTTCAAAATAAACCTCAATTTACATAATTGTTGTCAAAATCATATCTTACAAGTGTTCTTAAACAGCTACTGACACATAGAGGGCATTTTTTATGAATATATGCATCAAAGGTAATTTTATTCAGTTGACATACTTATTTATGAAAAAAATACACGGTTCTTTAGTTAAAAGCTACTTTTGAACACCCCGTCACCGAAAATCTGCGCCGAGGTTCGCTAGAACAGTCATCCGGGAATGACGTCATCGGCTGTAAAGGGAAATAGAACACTGAAGCCGCGGCCGCCATCTTGGTTGTTTGTAAACATTACGAAGACCACATATCCCGGGCCTGTCCCGGGACTACCTTGTTGCTATGCCGGACCAATGTAGCGCAGGGTATTGCTATAACGACAGGGAAGCAGGCTTTAGCCTCCACAAGTTTCCACAAGAGGAAAGTGTTCGTAAGAAGTGGATTCAACAGGTTCGGTGGACGAGATCGGGTCCAAATGGCACTCCCTGGCAATTGAACGATTCCGTTTTTCTGTGTTCCGCCACTTTGACGAGTCGTGCTTTGATCCCGCCGAACGTCTGAAGCAACAGTTTGGATTGAAGCCCGTGAACAGCAGAAAAATTCTATTGGCCGGTGCGATACCGAGCATATTTCCACGAGGACGGGAGACGGCTGCTCAGCCGGGACCAGCGGTGCGGACCCGGAAGTCGGGGGCGATAGACAAGAGGCGCCATCTAGAGGTACGTTTTGTACGTCGGTGTTTCGATGGGGTCACTTCTACGCCGATGTGTTTGTACACGGTGCGACTACATATGGTTATTATCGCTTGAATGGGGCACTAGCGAAAGTTCAGCCTTTTGTTTAACATGTACAAGGATGTAATGTAGCGTGTAGCGGTGGACGTCGTAAATCCAACATGTCGGACCGCACACGGATAAACAAAACAAAGGCGCCGCAGTTTTATCTTTACTATAAAGTCATGCTTTTGAAAACTCTCACCGCACTGACACTTTGCAGACACAAAGGGGTCACTACCTCATGTTAGCAAGTATCGATATAGCATCCTTTGCGTGATGGGCGATATTTTGCACAATCATGTTACCATGTTTAATAGTGGGTGTTTACTAAAAAAATTAAAGGGGGAGGGGGGCAAAACTCTAAACTTACATTTGAAGAAAAGTTCTTAACCAAGGGCCTATACACAAGTGTGACATCTTTTTTATAAGTGCTGAAGGGAACCATAACTTATGTCACCACAGAAATTCACTTACATGTAGTTCTTTTACCAGGAAATGAATCAAGTCCACCAGATGACATTATATATAGTGGGGTGTTCATTACTCATACTATGAATTATGATTCAAAATCCTGTCTTTATGCATATACCAGATACTCCAGGAATGCATGCCCTCAGAAGTGACCACAACAACAACAGCAACAGCAACAGAAGAGGGAGAAGACCTTCCCGCTGACTCTAATCCATTTGTTGAGACAAATGTAAGTTTTCACACCTTATAATTCCCAAGTTTGGTAATTTACAGATACATTATTGCAGATATCATTTCCCTACATACATATTATAACATGTCAAATGCCCCTCTTCGCTTTCTTTTCGCTGTCTCTCAGACCTTCAGTCTGATATATTAATACTGCATGTACTTTTTTGTATACATACAGGTGACTCCAACAGAGAGGGGTGTGCAGGTGTGCATGAAACCTGAAACAAGAACAGTAGCCACTCTGTTCCGAGGATATGGACAAAGCAGACGGAGCAAAGGTATTTGATATTACATGTATAAGTTTTCAGTTCCTGACGTACTTCAATTTAAAATTTTCTTTTGGCTGAAATGATGTCAGTGGAATAGATGTCTCTTTTAACAACCTCTCATTCTGTTCATACTAGATAACTAATGTGATGTTTTTGTTACGTCATACTTCCCCAGGTGTGCAGACTGTTACACCATCTGTGCGCACGATTGGTACTCAGACAGAGATCACGAGTGAGTTTTTCGACCAGTGTTCCGATTCCGAGGACCAGATGTCAGTGTCTGAGGAGGACAGCATGTCGATTTCTACAGATGACCCAGACTACGAGCCAGACTGTGATCCAGACTACGATCCATTAGACGATTCTGACGAGGACATCTCAGCTTTTGAGAATACCGAGACCAATGGAAACACCGAGAACATGGAGACATCAGACTCAGTACCAGGACCGGGACGTAGAATTTTCCTGGTATTCTGGACATGTTTAGCACAACTCTTCTCTGTATGGTGCAGTTGCCCCATGTGCCCTAATCGGAAGCTCGCGTGGTCTTGTAATGAAGTAGGGACCTTAGTGCAGGTCACAATCAAGTGCACAGAGTGCTCCTACCAAGGACTGTGGAACTCTCAGCCGTTCTTTTGGAAGACAGCAGCTGGCAACATATTGTTGTCAGCTTCTATCCTGTTTAAGCCGGCGTCACAATTCATGCGAGCATCGGCCGATTTTGTAGATAGCCGGAAGCTCGCCGAATTTCAAATTCGCCCGAGCGTCGACCGTATTTTTCGCTGAAAGCCTGCCCCGTCACAAATTGAACGGAGCTCGGGCGACGTCCGTCGAACACAAATAATTATAAATCCCACATAAGACGGTACCATCTCTTGGACACGGACGAAGTCAGAATCAAATGGCCTGGTAACAATCTCAAATTTGGACCAACTTAACTTTCTGAGTTGTGGCAAATCTGTAGGGCACGAGTGAAGTAGGTGGGTACACTGAAAATAATAACATAAACAGGAATTTTGTTATAGACCAATCAAAATACAAGCGCAGGAGCCACAAAGTCAACAGATCAGTCGTTTAACCCCGATCCAAACATTTTCACCAAATAGAAATCGACCGAAGCTCGGGCGAACGCCGTCCGAGCTTCGACCGACCGTTGATAAGCCTATCGACGCCCTGCCGACGCCTGGGCGTGCCTCGGCAGACAAACATAGACCTATAATGACTCAGTGGACTTTCAACCAGTCATTTTGTGGAGAAAAAACTCAGGTAGTGAAGTCAAACCTCAAAAGTCAAGCCCCAGTTCATTAATGTACAAATTGAAACATCCAAACCAATACCAAAGAAGGAACAAGAAGCATTGTCTTCGGTGTCCACATTTTATTCATAATAATTTTTTTGAATGAAAATTTAACTTTGCATTGAATTGTCTTTCATAAGAAAAGTTTGGCAGCATTCTTTGACAAGTTGATATTAGTATTAGTTAATATTACAGTATCATTTATCATCTTATGTTATAAACCAAACTGTCGTTTCCTTATATCTATAAACAAGAAGGAGTTCGGCCGGAGTCCGTCCAAGCTCCCATCGACACCTGCACAACGCTCGCCCGAAGCACGCCTTACTTTTCATGAGTCGGCCGGAACACTGACGACGGTCGTCCGATTATTGTACAAGGCCCGTGCGAGGCTCGCACGAGGCCGAAGAGTTCGGGCGACCTCCGACCGACCAAAAATCGGGTCTAAAATCCTCGGATGCCCGCCCGAATATTGGCCGAGCGCTGGGCAATGCTCGGGCGAGCTACGGGCAAACTGTTGACGAGCTGTGCGAGTTCAAAAATCGTCGCCGAGGCCTCGCTGAATTTAAGCGCAGCTTCCAGTGACACGCGAACGTCGGCCGAGCTCCGAAAATTCGCCCGAAGCCCGTAGAATCGACAGAACGTCGGTCGTTCTTCGCCCGAAAATCGATATTTGGAGCTCGCCGACAAGTCGGCCGAGCTAAATTGTTGATTTGTGACGGGGGCTTTAGTGGAGCAACTCCAACAAAAGTACTCCGCGTATTATCACACATGGGTGTCGCCCTTATGTCGATCAGATCCTTTTTCAGACACCAGGAGCGGGTATTGTTTAAAGCTGTTTATCAACTGTGGGCAGAGCGCCAGGTGTGGGATCTCAGCCTCCTCCAGGCAGAGAGAGAGCCTATCATCTGTGGTGGTGATGGACGTGCGGACACACCAGGGCATTCTGCCAAATATGGCACCTATACCCTGATGGAGCTCAGGAAGAATGTTGTGATTGATGTGCAACTTGTGCAGGTATAGTTTACCTGTCTTATAATATCATGTAGGGCTGGTACAGGTTTATCCCGGGTTTAAGTACAGGTTCGGATTTGTACACGTACCTAAACAGGTTTGTTCAATTATCTGTAACTTTAGTCATACAAGTAACCACCTTTTTGTTTTAGTGAATGAAAGACCTTTATTGTGCATTCATGCCCCGAGGGGCTAGGTACAGGTCGTCTAACTTAACACATGGAACATACAAGGATATAAATACAACAATACAAGCTGTAAACATATAGAGTAGACAAACGTGATATTAAATTAAGCTAGTCCAGTAGTGTCGACTTCTTCTCGCTTCTTTGTACATGTGTAAATGTATGAACAGACAGTATTTCTTATATAAGGATTATCCAAGCGTAATAAAAATATGAATTTGTCTGTTGTATTTAGATGTTCGAAATATGGAAATTTTTCTTTGATAAAGTTAAAAAGTACACTTCTTTCGCTATCGTATAATTTACACTCTAGGACGAAATGTTGCTCATCTTCTACTTGATTTAAATTACAATATTGACAAAGTCTATGTTGTAGAGGCGTGCGGTTGTGCCTTCCTGTTTCGACATGTAATCTGTGGCAGCTAACCCTGAGTTTAGTAGTGGCCACTCTGTGTTTGATGTTGCTAATGGATAAATACTCTTCTTCTTTATACGATGTTTTAAACAGACGGTAAGTTCGGAGTTTGTTGCTGTAAGATTTATCTCTGTTATCGTTGTGGATTTCGGATGAGAATGATTGAGTATAGATGTCTTTTAATCGTTGACTAATGAAGTTGATGATAAGTGATAAATTTGTTCCTAAGGATACTTGTGCACTCCAAACGAAGGCATAACCGCATTCCTCTAGCATGCTACGGACACCGGACGCCCAGCATTTTGTGCCATTGGCTTCTAATTGAAGTTGGCATAACAGGGCGTCGGCTTGTAAGCTGTCAGCTGGTACGTTGTGGCGCATCCTAAGAAATAATTTAATGGCGTTTAGGGAGGCCTCTAAGTAAAGGGGGTACCTCCCTAGTTCTGCCCGTACTGCAAGGTTGCAAGCTGTTCTTGGAAGATTGAGTGCGTATTTGCAAAATTTTAAGTGTATGGACTCAATAGGACAAAACTTTGAGCTTTTAAATGACTCCCATATCTCAGAACCGTATAGTAGAACGGGTTTAACACATGTGTCGAAGAGTTTGTTTTTAACTGTTAATGAAGCATCAGCGTTGTCTAGTGATTGTCTGATACTGAACAAAGATTTTAGTCCCTTGCTGGATAACTGTTTGTTATTGGCCTTGAACATACCAGCCGCGCTTACAACTATACCTAAGTAACAGTAAGACATTACAATTTCTATGACATTATCATTGAACATAAAGAAACAATTTTTTGGTAATCGACCTCCTTTAGAGAAGACTATTACTTTGGTCTTTTTTAAATTCACCTTCAGATTCCAGTATAAACAATATTTTTCTAATCTATCCAGACATGATTGCAAGACTTGTTGGGACTCGGAAAATAATACTAAATCATCCGCGTACAGAAGACATGGAACTTTCATATTGTGAAGTACAGGAGAATTGCAACAAGCATGATCAAATTCATCTGTTATGTCGCTGATAAATAAATTGAACAAAGTTGGAGACAGATTACAGCCTTGACGAACCCCACAGTTATTTAAAAACGTGTCAGTAAGACCGCGATCGGTTCTGATGCAATTTGTGGTTTTTGAATACATGTTTTCATGGTCGTTAAGAACTTTCCTCCTATTCCAAGGTTGTTTAATTTGAACAGTAGACCAGCTCGCCAAACGGAGTCGAAAGCTTTGCTGAAATCTACAAAGCATGCATAAATTCGAGCATTTTTACTGAGGTATTTGCTGACTAAAGTTGTTAAAACAAATAAATTATCAGATGTCCTATATTTCTTTCTAAAACCGGCCTGTTGAGGTTTGAAAAGGCTGTTCTGTTCCGCATAATTCACAAGACGGTTGTTCAAAATGGAGGTGAATAATTTTCCCAAACAACTAATAATTGAAATTCCCCGGTAGTTGTCAGGGAGTGATGTGTCGCCAGATTTATGTATGGGAACGATATGACTGAGAGACCATTCGCCAGGGAAGTAACCGTTTTGTAAGCATGAGTTGAATAAGCGGAGTAATGGTTTCTGTAGGACTGATTTACCGCATTTGAACATTTCGTTTGTTATCATGTCGCTGCTACTGGATATGTTATTTTTTAGGTTTGAAATGTCTGTGTTTAGTTCCTCAGCCTTTATCAGAGAGTTTAGTGTCGAGATTTCTGCAGGTGTAAGGGGGGATGCGGGGTGTGATTGGACGTGTGGAAGTACAGTTTCAGAATCGTCAATAGCGTCATTTGAGGATCTGTCTACTGTACTGAAATGTCGCATTCATGCCTCATTTGATATTTGACAACTATGTTCCGATTTGTCATGTTTAAGTTTCTTAACTAATTTCCAAATTTAAAAGGCACTGGGGTCTTTTTCCCGGAGAGAAGAAAGTTTGTCCATGATATGTTGATGAAATTCCCTCTTTTTCTTTTTTAAAAGTTTTCTGTACTCTTTCTTTCTTTTAAAGAATGCCCTCGCACATTTGGATTCGATGGGTTTTTCTCAAGTAAAGAAGCTAAGTTTTTTAGTTATGTTTAGCCATACCTAGTATGGCTAAACATATTGTTATGTTTAGCCATACCTAGTATGGCTCAACATATTGTTTTTGTTCACGTTCTTCTTCTCCTGCCATATCTTCAAATGGAATCTACTCCGTCATTTTTGGGCCAAACGGCCTGAAATTTGGCATGTAGGTAAAGATGGCAAATACCCTTAGGTGATTTTTTAATTTTGTTGAAACAGGCATTAAAATCATTTTAATGGAGTTTTTTTGGGGCATTTTTAGACAATTTTTATATTTTGGGCTCCTGTGCGCTGGTATTGCAAGCAAGTGACCTGAAATTCGGTACAAGGGTGCCTTAAACATGTCCCTACAGGACTTCAATCACAATTCTGGTGTACATCACTTCAGAATGCTTCATTTTGGGGACTTTTGGGCCCATTTTCAGACCAAAAACAGGCCAAAAGTGGTATCCCCGTTCCATGTTCTATTTGCTGCTGGCCAAGGAATCCATGTTCTATCTAAGGATCCCCGCGTTCCATTTGCTACTGGCCAAAGAACGCGTGTTCTATTTAGGTCACCTGAGGTCATATTGCAGGAAGACACGCAAGCCTTTGCAGTAAGAAGCTCTTGGGGTCTCGCAGAACTTGTAGAGAGAATTTTTTTTTGCACGGGTGATTTTGGAACAGTCAATTTATGCATCGGGAGGGAGATTGGCGAAGTATGATGCTCTCGCAAATGTTGCCTTTCTACATGCAGTTGATATTTCGATTTGCCCAGGCATTATTTTGGGACAGCCCACTTCGTGCATGGGGAGGAGTATGGCTAAACATGCTGTATTTGCTCAGGGCAAATGACGGCGCCGGCCTTTCTAGTTTTTACTCATGTTTCTTCTTCTTCTTCTTCTTCTCCTCCTGTCAAATCTTCAAATCGATTCATCTCTGTCATTTTTTGACCAAATGACCTGAAATTTGGTACAGAGGTAATGTAGGCAAAAACCATTGTGCGTTTTTTTTCCTTTTTTTGATATTGACCTTGAAAGTGATTTTATTGAGGTTTTTAGGCTAGTTTTAGCATATCTTGGCCTCCTGCGCCCTGGTATTTCAACCGAATGACCTGAAATTTGCTGTATATGTGGCTTGAACAAATGTTTAAAGGACTACATTCCCATTTTTGGCATACATATATTCAAAACCATTTATTTTGGGCTTTCTTGACAATATTTGCCTCTTCTGTCACTTTGAACTTTGAACTTGAACTTTGAACTTTATTCACCTTAAAATCGGTGGCACAACGGTTCCTGTCACGTGTGCGTTACATATCAAATCAAATCAAATCATATATGGACAATCATAAATACAGAGGTACGCTTATCATGCTAGGGGATAAACAATAAGTAATAACAATAGCATAGTGATGGTGATAATGATATATCCGTATAGGTCATAGCAAGAGGTCGTGTATAAGAACATGCTGTCGCTTGATTTAAGATAGTAGGCAAATTAAGTCGTGTAAACAAAACATAGAGTCTCGAACAAAACATAATGTAGGTGAATTAAGTCGTACAAAATAAAACTTAAAGTCTTGAACAAAACATAAAGTAGGCAAATTAAGTCATATAGATAAAACTTGAGGTCTTGAACAAAACATATTGTAAGCAAATTAGGTCGTATAGAACAGAACTTAAAGTCTTGAACTCAAACATAATGTAAGCAAATTAAGTCGTATAGAACAAAGCTTAAGGTCTAGGACAAAACATAATGTAGGCAAAATAAGTCGTATAAAACAAACTTAAAGACTTGAACGGGACAAACAAGCAACTTAAGTCGTATAGAACAAAACTTAACGTCTTGAGCAGAACATAATGTCGCTTAGCTAGAGATAAAGCATATTAAGTCATGTAAATCATAACATAAAAAGTAATTTGTGAGAGCTGTATGGTGTCGGAGAGGAAGGAAAAGGTCCCGGTCATGATACAAAGTGGTTGTTGTTGATGGGACTACCTACGAGTTTCGTATCTTCCAAGCCTTGCACAGATACGTCTTAATGTACGTGTCGATCTTTATTTCAGAGGGGCCTTCATAGCCTAGAAGGAATGTCAGCTTGGTTTTAGCGCTCCCGCTCATGAACATGTACCAGGGTTCCATTTCTCCACTTCGGGACAGATCTTTCTCCATACGTAACAGCATTTCCGTTCTTTCTTTAAGATAACCCGGACAAGTTAGTATGAAGTGATCAATGGTTTCAGTTTCCCCCGTGTTGCATATTTTACATTTACCATCCCCTTTATAGTTTTTCCAGCTTAGTTTCCTCCCTTCTAATTCTAAGACATTAGCCCTGGCCTTGAATTTTAGTGTACATGATTCTGGGCGTGAGTAGTCTTTCATATAGTTTTCGAATTTTGAGTTATATTTCAGGTCGGTAAGTGGGGACTTAAGTAGCTTAGTGTCGTTTTTAAATTCCTCTCTGCAAGTGTAATTGTGTATATCTAACTCGGACTTCACCCAATGCATATTAATAGGGGACATATTGCACCATATATGGTCTAGGCCGATGGATATAAGCAGTTTCTTCATGTAGATCGTCCAGTTCCAAGGGATCTTCTTACCTAGTCTGCTTAATTCAAATATTTGTGCAAGGATCATTTTTGGCCATCTATGGTTTTCCATCCTGAGTATCCTATCATAGAATTTGAGTCTTAACTTGTCCTGTAGTTTGTTTATTGGAAGCCATCCTAGCTCTCCCATAATGGCTGTTTTAGATGTTCCATTCGGGGCCTTGAAGAGGAACTTCCCGAACTGATATTGTATACTTTGTATTTTTCTAGTGTCATTTAGTGAAGAGGGGGCCCATGTAGCACATCCGTAATTAATACTCGGTGTGATTATACTTTTCCATAACGTGTCTCCATACTCGAACCGGTTGTCATGATGGTATAGTGTAGATTTACATGCAGCTGCTACCCTATTGGCCTTCTTTATTGTTTCCTTGATGTGTGAGTTATCTCTTAGGTTTTTTGTGAAGTAAATTCCCAGGTACTTATACTCGTCACATTCTTCTAGCGTTAGGTTTCCCATGTTCCACTGACGAGGTGGCCTGGCACGTCCACCTATTACCATCACTTTAGACTTGTTCTCATTGAATCTTAATTTGAATCGTTTACCAAAGTCGTCCGTAATGTGCAGCATGTGTTTAAGTTGCTGTTCGGTTTCGGCCAGTAATACTATGTCATCCGCGAAGAAAAGTCCACTCATAACCGTATTCATATCAAATCGTATTCCTAAATTATGAAGCTTTAAGGACTTTTCCAACTCATTCATGTAAAGGGAGAAAAGTGTCGGGGATAGCACGCATCCTTGCTTAACCCCTACCTCAGTTTGGAACCATTCTGTTTCTAAGTCATCAAATACTACTTTATTCTCTACTCTATCGTATAGTTTTGAAATGATCTTCCATGCTCCCCCCTGGATGCCATTTTGGGCTAATACGAACTTGAGACCATCCCGCCAAACTAAGTCAAAAGCTTTAGAGAGGTCTAAAAATGCCAAGTATGTACTTTTGCCTCCAGCTTTTCGAGCAGCGCATAATCCTTTGAGACAAAATAAGTGGTCTTCGGGTCTACGGTCTTTACGGAAGGCGCCTTGAGCTTCACCTAGTAAGTTATTTTCCTCAATATATTGTGTAAGCTGGCATTCTATAACTTTGTTAAACGCTTTGCTGACGCATGAGCTAAGGGTAATACCTCTGTAGCTATTGAGATCTTTCGTATCTCCCGCCTTATGAATGGGTATAACTATTCCCCGCTGCCAGTCGCTTGGGATTTCACAATTCTTGTAACAGTGTTGGAAGAGATATGTAATAGAGGTGAGCATGTCGGTACCCCCTTCTTTTAGAAATTCATTAATAATCTGATCCTCCCCTGGGCTCTTGTTGTTATGTGATGAGGAGATTGCTGACTGGACAGATTCCTGTGTAAATACAATCTCTTCGAGACAGGCATCCGTCTTATATTTTATTTCTCCGGAGCCGAGAGGTGGGATACAGAGTTTAACTATCGTCGTAAACGCTTCCTCTTCACTACCAAGTAAAGAGTTTTCCATTTTGCCTAAAGTGTGCCAGTAATGTCTAATGTTCTCTGTCAGGTTATTGTTCCCGCTCACTAAGTGTTTGCTACCCGAGAGGGTAGACCAGATAGAATTGGGGCGTCTTTGTCGCGATCTAGGTCTCAGCATGTTCCAGAAATCTCTTGAAGTTTTACCTCCCCGCTTGGAGCATTCAATTAAATTTTGTCGCCTTTTCGTCATTAGGCTGTCTCTAATTGTTTTCTTTGCTATTGCTCTTTTATCGAGATATTTACCCCACAGTGCCTCCCCTACATCAGGGTCCCTGGTATCCGGGCTCTGTGTCGTCCAAGCTCTATGTTCTTTGTTAGCGCTTCGTCGGTTGTTTATAGCTTCCTCTATGTCACTATTCCAGATATAGGATTGTTTCCCTGGCTTTATTTCCCTTTTGCCGATTGTCTTTTCTGCGGCCCGTAGGACCCTGTTTTTCCAGTCTTCCCATACATTCTGGACAGGGGTATTACTAGATGGGCACCAGTTTCCAAGTGCTGAGGAGATTTCAGCTCTAAACGGGGCCCAGTCTTGGGAGGGTTTGATGTTCCATTTGTACACTTTTTTATTCCCGGTAGGTATATGGTTATCTAGAGTATGTATGAGGTCCAGTATGATGACATTGTGATCACTGGCTATGTTAAAGGAGCGCTGATCGTCTACAATAATTCTACTTATATTATCTCTGAGCGTTTCTGAGATCAGTACATAGTCAAGTGTTGAGGATTGATCCTTCCGAAACCAAGTCACAGTGCCTTCGCATAGATCCAAACAGTTGGCAATTATCATGTTACTATCTTCTGCAAAGGACAGGAGTGATGATCCGTTAAAGTCGATTTTGTTATCACCATTTCGTAAATTTGTCCCTATTTTCCCATTGAAATCCCCCATAATTATGTGGTTATCTATGCCCATATTTTCTAGTGTGAAAGTGTCCACCAGTAGCTGGTGAAATAGGTCTGAGGTTTTCTCATTATCCATGCCTGAGTTAGGTAGGTATACCACGCATATTGCCAGTACTTTACTTTGTTCTAGGCTCACCTTAACCCAGAGTCGTTCATGTTCATCGTCCATCGAGTTGAGCAGGTTATCATCAAGTAGCTGAATGTCTTGTCTGATGAAGATACCTATCCCTCCGCCGGATTTTTTCCCGCTATCCGGTCTTCTATTTTTCCCTATCCAATTGAAACCCTTAATATCGATTTGTCTGTCATTGCTCAAGAAAGATTCACAGATGCCGAAGATACTTAAATCCTGGGACTTGAGTAAGTGTGCTGCCTCAGTGGTTTTAGATCCAATTCCCCGAACATTATTCAGGGCGATTCTTACCTTTCTGTTGCATGTTCGTGTTTCCTTTCCCCCTTTTCCCCTCCGTACCTTTTTCCTTCTTCTCCATGCTCTCGTCTTTCTCGCAGGGCTGGACTCTGTCTTTTCATGACTGTTCTCAGCATAGGCATGTCCCTCATTTAAATGGTTCAGTATATCAAATCTATTATTAGTCTGTATCGGAAAGTCTTGCGGAAGGAGTTCATATTTGTTACTAAGTTCATGATCTTTGGCAATCTCTCCTTTGCCAGAGTCTCAGAGGTAACACAGTTTTGCCTTATGTCCCAACTGGTTGCAGGTTTTACACCTAATGGGACCTCCGTGCCTACAAACGTGGGTGATATGTCCAGGCTCCCCACAGAAATGGCAGGGTGGCTCTCCCGCGATCCACCTTGGTCGCTGCTCCCTCCGTGTAGAGTCAGGATACCACTGCCATTGGTTCTGCATGTGCATCGAGTTGTGGTGCTGCATGTGGTGCTGCATTGGTTCTGCATGTGCATTCCTGTGTGTGGATTCTCCTGTGTGTTGCTGCCACGGTCTCTGTGTGTGCCGAGTTCCCCCATCAGGTGATCTGGGTACTGGAGGGGGTCCCGCTCCATATAACGGACTCCTGTTAGCGAGTAGGTCCCATTGTTTGTTGGCAGGAGGGCGGGTAGTTGGAAGAATGGTGGGGACAACCTCGCAAATATTAGCGATCAGTCGAGATGCACCTCTTTTTCTGTTAATGTGCAGAAGGTCCTTGTCGTAGAGTGTCGTGTCCAAGCGGCCGTTGCGGTACTGGAAAGAGCCTTCGTTGTCGACAAACAAAGCCCGATTCTCCTCCGCAACTCGACGTAGAGCCGTGTTTGCAGGCTCGACTTTTGTAGTTGGTAGAACTCTATCCGCCCTTGGGCATATACCAGAGATGACAATCTTTGCTGTAGGCTGTTTGTTCCTGATGGTAGAACATAACAACTCAGCTTCCTTCCCAATAGTAGTTATGTCATTCTCGTCGTCCTTCTCGCTTAGGTTGTTGGTGCCGGCGTGGACCACAATGTGCGAGTACGGTTGTAGGTCAGTTTCGTCTAGCTCCCGTGTGATGTCAGTTATCCTGCGGCCCGGTCTGGTGTGGACAGTGGTTTCGTGCTGGCCCCTAGGGTTGATATATTTCAGATTGGAATCACCGATCAAGAGGACTTTTGTGTATTCATTGTTTGGGTCCTCCTCTACTCTACTTGTCGGGACACTGGCACTTGTGTGAGGATCTGCATGGCTTCCTTTCTGTTTTTGCGGCTCTAGATTGGGACCATCCTTGATGGTTTGCTCCAAGTCGGATACTCTATTAGTGAGAGTCTGAATGCCTTTCAAGTTAGTGATCATATCGCGGATCGTCTCTTGGAGTTGCCCTATGTGGATCTTAAGCTCCTGGACTTCCGTGTTGGATGATTTAAGTTCCGATTTTAGATATTTAACGGTCTTGGGTAGCCTCTTGCAGTCCGGGCACACCCAAAAACCTTGAACGTCATCCTCAGCTGTGGCTTCTCCGCACTGGAAATGTATCCAACGGCTGCAAAGACTACATTCCACCATGTCTTCATCCTCTAAGCCGTCTTTGGGGCAGTTTTCTAGACAATACACATCTGGCTCATGTGACTCCTCATGTGATTCGTGAATCAAATTCAGTTATCTTGCTGATTTAGCGGTGACTTGTGCCGATGTGTCTTCCTGGCTGGCACGGAATGGCGTGGTCAGGACGTTCAGCATTGAAGCCAGGCCAAAACTCTTGCTCTTACTTGGCTCTGGACTGGTGTCTGCATCTGAACGTTGTGGTATTTTGTAGTTTCGTTCCTCACTCGCGTGTATCATGTCGAGAGCCGCTTCCTTACAGTCACATTTACATTTTAGATACTTTTCGGCGTCCTCGACCTTAGAGAAAGACTTATAAATGGTACCCGGGTAGTTAGCAACCAAGTCCCTGATCCCGTCGGCTTCCCAGGAACCACGAAAAATTCCACATTCCTTTCCCTGGGCAATTGCAAAGTATTTCGCCTTTGGTCTCGCCATGATGGATCGGGGTTGCTAGGGACGCCAGTCTGAGTAGACAGGGGCCAAGGTGTATCGTCACCGGTACGATTGAGGCTTGAAGTTGCCCTTGAATCGCTGGACAGGATACCGTGAGTCCACCAGTTTCAGAGGGATCTTTTAGTCCGTCCTTCCTTCCTTCCTTCCATCCACGTCGTTGTACAGAGTTCTTTGTCTTCCGCCGGAGATCGGGCTCGGCTCGGCGGTGTGATGACGCAACGGAAAGAAAACGGTAAACAAAAATAATTAGGCTTGATGTACGGTGTGAGGTAATTAATATACACTTTAAATCGATGAAGGTATTACTTGGATGGCTAAGCTCAAAGGCAGGAACGAATTCGATACAGCGTTAGAGAGGGTGAAAAACAAAATTTACATATCTAACCTGATCAAAAAAATTCCGCGTCAGTTGTCTACTCGGCGTTATGTTGTCTGCCGCTTACGGTAGGTCCGCCCAAGAAATGCTGATCATAACAAGGTAGAACCTCCGGCCTCGAACGATCAGATTGTCGTTTTCGTCCTTCCTTCCTTCCTTAGGGACACGGCGATGAACCGGCACCCTGGAGGCCTTTGTCTTCCGCCGGTGTTTGGGCTCGACTCGGTGGTGTGGTGTCGTAGCGGAGAAAGGACGAAAGATAACAATAATTAGGAAAGAAAACAATTTAGACGAACTTTAACAACGTTGAGAATACACAATGGATAGTTATTCTAAGAAAGTTTATGGCAAAGTTCGATTCTAGTTGGGGAAAATTCCGATTCTAGTTAGAGAAGTAAGAAAACACGTCCGACCCGTTCGAAGTAAGCGCCGTCAATTTTCAATACCACATATGACCTAAAGGTCACTGACCCCAAGTGCCTTGCACCTGGCCTTGCATGCCTGTGAGCCTTACGACCACCTGATTGGTCAATTGGGTTAATCTAATTATCTTGCATTCCTGGCGCAGGTGTGCGAGTATTCATGCCAAATATGGTATGGGAATTCCTAGGACATGTGATTACATGGCTTTGTTCACTCTTTTATTAACAAAGATACACATCTCCAGTTCCTATGTATTAAACCAAAATAATGTGAAATCTGGTATGTGTCTGCCTTGGTCATGTACACAGGCCCTCATTCAAATGTTTGGCATACAGCCTTTCAAAACGATTTTTTAAACAAAGAATTTTTTCGTTTCGTTATTTTCAACCCAAAGTACATTCAAACAAAGGGGTGTCACATTTTATATTTCACCCATACTAGTCAATTCCACGTCACCGAGAGGGTGTTTGTTGCCTTTTGTTGTAACATTTTCGAAACCTTTGCAACAACCTAACTGATATGAGTAAATGTTTAGAACAGTTTCGAACCTTTGTTTGACTTTCCAAATATTTTCTACTGCGTTCCAGCATGTTAGAAACATTTAAATCGGCGGGTACAATATTGCTATAAGTTTCGAAACTATCACAATATAGATTCATCTTTTGTTCGTACAGTTTCGAACATTGGTTAAATGAGCCATACGAAAGCAATCTACACGTCCCTGCTAAGTAGCTGATAGCACCTAATGATAGACCAATAAAGACGCCCCACCGCGAGAAGCCTGGCAGGCGATCGTAGGTGTTTTGTTTACTTTCGTGGTATCAAAATTTTCCACGTGAAGAGCGCGGTTGGGTACTCCCAAAATCCTACTACGCCGGACAGAAAAGTTTCCATTAAATTTGTTAGAAATCTTGAATAGATCTAGTTTTCTATTGTTAAAAATCCGTTTCAAGGAAACACGACACACACCACGCTATCGGCACGGTACGGGGGTGTCGCCAGCCGAACAAATTCCCCCGCCGCTCACGTTAACCCGAACCCGTTGTTTACGTTTGGAACTGAGGTGAGCTGAGAAACACAACGCTCGTTCAAACCTTACTACTAGTACCGTTGACTGTCACGTCCTTCGAAGCGGTAAAACTACAGTCCGAAGATTTCTGTGTGTCCTTCAACAACTACAGATAATCGAAGACTCGTCACGGCATGGCTAGCACAACAAAACAACGAGCGCGCTCAGCTTCTGTACATATCGCCTCGGCAAAGTTTGGCGACAAGCTGGAAGTTTACTTACGAGGAGGAAAGACCGGACATAAACATTTAACGTGATTATCGGGAAACACCATGTTCCGTTAAACTGAGTGGTTAAACTGTAGTTTAGGAAATTTTATAACAGAAAATAAGTTAAATCAATGATTTTGTGAATGTTTATTTTAGCATTAGTTATTCCAGATATTTTCAAACTCCAAATTCTTCAACACAACACGGGAGATCGTTTCTCCTCAGACTGGCGCGACACTCCTGTCAAAATTGATTGATGATCTCTCTCTGCCGCCGACTTCATACATGATCAAAGGCGGGTGGTAGGCGGTGCGCGGGGAAACTTGAATATATAATGTAGCGAAGTGTTGCACAAGGAATTCTCACGCTGAGGGGTACATGAAATAATGCTTACAAAATAGACCTCTATGAATCGGGCTACATTCAGCAATGGTAGACGGATTCGGGGCATGCCGCGCAAAACACACGGTCTCACTGGGGACAGGCGTTTTGGTCCCGCACGTTGTCGCAGCGGTGCGTCGCCGCTACGCGATCGAAAGCACGCCCCTGTCTGTCTCGGACCAACACGCCTCTCCCGTGATGTGTAGCGTCCACCAGGCCTTCCTACATGTCCTACGTACGGGCGTATGGATCGTAGAATTCGGCAAAAAAAGGAATGATTAGGCCAGTAGAGTCAGTCCCCGGTAAGGTCAATGATTCGCCCGTTTGCGCTAGCTTGTAACGTTAAATGAATGTACCCTCTGGTGGCCAAACTTCACTGACAAACTTTCTCCCTATTATCATCATGAGCTTGCGTTAGTCTGGTACTAGTGACTATTATGTGCCGGGAATGTTTATCTATCGCACGCCTTGGAAGGAAGTTCAACCATGATAAATGGTCGGCCGTTGCGAAAATTTGGAATCCCATGCTGTTGATTTTCGTGATTGAATCTGTAAGAAAATATATTTTCATGTCGGTCATGTTTTTGGGACGGACGCCGGGACGGGGTGAATTTTTTCTATCATACCATTTTCGTCCCGTTAGTAATGCAAATCGAATCGTGTTGCACACGAGGCAAAACACTAAAAACGTGGGTCTTGTGGAGTGTTTTGGAGCGGGAAAATGCCGGATATTAGCGGTGCCGAACAGTGTACATCGTCGCGCGCGGGTGACGCTCCGTCAAAACAAATCCGCTGGTGGTCTAGCGCGGCCACCGAAAATAGGCAGAAACACACAGGAGGATTAGCACCTTCGTTTATGGGGGCAATTGTGAAAATCTTTTGTTACAAATTGTTCGAACATTGAAACATTTGGATAGATGGTTTGAAACTGTTCTAAATAAAGAGATTTTTGTGTAGTTACGTTCGAAATGTTTCCAACGTATGTGAAATAAGTTCAAACATGTTATAAGTTTCAATTCTAATTGTTTGAACACTTTAGAACTATTGTGACTTAGACATTCTTTTAATCAAAATAGTTCAAACATATTACAAATATTATATTAAAACCCTCTCGGTGACTTGGAATTGACTCAAATATGTTGTTTTTGGTCATTTCCTTCTTCTCCTGTCAAATCTTCATATGTATACTATGGAAAACTTCATTCTTCCCTGGGGTTGATCTTTTTTAATTCAATTTTGAACTGGGTTGATTATGCGCAAGAGTGTAATTTTCAGCGGATATTTTTCGACTGGTTTACATGGAAATGGCACGGAATATCCCATTCTTGCATGGGGAGGATTCTTTAATTATTTCTTTCAATTTTGAGCTGGAATGATTATGAAAAAGTCCATTTGTTAGCAGAAGTGTATTTGTTAATCAATAAGTGGATATGGTTGTGGACTGGTCCATATTGTGTTGAGGTGCTACTGGAAGACTCAATTTTGGACTGGGGTGATTCATTTTTTTAGTGCAAGTATTTTAGAATGGTCCATTGTTATTTTGGGAGAGTCCATTTTTTGCATGGCGAGGAGTATGGCTAAACATGCTGTATTTCCTGGCAAATGTTGCCTTTCTAGTTCTCTTTTCGTTTCTGTACAGGTTTTATCGTACCATTTCTTTTTTCGAGCCTTCTTTTGGCGATTTTTGTTAATTCTCACACCTAATGAATTAAACCCGACGTCCCTAAGTATAGAGCTAACGTTAGAAACATAGTTTTCAATTTCATTATTTGTGTTTTCACTTTCCTTTACAGAGAGAGAGCGTAGTCTGTCCTTTATATGAGGTTGGCTGAGGGATTGTAGAAATTTCTGAGCTCAATTTTCATTCCAGTGAAATCGTTTTGGAAGCGACTTTGTGTTTTTATTTATCTCTTTTTTTTTTTGGATGAATGGTTTTGTACGAATCACTACCGATAACATGTTGTGATCGGAAAATATAGTTAATGGGTTAACGCGAAATAGAGAAATGTGTTGAAAAAATGACTGACTAGCAATTACATAATCTACAGTACTACTACCATTCGGTTGGTGACAAGTAAAATTACCTTTTAAATCACCAACTACTCTTCCGTTCAGAATCCTTATATTCGCTTAAATACACAAGTCAGCAAGAAATCTACCAAAACCTGTTTGGAGGGGATTTGTCCATGAATTGTCTATCCTGATTGAAATTTGGGGAGTTGTTTGGTTGGTTTTCATTGACAGCACCCTCTTCGATAAAATCATGTAAATTACCTAGTCGGGAGTTTAGGTCACCCCCGAGTAGTATATAACCCTCAGTGCTATGCCGAGAAATTTCTTCCTCTATATTTTCAATAATGTGGTTTTCAGCATGTTTATGTGTTGTAGAAGAACTTGGATTGATGTAGACGGAACAAATAAACAAATCTTTGTCTAAACCCAGTAGCTTGCGATCAACTCGCACCCAAAGTGCGTCTGCCGATTTTGATGGTAATTGTTTTACATAATGTTTGTATTGTTCTTTAAAGAAAAATACTATGCCTCCTGAGTAGCGTTTTGCTTTTTTGTTCTTTTTGCGGTGTAAGTGAAAGTAGCTGTAGTTAGGGAAGTTGATTTCAGATTTGTCAGAGCTCCAGGTTTCTAGAAGCGAGATAAAGTCAAATTTGTTGATACGGGACAAGAAATCTAAATCATCTAATTTTGATCCCAACCCGTGGACATTCCAGAAACAAAACGTCTTGTTTCCTCCTGGTAACACTTTCATATCTAACAATGGTTAAACAAAAGTAAAGTGGATGATTGTGCATTGCAGTTTGAGAAATGAATAAGTAAATAATCTACTAATACGATTGAATAAACTAGTGGAATTCTACTATACATATATATACATATACATACATATATAATATACATACATATGTATATATACAAACATACATGTATATACATATGCATACATATGCTATTCATAAAAAAAAATCCTACCACATAGGAAACATGGGTGGCCACGACATGTTAGGATGCCAGGACCAGGGTGGTGGTGGAGCGTTGCGGGGCTGGATGTTGGGCCGGGCAGGAGGAGGTCCCCACGGAGCAGCAGGTGGTGGTGACACGGCAGGGCCCCAGCCAGGCCCGGTGGGTGGGGGGTGACTCCGGGGTCCAGGTGGAGGGGGTGACTCCAGGGTCCGGGCGGAGGGGGATGACTCCGGGGGGAGGGGGTGACCCCAGGGTCCGGGCGGAGGGGGGTGACTCCAGGGTCCAACAGGACGTCTCGGTAAGTTGGAAGGATGATCATTCGTTGTAGGAAGCCGCTGTGTAGGAGAGTTCAACGGGTTGTAAGACGGTCCATTCTTTGGAGCCGACACGGTGTGTCCCTGTCCATGTGTGGAGGAATGGTTCGCCATTGGAGAACTTATAGGCCGGTGAACTGGACTTGAGGCAGGGAAGGTCTGACCCTGATTTAATGTAGACTGGTGGCTAATGAGTGAGCGCGAATCCGACTGGTCGTGCCTGCTTGTTTGAACACCAATCACTACATCTCTGTATGAACGGTTCGGTGAGATGAGATCACTACTGGCAAACTGACTCCTTCGGCCCTTGTATTCGGCCTAGACCTATGAGGGGGTTCACTGCTCTCTTTATGTTAGCAGCCAGCACACGGACCCCGTATCTGTTCAGATGGTAACCATCTGAGGTGTACAGGGATTTCTTGATTGTTCCTGCGCTGTAGAAGTTCGAGTTGTCAGTGATATGTACATGGTTTGTCTCATCCGCAACTACTTTTAAGAATGAGTTTACGTCATCACCCAAAGCTTGGAGGTTAGGGTCATCCCTTGGGAGGATGGGAGATAGAACAAGATTGGTGCTTGGGTACTTGTCATGAGAGACCTGGACGAGTCTGCGGAATCCCTCAGACACTGTTGTTGCGTCGCGCGCGTCCCGGATATCGTTAGTCCCGACGTGAAACAGTATAACCTTAGGGGCAGGGAGGACAGAGTTCTGTATGTAATCCTCTGCTTCTGTCAGGTTGAAAGTCACATCTTTTTTGGCGCTTTTGTCGGGGTAGAGAATGTCAGTTTCAATGGCCCTTGTGTTGCTGTCTCCGAGGATTAGCACGTCTGGCGCCTGCTCTTTGTTATGTTGATTCCGCTCCGTTGTTTCCTGCCGTGAGCTGTTTTCCAAATAGCTCACACCTGAATGTGCTGTTGTACTTCTTCCTTTGTTGTCCTGTTTGCGGCGGTTTACACTTGTACTCGAAGTGTCGGTTTGTTTTTCACCGCCATTGTCCAAAACCTGGAAGCGGTTTTGCACACTAATAGTGGCGAATTCTTGTAGTAACTTATCAGCACGTTCTGCTGGCGACATGTAGGTTCGAGTTGCTACAGACTGCAAAGGAGTAGACACTTTCTGGACAGTGATTGTTAGATCCTCGACTTTTTCCTGTAGTGATTGGATTTGTTTTTGAAGCTGCGTGTTTTCTTGAATCAAATGCACGTTGTCTTCCATCAGCCGTTTATTTTCGTCTGGAGATAGACCTTTACATACATGGCTGACGTTTGCTTTCATTTTAGATTCCAATACAGAGATCCCCTGATATACTGAGTTTTCAAAAGCATTTTTATCAGAGATGCAGCTGGCCAGGCAAGACTCTAAGTTAGTTACGTTGTCCTGCAAGACGGACAAGTTTGGAGAAACTTAAGTCGACGCATTGGACTGATTTGACATGTTGGACTGGTTTGAAACACCACCTTGATCGCCCGTAACATTGCTATTCTCATCATATAGGCTCTTCGGGGTTGTACTGCATGTTAGACATTTATCGGTCGTCAGAGGCTGGTCACAAGTTTGGCAGAATGAATGACTATCAGACAATACATCCTCAGAACCTGCCGACACGGGTGGGGGGCTGACTATGCCATTACTGATTTTCGATTTGAGTTCAGTAAATGTGTTGGCAAACCAAAGCAAGTAGGCAGAGCCTTGAATCAGGAGCTTCTGAGTTGACTCAAACACTTTGATGCTCACTGATCCGGGTTCTTTCTTGGAATTAGTGTCAATGAACGAGAACTTGATGTGGGGCCCATTTGTTCCACCGTCGATCGCCTGCGTTTCATTTTTCAAGCCAAGTTCTAGCGAGGTTATGGGAAAGGAATACAGTGATGCTCTGCCGATTGTGTTGGATGAGATAGTCTTTAGAGTTTTTGAGTTGCTTCTTGGTGACCTTGGGGAGATCCGGGACGACTTGATTGTTATCGTAGCGTTGTCTGTACGATGCGTCAGATAGAATAGCAAGGGCTTTGCTCACCTCACGGAATCTAGTTTCAGCTTCCTTGAATCTGCTGTCCTTGCGGCTGAGTTTGGTGGCTTCTTCATACAAGGTATAACTCAAGAAACTGTTGATGGATCTGCATGATTTTTGGTGGGTGCATAGCAATTGTGGAAATGGAGGTCAAGTTCAAAATTGGGTCACCTGGCATAGTTTAGCAACCTCTTACTCCAAAGGTTTGCATGTTTTCCTGCAACATAACCTTTAGGTAACCTGAAAAGAACACACGTTCTTTGGCAAGCAGCAAGTGAAATGCGCTGAACCTTAGATAGAACATGGATTCTTTGGCCAACAGCAAATAGAACACGCGGAACCTTAGAAAGTGGAACGGGGACAGCACTTTTGGTCAATTTTTTGTCTGAAAATAGGCCCAAAAGTCCGCAAAATGAAGCATTTTGAAGAGATATACACCAGAAATGTAGTTGAAGTCATGTACGGGCATGTTCAAGGCACCCTGGTACCGAATGTCAGGTCATTCGTTTGTAATACCAGGGCACAGGAGCCCAAACTGTAATTTTTGCCTTAGAATGCCCAAAAAAACTTCATAAAAATGATTTTAAGGCCCGTTTAAAAAATGAAGAAAAAAAACAACGCCTGAAGGTATTTACCATCTTTCCCTCCATGCCAAATTTCAGATCGTTTGGTCCAAAAATGGCGGAGTTGAATCGATTTGAAGATTTGGCAGGAGTAGAACATGAACAACAAGAGACCGAAGACCCAAAATCTCCATGAAATTTGCTTTTATATATGATGTGTTTTATTTGCCCTAGTTATTTGTTGTTGCCGCTGGTTGTTTTGTTTTATGTTCCAGAGAAACTATAAAGGCAACATTTTCGGGAAAATGCAGGATGTTCCCCTCCCATTACGTACACCTCAAATATGACATCCTTAATATTTACTGTAGTGTAGGGGAATTCTTAATTTTCTGCATGAATTATGCAAATATGCAAACGAGGTCTACATTAGAAAAATGTATGGTCAGGTGTGTTCACCTTTCCTAAAGGTACCTACATCTGAAATATGTCATCCGTAGCTTTTATGGTAAGGGATATGCATACACAAAAGGCGTGCAGCCCTGAAAACATGGACCATGTTGCAACGTTTAACATCGCAAATCAGCGCCATCGCCCCCCTCCCCCCGCAAACTTTATTGAAAGTTCATGCCCGAAGACTAATTGCAGACAAACAAGTACATGCAGATACATGGGAATCGAAATCGTTATCTAGTCTATTGTGAAAGTTCTATGTTAACAATGGTTGACTATGTTGAGTTTGACTTCATTTTTGAAGCAGTGGAAAATGAAGTGACCCACGTTTTGTATGGTAAGTGGGTTGGTTGATTTTAGAAGTAAAATGGATTTTTGTAAGTTATTCAAATGATGAAAACTAATTAACGGAAGCTGCTTTATATAATTCGTTTCTTTCGGTGTCATATAGAGGACATTGGTAAATAAAATGTATTTCATTTTCCACTGCGTTCATTGTACAAAACTCTCGTGAGCAGGCAGCTTTTTTATATCTACCCTTTTGTATTTCTAGTGGATGTGCGTTTATTCGTATTTTACACACAGCTGACCGTTGGTCAAAATCATTGTTGGAAATACACAATCATACAAATGTTAATTGAGCCCGACCTATAAGTCGGTAACGTCAGTGGTGTACAGTTTTGAAAGTTAAAGAGACACAATTGAAATAAATTCATCGTCATATCTTAAGAGAAAGCTTTATTAATAACTTTCTCCCGGACAAAACAAAATTTTTGTTCAAAACTGGACCCAAAAACCAAGTACATGCCTGATAAAATATACATAAAACCACAAAAGGTTACACAATTATAGATTAACCAATTCATTAAGAAACATAGTCAGTGGGTCATAAAAATTGTTTGGCTAAAATAGTAACGTCATATCTGAACATAAGGCTTTATCAATAACTTTCTCCCTGGAAAAACACCAACTTTTCCGACTGGACACAAAAAGCAAGTTCATGTCTTATAAATCAATATTAACACCCCAAAAGGTCTCGCAATTATACATTAACGCTAACTAGATCACTGGCAAAAACAAAGCCAGTGCCTGTTCAATCATTATAACTTTCTGCCGGGCTAAACACCAACTTTTCCAACTGGACACCAAAACCAAGGAGGCCTATTTGCTGCAACCAATTGTATTTCTTATAAATCATCATTATCACTACAAAAGATTATAAGCCACACACAAGGCGAAACATGTCGGTGTGGGCTCGAATAAAATCCTAAACAGGGATATATGCGGCCCCAGTGTCTTTTCTGAAGATGTGGCGTGAGTGTGTACGGTTGGTTTCTAGGTTGCCCACTACTACTGCCTATTGAACTTCCCCAATGGAGACGACTTCGCCGGTGAATCGCTCTGGAGCTCCGGACCCAGAGGAGATCCTGTACACCAGCCCAAGAACCTTCACCAAGAGAAGAAGCTGGAAGAACATCCGCCGCCAGAAGAGCACCAGCAGACTTCCCCCATCATCACAGACGAGACTGCTACAGCGAGAGAAGAGAGTCTGAAGACGCCGCCACTGTTGCCCAAAGCCAGCAGCGCAGATACGCCAGAGCCTCCTACGATGCCAGCGCAGAGACAGCCGTTGCGTAGGCAGAGACACGCTAGAAGCTTCAATAGGCTCTCTTCTTTGTTTACATGTATTGACCATTGTGACAATTGTAATTGTTCTAGGACAATAGATGAAGTCACTTTCATAGAGGTCAAGTGAGGTCATGTACAGTACTTAGTGCATTTTGAACTAGAAGGGCAGAGTGCACTGCCCACGTATTTGATGCACTGTGATTGGTTAAGCCACCTAGGGCGCCCTGCACTGGGCCTTTAAAAACCAGAACACATTGTATTGTGCTCATTCGAGCTCTGATCCTTGAGAAAGCCACACACAAGGCGAAATTTGTCGGTGTGGGCTCGAATAAAATCCTAAACAGGGATATATGCGGCTCCAGCGTCTTTTCTGAAGATGTGGCGTGAGTGTGTACGGTTGGTTTGAGGTTGCCCACTACTACTGCCTACAAAAGATTATACAATTACAAATCTAAACCATGGTAAGCAAAACCGAGTGTGTACCCCTCCCTCCCCTTCAAACTAATCGGACTATAATCGCGCTCCTAGCGGCTGGAGGGGGGCCTGCAGCCCCTGACATCACTTGGAATGTATTTTTTAAAGACGATAAAAAGAAGAACCAAACAATGGTTCGTACAATTTCTTGGGAGATCAAAAAGCTCAATAGAGCAAGTTCATCATCCAAATAGAAGCCGTACAGTATAATGTATAAGCCAAAGACAATAGTTGGCATTGACTCAAGAAGAATACGTGTAATAAGAAAAAACAGTTTGAAGGGTTGTAAAAAGGGTTGTGTTTCAAATGTGTTTAAGATTGTAGAGGGGGTGATCTAGTTCTCTCCCTGGTCTTCCTCCTCGCTCGTCCAAAGCGTGTGGTTGTCCCGGAGTAGCTGCATGATCGGGGCACTGTCTTTCCTCGCTTCGTCTTCGAGGCCGTCAACCAACTCTACCGCCGCGTCAAACGCCTCCTTGGCCACCCGACACGCTTCTTTGCCGTCATTTCGGATCTCGTAGTGGAACACTGACCAATGCAGAGCCAGTCCCAGTCGTATGGGGTGTGTTGAGGGCAGCTCTTTAGCTCTCTCGTACGCCTTCTTGTAGGACTCGTTGGCCTTCTTCATATTATCTTCTTTCTCGATGCCTTCGCTGATTTCTATAAGGAAGCGATAGTAGTCTCCATTCATCTTGTGGTAGAAGACTTCGGCCTCGGCCTCGTCGTCTTGATTTTCCACTATGGTGATGAGGTCGTCGATGAACAACATGACGTCGTGGCAGAACTCTTTCCATATCTTCTTCTGGTCCTTCGTTGGCTGCCGCCCTACCTGATCCATTTCGGTCATAGTCCGGCAGGCGGCCCTCTTAAAGCACTCGTAGGCCGCGGACAGCAGGTTCCTCGCATCATCCGACAGTTTCGGGCCCAACAACCGCACCAACCTCCTCACGCACATAACAATGTCTCTGTACCACCCGTTTTGTTCCGCCTCCTGAAATGATAAAAAGCAGATATCAAAACCGAAAGTTCCGCTGGAGTAACGAATGAGACCGCTAGGAGGCCCATTATCGAAGTTGGCTCTCGTTTTCAGAATCCAACTCAAATCCCAAATATTGTAAGGATCTATCCACAGCTTCTCGAGCTGTTTGCACACACACACACACACACACACACACACACACACACACACACACACACACACACATGCACGCATGCACGCACGGACACACGCACCCCCCCCCCCCCCCCCCCACCACCCACACACACACACATGCACGCACACACGCGCACACACACACATACAGACACACATGCACACACACAAACACATGCACGCACAGACGCACACCGACGCACACACTTACACACTTACACACACACACACACATGCACGCACACACGCACACACACATGCACGCACACACACACACATGCACGCACACACGCACACACACACATACACACACATACAAACACAGGGCACCAAAAATATAACCTTATTGACAAAACAATACTTGTTACTTTGTAAGAATAAATTCTACGTACCTTGGCGTCCCTAAACAGACTTTCTATCTTCTCATCTGCTGATCCAGCCATTGTCTTGTCTTCAGTGTTACAGTGATACACAACTGCAATGGGAAGAAACGACAATTCAGTAATCTATCGTGTATATATTTATCATGGCGTCACGCAGGCTACCCTGGCCCTAGCACTAAACGATACCAGCTTTACGAAGGGGTATTATTAGAAATTGAGTTGAAGTAGTTGTTCATATACTGTTGCCGGGGTCGAATACAATCTCTGTGTTGCGGGGTCATATTTTAAGTCATAACCCTAACCACAAAATGCTTCTCGAATTTTTTCCCCTGTATTCAAACGGTAGTTTACTTATAATAACCCATCCAAGTAATTGCAGGTCAAAGTCATGAATCTTCTTATGCCCCTCCCCGACTTATACAACTATGATAGCAGATAGTTACCTGCATGCCGACCAACATGTCGCAACAAAGCAGAAAAAGATGACAGCAGATTATTTGACTCTCACATAAATTGAGTTTCCTATGAATACATGTACGGTAAAAAAAAGTGATAAAGATACTTTTATCATTCTAGTTTTATATTATTTGCAGGATAACTACCTGTTGTCATTATATCAGGCTCAAATCCTTTGCTCTAAAGGAGGACCCCCAGTTACGTGTCCCCTTGCAAGGCCTCCGGCATTGGTTGGTCAGTTTCTCAGTAATGGATAGCTGACCAATCAATTCCCACGTTTCAAAACGAAAGGGGGTTGTCGTGGTGGTTCATTTCATTTCATTTCATTTTTTTCATTTCAACTTCAATTCAGGCACCTGGCCCATATCATACAACATACAGAGACTACATTAAAAAAATACAATACAATATAACTAACTTATACTATCTTTTAAAAACAATGTTGACATAATGGCTCCAGAATGTGCTGTAGTAGAATGACTCGGAATGAACAAGTGTCTTTATGATAGTATTCTCAGAACAAAGCAAACGGGAGACAAAAGAGTGTGATAGTTTTCGATGTCGGGCATCAAAAGAATCGATTCTGTTGTTTGCAAATAACCAACTTGTGCTAGTCTGCCTGCTCACACCGAGCAGTAATTTCAGAGCGCTGTTAAAAGCCACACGAAGTTTGGAGATAACCCCAACGCTATAGTCAGACCAAATATGTGCACAGTACATAACGGAACAGTAACTTTCAAACAGAATCCTCTTAACCTCCGCGGAGCAAAAACGGAATTTACGTATAAGTGAATTCGCTCTGGAGTAAAGCCCTCTCACATTACCTTGTATGGCTAAATTATCAGACAAGTCAGGGGTAAACAAATAACCAAGGTAACTGACAGAAGGGGCATATTCTAACATGGAGTCATATAGCTTCACTTGTGGGGGTGGGTTGTGTAACCGGAAGCGGGAACATGGGAAGAACATACACATTGTTTTCTTTTCATTGAACAACATATCGATGTCTGCTCCCGCAACCTCTCACATGTAAATTAACTTCTGTAGTGCTTTTGCGGAGGGACAAATGAGACAAATGTCGTCCGCGTACATGAGGTGATTAATTACAGTTGAATTAACAGAGCAACCCACCCAAGACCTCGATAACATGACACTCAATTCAGATACATATGCATTAAACAAGATCGGGGATAAGAGGCTGCCTTGTGGCAGTCCGTTACATATGGTAAATGTGTCGGAGATGGTTTGACCCCAGCGGACAGAAAATGTCAAAGTATTATACCACACAACAAGAAATCTCACTAAGTACATTGGTACACCTCGATCCACAAGTTTTTTAAACAACGTCCAGTGATTTACCCGATCGAAGGCCTTGGAGGCATCTAAAAAACATACAAACACTGGAGAGCCCCTCTGGCGGTAATACTGTATAATCTCCTTGAGCGCAAAAACATTGAGGCATTGTGATTTCATATGAAAATTGGAAAATTTAGGTTTTATTCATCCATATGGGTCAAAAGAGTAGCTCCAGCTATCATTAGCTCCAGCTATCATGATTGATTACATATCTGCTTGGTTTGCCTCCGGCATTCAATGGTCAGTTTCTCAGTAATGGAACACATTTAACCATTAGCCACGAGGCCTGGCACCTTTGTTGCAATGTGTCAAAACATAGCTTAAAAATGTTAACCAGAAACACCACTTACATGTGACCACTTAATCGTCGCCATGGCAAAACTTTTTTTGCCTTTCTTGTTGTGTTTTGTTGTGCCTGGGTATCTTAATAAGGTGGCAGCGTCAACATATGTTTTCTTTGTTTGCATTGCATACCCGGCAAACCACCTAATTACGTATACTGCGCCCTGCAATTACTTGGATGAGAGATTATAAGTAAAGGACTGTTGTTATGGTGACTTACTGATCAACTTGGTTTGCCTCTGGCATCAGATGGTCAGTTTCTCAGTAATGGATAGTTGGAGCGGTAGGTTAAGTCGCATTAAAGCAGGTCGTGAACTACGTCGAAATTGCCTTAAAGTATATCGTAGTTGTAAGTTAAGTCGTATTGCGTGAGCCACTTGTTTGAATTACGTCGTTGTTCGCCCAGGTATCCGTGTCATGTCAAACTACGTCGCACTCGGCTGAATTACGTTGTAGTTGAGTTTTGACCAGAAAAGAAAACCATACACGTCTAAACTTACGGGACGTTTCCACCGTCGGAAGGACGTTTTCTACCAATCAAGTATGCCGTTTTACATTGTATGTTTGAGCTGGAATATTTTGGGTGTATCTGAAAATTTCGTAACACAACGAGAACAATGGGCGGGTGACATGAACGCGTTTGAGGCGTCAGATTTACCATCGAATGGCATTCAAACACCGGTGGTACAAAAACGATACATTTCTGTGAAATATTCACCAACAGACGTGGTCAGAAAATGCAAATTTTGGTGAAATCTTACCTTTCGTTTCTTGCCTGGATTCACACGGTTAGTAAGCCGGCAGGACAGTCTGGACACAACGCGCTCACTGAGCAGGTAAGAAGTGGTTTCTAATTTAAATACCACTACAACTGGTGCGAGTAAAACCGGTTTTTACGGAGTCTACTATATATTGCAAAAAAGAAAGGGGGCATCTGAATTTTTTCGCTGTATGAATGTATTGAAGTATCAAACATGATACATGTATTTTCGAACAACTTAGACTGTAAGTAAAACTAACGTTTGAAGGAAAACAATGTGGCACGGAGGCCTTGTGATTAGGGTTGTTAACTCACTACGCTTATCGAAAAGAGTAGGGGTTCATCCTGATTTGATTAGGTCCACAACAATATTTTCCACTTAACAAAGCACATGTACCACAGTATTTCACATTAGAGGGGAGAAGTTTACCGACAAATTGGGCATACCTATAAACAACTACGGCTTCTATTATAAAGAGCCATTGAACCCTGTCATGCCTCATTTTGGAGCATGACCCCGCGCTGACCCCGGAAAATTCAAAATGGCCACCGTAACTGGACATGGGTCTATTGAATTGAATGTCCAACATAAATGATGAAAGATTTAACTTAATGGAGACAATTAAGTGCAAAACAAAGGTAACATTACCTCAGTCGAAAAAAGAGAAGTTTCGTTTACTTGTCATGTCGCGAAACAATATCTGTATATCTAGGCCAGTATACCTATACATCTAGCAAATAAGAATCCGTGAAATATCGACTTAACTGTATAAAACATTCAACTCCTCATCATGTTATTGTACAATTAACATATACCACTCCCAATTCTTGATATTGTTTACCATTGAAACATTGTATAGCCTAGAACCTTCCTGTAGTTTGTACTTGAATACTGTATACCTGGAAACTTCTTGCCTTACGTTGCCTTACGTTGTACCTGTTAAAATCGTTGTGCAATAATCTTTGACTTGAGTATTGCTTGACATGTGCATGGAATATGTCTGTAGGGCCCATCATGCCGACATGACTGTATGCATGACTGTACTTGGGCAACCAAATGTTTGTTTGTTCGTTTGTTTGTTGCGCTTAACATTGATTAACTGAATACTAAGTGAAAAGTCGCTTGCGAACTGTGTAATTTTATTCCAGGATCACCTGCAAAGCCAAAACCAAGTCAGGTACATGCATAATAAACCAACATTAACAACACAACATGCTGCACAAGAATAGATCTATACCATGGGAAAACTGAGTCAGTACCCTATGCATAAAATTTACTCTCCAAGCAGAGGTTAGGCTACGGCTTGTTTTGGATGTCTTTCAGGCCAGACGCCTTATAAAAACACATAAAAAGACGTTCAAAACAAGTTGGGACCTAACCTCTGCTTGGGGAATACAAAAAATAGACCTGCCTAAAATTGCGCTCCTAGCGGCCCGCCCGACTAACGGGGGAGGGGGCATAAAAAAAAAACACAACACGTCCTATCTATGACATCATCAGGACAAGTTCAATGTCAATCGTTTACCGTTTGGCATTGTTGGATCTCCATTGTTGTTTCACGATTTATGGTTTTTTTTTTGTGGTAACACCATACACTGTATTGAATGGACCGTACCTTACTTCTAATAGCTTTTTTTTTCGCGGGCGAATATGAGCAATTTTCTGCAATATTTGCGTTGATGATATCATTGTCAGCAACATTTTACTCAAAAAAATACTGACAGGGTGCCCGCCTTTGGCATGAATAATTTAGTATGGAGGATTATACTGACGAATAATGATAACAGTCGCCGATTACGATAATAAGATTGATGATAATGCTGATAGAAACCGATAACAATGAGGGTGAAAGTGGTCTAATTATGGTAATGGTAAATACTGTCACAGTACCCATTTGATACAAGCAAAGAGAATGAGATAGACGGAGAATGGGGGGGGGGTATTTCAGAAAGAAAGGAATATAAGTTGAATAGGAAACAAATAATGGCTTACAACATTCCCTTTAAGGTCAAAAAGCGAAAGAATCATCCAAACAGAAGCAATACAACTATTATGTAGGTGCCAAGGGTTAGCGTTGAGCCTAAAAGAATAAGAATACAGTTTCAAAGGCTAGGGTGAAATGGAATACCAGTAGATAGCGAACTATAAGGAACGTTGTAACATTCACAGTAGACCGGAACAGGAAGCATTTTAAACACAGAAGTATTTTGTTTCAGTTCGTTCCATTTCGTTCCATTTCTTTCCATTTCGCACTTTCTGGGGACCCCCTTCTAGTGGCACTTAAAATGCTGACATATTCTTTCGAATAGATTTTTGTTATCTCTTGTGCGGTTGCGGTGAGGTTACAAGATACAGCGATTTATGTAACGTTTCATAGTTACAACCGTATATGTATAATAACTTTATTGAAAGTTCATGCCCGAGGGCTAATTGCAGACAAACAAGTACATGGAGATACATGGGAATCGAAATTATTATCTACTCTGCTGTGAAGGTTCTATGTTAACTATCATGGTTGATTATGTTGGGTTTTACTTCTTTTTTGAAGGCAGAGGAAAATGAAGTGACCCACGTTTTGTATATGGTAAGTGGGTTGGTCGATTTTAGAAGTAAGATGGATTTTTGTAAGTTATTCAAATGATGAAAGCTAGGGTAATTAACGGAAGCTGTTTTATATAATTCGTTTCTTTTGGTGTCATATAGAGGACATTGGTAAATAAAATGTATTTCATTTTCCACTGCGTTCATTGTACAAAACTCTCGTGAGCAGGCAGCTTTTTTTTAAATCTACCCTTTTCTATTTCTAGTGGATCCTAGCTTATTCGTATTTTACACACAGCTGACCGTTGGTCCAAATCGTTGTTGAAAATACACAAGTCATACAAATGTTATTTGAGCCTGATCTATAAGTGGGTAGAATCAATGGTGTATAGCTTTGAAAGTAAAAGAGACACAATGGAAATAAATTCATCGTCATATCTTAAGAGAAGGCTTTATTGATAACATTTCCCGGACAAAACACCATTTTTTTTCAAAACTGGACACCAAAACCAAGTACATGCCTGATAAAATCTACATTTACACCACAACAGGTTACACAATTATAGATTAAAGTGTATAAGACACCAATGATATCATAATAAGAATTTCCAGGAATTACATAAACCATAATAATATTGTTTAAAATCATAGACAGTTGCACAAAATACACACCCTTCAGAAGTCATTGAACCTCGAACCTTCAAAACATCATACCTCCAGCTTTTGATTCTTCCCACCAGGTAATTACATTAATCGGCGACTTTACTCTTCCGATGACGTCACAGTGAACATGGCAGCCGGTTTGGAACTTTGCACTGCGGCTCGGAAATAACGTTCTTTTGAGAAGCAAACAAGCTAAATATTATGATATATTTTAATTGAATGTAATGACTATAATTGAGCACTGTTTGCTCATCGAATGATGCTCTTCACAAGCCATGGTGCAAGGTTCCGAACCAGCTGCCGTGTTTTTGTGACATCATCGGAAGAGTAAAGTTTAAGGTACTGATAAATGTAATTTCCTGGTGGGTAGATCAGAGAAAAATCAAAAGCTGGAAGAATGTTTTCTTACTGTTCAAGGTTAAATAACATCAGAAGGGTGTGCATTTCTTTTGAATGTTTATATTCATTGAATGATACTATTTCTATCACAGATAATAAGAAGATGCTGTATTTTGGTGTCAAACACTTTAACCAATTCATTAAAAAACAACGTTAGTGGGTCATAAAAATGGTTTGGCTAAAATAGTAACGTTATATTTGAACATAAGGCTTTATAACTTTATACCTTTCTCCCTTGCTAAGCACCAACTTTTCCGACTGGACACCAAAACCAAGTACATGCCTTAGAAATCAATATTAACACCCCCAAAGGTCTCGCAATTATAGATCAACGTTAACTAGCTAGATCACGGACAAAAAAACCAGTGCCTGTTCAATTATTATAACTTTCTGCCGGGCTAAACACCAACTTTTCTGACTGGACACCATAAGCAAGTACATGCCTTATAAATCAATATTAACACCCCCCAAAAAATGTCTCGCAATTATAGATCATTAACGTTAGATCACTGGCAAAAACAAAGCCATTGCCTGTTCAATTATTATAACTTTCTGCCGGGCTAAACACCAACTTTTCCAACCGGACACCAAAACCCAAGGAGGCCTCTTTGCTGTAACTAATTGTATATCTAATAGATTATCATTATCAGCACAAAAGGTTACACAATTACAAATTTATACCATGGTGAGCAAAACTGAGTGTGTGCCCCTCCCTCCCCTTCAAACTGGTGGGACTATAATCGCGCTCCTAGCGGCTGGAGGGGGAGCTGCAGCCCCTGACATCACTTGGAATGTATTTTTTAAAGACGATAAAAAGAAGAACCAAACAATGGTTCGTACAATTTCTTGGGAGATCAAAAAGCTCAATAGAGCAAGTTCATCATCCAAATAGAAGCCATACAGTATAATGTATAAGCCAAAGACAATAGTTGGCATTGACTCAAGAAGAATACGTGTAATAAGAAAAAAACAGTTTGAAGGGTTGTAAAAAGGGTTGTGTTTCAAATGTGTTTAAGATTGTAGAGGGGGTGATCTAGTTCTCTCCCTGGTCTTCCTCCTCGCTCGTCCAAAGCGTGTGGTTGTCCCGGAGTAGCTGCATGATCGGGGCACTGTCTTTCCTCGCTTCGTCTTCGAGGCCGTCAACCAACTCTACCGCCGCGTCATACGCCTCCTTCGCCACCCGACACGCTTCTTTGCCGTCATTTCGGATCTCGTAGTGGAACACTGACCAATGCAGAGCCAGTCCCAGTCGTATGGGGTGTGTTGCGGGCAGCTCTTTAGCCTTCTCGAACCCACCCTTGTAGGACTCGTTGGCCTCCTTCATCGAAAATTCTTTCTCGCTGCCTTCGCTGATTTCCGCAAGGAGGTGATAGTATTGTCCCTTCATCTTGTGGTAGAAGACTTCGGCCTCGACGTCTTGATTTTCCACTTCGGTGAGGATGCCGTTGATCAAACTGAAGACGTAGTCGCAGAAGTCCTTAAAAACCCGTCACCTCCCCCCACAGCCTCTTCTTTTCCTGACGCCCGCTGTCTGACTCGTCCTCCTCGTGTACGGCCATCGCCTGCAAGAAGGACCTCCTGGAGCCCTCGTAGGCCGCGGACAGCAGGTTCCTCTCATCATCCGACAGTTTCCCGAACACGCTCCGCAGCACCCCCATACCCCTCACCATGTCTACGTACTGCTCCTTTTCTACCGCCACCTGGAATGATAACAAGGAGACATCGAAACTGAAAGTTCCGCTGCAGTAACGAATGAAACCGCTAGGAGGCCCATTATCGAAGTTGGCTCTCGTTTTCAGAATCCTACTCAAATCCCAAATGTTGTAAGGATCCATCCACAGCTTCTCGAGCTGTTCGAGCACACACACACACACACACACACGCACACACACACACACACATGCACGCACACACACACACACACACACACACACACACACACACACACACACACACACCAAAAATATAACATTCTTGCCAAAAATAATACTTGTTATTTTGTAATAAGAAATTCTACGTACCTTGGCGTCACTAAACAGACGTTGTCTCATCTCATCTGCTGATTCAGTCATTGTCTTGTCTTCAGTGTTACGGTGATACACAACTGCAATGGGAAGAAACGACAATTCAGTAATCTATCGTGTATATATTCATCATGGCGTCACGCAGGCTACCTTGGCCCTAGCACTAAACGATACCAGCTTTACGAAGGGGTATTATTAGAAATTGAGATGAAGTAGTTGTTTATATACTGTTGCCGGGGTCGAATGCAATCTCTGTGTTGCGGGGTCATATTTTAAGTCAATAACCCTAACCACAAAATGCTTCTCGAATTTTTTCACCTGTATTCAAACGGTAGTTTACTTATAATAACCCATCCAAGTAATTGCAGGTCATAGTCATGAATCTTCTTATGCCCCTCCCCGACTTATACAACTATGATAGCAGATAGTTACCTGCATGCCGACCAACATGTCGCAACAAAGCAGAAAAAGATGACAGCAGATTATTTGACTCTTACATAAATTGAGTTTCCTATGAATACATGTACGGTAAAAAAAGTGATAAAGATACTTTTATCATTCTAGTTTTATATTATTTACAGGATAACTACCTGTTGTCATTATATCAGGCTCAAATCCTTTGCTCTAAAGGAGGACCGCCAGTTATGTGTCCCCTTGCAAGGCCTCCGGCATTGGTTGGTCAGTTTCTCAGTAATGGATAGCTGACCAATCAATTCCCACGTTTCAAAACGAAAGGGGGTTGTCGTGGTGGTTCATTTCATATGAAAATTGGAAAATTTAGGTTTTATTCATCCATATGGGTCAAAAGAGTAGCTCCAGCTATCATAAGCTCCGGCTATCATGATTGATTACATATCTGCTTGGTTTGCCTCCGGCATTCAATGGTCAGTTTCTCAGTAATGGAACACATTTAACCATTAGCCATGAGGCCTGGCACCTTTGTTTCAATGTGTCAAAACATAGCTTAAAAATGTTAACCAGAAACACCACTTACATATGACCACTTAATCGTCGCCATGGCAAAACTTTTCTTGCCTTTCTTGTTGTGTTTTGTTGTGCCTGGGGATCTTAATAAGGTGGCAGCGTCAACGTATGTTTTGTTTGTTTGCATTGCATACCCGGCAAACCTCCTAATTACGTATACTGCGCCCTGCAATTACTTGGATGGGAGATTATAAGTAAAGGACTGTTGTTATGGTGACTTACTGATCAACTTGGTTTGCCTCTGGCATCAGATGGTCAGTTTCTCAGTAATGGATAGTTGGAGCGGTAGGTTAAGTCGCATTAAAGCAGGTCGTGAACTACGTCGAAATTGCCTTAAAGTATATCGTAATTGTAAGTTAAGTCGTATTGCGTGAGCCACTTGTTTGAATTACGTTGTTGTTCGCCCAGGTATCCGTGTCATGTCAAACTACGTCGCACTCGGCTGAATTACGTTGTAGTTGAGTTTTGACCAGAAAAGAAAACCATACACGTCTAAACTTACGGGACGTTTCCACCGTCGGAAGGACGTTTCTACCAATCAAGTATGCCGTTTTACATTGTATGTTTGAGCTGGAATATTTTGGGTGTATCTGAAAATTTCGTAACACAACGAGAACAATGGGCGGGTGACATGAACGCGTTTGAGGCGTCAGATTTACCATCGAATGGCATTCAAACACCGGTGGTACATAAACGATACATTTCCTTTAAATATTCACCAACAGCCATGGTCAGAAAATGCAAATTTTGGTGAAATCTTACCTTTCGTTTCTTGCCTGGATTCACACGGTTAGTAAGCCGGCAGGACAGTCTGGACACAACGCGCTCACTGAGCAGGTAAGAAGTGGTTTCTAATTTAAATACCACTACAACTGGTGCGAGTAAAACCGGTTTTTACGGAGTCTACTATATATTGCAAAAAAGAAAGGGGGCATTTGAATTTTTTCGCTGTATGAATGTATTGAAGTATCAAACATGATACATGTATTTTCGAACAACTTAGACCGTAAGGAAAACTAACGTTTGAAGGAAAACACTGTGGCACGGAGGCCTTGTGATTAGGGTTGTTAACTCACTACGCTTATCGAAAAGAGTAGGGGTTCATCCTGATTTGATTAGGTCCACAACAATATTTTCCACTTAACAAAGGCACATGTACCACAGTATTTCACATTAGAGGGGAGAAATTTACCGACAAATTGGGCATACCTATAAACAACTACGGCTTCTATTATAAAGAGCCATTGAACCCTGTCATGCCTCATTTTGGAGCATGACCCCGCGCTGACCCCGGAAAATTCAAAATGGCCACCGTAACTGGACATGGGTCTATTGAATTGAATGTCCAACATAAATGATGAAAGATTTAACTTAATGGAGACAATTAAGTGCAAAACAAAGGTAACATTACCTCAGTCGAAAAAAGAGACGTTTCGTTTACTTGTCATGTCGTGAAACAATATCTGTATATCTAGGCCAATATACCTATACATCTAGCAAATAAGAATCCGTGAAATATCGACTTAACTGTATAAAACTTTCAACTCCTCATCATGTAATTGTACAATTAACATATACCACTCCCAATTCTAACTTCTATTGATATTGTTTAGCATTGAAACATCGTATAGCCTTGAACCTTCCTGTAGTTTGTACTTGAATACTGTATACCTGGAAACTTCTTGCCTTACGTTGCCTTACGTTGTACCTGTTAAAATCGTTGTGCAATATTCTTTGACTTGAGTATTGCTTGACATGTGTATGGAATATGTCTGTAGGGCCCATCATGCCGACAGGACTGTATGCATGACTGTACTTGGGCAACCAAATGTTTGTTTGTTCGTTTGTTTGTTGCGCTTAACATTGATTAACTGAATACTAAGTGAAAAGTCGCTTGCGAACTGTGTAATTTTATTCCAGGATCACCTGCAAAGCCAAAACCAATTCAGGTACATGCATAATAAACCAACATTAACAACACAACATGCTGCACAAGAATAGATCTATACCATGGGAAAACTGAGTCAGTACCCTATGCATAAAATCTACTCTCCAAGCAGAGGTTAGGCTACGGCTTGTTTTGGATGTCTTTTAGGCCAGACGCCTTATAAAAACACATAAAAAGACGTTCAAAACAAGTTGGGACCTAACCTCTGCTTGGGGAATACAAAAAATAGACCTGCCTAAAATTGCGCTCCTAGCGGCCCGCCCGACTAACGGGGGAGGGGGGCATAAAAAAAAACACCACACGTCCTATCTATGACATCATCAGGACAAGTTCAATGTCAATCGTTTACCGTTTGGCATTGTTGGATCTCCATTGTTGTTTCACGATTTATGTTTTTTTTTGTTGGTAACACCATACACTGTATTGAATGGACCGTACCTTACTTCTAATAGCTGTTTTTTTTCGCGGGCGAATATGAGCAATTTTCTGCAATATTTGCGTTGATGATATCATTGTCAGCAACATTTTACTAAAAAAAATACTGACAGGGTGCCCGCCTTTGGCATGAATAATTTAGTATGGAGGATTATACTGACGAATAATGATAACAGTCGCCGATTACGATAATAAGATTGATGATAATGCTGATAGAAACCGATAACAATGAGGGTGAAAGTGGTCTAATTATGGTAATGGTAAATACTGTCACAGTACCCATTTGATACAAGCAAAGAGAATGAGATAGACGGAGAATGGGGGGGGGGGGTATTTCAGAAAAAAAGTAATATAAGTTGAATAGGAAACAAATAATGGCTTACAACATTCCCTTTAAGGTCAAAAAGCGAAAGAATCATCCAAACAGAAGCAATACAACTATTATGTAGGTGCCAAGGGTTAGCGTTGAGCCTAAAAGAATAAGAATACAGTTTCAAAGGCTAGGGTGAAATGGAATACCAGTAGATAGCGAAATATAAGGAACGTTGTAACATTCACAGTAGACCGGAACAGGAAGCATTTTAAACACAGAAGTATTTTGTTTCAGTTCGTTCCATTTCGTTCCATTTCTTTCCATTTCGCACTTTCTGGGGACCCCCTTCTAGTGGCACTTAAAATGCTGACATATTCTTTCGAATAGATTTTTGTTATCTCTTGTGCGGTTGCGGTGAGGTTACAAGATACAGCGATTTATGTAACGTTACATAGTTACAACCGTATATGTATAATAACTTTATTGAAAGTTCATGCCCGAAGGCTAATTGCAGACAAACAAGTACATTGAGATACATGGGAATCGAAATTATTATCTACTCTGCTGTGAAGGTTCTATGTTAACTATCATGGTTGACTATGTTGGGTTTGACTTCTTTTTTGAAGGCAGAGGAAAATGAAGTGACCCACGTTTTGTATATGGTAAGTGGGTTGGTCGATTTTAGAAGTAAGATGGATTTTTGTAAGTTATTCACATGATGAAAGCTAGGGTAATTAACGGAAGCTGTTTTATATAATTCGTTTCTTTTGGTGTCATGTAGAGGACATTGGTAAATAAAATGTATTTCATTTTCCACTGCGTTCATTGTACAAAACTCTCGTGAGCAGTCAGCTTTTTTATATCTACCCTTTTCTATTTCTAGTGGATCCTAGCTTATTCGTATTTTACACACAGCTGACCGTTGGTCAAAATCGTTGTCGAAAATACACAAGTCATACAAATGTTATTTGAGCCTGATCTATAAGTGGGTAGAATCAATGGTGTATAGCTTTGAAAGTAAAAGAGACACAATGGAAATAAATTCATCGTCATATCTTAAGAGAAGGCTTTATTGCTAACATTTCCCGGACAAAACACCATTTTTTTTCAAAACTGGACACCAAAACCAAGTACATGCCTGATAAAATCTACATTAACACCACAACAGGTTACACAATTATAGATTAAAGTGTATAAGACACCAATGATATCATAATAAGAATTTCCAGGAATTACGTAAACCATAATAATATTGTTTACAATCATAGACAGTTGCACAAAATACACACCCTTCAGAAGTCATTGAACCTCGAACCTTCAAAACATCATACCTCCAGCTTTTGATTCTTCCCACCAGGTAATTACATTAATCGGCGACTTTACTCTTCCGATGACGTCACAGTGAACATGGCAGCCGGTTTGGAACTTTGCACTGCGGCTCGGAAATAACGTTCTTTTGAGAAGCAAACAGGCTAAATATTATGATATATTTTAATTGAATGTAATGACTACTATAATTGAGCACTGTTTGCTCATCGAATGATGCTCTTCACAAGCCATGGTGCAAGGTTCCGAACCAGCTATTGTGTTTTTGTGACATCATCGGAAGAGTAAAGTCACTGATAAATGTAATTTCCTGGTGGGTAGATCAGAGAAAAATCAAAAGCTGGAAGTATGTTTTCTTACGGTTCAAGGTTAAATAACATCAGAAGGGTGTGCATTTGTTTTGAATGTTTATATTCATTGAATGATACTATTTCTATCACAGATAATAAGAATTTGCTGTATTTTGGTGTCAAACACTTTAAGCAATTCATTAAAAAACAACGTTAGTGGGTCATAAAAATGGTTTGGCTAAAATAGTAACGTCATATTTGAACATAAGGCTTTATAACTTTATAACTTTCTCCCTTGCTAAGCACCAACTTTTCCGACTGGACACCAAAACCAAGTACATGCCTTAGAAATCAATATTAACACCCCCAAAGGTCTCGCAATTATAGATCAACGTTAACTAGCTAGATCACGGACAAAAAAAAGCCAGTGCCTGTTCAATTATTATAACTTTCTGCCGGGCTAAACACCAACTTTTCTGACTGGACACCAAAAGCAAGTACATGCCTTATAAATCAATATTAACACCCCCCAAAAAATGTCTCGCAATTATAGATCATTAACGTTAGATCACTGGCAAAAACAAAGCCATTGCCTGTTCAATTATTATAACTTTCTGCCGGGCTAAACACCAAATTTTCCAACCGGACACCTAAACCAAGGAGGCCTCTTTGCTGTAACTAATTGTATATCTAATAGATTATCATTATCACCACAAAAGGTTACACAATTACAAATTTATACCATGGTGAGCAAAACCGAGTGTGTGCCCCTCCCTCCCCTTCAAACTGGCGGGACTATAATCGCGCTCCTAGTGGCTGGAGGGGGAGCTGCAGCCCCTGACATCACTTGGAATGTATTTTTTAAAGACGATAAAAAGAAGAACCAAACAATGGTTCGTACAATTTCTTGGGAGATCAAAAAGCTCAATAGAGCAAGTTCATCATCCAAATAGAAGCCATACAGTATAATGTATAAGCCAAAGACAATAGTTGACATTGACTCAAGAAGAATACGTGTAATAAGAAAAAACAGTTTGAAGGGTTGTAAAAAAGGGTTGTGTTTCAAATGTGTTTAAGATTGTAGAGGGGGTGATCTAGTTCTCTCCTTGGTCTTCCTCCTCGCTCGTCCAAAGCGTGTGGTTGTCCCGGAGTAGCTGCATGATCGGGGCACTGTCTTTCCTCGCTTCGTCTTCGAGGCCGTCAACCAACTCTACCGCCGCGTCATACGCCTCCTTCGCCACCCGACACGCTTCTTTGCCGTCATTTCGGATCTCGTAGTGGAACACTGACCAATGCAGAGCCAGTCCCAGTCGTATGGGGTGTGTTGAGGGCAGCTCTTTAGCCTTCTCGAACCCACCCTTGTAGGACTCGTTGGCCTCCTTCATCGAAAATTCTTTCTCGCTGCCTTCGCTGATTTCCGCAAGGAGGTGATAGTATTGTCCCTTCATCTTGTGGTAGAAGACTTCGGCCTCGACGTCTTGATTTTCCACTTCGGTGAGGATGCCGTTGATCAAACTGAAGACGTAGTCGCAGAAGTCCTTGAAACCCGTCACCTCCCCCCACAGCCTCTTCTTTTCCTGACGCCCGCTGTCTGACTCGTCCTCCTCGTGTACGGCCATCGCCTCCAAGAAGGACCTCCTGGAGCCCTCGTAGGCCGCGGACAGCAGGTTCCTCTCATCATCCGACAGTTTCCCGAACACGCTCCGCAGCACCCCCATACCCCTCACCATGTCTACGTACTGCTCCTTTTCTACCGCCACCTGGAATTATAACAAGGAGACATCGAAACTGAAAGTTCTGCTGCAGTAACGAATGAAACCGCTAGGAGGCCCATTATCGAAGTTGGCTCTCGTTTTCAGAATCCTACTCAAATCCCAAATGTTGTAAGGATCCATCCCCAGCTTCTCGAGCTTTTCGCGCACACACACACACACACACACACACACACACACACACACACACACACACACACGCACACACACACACACACACACACACACACACACACACACACACGGCACCAAAAATATAACATTCTTGGCAAAAATAAAACTTGTTATTTTGTTATAAGAAATTCTACGTACCTTGGCGTCACTAAACAGACGTTGTCTGCTGATTCAGTCATTGTCTTGTCTTCAGTGTTACGGTGATACACAACTGCAATGGGAAGAAACGACAATTCAGTAATCTATCGTGTATATATTCATCATGGCGTCACGCAGGCTACCCTGGCCCTAGCACTAAACGATACCAGCTTTACGAAGGGGTATTATTAGAAATTGAGATGAAGTAGTTGTTTATATACTGTTGCCGGGGTCGAATACAATCTCTGTGTTGCGGGGTCATATTTTAAGTCAATAACCCTAACCACAAAATGCTTCTCGAATTTTTTCCCCTGTATTCAAACGGTAGTTTACTTATAATAACCCATCCAAGTAATTGCAGGTCATAGTCATGAATCTTCTTATGCCCCTCCCCGACTTATACAACTATGATAGCAGATAGTTACCTGCATGCCGACCAACATGTCGCAACAAAGCAGAAAAAGATGACAGCAGATTATTTGACTCTTACATAAATTGAGTTTCCTATGAATACATGTACGGTAAAAAAAAGGGATAAAGATACTTTTATCATTCTAGTTTTATATTATTTGCAGGATAACTACCTGTTGTCATTATATCAGGCTCAAATCCTTTGCTCTAAAGGAGGACCCCCAGTTATGTGTCCCCTTGCAAGGCCTCCGGCATTGGTTGGTCAGTTTCTCAGTAATGGATAGCTGACCAATCAATTCCCACGTTTCAAAACGAAAGGGGGTTGTCGTGGTGGTTCATTTCATATGAAAATTGGAACATTTAGGTTTTATTCATCCATATGGGTCAAAAGAGTAGCTCCAGCTATCATAAGCTCCGGCTATCATGATTGATTACATATCTGCTTGGTTTGCCTCCGGCATTCAATGGTCAGTTTCTCAGTAATGGAACACATTTAACCATTAGCCACGAGGCCTGGCACCTTTGTTTCAATGTGTCAAAACATAGCTTAAAAATGTTAACCATAAACACCACTTACATATGACCACTTAATCGTCGCCATGGCAAAACCTTTCTTGCCTTTCTTGTTGTGTTTTGTTGTGCCTGGGTATCTTAATAAAGTAGCAGCGTCAACATATGTTTTGTTTGTTTGCATTGCATACCCGGCAAACCACCTAATTACCTTCGCGACGAATGGTTTCGTCGAGTAGGTTATTCGATGGTGCTTGTCTGTGTGTCTGTTAGTGAACAGAATAAGTCGAGAACGCCTGGATGGTTTGTTGTCGTAGTTGGTGTGTCGGTGTGTATGTGGCAAATCTCAAGATGATTAGATTTTGGGCGAAGTGTTTTGCATAATTAACGAGAAAAGTGTAAAAATGTGTTCAATTGTATGCTTTACTATGCGTTCTGGTTGCGACGTGTGGGCTGTATTGTTTCAGGGGATATTGATACGGGTAGATGGGGGGCAAAGTTGGTCATGAGGGGTCATGAGGGGTCATGAGGCAGGCAGGAAACGTCAGTTACATGTACTGCCAGGGACAAATTGGCTATCAGCCAGCTGTAGGGCAGATACAAGAGATAGGCTTGCCCATATAGGCAGTAATGCTTTAAAGCACTAAAACAAGGGCTCAGAAAAGGATTCACCTTAATTGCAAGCCCCAAAAATTCTTATGCACCAGAAAGCCACATCTCGCTCGTTCTCAATGAAATGTGCAAAATAGCGATTTTTAGGGTCGAAAAATTGATCAGCTCATTTTCCAAGCAAACCTACCTCATTTTTAGCTGAACATCTCCTTTTATGATCCCCAAAATATTACAGCTAATTTATCACGGGAAGTTGCCGAAAATTTCTAAGCTTTGATTAGATGTCCTTGCGGATATTTTTGCGGAAAAAATGTTGAACATCAGTAATAAGATACTTCAATTTTGGAGCTTCCATGTTGTGACATCGCCTTCAAAACCTATAGTTGAGGAGTCAGTATCTCTGGTAAAACGTCTGTCAAATTTAGTGCCGGCGTGCTGACGATTGCTGTTTAACTGTTTCATTCAGGATTAATATTGTCTGGATTTGTCTTTGCATTTCGACTTGTTTGAGATATCTAACAGAGACGGAATCAGATAGTTCTTGCAAAACGTTCGATCCTCCGTTGATCCGAATAATTTAGCTCTTACAACATCTATAGAATATTCAATGTTGCGAACTAATACTGCTTAGGAGCTGTAAAGCATTTGGAACGGAGAGGGAATCGCGGAAAAACGGTAACGGAGATTACATACTGTCGCCAAAAGGCGTGTTCACCAGACGTAAGTCGCCAAGTTGTAATTTATCGACTTTTGATTTCTTTTCTTCTTCAAACATATCAAAGGCTATAGATTACTTATTGTCTTGAGGTTTAAAAAGAATTCAACTTTGGAAACAAAATCTGGTAGAAAGAGTAGAAAATTGGAATATGATAACCCTACAGGGGGTTTCTCTCAGTTGAATCTATACTTTTCTATTCTAGTTCAAACGCTTTTGCCTTATGGTGAACAACTACAAAAATTTCTGCGCCAGGTTATGTATTTTCCGCCACAGGTGTAATCTCCGTTACCGGTAACGGAGCTTACTACAGTAAAACTTCGGCTTTTCCTTCAAAGGGATTTCCGTTTTTGCGTTTCATCTTTTATTATTAAAAGGACGTATGTACGGGCATTTAGAAAATGGGCAGCGTTCATATACCATGCCTTGTTAACAACACAGAGAGCATCAAACAATGGTAACGGAGATTACATTCATTACTGTACTGTCATTTGTTCGAGGAGGTGGTCCACAACTGATAGCAAACAGTTCTTCTTTCTTCCTTTTAAAAGCCACAAAAGCTTTAAGTCGTCATAAAAACGACAGGTTGGCACCTTATATGTGGCATATCTTAATGTTAGGAACGTCTTACTTCAAACGGTAACGGAGCTTACCGTTTTGAGCGACAGGCATAAACCGCCTTGCACAGCGTACAAGAACAGTGACGGGAGCGATCTGACGTGATTTGTCGGAGGGCCTCAGTAGCTGGATTCACCAGTTAACCGGTCAAACTCTGGACTGAATTGTTACATTCTCGGCTGCTTTTCAAATTTTGCATGTCTTCGCAGGCGACAGCCGTTTTTTGTGACTCTTTAGGCCACTCATTGCCATAACTTTTTCAAAGTCAAAATCCATAAGTAATTTTGAGGTGCATTTTTCGTGAAACATGATATGTGTTGTGGGAAAGTGAAGAAAGCATCGATGGTGCCCTTAATTTGGCTCATATCAAGTCGTAAAGGCTGGCGACAGCAATTTGTACATTCAAATGAGAACGAGCGCTCTGTCTACTTCAGAATCATGCAAAGAAAATAGACAGTTGACCAGCTTGTTCTCTCGTAACAGCTGACAGACGAAAACAATCGTCAACTTTGACCTACTCCCAGCCTGGAAGAGTCCACTCGGAGCATGTGAAACCAAACCACAAAGATATCTCCTTACACCAATTAAAAGACTGAAACATACAAATTTTGACCAAAGTTGGATATACACGGCCTTATATGAGTAAGAACAGTCATTAATGCAGTGCCACAGCATGGGAATACCGAGCATGTCTGTGTGTCTGTTAGTGAACACGATAAGTCGAGAATTCTTGGAAGGATTGTCTTGGTATTTGGTATGTTGGTAGGTCTCGATGAAACCTGAAAATGATTAGATTTTGGGCCCCCTATCGGCTTGTTACGGTACTGCAGCGGAACTTCCTGTTATGATATCTCGTGTTGTGGACATGCTATGGAACTGATTTTTGAGTGGTAGATAGCTCGTTGGGCAGAGAGTAAGTGGTATAGGTTTGGGCCCCCTAGCAACTTTTTTGGAACTGCAGGGGTAGGTTTTGCTTCAGACTTTGAAAGGGAATAACTCAAGAAGGGCTTGATGGAAGGTCATGATTTTTTGCATGTACATAGCTTGAGCGATGATGTACATGATTGGATACTTATTATGCAAATCAGTAACTAATTTGCATAATTAATGAGGAAAGTTTATACATTCATCAATTTCCATGATAGGACTCGCAAACATGTGACATATGTAACTGAGGAAGAGAGAAATATTAATAGATATCAGCTATGCAAATGAGAACCTCATTTACATAATTAATGAGAAAATAATATAACTCGAGATGGGCTTGATGGATGGTCATGATTTTTTGGTATGTAGATAGCTTATGTGATGCTTTGTATGATTGGATGATAATTATGCAAATCAGATTATAATTAATGAGGCAATTTTAAAAACCTGCTGTGTTCCATGATATGACTATTCAAATATGTGACATTTGTAACTGAGGAAGAGAGGAATGTCAATAGATAGAAATTATGCAAATGTAGGCCTAATTTGCATAATTCATGAGAAACTACTATCATTCCATACTAGTAAATAACGGCAATTTCATACTTGTTGCATTTAGAAGTTGTGTGAATGTGAACACCATTGAATCAAATTATGCTTATAAGGAGCTTATTTGCATTATTGATGAAAAATGTTAGCATAACCTTCTTTGTTAAGCTCATAATCATAACAAGGAGGTTTGGACAACTTATGTTATTTGGGTGAGGAGGATCAACTGGTATGATTTTTGATTGATGAAAAACACTCCTAATACGTCAGTCATAAAGGTCAAAATCATTTCGCGAAGGTATGAGGTCGTAGAACTCTTGTTACGTATACTGCGCCCTGCAATTACTTGGGTGGGAGATTATAAGTAAAGGACTGTTGTTATGGTGACTTACTGATCAACTTGGTTTGCCTCTGGCATCAGATGGTCAGTTTCTCAGTAATGGATAGTTGGAGCGGTAGGTTAAGTCGCATTAAAGCAGGTCGTGAACTACGTCGAAATTGCCTTAAAGTATATCGTAGTTGTAAGTTAAGTCGTATTGCGTGAGCCACTTGTTTGAATTACGTCGTTGTTCGCCCAGGTATCCGTGTCATGTCAAACTACGTCGCACTCGGCTGAATTACGTTGTAGTTGAGTTTTGACCAGAAAAGAAAACCATACACGTCTAAACTTACGGGACGTTTCCACCGTCGGAAGGACGCTTTCTACCAATCAAGTATGCGGTTTTACATTGTATGTTTGAGCTGGAATATTTTGGGTGTATCTGAAAATTTCGTAACACAACGATAACAATGGGCGGGTGACATGAACGCGTTTGAGGCGTCAGATTTACCATCGAATGGCATTCAAACACCGGTGGTACATAAACGATACATTTCTGTGAAATATTCACCAACAGACATGGTCAGAAAATGCACATTTTGGTGAAATCTTACCTTTCGTTTCTTGTCTGCCGATTCACACGGTTAATAAGCCGGCAGGACAGTCTGGACACAACGCGCTCACTGAGCAGGTAAGAAGGGGCTCACACTTCGGGCACGTTGATACTAAATCTGTGTACTCCGTATCATCCGAGGCATCGGCCTGATTGCCGGTTGTAGCGCCCGACGGAGGAATATATATCATATTTTAGAGAGCGAGATACGAGTACGATGGAATGATACATCTATTTTCAATGCACTGATATATCTAATTTCGGTAGCTAATATGTAAGGTAATGGATAATGTTGAAATAGCAGAGAAAGGAAATAAACCTTTGCACACAAAAGACAGAATTGTTCGCTTTTATAACCGATCACATCACAGGAATTCCTCTTTTTTCTTGGACCGGTTAACCCCCTAAACGTGTAACCGCTTGTTAGTCCTGTTCATTTCCTAATTGGATTTTTTTTCCCGAGCTTTTTTTTTCGGACCGGTTCAGCAAGAAATACCCCTAGCACGCTGTGCACGTGAAACGGCGCGTTCGAATTAATGTATTGAAACGCGTGTAAAAGCCCGTGGGATATACAGACCGGTCTGGAACACCCGTATCGAACGTTATCACGGCCCATGTATGACATAAAGAATCTATACAACATGATTCAGAAATGGGCCCACTTTTCTGTTTCGGGGGCGTGACCACTTTACGAACTGTCAGCCAATCAGAAAATTGCTCATCTTCAGGTAAAGCTGATTGGCTTATGCAAAATAAGGCACGATGATTGACATTCCTAGTCAAGAAGAATAGCAGACAACGTTGCAACAGTCTTTTTTTTGCGTCCAAACTTGCTTATCGTGTACCGAATGCACAATCTAGGGCGATCGCGGCTTCCCCGAATACCTACCGGCCAAAACAGACAAACAAGGGAGACGAACATTGAACGTTAAGGCGCTTACATGGAGAGAAACTGAACTAAACACAAAAGGCGTGCGGCCCTGAGAAAATGGACCATGTCACAACGTTGAAGGTAGCAGCACACAGTATTTCGCCGCGACCTCCGGGGGTCTGTGACGCGGGGTAAGAAAATAGTGTGCTCTAAATCTGGAACCGTGTGTAAAAACGCTGAGTTAACATTTTTTAACGAAAGTTGGAGGCTGTTACCAATGCTAAAAAAAGAAAAGGCCACAAATGTGCAATGAAGTGGCTAATTGATGCAAGTAGTGATAAATTCAAATTCAATATGTTGATATTGTCAATGTCACAATGGATAACAAAGTGATGATAATCTCAAAAGGGTTGTTTTCTACCTTTCAAATGCAAAGTATAGTATTAAAAGGAACAAATTGAAACAAAACAGCAATAACATCAGTACCTAAAACTATGTGAATTCCTATACTCCTTGAGTTATGAACATAACATACTTACCTTCTTGACCCCAAGTGTCGCCCACTGTTGTAGCAGTAGACTTTTCTCGTGTAGCACCTCGCCATCCGGGTCAGCATTCCAGGCATCGAACAGGTTCTGACCGGTTCCTCTCACTGTTGCAAACACCTGCTGCCACCCACAGGCTTTGGAATAAAGCGATACATCATAACCAAGGTGCTAGATAATCTCATCAGCTATAGATGTTCAATCAATCGGACCTGTTCCTTCATGTATACGAACTTAAGGGTGCTCCTAGTTTTTGACAACTCAATATTTGAATCTGCCCCAAACACCGCGAATTCATGTAGTAACTAGATTTCGACGACTTCAGACCTTCCGCTGCAGTACCTAAATCCCAGGTTACACATAGCCGAACATGGCTCCCGAACGCTAGCCGACTCAGGTCGGCTGACGTTCGGGAGCAGTCTGACCAATTTTGGGGCCACACCTATCTTTGGCGCCGAACATGCGCCGAAGATGCGCCGATCATCTCCTAACCAGTGCACGAATTACTCCCGAATGGGCCCCGAATACTTTCTAGCCTACTCCCAACCATCCCGACCTCTAGCCGCAGACTGCCGAATCTCTCCTGACTAATCCCCGACCGATAGCAGACCCTCTCCCGAATTGAAATTGACATATTCAGCGACTTTCAAAAGAGGGGTCATTTTCGGTTTTAATCAAAATAATCCATTCTATTATGTTGTTAACATCACCGAGAGATCGAATTCGGATCATGACTAGCTTTAATATTGCTTTTAGTGCTCTTCTTTGTTTTTGGTCGTGTGAAGGTCGGGGGTGATTCGCCCACGTTACGATAGTAGTCACTTGGTTGAGAATTAGTTAGCAGAGATTTGTTTACGGCCTTGGGGTGATTTATGGGTAGGTTGGAAACTAGTTGGGAGTAAGTCAGTAGTGTTTCTGGCGTGGTTAAGGTTCTAATTTTACTACTGACTCAATCCCGAATACCAGCCGAGCACTAACCGACCGAACCGAGCACCAGCCGAACACCAGCCGACCCATTTCAGACCCTCCGTCCAGAGCCGAATGTTTTGAAATTTTCAAAACATTCGGCTGGCGCAGCCGAACACCAGCCGACTCAGCCGAACGCCAGCCGACTCAGCCGAACGCCAGCCGAGCTAGCTCCCGAATCACTCCCGAATCACTCTAACCGTGGTCGGGGGAGAGTCGGGAGGCCATGTTCGGCTATGTGTTAAGCCTAGGTTACACATAGCCGAACATGGCCTCCCGACTCTCCCCCGACCATGGTTAGAGTGATTCGGGAGTGATTGGGGAGTTAGCTCGGCTGGCGTTCGGCTGAGTCGGCTGGCGTTCGGCTGAGTCGGCTGGTGTTCGGCTGCGCCAGCCGAATGTTTTGAAAATTTCAAAACATTCGGCTCTGGACGGAGGGTCTGAAATGGTTCGGCTGGTGTTCGGCTGGTGCTCGGCGCGGTCGGCTAGTGCTCGGCTGGTATTCGGGATTGAGTCAGTAGTAGAATTAGAACCTTAACCACGCCAGAAACACTACTGACGTACTCCCAACTAGTTTCCAACCTACCCATAACTCAACCCAAGGTCGTAAACAAATCTCTGCTTACTAATTCTCAACCAAGTGACTACTATCGTAACGTGGGCGAATCACCCCCGACCTTCACACGACCAAAAACAAAGAAGAACACTAAAAGCAGTATTAACGCTAGTCATGATCCGAATTCGATCTCTCGGTGATGTTAACAAAATAATAGAATGGATTATTTTGATTAAAACCGAAAATGACCCCTCTTTTGAAAGTCGCTGAATATGTCCATTTCAATTCGTGAGAGGGTCTGCCATCGGTCGGGGATTAGTCAGGAGAGATTCGGCAGTCTGCGGCTAGAGGTCGGGATGGTTGGGGGTAGGTTAGAAAGCATTCGGGGCCCATTCGGGAGTAATTCGTGTACTGGTTAGGAGATGATCGGCGCATCTTCGGCGCATGTTCGGCGCCAAAGATAGGCGTGGCCCAAAAACTGGTCAGAATGCTCCCGAACTACCGCCGACCTGAGTCGGCTAGCGTTCGGGAGCCATGTTCGGCTATGTGTAACCTAGGCTTAACCTGGGCTTCAGAATGCTATAGTAGAAGACCCATTATCATCGAACTTGAACCTCATTTTCTAGACCCCTACTCCCACCTACAAAATACCCTTAGCTATAGAATCCATCCAGATTCTCGACTTATGCTGTCCACAGACACACACACACACACACAGACACACACACGCACACACACTCACACACACACACACACACGCACACACACACGCACACACACATACGCACACACAGAAACGACATTGAAAACATATATCCTTCTTTGTGAAGGTACATACTTAAAATCCTAGAAGGCAAGTCCCTTACTAGTTCCCTGTGTTCCTACTAGTGGGTCTCCTGTCACACCATTTTTGATGCCGTACACCTTGACTGGTTCCTGGTGTCAGATTTTCAATGGTGTCTGTAGTGACGGAGATGGAGTCTTCTGATTCCTGTACTGGGCCTGATCCAGTAACTTCATAGGTCACTCTGTAGGTATCAGCAGAACTAGACCCAGTCCAGGTTACCACTAGACTTGTTGTACCCACTGTGGGGAATAGTAGGTTGGTAGGAGCAGCAGGTTCTGTAGGAAAAAGTATTTTTTCATTTCAATTTATAACTAGTCCAGTGGATAATGACCCTGCCGATGGACCAAGAGGTTAAGAGTCCGAGTCCTACCTGGTTGTTGTCACTTAACCTGCACGCAACCGGAAAGGGTTGCAGTCATTAGGACGGAATGTAAAGCTATCTACGGTTCATTGTACTTGTTAAAAAGCGTAAGTTCTAGGTCTCATATAACGTCATAAAGATTATAACAAACGAAACCAACTTGAAACTAGAAAGGCAACATATGCACGAGCAAATACAACATGTATCGCCCATTTCCCTCCCCATGCAATAAGCGACTGTTCTAATGCAAAAATGGAGCATTCCAAAATAACGTTTTAACTATTATAAAGTAAGAGCATGTAATGACAATTGTAAATATCCACCCCACCCAGACTAACGTTTGTTGTATGTCTTCAATGTTGCTATTTGAATAAAGAATTTAATTGAAGACCAGTCAGAAATGGATCTCTTCCAATTTGAAAATCTATGCATGGACGGGCTCTTCCAGGCACACATATTCATACTGGACCATTCAAAAAAACACCTCCACTAAACAAAACTGGACCTTTTTAATTATCAACCAAGCCCAAAATTGAATTTTTAGCAATGTCCCCATCATACAAGAATTGACTCTTCCAGCGGTGTATGGATCAACACGAATCATGCAAATTTCAGAGTATGTAAACAAAATATTGCTGAAGATCTAGATCTCTTCTGCGGAAGAATTTCCACAATCCGAAGGTCCAGACTATTTTGCATTACGCAGCGAACAGTTCTTCGGAACCAAGTCAAGTTTTGCAAAAGTTTCACATATTTCTGCTAAACGTACCGCAAATTTCTAATGCGTACTTCGTGACACAGACACATACCAGCATTAAAATCTTGCTAAAGAAAGGATACAAAACCATTTGTATGGACATGAGCCTTTGCGTACACTGGGTGTAAATGAAAATGAGTTATTGCTACATCTATATAATTATGTACACACAGAGAGGAATATAGAGCAATACATTTATGTGGAAAAACATCACCAGAAAAGTTTTGTTAATGAAGGCGTAGATTTTGAGCCTTCTCAATTGCACATAACTTCAGTAGGACACAACATTAACAACACAAAGACAGGGGACAGTGAAGTTGTGCCTGTCTGCACCTGGCAGATTAGTGCTCCTAACTGAATTGACTATTTCAACCAATCAGGTCGTGGTTCTGTTAAAGGTGCTCTCTCATTGGCTGACTGTATTAGCCCATCTGGCTATACTAGGAATAAAGATGTAACCATATATGGCAACACCATATATGGTCATGAGGAAAATAGCCAATCATCTCCCCAAAATACCCGCCAAAATCGTATTTTGAAGTGATGTAGGCCAAAAGTGTGAATGGAGTTCTTTGAATATTTGTCCAATGTACCCCCATGGCAAATTTCAGGTCATTTGGATGTAATTCCAGAGAAAAGGAGGCACAAATGTACAGTTCTGGTCTAAACAATGTCAAGAAAGACTGTCTTAGGAATGTACCATGAACCTTAACCTTTCACAAGGTAAAACAATATGCAGACGTTTGGAAATTTACCAACCAATGAATTAGTTTAAAGGAAAAAAAATCGCAAGCGACTCCGGTTTTTCGACCTCTCCCGGGAGGAATTACTGTCGTGCTACAAGACCCTTGTGCGCCCAGCATTGGAATACGCCGACCCCGCATAGCATGCCGGACTAAAAACAGCACAACGCGCCAGGATCGAAACCCTCCAGAGAAGAGCCTGTCAGACCATACTTGGCCCTGCGTATACCTCCTACAGGGAAGCGTACAGCACCTTGGACTTGCCTACGCTAGACGCCCGGCGTCGTGACCTATGCCTCAACTTTGCAAAGAGACTCATAGAGACCGAGACATTCAGGGACTGGTTCCCACCTACCCGGGGCGAAATCGGTTTAAGAGACACCCGAAACAAACACCTCCTGGCCACCACAAGAGCAAGGAAAAAAAAGATACCAGAACAGTCCAATACCCTTCATGACCACCCTACTAAACGAGGGTCATGAGGGGTATTGATTATATTGCCATTGTTTGTATTTTAATTCCGACGCATCCGTCTTCAACCTACCTGTTTTAAGGTAGTGTTTACCTGTGATTTTTAGAATGCATTTATAGTTGAATAGGAACGATTATATCATTTTTGTAACCAATAGATTGCCTAACGTCACTAGTTTTTAAAGACAATGTGAAAAGTACGCAATTCAGCCTATGGCTGTGAAGTACTTCCCATTTCCGATCACAATGAACAAATAAAGCAATTCATTCAATTCATTCATAGTTTACTATCTACTCATATCAGAAGCGGGGAATATGCTTTGCCAGACATTTGACAATTTTGGACAAGAGTCGAATAGCCGTTGACGAATTGTATTGCACTTATATCATGATATATATCGTTATAAAATCTTTGCTTCCTACATGTCAATTCATATATTTCATATAGAATTAAACTTCAGGGAATCATCCCACGAATCATAGTCACACACAAAAAAAGAAATAGTTATCTGTCATTAACTTTGGCTATGGTCAAAGCAAGAAGAGAAGATACAAGATGTACCGCATATATATCTTACTTTGATGCATTGAAATTCAAGAGAATTTAGCTGTAAATGAAAATCTTGGTTTGCTTCCGTGATATGACACCAATCTTACTCCTGTTGATGTTCTCAGTTTGAATCAACAATGGTGCCGCTAACTTATTTTATAGCAGAGTTTCGATGAAACACGAATTACAGGGCTGATGATTGTTTCTAAATCAATGTAATGTCAATGTTTTATCCCTTTTTGCAGAAAGTATCCAGAATAAAAATTTGTGGAACAAAAATCCAACAAAAATCTGTGACTGCACTACACACATGCTCCGTGCTAATCAAAATCACGTCCTTACTAACTTCAACAAAAATGGAGATGGATATATGGTCTTAGGCGTGTGTGTGACTGTGTGTGTGTGTGTGTGTGTGTGCGTGCGTGCGTGCGTGCGTGCGTGCGTGTGTGCGTGCGTGCGATATATCACACGAGGCACCTACATATATACATCCTTTACATTTTGGCACAACTACAACTTACATTAACAAGATATCAAGACCACAGCATATCAAGGACTAAAGATACAAAAACTGAAATATCTGCTGCAGTACCAAGGTCGGCCACTAGAACGCTGTGTTGTCTAGACTCGACCATGACCGTCCGGTCTGCAACACCTACCCTCACACGAAATATAATTGCAATCCATACAGGAGTTCTTCAGTTATTCCACCGAAAACGCACCCACCCACACACGCGCGCGCAATCACACTAGTACCAACTATTCTAGAGATAATTACAATACCAGGTAGACATCGCATTTACGTTGGTTGTTCTTTCAAGTTTAAGCCTTGAGTCATGTTTTTGTTATATAGTTAGCTAGAATCATATACATATAGCATTGATTTGAAAACGTGAAATCGTATAGTCACTGTAATCGAATGTTAATTTTACGAGTAACATATCAGTATATCACTGTAAAAAGAGATGACTGTGCGATGCATACCTTCTATTGCCGGTCGTAAGGGGTGTAATTGATCAAAACTAATATATTGTATAAACTCAATGAGGGAAAAGGTCTCATTCCCACATAATTTAGTTGATATTTAGTTTAGGTGTCAAATTTCCTTGTCGAGAATTTCCCCGAGAATTTCGACGACCCTCACTATAAATGTATTAGCTCAGAACGCCCCCTCCCATAGTGTCGTGCAATGTTTTGATATTCCTTTATTTACAAATGAAGAATAATCCGCAGGTCATAGTTCACTTACTGAGGTCAATATGTGTTCAGATACTGTTTGTTTTACACTACATGTTTTTTTTCAGTAACAAGATCTGATGAGTCGGAACGTCTCATAACGTATTAGGTAGGGTTGACATGACTTTACTCCCGTATATGTGATTATAGTTCTAGTTGTCCTCTTTTAAACACGTTGCATTTTGTTTATACGAAATGACATATAAATTTAACTTGCTTAGCTCTACTCTTTTTTCTACCTGTTTTTTTTTTAATAAGGTGATGGATTTCTCCGTGGATGTGGAATGAAACAAACCAACCAGCCATAGTGACAAGTAAAGTAAACACGGTTCAAAGCGTGAGACTAAAGACTGTCATCTTCCCATTTCCAGCACGAGTGTACGCTCGGTATCATTTGTCGGAGCTTTACCTATATGTGTATTGTAGACGTATCTACGACAATGTCGTTTTTAAGCTACATGTTACCAGTGTTCGGGAGCCTACAGATGGTATTACTTGTTGTTCTTTGTGTCATCGCTTACACTTGTACTCTACGGGCGCCCGAGAAACCTGCCACCAGGACCGAGAGGACTGCCCATTGTCGGCAATGTCTTAAATCTAATCAAGGTGAGTGTCGTGTATCTACTAGGTATTGCAAAGCAAGATTTATCGGCGAAAAAAAGTACCGCGTTTTTGTGTAGGGTCATCTACAGACTTACCTCATAGATTATCGTGAATGAAGCCTTGGTTTGCATGAATTATGTCTAATAATGTTCACCTACGCTGAATTTCAAATGCCGTAAGAATTAAATTTCCAACATTTACGACTACGGAACTATAGCATTGAAAATGCAAATAATCTCTTCATTCGCATATTTTATATCAATCGATATTTCTCTCAGTTACGTAATATGTCGAGCAGTCTTATCGTGAAATGCAATTTTATTGATAAATTTTCCTCATAGATTGTGCAAATTAGATCCTGGTGGGCTTCTTACTGTCTGTCCCAACAGCAATCTACCACTGAAAAGTCACGACCATAATATGTTCAGAACACGGGATATCAAAATTGGGGGTTCCGCTGCGGTACCACAAAAAACCAATAGAGGTTCTTCATCGAACTCGACCTTTGCTTTTCAGGCCCCTACCAATGTACCATATATCATGAGAATCAATCCACAGCTTGGTGACGTATGCGATTCACAGACAGATAAAGCGAAGGTAAAGCTAAATCTTAATATTCTGCTTTTAACCCTTAAGCTGCCAGGTTTTTAGCCAAGTAAAAATCACAAAAGGTTTGACCCCTGACCTCCCTCACGAAACCCGCGAAACACCCGGCGGCGCTAACTCCCCTAACTTCCCGGCTTCGCGCGCTACACGCACGCAAAGCTGTTTTGTTCTGGGGAATACCCTATCCCGGTTATAACCGGGTCCAGCACACAAGGCATATTTCTGTATCCCTAATTAAGTCGGGACTGGCAGCTTAAGTAGAATATTAAGATTTAGCTTTACCTTCGCCAAAAAAAGTACACGGTGGAGGGTATCATATGTAATTATGTAATGTCATATTGCATCCAGGTGGGGCTAATTACTGGTTAAATTTTTTTTCTTGTGACTTTTTTTTTATTCTAAGAGTTTGCACATGTAAGATCCATCAAATCGACTAGTGTCTTCAAGTCTTTTGATATTTTTTCTACTTAGATAAAGTAATGTAAATACCTACAAAGGCCATTGCATCCAGAGCATCCCTTTAATAAAGTGACATTCATCTAGCCAGAATGGGAAGAACCTTTTGCCATGCAGGGGCTATATTGGGGTTTTGGGCTAAATCCATTTTCTATTTATGACTGCTTAATCCCCTCATGTACCCCCGTTTATATAGAAAACCGCAGGTGAATAATTGTACACATCTCCAGATGCCAGAAAGTAATTTACAGATCCAAACTCCAAAAATGTTTGCCTTTTACAAGTCTTATGGTTTTTGAATGTACAATAAGGGAGCCGGTTCCCAATTTTGAAAACCACCATGTAATTAAACCGTTTGTAAACTATCCCAAGAGCCCCTATGCATATAATCAAGGACAAATTTCCCATGCTCGCCACACTGAGATTGGTGACTTGAAATAGTTGACGAGCGGTTATGAAAAGATTCTCCCCGGGTATTAGTAACTTCTCTCAATACGATTAACATATATGGAATTTAACATATTTGTAGAACAGGAGAAGACCAAAACCCACAAACCCCTTCTTCCTCTTCTTAGGCAAGAGGTTGGCAGCGTTAAAATTACAGTAACACAATACATAGTGTGTAACGTTCCAAAGATGAAATTCCCATGGCCTTAAAAACAATGTTTCGAGTATGTTGACAAAACGGTTCTATCATGTAGGTGCCCTGCCACTCGCAAAACATGCACCAATGACAGGATCAGCAGGATAAATAAACTATATGTACTTACGACCACATTTTTTTCAGATCATATAGAGAGCATAGTCTTATGAATAAGGGGATCCGAACATCACCTAGCTTGTATAGCAAAAAATAATATAAACCCTAATTATAATTGTTAATACGTATCTGTTAACTATGCAAACAGTACGTCGGTATATACTTTGGCGCCCCTGTGTATGAAAAAAAATGATTCGTTAGATTCAGGTGAATTAACCTCTAAGCGTGAAAAAAAATCTAGAAGAGTGACCCTGGCCCCACGTCCAGAAAATTGCAAACCGGGTATCAAAATGAATAAAAATATATTATTTGCTGTTGATGATGACTAATTTTTAACTCGCTAGATCGAACCAGTGAGAATGCTTTTAATAGATATAGATACAGCGAACTGTTATTGAAAGGAAGATATTGACATAAATTTCAATATCAACAGGATGGTCCTTTACTGGTCTATGCCGACTGGTCAAAGAAGTACGGTGACGTGTTTACCGTCTATCTTGGGCCCAGCAGGACCATAGTTCTAAACGGTTACGCCGCTATCCAGGAGGCGCTGGTCAAGAACGCTGAGGATTTTTCCAGCTGTACCAGGATTCAAGCAGCGGTTGTTCCAGATGGAAAGACACTAGGTATGAAAACATATAATCAATACATAGCTACATCTCCATTATATCATGGCCTGTGTGTCAAATAAATCTGTTTTCCAATCCATGGCATGCCCGACTGACCAAGGATTAGAATATTGTTTTCATTTGACATCTTTGACACTGCTGCAAGTTCATTCAAAGCCACTATGCTACATATTTTCTCTGCTTTTTGCCATACGACCGCATGGTCGTATGGCCTTAAGACAATTTTTGTTTGGGTGGAAAACAACTTTCAGTGACAGTGCGAGAAAGGGAAATAGATCTTAAGAAGTAATCTTAACAAGAGATAAACAAAAGATAATAATTATATATAAACACAAAACGGACACAAAAAAACTTCACCCTGCAGGGGGGGCTACTTTGCCCTGCAAATCATACCCGGCAATGAGCCGGCCTGCAGAAGAATTGTGTCAAAATAAAATAACTTAAAAAGGGTAGATAGACATAGGACAGCAAAAAAATCTCCAACACATTACACCATATCTTCCATATACATTTTTACGACTAACAAGGCTTGTCAAACAGACACACAATACACTCTCAAAATTTACATTTCAGTTGTCCTTCGCGAATTACAACCCAACGACAAGTCAATGAATCTCTCCTCCCCATGTCGAATATACTCGACCCTAAGTCTTGAACGGAGAGACGTCTTGATGGCGAAGTTTATCTCCTCTGCCGACAAGATCTATCTTTGAAATTATCATCGCAACGAGAGCGCCACATGAAGAAGTGTCTTGTCAGTCCAATCAAAAATGTAAAAACCTGCGATCTTGGACAAAGAAACGACGGCGGATAAAACCTGCAAGCCAAGACCAAACAAATTGTGAGAAATAACAACACCACATAGCATGAGCAATAGATTCAAACTGGACACAATTTGGACGAGGGCATAATGGGCTCCGAATAAAATTCCATTTAAACGCCAAAATGCCATTTGTTTTTAGCGCTTCGTGAGCTGTCAGCCAAGCTGTATCTCGAGCATTATTTTCTAACAGCTTATTGTTAACTGCCGTCAAGACTTTTGGCCACGGAAGGTTGGGAAACTTCTTAACAATGTGATGTGTATCTAGACTTATGCCCAAGAAGTAAGAGTATGCATCACTGACGTTATATGTATACCAAGACAAAGCTGACCATTTACGACAAAAGGCTTCAACAGTAGACAGCAAAGTTGCATAAAACGGAGGGGCTGTAGGTGAGTGTGGCTGCAAGTTCGACCAAGAATCTGGACGGAAGCGGCGCAAATCGAAACCAATCCAATACTTTGGGAGATAGCAAAAAGGACTACCGAGTGTCTGTTGACACAGAAGGGAAAACAAGTTTACGTACATGCATTGACACTTCAACTGAATATTTAAAATCCCCAAACCTCCCATCTTTACAGGTAAGTACACTACCAAAAATGTTTTTTTCTTATTTTTCTTGTTTTCTTGTTTTTTTCTTAAGGGGAGGAAGATTTTCTTATAAAAAGAAAGTTCGAGAAAAATCAAGAAACACTCAGCAAAATCTATGTATGTTAATCCTTGCATGAAGAGTTTTATTCTTGTTTTTCTTAAGTGAAGAATTCAAAGTAGATCTAGTATAACGCTCACCCACAAGAATCCTCTAGAAATTTAAGTAAAACTTTCTTTTTCAGTCTTCACACAAGATTCATTTCTTGTTTGGTCAAATTGAGTATTTTATAGAATCCACCCATGAGATTTTTTTTCTTGCCTGGTGCCCATTTTTTCTTAAATTTGATTTCACTAAGGAGAATATTCTTGAATTTTCTTGATGTTTCTACTGATGTAAAAAGTATGGGAAATGTGATTCTTGTTTTAGTTGGTAATATTCAAGAAGATACAAGAATTAGATTCTTCATTACCTTGAACGAATACTGTTAAGAAAAACAAGACAATCTAGAAATTCTTAAACAAGTTCACTACCAAAAATGGAAAAGGAATTTTTTCTTGTTTTTCTTCCACACAGAAAATTTGTCTTCCAGGAAGAAAATTTTTCTGTGTCCAAGAAACCGTTCTTGTCCATGGGGCAAGCAAAGTTTTCTTGTTGCAATTTTTTTTTGTATGGAGATTTGTTTTCTTATATTTCTAGCAGGAGTTGACTAAGTTACTTCTAGAATATTATTCTTGAAGAGCTCAAACTTTCTCACTTCAAGTTCAAAATTCTAACTGCACGGAAATTGTTTCTTACTTTCAAGATTAATGTTCTTATATCAAGAATACTACATTTCTTATCGGACAGAGGTAGTTTCTTACTTTTAAGATTGATTTTCTTACACCAAGATTGATTTTCTTACTCCAAGTGAAAACATTTTTATTGGCTAGAAATGTTTTCTTACGTCCAAGATTTATTTTCTTACAACAAGAATACTTTTCTTACTTCAAGCGAAAACATTTCTAACGGCTAGAAATGTTTTCTTACTTCCAAGATCTATTTTCCTACAAGAATACTTTCTTACTTCAAACGAAAACATTTTATTAGCTAGAATTTTTTTCTTACTTCTAAGATTAATGTTCTTACAACAAGAATACCTTTCTCACTTCAAGGGTAAAGATTTTTATAGCCTAGAAATGTTTTTTTTACTTCCAAGATTGATGTTCTTACACCAAGAATACAATTCTTTTTGCCTAGAAATGTTTTCTTACTTACAAGATTATTGTTCTTACACCAAGAATACAATTCTTAATGCCTAGAAATGTTTTCTTACTTTCAAGATGAATGTTCTTATACCAAGAATACAATTCTTATTGCCAAGAAATGTTTTCTTACTTTCAAGATTAATGTTTTTACACCAAGAATACAGTTCTTATTGCCTAGAAATGTTTTCTTACTTTCAAGATTAATGTTCTTACACCAAGAATACAATCTTATTGCCTAGAAATGTTTTCTTACTTTCAAGATTAATGTTCTTACACCAAGAATACAATTCTTATTGCCTAGAAATGTTTTCTTACTTTCAAGATTAATGTTCTTACACCAAGAATACTTTTCTCACATCAAGAGTTATGATGAAAACAATATGTTCTTGACGGATTCATTTTTCTCTAAAATTGTAAATTATCACAACAGGAACTTGACATTGACAATCTTTTACAGTACCTATTTTCTAAGAACTTAATAGTCACCTAGTTGATTCACAAATACAATTTTGCTGAGTACAGTAATAATAAAAATTACTGGTAGAACATAAGAAAGATTACAAACTGACAGCTAACATGGCCGCCATATAAAATAATTAAAGAATATCTTCAGAATCTGTTTTTTTTGTCTTGGTAGCCCGTTCAAAAGGAAAGATTTTCAATCCCAATACATGTTGCATTGTCACTGGCAGGGTTACTTTCTTCCGACATCTGAAAAAAGAAAGACTATATCATCAACTTGTACTTTCAATAAATAAAGTGAGGTTGTAGCAGAGATCATAAATTTGTTTGTTTGTACATTGGACTAAAGACTAAAAATCATTTACTAAGAAAAGAATGTTCTAAACAATTACCTCATGAATATACATTGAATTTCTTATAATTCTTTAAAACATATCATTATACAAGTTTACCGTGCAGAAGCAGTACATTGCAAAGGACCACCCCGCAGTACGAAATGTGGTCTTCCAATGACCTTGAGGTCATCTGCAAATTAGGTAATTTGTTGGCAAAAAATTGTTTTTCTTTAGATGAGCCAAAGCAGAAGCTACTAGTATACTCATCATGTTGCCTAATACTTGTTGCTTTAGATGTATCAAGGATTTAAAGAATAGAAGGAGTACATTTTTGTATAAACTGTTTCTCCAACCTTGGGGGAGGGGGGCACTGACCTTTTCCATGACTGCTTTCCACCGTTTCTGTGCCAAACTTGGTTTCTGCTGCAGCTGCTTGGTTCAGACCAAGATCTCCATTGTCTTCCTTGTTCCCTTGTACCTTGGTTCTGCCTTTGAAACTAACATGAGCCTTCAATTGATACAGGCAGATCCACAAGTCAGAGCAGCTCAGGCCCATGGCTGCCCGCTTTCAACTGAACTGATCTAACTGTCATTTCACTGATATGAATGAACCAATCAGGAGTTAGAAAAAGATCACATGACAAGTGTTGTCATTGGTTGAATTATCTAGTAGTGGCATTTGCATCGTTGATTCTTGCTTTCTTGCCACATCACATGAGAAGTTTTTTTTTTATGTACATCTACAAAATTTTTTTAAAAGTTTGATATTCAAGACAAGTTTAATATAGACTTTGAATTTTAAAGGCAGTGTTCAATGTATCTCTTAAACATTGTCAAGAAAAACAAGAATGGTCTTTCTCAAACTTTCTGGATACCAAAAAACAAGAACATTTATGACTTTGTCTTTCAATTTGAGTATCCTAGTTTTTTTGTTTTTTTAGTATCATTTATATTACAAGAAAGGTAAGAAACAAGTTCTTCTATTTTCTAAACAATCCCCAAGAAAAACGAGAATTGCTCATCTCAGAATTTCTAGATTGTGAAAACAAGAATATTTCAAAATTAACTCAATCGTTGGCTTTAGTTTAAGAAAGAGATTAGAAGCCGTTGCTTGTATTTTCTTAACTATCACCAAGAAAAACAAGAATTTTGTTTCTTGATATTGCTTGATAAGAAAAACAAGAATTGTCAAGAACGCAATTCTTACAATAACTTAATATTTTTTCATATCTCAAGAAAGGGAAGAAACCAATTCTTGTATTTTCTTAAACATTACCAAGAAAAACAAGAAGCGCCTTTCTTGATCTTCTAAGATTAAAAAAAACAAGACAAAATATAAGAAACCAATTCTTGTATTTCTTAAGAATTGAATTTGGTCAAGAATATGCAAGAATTTTTTTCTTGCATTCTCAGGATAAAAAAGAAAGTTTTGCTTTTATTTCTAGAAAATTCTTGTGCGTGAGAATCTTTCAGAAAAACTTTCTTCTCTAAAGAAAAATAAGAAAATTGTTCATTGTGTGAGAACTGCCTTTTTTTGTGGTTTCTCGTTTTTCTTATTCTTTTTTCTTGATTTTCTTCCTGCAAAAATATTTTTCTCCATACAAGAATTGTCCATGGAATAAGCAAAACAAGAAAAAATATTTTTGGTAGTGTTATGCACTATCATAAAATTCTTCCAAGTTCTTGGTTTCTTTGTTCAGAAAGTTTAAGAACGATAATTCTTGTTTTTCTTGGTGATATATAAGAAGATACAAGAATATGTTTCTTAACTTAACTTGACTAATCCTGATAAAAAAATGGAAGAAAAACAAGAAATTCCAAAACAAGCTATCACTAGCATAAGATTCTTGAATGTTCTTGTGATTTTTATCAAGAAAGTACAGAAAAGATGATTCTTGTTTTACTCAGTGAAGAATTTTCAGATGCATGTAGATTTTCTTGTGCTAACATCTTGGTAAACACTGTTTAAAAAGTTACTGAGTTTGAATATCAAGAAATGGAAAAAGCCAACTAAAATCAGAATAATATTCTTTTATTTTCTAAATATCAGACGGTTTAAGAAATTAATTCTCGAAACAAGAATTATGCTAATGCTGCTAAGAATCATGGGAAATTACTCCCATCATCCTTTGCTCCAAAATTTGAATTCAGCCCGTTGGTAACTTCTGTCCTGAGACATATCTGTCTGATGTGCGTTAGATCTTACAATATTTAGGGCAAGATGTGGCAGGTTTTGTAAGGACACTTTTGTGTATCATGTGGGACCCTTTAGACAACATGCATGGATAACATTTTTGAAGTTCCAAAATGCTACCCAAGCCAAGGCGAAGCTGCAAGTCTGCCCCAGGCATGTTAGCCACCTTGGAAATTACTACAATTTTCTAACATATATGCTCAGTCTTATTCTTGTGGTTGAATGATAAAGCCAACCAGTTATTGCAACTTCTGTAACTTGAGTACACGAATACCTGCAACATATTTTCAAGAAAAGGAAAACACATTAATGCATCATGATGCTGATACACAACATCTTTGCAGTGGGAGGGGGGCGATATAGGTCCTGATTGACAATCGTTCACCATTAAGTCATACTTTGCAAGGAGATTGTCCTGTGTGTTGTTCTATGCTTAGAAACCAGTTGTACAAAAGATGATGCCCCCATCTCAAGTTTAGAATGGTATTTGAATGTTGGATAAGGTGGATTAGAATGACAATCAGATACGCATGAACAGTATCAGGGGGGAGGGGGGCGATATAGGGAGTAACAATCATTCATATAGTCTTTGTGTTTTTCTTCTAGGCTTAGAAATATGCTGGACCAGAGAAGATATCCCCTTATCCGGTTTGGAAAAGCTTTCAACAATTTTAAGTCGTCAGTTATACGAACGACAACACTGCAGCACTGACAGACTGTTGTAGAACTGCAATTAATTATTCACATGCAGGCAAAGTATCAGGAAAATGGATGCATGCATGATGACGACATACGGACGTATTACAAATTGACGATGTTAGGAAATATAACAAATTGGTAATTGTACCTGCAACATTTATTTAAGAATTATTGTTAACGTACAAAACACCCAAAAAATTGCACTGAACTTCTTGATGGTAATAAATATGTTTGGATCATACTATCAATTTAGTGGTATTCTTGATAAAATATATTAATCTTAAATTAAGGAACTGTTTCTAGATTCTTAAGGAAATCACTCTTGGGGAAAGAAAGGTACAAGAAACTTACTCATTCTAGCTATAAGAAATTCAGTCTTAAGGACAGACAGTTTATCTGGCACAAGAATCATAATCTTAGATCAAGGAACTCATTCTAGGTGTAAGAAATTCAGTCTTGAGGACAGAATGGTATTCCTGATACAAGAATCTTAATCTAAGAACAATGAACTTATTCTAGGTGTAAGAAATTCAGTCCTGAGGACAGAATGGTATTCCTGGTACAAGAATCTTAATCTTAGAACAAGGAACTTATTCTAGGTGTTAGAAATTCAGTCTTGAGGACAGAAAGGTATTCTTGGTATAAGAATCTCAATCTTAGAACAAGAAACTTATTCTAGGTGTAAGCAATTCAGTCTTGAGGACAGAACGGTATACCTGGTACAAGAACCTCAATCTTTTAAGAACAAAAAACTCATTCTAGCTGAAAGAATTTCTTTTATTCAGTCTTGAGGAAAGAAAGGTACTCCTATATAGTACAAGAACCCCGATCACAGTACAAGAGACTCATTCTAGGTGCAAGAAAACAAGAACAATAACCTTTAACAAGAAATTCAATCTATGTGTAAGAGATTTTGTCTTAACCCTATCCAGACTGGGCTTTTTTGGTATATCTGGGACTGGGGGATTCGCCCCCCCCCCCCTCATAATTTCCGAACGGTATGATGTATCATCACCAAATTTGCAGGGAGTGATAATCACGTCAAGTTTTATGATTCCTGTAATTTTGGTGACGTTAGACGTAATTATGACGTCATCGATGTGATTTTATTGGCTAAATAAGGAATTCCCGTAATATCTAAAGGTATTAAACAAAACGGTTTATATTATTCATTTTAAGGTATCCCATGCATACAACGTTAATGGTAAGTACGTTGACGTCAAAATGACCCCATAGAGTGACGTCATGTGTTGTTAGCGATCCCTTGGGATCCGCCATCTTGGATCGGCCATTTTGAAATTTCTGGATAGGGTTAAACATTCCGACTGCAAGAACAATATCCTAGAAGTAATGGTTGACAAGCTGTAAGAACAAAATTCTTAGTGCAAGAAAAAATGGGTTTCTTGAAATTGCTCAAAACAGGGACTTTTTGAAATTCTTGTACACAGAATAATGTGCTTGATGCAAGATAGATTTTCTTAGTACAAGAAAAAAAAAGGAAGAATAAGAAAAATAAGAAAATGCATTTTTGGTAGTGTATGAACAACGCTTTATCCTAGATTGTCCACGATATCATGATAAACGCTCAAAGCTGTTCAACCTTCTTACCGCTTGCTCAACAGAATTTGGTACATTCCATTCTATAGATAAATTCAAATACATTTCAGAAGGAGACAACCCTTACTGTTTACAAATAGGTAAATATATCAAAAATGTTTAGATCTTAGAACTATAGTAGTGTTAGTGATAGGCTAAACTCGACATGTTGAAGTATTCATATACTTGAACATAGGTTAATAATTTTGTATCCCATTGTCTGTTGTTTGCTTGTATAATTGTAGAAGACCTTACAAAAATCGCTGTACGTTTTTTGTATCAATAAAGATTTCTATTCTAACCCCCAGGAATAGTTAGCGCGCCCTACGGCCCAAAATGGAAGGAACACCGAAAGTTCGCCATTATGAGTCTCCGCGACTTCGGAATGGGGAAGAGGAGCCTAGAAGGGAAGATTCTCGAAGAGGCACGAGCACTTGGTGACGAGATGCTTAAAAAAGACAGCCGCGCCTTTTGCATCTCTCGGATGATACAGAATGCTGTTTCAAACGTCATTTGTTCAATTGTATTTGGTTGTCGTTATGAGTATGATGACATAGCATTCAAAGATCTTCTCGAAGTAATTGACCGAATTTTCTCTCGAAATGTGACAGTTACAACATTGGCACTATGGTTTCGTCCCGTGAGGATAATCCCCGGCGCTAGGAAGCAGTATCAGGAACTTAAACAGAATCAGGCTAAACTACTGGACCACATTAAGAAAAGAATCAAAGATCATGAAGAAACGTTTAACGCTGATGACATCCGGGATTTCATTGACGCATTTCTCCTGGAGTCTAAAAAGCGACAAGGGGATGAAAAATCCATCTTCTCAGAGCAGGAGCTTGCCACGGTAGTACATCTTTAGTGTGTATTGCTGTTTAGACAAATGTCACATATGTACATGTTAGAAATAGAAATTTAGGCTGGACGAGGCGGTTGGTATAAATTGGCTTGGCCTAGCGAACAAACAGGGATCAAGTTCTCGAACCAACCAATCAGTATCAAGCAAGGCACATGTGCGGGCAGTCCAGCGGTTGCGTTCTAGTAGCGGGTCGCTATTTCTAAATCTCGATATATCTATATCTCGTTTGTCCGGATTCTGTCAACTTTATCGTAGTTTTCGTTACTTTATACGTGTTTGCCTCCTTCCTGGTTGGATTATCGCATGTAATCACAGGACGATTTGCGGTGAGTCTGGTCTTCCTCTCTTTGTCTCTACCTGTTGCCAACGTCATGGCTGAGGGTGGAAAGTCAACAATTCTCATCGTGGGTCATTCCTTTGTCAAGTGATTGGAAATGTTTATTTATGACAGAAAGTACACTGCCTCAGGCCATTCTTAAGTTATGGCATGTTGCTAATGGGCTGCGACGTTGTTTGGAAAGGATTCCCGGGGGAACATATTTACATTATTGGCGGTATGGCACAACATGACCACCTCCCACAAGCATACCTAATCAATATGGAATTAGGATATAATGACAGTTGAACAAGATCCGATGAATCCTTTTTGTTTATCTAATAACCCCTTGTTCATTCGTAATAATTCTGGGCATTCATTATTAACGTTGTTTTGGGAGGTCAGAATACGTATTCCGTACAACCCACGCCTTTCCCCATCTGCCTTTGTTGTCGCCTTTCGGCTTCTCTGGGCCGGTTTGTCACTATGCGTTCCCATTGGCGGGTGAAAATATTTTGAACGAGCCTTTGGTTAGAAATGTTACAAGGTTTTTAATGATTTCTTGAGACAAAATAAGTGTGCTGATTGTATTTCTCAGACGTGCTGTTATGAACTCGCTTATAGAGACGATTATGGTCTCGCCTTGTTGTTGTATTTTTGTTTGTTTACATTCTAGTCAATTTAACTTGCTGGTATTCTCACCAAGAAATACGCTGTTTAGAGTGATTGTGGGTTCTTTATTTATCACAATAACGGCCGAGAAGGTAGGCATATTTCATTTTCGTGAAATGAAATGAAAAGAGATCCATTCTAAACTTCATAATGTAGCTTTACAAGCCCCCTGCCGTAATGATTAAATATGCAAACTGCCATGATGACTGCCATAGACATTGTATGTTTAGCCATCCTCCTCCAGCACGACTGAATGCCCTCTGCCAACCCTCTGGTATCAGCCCTGCTATTGTACCCCCGAATTCTGGCTCCTGGCGATGTTACTGACAGTTGCTTATATGAATTATTAATTAGTTAAACTTATTTGGCACCAAGAGCCGTTGTTTTGTTTGAACTTAAAGTAGCGATGTGCCAAATGTGTTGAAAGCTGTTTTAGTTGTGACGTCGCCAGGAGCCAGAATCAGGAGGTAGAACAGCAGGGCAGATACCGGGAGGGTTTGCCAAGCGCATTTAGCCATCCTCGAGGAGGGTGTGTTTAGCACAGATAAGACCATTTTTTTCTTCTCATATTATGCAAATCTCTTGTAAAATGAATATTGCGAGATCTTAAAAAAGATGTTGTTTTGATACAAATGATCAACTTTTTTCTGACATTGAACGCTTTTCAAGCAACATAATTCTTGTTATTCCTTTTTTTCCAAGATCGTCTATCAACTGTTCCTGGCAGGTACTGACACAACAGCGACCACCCTCCGCTGGGCCCTGCTCTACATGATCCTCCATCCGGACATCCAGGGGAAAGTACAGCAGGAGATAGACAGCGTGCTGGGACCCAACCAGGAGCCGTCAATGAAGCATCGTAGTCAGGTGAAGGATCCCTATAGTTTAGCTAGAAATGAAGAGATATTTCATTTGTTAACGCTTTCCTCTGTGGCACAGGATTATGTTTTGTCACTGAAAATGCTATTATTATGTCCAAAGCATCCTTATTGCTTCTTAACCCTATCCAGACTGGGGGGGGGGGGGGGGGGCTAAAAGTGCCCGCGGCAACTTTGACATCGTATTTCTGCCGAACGATGTATGCTACGACTACCAAACTTGGTGACTTTTCCTAAAATTTTGTTGGGAACAATTTTATACTAATGGTTAAAGTTTATCATTTTTCATGTTGCCATGGCAACGGGTTTCTGACAGGCATTTTATGTAAAAATCATAAATTTTTTGAAAACAATGATATTTCTCAGGTTTTCTTGCACAACTACACTAGTTTTCCCACATGTATAACATTATATGTAATTAGATGTAACTTTCCTGATTTAATATTCATAATTTATGCTAATTTGATGACGTAATCAGCCAAAATCCAAGATGGCGGACTATATCACTATTTCAGGTATCAGCAGGCTTTTTTGCCTTTAGAATCGTCAATACCTGACATTTTCTTTATCAGAAACATTTAGATTAACATTTCTAGTCTATTTTCAGTGTCCTTTGGGGTCATAAGTGGAAAAAAAGGATTTTTAAAAATTTCAAAATGGCCGATCCAAGATGGCGGATCCCAAGGGATCGCTAACATGACGTCACTCTATGGCGTCATTTTGACGTCAACGTACTTACCATTGACGCTGTATGCCTTGCATACCTTAAAATGAATAATACAAACCGTTTTGTTTAATACCTTTAGATATTACGGGAATTCCCTATTTAGGCAATAAAATCACACCGATGACGTCATAATTACGTCATATTACGTCATAACGTCACCAAAATTACAGGAATTATAAAACTTGACGTGAATATCACTCCCTGCAAATTTGGTGATGATACATCATACCGTTCGGAAATTATGAGGGGGGGCCGAATCAGCCCCCCCCCAGTCCCAGATATACCAAAAAAGCCCAGTCTGAATAGGGTTAAGAAAGGGAAGAAAGCATAGATAAATTCAGTTTTCTATGCTGTACAGGTAGCAGCGAGAATATTAGTTGCATTTTACTTGAGTCTGCCGTCACTTGGTCTTGTCCCTTTTGTATGTTAAATGTTTTGTGAATTAATTTTTTTTTAAATTCTTTCAAATATAGATGCCGTTAACGGAGGCTACACTGACGGAAGTGCAGAGGCTGGCACCTGTTGCACCATTCACCATTCCCCACGGCACCAGCAGCGACACAGTATTCAGGGGATTCAAGATCCCAAAGGTAGGTCAGGGGCCAGTCAGAAACTACAGAAAGTACGAAATTGAACGAAACGGAACGAAACGGAACGAAATGGAACGACGTGGAACTACAGAAAGTGCGAAATCGAACGACATAAAAGAGGAGCTGTCAGTAGGTGCGAAATGGAACGAAATTGTAAAAAATGGAACTACAGAAAGTGCGAAATGGAATTGAATGGAACGAAATATGAAGCAAACTGAAATCAAACAGATGGGCATGTAAGAAAGTGAATGTACACCCTCAGTTACGATGTTGTGCAATTTACATACAATTCACGTTGCAGTGCAATTCTGTAAAGAAAACATTTGCAAACAACTTACTCAATGTATAGTCAACAGCTATGACGAAATGTGTTTACTTTTCCTATCATGCTTTGTTTTGATCGGAGAAACGTTAAATTGATATGTATCTGTATAGCCGGTATAACCGCATTTCTCCGTAACACACTATGCGTCAAGAATTATGTTGTTCTTTAATGATAATTTCTGGTAATAAGGCCTTAGGTTTATCATAAAGACCGATTTTATGTTTAGGAGATTAGTAATGTTAATATAGAAATGTTAATTGATACTCTCATTATTTTGACGAAACATTATTGATCGTTTTCTTACTTAGGAGACGTTGGTGACAGTAAACATCTGGTCAGTTCACCATGACCCCAAGTTGTGGCCGGATCCGGAAAAGTTCGAGCCCGCTCGCTTTCTTAATGACTCCGGAAAATATGTGAGGAGAGATAAGGTTATTCCTTTCTCCATCGGTAAGAAGCTTTCTTGCTCAATTTTATTTCACTTATTTGCAAATGTTTAAAATCAAGTTGAATAACAAAGAACAATAAAAAAATACACGTGCTGGGGGGGGGGTGCATAATGGCTTGTTCCGGATCTTCCCCCCATCTAAGATAACAATTGATAACATAAATCTAACAAGTCATGAAATAATATTAATAGTAAGTGATAACAATATAGTTGCAAATCAGACAGTGATAATCATAATAATAGTAAACAGCTATAAATAGACTTACCTACCTACCTACTTAGTCCCTTGACCTCCGGGTCGTTGGGGGGACAAGGGAGCAGTGAAGATGGACATCTGTCTCGTCTGTTTCTTGTGGCAGTCAGCCTTTCGGCCAGGCTAAGGGACGGCCACTCTGCAATGTTATCCTGCCAGAATTTCCTCTGGCGTCCCCTACGGCGACCTTCTTCCAGAGTGTCCTGCAGTTTGGTCTTGGCCACGTTGTTGTGGCGTGTCACGTGGCCGAACCACTGGAGTTTACGTCTCTTGACCGTTGTGTACTGTGGCTGCTGAGGTCCGACGATGCTGTGTACAACTTGCCGCATATACTCATTTGTCTTGGGTGCGTGATAGGTGATGTGTAGCAGTCTATGCATGCACTTCATTTCAAAGGTCTGGATTTTCCGCTCTGTCTCTGCCAGCAATGTTCGTGTCTCACAGCCGTACAGCAGAACTGGCACTACCAAGGCTTTGTAACTCAGTAAAGAAATAACAGATGAATAGAATTCCGATTTCAGCTAATAAATATTTGCTGACACGTCATGTGCATTTCACTTATGCTTCATGTGAACTATTTTTTCAGTTCGAAACAGAAACATGTTTTCTTTTCCTCCGCTTTATTTAACCAACGTCGACACTTACGTTGCATCGTGTGGCGCAATCAGTAGGGTGTTTTGCCCAGAACCGAGAGGTCCCGGGTTTGAAACCACTGGTATGCCCCGATGTTATGCCCTTGGGAAAGGCACGTTACACGACTTTCCTCGAGCTCACTCCACCCATGTGTGAATGGGTACCTGACATTGGTTGGGGAAGGTCGTAATGAGGTCACCTGCTGGCGCCGAAGGGCAGCCTCTCATACCATTGCGACAGTCCCACTGAGTGCAAGTGTGGAGCAAATATGAATCTGTTGTGCATTATGTGATTGTAAACCCTGCAGAAATTCAGCACTGGCCAAACTAGAGGGCCCAAAAGCACACAACTTACTCTATGTCTAAAAGCTATCAACTGCTAAAAGAACGTGACCATATCTTATATCCAGAACGCAGGATATCAAAATCGGAAGTTCCACTGCAGACAATCGCTGAGAGGCCCATTGTCGAACCCTTCTTTTGAATATCATACTATCCACAGTTTCTGGAATTATGCTGCGCACATGCACACAGATAGGCAGACAAATGGCACCGAAAGCATGCTATTACTGGGCTAAAAAAAGCTTCAAAGTATGCTTACTAAATGAATCATAGTATATGCTGCATTAACGTTATGAATAATGACATAACGGATTTGTCTTTCCAAGGTCGCCGTGCCTGTCCTGGTGAGCAGCTGGCCAGGATGGAGATCTTCCTCATCTTCACCTCTCTCCTGCAGCGCTTCACCTTCAAGCTGCCAGGGGGCGCGCCCAAGCCGTCAGAAAAGGGAATATTTGGTGTAACATATCAGCCCGAGCCATTCATGCTAATGGCTGAGCCAAGGGAGCAAAGTACAGGGTGTTTTTTTTCACTTAACATTCATTGATTGTTTATTTAGTACATATCAAAGATACAAGTGAAAACAATAATAAAATCATAATACGAATGTGCAAGGATGGCCGAAAGCTTGCAAGCTTATATGTTGGCCACACATGCAACTAACTACGATTTAAGCATAAATGAAATAAAACAAAATTAAGTAATTAATATCACAAAATAGAAACATCAACCCAAATAATGAAACTAAACAGAAGTGAAACTAAACATAGACATAAAGATTAACACAAAGGTTTACAACTTATGATACAAAATGAGACAACACGAAAATTCCTAACCTCAATGAATGTTTACAAGGAAACTAACATGCAAATTAATTGAAGCTCCATGCCAAGTGCTTGTAGCTATACATTTGCTAATGTGTTCGTAAAATGTCGTAGTTACGTGAATTCAATTACGTAAGGAAATCCATATATACATGCCTTTGGTGACATGCATGTTTGACCCTTTAGCATGTTAATTGCTACGTATGCAATAGTCACGTGAGTTTAAACACCTGTAGCTGAGTCATTTGACAATATATGTAGTAAATGATAATATCTTATGCACAGATAATCGAAAAATAAAAGAAAGGAATAAGCTTAAAATCGTGCAAGTAATCATGATTAATAACGTATACATCTATGGCAAATGCGTTAATGAAAAAGCGTTATAAAGGCAGTTTTAGCTACCTTTGTTTTAATATCTAAAGTATGTACAGTAGTTATTTGACCAGATTTCTATGTGCCGATACACCGTCATAATTTGGTGCTTGTGCAGTTGGAACAACTTTCTTTGCAACTGTAATCACATAAGCTGCTATAAGAAGCAATACACATTAGCTATAAAAAATATTAACTAGAATACAAGCTGATGGTATGGGGAAGGCTATGCAGGACTCGAACTTTTGGGCGGCCATGGTGGTTCGGGTGACAGAGGGAGATTGGCACCCGAAATCAGTCAAGTCATAGAAAGGGATAATGTAACATTTCACTTTAAGTAGTAGTAGTATGAAAACATAAACGCGTATAATTATTGTGATAGATTTCTAGTAATCATACAATACGATAAACGGAATATGTGTTAGAGGACAAGGATTGATTATTCCATTTCAATAGGTATCATGCATTGATAAAAGTAAATTATTATTATCATTATTATTATCATTATTATTATTATTATTATCATAACTGTTATTATCATCATCATCATCATTATTATTAGCGGACAATAAGCTGTAAGTGCGTTCTGTATCTGCTCTTCTTGGCTTGTCTTGTATCCGCTACTGACCATTGAAAACATATAAGTGATCACACTGATTGTGGCCCAATGATTGCCCCAGCCTGATACTATTTCACATTTCTATTAAAACAACTTGCAATGCTTTTTGGGCATCTACAATGTTCACAGCAAACAATTACAACGATCAATCAATCCACAAAATGATTTAGATGTCCATAATCTAGCGGCTTTAATCTTTTCGTTCTTCTCTTACTTAAAATATTTTGAACGTACTCCAGAATTCTACCAACTCAACCAAAGGACTAATATGCAGCGGTTGCTGAACACCAGCTATGCCTTACTTCTGAATACAAATATCGTCATAAAACAATAAGAATCACTATACAAAATACAAAAAAGGAGATTATATAGGTTGATACGGTTGCGTTCAAAGTATGACACTTGTATGTTCAAATTTTTTCTTTAGAATAAAGTTTCAGTTCACGTTCTCGTATAAATCTTAAGTGTCTTTCTTGTATCTTAAATGTTGATTTCAATAATAGCGAGTTAGCTCAGTTTTTCACGTATAAAATGACTCTTTAAAATATTTTGAAGCCTGTTGGTTAAATTGCAGGTTTTTGCATATTTGCTTATACACGTGAAATACATATTACACAAGACATAATGACAAAAGTTGACATAAAGTGGATCCTCGTAACGTTAGTCCACGGTGGTCAAATTCATGCTCAGAAACTCCCATGTCCAGCCGAATTCGAACGCTGTTCCACGATATTCGAAATGACGTAATCGAATCCGAACGCGCGTTCGATTCGAGGTCACCTGCGGTCATTGAAGGTTTTGACTGTAAACCCGCGCGGCCGGGCCCCTTTCCCCGCTTGAGGAAAAAAAAAAGACATTTGTCACAAATATTGCCTGCTTTCTGAGGAGTATATCCATGCTGGTATTTTGTTGTGGACATCTAACATGTAACGAAGCTACTGGCGTCATTTTTTGGGACATTGAATAATAGAAGGATTGTTTACGGCGGTGTTAATTACCCCCTCCCCCTATCCGTGCGGCATGACATGCATTTAAACATCGTAAAGGATCAGTTTACAAAAGCACCTACCTTACCTCATTAGTGGCTAAAAATGACCGTAACGGTTTTCCCGAGGTTTGTGTTTTTGGGATTTTTGAAAAACACCCTTGATCTTGAATTATGGGTGATTAAGTGCGAAAAATGTAAGAAAATGCCATTTTTTCACAGATTTCTCGATATCTACTATACTTAGAATCAGAAATTTAAAAATCCCCAAAACACAAAGTTTTGTTTTGTTCCTGGTCGACGAAAAATATTAAAATAAGAGATATTCATTGACATTTGAAGCCATGCCTTTGCGATGTGTGCCTGAAAAAACGGTCTCCCTAAAACCCAAAAATAATCATGTTTGGGAGCAAAATATAGAAAAATCAGCCATCAGCGCAAAATGACAACTTTCAAAGTTTGTAAAATCACTAATTTCGTTTTATTTTGACAAAATTTTCCCGTCCCTACTGTTTTGTTTATTATCTTCGCCGAGTACTTGTACTCGGAGAGGATTATGTTTTCGGTTGAAAAATCTGTTGGGTGGGTCTGAATGTATGTCAGGAGCATAACTCAAGAAAACTTCAATTAATCTTTATGATTTTTGGTATGTGTGTAGTGGTTGTGTAAAGGAAGGTCAAGTTCGAAAATGGTTTACCTTGCGTTTTTCAATAGTACTGCAGCGGACTTAGCATTTTTTTGTGTTTGTATGTAGGCAAAAAAAGTGACGGAAACGTTGATGGATCTTCATGATTTTTTGCAGGTGTGTAGATGTTGTGAAAACGGAGGTCAAGTTCAAAAATGGTTCTCCTGGCACTTTCCGTCGGTACTGCAGCGGGCTTTGTGTGGATGTGAATTTTCTTGTTGACAACATAACTCAAGAAGCTGTTGATGGATCCTTATAATATATTTAGTGGATGGGTAGGATTTACCGAAAGGAAGGTCAAGTTCGATAATGGGCCTTCTAGCGGGTACCAAAGGTACTGCAGCAGAGCTTTTAAATTTAGGGGCATATTTTCTGAAAATGCTATGGTCATGATTTTTGTGTGGTAGATAGTTCATGCCACAGAAAGTAAGTTCTGTAAATGTTGGCCCCCTAGCGGCTTGTTAAGAACCGCAGTGGGTGTTTTTGTTTTGACATTCGGACATGAATAACTTGAGAATGGGTGGACAGATCGTCGTGATGTTTGGTATGTAGAGAGCTCGGATGGTGCTTTACATAATCAATGACTAATTATGCAAATAAGGAGCTAATTTGCATAATTAGTAAGGAAAGTTTGTTAACCCACTGCCTTTCAATGGGACATGGGACAGTGTCAGGTCATGTAAACAGATAGCCTTGCATAAACGTACATGTAGGTCAAATAAATAAACTTTTCTCCAAGCAGAGGTGTGGGTCCTGCTGGTTTTTGACGCGTTCAGTTTCAGCATTTTTGTTCAACACGGTTGGCGACATAACGAAATAGGGACAAAATAGAAAGCCTGACTAGAAACACCTAAAAACGTGCCAGATTTATTCTATTCATATGTATTGACTGTACTATTTCATCATCACTTTCAACTTTCAACACTGCCATATCGAACCTTTGTGGCCCATATAATATCAACATACTCATATTTTTTCATGACCAGTTATAACATATATCAGCACACTCTACACATATACTAATCCTGTACCACCAAATGATTTTTAACCCCATCTAGACTGGACTCATTCGCCCAATCATAACGTCCAAATGGTATGGTGCATGATCAAATTTGCAGGGGGTGATAGGCACGTAAATATAAATCACTTTCCATAATAAGCCTTGATTATTTGGCGAAGATAATGTGTTTGTGGAACTCTAGTTTGCAAATGTTTTGCCGTTAGCCAAAACGTTGGCACGTGTAACCCGATACCTTGTCGAACGCGCGTAGCAACAGGAAAGAATACCCTAGTGACAGACCACCGTGGTCGTAAAGAACACAATATACTGCCACTGATTTGCTTTAGACATGTGTGAAAGAAATTATCATCATTATAGCTTGTCGCCGTTAGTCTCCACACAGTCCAATGTAGTTTTGTTGGCTTCTCAAAGGTTTTTGTCTGGAAATGAAAACCGAATACCTCTTTGACCAGTTCGAAAGGTAGGAACTTGACTCCAAAAAGGAATAAGTCGGAAAGGCTTTACTTTTCGCATAAACAAACCACTGGTAGTGTAGTTATTTCATTTTTGTGTACATCATTCACTGCAAATAAATTCACTTGCCGTGTTCCGTGTAGTTAAGCAGTAACGGCAAGACAAGAAAAGATGTCTTCATAGCCAAAGGGTTCGATCTATCATCCAGTTTCCTAAATTTTCATGTCTACCGGATCCTCCACAGAAGATTTGACCACTGGTGATCATTTAAATTTTAGGCATACACCACTTCAAAATGGTCCATTTGTTTGTTTGTTTTTGTTTTTTTTAAGTTATGGTAGGAGAAAAATTAGATGAGAATTTAACATAGGGTGCCTATGGTATCAATATGCCCCTTGATTACATCATTTTTGACATATACTATATTAGATAGACGGCAACTACTGGAGTGGTGGTAGGGAGGTTTGTAATGTTTATTTTTTAGAAACACTCACGTTTCTCTCTCACGTCCGAAATTAAACGGTTTTCTCTCACAAAATTGGTCTGACACTTGCAGAAAAACAAAATGTAATTCACCCCACCTCAATGCATGGCATCCCTCCAAATAAGGGCAACTGATGCCTAACGTACACCCACAGACTAATCAAGATATTATTTGCTGTATTAATGTGATATTTCACATTGATACTCTGCATGACGGTTGTCTGCACTGTACTGTACTGCCAAATGTACGAGCAAGCAGAGACGGTCCGGTCACCTTTCTCGGGCCCCAGCAGCGGTCAAACCAGCAGGCCGTTGCCCCAATCACCTACTGTCCTTCAGAGCAACGGTGCTTCTGACAAGGGTCAGGAAGGTCTATGAACTTCTTCAGAGACGTATGAAGAAGCTGAGAGAGTGTACTATACAATGAAGGATGAAGATCTGCCGCAATGCTTTCATGGAGCGAGGCGGCCACAGGAGTCACCCCAGGCGGGGTTTCAAACGAGCGGGCCGCCGCCCCAAACTCTAGTCCATCAGGATGGTTCACGAGGGCATGTTCGCCATGGCAACGGCTTTTCTGGCAAGTTGCCTCGAGAACAACAAACGTCTTCAAATACGTACGAAGAAGACGAGACGGTGAGACGTCATGCAACGTACATATCTGCAGGTAGCTAACGCCCGATCTTATTTTTTTTATCTTAAAGTAGGTATTTACACAATCTAAATCTAATAATTTTTCTTATTAAAAGAGAGTGTATGATGGCTTACGTGTCAGGTAAGTTGATGACAGGAGATATTTATGTATGTCTTTAGACCCATGGTTATATCCCATATATCCAATGTCAGCATGTATTGTTGCATTAATTTGCTGCAGAATCAATCACATTTGTCACACTTGCTGGTGTTTTTCACCTGTGCGTGTTCTTAGATGGAAGGATAAGTGAGACTTTTGAATTGCCCCGTGCCCGCATTCCCCACAGTGTGGCGTCGTGTGGCGTAAGTGGTAGAGTGCTCGACTGTCAAATAATGGGACCTCACTGAGGTGCAGGGACTGACACGGTCATCATACTCGACTCTATTGCCATACATACATACATTCCCCACACATGTTAGCCTTTTAGCCAGTGTGCTTTTATTCACAAGATGGCTGTTCAAATGGTATTTATTTACTGCAGAATAATCACACTGGTCACACTTGTTGGGATATTCACATGTGTGAGTTCTTAACGACTTTTCATTTAAGATGACCTCAGTCTTGTACGCATCCAAGATTTCTCCTCATCTGTGTGTTTGACAAGATAACAGATAACAGTGGATCTTTGTGCTGCTAAACAATAACACTTGAAAGGTTTCTCCAAATTATAGCTTTGGTTTGTTTTCTTTTAATCTCACTTAGTGATACATCACTACTCTTCCTGGAGTCCATATCAAAATCATACAAATTATAGCAACGGAAGAATATAACAAATTATGCATTTCAATAAACAGAAAACAAACATAAGTTGAGCTCAAAGGCAGACAAATGACAAGTCAAGGTAAAATAAGATCAATGAAATGTACAACATACTATACAAGAAAATGTACATTTGAAATTAACAGAAAACTTGATAAAGACAACTTGAACTTAAAATCGGAGTGGGAGATGTCAGACGCAAAATGATGTATAATACAAAAATGTAGTAAATCAAAACACAATTTTTAGGGTAAAAGAGACTTCTGAAATGAACAATACCCTCACTCTTAACACTTGAAAGTTTTTGCACAGGAATGTTCACCTAGTAGCTAGAGATGATCATCAACATTTCTTTTGTTTTTGTTGAAGAAAAGTGAAACTGATTGCACCTATGGTTATTTTCAGAAGTATGCGCGGGTTCTCATATGTAACAATGGACTAGGGTAGCCCTTTTAGTTGTCCTGTAACCACTGGGGGGGGGGGCTTTGTGTGTTTATTTGGCCTGGGTGGCTATTTCTGTACAGCAGAATGATTAAATTGGTCACATTTTTAGGGTACCCTTGGTATGAGTTCTCATATGTTTGGATAAATGAGACTTCCAATTTGTCCTGTACCCGCACTCTTCACAAATGTATCGTTTTACACCAGAATGATTGGCTAGATGGGCGTACAAGGTAGAACTCTGTGCAGCAGAATAATCGCACTGGTCACACTTGTAGGGTTTTTCTCCAGTATGAGTTCTCATGTGTTCGGAAAGATGGGACTTCCGAGCTGCCCTGTACCCGCACTCCCCACACATGTAGGGTTTCTCACCAGTATGTTTAAGTAAATGGCGGGCAAATGTGGATTTCGCTGTAGCAGAATAATCACATTGCTCACACTTGTAGGGTCTTTCACCAGTATGGATTCTCATATGTTCGGATAAGGTATACTTTTGTGCTGCCCTGTATCCACAGGTCTCACATATATGAGGTTTACCAGTGTGTTTTGCTATATGGCTGTGTAAGGTTGGTTTCTTTGCTGCAGAATAATCATGCTTGTAGGGTTTTTCACCAGCATGTGTTTTTATATGTTGGGAAAAGTGAGACTTGTGATTTGTCCTGTACCCGCACTCTCCACACATGTAGGCTTTGTCAACAGTATGTCGGGCTAAATGGCGGTGCAACGTGGTTTTTGTTGCAGCAGAATAATCGCAATGCTCACACTTGTGGGGTTTTTCACCGGTATGGATTCTTAGATGTTGGTATAAGTGAGACTTCTGAGTTGTCCTGTATCCGCACTCCCCACACATGTAGGGTTTTTCACCAGCATGCTTTGCTAGATGGCTGGCCAAGGTGGATTTCTTTGTTGCAGCGTAATCGCACTGGTCACACGTGTAGGGTCTCTCACCGGTATGAGTTCTCATATGTTCGGATAAAGTCGACTTCTGAACTGTCCTGTACCCGCACTCCTCACACATGTAGGGTTTTGCACCAGTGTGCTTGGCTCGATGATAATCCAAACTGCTTTTCTTTGCTGCTGAATAATCACACTGGTCACATTTGTAAGGTTTTTCACCTGTATGAGTCCTCATATGTTCAAATAGGTTATACTTTTGAGATGTCCTGTACCCACACTCCTCACAGATGTAGGGTTCCTTATCATCAGTATGTGCTTTTGGCTGATTGTGCAAACAAGTTTTGGTTCCTGTTGCCAAATCTTTAACACCTCTTGTACCTCTGCACCATGAAACTTTAGCAAGGGACCCATGACTGGAGTTCTGAGAAACAGCAGTAGGAGACCCAACAGCCGCCTCTGCCATGTTAAACCTAATGGATAAAGATTTAAAAATAATATCAATCAATGATGTAAATAGGTAGAAGTCCTTTTTTATGCTGATAAAAAATGGAAGTTGCTTACATATGTGTCCATTTTCCACTCCTATTGTAATCACATTAGAACATGACCCACTGGTTTCTTACTGCCCCTCCCTTATTGGGTTGTTTCAAAAAAGTAAAAGGGGGGGGTGTAAGAGGTCCAAAATGAACTTATTACCTACCCACTTCCAATTTTGATTAGCTCAGACCCAATACCCTATTTCAATCCTGATTTGATAAACCCTACCCCACTTCCAATCTAGATGTACTCAAACACTACCCCAGTTTCAATCCGTATTTACTCACATCCTACCCTAGTTCCAATCTAGATATACTCTAACCCTACCCTAGTTCCGATCTAGATTCACTTAAACCCTACACTAGTTCCAATCTAGATTCACTGAAACCCTACACTACTTTCAATCCATATTTACTCAAACCCGACCCTAGTTCTAATCCTTATTTACTCAAACCCGACCCTAGTTTTTTTATAAGTTTTAAAAAAATCCATATTTACTAAAACCCTACCCTAGTTCTAATCCATATTTACTCAAACCCTACCCTACTTCCAATCCATTTTTACTCAAACCCTACCCTAGTTCCAATCCAAATTTACTCACACCCTACCCTATTTCCAATCCATATTTACTCAAACCCTACCCTAGTTTCAATCCCTATTTACTCAAACCCTACCCTACTTCCAATCCATATTTACTCGAACCCTACCCTACTTCCAATCCATATTTACTCAAACCCTACCCTACTTCCAATCCATATTTACTCAAATCCTATCCTACTTCCAATCCATATTTACTCAAACCCTACCCTAGTTCTAATCTAGATATACTTAATGCCAATAAAGATTTGGTCCAATTCTTCCCTAATTCTAATCATTAATTGCTCACACTCTACCCTAGTGCAGAACCTTGCTAAGGCTACCTTAGACATCTAATGGCTTTCCGGAAAGGGGGGGGGGGGGCTAGTGGGGCCCATTCTGGGCCACAAGAATATGCATGGCGGTTTGCACCCACTATTTCGAGCCCTACTAGTAGGGGTGTACCCACTGTACATGAACCCCCAGGTTTTGTTTTTTTAACATGGAAGGCACTGTGCTGTTATTGGCAGTCAGGCCTACAAGGAGCAGGGTGGATGTTAGTCAATGTACAATCTTGAAGGAAAGACAGGAATAACAGAAACACTATACAATGTACACACGCACACACACATACATGTACACACACATATGTACACACACACAAACAAACTCTCACACGCGCACAATCACACACACACACAGACACACACACACAAAATCAAACATACAGGGCCAACATGCATACAAACTCTCTCTTAGTAAGTGTGTCCGGGGCACCCCACTCAAAAAAATGTTAATTCACCCCTCTAAAATCTTTTTAAGGACTTTTAAGGGACAAACTATGGAGGCTGTCGATAACATGAACAGTGCTGTCCCTTGACCCAGTTTTTTTCTCAATTAAATTCCATTACTAGTAATAAAGGGCATGTATAGCCTTAGGGCCCAGAAAGGGTACACGCATCTAATCCTGTCTTTTCTATACCTAATCCATAGAATCCAAACGTAGCTTCCCCCCTTTCACATGTGTTATTTGGAACAGTCCAGTCCCAGCAATCATCAGTCTATACAAATAATAATTTGTAAACGTTTGCCACACATGCATGACCTGGATATTTGTTTGCCCTTCTCAAGTGTTTCTATTATGTAGTTCTGTCGTATTGTGGTGATAGTAACAGTACTGTTAACTTGCAAATCTTGCTACCTGGATATCTATCATTCATTGATGGCTCTGTAATTATGTGTAATCTGTCCTCTATTTAGCAGCGTACTCTCTCTGCTAGTGTAATGGGAACAGTCCTAATCCCAAAGCATCTCTGTTTTTTAACTAGTTTGGAAAAAACAACATTACGGTATTTTGTAGTATGCATGAATTACCTGTAACATATGGTGACTTAGATAAGGACCAATGACAAGGACTAAGTTGGTATTTTGGAAAAAACAGCAAGGTCACAATATAACATACGTCTGAAAAAGGTGAAAATGTGAGAAAATCTTTTAAATCTGTATTAAGGGATGTCCATTTTTCTGTCCAATCTGTTTTTGATCAAATATCGGTAATCTGTAACTTACCTACAGAAATAAGTCATTAAGAAACTGCTACATTATGTAATTTACAAGGGGAGGGGGGGGGGGGCTTTTACACATACTGTCTGACGTCAAAGCTCAGAATAAGGAGCCCTGAAAAAAGACCTCGTTAAAGAACTAATCTTAGTTTCTTAATTCTACCGTAAAACTTCTTCTCCACTCTCGCCACTGCGCAACGCAAATCTGAGGTAAGCCCTGCAATATGGTGCGCATGCCTAACTCAAAGTTTACTTAAACGCCCCTCCCCCTCCCATTTTTCTTAGCCAGAAAAGGCTTACATTTTCATTCTAATGTGAATCATTTACCACAAAAAAATGACCTATACCTACTAAACTGTATTCCTTGACAGTTATTTTGTATATCTTACGTTCTTACCTGCCTCGAGTGCCGATTTTTACCACCACAAAATCTTACAAGCGTTTTCTTCCTCTGAAGTGAAGCAATGGTCAAAGGTTTACAGGTGTTGTGCGGCGAAAGGTCATCTTTGTTTTCACCTTTCACACCTTGCTGCTGCAATGCTAACTCGCGGTCGTACAGGATTGTGTAGAGGTAAAAATCAACTCTCGAAGCAGGTGAGAACGCGAAATATGCAAAGCATTTTACTGTAATGAAATATAGGAGTTTATTATAGTATGTAGTTTCTGTGGTATATACAACTTGGTGATGGCTTCTTTACCTTTTTTATGTGGGTGGTATAACGGGGGATCCCATACTAGTCCGACATATGCTCCAAGCAAACCCACAGTCATTTTGTAAATGGTCGTAAAGGTGTGTGTGTGTGTGACACTGATTGAACCAACATAAGATGGGCTTCAATCTTCAGATATAGTTATAACTGAAATTAAAGCCTCACAGGCGTGCATTTCTCACATGTTAAGCACTATGCGTAGGAGAGTAATACGTCCCACAGAAGCGACAGTTGTTTTTCCGTACAAGTCATATGAGTATGGAATGTTCCATCACAAAAGGTATAGCGTTACCCTAATGTTGAATTAGGAAAATACGACATGATTGCTGCGTCACAGTACTTGGTAAATCCTAGAGATAATTTGTACTCGTCAGCGATGTATAAACTGTGGTGAATGGTAGAGAAACATGTCAGTTTGAGCCTGTTAATATTAGCCGTGACGACTGTTAGAGTACTTGCAGTCTTATACATTAGATTAAGGGCTGCCTGCTGGATAACGGTGAATTGAATATGAACTACTGCCAACAGTTGGCTACAAAAAATTGGATGTTTTCAAATTCAGCAAAGTAATGATGTTATAAACATTTTCCTTGTTAATATCTTAAACATAAGTTGGTAAAGCTAACGTTACTTCCACCCCACCTAGGCCTCTAAATGAAAAACTGTAATATTTTGAACGACAGTATAATACAATAGAGTAAAGATGGGTGTATTTGCTCACGAATATTGCCTTTTTTGGTTCTAGTCAAACTCTTTCTTTCTAAACTATTGGTGTATACATATATTGCATTTTTGGTTTCAGAAAAAAATTCTCCTTGAATATTTTTTCGTCTTTGATGTGTTTCATATAGTTTCTAATGTTTCCGTGCGCTAAGAAATAAGAAATGGCAGAGGCAGGTGAATGGTCTCCTACTGCTGTTTCTCACAGATTCTGCGATAGATCTCCTGACGACGTTTTATGACACAGGGATGTCAGACACAACGCAAATGACCAGCCAACAGGAAGCAAAACCAGTCAGGGCAATCAGTCGGGAACACATAACAATAAGAAACCCTACAAGTGTGTGGAGTGTGGTCACAGGACAGCTCATAAGTATACCTTATTGCATCATATGAGAACCCATACCGTTGAAAATACATATCTGGTACGTATATACGAGACTAAGCTTAAGCCTGGCGGAAATAATGCATTCTGTCCACAGGAATGTGCCGGATCCCTCGCTGGATCACGGCCGAGATCTAGATCTTCTTGAAGTCGTACCATCCCTCCAGATCGCCGACTTTGTATTCCTAGAACAATAACAACACTACGTTTAGTAATGCTTAGGTTTCAATTACGCCGGTGCCCGTTGGGGGTGTGGTCCCGACGGGTCACGAAACCGCAAATTTGTGCCGAGTACGGGGGGGGGGCATTCCAGTGCTCGCACGATTACCCCGTGGCGTCTATTTGTTATTCTCCGGATCCAAGCAAAGGTTTTGCTCGAGTAGCCTAAGGGTAGGAGTGTCCGGGATTTTGAACGTTTCTCTCCCTTCACCTCTTCCACCACATGAAGAGAGAGAAACGTCAAATCCGGACACTCCTACCCTTAGGCTACTCGACTCTTTTGTAATTAACGTTATGTTTATGTTAAGGTGTGGCATTAAGATAACTTCTGTTACTACTTTGTACCTGTACTTATGTTTATGATTTTTAAGGTTCATTAACCGCCCATCCGTACACGTCGCAAAATTGATTAATTTCTTAACTTTATTATGTTTCTATCCAAAAGCTATTTCATCTACCTGCCCTTGATAATTCAGGCAAATGACCTGGACTTTGGAACCAGGGTAAATTAAAACATGTGCTTAGACCTTTAATTTCATTTTCTTTAAATTAGTCCCCTAAATGGCCATGGTCTTGCTTAATTGATTTTGTCCAAAATGGATTATTTACAAAAGAATGATACAACATCTTGTTCTGATGAATTTTATCAACAAAGAAAACTTAGCAGCCATCGGCTGAATTGTATTCCTTTTTTTTAAAGCTTTTAAAAATTTATTTCGTAAACCTCTTGTACATCTTAAATAGCGCCGCGCCGTCTTGTGTGTACTGACAATGGAACATACTGCGACGAGGAGGCACTATTTCGCAAAAGTGCAGTTTTTACTGAAATAAGCACCTTGAAATGTGGGGACAGTCTATCTGAATATGAAAATGTAAAAATTTTGTTCTTTTTCAATATTAACCCCCTGTACATACCCCCTGAAGTTTGTACCATGGCTATGATCTAAACTAGTATAAATGTATCCTAGCAAACATAACTGATGCCTTAAAGTATAATACTTTGTACTTTGAGGTAAGATGACATCAAAGTGAATATCTGAACCCCAGATATATTCTCCACATAGATATAGACTATTCCCAAATCACCCCCATTGCAAAAATGGACTAGTCCGATTAGAACATGTGCAAACTTCAAGGGGTATGTATAGGGAGGTTAGATTGCAATGATTGCCCAAATATTGTTTTTTCTATGCTTTGATAGACCATATCCGGTCCATATTTTGAAATACGTATTTTACTTTTGTATGTGAAAATTCAAATACTATACGCCTGTTAGCGGCGAGACCTAACTATAGTGTGATCTAGCTAGAACCAGTCAGAATTGACCTGAATAAATAAATGAATTAATAAATGAATTGGTATAGGGAAGGTGACAGACGGTTACCCTAACGTCGGCTAAAATACTTGTTTGTGTACAGCAATGAAAAATCGACAAATTGTTGACAAATCTTCATATGTCTCACCGTGCGGACGGTGTTGTCGTCAAGAAAGCGGCGGGCTCTACGGACAACCAGTCCCTTCCCGTCATGGTTGGGGTAGTCGCTCACCAGGGCGTCCCCTTGGATGGTGCACGTCACCTGGAGGCCACAAGACAGTAATTAAGAATTGGTATCTGATCCATAGTAATCATGTAAGAAACAGGCTGTCAAAAGTCACCTACCTGTGTTTTAGTCCATAAAAATATGCATTGGCAGTGGTGTCAGACCTCTAAAGTTTCAATCTAGAGCATAATTTTAACTTTCTAATCCGCAAAACCAATACGAATCCTGCCATGTTTACAAAAAATGACATTTGACCTCCTTCTAAACCTGATAATCACACAAAACGCCAAACGTCTACTGCCTAAAGACATGGATTTAAGTCTGATTTTTCAACAGGATAAGAAGGTAGAAACCCATACCTGTAAAATCCAGCTCAAAAATACCAGCATATCCTAGAAAAACCCATTATAGCTACTTTTACCAAGGGTACCAAACCTATTTACCAAAGGCTATAAGTGGGCCTTCTGCGCCTACGCCATTACTGGAGTGTGGCCTGGAGAATTAAACAAGCTGTTCTAGTCTAATCTCGTAGTAGATCTCCCGTTCGAAAGATAGTATGCAATATTGCCTTGCCAACGGGCCTGGAGATCTGCTGGGAGATTAGTTATAGTCCTGATGAAATGAAATTTTAGGACTTGGAATGACAGTCCCTCAAGAACAGGAAATACATGATTATTATATACCGAATATCTGTATGATTTCCTTTTTTCTTAATGAAACCCGGAATGGATTAATGAAAGACCTTTATTGTGCATTCATGCCCCGATGGGCTAGGTACAGGTCGTCTAACTTAACACATGGAACATAAAATGACATAAATACAACAATACAAGCTATAAACATATAGAGTAGACAAACGTGTTATTAAGCTAAGCTAGTCCAGTAGAGTCGACTTCTTCTCGCTTCTTTGTACATGTGTAAATGTATGAACAGACAATATTTCTTATGCAAGGATTTTCCAGGCGTAGTAAAAATATGAATTTGTCTGTTGCAGTGTAGACTTATAGCAAACGCTGCACAGCCCTGTTCGAAGGGGACCCACACACGTACCATGAACATGCCCTCAGCAACAACTATGCAAACCATCATCTGAACCTTCAGCTTTTCCGGGACCTTTTTCCACTGGCCTGACTTGCAAGTGTGAACCACAAAACCGAATACGGCTACGACAGACACTATCACAAGACCCAGGGTTAGCCAACCCTGGGCAGGGTCCCGATTGTTGGCTGTTTGCGTGTTTTTCGAGAAGTGTTCCAGTACGCACTCCCCACAGATTGATGCTGTTCCATTCATAATGGCCACTTGCTCAGCTGGGCAGGACACGTTAGAACTCAGCAAGTGGACACTACCATTGGGAAGGACATGGAATTCGTCTGCTGTGAAGGTTAAAGCAGGCTCGCTGCAGTTTTGTAAGGGGATAGTTTTGTTTGATGAGGAATGGCTTCTGTGGGCGGACGAGGAAAGCCGACAAGTGTCTGCAAACGGATCATAGAAGGTGTCGGAGGGACACTGTTCCGGACTGTTTTCACCATTTCCATTGGCATTGAAGTTAAACAGATCAGTTAGAGAAAATCCACATGGGAGGCAGCGACTACCTGGAAGACCAGGAGCACACCGTAGATTTGTGATTGCCATGAGGGAAAGTCCTTCACAAAAAGCACAGTGTACATTTTTGTAAATCTTATGTCCAATGCCTATCGGATGACTATAAGACCTACAGGCAGCGAAATCACAACTCTTATTGGAAGGATAAGCCTGGTGACATCGTCTTACAGAGGGAGAAGAGCCTGACTGGATAGGGAGAAACGACAACTTGTTCGTTCCAAAGCAATATTCACGACTACTATCTCTGATGTTGTTGTACACTTCCAAACCTCTAGGGGTGTCTGAAGATAAGTTAACAAGTCCAGTACACTCAACTCGGTAGTCCCAAGGGATTATGTCTGTTAAAGATATATTGTTACAAATTGCACAGAATGTGTTTCTATAGGGGACTCTAATAGATCCAGCGTGTGGGGACGTATCTTCCACTGGAATTCGGTAGGCCAAGTCACTCGGGTTGAAGGGATCCACTTGTTTTAAACACTGATCCCTTGTGACGTCATCTTCCCATTCGTCGGGGCAATCAGCCACCATCCAATAGGACTCTCCCTGTTTATTGGATTGGAAATCAGAAAAGCCAGGCACACACTTCCACTTCAAATGGTGATGGTCATCAGATGGCGTTTGCTGAACGCTGCTTTGGCTGTGGTGGGTGTAATGAATTTGTAATAGATAAGAACATACAAGTCCATTTAAAGGTAACTATACTGCTGTGATGTGTCTTTTTGCCAAACTTGACAGGTATGTTTTTGTTGTCCGATTCCAGGCAAGATACCAAATGGAGCTCGGGACGGTGATTAGTCATAACAACATCTAAAAATTGATAACCGATATTGCACTACTTAGTTCATACATGTATGTGTCACAACAGAGATTGGAATTCAGGATAATTTGCAGCTGTAATTGTCCTAGCTAGCTCTGATCAGATTTCCAATTTAGGACAGATTCTCCTAAGACAAAATAGAATTCCACTAGAACACTCTACAGTTCTTCTAGGAAAAAGTCAGATTGCATCAAAACGTCTTCTGAATCATTTCCCAACTAACATTTCAATCAATCTCAGCATAGGTAAGCTTACGGTCGCAATTATTATTGCAGGTGAATTACAATAAACACAGATGAGCTTTCATGCTAATGAAGGTAAATTACTGTAGATCTTAGACAAAACTACGTTTATGAAGGCTAGGCATCCAGGTCAACAACAACATTTAAAAACATACCAATTTCTAGAACTGGATAATGATACGGAGATTACTTCTGAACGTTTCTATTGACAAATTCCAGTACCAATTCCAATGTGTTCTAGGACATTGGCAATTTTTTCTTAATTCAAATCTCCGCTGTGACATGCGCACAAAATCACAGTATTACAATACCCCTATTTTCCTGACTTATGCTTCGGTCCCATTTACAATCTGGGGCCAGGCCGGGCAGTTTGTGGGAGAGAAAAATATGATATATGTAGAAGACAAAGACCCAATTCCACTAACCACATATTGTGTATTTTCTTGATATGCAATTCTTATTTTTCGTTTTCGCGAAGAGCCCGGCTCGGCCTCGGATTGAGAAATTGGACCGTAGCATTAGAAGTGTTGGCAATCAATTTCGGGGCCCTAACAGTGGGTGTTAACCTCTCGGTGTTTTTGCAAATAGCCTACGCCGCCTATTGTTACCGAGTCCCTAGTTGAATTTAACTCCAAGTTAAAAACTCTCCGGGGCCCGAAAGCGGCCTAAAGCCACGGTAGCTACAGGGTGTCCCACGGGGCCACATAGGGGTCACAACCGAAAGTTCAAAAAACAAATGACCCGCAAACTACCCGGTGGGGTCCCTTTGCCAATGGTGACCGTAGCATTAATCGTGCCAGTAGATATCCACTTACTCGAAATTTGTGCAGCAGTCGCCGAAAAAGCTGCAATCATTGTCACAATAACAATTCTCAGGTGAGCAGATTGCCTCGATATCGCAGAAGTAGCCCGTGAAGATCTCAGAGAAAGGATCTGAGAAAAACAGTTGATACAATTACGAATTAATGGCTGTCGATTCAGCTGAAGGTGAATCACAGTGGGAGTGATTTCGAACCAGTTTAGCTCAACAACCCAATGAACGGCTGACATGCTTTTACCTCTGTCCTCACAAGGACGCCAGATGATGTGTACATGTACAGTATTTAAGCCCCTGTCACACTTGTGTGTATATATAAGTCCGCATGAGTTGCGTATTAACATGTTTTTGGTTTAGGTTAAGTTAGCAGCCGAATAAGTGATTTCTTAGGTTCGATCACTAGGCTGCACATCGGTAGGTCAAAATAGAAAACAACCTTTTCCCCGCAAACCTTACTTAACCCCCAAAAATGTTAATGCGCAACTCACGCGCAGTTGAATATACGCACAAGTTTGATAGGGCCCTAGCATGCTCACAGTGTCAGTTGAATTATAACCCAATTCCACTAGGACGGCACTCGCGTCGCGCGCTCTCTGCGACCTCAATTTTAGCCAACTGAGTGTGCTAAAGCCCCTGTCACACTTGTGCGTATATTCAAATGCGCGTGAGTTGCGCATTAACGTTTTTTTGTTGTTGTTTAAGTAAGGTTTGCGGGGAAAACGTTATTTTATACTTTGACCCACCGTTGTGCAGCCTAGGCCTAGTGATCAAACCTACGAAATCACTTATTCGGCTGCTAACTTAACCTAAACATGTTAATACGTAACTCAAGTGTGACAGGGCCCTAAAACAAATTTCATAGATATAAAAGCGAATGACTTTGCGCTTTGTTTGTTTTGTTGTCTTTTCATTCAGACTTTTAGATGTTACATGATGTTCCAATTACGAAATCAAGGATTAGACGAATTCGATTTAGGTCGTAACAAGAGCGCAGCGAGAACTTTGTCTAGTAGAATAGGGGGCTTTCAACGAGTACCACTGTGACGGCTTAAATTGTTTCTGACATCGATGACATCGAATTACAACATTCGTCTGAACATATTCAATGATAATGCAAGTACTTGATAAAACAGACGTTTGGACTGAATATTAACCCTGCTTTTATCAAGCGTTTTCATTATCATTGGACGTCAAACTATCCAATACTATACCTCCAGCTCTTGATTTCTGTCCACTGGAATTGAAATTTAACGTTGAATTAATTATTCAGATGATGTCAAATTGACCATGTAGATTCAGAGCCTGGCATCGTGTCTTGCAAAATGCATACTTTTGGGAATGAAATTATTACTTATGTGATATTTTGCGATGTTATGTAACATCTACTAAGTAAACATAGTTCAACCAGGGAAAAGAGATCTTTAACCCAACGTCCCCCAGTATAATGCACTCCTGTATACAAGGGGTGATCAATAAGTCATCGGCCTCACCCAGAAATAAGGTCCACAACTCACATTTTGGGGCATGATTATGTAGTTTGACATCTTTTAGCAATATCCACCAAATTTCACATTTTTGTGGCCAATACTTTTAAGTGGACGCCCATTTGAAAACTATTAGGTAAGTGACGAGAAAAACAAGGGTACACTGTGGTCAGAGCTGTGTGGGTCGAGTTCTTTATGCCATGAATCTTCTAAGACATTGTCAAAATGTTTGATAAAGATTTCCTTCTTATTTCAACTAAAAAGAAGTGGGGTATCTGACTTTCAGCAGAGCAAGTCGGCCCGCACACCTTAAGTCACAGCTCAATTGTCCATGTTTTTATCCTTCTACCTCACCTAATGTTACTGAGTGTCATCTGTAAGGTAATGATCAGAATGACTTGAAGTCTGGTGGATATTGCTAAAAGATGTCATACTACATAATTATGCCCCAAAACTTGAGTTGTGCACCTTATTTCTGGGTGAGGCCGAGGACTCATTGATCACCCCTCGTACCTAAACAAGTGTGACAGGGCCCTTACCAGCACATTCCATCACGTCGCAGTAGTCCCACCTCCGTGACTCGTCCGTGGTGTAGCACCAGGGCCGCTCCTTGTTGTCAGGGTTACGGCAGAAGTTCTCCTCCAGGCCTGCATCAGGATGAGCCTGTGATGTGTTGGGATGGCTGTGGGGGGACTGGGAGTCCCATCTCTGGCACACTCGATCTCCTGCCCTGTAGAGTTGGACCCAGCATGACGCATATTATGATGTAGCCAGAGGACTTCGACCAATGAAAAGGCTAGATTTTCGCAAAATTACCGGTTATATTATTCTTTTACTTTACCCCCCCCACCCCCTTCTACACATGTTACAACAAGGCCGCCATCTTGGTTTGAACCTTTTGAGTGCCAAAGTGGAAGAATTACCGTAATACAACCAACACCACCCCACCCCCCTCTTCATAAAAAGGGTCGTTCGGGAATCGCGGAAACAAATTTTGTCCTCGGTCTTATCGGTCAAGGGTCCGTTTTGTCCGTCTGTAACAGTATGTTATAGGATATACACTTCTACGAGCACTGCAGTTGTCAATTTTCCGGTGACGATGATTTAGAGGTTCCTAACCAGTCCAGCTAATCTTACCTGTTAATCTGCCCTGCGTAGCTCATTCCCTTATCCCTTTCGTAGTAGCAACGCGTCGGTGGAGCTTGAAATAGAAAACAAAGGGGGTATAAACGTTTTCTGGACGAATTGCTACATTGATACATATTATCAGTATACCACGCTTATATGTATATATATATATATATATATAAAGTAAAAGTAAAGCAGGCATAGCATCCTCAAATGAGGTGAAGCATGATGCTTTTTCAAGAAGCTAGTGGTAGTGCACTGCGGCTTCGCTACGGCTTGCGTTTTTGACCAAGCACACCGAGTCACCCAACTCTTCTCGATACGTGTGTTGGATTCTGTATATGGTTTGTAAAGGTGTCAATAATGTTATCTAGATTGTGTATATCATTTAATTCAGACATCAACCCGCTAACTTTCATTCGTCAGCCTAACAAACGTAGGTATAACAGGAGAGCTTTATGGAATCACAGTGAGTTTAAAAGGTGTAAATTATATAACCTTAATGTCTGTAGTGTAGCATTCAATACAAATATGTAGTATAATAACTGACATGACAATACATAAAAGTTATATTTGTGTGACCCTTTACCTTTTGTTAGTTATCAACGTTACAAGAAGAAAAATAAATAAAGAAACGTTGAAGTTACCATCACAGGCGAAGACCTCATCACAGTACATCCACCTGATGAGGGGGTTGTTTGTGTAGCACCACGGCCTGTCCTTGCCGTCCGGGTTCCGACAGTAGTTCTGCTCCAGCCCTGCCGATGGGTAGGCGTCGGGAGTGTGGCTATGGGTGTGAGGATACTGAGATATCCAGAACTGACAGGCGCTGCCCCGATTTGCAAGGCCCCTGTAGCTTGTTCCTCTGTCCCGTAGATAGTAACAGTCTGCGAACATATAACGTGACATCGTAAATGTTTTGCACTATACCATTCCATGCCTGCCAGTGGGTCTAGAATGAATTGGTTGACTGTTGCAATGTCCGTTCTTTTGATAAAGTCCCAAATGGACTACTAACATGCACTAATGGCAGAAAAACTCGCTAATAGTCTAGATTCTGTACTGCTTTATGAAAAGACGGCGAGAAAAGATTTTCGCAAGCGAATTCATCTAGCCCGGAATTTATCCTACTCTAGCTCCAGTTCACTCCAAAGATCGCTTTCATTCAGAATATTCCGCGGGAAAGTGATAAAAAGTAGCGAACGAATGTCAAACTAGATTAGTATGAAGGCTATGCAAAGTCTCTGTGTTATCGCTTGACGTCGTCATTACTGGTCACTGCACCCTTCCCAAAGAATAATTCAATGCTATGCCTTTTGAAGGTGTTGTGAGTGTTTAATTGAATGAAGACTTTTATTGTACATGTTCGCCATTGGGCTAAGCAGTAAGCTAGTATGTTAACAACTATATACACATTCATGAGTATATAAACATCTACCATACTAATTTCGACTTCCTCTCGTTTCTTGGTAGTTGTATAAGTGTAGGAGGCTGTATGATTAGTTAGAGTTGGTTTATCGATGGCTGTAAGAAATATAAATTTCTCTTTACTATTCAGGTATCTGAGGTAGAGAAAAAAAAAACGATAATAATTCTATTGCTACCATATAAAGGAAAGTCTAGAATAAAATGTACTTCGTCTTCAGACTTGATTATCTATCCCTCTTATTTAGTACCGAATTGTTTACTACATATTTAATCCAGGATAAACAAAATTAATAACCCCTGCCATCCTCTTTTTTCGACAGAAAAATATTATGAAATCCTCTTATGGTAAAAGACAAAAAAATTGATTATTTATCCCCCTTATTTATACTGAATTGTTTACTACATATTTAATCCGGGTAAACAAAATTGTGGGGATAGTGGTATTTTGATGGTCTTATCCCATACTTTCGTAAGAAAGGGATAAAATCTCCTTATGGTGAAAAGAGGGCATAAGACCTCTGCCATTCCCTCTTTTCGCCAGAAGGACACCATGAAATCTCCTTATGGTAAAAAGAGGGGATAAGCCCTAAGCCACCCCCTCTTTTCACCAAAAAGAAACTAAGAAATGTCCTAATGGTAAAAAATAGGGGATAAGACCTATGCCATCCCCTCTTTTCACCAGAAAGAGAGTATGAAATCTCCTTATGGGGAAAAAAAAGAGAATAGGAGCTATGCCTCCTCTCTTTTCGCAAAAAAGACTATTCCTTATGGCAAAAAGAGGGGTTAAAACACCTGCCATCCTCATTTTTAGACAGAAAAATATTATGAAATCTTCTTATGGTAAAAGACAAAAAAACTGATTATCTATCCCACTTATTTAGTACTGAATTGTTTACTACATATTTAATCCGGGATAAACAAATTGTCCGGATCCGGGATAGTGGTATTTTGATGATCCCATATTTTCGGAAGAATGAATGTCCATATGGTGAAAAGAGGGGATAAGACCTCTGTCATTCCCTCTTTTCGCCTGAAAGAGACCAAGAAATCTCCTTATATAATTATGGAAAAGAGGGGATAAGACCTATGCCATCCCCTCTTTTCACCAAAAAAGACACTATAGGAAATCTCCTTATAGTAAAAATAAGGGATAAAACCTCTTTTCACCAGAAAGTGACTATGAAATCTCCTAATGGTAAAAAAAAGGGATAAAACCTAAGCCACCCCCTCTTTCCACCAGAAAGAGAGTATGAAATCTCCTTATTGTAAAAAGAGGGGATAAAACCCCTGCCATCTTCTTTTTTCCCCAGAAAAAGACTATGAAATCCTCTTATGGTAAAAGACAAAAAAATAGGGGATAAGACCTATGCCATCCCCTCTTTTCGCCAGAAAGACACTACAAAATCTCCCTATGGTAAAAAGAGGAAATAAGACGTACGCAACCCCTCTTTTCAACAACAAGAGGCTTTGAAATCTCCTTATGGTAAAAGAGGGATTAAAACCACTGTGATCCCCTCTTTTCTCAAGAAATAGACAATGGAATCTCCTTTTGGAAAAAAAGGGGACATGACCTATGCCATCCCCTCTTTTCGCAAAAAAAAACACTTTAGGAAATCTCCTTATAGTAAAAATAGGGGATAAAACCTCTGCCAACCCCTCTTTTCGCCACAAAGAGAGTATGAGATCTCCTTATGGTAAAAAAAAGAGAACAAGACCTATGCCTCCACTAGCTCTCTTTTCGCCAAAAAGAGACAATGAAATCTCCTTATTGCAAAAAGAGGGGATAAAACCCCTGCCATCCTCTTTTTTCGCCAGAAAAAGACTATGAAATCCTCTTATGGTAAAGACAAAAAATAGGGGATAAGACCTATGCCATCCGCTCTTTTCGCCAGAAAGACACTACAAAGTCTCCTTATGAAGAAAAGAGGGTATAAGACCTATATGCAATCCCCTCTTTTCACCAGGAAGAGTCTATGAAATCTCCTTATTGTAATAAGACAAAAGTGGGGATAGGACCTAAGCCATCCCTTCTTTTCACCAGAAAGACACTACGAAATCTCCTTCTGGTAAAAAGAGGGGATAAATACTCTGCCAAGCCCTCTTTTCGCCAGAAAGTGACCATAAAATCTCCTTATGGTAAAAAGAGGGGATAAAACCTTTGCCAACCCCTCTTTTCACCAGAAAGTGACTAAGAAATCTCTTTTTGGTAAAAATAGGGGATAAGACCTATACCATCCCCTCTTTTCACCTGAAAGAGATTATGAAATCTCCTTATAGTGAAAAAAAAGAATAAGACTTATGCCTCCTCTCTTTTTGCAAGAAAGAGACTCTGAAATCTACTTAAGGTTAAAAGAAAAAAAGAGGGAATTAGACCTATGCCATTCCCTCTTTTTTCGCCAGTAACAATTATAAAATCTCCTTATGGTAAAGGGAGGGAATAAGACCTATGCCATCCCCTCTTTTCACCAAGAAGAGATTATAAAACCTCCTTTTGGTAAAAAGTTGGGATAAGACCTATGCCAGTCCCTCTATTCGCCAGAAAGAGGATATGAAATCTCCTTATGGTAAAAAGAGGGGATAAAAACTCTTTTTACCATAACGAGATTTTATTATGTCTTTCTGGCGAAAAGAGGGGATGACAGGGGATGGCATAGGTCCTATTCCCTCTTTTTACCATAAGGAGATTTTATAATGTCTTTCTGGCGAATTGAGGGGATGGCAGAGGTCATATCCCCTCTTTTTATCATAAGGAGATTTTATAGTTTTTTTTCTGGCGAAAAGAGGGGATGGCATAGGTGTTATCCCCTCTTTTTACCATAGGGATATTTCGTGTAGTGTCTTTTTGGAAGATAGAGGGGATGGCATAGGTCTTATCCCTTCTTTTTACCAAAGGCTCTTTCTGGCGAAAAAAATGGGATGGCATAGGTCTCTATCCCCTCTATTCCCTGTGCTCGACCATTGGTCAGCAGGTATGACGTCATCTCCCCAAAATGCTAAGCGGGTTTGCCCCACTTGTTCACTTGCCGGCCATGGTGCTCCTACACGTATGGAGCTCTCCACTCTGCCATCACCGAAGCCAAGCCAGAAAACTCCCGTAAGAAGCCCCGGAGGCCGGCGGGAGGTGTGATAGTTGACTCCCGCAGCGCTGGCCTGTTGTGTCGGGCGGTCGTTTGGTTGCGTCACCTCGTTGGAATAGCGCGTCACCTCCGGACCTACCAGCGTCGTTAACAGGAGGTGCGAAGGACCTGAGGAACATCCCGGTCCCAGCCACACGTGCCTGGGAGTCCACAGGGGACTGCGGCCGGCGATTCAGGTTTTCTTCCTCCGTTTCGGTAGTTTGGAAAAGTTTTTGTTACCCGTTTTGAGTACTTTGTAACGTTTATCCAGTGCGATAGGGTGCTGCGGAAAGATGGATTCAATATTTTAATAGTAATGTGTGACGTTATCCAGTGCGATGGGGTGCCGCGGAAAGATGGATTCAAGATTTTACGAGCAATGTGTGACGTTATCCAGTGCGATGGGGTGCCGCGGAAATACGGATTCAAGATTTTACGAGTAATGTGTGACGTTATCCAGTGCGATTGGGGTGCCGCGGAAAGATAGATCCAAGATTTTACGAGTAATGTGTGACGTTATCCAGTGCGATGGGGTGCCGCGGAAAAATGGATCCGAGATAGTACGAGTAATGTGTGACATCGACGTTGTCCAGTGTGATGGGGTGCCGAGGAAATACGGATTCAAGATTTTACGAGCAATATGTGACATTATCCAGTGCGATGGGGTGCCGCGGAAATATGAATTCAAGATTTTACGAGCAATGTGTGACGTTACCCAGTGCGATGGGATGCCGCGGAAAGATGGATTCAAGATTTTACGAGTAATGTGTGACGTTGTCAAATGCGATAGGGGTGCCGCGGAAAGATAGATCCAAGATATTACGAGTAATGTGTGACGTTATCAAGTGCGATTGGGGTGCCGCGGAAAGATAGATCCAAGATTTCATGAGTAATGTGTGACGTTATCCAGTGCGATGGGTTGTCGCGGGAAGCTGGATCATTAGGAGTAATGTAGAAAGAAAGAACTTTATTACGCGACTATTGTAGGAAAGAAAGGAAAGTGATCTCGAACCACTTTAGCTCAAACGAACTCAATGAACAGATGAGCGAATCTTCCACTGGTCGTGACAGAGAAGACAAACGCTATGTACAGTATTTACAGTTTCATAATACCGGGGAAATTCCCCTAGCTCTTTTCGACAAGCTCAATGAATTGTGGACCACGGCTTAACGTCCCGTCCTAAGCACTGCGACCCTTTCCGGTAGCGTGCATGTCGGGTAAGAGACACAGCCGGGATTGAACCCGGGGCTTCTAGTTCCAGGGGCAAGATCGCTAACCACTGGACTACGCACGCTACAGGTAGCAAGTACAAAGTTTGGAAGCAGCAGTAAAAATAGAACAACGGAAGGGCGTGCCAAACTACATGTGTATGGTGCAAAGTAAAGGTAATTCTTAACCCTATCCAGACTGGGCTTTTTTGGTATATCTGGGACTGGGGGGGGGGCTGATTCGGCCCCCCCCCTCATAATTTCCGAACGGTATGATGTATCACCACCAAATTTGTAGGGAGTGATATTCACGTCAAGTTTTATAATTCCTGTAATTTTGGTGACGTTAGACGTAATATGACGTAATTATGACGTCATCGATGTGATTCTATTGGCTAAATAGGGAATTCCCGTAAAATCTAAAGGAATTAAACAAAACAGTTTGTATTATTCATTTTAAGGTATGCAGACATACAACGTCAATGGTAGGTACGTTGACGTCAAAATGACGTCATAGAATGGCGTCATGTGTTGTTAGCGATCCCTTGGGATCCGCCATCTTGGATCGTCCATTTTGAAATTTTTAAAAATCCTTATTTTTCCACTTATGACCCCAAAGGACGCTGAAAATAGACTAGAAACGTTAATCTAAATGTTTCTGATAAAGAAAATGTCAGGTATTGACGATTTTAAGGGCGAAAAAGCCTGCTGATACCTGAAATAGTGATATAGTCCGCCATCTTGGATTTTGGCTGATTACGTCATCAAATTAGCATAAATTATGAATATTAAATCAGGAAAGTTACATCTAATTACATGTTATGTTATACATGAAGGAAAACTAGTGTAGTTGTGCAAGAAAACCCGAGAAATATCATTGTTTTCAATATATTAATGATTTTTGCATAAAATGCCTGTCAGAAACCCGTTGCCATGGCAACATGAAAAAATGATAAACTTAAACCATTATTAAAAAATTGTTGCCAACAAAATCTTAAGAAAAGTCACCAAGTTTGGTTGTCCTAGCATACATCGTTCGGCAGTAATACGATGTCAAACTTGGCGCGGGCACTTTTAGCCCCGCCCCCCCCCCCCTCCCCCCCCCCCCCCCCCCCCCCCCCCCAGTCTGGATAGGGTTAATTGGCTGACCCGGCAACACCGGCCGGCAGGAATCAGGGACTTTCTAATATACGTGGGCGTCGCTGTTGTTCAGGAGAACGGTAAGGTGATTTTGGCCAAATTAAGGTTTGCCCCACTTGTTCACTTGCCGGCTATGGTGCTCCTACACGTATGGAGCTCTCCGCTCTGCCATCGCCGAAGCCAAGCCAGAAAACTCCCGTAAGAAGCCCCGGAGGCCGGCGGGAGGTGTGATAGTTGACCTGCAGTGCTGGCCTGTTGTGTCGGGCGGTCGTTTGGTTGCGTCACCTCGTTGGAATAGCGCACCACCTCCGGACCTACCAGCGTCGGACAGGGGGTGCGAAGGACCTGAAGAACATCCCTGCCCGGTCCCAGACACACGTGCCTGGGAGTCCACAGGGGACTGCGGCCGGCGATTCAGGTTTTCTTCCTCCTTTCCGGTAGTTTGGAAAAGTTTTCGTTACCCGTTTTGAGTACTTTGTAACGTTTATCCAGTGCGATGGGGTGCCGCGGAAAGATGAAGCCAAGATTTTACGAGTAATGTGTGACGTTATCCAGTGCGATGGGGTGCCGCAGGAAGCTGGATCCAAGATAGTACGAGTAATGTGTGACGTCGTCCAGTGCGATGGGGTGCCGCGGAAAGATGGATTCAAGATTTTTCGAGTAATGTGTGACGTTATCCAGTGCGATGGGGTGCCGCGGAAAAATGGATTCAAGATTTTTCTAGTAACGTGTGACGTTATCCAGTGCGATGTGGTGCCACAAGAGGCTGGTTCCAGATATTTCGCGTAATGTGTGACGTCGACGTTGTTCAGTGCAATGGGTTGCCGCGGAAAGATGGATTCAAGATTTTACGAGTAATGTGTGACGTTATCCAGTGCGATGGGGTGCCGCGGGAAGCTGGATCCGAGATAGTACGAGTAATGTGTGACGTCGACGTTGTCCAGTGTAATGGGGTGCCGAGGAAATATGGATTCAAGATTTTACGAGCAATATGTGACGTTATCCAGTGAGATGGGGTGGCGCGGAAAGATGGATTCAAGATTTTACAAGTAATGTGTGACGTTGTCAAGTGCGATTGGGGTGCCGCGGAAAGATAGATCCAAGATATTACGAGTAATGTGTGACGTTATCAAGTGCGATTGGGGTGCCGCGGAAAGATGGATCCAAGATTTTACGAGTAATGTGTGACGTTATCCAGTGCGATGGGTTGTCGCGGGAAGCTGTAGGAGTAATGAAGAGAGAAAGAACTTTATTGCACGACTATTGTAGGAAAGAAAGGAAAGTGATCTCGAACCACTTTAGCTCAAACGAACTCAATGAACAGTTAAGCTAATCTTCCACTGGTCGTGACAGAGAAGACAGAGTCTGACGCTATGTACAGTATTTACAGGTTCATTATACCGGGGAAATTCCCCTAGCTCTTTTCGACAAGCACAATGAACAGTGGACCACGGCTTTACGTCCCGTCCTAAGGACTGCGACCCTTTCCGGTAGCGTACATGTCGGGTATGAGACACAGCCGGGATCGAACCCGGGGCTTCTAGTTCCAGAGGCAAGATCGCTAACCACTGGACTACGCACGCTACAGGTAGCATGTACAAAGTTTGGAAGTTCGGTTACCCCTAGTATTGTACATTGCCTAGGAAGTATGGTCCATGATTCTCTGGCAAGTGGCAAATATCAATCTCCCACCATATTTTCCGATCTAACTTTTCGGCCACAACTAGGGAAAGGGAAGAGTCTCCAACCTTAGACCGAGGAGAGTAGTATATTTTGTTTTCGGCCAGCAGGCAGTCTTGTTGATCACATTCTCTCTACTTAACTCGAATCCGACGGTTTTCTTACAGACGTTTCCTGATTGTGGTTCCGAAGTTCTCCAAGAACGATCGCAGTTTGCACACTTCAAAGGTCGGTTTCTGATCTATTTGGATTGGGGTGTGGTGTCCCTCAATACAGTTTTTTTAGGTCCGCAGGTCGTTTTCTTTGTGTGTAGGTGATTCGCCTTTGCCACACCAAACTAGATTGGCACACCGAGAGAGACGTTGGCAACGCGTCGGGTAACAAGTCAGCAGAATCATCATCGTGACGTCATCACCCCACAATGCTAAGCGGGTTTGCCCCACTTGTTCACTTGCCGGCCATCCTCCTCCGACCACGTCTGGAGCCTGGAGCGACCGTCCCACCCGACCCACGACAGGTTCCTGCTTGGATCGGGAGAGGGCGCCTGCTTAAAGGCGGTCGCTTCAGCACATAGGGCCTTTAGGCTTCAGACGACAATTTCCGCATCACTCATACCAGAGGACCGATGGCTGAGCATAGTAAAAAGGTTACTTTTTACCATAAGGAGAATTCGTAGTGTCTTTCGGGCGAAAAGAGGGGATGGCATAGGTCTTATGCCCTTTTTTACCATAAGGAGATTTTATAACGTATTTCTGCCGAAAAGAGTGGGAAGACAGAGGTCGTACCATTAGGAGATTTCAAAGGTACTTTCTGGCGAAAAGAGGGGGATGGCAGAGGTCTTATCCCCTCTTTTTACCATAAGGAGATTCTATAATGTATCCTGGCGAAAAGAGGGGGATGGCAGAGGTCTTATCCCCTCTTTTTACCATAAGGAGATTTTATAATGTATTTCTGGCGAAAAGAGGGTGGTGGCAGAGGTCTTATCCCCTTATTTTACCATAAGGAGATTTTATAATATATTTCTGCCGAAAAGAGGGGGATGGCAGAGGTCTTATCCCCTCTTTTTACCATTAGGAGATTTCAAAGGTACTTTCTGGCGAAAAGAGGGAATGGCAGAGGTCTTATTCCCTCTTTTTACCATTAGGAGATTTCAAAGGTACTTTCTTGCGAAAAGAGGGAATGGCATAGGTCTTATTCCTTCTTTTTACCATTAGGAGATTTTATAATATATTTCTGGCGAAAAGAGGGGGATGGCAGAGGTCTTATCCCCTCTTTTTACCATAAGGAGATTTTATAATATATTTCTGGCGAAAAGAGGGGGATGGCAGAGGTCTTATCCCCTCTTTTTACCATAAGGAGATTTTATAATGCATTTCTGCCGAAAAGAGGGGGATGGCAGAGGTCTTATCCCCTCTTTTTACCATAAGGAGATTTATAATGTATTTCTGCCGAAAAGAGGGGGATGGCAGAGGTCTGATCCCCTCTTTTCACCATTAGGAGATTTCAAAGGTACTTTCTTGTGAAAAGAAGGAATGGCAGAGGTCTTAGCCCCTCATTTTACCATAAGGAGATTTTATCATGTATTTCTGCCGAAAAGAGGGGGATGGCAGAGGTCTTATTCCCTCTTTTTACCATAAGGAGATTTTATAATATATTTCTGCCGAAAAGAGGGGGATGGCAGAGGTCTGATCCCCTCTTTTTACCATTAGGAGATTTTATAATATATTTCTGCCGAAAAGAGGGGGATGGCAGATGTCTTATTCCCTATTTTTACCATAAGGAGATTTTATAATATATTTCTGCCGAAAAGAGGGGGATGGCAGATGTCTTATCCCCTCTTTTTACCATTAGGAGATTTTATAATGTATTTCTGCCGAAAAGAGGGGGATGGCAGATGTCTTATCCCCTCTTTTTACCATAAGGAGATTTTATAATGCATTTCTGCCGAAAAGAGGGGGATGGCGGAGGTCTGATCCCCTCTTTTTACCATTAGGAGATTTTATAATGCATTTCTGCCGAAAAGAGGGGGATGGCAGATGTCTTATTCCCTCTTTTTACCATAAGGAGATTTTATAATATATTTCTGGCGAAAAGAGGGGGATGGCAGATGTCTTATTCCCTATTTTTACCATAAGGAGATTTTATAATATATTTCTGCCGAAAAGAGGGGGATGGCAGATGTCTTATTCCCTCTTTTTACCATAAGGAGATTTTATAATGTATTTCTGCCGAAAAGAGGGGGATGGCAGATGTCTTATTCCCTCTTTTTACCATAAGGAGATTTTATAATATATTTCTGGCGAAAAGAGGGGGATGGCAGATGTCTTATTCCCTCTTTTTACCATAAGGAGATTTTATAATGCATTTCTGCCGAAAAGAGGGGGATGGCAGAGGTCTTATTCCCTCTTTTTACCATTAGGAGATTTTATAATATATTTCTGCCGAAAAGAGGGGGATGGCAGAGGTCTTATCCCCTCTTTTTACCATTAGGAGATTTTATAATGTATTTCTGCCGAAAAGAGGGGGATGGCAGATGTCTTATCCCCTCTTTTTACCATAAGGAGATTTTATAATATATTTCTGCCGAAAAGAGGGGGATGGCAGATGTCTTATCCCCTCTTTTTACCATAAGGAGATTTTATAATGTATTTCTGCCGAAAAGAGGGGGATGGCAGAGGTCTTATCCCCTCTTTTTACCATTAGGAGATTTTATAATATATTTCTGCCGAAAAGAGGGGGATGGCATAGGTCTTATCCCCTCTTTTTACCATTAGATTTTATAATGCATTTCTGCCGAAAAGAGGGGGATGGCAGAGGTCTGATCCCCTCTTTTTACCTTTAGGAGATTTCAAAGGTACTTTCTGGCGAAAAGAGGGAATGGCAGAGGTCTTATCCCCTTCTTTTATCATGAGATCTTATAATGTATTTCTGCCGAAAAGAGGGGGATGGCAGAGGTCTTATCCTCTCTTTTTACCATAAGGAGATTTTATAATGCATTTCTGCCGAAAAGAGGGGGATGGCAGATGTCTTTTTCCCTCTTTTTACCATTAGGAGATTTTATAATATATTTCTGCCGAAAAGAGGGGGATGGCAGAGGTCTTATCCCCTCTTTTTACCATTTGATTTTATAATGTATTTCTGCCGAAAGGAGGGGGATGGCAGATGTCTTATTCCCTCTTTTTACCATAAGGAGATTTTATAATATATTTCTGCCGAAAAGAGGGGGATGGCAGAGGTCTTATCCCCTCTTTTTACCATTAGATTTTATAATGTATTTCTGCCGAAAAGAGGGGGATGGCAGAGGTCTTCTCCCCTCTTTTGACCTTTAGGAGATTTCAAAGGTACTTTCTGGCGAAAAGAGGGAATGGCAGAGGTCTTATCCCCTATTTTCACCATAAAGAGATTTTCATCTGGCGAAAATCTGTGATAAAACAATCACAATACCACTATCCCACAATTTTGTTTATCGATCGCATATCCCGGATTTAGTAAATAAAAGGGATAAATAATCAAGTCTTCGTCTTCTACTTTACCTAGACTACAGAATTAGCAAATTCTTTTAATGTTTTGGAGAACTCACCACAGTTCTGTTCATCACTGCTGTCTCCACAGTCATCTATACCGTCACATCGAGTTGCCGGGTGGAACAGGGCTCCATTGTCACAGGCAAAAGCAACTGGGGGACAGAAGAGATATGGATGAGACAGAAAGCGCCCTCAAGAAGAGGCTCACTGAACACAGGAGAGACTCTACTCCGGTTGAACAGCACATGGAGGCCCACAAACATCAACCACCATTCTCGACAGAGAGAGCAGCTGGTTTGACACCCCGACCAATCGAATCTGGACATTCCTCCAGAATCGGTACATTACTCCATAAAAGCGGAGTCATTCCTCGACTTTCAAGCGGACATTTCTCTAGGAAAGCGGACGGTCCTCCATTTGTAAGCGTACATTCTTCTGGAATTGGTACAATTCTCTGGGAAATGGGACATTTCGCGGACACCCCCACCGGCCTGTGGAATCGGCGGTTGACCCGACAAATCGTTTCCTAGTTCAACTAAATCACAACATCTGGACTTCTGAGCCGTGCAGTGAGATGGCAAATACTATCAGCTCTGAAGGTAAGCATAGTTTTTGATTGAAAACTGAGGCACGTTGGGGATGAAAGTGACCGCGCGGCGGACGATCACTTCTGTACAAGGTTGTAATGGCGGCCTGTTGCACGGCCGACAAACAAAACAACGAGTTTTAGCCTGGATATCCGATTGATTGTCAAGATATAAGGCTCAGACATGACGAAGGAGTGAAGGATGCCACCCGAAAGCTACTACTGCGATATTTTAGTCGTGAGTATTAGTTCAATTACTCCCTCTTCTATAGAAGAGATATCATTGGTCGAAACAGAATAAAAGCTAGCGCTGTTACCAAAAACTGTAAGCTTTCCTGTGCTAACTAAAACTTTACCAAAGTTACTGCTGAATATTTACTATAAAGTAATTGTCAACACTTTACGTTTGAGACGTATTGTTATTAGCAGATACACCTAGCTGTAGTGCAGAGTAAACAAGGGATTATTGCCCTGGACAAGGTGACAGAAGGGTACCGAAACGTTGACTGTCATCATGCTACTACGTGGTTGTGAAAATAGTTCCTTGTTATTCAGTCCTTCACCAACCTTATGAAATCATTCACGGACCTTCTTCAATTTGGCAGATCACATGGAACAATGGCTGTTTTGACCAGAAATATATAATGGCGTTTGGTGTTGTATTGACACTCAACCCGCGATATTGTGTATAAGCGTAAGGGTTCGCAACGATGTGCTCTGGCTTAAACGCGATCAGAGGCTGCATTGCAGGATCAGGCATAAAAATGCATTACGCTTGCCTCATTAAAGGATGAATACATTTTTAACGCCATAGTACGGCGGTTTTAAGTCTTAAAGTCGCAGGTACACCAAACTGTTCGCTACTGGTAAGGGCGCCATTGCTTATTGAACAGGCGTGTTTGAGAAGATCCACACCTGGACTACTAGAATCAAATAAATCATACAAAACTGCTATGCGATACCTGGTTTACGATACAAACAATGATTGCAGCCAGTTTACTCACGACAGGTCTCGTCACTGCCATCGCTACAATCCTCTACGTCGTCACATGTAGAATACTGTCGATCATTATAACAGGGAATGTAACCCTTAGTACAAGCTTTCATGGCATCTATACACTGTCCATTGCTGCAGATCACCTGGCCCTGTCGCTCGCCTGCATCCAACATAAGAAAAAAACATCGGAGCTATATTCGTGTAGATGTTATAATAATCGCGTCTTCTTAAATTTTTTTTCGAAGGACAGATAATTTTTATCAATATAAACACAGAGAAATATCATGGCATAAAAATAAGCGTAGGACACAAAGCATGTTGTGTTTGAACAACAAATAAAATCACACATCACACAGTTTTTTTTATTTGCAACGGTTACGGTAGGTTGGAAACACGGATCGACAGAGGTAACGGAATGTACATTTTAGGGGTTACTGACACAATTTCAATAAAGGCGCCATTTAAAAGAATTAACATCAAAAACTTGAACAACGATTTGAGGACGACTGGCCGAGATTCACTTCAGAAACGTAAATGGCCAAACGCATGAAAACTAGACACTTTGCATCTGCATCGATAATCAAACAACAAAGACTATTCTTCTTTTAACTACCAAAACCCCACAAATTATAGAAAAGGTGTGACCTTACGTCTTCCATTGCTTACAAAAGAGAGGTCAAACCCCTTACTACTTATAGACAATTGCGTTTGTATAATCTAGTTTAGCCAATTAATTATATCTATTTTGTACCCTGTTCTTTTATGTATATTATTTGCAACAGCCTACGGGCAGAAGTTTGCAATAAACGTATTATCATCATCTACAAGAACGACAGCAAAGAGAAAACTAAGGAAGAAATAAAGACCTTTAGAAGAATACAAGATATGCAGCTGTTCTCTTTGTCCATACTTACAACAGTTCTGTTCGTCTGTACCGTCCCCGCAGTCGTCCGTACCGTCACACACTTGTGTTTTGTTGATGGCGGCTCCATTTGGACAGATCTCTTCATCTATGTTCAAGAATACAGAAAGTTCGATGAACAGAGTCAAAGTATGTACACAGGCCCATATGCGAAGAATGTAACTTGTAGGCATAAGATGAAGCCTTATTCGAGATCTCCATTTAGACAAAACACAATATCAAAACTCAAGAAATTCATATAAACAATGTCAGAATATGTACACAGGTCCATGAGCAAGGAAAACATAAGATGAAGAGATCTGATTATTTATTCCTCTTAATTAGTACTAAATTGTATACTAGCTTTAAATCCGGGATAAAAGAAATTTGTGGGGATAGTGGTATTGTGATCTATGCCATCCCCTCTTTGCGCCAAAAGACACAAAGAGGGGATGGCATAGGTCTTATTTCCTCTTTTTACCATAAGAAGATTTCATTGTCTCTTTTGGCGCAAAGAGGGGATGGCATAGGTCTCATCCCTTCTTTTTACCATAAGGAGATTTCAGTGTTTTGGCGAATATGGGATAAGACCATCACAATACCACTATCCCCACAAATTTGTTTATCCCGGATTTAAAGCTAGTATACAATTCAGTACTAAATAAAAGGGATAAATAATCAAGTCTAAGATGATGCCCTCGTTTAGACAGATGTTAAAAATTTACATGCAAGGAAGGATGGGAGTTAGAGGAACTGTGTCAGAATACACAGGTCAATGTGTGTAGAAATTATGCAACTGGTAGACATAAGACGAAGCACTAACCTGCTCAATCGACAACATGCTTTGCACATAGTCAACTGGCCTGCGATTGATGAAACAAATTAAAAGCTATTTGCTTCTAAACCCTTCCGGTGCGATTTTTGTCAACTGAAAGCTACCCCTGCTAGCATGCTATCCCCTCTTTGTCCCTGCCTCACCACAGTTGTTTTCATCGCTCCCATCATCACAGTCCACTATGCCGTCACACATCATCTCATGCACGTCACAGTCTCCGTCTTTACAGACCGTTCTCTCAAATCCGGAGCAAGCTGGACAAAAATAAGACGATACAGGACCAGATATAATTCAGAAGCGACGATTGTTGCAGCAACGCGTTTGGGAATTGCAGCCAATTCTTACCCTGTTTTTATATGTGCATGGGCGTCTGATCTAACTGTTTTGAAAAATATGAATTTTTAGCGGCGCTTAAGGAGCAAGCTTGATAGTATACTTTACGCCCAATTTGTAAGAATAACAAAAATTCCACAGGAATGTTTGCAAACCGTCCGCGCAAACCCTGGGGAACACCCGCCTGTCACTCTATACCTTGTTAGTAGGTCTGTCACCCCGGCACCCAAGTCCTACTTAATTACGTGGTGTCCGATTTCGTACTGGTACTAGCTTTAAAAAGGGTTTTCAACCTAACCATTTGATCTAAAGTATTATCACAAAAACGTGCTGAACATCATGCCTTTCGCCAAAAAAACTCTGTGAACACTTAAACTTGAGGAGATCCAGCGATAAATTAAAACCACCGCGAAACTTTTTTCCCACCTATGCCTGTAGCGCTACTATTGTTTCAACGGCGATCTCAGCAAACGCTCCATTTTCGCAAACACTCATGTTCTCCCTACCGCGAAATAAAAACCACGCGAACGTAATGAAATGCATTTATCGCTTTGCAAATAGTAGTGAGCACTTACCCTGGAAGAAGTTGATCTCGCTGATTTCCCTCCGAGATTCGTGCGAGAACTCAAGGCGCCAAAACCGCGATGTGGTGAGGATTCCGCTGAGATCAGTTACTTTTAGACCTTTTTCAACCTTGTTATTTTGATAGCCATTGTGTGTCACTAAATCCCACCACCGTCCAGTCGAGCGAGAGACAGTGATGGCTGGATAAGTGACTTGCTGGATCCTATCACCCTTGTACCACAAACGGATCCGGGAGAGCGTCATGGACTGCTGCAGATCAAACGTCAACTGCCAGGGGTCCTCATCGTCTCCACGTCTCCAAGTCGTCTTAAAGTCAGAGTCCAGGACGTACCCGGCAACCCTTCGGACGCCGTTTCCGTCCTCCCAGTCGTCCGCCTGTTTTACCCATGTCGGGTCGGGCTCCAGCCAGCCACCTACCAGTAACAGCCTTGTATTAATATTGCATGGAGGTATGTATGAAGCCGGCGTCACACAGCTAGCCGTCTCGCTCACCCGACATGCACGCTACCGAAAAGGGTCGCAGTCCTTAGGAATGGACGTTAAGCCGTGGTCTAATGTTCATTGCGCTTATCAAAAAGAACTAGGGGAATTTCCCCGGTATGATGAACCTGTCAATGCTGAACATAGGGGTCTGCCTTTTTACCGGAATGCCCTTTTTACACCGGAATGCCCCGGAATGCCCATAAAGGAGGGTGAATTCTACAGGAATACACTATGCTTTGATGAGTAAACATCACAGGTTGCTGTATTTTGGCATAAAATGTTATATTTATGGCCCAGGGAACGAGAAATCACTACAAATTAGTGATGGTCATTGGCGTCGGCCCACCGCCAGTCGCCATGTTTGTTTTTATTGCGGATTCCAATGTTTGTTTAGCGAGAAATGCACAAACAGGAGGTGAAATGTTGCAAATAAAGTATGCTTTGGTAAGTTAACATCGCAGGTTGCTATACTTTGGTATAAGATAACGTATACATGACCCTGGGAACTAGACATGTATCTTTAAAAGGATTTATCTCCGACATGCAAGAGAATTTCTCTCCCACATATACAGCGCAAAATTCTATTCAACTTCCAGACTCTGAAAGTGACGGAATCTCTAAGTCAGAGCGCGTTTTGTCCTATAAGTGAGAGAGCAAACGTTGTCTGACAGTGGGAGAACTTTCGTGATGTGAGAGATATTTTACAAATGTAATGTATTCTACAATAGATACCAATACACTTAGTTAGCGGTATGAAGTTTTATACTACAATTATTGTTGTCACACATAACATTCAAAAGAAATTCTCTCCAACATGTACAGCAAAATGCTACAAAATATGCCAATACAATACGCAGTATAAAGTATCATACTCCAATTTTCGTTAGACAAATTTGTGCAAAAATAAAGATTCACTGGATTTAGAAAAAAAAAAAACTTTAGATTGCTAAAGGATGAGACCGATTATCCTGGACTGATAATGATACAATTTCACATTCCCCAATTTGTCACGGACGTAACAAATCAAGCCATGACAAAGCGATAGATAAGGAACCATGGGGAACTTTTGCTGTGTAGGTTAGAAAAAAATTAAAACCATTGTCTGTCAGGAAAAAATGTACATGTCATGTATCAAGCTATATCTTATTGTTGAAATGTATATCTTGGACGTCCATCAGAATTAAACACCTGCCTGCCTAGCTACCTACGTGCACAGGCCAGAAACTAGCCCCTTGCTTTCCAGTTGGATCCACCAAGAAACACAATGAGTGAATTAAATACAATAAGTGACAATGCAGGGGAGAGTTTGAAAGTCAAGTTCTCTTACTGTTTGGAGATCTATTTTTGACAGACAATCTTAAAGTTATAGTACATATAGTGTGATTGCGTCAATTTAACTTGCTATATATACAATGTATATGTATATCGTTGGTTTGATCTACATCCCCACAGGTATCACGTTTCGCGTCGGCACGCTGAGATAAGGCGATCCTGGAATGTTCTCGGACAGGCCATGCGCTTATCTGCTTTCAATTAGAAGGGACCGCGTGTGGTCCGATCAAAACATAAATAAGTATTTTCTAAAGTAAAACAAAAACTCTCATTCAAATTGACGACAAGCGACCCGACTTGCAGAAAGTGTCGCTTTCAAAGTCTGGAAGAGGGAGAGAATTCTTTGCTGTATATGTGGGAGAAAATTTCTCTTGCATGTCAGAGAGAATTTTATCACAAGTTTAGTGTGACAACAGTAGTAGAAGTATAAAACTTTATACTGCTTAGTGTATTCGTACATATATTGGTATATACATCTTCGAATTGAAGGACTTCCAAGGAAGGACATATTGTATGATCCATTACAATTGTAAAATATATCTCACGTCACGAAAGTTCGCTCGCTCTTACTTATAGGACAAAACGCGCCCTGCCTAGAGAGTTTCTGTTTATTTCAGAGTCTGGAAGTGGGAGAGAATTCTTTGCTGTATCTGTGGGAGAGAATTTCTCGTAAATGTCGGAGAGAAATCCTTTTAAAGTTATGTGTGACAACAATAATTGTAGTATAAAACTTTATGCTTAGTGGTGTATATTGTAGGATCCATTACATTTGTAAAATATCTCTCACATCACGAAAGTTCTCCCACTCTCAGACAAAATTCGCTCTCTCACTTATAGGACAAAACGTGCTCTGACTTAGAAATCCTGTCACTTTCAGAGTCTGGAAGTGGGAGAAAATTTTCTGCTGTCTATATGGGAGAGAAATTCTCTTGAAGGTCGGAGAGAAATCCTTCTCAAGTTATTTGTGACAACAATAATTGCAGTATAAAACTTTATACTGCTCAGTTAATTGGTATATTTTGTAGGATCCATTACATTTGTAAAATATCTCTCACATCACGAAAGTCCTTCCTGTCTTAGACAAAATTCGCTCTCTCAATTACAGGACAAAACGCGCTCTGACTTAGAGATTCTGTCACTTTAGAGTCTGGAAGTGGGAGAGAATTTTGCGCTGTATATGTGGGAGAGAATTTATCTTGAATGGCCTGGAAGTTGAAGAGATTTCTGCGCTGTATATAGGGAAGAGTATTTTTGCTGGTGCAGGCTGGAGGTTGGAGAGAGTTTTATGTTGTGTATGTGAGAGACAATTTGGTACTGTGTATGTGGAAGAGATATGTAGTTGCATCTCGGAGAAAAATCTGTCTGTAATTGTCAACCATTTTTTGTCTGCAGGTGAGATAGAAGTTGAGCATTTATATATGGGCGATGAGACCCCTTTTCAACACTCTTGTGGGAGAGAAAATCCTGTGTGCGTGTGAGACTTCACTTAACACTATTATGGGAAAGAAAATTGTGAGACCCTTTTTCAATAGCGTTTGCCCGATCGAGTGTAGCCCATTGCCATTCTATAGCGCATACATCTTTCATGCATGCGCTACCCCCAAAAGTGCCGAGCTTGCTGCAAATATCGGATCCTGGAGCCTCGAAAACTGACCAATCGCAAGCTCGGATTTCAGCCAGGCAACCAATCAGACGGCAGGAGGCCCGCCATAACCCGTTTCGCGGATACGTCACAATACGCCGCCATCTTGGATCGCGCATGGAATTGTGGGAACGTTTTGGGGCAAGCTTGTACTGTATAACCTTGACGAACAGCTAGGCGGCGTTCGCTGTTGCGCGTACTGCAGTGTTTACTATCATAACTATGGGGAAAGGAGATCGCTGCGCTGTTTTTGGCTGCAACAACGATAGGAAATATCCTGAAAAGTGAGTTTCTATTAATATTAAACCGAAAATGGCGATATATGCATATATTCAACGTTATATATTTCATTTTACACATGAATAACAAGGTTATCATAACTGGTTTCAGTTCTGCAACATACGTCTTTACCGCTAGGAGCGCCGTTTTTGCGGGCCCAGTCTGCTATTATTAAAGCCTACTTCTATGTATATCCATGTATCTATTTGTACTTCTAACTTTATTTTGAAATTGAATTCTAAAAAAAGTCTGCTCCCGGCTTATGAGTACTTTATCTATTCATTGAATTTTCAGATAGCTGAACTTCATTCCAAGACATGGTTTTATTCATAACTAAGATAACAATTGTGTACTTTATCAAGAACTTGGTACAGTATATATACATATATATTACAAAGAGTATGTAAGATAGATGTTTTTGGTAAACACTGTGTTGAACTTTATTTTATTAGACTGCTGATCAAAGACCACGTGACAACAATCAAGTGGCATTACTGTCCACCAAAGTCCCGAAGAATATGGACCAAGCTGCTGAACAGGGAAGGCTTTGAAGTGACTTCGAACACAAGAATATGCAGTAATCACTTTGTGCTTGGAGGACCCCATGGCCAACATCCCCATCCATGCCTTTACATGAGGGGTCCCGACACCTCAACCCATAGCCTAGAAATCCAGGAGATCATTTCAGGAGCAGAGCCTACCACTACCACTACTACTAGAGGTGGACAGGTGAAGCGCGCAAAACATGAAACAAGAGCAAGTAAAGTGGCAAAAATCAGTTCCGATCACTGCTACGACACTCCATCTGTGGCAGCCTCAGAGGAAATGCCGCTCGACTCTCCGCCATCACCTTGTAGGTCATCATCGTTTAGCTGCCAGGACTTAAAAGAGGAGCATGGTTATGCATTTATGTCAGAGTCTGAAGTCTGTACATGTGTAAAATGTGAGGTGTACAAGAGGAAGTGGAGGGATCTCGAACATGACAGGGACAGTCTTAGGGAGGAGCGTGATAGGTTGAAAGAGGAGATGGACAAAAGGAATTCAGAATTGCAGACTGGGAAAGACACAGTGAATCACATATACGACATAGAAAACCTTAAGCACTCTGACAAGCTTATTCACCTTCACAATAGTTAGTTTCAAATATGAAAACTGTATTAGAATATTAAACCAAGAAATAACTTTAAAAAAAACGAACCGAATAGATAAGCTTTCATGTACAGCAATATACTTACTCTCATCTAGGTACCTCTCTACGGAGTCCTGGACAAGGTTGGGAAAACTCGCCGGGGAATCCTCCCACCCGGTCTTCAGCTCGTCTGGGTCAGGCAACCGGATGACGCCACCATCCAGGGTCAACTTCCGGCGGCGACAGTTGACGTTGTCTCCGGCGATGTTGGGGTTGGGAAGCAAGCCTAATAAAAATCAAATCATGTCGATTTAATAGAGCGTTAAAACTGTCTGTAGAAACAACTTTTCCCACCCAGCTCGCGGCGGCTGGAGAACGCCGCTTCCCCATGGAACGGCTCTCCCAACTAAAGAAAGTGAAATGCAATATGGCCTTGTTGTTGTAATATAAGACACGAACTGTCAAATCAGTATCGTTCAATTTCAGCCGATTTACGACAATCAAAATGGTTCGTACCTAGTTGGTCTGCGGCGATGCAATTCCTCACAAGCTCATCCTTCCTCGCGTTGGCAACGGGGACTTGCCTGTCCCTCAAAAACTTGCTGAGGTTGGCGACGGTCCAACTACTAAATTTGCGCGGCGGCTCGCCAGACGCCATCTTGCGGTCTTGCCTCAACTTGCCCCCAAACAATCCCATGATGCTTCGCGGCGACCAAATATGGCGGTAACCGCGTAAGGGGTTATGTAATCTGCAGGCATCTGATAAAAGTCTGTACTCACTCGTTCTTATTCCACCACAAAAAACTGACGCATCAAGAAGCTTGCGTCCTTTGAACATGTGGAACAATGATCTCATTACCACTATCTGACGGTGTTTCGGGCACCAAACATGCCAAGCGCAAGACGGTGACCGCCATGGACGTTGTCTACGCTCAGTGGCGACTGGACGCGAACTAGTTGCCAACTAGTTGCCAACTAGTTGCCAACTAGTTGCCAACTAGTTGTCAACTATTGGAACCATTAGTCGCAATATAGGTCCCCACCAGTCGCCAAAAGGTGTCATTTATTTCACTTATTTTGAAATGTAATAAGTCAGTTTCAAGGTTTGCTTGCTTTGATAAAACTATAAACATAATATCATCACACATACATGTTACAAAACACATAATAAAGTGAAATCTGGTACATCGTTCGTGTCAGATCGTTTTGGTAATTTCTGTCATTCTAAAAGTAGTGTAACTTTATGCTTATATTTCATAATATGTTAATCAGATAAGTATCATAAGTGAATATCTTTTTATCACCGTTAATGTTTTTTGATGCGTTTTAGTCATTTTACATTGATTTTTGATTCAGTAGCAACACTGCGGTTTCCGATTCCCTGCTCAGCAGGGCTTCATTTGCAAATGCAATGCGTAGCGCGTCAGTGTGATCATGACTGCTAGGGGAAACTCGTCGGAAACTTACGAAGTCGTCGCCATTTTTAGTCGCCAACTAGTTGAATTCCAGTGCACGTGAGAGGGGTCCTTAATCGGCAAAAAATCGCCACCGCAGGAGACGAATTGGCATTCATTGAAAACCGCGTGGCAACTACCTGGCAACTCTGCGAAACTAGTTGGCGACTGTCATTTGCAAACCTGTCGCCAACTAGTTGCATTTCAGAGAGGAACCATCTAGGGATCAGCCGATGTTCGCGCTTCGCCGAGTATCTCTGGTGATTATAATTTTTGGCGACCTTCTGTCAAGCTACAAATTATCTCCAGCTTAACAACAAGCAGATGAATGTTTGACTTAGAAGAAATTCTGAAAAATCTTGCGAACTTTTGTTGAGTAAACTTTAAGAAGGTTTGACTTAATTCAGAAATATTAACACTATCTCAATGTCGTTTTCCAGAATCTTTTTAAAGCTGGTAATGGATTGAAATGTTCCATTTTTTGGTGGAACGACGGACCTCAGAAGGGGTCCTATTTGCGAAAATGTACAATTCCATTTACTGTATAAGCTGTGGTTGGATTCCACCTCTGTTTCGCTGTTTTATTTGCTGAAGTCTTCCACACAAAAGGCCAAAATGGGATCGGTTCCCAACGAAACGCCGATGTGCTGTTTATACCCTTAAGCTGTCTCGACCACCACCCCATTATGACTATGTATTTTACAAATTTAAATGGATAACTTTAGTTGCTTACCCGCAAAAACACTTGGCAGGAGGTAGCACAAACCCAACAGCAGCGGCAGTGATATTATGGATGGCCACAGGTTTTCCATTCTGGCCCTTGTTCTACAAATACAAACATACAGCGACCCTACATCGTCACATATCTAAACTGCCGCTCAACTCAGTCGTGCAGCATTTACCATAGCGTGCACTGCCCGAATGTTCTTATCAACTGGCTCGATAGATAAAAAAATGGTAGCCTACGTTGCAGGCTCTTCGATGGCGTTTTACTACGGTTGACTAACCATGTTTTGATGATGATCGATTTCATTCGCCGGCCGCTTCATTCGAGGCTAGGTAATTGGCATTTTATTTGTAGATTCGGATATCACGTAGTAAACACGTACTGATGTATAAAATATGATTTTTTTCTGGCTCGTCTGTCGAAATTCGATCAAGGAATGTTATGTTTGTGTTTCATTGGCCATGCAAACTGCAACAAATGCCATAATCATCCAAATCCAAAACCAAGACCATTCCAAGATGAGGATAGTGAAAACAGACAACTCGAAAACTGGCCGATGCAAACATATGCCATTTTAAAATTGGCCCCATGCAAGAATAGACTATTCCGAATCTTTCGAGTGCAAATTATTTTTTTGCGTGTCCTTGTCGGAATTGGGAATGAAGAAACACAGGTGCACATTTACTGGTCGCAGATGTATCTTTTAAGTGCGTAATTACCTATAAACTTTATATACTGACTGCGTAATTACCTATAAACTTTATAGCTTTAATGAGCTGGGAAGGACGAAAACACGTAGGCTTAAGATTGTCAACAACTAAATGACCTATAACCCCAAAACATTTGGAAGGCAGCCTATGGTAGTCGTACACGTCACATGATGCGTCATCCATGACGTGTGTTAACGGCGAGGTCTTTTCGGTCATACAATTTTTGTTGTAGAATCGTATCGAGGCTTTGCCAGAACCTAGCATTGACAACGATCTATGGCAATTTTCCCAGCCCTTTCTAAAGCTGCGTCGACTTTTTTCAGCAAAGTTTGTACCATGGCAATCAACGCCTATGTTGTCAATCTTCAAAATGCATATAAGCTATCATTTCTATTTACTTGCTGGGAAACGTTTTGATTTTTTTTCTTGTTAGCCATCTCGGTGTTCGAAGGAAAATGTATATGGCTTTTAAAAATGGCTTGTACAGCTGGACAGCTATACACCGACTTCTGTGTCCTTCTAGTATAGGCAGTTAGCCATTACGAAGGCTTATTCAAAATCATCGAGCATTTTCAGTAAAATTTTCAGTACAACTTAATTTTTTCGGTCGATAATTTAGGACAACACGAGAATGGTAGTAATCAAGGACAACTTCTCTTGTACTGTCACGCATCCTGCTGAGCTGGTACCAGTCTGTTCGTGGGGACATGAAGCTCCACCCACTTGTAAATTCAGGCATGTCCAGACGCATACCACAAGACTGTTGCCTACTTTAGCGTCGCACACTACTGTGTCAGGTAGTCCCAACCAAGGGGACTACACCTCCCCCCCCCCATACACACACACAACAAGCAAATCATGGCGACCGTCTTGCTTCTGTTTGCATGCCTGCTATCCATTGGCCGTGCCTCTCTTCAGATTTTAGGCACAGAGTGTCTCGAGCCCGACTTCAGGTGTGGAACACTCGGACTCTGTCTCGATTCGATGTTCCAATGTGACGGTGTGGTTGATTGTCCAGACGGCTCAGACGAGGAAGGTTGCCGGAGCAAAGAGTGCCCCTCACCCGACTATCTCAGGTGTGAAAGTAACGGAGCCTGTATTCGGCCAGAATCGCAATGTGACGGTCAGAACAATTGTCCAGACGGTTCAGATGAAGAGGATTGTTTGAGCACAGAGTGTCCCGAGCCAGACAATTTCAGGTGTAAAAGTAGCGGACTGTGTATCCCTCTTATTGCACAATGTGACGGTAATGCCGATTGCCCAAACGGTACGGACGAAGAAGATTGTTTGAGCAAAGAGTGCGAGTCACCCGATTCTTTCAGGTGTGAAAGTAACGGAGCCTGTATCCCTCTCGCCTCTCAATGTGACGGTGAAGAAAATTGCAAAGACGGTTCGGACGAAGAAGATTGCTGGAGCGAGTGCGAGACACCTGGCGATTTAAGGTGTAAAAGTGACGGAGTCTGTTACCGTCTCGACTGGCAATGTGACGGTGAAGATGACTGTGTTGACGGTTCGGACGAAGAAGATTGCTGGAGCAAAGAGTGCGAGGAAACCGACGATTTCAGGTGTGAAAGTAGCGGAATATGTATCCCTCTCGACTGGCAATGTGACGGTGAAGATGACTGTGTTGACGGTTCGGACGAAGAAGATTGCTGGAGCGAGTGCGAGACACCTGACGATTTAAGGTGTAAAAGTGACGGAGTCTGTTACCGTCTCGACTGGCAATGTGACGATGAAGATGACTGTGTTGACGGTTCGGACGAAGAAGATTGTTGGAGCAAAGAGTGCGAGGAACCCGACGATTTCAGGTGTGAAAGTAGCGGAATATGTATCCCTCTCGACTGGCAATGTGACGGTGAAGATGACTGTGTTGACGGTTCGGACGAAGAAGATTGCTGGAGCGAGTGCGAGACACCCGACGATTTCATGTGTAAAAGTAACGGAGTCTGTATCCCTCTCGACGAACAATGTGACGGTGAAGATGACTGTGTTTTCGGTTCGGACGAAGAAGATTGCTGGAGCAAAGAGTGCGAGACACCTGACGATTTAAGGTGTGAAAGTGGCGGAGTCTGTTACCGTCTCGCCTGGCAATGTGACGGTGAAGATAACTGTGATGACGGTTCGGACGAAGAAGATTGCTGGAGCAAAGAGTGCGAGACACCTGACGATTTCAGGTGTGAAAGTGACGGAGCCTGTATCCCTCCAGCGTGGCATTGTGACGGTTGGAATGACTGTGATGACGGTTCGGACGAAGAAGATTGCTGGAATAAAGAGTGCGAGACACCCGACCATTTCAGGTGTGAAAGTAACGGTGTTTGTGTTCATCCATCTCTTCAATGTAACGGTGTAGATTCCTGTCATGACGGCTCCGATGAGGAAGATTGCAGAAACAAAGAGTGTCACAACCCGAACTATTTGAAGTGTAAAACAAGTGGAATTTGTTTCTCTCCACTGTATCTATGTGACGGTGAAGAAAAATGTCCAGACGGCTCGGATGAACAGGATTGCCGGGGAAAACAGTGTCCTGAGCCCTATTATTTCAAGTGTGAACCCCGTGGTCCATGCATCTCTGCCACGGAGCGCTGCGACGGCGTCGATGACTGCCACGACGGATATGATGAGAATGGCTGTGGTAAGCTCATGTTCTCATAATGTTGATCATACAAAACTTGGAAAAGGGCGCTCATTGCGTGAAATGTATGCCAATGGTTTCAAATTTACATATCACACTGGTACTCGTTGACCGTTATTTCTACAATCATATGTAAGAAGATAGGACCATTAACCCTCATCAGACCGACACATTTTTGCGACGAATCTGGCCGTTTGGACCCCATTTTGCTTTGCCCCGTAAACTTATTTCTGGTGGATCTTTTTGTAGTTATTGTGCATATACTGTTTCAATGATCTATGGAGAATATTTTGACAAGTTTTGGTGTTGATGATTAATGCTCATTCTCATAATTTATGCAGAAAACTAGGAGAACCCGTATTTTCCATTAAAAATCTAGAATACACCATTCATTTCAACGGGTCCAGTGCAATATCATTTTACAACAATTACATCGCTCCCAAAGGCATTGTGATGGCATAAGAATGTTACAGAATAAGGATACATGTGTATTTAGAATCTATGTGAAAAACGAAGAATATTTTATCTAATCATGTCATCATATGATACAAAATCACACACATGATTATACCCTTGTCAATTTTCATCAAAAATAGATTTTCTATATGCAATTTTTGTGATTTCCGTCAATACATTGTTCAATCAATCTATTAAGGATATTCTGATATGTGTTAAGAATGTGTGTATACTTAATTGTCTCATTATCATTATTTATGCAAAATGAGTTGAAATCACATTTTATCCCTAAAATGCTACCTTTATCATACTTATATAAGGTATCATATTTTTCTAAGCAACTCAAAGTGTTGCTAATATGGCAATATTAACAAATTGACAGGAGTTACTTTCAAATGAGGTAATAAACAATACAACATCATTTTGGGCCCGTTTGGACCGCAGCGGACAACACGAACATTTTAGAGTATAACTCCAAAAAAAATCTGCCAATCCCCGTGAACATTTTTCAGAAGTTGTAAGACATGTACCTAAACAAATTCATAGAAGGGATTTTTCTCCGACGAAAAATGTTGACATGGCACACATTCAAACACGCCTGGGGTCCAAACGGACCTCATACGATCGGATGAGGGTTAAAGTCTTTAGATGTTTTAAAACGCATGACAACCTCAGATTTTATTTTCCGACAAAATGCAACACTGAAATGAATGCACAATGCATAGCCATCACCAGGTTCCACCACAAAAGATGAAACATTGTTGTAAACCGCAAATATTGGGAAAAAGAACCACCGTTAGGCTCAGGGCTCTGTCACAAACGTCGAGCGATCGTCGTACGGACGTCGCAAACTGGGGATATTCTTGCGATATCCGTGCATTTGTCTTATACAATCCAGCTGTCTTGTTCTGAAAAGAAAGCATTGTGATCCTTCCTGTCGATTCTTTCTGTTACCGCCTGACTGAAGATTTTACGCCATGAAAATTGTACTGCGGCCTATTATAAAAGTGACAGCGCCGTAAATTAGAAGAAAATACATTTGTACAAGCGCATAAAGAACCGCAGCACCTGCAATCTGTTTCTCTCTCCTTTCGGTAAATAAAATGAACTTAATACTTTCATTCATTCCATTTTTTGGAAAGTTTATCACTGTTACCGCCTGTCTTACCTTAGCACTTTAGTTCCCCCGGTGCCTTTGAGGCACATCGGGCCGTCCTTCTCCACCTGTCACGTTGTTGCGCCTCCCTCACTGCCCTATACCAGGAGCTGCCAACTGCCTCAAGATCGTTTTACACGTTTGCTTTCCAGGTTAGTCTAGGCCTTCCTCTGCTTCTTCTTCCATCAGGTGGCTTCCAGTCTAGGATCTTCGTTGCTGTTCTGTTTTCTTCCATTCACAGGATATGTCCTTAGTCTTCTTTCTCTCACCATGTCTGCCACTTCTCTCTGGCTTGTTCTGCGGTAGACTTCTTTGTTTGTTCCTCCGTCCCTGTATGAGATACCTAGTATTTTTCTGCGACATCTTGTGTGGAAGGCATTCAAAACAAGGAAAGAAAATAGATGGATAGATAGATGGACGGATGGATGGATGCATTGATTGATGGATAGATGGATAAACGGATGGAGAAAAATTTCGATGGATACGTCGACACTGTTTGTTCCAAGTATAAGGTAAAGAAGGGGACGTAACCATAGTTACCATAGCTATCTTGATAATTTCGAAAGCATGATTTCGATCATTTTAATTTTTGTATTCTCTTGCTAACGAGTACCCCATTGCCACATGTCACAGTACTGTGTGCACAAAATACTGTACGGGCTGAATAATTTAGCTGCAAATACTTCAACTGTTTGGTGTACATAACCCACATACTATGGCAGCCAGGTGTGCTTTTATTGACCTTTTTGCAGGTTAAATATCCTGTAGTAAACAAGTAGATGCGAATATGTCATGTTTGTTGAATATTGATTTTAGTGTCAGGTCTTTTCTGTCTCCTTTCTGATCATTTCAAGATTTTTTCTTTGGCACTTTCCATCAGGCAAAACAAATATCTGTACTCCTGAAAATCAAAGACAAAGCACGTATTTTCAAACAAAACGCTTAGCTTCAGAAATGACTTTTTTATCCCTCATTACAGTGGGTAATACTTTGGTGCTTGCATTTGTTTGTTTGGTTGTTTGCTTATTTGTTTATTCAACCTTTTGTTTATTTGTGATAAGCTCAAGTCGGCCTGCAGACCACTTTTCATTGAAACCATGAGAGAAGAATTGAGGGTCACAAAAATATATAAAAGGTTCAGCATTCTTAGTTTTTTTTCAAGAAACCAACTTTATTTTAGTGTTTGTTTCAGCTGAACATGGCTCACTGATATTGAAATCATGTGGATAAGTGTAGACAGTGTACTTGTTTGTCGCTCATGCATTAACCCTATCCAGACTGGGCTTTTTGGGATATCTGGGACTGGGGGGGGGGGGGAGCTCATTCGCCCCCCCTCATAATTTCTGAACGGTATGATGTATCATTGCCAAATTTGTAGGGAGTGATATTCATGTAAAGTTTTAATAATTCCTAGAATTTTGGTGACGTTATGACGTAATATGACGTAATTATGACGTCATTGATGTGATTTTATTGGCTAAATAGGGAATTCCCATAATATCTAAAGGTATTAAACAAAATAGCATGTCTTGTTGATTTTAAGGTATACCAAGACATATATCGTAAATGATAACTACGTTGACGTTACAATGACGTCATTAAATGACGTCACGTGTTGTTAGCGACCCCTTGGGATCCGCCATCTTAGATCGGCCATTTTGAAATTTTCCAAAATCCTTTTTTTTCACTTATGACCCCAAAAAACGCTAAAAATAGACTAGAAATATTAATTTAAATGTTTCTGGTAAAGAAAAGGCCACGTAATGTAGATTTTTCAGGCGAAAAAGCCTGTTGATACCTAAAATAGTGTAATGGTCCGCCGTCTTGGATTTTGACCGATTACGTCATCATATTAGCATAAATTATGAATATTAAATCATAAAAGTTACATCTAATTACATATGATGCTATACATGTAGGAAAACTAGTGTAGTTGAGCAAGAAAACCTAAGAAATATCATTGTTTAAAAAAAAATCTGTGATTTTTGCATAAAATGCCTTTCAGAAACCCGTTGCCATGGCAACACGAAAAATGATAAACTTATACTATTATCATAATATTGTTGCCAACTAAACTTTAGGAAAAGTCACCAAGTTTGGTAGTCCTAGCATATGTCGTTCGGCAGTTAGACGATGTCAAAGTTGGCGCGGGCACTTTTAGCCCCTCCCCCCAGTCTGGATAGGGTTAAACGTGCATACGGTGTGAAAAGGCTGAGGACGTTATCGCTCGTTACTTTCGTTACCGTTTGAAGAAAGACGTTTCTGATATTAACTTAAGATATGCCACATATAAAGTGACAAACTGTCGTTTTTAAAAGCCAGAAAAGATTTAAGTCGTCATAAAACGACAGTTTGGCAAATCTTAATGTCAGAAACGTCTTTCTTCAAACGGTAACGGAAGTTACAAAATGTGTATATTTGAATGAGAACGAGCATATATGTTGTACAGTGTGTACTAGACTTGAGTTTCGGTGTGAACACAGCGACAGATGTGTGCCACCATCTGGTGTGTGTAACGGTGTCCCCGACTGTGACGACGCATCGGACGAGCTGCTGTGTCGTGAGTTTGAACAAATTATAATTACTACTTCCGAGGGGTGATCATTAAGTCCTCGGCCTCACCCAGAAATAAGGTCTACAACTCAAATTTTAGGGCATAATATGTAGTATGACATCTTTTAGCGATATCCACCAAACTTCAAATTATTGTGGCCTTTTGAAAACTATTAGGTAATTGACGAGAAAAACAAGGGTGTGTGGGTCGAGTTCTTCATGCCATGAATCGGCATGAAATCTTCGAAAACATTGTCAAAATGTCTAATAAAGATCCCCTTCTTATTTCAACTAAAAGAAGTGGGTATCTGCCTTTCAGCTGAGCAACTTGACCTGCACACCTCAAATCACAGCTCAATTGTCCATGTTTTATCCTTCTACCTCACCTAATGTTACTGAGTGTCGTCTGTTAAGTAATGATCATAATTTTAAGTTTGGTGGATACTGCTAAAGATGTCATACTACATGATTATACCCCAAAATTTGAGTTGTGGACCTTATTTCTGGGTGAGGCCGAGGACTTATTGATCACCTCTTGAAAGTAACCATTTATGGATTAAATGGCATGGGATAGTATGATGCAAGGTACACGAATCCAAGTACCGTGAGAATCTGTGCAAAAATTAAATGCTCTAATGATGCCCACAAAGGAACTAAAGATTTGTGAATAGTTTCATCGGGTGGTTGACTGAATAACAAAAGTTTTTTCTTCAAAATTAACTTTGTTTGCAGTGACACCTGCAATGCAAAGCGAGAAAATTATTAATACCCAAAGAACATGGTATTATGAATCATCATCATCATCATCCACTGGTTTCTGCATCTGCAGTCGTTGAAACGTCCTGCAGCTGCATTCAGTCTTTCTCTTCATATTCCTCCACATGAATTGTGAATATCAATTTTTGATGAACAACTTTGTTATTCCGTACTGTAGATTCGCTTAACAATGCTCTTAATGGGAGGTACTACATATAATTCTGTTATTCATTCCATTTTTTGCCTTTTTAGTTGAAATAAGAATAGTAGTGAATGATAACATAAAAAAGCTAACGTTTCATTCCAATCCACTGTTTTCAGAGTCCTGTGTGGAAAAGGGACTGTGGCAGTGTGACAGCGGTGAATGCATCAATAACGCCTCGGTGTGTGACGGAGACAAGGACTGCTCTTCTGGGGCAGACGAGGAAAACTGCCACGGTAGGTTCTGATATGTTTGTCCGTGCTTTGTATGTATTTTCAAGCCAGAGATTCCCAACACACAGTTTTTGCAAAGTCGTAGGATGTTGTGCACGGCTGTGTCGAAGTGCTTATTTTTCCAAGTGAACAAGTAGATAAAAGCATTCTTGTGAGCTGAATCTTATTTTGCTGCCTCCATTCCCTGGGTCGCGGAGTGATAGTTTCTAAGATAACAATCTATGTACTTGATGATATAAAGTTGTACAAGCTACATAGGTCACAATCAATTTGCCTTATGACAAAGTAGTCCGGGCGCTGATATTCTTTCCTTTGATTTGGCGTATTTGTTTGTTTTGAGCACCAGGTATTTTGGCAAACATAATAGTTACAATGTTCATCGAGTGCAAACTTGTCTCAGGAACATCTGCATACTTGACTTTTAGTTGCTGCCGTTGACATTTTTATACATTTTTTTTTGCTAACAGCTCCCTGCAGCGGTCTCCAGCTGGAGTGTGACGAGAGGTGCCTGCCGAAATACCGCCCCTGTGACGGGCTGGAGGACTGTTTGCACGGGGAGGACGAGATTAACTGTACGGCTGGAGGTGGGAGTTTGTTTACGTATCTTTGTCAGATAAAACGAATAACGTTACAGATTCAAATAGCTGCTGTTATCAAAAGGCGTTGATAAGGATTTAATCATGTGTGTGTTGCCTCCATTAGAATCAGAGGTATTGTTTTGAGGTTGTCTCTGTGTGTTTGTATGTGTGTGTGTGTGTGTATTTGTGTGTGTGTGTGTGTGTGTGTGTGTATGTGTGTGTGTGTGTGTGTGTTGGGAGGAGAAAGGTCAAGGTCGATTTGGGGCCCCTGGAATGTGACACTGGAACTGCAATATCGTATTTGTCAAAATCTTCTAAGGAGAATAACGGTAGAAGAAAGGAGCAACAGATGTTCATGTTATTTACTATGCAGGTAGCTTAGACAGAGATGTACACAATGAATTGTAAATTATGCAAATTGGGACTAAATTTGCATAAGTTATGAGGGTTAGCAATATTTCCATTCTAGGCATGTTATGACAGGTGTGACCTGTTGGTTTTAAAAACTGGATCATAAATTCTCTAGGGACCCAACAGATTGTGATCATTCCACAGAGGGATCTAACCTGTTTACTCGTTTCTATTATGTGGATAGCTTAAGTGTTACTTGATATGATGAAATGGTGATAGTGCAAATCAGAATCTAATTTGCATTATAAATGGGGACATTTAATAAACCCACTCCGTTCAATGGTACGACAGTTCAGAAATGCAACATATGTAACTGAGTAACAAAGGGACATTGGTCGATATAAGTAATGCAAATGACGACCTAATTTGCATAATCAATTAGAAAATATTGTAATTCCATATTGGTAGGTAACTGGAATTTCATACTTGTGGCATTTGGAAGTTATGTGACAGTGAACATAGTTGAACATAGTTGAACATAAGCACCCACACAGGTTGCAGTACTAAGCAGTTCCGCTGCGTGGACGGTTCCTGCCTGTTGGAGTCTCGGCTTTGTGACAACCTGCTGGACTGCAGTGGAGGGGAGGACGAGGAAGACTGTGGAGGTAGTTAGATCAGATCAGTCCGTTATTGTATTAGACACACTATCTACTGTAATTTAATGTAAGTCAGCGTATTCTAATGAAGGCTAGACACATCCTGGTTGAACAATACATAAAACAAGAGAAAAGAAGGACATAGATAATAGTTAGGAATGGTTGCTAATAGGGGTGGGTACCGGTACAGAAAATTCAGGTCCGGTCTAGGTCCAGGTCCAGAGGGTCAGGTCCAGGTCCGGACCTACCTGTACCTGATTAAAGTAGTGTCGCAGTACATCATATTTTGGAGAGCGAGACACAAGTAAAGGTCTTTGTGAGTCCTACAAATTATGTTCAAATTGTATATTAGAATAATGTGATTATTCTCGGTGCACACTAATGTGCACTCGCCGTCTGTTGACTCATCTACATATGATCAACAGCTGACGTCTTCGAAAAAGGAAACCACGACTCGTTCATTCTGCTTATTTTGTATTAGACCGGATATGTGTGACCGCCTGCTGGTAGCCTGATACTGTGAATTTTCTAATCGGTCCATACGCCGGTCCACTAATTTTTTCTGGACCGGTTTTTTTGGACCGGTCCATAAGAAAATTCCGGTTTTGTACCGGTACACGGTACCGGTACCCACCCCTAGTTGCTAAGGTTAATTTTTGTCTATTCAAGATAGATAATCAATACTGGTACACAAGGCTATGATGATTTCTTGGTGAAAATACTTTCAAACGGCATCCGCCATTGTTTATCAGCTCTGAATGGGTCGTCATGTGACCTTGAAGTCAAAGGTCACACAGGTCACGTGACACGAGGGTGACAATTGTATAATCTACATCAATTGCGAGGGAAGCTTCTTTATTTTACAGGTCTCATTGATGACATTTTCCTCACAGATGTCCCACCTTCTGGATTCCCTCTTGGTTTGGCGAGTCGGTACATTCCCGATGTTTTCATCACTGCCAGTTCCGAGTACAAGTCGGAGTTCGCCCCATCCCAGGCTCGGCACACTCCTCCGACTACACCAGGATACTGCTGGGTACCGAGTTCTGTGGTGGACCAATGGCTTCAGGTATCTTTCATCTCATTGCTGCGTGTACAACATTTTGGATTCATGCACTCAGGATAGTGCCGCACAAAGTGTGCTGACTACATTTGTATCTGTGAATAAGCCCATTCGTAATTCCGACTACGCATGTGCAGTGTCAATGGTTAAGACCCCTGAGACGTTTTTATGCAAATCTAGACAATGTCGAGACGAGAACTGTTTACAAGCCAGGTGCCTTTACCTTTGACACGGCGTAGTTGGAATTACGAATGGGCTTCTATGTGTGATTGGTAGGTCTACTTTGGCAAAATGACTGACGTCACAGGCGTGGTCATCAGTGGAGGTGGTTCGAATTGGGACCTGGGAAGCTGGGTGACGTCATTCAGTCTGTCATTCAGCACGGACGGCGATTCTTGGGCACCGTACGAAGACAGCAACAACAACGTTCAGGTACGAGCTAAATGTATTTGGCAATTTTTTTTCGTACATAAAGAAAAGGGAAATCACAAAAAGCCTATGTCACGTGACCTGAACGGAAGCGTGACTTCAACAACAGGGAAATTGATTACATGACGCAGGCGCGGGGGCGAGCAGCAGCGGATTTCGAGAGCTCCGAGAATCTCCCGAATTTTCACGTATTTCGTACTAATTAACCTTAGTTTTACTTTCAGTTTGGAGCATAGGTCGTATTTGAACATATCTAGAACCTGTAAAGCCGGTGAATAGTAAATTTTCAGTATTTAAATCAAATTTTGGACTGGTTTGAAACCAACGCGTACAGAGTGGGAGGGCGGTGAGTACAGAGTGGGAAGAGAACCTTACCGATTACATTGTACATTTTTGGGACGACCTATGATTGCATAGTTTACTTGGTAACTTGGAAGACGTATATGTTTTGTTTTGATCTATTTTGTCACCTTGCAGTACGCTAAATTCTGTGAAACGTGAAAGAGTTTGAACATCGTGTCCCGACTGATTTGCATGTGAATACGTAACGAGTGGGAGGGCATGCATGCCGATTTGGACCCGAATTTACTTTGATAGCTTTCTTTAGGGAGTCGAATTGCAAATATACAGCAGCTGGGACAAATACTTGTTGTTTGGTACGTATTATTGTTGTGGAATTGGCACGGTTTATTAGCGTCGGTCTCGACCGGCGATAGACAGACAAATTACTGGTGTGTAACCGCATAATTTACAGGTTTGCGTTTGCAAAACCTGTATTGAATTCACTAACAACCTCGACTGATCACCTTACATTTGTTACACTGTAACACTTGTAGTAATTCTGTGTAAGAAACAAAGCGGTGACTGGGTCCCGCTGGATAAAGGAAAGCGGTGATTGGATCCCGCTGGATATTAACAGGAGCGGTGACTGGGAGCCCGCTGGTTAAGAACAGGAGCAGTGACTGGGTCCTGCTGGTTACTAACAGGAGCGGCGATTGGATCCCGCTGGTTAAGAACAGGAGCGGTGACTGGGAGCCCGCTGGTTACTAGCAGGAAAGTGGTGACCGGGTCCCGCTGCGTAGTAACAAAATGGAACTCCACTACACATGCATATTACTGGCCCTTTGCCTAATGTTCAGCAAAGCCAAACCAGGATCTCAGCCAAACACTAAACAGGAGATAAATGAATGACATGTCACATGTACTTTCAGAATTGATTGTACCTCTGACTGGGCCACGTTTGCTTTTATGATCAAGCACAGTGGGATAAATGGGACTTATTTCAGCCGCAATAAGTTACTGATGCACAATGATAGTACAAAATTGTCGCAGATAATGATCATACTGATTCTAAGTGGGGATGTTGAGGTGAATCCAGGGCCCAGACCACCAAAATGCCCCTGTGGGAACTGCAACAAGGCTGTTCAGAATACCCATGCGGCTATTTGCTGTGATGAACGTAATAGATGGTATCATAAAGACTGCATTGGGCTATGTTCTCAGGTATACACAGTATTAGAAACGCACAGATCATACTCATGGATATGCTCTGACTGCGGTGTCCCAACTTTGCATCAGCCATGTTCGACATCACTGATGATAGTTTCCATTCCGTAAATTCATTTGATACACTGAGCTCTAGCTCAAGTTTGTCAGATGACACCCCAATGGCCACATCCACTCCACTTAGATCAAATCAGGGCAATACCCACATGAGAGATCATGGTTACAAAGAAAAGAGGACAAGGAACAAATGTAAACTTCTGCTGGTAAACTGCCAGAGTGTTCGAAACAAAACAGCTGAACTGGCGACTGTCATTGACACTTACAAACCAGACATAGTAGCAGGCACAGAGTCATGGCTCAATCGAGACATAGCAAGCAGTGAAATATTCCCTGACAACTACATAGCACACCGCAAAGACAGGCAAAATGGCCCTGGAGGTGGTGTATTCCAGACCAACAGGGATGATTTGATTGTCACTCACAGACCTGATCTAGACACAGATTGTGAGATTCTTTGGACACAAACTCAACTTGCAGGAAGGAAACCGCTAATGATTGGTACATACTACAGACCTCCATCTGACCAGGGCAATAGTCTAGATGAACTTGATAGGTCTATAGATAAAATGGGAGCCAAGATTAACTCTGACAATGTGATCATCCTCGGAGATTTCAACACTCCTAGTATAAATTGGGATACCAGCGTAACAGATAACACTAAGAACCACACTGGGCAGGCAGAGAAGCTACTGCATTTAGTGGATAACCATGGGTTATTCCAAACAGTTCAAGAACCAACTAGAAATGGTAATCTCTTGGACCTCGTTTTAGTTAATAACCCCAACATAATTGACAAAACCACAGTAGTCCCAGGAATAAGTGACCACGACATGGTCCTGGTGGACGTTAACCTGGCACCCAAACAGAACAGGAAACCAAAGAGAAAAGTGTACATTCGTACGAAAGCTGATGAACCGGCTATCAAGGAAGATCTTACAGACTATGCAGAGAACTTTGACAAAAAATGCAAGGACATGTCTGTGACACAGAAGTGGACATACTTCAAAGACAAAATGAAACACACAATGAATAAGCATGTACCTAGTAAAATAACATCAAGCAGATTTAACCTGCCCTGGTTCAATAGAAACTTAAGAAGGCATTGTCGCAAGAAGCAACGCCTTTACAACAAAGCTAAGAGAACAGGACAGGAAGAAGACTGGAACAAATACAAGAGAGTTAAAAAGGGGGTCCAAAAGAGCATAAAAGTAGCACACTCAAAATATGTGGCAGACATACTGGGGGAAGCTATAACTGACAAACCCAAAACATTCTGGTCGTACATAAAAGGATAAAGGAGAGACCTTGTCGGAGTAGCCCCTCTAAAGGTGGGAAATACCATTAACAGTGACAGCGAGAAAAAAGCAGAAGCACTCAGCTCACAGTTTAAAAGTGTATTCACAGAAGAAGACACCTCAGATATGCTTTCACTTGGACAGCCATGTACCCATCCCATGGAGCATATTAAAATTTCCACTGATGGTGTCGAAAAAATGCTTCATGGTCTCAATCCCTCTAAAGCACCCGGACCAGACCAAATACCACCTTGGTTCCTCAAAATGACGGCTAGTGAAATTGCACCTGTGTTGACCAATATTTTCCAACATTCCTTAGACACAGGAGAAATCCCCAAAGACTGGAGAGATGCAAACATATGCGCCATTTTTAAAAAGGGAGATAGAGCGGTCCCAAGTAACTACAGACCTGTTTCACTGACCTGTATATGCAGCAAATTGCTTGAACACATTATTCACAGCCATGTCATGAAGCACCTTGAGAGTCACAGTATATTGACGGATTATCAGCATGGATTCAGAGCCAAGCGATCAACAGAAACACAGCTGATACTAACAGCTCACGACATAGCTGGTGCACTGAACAATAAACGACAGGTAGACTTAGCAATACTCGATTTCACCAAAGCCTTGAACAAAGTCCCCCATAACAGACTTATCTCAAAACTGGAGTACTATGGAATTCAAGGTACTACACTGAATTGGCTGAAGGCTTTCCTGACCAACAGGGAGCAGACGGTAGTGGTAGAAGGGAAGGCCTCAGCCCCGGTTAGAGTAGCGTCGGGAGTTCCACAAGGAACCGTCCTGGGACCATTGCTCTTCCTTTTGTACATAAACGATTTGCCAGATCAGCTTGATTCAAATGTGAGGTTATTCGCCGATGACTGTCTGTTATACGTAGAACTGTCCGCACATAATGATTCACAACTTCTGCAAAAAGATCTGAACGCACTCGAGGAATGGCAAAGCAAATGGCTCATGCAGTTTAATCCCGAAAAATGCTACATTATGCACATAACAAGCAAAAGGACCCCACACCTGGGTGTTACATTAACAACCGACCTAAAGTGGGGTGCCCATGTCAACAACATAACAAACAAGGCTAAACAGACGTTAGGAGTGATCAAACGTAATTTGTGGGCATGCCCATTGAAGGTAAAATCACTTGCGTACACATCACTCGTAAGACCAAACTTAGAATACGCAGCAACAGTATGGGATCCATATACTAAGAAAGACAAAGATAAATTGGAGAGGGTACAGAACCAAGCAGCCAGATTCTGCACGAACAACTACGTCAGGGGTGCTAGTGTCACCAAAATGAAAACAGATCTGCAGTGGATGTCACTCGAGGAGAGAAGGAAAATGTCCAGACTATGCATGATGTACAAAATGACTAATAAATTGGTGGACGTACCAACTAATAAGTATCTAATACCAGCTCAGAAAAGGACAAGAAATAGCCATGCCTTTAAGTATCAGACTTTTCAACCTAGGATTGATGTGTTTAAAAATTCGTATTTTCCTAGAACGATCGTAGAGTGGAACTCGTTACAACCAAGTACAGTGGAAGCATCCTCATTAGATAGCTTTAAACAATGCATGCAGTTAGATATGCGAAGGTTAGACGTGACAGGTCGTTCGGTGTAATATAACCAGCTCCTGCCGCGCCGCGTGCCTGCGAAGCTGGTGTGTTACGCCGAATGGCGGTTATACCGGCTATATAGATACAGATACAGATACAGAGGGCAAAGATTCCCGGCAGTCGGTATCGGCCCCCGTCTCTGTTGAGGAATTAGCCCTTATGTACAGAAACAGACGAGCCTGGAGACAGATATCCATCTACATTGCTACCTTGTTCCCCCAATGACCCGGAGGTCAAGGTACTAGGTAGGTAGGTAGGTACAGAAATAATCCTACGCAGTGTCTAACATTTTGATTTTTTTACAGCGAGAACATCTTCAGGTGAACTTAACGTTCCAAATGCATGAAAAGATTTAGCTTTTTATCCCTTTTTTAGTTTAAAAAATTGCCATCGAAAAGCGTCATAACTTCACTGACACCTGTATCTGTGGTGAACACCACTCAGATTATATAGTTTTTTTAAAGACTTGAATACTTTTCTGAACTATCTAAATGTCATTAATAATCACATCTGTAGATCATGTATTCTTACATAGTATTACGTGAATGTTATGGGCGAAAGTAGTTTGATACGGTTAATATTTCAAAAACGACCCCTCCACCACAATCTTGGGACCTTCAGTCGCTTAGATACAGCCCGATCATTCCAAAGAATTCTGTTTAACTAAAGGATTACTGACTTGGTTGATTACTTCGATACATGGACACTATATCTACTCAATTAGCTATAGGTGTCTAAACTTAAACCTTCTTATTTTATTGCACAGGTTTTCCAAGGAAATCGCGACCGGTACAACAAAGTGAGTCGTCCTCTCTCAGCTCCTGTGACGTCACGCTATATCCGCTTGTACCCAGCAGGCTATGAGGTCTGGGTCGCCATGGTGATGGAGGTGTACGTCACAAACGGTTAGTTTGGTTTAGATCTATAACCAGGTTTGTAGACACACTCACGACAAGATGATGATGATAACCAGGTAGAGTACAGCCCGCCAATCGAATGTTCTGTCCATATACATTGTATGAGGGGGGGTGTTCATTCGCCCCCCCCCCTCGTAATTTCCGAACGGTAAAATGTATCATCACCAAATAGGCAGGGAGTGATGTTCCCGTTCAAGTTTTATAATTCCTGTAATTTTGATGACGTCATGACGAAATATGACGTAATCATGACGTCATCGATGTGATTTTATTGGCTAATTAGGGAATTCCCGTAATATCTAAAGGTATTAAACAAAACAGTTTGTATTATTCATTTTAAGGTATGCAAAGGCATACGACGTCAATGGTACGTCGACGTCATAGAATGACGTCATGTGTTGTAAGCGATCCTTTGGGATCCGCCATCTTGGATCGGCCATTTTGAAATTTTTAAAAATCCTTTTTTTCCACTTATGACCCCAAAGGACACTGAAAATAGACTAGAAACGTTAATCTAAATGTTTCTGGTAAAGAAAATAAATTCCAGGTATTGACGATTTTAAAGGTGAAAAAGCCTGCTGATACCTTAAATAGTCATATAGTCCGCCATCTTGGATTTTGACTGATTACGTCATCAAATTAGCATAAATTATGAATATCTAATCATGAAAGCTACATCTTATTACATATGATGTTATACATGTAGGAAAACTAGTGTAGTTGCTCAAGAAAGCCAGAGAAATATCATTGTTTTTAAAAATATTAGTGATTTATGCAGAAAAATGCCTGTCAGAAACCCGTTGCCATGGCAAACTGAATAATGATAAACTTAAACCATTATTATAGAGTTGTTGCCAACAAAATTTTAGGGTAAGTCACCAAGTTTGGTAGTCCTAGCATACACCGTTTGGCAGTAATACGATGTCAAATTTGGCGCGGGCACTTTTAGCCCCCCCCCCCCCCAGTCTGGATAGGGCTAAAGTGTCCATCTAGTGAATTTTAGCCGATTTGAAACGGCGGAAAGCGTCGCTATAGCATCAAAACTTTGATGGCCTTTGACCTCTCTGCACAAGAAATGACATCCAAACAAAACAAAAAGAAATAAAATCACAAGCCCTTACTTGTATCATCCAGACAAAATGCCAACATTTACCACTAATGGCTTCTTATAGATACTTTTAATAATAGTTAACGTTGCCATGTACGAACTGTAACATGTGTACCATGATTGGCAACCATTTGATTAATTCAGAACGTAGACAAGTCAAACGTCTTGTTATAGGACAATAAAAGAAATTAAAGAGGCAAGTAATGTAACGAATATAATTAGTGCAAACCTCGGCAACTATGCGTGTAATTGTTATGAAAGCTGCTGTAATGATTTTGTTTATGTTCAGACGAAAACACTTGGTTGATGCAAGACGAGTACGTTCCATTGGGGGTCGGACTGCGTTCCGAAGATCCCGCTGCGGTTCCGAAGATTGCCGACCTCGACATGACAGCTTCATCGCGAGAGGACGCCGTCTACCCTTGGCAGGCTCGCCTGAACAACGGAGAGGGACAGCAGCAGAGAGCAGAATGGTCTCCGGCTATACTCGTGGGTAACACGGAACCATGGCTACAGGTAGCTCTTGCCTAGTAATAGCCGCGGTAACAAAGTAAGATGCATTCACCATGATATTACCTTCCTCGTCGTGGGGCACTCAACAGACGAGACCCAAGTTATGCCCCGTCAGCTTTGCTCTCAGAGGCAAGCCACTATCCCTGGCTTCCCAACTCCTTTACCCGCGCTGCCTGGCACCCCCCCCCCCCTCCAATTAAAATCCTGAGTAAATTCACAGTTGGGCCCCGTGCGGCACAAGAGAATAGAAACAGGCCACTGGAAGTGAAGTATGATTGGTGCGTTTACTCACGTGACTGGGAATGACCAATTATATTAACAAATTTAAAGGTCAAGAAGTTTAATGCTTTAAAAAAAAGGTTTCCCTTGCATATGATGATAAGCGAGTAGCCTCCGTTGCAAGCTCTGAAGTGGCTTTTTGGGGGGTTAAATAATACACTTTTTGCAGCCACCCCGTAACTATCAGCCATCCTGTAGCTATCGTTAAAAGCAAAAAGCCGCTTCAGAGCCTGCAACGGACGCTAATAAGCGAGTACATAGGAAAGTAAATACCGTAGAAGTACTTGAATGTGCATTTAGTATAGTATGGTTTCTCCTTTTCACTCCAGATTAAGCATGACAAATTGTACGCAGTTGCCGGTGTCATCACCCAGGGGGCTTACAACCTAGACGCCTGGGTGACGTCATACAAGCTGGCTTTCTCTCTGAATGGCCAAACATGGACGCCGTACGTAAACCGCACCGGGGACAGTGAGGCAATGGTCAGTTTTACTACACATTCTGAAAATTGGCATTGTAGCGTTAGTTAGTCATTCAAGAAATAGAAGATTCATTTTGAGATACATACCCCTACCCTTTTTATTAGAATATGTGTAAGGCTGCACGAAGTAATTTTTATGGATGACGTCCTTTGGAGACCCTAAATCTAATGCAAGAGCGCGAAAAAAAAACAAGAAGGGCCGAAAAAAACAAGATCCCTAGATTTGAAATATAATAGACCTTTCTCACGCGGCGGACATGATAGAATGAAAACGAGGCCCTTGTGGCAAACAATAGAACGATCCTAACTGTCAATCACAATTAGCAAGTTAGCCAATGATTACCTGATAATTAGAGAATCGACCAATGCGGAAGTGGCTGCATGACCGTCAAATATTTGCATTTCTATGTTTTTATTTTGCATTTCTACGTTTTGACGGAGGAGGGCGGAGACCATGGGATCGGTCAACGAAGCTCTAAATTGCTGCATCTTTTTTGTACATTACACTAGTTTTAATATTGATACTTCGATATCATATTTTAAAACTTAATGTGATTTAGGAGGAAAACTAAATCTGTACATTATTTTTGCTTCTTTGCCTAATTGGCTTCGTCTTCATTCTATCATGTCCGCCGCGTGAGAAGGGTGTATAGTCGACGACACATGTTAGGACACATATTGAATGAGAGAATACAGTGTAACAACTAACGATAATTTTATTCATCATGAAAACAGCAATGATTTTAATAAATCAGTTGAAGTTGAACAGCAGTTGATGTCCTGTCCTGTTTCTTTCCATATCCCATTGATTTGCGGCACTGTCGTAACTCTTTGGTCATAGTTACAGGAAGCGGAATGTCTTGTTTTTTTTCGGGGAACAGACCAAAATCAATGCGCGCGCGGACGTCATCCATAAAAAAACTTGGTGTAGCCAAAGGTCCATTGCTGGGTTCAACTTCCTTGTTATATTTGTTTAGAAAGCAGAAGTTAGTATAAGCACTCAGGTAATTTAAGGCCTGTGACACTGTATTAGATATGGTAAATCATGAATACGCTTGTAACTTTCGACAGTATGGTCGGATTGGGATGAAGTTCCACAGAATGCTGGTACTAATAATTTCAAATACAACACAGGTTTAGTTTTTCATGATCTGCTGAATTTTGGGGTGAAAAACACTTATTTTGGCTTGAAAATACATGTTTATTTCATGTGCCCCGTCCTCAGCGGAGGCAGCATTCTGGACCCTCATATTTCTCCATATAACAGATTACACCGAACAGAATTAATTTGTCCGTGGCTTTTTTTGCTGTAGGTGAACGCATCATAATTTTTTGGGTCCAAAAGAGCCAAAATATAATTTTTTAATCAATTTTTGGTCAAAAATCTGCTCTAGAGAAAAATTATTTGTTGATTAAACCAAAACGCCATGGATAATTTTCTTTAACATGCGATAATGCAATGAAATTGACCGATATACTTGGCAAAACTGCTGTCGTGACCGAGGACAAAGCCCGTAAATTTGACTATACACGGCCCTTCAGCGGACATCTAAGGCCTGTGACAGGCAACTAGTGGTAATACATGTTTGTAAGTGTTAAACGCGTGGTCGTATCAATACACAACTTCGCAGACAGTTAATTAAGGGTTAATGACCCGCCCCGAGGTGTATATGTTGTCATAATGCCTGGTCATGTGCTATAACCATCGAATAAAACCACCGACTGAGCGAAATGAGGTGGTTATAGCACATGACCAGGCGTTATGACACCATATACACCGAGGAACTTTATTATCACATAGCCTATCCAAAATGACCAATATAAGAGAGACAAATTCCTGTATAGTAAGACATAGATTCTTTATCTAATACTATACATGTAAAATCAATCCATCATACATATGATCTTCATATAATCCAATGTAAACAAGCTGTAACTTGTCTTCGAGCCCACACGGTTATAGACTGACGGGTTGTAAGTAATACACGCTTAGCTGTGGTAAGAAAATCGTGCATGTTTACGTCCCCTTTCTTTGTAGTTTCCCCGTATGATTGTTGCTCAAGCCGGAAAAAAATCCCACAAAAGCGAACACAATTTGGGCTGAGATCCTTATAGGTAGAAACTTTGAAGAATTTTGGCGATTTTGACTGTAATTTTTTCGATGCCAACACATCGGTTTGGGGAGGTTTATAATACAGCGTGTACGTGACTTGGGCCCTGGGGAGGGAGGCGTTTGTTTTGAACAAGGCGACATCACTTTGCCGGCAATATTCTTAATTTTCGCCGGGTAAAACCCCTCAGAAACGGGAACATACCGGCCTGGGGTCCTCCTGGGTAAAAAACGTAGGAGAATTTTGGCGGCGAGAAGCTGACTACCCTGGAATCCAGATCATATGTATCATAGGGGGGAGCGGAAGGCCGAAGGGTAGGCCCGGGGAACTCGGAGCGCGGGCCGGTACATATGCTCTGGATTCCAGGGTAGTCAGCTTCTCGTCCCTCAACTGCTGCAGCGTCTTGGGCGTCCTCCCCAGCTTCCCATGACCCGAAAACTGCCTCTAAGTCGGCGTCTGACAGTTCGTCAACGAAAAACTCTGGTACCCCGTCCATAACGACCGAGGAGACAATATGGCGGACGTTCGAACGCGTTCTGCGAACTGTCGTCTGATCTGGGCCGGTCCCACTTTGACGGTGGGGGTGTGAAAAACATTGTTTTTAGTTTTGGTCGACGCCATCTGGCCATGTGATAATTAAGGGTTAATGACCCGCCCCGAGGTGTATATGGTGTCATAACGCCTGGCCATGTGCTATAACCACCGAATAAAACCACCGAGTGAGCGAAGCGAACGAGGTGGTTTTATGAGGTGGTTAAAGCACATGACCAGGCGTTGTGACACCATATACACCGAGGAAGAGGCGGGTTATTAACGTTATTATCATATAGCTTATCCAAACTGACGCATATAAGAGTATAAGAGTAGACAATTTCTGTTTGACGCATAGATCCCTTATACTATTAAGAATGCATTTCAGAATTCACGTTTGTCCTTCTTTAACAGAAGATGATGAAGAATATGTACAACTGTTGCCTGATTTATTTATTTCAACCACACAGGATAGGAGGGTCGGTTTCAGGTCAGTCAGAAAATGTTATCATTTAGTACAGGAGCCAATTCCTGAAAGAGGCCTAGAAATGTGATTTCGTTCAACCCATCATACAGAAAAGGTTTGACCTGATATTTTGGTAGAGGGGGTCCTTCTCCATCACACCTGATGATTTTTTTGCTCAAATTGTGGTATCACGCTCCTGCTAGCGCTAATTAAAGATGTAAATAAAGGTATAATCATGTATATTTTCCAGGGGGAGTGGCCAAAATCTAAACATCAATATTTTGTCTTGAAAATTGGTACACTGGTAAAACTCGACCTAAGGATCACAAAAATGTTAATATTTTCTTGATACCTTGCACCGTTCAGGCGTCAAGGGTCATTAAATTGCATTTTTTTCTATAATTTTCGCATAAATAATGAATAGTTTACTTTCCAAAACCCTGCATTTATTTGTGTTACCTGTTGGGCTCTTTTTTTATTCATGAATGGATGCACTGTAATGACTGTATCATTCCCAACATTTTGGTCTTTGAATTTCGAATATCCGTCACTTCTGTTAGGAGATATGAGGGTTTAAAACAATTATTACCGTTGCCATGGCCGTTGCTAAGGACACTATCTGGTGTAGTTTTAAGATATGTACCGTCAAAATGGCTGCCTGAAATCTACTTTTCTGTTAGTTCATAATCTGTTTGTGCTTAAATAGACATGTTTGTAGCATGTAGTAACAATAATTGTGATAAATTTTGAGAGTTTTTGTGTGTTTTTTGTTAAAAAATGTCACTTTTTACCTAAAAACCATTGCTAAGGCAGTCGCCAAGGCAGATTCGAGGCATAAACCTTACCAAACCACCTTAGAATGTACTTATCTGTTGGGTTTTGATAGTTCTGTGCTTAAATGTACACGTACGTAGCATGTAGTAATAATATTTGCGTTGAATTTTAAGATTTTTCATTATTTTTGTTGATCACTTTTTGCATAAAAACCATTGCTAAAGCAGTCGCCAAGAAAGGTTTGGGACATGAAGCTGACCAAACCTGCATAGAAAGTACTTCTCTGTTGGATTTTGATAGTTCTGTACTTTAAAAGACATTTATGTAATATGTAGTAACAATATTTGTGTTTAATTTTGGGAGTTTTGCATTGTTTTGTTGAAAAATATCACTATTTGCATAAAACTGTTACAAAGGCAGTCACTAAGGATTTTTTAGGGTGTATTAATGACCAAACCTGCACATGATGTACTTTTCTGCTGGATCTATATAGTTATGTGCTTAAATAGACATGTATGCAGCATGTAGTAACAGTATAATAAGTTTTGAGACTTTTTGCAATATTTGCTGAAAACTTTCACTTTTGGTACAAAACAGTTGCTAAGGTAGTCATCAAAGATTGTTTGGGGTGTAAACATGACCAAAGCTACATACATGTAGAAAATACTGTTCTGTTGGATTTTGATCTGTTTGTGCCTTAATAGACATGTATGTAGTATGAAGTAACAATATTTGTGTCGAATTTTGGGACTTGCGTTGTTTTTGTTGAAAAATGTCCCTTTATGCATAAAACGGTTGCCAAGGCAGTCACCAGGGAAGGTTTGGGGCATAAACCTGACCAAACCACCATAAAATGTTGGACTCAGCTTGGAGTTCATCTTGTGATGAACCAGTTCCTATATGATTAAACCAAATGATGAATAAATATCAATTCACATACTTAGTATTTAAGTAACATGTCACATGATTTTGACATAACTGTGATCAAGGAGGTTATATAGACTATATAACCTCCTTGCTGTGATGGGCTTCGTTTCATCACAGCAGCTAACAAAAAACAAGGGACAATGGGTATCCATCATGCCTGTCTCAGCTAACATTGAAGTGTACCGATGATGGACTTAAGCCTTACCGAAGGAGCCTGAGGTACTCTGAGCATCTGACAGCTGATTGCTTTGTTCCAAGCCAAGCTAAGGTCCTCACAACATGTGCTGCATTTGTGAAGGAAGTATCTGCCGATGCTGTATAGGATATATGTAAAGGGAATCAATGACAAATATTAAACATATCACATAATCACATTTGTAAAAAATGATTCTGGCATCGTTTAATTGAATACGTAAAACTTACATTCATTACTTGAATATGATATTGATCAAACATGTACAGCTACAACTTAATGCAATAATCACTGAAACACACTACTACCTCCACATAAGTTCCAGCTCACTATCCACAAACTGTGGGACCTTTGTGGGACAAATACTTATGACATTCTCTTCCGTTACAGGATATCTTTAATTATCTTTCCCTCAACCGCTTGTTATGTTGTATATGAAACGTTAACCAGACACAAATGTCTGTTGACCATTGGCAAGAACGAACAAATTGAAAGCTATAAATTTCCTAGATCCTAACGGTGTAGAAGTGCAGGTCGACTGGACAATTCTTAATGTCATGCAAATGCGATGATATGTCAAGCCACAATAGGAGGATAACTGACGTTCAAACTAGTTAGAAACAGGAATTTTCCAATTTGTACTTACCAAAGGGCAGTCCCTCTAAATGATGAATCGACTCCCTACCAACTTTACAAGGGGGAGGGGAGCGCCGAATATTGCATGCACGAAGAAGACTACTTCGCAATGCCGCGCGTTTGAGTTTACACCGAATCCCCTTCGACTCTCAAGTCACTAAAATCACTGGTCGACCATGGTAGACTCTGACGATGCCATGTTAAGCACAGAGAGTGATGAAACGCCGTTCTTGTCTCCGTGCTGTTCACCGACAAAACCGTTTCTCGTGCCTGACGTCATGACACGCAGTGTCTTGTGGGAGATTGGACACGAATCCGTATTCCGGAAACGTCAGGATTTGTCGGAATTGTTGGATCTGAGGTGCATCGGATCCAATCGGAAACGTTCCGTATCTGCTATGATGCACGATTGCGGATCCGCTGGATTTTTCAGGATCTGAGATCATGCCGTGCAGTGTGTATTTGTTGGTTAGGATCCGAAGCAACTACCGACAAACAAACAATCCGATTATCTCTGCCATATTGACAAATATCTGAAAACGAAGGATCCGCGCAAATATCCTCAGGTATCCGAGGCGCATCACGGATCCAGACGTATACGGCGTCGGAATTGCCGGACCTGAGCTGTACCTGGTATTTGTCTGAATATGCTCGGAAACGTTCCGTATCTGTACCCGAAACGTATGAAGGATCCAGACGTATACGGCACCGAAATTGTCGGATCTGAGGTGCATCGGATTCAATCGGAAACGTTCCGTGTCTGCTATAATGCATAATTCCGGATCTGCTGGATTCGTCAGGAAATGAGATCATGCCGTGCCGTGTGTATTTATTCGTCAGGATCCGAAACAACTACCGACATACAAACAATCCGAAAATTCCGAATATAAAAAAAACGAGGGATCCGCACAAATATTTTCGGGTATCCGAGGCGCATCACGGATCCAGAGGAATACGGCGTCGGAATTGGTCGGATCTGCGGGCACCTCAGTATCCGAGCAGTGAACTGGGATTTTTCCGGATTCGCTCGGAAACGCCATGAGGCCCGATTCCGGATACGTCGGATCCGTCAGGATACGTGACCATTTCGTGCAGTGGAAGGTTCCCCGACAGCAGACCCAGCGCGAAAAGGCCAGCAAGGCTTGGTTGAGCTGGTGAGCTGTCAGGGAACCACGCAAGGTGCACATGCCAACTACATCCTTCCTCAAGGTACAGAACTTGGCCTTAAGCGCAGCTGTACAGAGTCATGTCCCTGCAGCTGCATGGATGGTGACAACTGCCAGAATAGAATCAAACTGACAGGAACAATAACATGGATTAGATTTAGAGAAAACTCTTAATTTCGTCGGAATGAAAGATCTTACTTTTTTTATAGCCCACATAGAAGCAAAAAGTACCCTAATGCAATGTGGTTCAGCTCAACAGTTTCATGTCATAAAGCCTTACCAGAAAATTAAATGTTATATCCATTTTCAAGGATATGTAAGCAAAATCAGATCAGAATCCAACAGAAAGGTACATTCTGTGCAGGTTTGGTCAGGTTTATGCCCTAAACCCTCCTTGGTGACTGCCTTACGAATTGTTTTTACACAAAAAGTGATATTTTTCTACAAAAAACATGAAAAGTCTCGAAATTAAACACAAATATTGTTACTACATATTACATATATGTCTTTTAAAGTACAGAACTATCAAAATCCAACAGAGAAGTACTTTCTATGCAGGTTTGGTCAGCTTCATGTCCCAAACCTTTCTTGGCGACTGCCTTAGCAATGGTTTTTATGCAAAAAGTGATATTTTTCAACAAAAATAATGAAAACTCTTAAAATTCAACACAAATATTATTACTACATGCTACGTACGTGTCCATTTAAGCACAGAACTATCAAAACTCAACAGAAAAGTACATTCTAAGGTGGATTGGTAAGGTTTATGCCTCGAATCTGCCTTGGCGACTGCCTTAGCAATGGTTTTCAGGAAAAAAGTGACATTTTTAAACAAAAACAATGCAAAACTCTCAAAATTTAACACAAATATTGTTACTACATGCAACATAAATGTCTATTTAAACATAGAACTATCAAAATCCGATAGAAAACTACATTCTGTATAGGTTAGGTAAGGTTTATGCCCCAAACCTCCCTTGGCGACTGCCTTAGCAACAGTTTGATGCAAAAAATGACATTTTTCAACAAAAAAACACAAAAACTCTCAAATTTTATTGTTACTACATGCTACATACATGTCTATTTAAGCATAGAACTATCAAAATCCAATAGAAAACTACATTCTGTATAGGTTAGGTCAGGTTTATTCCCCAAACCGCCCTTGGCGACTGCCTTAGCAACAGTTTGATGCAAAAAGTGACATTTTTGAACAAAAAACACACAAAAACTCTCAAAATGTATCACAATTATTGTTACTACAGGCTACATACATGCCTATTTAAGCACAAACAGATTAAGAACTAACAGAAAGCAGCCATTTTGACGGTACATATCTTAAAACTACACCAGATAGTGTCCTTAGCAACGGCCATGGCAACGGTAATAATTGTTTTAAACCCTCATATCTCCTAACAGAAGTGACGGATATTCGAAATTCAAAGACCAAAATGTTGGGAATGATACAGTGCATCCATTCATGAATAAAAAAAGGGCCCAACAGGTAACACAAATAAATGCAGGGTTTTGGAAAGTAAACTATTCATTATTTATGCTAAAATTATAGAAAAAAATGCAATTTAATGACCCGTGAAGAATCTCCCTGCAACATGACGTTAGGTAACCTGAATAGAACACAGGTTCTTTGGCCAGCAGGAAATGGACGCGCGGAACCTTAGATAGAACGTGGTTTCTTTGGCCAACAGCAGATGGAACACGCGGAACATTTTTGGGAATTTTAGATTTGTTTTACCTTTTTCATGTATTCTAAGGAAATTTTTAGGAATTCTAAGACAATAAAGATTTTTTAAACAAGGTTAAGGAAAAGCTTCATCAAAAATATACCCCCTCTACAAAGTGGAACGGTTTTGTTCTGACATGACGCCATAAGTGGTGTGTTATGGCATGATAACAGACCACTTATTGTGGGCAATGGAGGCTTCTGATTGGTCGACGCCATCTAGCTATGTGATAATGTTATGCGGTACATATGAAATACATCTACAATCTCAGTTGCTGTACAATGATTTGGGGTTAGAAATAACGCTTTTTAGTTTATTTCTCTTCCCCACCAAACTTTTCGCGCCAAACCACACCCCGGCCGTTCGCAAGTTGGAACATGTTCGGACGGTACTATTTTGCAGCTTTTCCGGGTGTCCCATTTTGTCAATATCCTCTCATTATGTCAATATTTGTTAAATTACTTGATCAATATATCTACTGTTATTATTCATAAGCACCAAAAGTAGTTAGTATGTCAAATATTTAGTAAATTCCTGTTTTTTCAATATAAAGTTACATTGTACCCGATTGGACCATGCTAAATATGTCACGGTCTCGCAAGGTCACCTGCGGTCACTGAGCGGTTCGAAATTCATGTTCGACAGAAATTGCCACAGGCCTTAAACTGCTTGAGCATGAAATTTCATATGAGTTGGTAAAATTACATGGTGAGGAATAAAACTGTTCTGCTAAAAAATTACCGGGATTTTCGACTGTTTCTTTATGGTACTCGTACACACTCGGAGAAATACATGAATGAGATCTTATGCACTGTAAATGGTTTCTTTCAGGTTTTCCAGGGAAATACTGACAGCCATCGCTATGCTCGCAACTTTTTAGACAACCCGGTTCTTGCAGTCTACACTCGGTTCTACCCTCTCACCTTCCATCTTAACTTTGCACTAAGGGTCGAGGTTCTCATCATAGATGGTAAGAACTCCAATATGTGTTTCTTGAATTGTTTTCATGAATGTTGGTACGATATCGAATATATGATAGATTCAATTTAAATGAATAGAATCGAAGCTGATTATAATTGTTTTCTCACTGCACCCTAGCCCTCAGCTCTGAACAAATGCTGTTAATTTATACACTTCCAAAAATGTCATTTCTTGTATTCTTGTTTTTTTTCTTACATACAGAAAAAAATCATTCGTGCCAGCAATTTTTTCTGTATTCAAGAAATAGATTTTGTCCACGAATTACGCTTTTTTTTCTTATTGAACTTTTGCTTGTAGTTCTTTTTTTATAGATTTCTTATTTTACATTGGTTACCTCCGGATTGTTATTCTTGTTGTAAGATTTTTTTTCTGTATTATGTTCTTGATTTAGACACTTGGATCTGATGTTGCTCTTACACCAAGATTGCTTTCTTTCCCTCAAGACCAAAATTCTTAAGACCAATAACTGCTTTCTTATTCAAAGATTTAAGTTCTTACACCAAGACTTATTTTCTTATCTCAAGACCAAAATGTTTACTGTCAAGAAAGGCTTTCTCCCTTTTGATTTTTTTGTTCTTATAACAAGAATGCATTTCTCCTCTCAAGACCGTAGAACTGCTTTCTTATTTTCAAGATTTAGATTCATACACTAAGAATATTGGGTCCCCCGAAAGTGCGAAATGGAACGAAATGGAACGAAATGGAACGAAATGGGAATATTTTCCTCACTTGTTTTCTTACATCAAGATTTATCTTGTTCTTACATCAAGAATCCTTTTCTCGCCTCAAGAGCAAATTTGTTATCGCCTAGGAACATTTTCTTACACTATCAAAAATCGTTTTTCTTATTTTTCTTGTTTTCCTTGTTTTTCCTTCTACAAAGAAAATGTTTCTGTCAGCAAGAATATCATTCTGTATACAAGAATCCCTGCTTTAAGCACAAACAAGAATCCCTGCTTTAAGCACAAACAAGAATTGCATCTAAGAATTTTTTTAAGTTAACTTAAACCAAAGTGCAAGAAAATAATTCTAGTAGAATGAAATTTTCAAGAAAAAATAACTTATGGGAAGAATCTGTAAGAATACAAATTTGACGAAACAAAAAACAAATCTTATATTAAGCCAGAGAAAGCAAATTCTTCTTATTTTTCTAGAAAATTCTTATTGGAAAACAACATGCTAGAAACATTCTTGGTTTAAGTTAATTGTTTGTGTAAGAATTGACATAGACAAGACTTCCCAGAAGGTTTCTTGGATTTTCTTGTTTTTCCTTTGTATAAGAAAAATTTCTCAACGTAAGAAAACAAGAAAATAAGAAAAAATAAGAAAAAAAGATTTTTGGTGTTGATATTCTTATACAAAATTTTTCTCACCTCAAGGACATCATTTTTGCTGCCTAGAAAATGCTGTCTTACTTATAAGATTGATCTTACAATAAGCAAACTTTTCTCACATCAAGGGCAAATATTGTTTATTGCCAAGGAATGTTTTCTTACTACTATAAGATTAGTCTTCTTACACCAACAGTACTTTTCCTAAATCAAGAGCACAATTCTTGTCATCAAGAAATGTTTTCTTACTTCTAAGATTAATCTTCTTACACCAAGAATACTTCTCTTACCGGTATATCAAGAGCAGAATTCTTGCTACCAAGAGATGTATTCTTACTTCTAAGATTAATCTTCTTACACCAAGAATATTTTTCTTACATCAAGAGCAGAATTCTTGCTACCAAGAAATGTATTCTTACTTCTAAGATTAATCTTCTTACACCTAGAATATTTTTCTTACATCAAGAGCAGAATTCTTGCTGCCAAGAAATTTGTTCTTACTCCTAAAACTGATGTTCTTACAAGAAGAATCTTACTCCGATAGTTACAGTTAAAATAACATGTTGATGGCTTAATATTGCTGTAAATTGTGGACTATGGTATTTGAAAAAATGATATTGGTGAAGTTTCACAGTGTGTCTAATCAAGTTAGATAATAGGTATTATTATGAAATATACAATATTGCTTTACAAATACAAAAAGTAATCATGTTACTAAGCCTAATGGAAGAACATAACTTTTGCATTCAAATGATCTTCCAACATCTGGGGGGCGGAAGAAATGAAGACTTTATCATTAATTTCTGAATTCAGCTAACTAACTTCCAGCTTCTAGATGTGAAAGTTCCAATTTAAATGATTTCTTCACAAAACGCATTATATCTTATCATTTTTTTTACCAATCATTATTATATGTTTTCCAGAAACCATACGTTTAAAATAGACCACCCTCAGCGGTGGAATGTAATCTTCCAATTTGTGAGATCGCTTTTTGGTTAAAATCTGTTAATTCGTGGGCCAAAAAGTTGTTTTGAGATGGATCCAAAGAGGCTATACTTATCAGTATATCTAATGATTGATGCTTTTGATGATTTAACCATCCAGGGGCCCTTTAATGTACTCTTGTTTCATATAAGAAAAAGCTGAACTGATTTTAATAAACAAATTTCCATACAGTCGGGTAGGAAGGGGGCACTTACCTTTTTCATACTGCTATCCAGCGTTTCCGTGCAAAAATGCTGCAGGCTCAGACCATGATCCCCATATGCATATTGTATATGGTCTCTTCTTTTGACTTTGAAACCGACTCGAGCCTTCCATTGATACAAATAGAACTAGAAGTGAACAGCATTTGAATTTGAGTTTTGCCTCTGCTGTTAACTGCCAGTGGCAAATGAATCCACCAATCAGCATTTAGAAAAAGATCACATGGCAAGTGTTGCCATTGGTCAAAAGTTTATGCAGATGTTTGCTAGAACAATTAAGATTTTTAAAGAAAATTTAACTTAGCTTCTATTTCTTGCAATAGCCTCATCTAAGCCAGGAAACAACCATATATACATGTAGAGTTCAAATATGAGTCAAAGTATTTCTTGTATTTCTTAAAGTATTATCAAGAAAAACAAGTTTCTTGATACGAAAACAAGAACATTCAAGAATATACTTCTAGTCATTACTTCAACTTCGTCCTTTAGTTTAGATATCTTAAATAGTCTTGTTTTTTTATAAGGAGCATATCTCAAGAAAGACAAGAGCAATTCTTGTATTTCCTTAATAAAGATCCCAGAAAAAAACTAGAATTTCATTTCTCAAAGTTTCTTGATGCGAAAAAAAGATGATTCAACAATATCATTCTAGTCATTACTTGTTTTCTACATCTTGATTTTCTGGTTTTTATCTTCTTGTTTTGTATATCTTCTTAAACATAGCAAGAAATTAATTCTTCAGAGAAGAAAAACAAGAACATTTCACTTGAATTTCTAGAACAATCTTAAGAAAGAAAACCTTTCCTAGAAATAATTTCTTCATCTAAGAAAAATTAGAAACTTCTTCTTGCTGTGAGAATTAACAGGAAAAAAATCGTCGAATGATCCATTGGTCTTTTTCTTATTTCTTGAATTTATTTATTTATCATTTCCTGAAAAGGTTTGGCAGTGCAGTCTCGTATCCATTCTTTTCTTGCCCCGAATTGTTTTTCCGTTCACACCCATTGCAGAATATTTCTTGATCACATTTTCCTATAAGCCAACACGCCTGAAAAGTGTAAGCTACTTAGCAGCCGCTGGGTAGGGGTCACGCCCGAAAGTTTAAAAACAAACCGCCCGTGAACTGCCCGACAGGGCCCCCTATTTTCAATTGTGACTTAACCATATACCGTCAATATTCCTTACAAGGTTTCGGTTGTGCATCTCACGAGGCCTTCTGTAATGGGACATGTCGACCAAAGGAAAGTTTCTGTTCAGCCTTTGACGGATGTGTGCCGCAGCGCTACAATGTAGACAAGTGAATACACTTATTATCAAACTTGCCTTATATGATTTACCAGATATTTTCTTAAAGCAAATAGTCAAAATTAGGTTAAGAAGAAATTTTTGGATTTCAACAAGACAAAAATGGAACCTAAAAAAAGTAATGGTAATTCTTGCTCGAAGTCAAATAAATGCAAGTACAAAAATAATTACATTTAATGAAATGTCATCTATGTGAGACAAGGGTGGACATGTTGATACTCTAACACAGCACGAAATCGAATATTTAAGCAAACTTTCCGAATGACGGAAACAAGAATTAAAGTTCGGAAAATATTTCAGCAGAGTTTACGGGGCCGTTAATGCCGCTGAAAGTAAGATTTGAGCTTTCCGCAACCTTTCCGCGTTCGTTAACATGAATTAAATGCATACTATATCTTTCCATGGACTTTAAGCATCCTTATATACATCGTATAGATGAAACATTATGGTACATCAGTAACCAATATATTCTCCAAGCAGATATATTCTCTCCTGGGGATTAATAGTGCCTCAATTTTCAAAATCTTTGAGAATAGCTGATATACCCGAAACGGTCTTCGATCTTTAAGATACACCCATTTGCAGTTAACACCGATCCCGCTTAAGTCATTTCTGTTACAGTTTTTTGCGTTTCGGCGCATGCGCGCCGGAACGCATTGTCCTGGCTTTTACCTTCAAGCAAGGGACCTTCAAGGAAGGAACCAGGGAAGCTTGGTTCAACACTGTGTCGCACACAATAAGACCTTATATGGCAATACGTTCTCAAATCCTTGTATAGCCGTTGCCTTATATGGCAAGAGAGTACGAAAATGCAGGCAGGCTAGATTTGCATGTGACACAGGACGGCGACCGCATGTAACTGCTACAACTGTTCGGAAATATCATTGCATTGTGGTTTCGGACTTTGATATCCTGAAAAATGACCATATTACATCTATTCCACAAGATTGCAGAAGAAAAAAAATGATTTCGTCAAGAAAACGACCAAAAATCGGCATAAATGATACCATATAGTGAGGTTATAGCATTACGTCCAGAGTTACTAGTTACGTACCGCAGCTTGGCCGATCTGGCAACGCGAAGCACTTCGGACCCAGAAGATCCGGGTTCGTGTCCGTGCATGGATTTTTTTTTTCTTTTTAGATATTGAATATCAAAAATATATATTGATATTATATTAATCTATCAATATCATATTTATGAATATCATTTTTTTCATTAATAAATAAAGAAATATTTTATATTTGTTATTTTTAAATATTCATTTAATATATACAAGGCCTTTGTCTTATGAACAGGACTTCATAGATTCCAAACCCGGCATTCGAATTTTTCTGTTCATTGTAATGGAAAATACCGTGCAGCGGCTCCTATGCGCGGTAAGATGATTCTTGCAAAACACTCGCCACTAAACTTCTATCCCCGATGTAAACAGAGGCTCTTGATGTTGTTTGCAAAACAGCGATTCTTTGTTACAGTAGCAAATGCTCCATTGTTCAGTATCGACTTCATTCAGACAACACGGACGTGGAAAGTGGCGCCCCTCGGCACAAAACTATGGGAATTTTCATGAATTTTAGCAAAATTACCCAGGAAAATAAGGAAGAAATGTTGTAAATGCGGAAACCAGAATAATACGGATGAGGTAGCTGTTGATTTGTTTGACATTTGGTAGTCATTTTAGATAGAACCTTAGCTGTTATGAACTTCTATTTCACTTAATTACCATAGTTCTGATGATTCAATGGTGCTTTTTCAAATTTTATGTTTTATTGCGTGCCATGTACATAATTACATTGATAGCTTTTATAATGAGCCTATTATACATTTTACAAATAAGTACAAGTTGTAGGCCAAGACCAGCTTTTTCAAAAGCACTTAAGTTAAGTGACGTAACTTCAAAATTGCTTTCCCCAATCTGCCTTTCTCTATTAAAACAGTACTCATTTCCCAAAATGACAATTTTTCTTATAGACTGAACAGCCCTTGAGTGACTTCCTCTGGCAGATTTTACTTCAAGTAAAGGGAAAAGACAATTCACACTTATAAACGTAGCCGAAACGCCAGCTTTTTTTAAAAGCTCTTGTTTAAACAACGCACCATGCATGTGCACGCACATTCTACGTCTACTTTGTGGCAAAATTAGACATACAGTCCATACCTGTCTTCGTCGGAGTTGATCTTCTTTTATCCGTGTTTATGCTACAAAAAACGAAAGGTATTTTCCCCCTTTTATGTTTAGGTAGAGAAAAGCTGTCGGAAAGCGGACGTTTTCCCTCGCAGTTATTTGTACCTTTCCGATATCCTTCCGTTACATATAGGCTCGGTTTACATAGAAGGGGGGAGACCTCCCTCCTTTTATGTTTAGGTAGAGAAAAGCTGTCGGAAAGCGGACGTTTTCCCTCGCAGTTATTTTTACCTTTCCGATATCCTTCCGTTACATATAGGCTCGGTTTACATAGAAGGGGGGAGACCTCCCCCCTTTTATGTTTAGGTAGAGAAAAGCTGCCTGAAAGCGGGCGTTTTTCCTCGCAGTTATTCCTACCTTTCCGATATCCTTACGTTATATGTAAGTTCGGTTTACATAGAAGGGGGAGACCTCCCCCCTTTTATGTTCAGGTAGAGAAATGCTGTCGGAAAGCGGGCGTTTTCCCTCACAGTTATTTCTACCTTTCTGATATTCTTCCGTTACATATAGGCTCGGTTTGCGTAAGCCACTCGTATGTTTAGGTAGAGAAAAGCTGCCGAAAAGCGGGGCTTTTACCTCGCTGTTATTTCTACCTTTCCCATATTCTTCCGTTACATATAGGCTCGGTTTGCGTAACCCCCTTTTATGTTTAGGTAGAGAAAGGCTGTCGAAAAGCGGACGTTTTCCCTCGCAGTATTTCTACCTTTCCAATATCCTTCCGTTACCTTTAGGCTCGGTTTACATAGAAGGGGGGAGACCTCCCCCCTATTATGTTAAGGTAGAGAAAAGCTGTCGGAAAGCGAGCGTTTATCCCCGCTGTTATTTTCTACCTTTCCGATATCCTTCCGTTACATATAGGATCGGTTGACATAACTCCCTCTTATGTTTAGGTAGAAAAAAGCTGTCGAAAAGCAAGCGTTTTCCCTCGCAGATATTTCTACCTTTCCGATATCCTTCCGTTACATATAGGATCGGTTTACATAGAAGGGGGAGACCTCCCCCTTTTATGTTAAGGTAGAGAAAAGCTGTCGAAAAGCGAGCGTTTTCCCACGCAGTTATTTCTACCTTTCCGATATCCTTCTGTTACATATAGGGTCGGTTCACAAAGAAGGGGGGAGACCTCCCCCCTTTTATGTTTAGGTAGATTAAAGCTGTCGGAAAGCGGGCGTTTTCCCTCGCAGTTATTTCTACCTTTCCGATATCCTCCCGTTACATATAGGCTCGGTTTACATAGAAGGGGGGAGACCTCCCCCCTTTTATGTTTAGGTAGATTAAAGCTGTCGGAAAGCGAGCGTTTTCCCTCGCAGTTATTTCTACCTTTCCGTTATACTTCCGTTACATATAGGTTCGGTTTGCATAGAAGGGGGGGAGACCGCCCTTCCTTTTATGTTTAGGTAGAGAAAATCTGTCGGAAAGCGGGCGTTTCCCCTCGCAGGTATTTCTACCTTTCCGAAATCATTCCGTTACCTTTAGCCTGGTTTACATAGAAGGGGGAGACCTCCCCCCTCTTATGTTTAGGTAGAGAAAAGCTGCCTGAAAGCGGGCGTTTTTCCTCGCAGTTATTTCTACCTTTCCGATATCCTTCCGTTACATATAGGCTCGGTTTACATAGAAGGGGGGAGACCTCCCCCCTTTTATGTTTAGGTAGATTAAAGCTGTCGGAAAGCGAGCGTTTTCCCTCGCAGTTATTTCTACTTTTCCGTTATACTTCCGTTACATATAGGATCGGTTGACATAACTCCCTCTTATGTTTAGGTAGAAAAAAGCTGTCGATAAGCAAGCGTCTTCCCTCGCAGATATTTCTACCTTTCCGATATCCTTCCGTTACATATAGGATCGGTTTACATAGAAGGGGGAGACCTCCCCCCTTTTATGTTAAGGTAGAGAAAACCTGTCGAAAAGCGAGCGTTTTCCCACGCAGTTATTTCTACCTTTCCGATATCCTTCCGTTACATATAGGATCGGTTTACATAGAAGGGGGAGACCTCCCCCCCTTTTATGTTTAGGTAGAGAAAAGCTGTCGGAAAGCGGTCGTTTTCCCCCCAGTTATTTCTACCTTTCCGATATCCTTCCGTTACATATAGACTCAGTTTACATAACCCACTCTTCTGTTTAGGTAGAGAAAAGCTGTCGGAAAGCGAGCGTTTATCCTCGCAGTTATTTCTACCTTTCCGATATTCTTCTGTTATCTTCAGGCTGGGTTTACGGTGCTCTCAGTTTTAGAAAACAGCGTGGAACATTGAGCTAACAACTCCCCCGGATAGCTAATCTATAGTTCGGCGGGCATACTGTCTTTGGCCACCGAACAAATTCGCCCAGCCCGCGGATCGAGACAGCGCGGCCGGCACATTTTGCAGATTTGTGTATTTTTGTTCCTTGTTTTGTATCAAAGATCATCAAATAACGCGTGTTCTCACGCAGTTTTCCTTTTTATAATCTACATGTATAAGTAACCTCTAGAAATATTAACAGACTAACAGTATTTATTATTGTCGCTCACGAGTGCGAGTGTTGTTGTGTTCGGGGCAAAAGCGTAACGCAAGGACGTCTGCTTTTCAACTGCAAATTTATACAGTGTGAAGTCGTAAACAAGCTGGGGCGGTACGTTGAGATGGTAATGAAACATTTCCATATTTTCTAGCGGAATGCCATGTGACAGGGCATTACCCAATGACAGACAAGGGTGGCTTTTTCAAACTAACCGTATATCCCAGAGACAGAGATTTTTTACAGCGAAGACAGGTCATGAAGGAAGTTTGAACTCAGTCGTTTCAACCCACCCGGAACCCGGACGGAAAAATGTAAAGCTGGGACAAGGACATCAGTCTGTACAACTTGGTGAAACCAAGGCGGTTTCATAGGATTATACTTCCTAGGTGAAACCAAGGAGATTTTGGTGAAACGGATCCGGAGTAGGATGGAGATGCTGAACGGGGCATGCGGGCACGCGATTCGGGACGGGGAAATCATTACTTTGTTGTATCTCCTAATCCACCCGGTGCCAGTGGAGACAACGGTTAAACAACGGCGTGAGTTAAATCGGAACCTTTCTACCTGTCTTGATAGGAACTATTCCTGGCGACTCGCCCAACACTGGGACCGGAATCGTGGACTTGCAAATGGCGCAAAATGGTGAAGGGAGAATTTACCGACACTACGTGAGATTCGGATCCCTCGTTGACCGTGTCAAGTACAAGTTAGAATATAACGACTGATGACGAAACCGCAAGTACCTAGTAAGTGTTATTCAACCCGAAATGATTGTATTACGACTATTCACTCTATTTGGCCAATTTCTACTCTTTTCCTAGCGATCCGCGGAGCCTGGTAGAGGCTAATAAGATACTAGCCTGAATGCCAGATCCCCAAACTCTGAAATATCTATCGTCACGAAAGATATTTTAGAGTTTGGGGGTCTGGCTCGTCTCCAAGCAGACCTACGGGTTGGCAAAGATCGTATCCAACAGGCAGAATGAGTTTTTATAGCCAACCCAAGTCTCATAGCCAACCCAAGGTCTGGCACAACTCAACTTGGGTTTGGCTATGAGACTTGGGTTGGCTATAGAAACCCCTTCTGCCTGTTGGATACGGTCTTTGCCAACCCGTAGGTCTGCTTGGAGACTAGGTCTGGCATCCAGGCTAATAAGATACGGGAGGGAAGAAAAGTTAGTGTTAGGGGTTACGTTTTGGTGTCGATGTAATAGTTAGCTGAGGTTGGAACTTGGAAGTACATTGTAATAGTCAGTAGTTGGGGTAAGGAATAGCCTGAATAGTTTATCAATGTTTGGTATAAGGTGACATTTTTTTAAGATGAAACTGGTAGCCCATATGTAAGAAATCATTTATTCCATTTTGTATGTGTTTATTTGTAAAGATGGGGAGGGGTCTCGCTATAATGGTGTAACACGTTTTTATGCAGTATTATCATCTTTGAAATAAATTGTTCTTAACTTTTATCGGCCCTGTTGCCTTTCATATTCATATTTACCTATGTAAGGTTTCGGAATGTTTAAGCCATCCGTAGCAAGTTAAGTCGTCGTAAAGGATTGAATTAGATACTGTGTAATGAAAAGGAAACTTATTGTAGAGACTACGTTTTAGCACGTTAAGCTCGTGTTTTTAGCACGTTAAGCTCGTGTTTTTAGCACGTTAAGCTCATAAATAGGCTACGGAAAACACCAGGAAAGGTATAGCTTTAGGTAGTCCTTAGGCTGCGTGAACGGCACATGAACGTAGGGAAATCGTGACGGAAATAGATTATAAAGATGGACGAAAGATTACGGAATTAAATGTGTTTCCGTGTTGGATCTTCCGTAAAGGTACGGAAAGATTGTCCATAACGACGCCTTTACGCCTTGCAGATACCCCGTTTGTAGCACGTTAAGGTCTTAAAAAGGTAACGGAAAGCCCGAGGAAAGGTACAGCTTTAGGTAACCTTTCAAGCTGTGTGAACGGCACATAAACGTAGGGAGAATCGTGACGGAAATGGGTGATAAAGATGGACGAAATGGTACGGAAAGGTACAATAAGCTAACACTTTCCGTCTTGGAATGGACGGAAAAATTGTCCTTAACGACGCCTTTACGCGTCGAATAGTCGCGTAAATACACGTGAAGAAGTGCAGAAACGTACCTGAACGTACTAAAGATTGTCCATAACGACGCCTTTACGCCTTGCAGATACCACGTTTGTAGCACGCTAATGTCGTAAAAAGGTCACGGAAATACCGAGGAAAGGTATAGCTTTAGGTAACCTTTCAAGCTGTGTAAACGGCACATAAACGTTGGGGGAATCGCGACGGAAATGTGTGATAAAGATGGACGAAAGGGTACGGAAAGGTCTCAAGAAACTTACACTTTCCGTGTTGGAACGTACGGAAAATTGTCCTTAACGACGCCTTTACGCGTCGAAAAGTCACGTAAATACACGTGAAGAAGTGCAGAAACGTACCTGAACGTACTTTCGGAAAGGGCACCTTATATGCAAAATTTAAGCAGACGTACAGGGGTCGTTAAGTTGCGGAAATAGTGAATAAACGTCACGTTTACGCTGCATTTAAGTATGCTTAAATACCAGATTTCGTGCCGTGTAACCTTCACATGCTAGTATTTCATATGTAAGTTCGTCGTGTTAGTCTGCTTTTTTGGAAGCCAAGGGAAAGATAAAGTTCCCCATTTTTTCTGTGATGTGTGGTTCCTGCTAATACATTCAATTAAATAGTAGTTCAGTCTATACAGAAAAAGATATAGACAAGGAGACAAAGAAAGAGCTATAAGCTGTTTGTGTTGGGGTCCCCCGAAAGTACGAAATCGAACGAAATGGAACGAAATGGAACGTAATGGAACGAAATGGAACGTAATGGAACGAAATGGAACGTAATGGAACGAAATGAAACGAAATGGAAGAATGAAAACAACATATGTAACATTATGAAATGAAATACCACTAGATAGCGAATTATAAGGAGTAGACCGGAACAGGAAGCATTTTTAATACAGAAGTGAGTGGTAAATACATAATATAACGTGATTCATTTCTTGAATCTATGTGATAAGATTAAATACAACGTTTTTGTCACGTTTGTGTGGCTAGATTCTTTCCTGAAAATGGAGGCGCCGCGTGCAAAGAGACCCGCCGCTCTTCCTTGTGTACCAACGATCTGCAATTGAACTGCTGCAAATAGCAAGCAAAACAAGCAAATGGAAATGAGTATCGAAGTTAGGACCAGATTATACAGAAGTTGGTGGTAACATTGCATCTCCAAGAGGGCATGAGGCAAGGATAATCTTATTATTTATACAGCTAGCGTGTCGGCGCGTTGTGTGAACCGTGAAGTACATGACCTGCTCGTTCACACCCTCCCTTTGTTTTGTCGTGAACAAGGAAGCAGAAATGTCTCCAGAGGGCTCCACGTCCATGGAGTGTGAAATGTGTGAAATTGGTGACGCAGCCCAGAGCTTCATTTCCATGTCATTAACGGAGGGATCCATTCTCCGACAGGGATCTGACTTTGAGCCGAACAATTGGTTGTATAAAAATCGTTGTTGCGGAGATAGGCATATGCATGCTACTACATACTGATTATGGACTAAAACCGTATGTAAATAACTGGAAAGTCGGAGTTTGATTCAACCTGTCGGTAGCGCAGCCCACAGTTCCGTCGCGCTTGCAACAATGGCGCTTTATTTGTATGCGGGGCCCCATTTGGGGGAGAATAGCTCCGAACACGCTGTATGAATAATAAAATAACGCTTGCCTCATGCCCTCTTGGTGAATTATGAGATGCAATGCTACCACCAACTGTATGATCTAGTCCTAACTTCGATACTCTGTTCCGTTTGCTTGTTTTCCCTGCTATTTGCAGCAGTTCAATTACAGATCGTTGGTACACAAGGAAGAGCGGCGGGTCTCTTTGCACGCGGCGCCTCCATTTTCAGGAAAGAATCTAGCCACACAAACGTGACAAAAACGTTGTATTTAATCTTATCACATAGATTCGAGAAATAAAACACGTTGTATTATGTATTTACCACTCACTTCTGTATTTAAAATGCTGCCTGTTCCGGTCTACTCCTTATAATAATAATAGTCTCTATTGCATATTCCTGCCCAGAAGGGCTAAATGCACAGAAGACCGCATGTGGCATGTAAGAAATATAATGCAAAACACAAGTTGATAAAATGCTACACTAACATTAAAAAAACAATCTCAAAAACATGCAAACTGTACCGTCACAAACCATGCCTGTCACGTTCTATGCTTTCCCGGGCACAGAACGTGACACAGCCCGACCGTCACAGACTGTGCCCGGAAGTGCTGTCAATCACTGTGACTGACGGGGCAGTGATGCCCGCGTTTCCATATAAAGCAGCGTGTTTTTGTTTACCGCAGCTCCCCCACCCCCCGTCATCTTTGTTTTTTGGGGCGCTGAGGTAAGGAGGAACAGCGTAATTCTCGCTCTGTAAAATAATTGAATAACTTAGACCTAGAATTGAAGTGGCACAAAAAGACAGTGTCTATAACAGATGCTAAAAAAAACAATTTGTAAGACTAGATATATTCTATCCAGGGAAACCAGATCTAGACTAGGATCGGGCCACTTGCCGGTTACTTCGACGTCCCGAGGCAGTCAGCTCGCCCGATCTAAATCAATGCTACGGGAAGTTGTAGCCCCGCGCACTGTGCAGGCACGGTTCGTGACAGTGCCGGAGTGTCACAAACTGTGCTTTTGCCCCAGGCACGGTTTGTGACACTCAGGCACTGTTACAACCGTGCCTGGGCACAGTTTGTGACAGTGCCCGAGTGTCACAAACTGTGCCTGGGGCAAAAGCACGGTTTGTGACACTCGCGCACTGTCACGAACCGTGCCTCAGATCACAGTCGTGAATGGCAGGGTTCGGGACGGATTTATGTTATAGAAATTCGTGATGAGATGTCCGTCTGTTTGTGCCACATCAACTCTAAGTCCAAATCATCCAAGACAAGCGCGAAATTTATTTCAATGAGCGAGAATTACGCTGATTCTTTCTCATCCCAGCGCCCCGAAAAAAACAAAGATCGCGGGCTGCAGGGAAAAAAACGCGTTGGGCAGACTCCTCCCCCTCGAAACACTAAGCTCCGCCCAAAAGCACAGTATGGGATAAGACCCCCTGTGTGTCACGAACTGTGCTCGGTTGGGCACCATTCGTGACGGTGTCCGAGTGTCACAAACCGTGCTTTTGTCCCAGGCACGGTTTGTGACACGCGGGCACTGTCACAAACCGTGCCTAGGCACCAAACGTGACAAAGCACCAAACGTGACGCGACACTGTGGGCTATTGCTAAGCTAAATGATGATCACCTATTAGTTTCTTCTCTCTTTCTGAAACATTTGGAGATACGACTACATACTTTGTCCATTATATGTTCGTTCTTACATGACATAAGGTATATAAAAGTGTCCTGCTTTGACATTTTTGTACATTTCTAATTCGCTATCTACTGGTATTTCATTTGAATGTTACATACGTTGTTTTCGTTCTTCCATTTCGTTCCATCTCGTTCCATTTCGTTCCATTTCGTTCCATTTCGTTCCATTTCGTTCCATTTCGTTCCATTTCGCACTTTCGGGGGACCGTTTGTGTTGCAGCCTTATTTGTGAAGACGTGCTGCAGGCAGAATGCGGTCTAGAATCGACCCCCAAGCTGGAAGATCTTGGATGTTCGGGTTCGTCTGTTCAGCATTGGTGTATGTACAGGGAAGTGGGCTTATGTAGTGCTGGGACCGCACGGCTGATGCAGTAGACAAAATAGAGGGATTAGATTGAAAGATAGATAGATAGATAGATAGATAGATAGATAGATAGATAGATAGATAGATAGATAGATAGATAGATAGATAGATAGATAGATAGATAGATAGATAGCCGGTAGATATGTAGATACTATATATATAGTTAGATAGTTAAATGAACGGATGGATAGATGGATGGATGGATGGATGGATAGATAGATGAATAGATAGATAGATATAGTGTTCGTTCGTTCGTTCAACGTAGAATTTATTACGTTGAACCAGTTTCTTGACTGTAAGTTCAAATAATTCATAAGATTTTCGATCGGGGAAGTCCTATGGTATCTGCAGTTAGTAAATGATTGTCACTTCTTTGACTTGTAGAAATCGACCGTCAGTTCATTCCGTGTGGAGATGACGTCAGTCTTGGACGAGGATCTGAAACGTTCCACGAAATGCTGGGTTGTAACGGCATAGAAGACTGCTCCACAGGGAAAGACGAGGCAAACTGTGACGGTAGGAAAAATGTGACCGGATCGGTCAAATGGGTGCTAATTTTGTGCTTATAACCCTACTGAATTTTGAACATTATCCTACTCAATATAGTGCTTAATCCTATTCCAATAATATGGTGCATGACCCCAATCGCTCAGTATGAAGCTTGACCCTTATTCTTGTCAATATAATGCTTCATCTTTATCAAACGCAATATGCTACTTGAACCCATCCCCGCCCAATATGCTACTTATTTTGCTCATAGCTTGACTTACGTATTTGACTTACTTATTTCAACCTAAGGAAAACACAGCCCCCCTTATTTTGGGTTTCCATTTGAGGCTGCACAACCTCATCTCTAGTTTCCGTCTGAAGCAAAATACCTGTACACGTGTAAGCATTGGAAGAATATTCTCTCGTCAGCCGCAAGACTAAGAGTTATGTTTAAACTTCTCTAGTTTGGGTATATTAAAGGAGAAAACCATGACGGCTCCGCTTATATTTTACAACGTCAAAGATGTAAATCTGGCTCAAAGGGATGCTTTAAATTAAACACGGCTGGCCTAACCGAAAGTAAACTTGAACCCATAATCGATTTTAACCAAAACACACCGCATACGTCACTTTGCAGTAATTTTAGTATTCAATGTGATTTTCCAGCAGATTCCAAAAAATGCAAACTGATACTTAGAGTCAAGTCCATGTCACCGAGAGGGTTTTCATATAATATTGCTAATGAGTTCAAACAATTTTAGATAAAAGACTATTCCAGTCAAAATAGTTCTAAATTGTTCAAACAAAGTTTGAACATGTTTGAACATATCTGTATATTTTGGAACTATTTTGAAAGTAATTGCACAAATTTCTCTTTATCTAGAACAATATTCAAACATCTATGTGATTGTTTCACTGTTGGAACATGTTCCTTCAGTGTGTATCATTTTTCAAATGGTAGATTTGGGTTGTTGCCCCCATAAAAGTAGGTGCTAAACGCACTCTATTGTCTGTATATTTTTAGATTTCATGTCTGGACTTTTGTCTTGAGGTGTCTATGCATGGCACCTAGGCCTAATAACCTATACTTTGAAGGGATGTGTGAATTGCCCTGTTCCGATCACACTGACCCAGTTACATCATGTTATTCTAATGTTGGAACATGTTGGAACAAAAGATCAACCTATGTTGTAACAGTTTCGAAAATAATACAAATAACATGTGCAATGTTAGAAATTTGTCTAGCATGTTGGAACACAGCAGAAACTATTTTGAACATCAAATAAATGTTGGAAATTGTTCTAACAGTCACTTGTTTCCCTTAGATTGTTACAATGATATGAAATAAACCAATCAACAACAACAACAACAACAGAGGTTTTGCAAATGTTAGAACAAAAGGCAACAAACACCCACTCGGTAATGTGGAATTGACTCTACCCTCGGCCTCGAAACTGTTTTTGCTGCGACTTATCAAGGGCCTCCTTCGCGGAAGAATTGGGGCGTGCACGGTTAATAGTGAACTTCTACTGACGTCTGTGAGTCATTCACATTTTGTATTCCTCGACAGAGTGTGGCATGGAGTGTCCGACCGATTTTGGGGACACCTGTATTCCAAGTCAATGGATCTGTGACGACATTGAGGATTGTTCGCACGGGAGGGACGAGCAAGGGTGTGTGCAAGGTAGGGTGACTTAAGGAAAGAGCAGCTAGTGGAAATCATGCTTTATTTACTTAGCCCTTTTTCCCATCCTTGGACATTGATCACGCACTAGGTTCTCCTTCTCATGCGGTCCTGGGACTTTTCTACCAGCTGCTCCTATGTATATCCCGGGTTCCTTTTTTCTTCCCATGTTTCGACGAATGGCTTGCCAATTGCCTCTTCGTAGATTGACATGGTTTAACTTTGATATGTACTCTCAATGACAGGAGTGCCCAAACACTGTTTCTTCACCTGCCGTAACACCGTCACCTGTCTGCCGACACGTCAACTAGGAGATGGGCACCAGGACTGCTCTTTCGGAGAAGATGAAAGGCCCAGTGACGGTAAGTCACAACCGTCATAATTTGTGGGAGCGTGATGCACAAATTCCGTTGTAATATGTTGCCATGGATATTCAAATACTAACAACGACATCCTTAATTGCACCTTTCGTTGGGATGATTTGGTCGGTTCTGAATTGCTTACTTGTAGATGGTTATATGCAGCGTTTTCATTGATGGATATAAATCTGTTGCTACAGTAAAAGACGCTCTGGCACGCAGGTGGGGCTCCTGCAGCTACAACTGCTCGTCTGTTTACGGCAACGCGCCGTGCGTTCCTGACGCGTTCCGCTGTGACGATGAAGCCGACTGTTTGGAAGAGGAGGACGAAGAGGCAGGCTGTGACCTTGTCGGAGATAACGGAGGGACCGATGATTGCCCGACGCTTACCTGCGACCTGCCCGCCACCCTAGACCCGATCTGTGTGCCGCATCACCAGCTGTGTGACGGGTACCCGGACTGTGCGGCAGGGGAGGACGAGCAGGAGTGTGACAATGCGGGCGGCGCGTCCACTCAAGCTACAACCACGTCGAGCGTCAGGCCACAAACTGCTGCCACAGGTAAAGAAGTGACCAGGTGGCCAACAGGGGGCCAAGAACCACAGGATAGACTCACAACGGAACCGACAAGTGGTCAAGAAACATTCGAAGACCAAACTGGTAAGGAGGCCATTGACGTTCTGAAACAGTCACTCTGGTCAAGGAGGTTATATAGACAGGAGGAGGTTCTAGATCAGTCCCCTTTCAGCAGTGTTGTAAACCCGTGTGAAGAAATAATTAACATTGGGGTGCGAAGTGGTCCTGATTTCTATAGCATCTCACCCGGGAGCCTGCATAATTTTCATTGTTATGTTAACCCCAAATAAAGACGGCACAGACTCCAAGTGGATTTTTGTGGAAGTTTTGTGATTTTGAAGACAATTTTAGAAGGGCTGTAGATCCCCGGAGAACAGCGATAAACAAGCCGATATCACGGAAGACAAACCTCTGCTGACGCACCAAGGAGGTTTTATAAGCGCACGGAGGCCTTGGCAACTGCAGTCGGGCTAGCTGTACATTTACATGCAATATTTTCATGCCTACAAAAACGTTGGCTGGCTTTTAAATTAAAGGCTCGACAAACCCCTTGATAGAAACCAACTAAGGAAAAAAATTGTTTAATAAGGAATTCATTCCAAGGCGCATTGCCGGTCGTGCCAAGGAAACCAGCCCCTCTAAAAATTAGTAGCACCATCCCTTACAGTACCAAGGCCATTTATAGAGACCTAACTGAAATTAAAATGATACAAACAAGAAACCAAAAACGTTACGGGTAACGGAAAATTCGAGCGAGTAACATGGCAAAAATTACATGAATGGAAAGACAAATGTCTGTACTACCCAGGATAACCGTAGTTCATCGGGGAAATCCATCATAAATTTGTAATTGCAGCATAAATCTATACATATTTCTCCATATTTCTAAGGCCAAAAAAATGAGACATGTACAAATAAATGGCTGTAAACAAACCCATTTTCGTCGTAGAGAGGTAAACAAACTATCAACGTGATCGCCATGTTTTTTTCTTCAAAAATGCCGTCTTCTGCGCATGCTAGTGCGCACCCCAAATAAGGAAATTGTCGGAAACCGAAGAGGTATCGTCTACACATCGGGCACTGCTCGGGGAGCGTCGCTGCCGGTGGCGTCATAATCGGCCTCATTTGCATGGAGCTTGGGAGTCGGAAAGTGAAAACAAAGAAGTGCCGCTGGCTCACCGGAACAATGGGACACAGCTGGATTTGACGGGCCAAGACAAAGGCCACAGCGGGGTGTTAATCCAGAACCTCCTCCTGTCTATATAACCTCCTTGCTCTGGTAAAACAAAAACAAACAAAAATACCAAAATACTTATTGTCACGCAGTCTTTTGAGCAATATCATATAAAACAACAGTGATTTTTTTTCTGGGTTTTCACACGTACCAATTATTAGCATACTTCTAAGTTATATACTCAGCATTGTATTTCTAAATATATACATTTTTTTCTAGTTGGAGGATTTCGTGAGAGCCATGGGTCACATGACCAGGCCATGATTTGGATGGTAGCCGCTGCACTGGGTGGTCAGATTCTCCATGACATTATTTTCTAATTAAACAAGGCATTGAACAAAGTGTGTCGTGAACAAAATTGTGTATGTAAATCAATGTAGGAAAAATGACGAAGCGTTTGCGAATACGAGAAACACGATCTTTGTGAACTTTATGTGTTCATGATGGTAAACCAATCACTAGTACATATATCTCAACAGTTTGTATTTCTTCAACTATGATCAAAAGATGACCCGCGCACACGAAGTGTTGAACTAGTCTGGCATTGCAAAACAAACCGATTTATCAACAAATCCCAGGTGGTTTTCAACACGACATTGACAATCAAATTATGATCACATAAATGTAGCTGTAACTTATTTGAAGAAATAAACAAGCCCTTTGGTTTTGTATCCTACCGATGCTACAACAGTGGCCTTTAAGAAACAATATTAAACACTAAAGGGTACTAGCATAATTGTATAAGGAAATTGTAAGGAGAAATGACTTAGTTAACCAACTTAGAATAAGTAACTTGGTAACTTTGTATAAACTACATGGACTACTTAAGTAATTTTCATCATTGAAGTCTACTTTGAATTGTCTACGTTTTAGTGTCTCTTTGGGCACTTGCGACTAGAGTAAACACTAACCGAAGACGGTTTACAAGTTGAGAGTTTCAATGAAGTATTTATGGATGTATGTAAATGTGTCTAAGCCCTTCAGTACCTCAGTTCTTCAAGCAATATAAGAAAAAAAGAGTAGGCAGTAGTATCAACAACATTAACAAAGTTATTAGAAAAGAGCAAATAAAGATGAAAGTACGGCAAAAATAGTTACTCAAGCAACTGGATGAAGTTTTGAAACAGTCAGACGTTTCAGACAACATCCGCTATTTTTCCTCAGTGACTAAGAAAAGATCTGGCAGAAGCAGGTTTTATGCCAAAAACTCTGAATAGATATAGATCTTCCATTAGTCACTGACGAAAGATAGCGGATGCTGTCTGAAACGAAACGTCTGTTTCAAAAACTTTATCCAGTTGCTTGAGTAACTTTTTTGGCATATCTTATAAACAAGAGGTCGAACCTTCATCAACGCAGATGATAGTATATCGTAATACCTAATTGAGTGCATTGCATACAAACAAACCTGGTCTATCAACCACCGAGTCAAAGGTCACATCAAAACAGTCCTGCCAACTGTTACATAATTAAAGATCCTCTGTCAACTAGCTGTCTTAATCAGCCAGTAACCACCTTTTGCAGGACCCATTCAAATGAATGTAGCATAGATAATTACAAAACGTCCATTATTGCATGAGAAGGGAGTTAAATATGCTGTTTTTGTTCAGGAGCAAATAATGGCCTTTCCAGTTTTCCCTGATGTTTTTTGCAAAGGGGTGATTTTGGAACAGTCAATTTATGCATGGGGAGGGAGATGGGCAAAGTATGTCACTCTCGCAAATGTTGCCTTTCTACATGTAGTTAATATTTCAATTTGCCCAGATGTTATTTTGGGACAGCCCATTTTTTGCATGGGGTGGAGTATGGGCGAAACACGCTGTATTTGCTCAGGAGCAAATGACGGCCTCTCTAGCCTGGATATTAGATCATTGCTGTTTACTATAATTTCTTCAGAAACAGAATAAGTGTGCTGTTTGTATTTGTCAGACGTGCTGTTTGAAACTCGCCTGACGATTATGGTGTCGCTTGTTGTTTACATTTTTTTCTGTTTAAATGCCAATCAATAAAACTTGCTGGTATTCGCACCAAGAAATACTCTGTGAAGAGTGATTATGGGTTCTTTATTGATCACAATAGCGGCCGAGAAGGTAGGCATAAATTCATTTTCGTGGAATACGTTGGAATCCTAATGAATTGTGCATTGTGTACTAAGATTTGATATGATATGAAATTGTGTAACCTCAAATGTTGGTCCTCCTAGACAATTGGTCGGTAAACCACTAAATGACTTCATATTTGGAATATCATGCAAAACACACAAGTTAGACTGAAAAGACAATAAACCTAACTAAGAGTAAAAAGATTTGTTTTTCATCTGAGAAATTCGTTGAGTGCTCTGTCAAATTTGACGTCACAGCGAGATCGCAAAGAAGTCGCCAATCTTGTGGAATGGAAGTGTGAACAAAGTCGTCATCGAATTGTTTAGACGGTTCGCTAGAGTCCGTTCCAAGTCACCACACGGGCTTTTAAATGATATTTGTAATTAGTTTGAATTGGTTTGAATAAAAGAATATCTTAGTCACAATAATTCTAAATTGTTAAAAATGATTAAATATGAAAATTTGGATTTATTTGAATCCAATTAGATGTTTTGAAAATATTTTGAAAGGGACTGCACAAAATATCTTTATCTAGAATAATTTGCAAAATCTATGTGATTCTCATAAATTTCGAAATATAGAGATATGTTTACGAATAGTGGATTAGGGTAATTGTCCCCATAAAAGTAGGTGCTAATCCAGCCCTGTTGTCTACCTCTGTGTATTTTAGATGTCACGACTGGACACTTTTAGGTCCTTTGTGGGAAGCGTAATTCGCAAAGATGTGTGAATTGCTTTCTTCTCAGCCCACTGGCCCATTTACAGAATCTCACAAATAATTGTAACAAGAAATGCTTTTTAAAAAAGCTGTCCACGCAACCATTTGATAAAGGTGAGGGTGCAATGGTGTTTGCACGTGTAATGACTTGTATAGACTTCCTTACCCCCTACGTATACAGTACCTAATACCTATGCATCAAAACTTACCACACGGTACCAATTTGTTGGTTACATTTTGTTTTTGTCATTTTCGTAACAAATCAGTTCCTTTTGGTATAATTTTGTATTATAGATGTTATATAGCCATTTATCAACTATCTATAGTCAGCCATCAGCATGGCAAAATGGTGCGATCGTCTGCTTGGCCTTGCATGAAGCGCCCCCTGGCATGCAAAAATGCATTTTCAGGTTCTCCCCATTCTCTATAGTGACTACTTAAAATTGTTTCTTTTTCGTGCAATGTTTTCTTCCTGACGCATGGAATTATTAACAAATGGGATAAATCTATACAACGAAATTATACACGACCCCAGATTCTTAAATATATATACCTTACACAAAAGAATGATAAGATTACATAGTTTAGGTACTGTTTCAGAGTGCTACACCATTTATATACCGGGTTGTTGAACCGTGCGTTTCATGACCTTGTTTACGTCCCTCAGCTAATTGTCCAATTACCCGGTACTGACATCGGTTGGTACAGACAGTCTTAAATCTCAAATCTTGAAAATAACATCTGACATCGTAAGTAATTAGGGGTGGCGTGATCTGACAGTCTGATTAATAGCTGCGAATGCCGTACATTTTTACCAATAATAATCGTTGATTAGAGTGACGTTGACGTATTCTATACATAGAAGGTATAAATATGCTGAACACCTACACCCCGACAAATCGATCGCATTGAAACTCAGATTCGTTTCAGCCATGACCCGACAAATCGCTTTCTAACTTGCTTTAATGACTGAATCCGACAAAACAAACTCGCCAGTGAGATGGTGGAAGGTGTCAGCTTCCAAAAGATGTTTTCAGATTGACAATTTTGGAACTTTGCAAGTGGTTGAATGCGTCCGCGATTAAACGTTTGGAAAAAAAGTTTCTACTACTTTTCTCTAAACGTTAAATCGCGGACGCATTCAAGCGCTGTGAGACCGTCAGTGGAATTCAAGATAATAGACATGCACACAACATGTCAAATTAACAAGCAACTTTAGCGGCAAATGAAGACAGGTTTGCTCGAAGAGTCGAGCAATTTTCTGGAAGAGACAACACTAACATTGAACATGTCTTTATATTAGGCAATGGGTTCTTTCAATAAAGTTTGGCTTCCTTTGAACTTGAATGGCTCATGTGCACTTGATTTGAGGTCTCATTCCTGTATTACCCCGAGTGGGACACCGTGTCACAGACGGCCTGCTAGCGAACTCTATCGATTGTTGTAAAAACTGCCGTCTCATGAATAGTGGTAATGCAGTATTGACAGAAGCAGATAGGGGGCACTGTGAGACCATCGACGTAATTCAAAATAATGGTCATGCACACAACATGTTTAATTAACAAGCATTTGCGCTTTAGGGTAAAATGCAGACAGGTTTGCTCACAGAGTCGAGCAATATTCTGGAGGAGACAACACTAACATTGCAATTGTCTTAAGGCACTAGGTTCTTTCAATAACGTTTGGCTTCCTTTGAACTTGAATGGCTTGTGTACACTTCATTTGAGGTCTTATTCCTGTATTACTCCGAGTGGGAAACCGTGTCACAGACGGCCTGCTAGCAACCTCTATCGATTGTTGTAAAAACTGCCGTCTCATAAATAGTGTTACTGCAGTATTGACAGAAGCAGATAGGGGGCACTGTGAGACCGTCGGGGGAATCAAGATAATAGGCATGCACACAACATGTCAAATTAAGAGGCATTTGCGCTTTAGCGGCAAATGCAGACAGATTTGCTCGAAGAGTCGAGCAATTTTCTGGAGGAGACAACACTCACATAGCACTTGTCTATATGCAAAAGATTCTTTCAATAAACTTTGTCTTCCTTTGAACTTGAATGGCTCATGTGCACTTGATTTGAGGTTTCATTCCTGCATCACTCCGAGTGGGACACCGTGTCGCAGACGTTCTCCTGCGAACTCTCTAGATTGTTGTCAAAACTGCAATCTCAAGTATAGTGAAATGCAGTATTGCCAGAAGCAGATAGGGAGCGCTGTGAGACCGTCGGCGTATTTCAAAATAATTAGCATGCACACAACATGTTGAATAAACGTAAACAAGCATTTGCGTTTTAGCGGTTTGCTCAAAGAGTCGAACAAATTCTGGAGGAGACAACAGTAACATCGCAATAATCTTTAGGCACTAGGTTTTTTCAACAAAGTTTGGCTTCCTTTGAATTTGAATTTCTCGTGTGCATTTAATTTGAGTACTTATTCTTGTATTACTCCGAGTGGGACACCGTGTCACAAGCGGTCTGCTAGCGACCTCTATCGATTTTTGTCAAAATTGCCGTCATGAATTGTTGTACTGCAGTATTGACAGAAGCATATAGGGGGCGCTGTGAGACCGTCGGCGTATTTCAAAATAATGGGCATGCACACGATATGTTAAATTAACAAGCATTTGCGCTTTAGCGGCAAATGCAGACAGGTTTGCTCAAAACTCGAGCAATATTCTCGAGGAGACAACACTAACTTTGCAATTGTCTTTAGACACTAAGTTGTTTCAATAAAGTTTGGCTTCCTTTGAACTTGAATTTTTTGATATTCTTAGATCTTCCCATCTTGTTTTATAATATTCCACTCTGTGAAATAGCATAGCAACAGCCTATACAAGCCTGTTTAATGTGTTTTTAGTTCATTGAATTGTGGATGGGTGGAGTGATTCAGTCTGCACTAACAATTAGGGAATCACTCATTCAACCATGTTGAATACATGAGGTGTATTTTGTATGCATGGAACATGTTGAATAATGATACACTTCTGTTAGATATTGTGGAGGTTTGTTTTGCACTTGATGATCCAATGTTACATTGTGAATGAGCACATACAGAATAACTGCTTTGTAAAAGGAACTTTTATTGTTGTAACCAAACATCAACAGTGTAAATCACTGCAAACAGGAGCATTGTAACCAGTATAAAACTGGGTAACACAATGCAACCTGCAGCTACCCTTTCGTAGGAACAGATACTGCAGGGATCGGTATTTAATTACCTTACTACCACTTGGCAATGACTTCATATGGTCCAACAGTTCATCTCGATCAAACAAATGGTGCATCCAGTATCGTGCATGTTGTTTAGGCTCCATCAACCCTACTTTATCTTGCATTTCTTTTGCATTACAACTCTGAAAAAACAAATTCTGCCTTTTCACGCGATTCGAAATACTGCTCCATGTGCCGCTCTTGTCGTTTCTTGTAACCTTCCGTAGACAGGAAGTTGTCACGTCTGTTTTCGCCGATTGCGCCTCTGTGCCCTTTGCACATTTGCTCAGAGCATCTCTTTCCCCCTTTGCTTTTCAGCTCTCGTTTCCTTTACTTGCGATGTACGATAACATCCGAAACTTTGGCAACAAAGGCTCTGAACGAGACGCTGAATGTCTTCTGAAACTCTGTATTTACAGTTTTGTACGACTATCAAGTAAAATACATGTGTCAAGCATAAGCTATCCGAAAACGTTGTTTCTGTTAATTTTTTGACTGCAGGAACACAGGAAGAGGCTTGAAAAAAAATGAAAAGCGACAATTTACAAAAGTTCTGCCGGCGTCCGCCATTTTGCAACCAATGGTAATGTTATCTGATTGGTCAATGTTGAGTGGGCCGTACCCCAATTACGTCATGTTTAATACGGCGCTTTAGCCGATCGCATAGTCAACTTTACGGGCTCAAGGCCAGCTCAAATTAACAATACCGTTAAAACAAGGACTAAGTTAATACTTGACACAAGTTTCTCTTTCAAACTATCCGAGGCTTTTTTTCGTAATCATCAAGATAATGTTAACAGATTCAATATTTCACAGAAAATACGAAAAAAAATCCCGTTTTTTTACGTTTTTGCCCCAAAATACGATACCTTCAAAAGGGTCAAAAAGGCCGCGGACAAATTTAATCTGTAAGAGTTTACCTTACACCCTGTAAAATACCAAGACTCAAACTGCTTTCCCCACCTGGGCTCGGGCACATAAAGTTAGCATGTCGTTTTTTAATCAAAATATCGATTTCTTACCCCAAAAATCTGTCACATGAAAACTTTTGTACAGTCATTTTATTCAGACCAAGAAGCGCTAACAGTGTGTCAAAGTTCTCGACGTTATGACCATGCAAACAATAATTATAACCATATATGTAAAATACCGGTAATTACAGGGTGTCACATGCCGTAATTGACCTGAGTGTTAGACAAAGGAGGTTCTATTAAACCTCCTTGGTTAGTCTAAGACAAGTTTGAAAATGTTTTCTAGCCAGTGCGTGCAGACTTGGGAAATTCAGTACGCCAAATTAATGCATCTCTATCACTGTGCGGTATGCTCACACACGTGCACGTATCGCCAAATATTGATCGAGATATCTCAATGATAATGTTGACACGTTATTGTTGATACTACCTGCTTCCCTACCATTAGAACTATGCCGACAATAATAAAGTCTTCTTTTGAAGTCGGCATAGTGGGGTTCATACAAAATAGCACAGACATCTATGAACAAAAGCAGTTTGCTATTCTCGGTACATTCAAAACAGTGCATCCGTCTGTGTTTTAGACAAAAACAACTTTCCAGACAGTCAGACATCGACTACATATTAGGTATTTTATGTTCTTCTCGAGTTAATGTCCCTTTAAGCTTGAGAAACTATGTGAGCAATACAAGGAGAAATTTGAAAAGAGAAAGATATTGCTGTATAGTCAATGTGAAACTTTGTATTCAAAGTCGATGAAGAAGTATTTGCACCACTCCGGTTATGTTATGGAGCTACAGCTGACGACGATACCATGTCTGCTCGTCTTTTGAAGGGGACACGTCACCATAAGAAGACATGTCAGAAGACAATCTAAACAGGGTGTGGCAACTGTAGACGGAAATAAGTGGCAAATATGAGGATATTTGAGGCAGTGATCTTTGACAGAGAAACCGCCAAAACAAACCGTGCACAGAAGACGTACGGCTTGAATTGACGTTATATCAAGTTATCGATATAACACTATAACGCTGTTCCTTGACACACAGCACGAAGTCATAGTCGTAGGTTATTTAAGTTGTCGAATCATACAATTTTTCCGGCTGAAAAATACGTTGCCCCATGAGAGCTGTGAAATGGCCTAAATATTCCAATTTGTCACAGAGAGACTAAGGGGCGGGTAAAAATTTTAATGAATAGGTGAGAAACTTTTCAGATCAAAATTATTCTTCCAGTCACTTAAAAAAACAACGTCGTGTGCAAAATCTGATGCAGCAGTCGTCTATTGAATATGTTTTTTTCCCTCTGTCCTGCATCCCCCATGATCCTTTCTGTTGAAATGCCCGACTATCCCATCCTCCGCCGCCATGTTGTTACTGACGTCATATAACACCATGGTAACCTCGATCAACAGTGGTTTGTACTGTCGATATTGAGGCGAGCGCGATGAGTTCAAATTTCGACAGATTGCACTGTTTTGCGCGTAGATGGTAATATGAAATAAATATACTACCAGCTACATAGCTCTTTCCCTTATGAGCCTATGTTTTGTTTATGTTCTCACAGCAAGCTAGTATAAACTTATTGTACCACACTGTCCGGCGTTTATTTGTTGTTATCTGTTTAGAGAATCGATAGAAAAGGATCGATAAACATTGTTATCAGAGAATCAGAATAAACATAAAGTTTTTTTTTTAATCTAAATATCATTTACATACGTCTTACACTCCTTCCTAAGATTTAACACACACTGTGATGTCGCTTTCACTAAATGTCAGTCGTCGAATTGATCCAGTATTTTCAGATTCTTCATCCACGGTGTAACTTCAATATCTAAGTCACCCTTGAGTTGTAAGGGACAAGGATACCCAAAGATCACCAAAGGACCGGAGAGTCTCTGTGCCGCTTTAAAGATATTGTATTGACAGTTGTAACGTTATGCAATATGCTGGCATGGTACTATTGTAGCTCCGCGACGCCATCTATAAATTTTGAAATGTTCGCGGTGGTTTATTTTCCTGTTTTTCGCGGTGCCTCTCTACCGTGACACCGTGGATATGTGTTTTTGTGCTACTTAACATAATTGTTTTGACCGCGAACCTAAAGTACCGCGAAAACCTCCCTTCCACTCCTGCCGCGACCTCCCTTCCACTCCTGCCGCGAAGTTTTATGCCCGTAGAAATAACTAAATTTACAGTTAAGGTTTAATAAGCCGCCCAGAGGTGTATATGGTGTCATAACGCCTGATCATGTGCTATAACGATCGAATAAAACCACTGAGTGAGCGAAGCGAACGTGGTGGTTTTATGAGGTGGATATAGCACATGACCAGGCGTTATGACACCATATACACCGAGGAACAGGCGGGTCATTAACGTTATTATCACATAGCCTATCCAAACTGACACATATAAGATAGACAAATTCCTGTACAATACATAGATTCTTTATTTAGTACTATACATGTAAAATCAATCCATTGTACATATGATCTTCATATAATCCAATGTAAACAAGCGGTAACTTGTCTTATTGTTGTGGACACGTAGACTTCATATCGGGCGGTATAATTGTAGATTTCTGTTCAATTTTCACAATTCCTGACGCCCGTTGGCTGTGGTAAGACAATCGTAGTTTCCCCGGATAATTTTTGCTCAATCCGAAAAGAAATCTCACAGAAGCGTACACGTTTCGGGCTGGGATCCTTGTAGGTAGAAACCTGTAAGGATTTTGGCGACTTTGACTGAAATGTTTTCGATGCCAACACATCGGTTTGGGGAGGTTACGTGACTTGGGCCTTGGGGAGGGGGGCGTGTTAAGTGCGTGTCACGTATGTTTTCAACAAGGCGACATCACTTTGCCGGCAATATTTTTAATTTTCGCCGCCTAAAACCCTCAGAAACGTGAACATACCTTCCTGGGGTCCCACTGGGCAGAAACTGAGGAAACTTACGGCGGCTTCATAGGTGAATGTCTGTCAAGATTAGCTTGGGGAAATACGTCAGCCTGGAAGCCAAACCTATTTTCTCTCCCGAGTCTCCTCTCCGCAAATTTGCGTCAGTTTCTCGCCCCTCAACTCCTTCAGCATGAGAATTCAGTTCCTGAGAGTCTTCCCCAGCTTCCCATGACCGAAAACTGACTCTAAGTCGGCGTCTGACAGTTCCAATGGCGGGGCAAGGTGAAATTTGTCGTTCCACTTACGAGGGTGTGAAAAATACTGTTTTTCGTCATTCCATTTAAATTTCACTTGAATTCAAAGTTATTCCTTTCTAATGTTTTTTAATACGGTTTTGTTAATTTTAAGACGATAAAGATTTTCAAAACAGTGTTAAGAAAAAGATTCATAAAAAAGATACCCCCTCTACAAAATGGAACGGTTGTGTTATGACGTCATAAGTGGTGTGTTATGACCCGGGTGTTTTATGGCCCCATAACACATGGGCAATGGAGGCTTCTGATTGGTCGACGCTATCTGGCTATGTGATAATAGCCCTTGTAACATCGGCAATCTTTTTGATCTATATATTGGAGAGGTGGAGGTAGAATAACAGCGTACGTTGTATTTCGGTTTTCGTAACACCTGTAGGTTACAGCGCGATCACAGATATCTGTTAGACTAGTTGAGATGTTTTCTAGCCAGTATAGACTTGGGAAACTTAGTAAGCCAAATTAATGTATCGATGTCATTGTGCGATATGCTCACAGACGCATCGCCAAAATATCGATCTAGATAGATATCATAGTGTTAATGTTGATAGTTGCTGCTTCCCTGCCATTAGAATTCTGCCGACAATAACAGTCTTCTTTTGAAGCGGACTTCAACCAAAACATTAAAGACAACCATAAACAAAAACAGTTTGCTACTCCTGGTACATTGAAAACAGTGCATCCGTCTGTATGTTTGAGACAAAAACAAATTTCCAGACGGTCAGACTGCAGCTATACAATTCCTGTTATGTTCTTCTAGAACTTATTACCCTAGAAGCTTGATAAACTATCTGAGCAATACAAGGAGGTAAATAATTTTACGACACTAGACACTCATGTTGCAGCGATCTACGATTACCACCATTTACCACAAGAATGCATTCACCTGCCTCACTCGGGCGTTAGCCGTGTTGGTTAGAATTTCGTATAGAGGCCTTTTATTTCCCAGAAACATACTATTCAATTTTAGGTGTCCAGATTATTCTATCGTCTGCGAGAAATCTTAAAAAAAGCAAGACATTGTAGTATATTCAATCTCAAACCTTTTATACACAAATTTGGTCGGCAGAAATTATATTGCATTGTACGTGGCTGTAAACACAAACTAACAGGTTTTATCATTACAATCTTACTTGATATATCGACTGTACGTGGCTGATTATTTCTGTGATAACTTCTACAGCATTCACCCACAAACACACGTGTGCAGTGTCCATATCCACGTGAGCTACAGCTGACGTTACCATGTCTGTTCGTCTCCAGGAGGGTTGCCATGGATACCACTATTTTTAGACACGGATGTGAACGGGAGCTTGTATGCTATTGGTCATCGTCACGTACACAAACCTCTCCCCTGTTTTCGATGAAATCCTGGGAGAAAGTGAGATTTTCCAGAACAGATCTGAGACCCGAGGACCACTGACACTGTCCGGCCAACACGCCGCACAGGTTGACACGTCCTAAATCTTCACTTCAGTCCTGGTAAAACTGTCTAAGTTAAGCTATATTCCACCGTCTGTCCAGAAACGTACAGCGAAGTAAAGGTGAGTTCCAATTCCTCTCATGAATATTTAGGCACTTAGTATAATGTTTCTTTGACTACTTCTACACGCACTTAGTATTATGTTTCTTTTACTACTTCTACAAGTAGTTATCGTCAATTTTATGAAAATATCAATCTGTCGTCCAGCCTTTTTATTGAACATGGGGATATGATCCAAGTTAAAATCTACCACTTATAATATGTATGTAGTAATCTTGAATGTTGTCTTTGCATGTTCATTTTGGTCCTTCATAATCTCTAAAATCATCGCCGTGTTTTCAGTTTGACAACTATTTGTCTTTATTTTGTTCTTGTTGTATCAGTTGCAAGTTGAGACTTATGTTGACATGTCAGGTGTACTCCTCTTTTTCAATTTGCCGTCTGAGCATTTATAACTAGTTTGCTGATAAATCAGCCGTTGCTATTCTGACGTTGGTAATATTCTTTTTGGGCCGAGCCTCTAATTATTTCTATACGTACGTTCGTACACGTAGAACTATGAACAGCGGCTCTGACTGTGTAGGAATCGCAGTGTGTTATCATATGCGACTTGTCTCTTCTAAGTACAGATCAAGAAGTTTTAAACGTGCTTTTGTTCGGATGTTTTTCCAACCATACTATTGTGTAGAGATTTTAGAAAGGGAGAATTTTTTCTGTCATCATAACAGATCTCTTAAGCTGTAAAAAGGAGCGGTTTATATTGAAAACATTATTTTAGGTTGTGGACAAGAATTATACGAATTGTACGTACCTGCCATCATGTCGTCCGGTCAATTCAACTCGAGAGAAAAATGAACCAGTATGATCTGGGCGCGCACAAGTCTCCCGTCGTCCTTTATCTAGTTTCTCGGGCCTCCAAAGATTTCCCGTTCGATCAACTCTAGCATCCATAAGTAAAAACGAGCCAAATTTGGAATGGCATCGCGGTGGCGCGGTGGCAGGGCGTTTTGCTCGGAACCCAGACATCCTTGGTTCAAATCCCCTGCCTGATTTGTCCGATTAAAGTTGTGCCCTTGGAAAAGGCAATTTACACGACTTTCCTCACTTCTCACAGGTGAAAATGATAACCTAGCTTTTGTTAGGGACGTCCCTCGAAAAGGTCAACCTACGTTAAATGTAGGTCCCGTGTGTGAGTAGAGCCACACCTCGAGCACGTTTAAGAAACCTCTCACTTATTGAAAAGAGTAGGGGTCCTTCCCGGAGTGAGTGGATCAAACCTCACAGTCTGGTCAAGTTTGACACCTTGAAAAGGTAATAATCACCTATTATGTCAATCCTTCCACAAATGGTGTAAATATCAATATATAAAATCTATGTGCAAGCAAAACTATAATCGGTCTTTTGCAGTTTTTTCGGGTCTCCCATAATCTACCGCTTGTCAACTTTAGCAGATCTACTGAACGGTTAACTTAAGCGTTGTATGCATTAAGGCAAACGGACAAGTTACATTATGGGCGCGCACAGGCTACCTTCGGCGTGGCTTTCAACAAATTTCTGTCTCCCAAAATCTGCCACCCGGTCAACTCAATCGACCCAATATATTGTTGTCTATATAGAACCCAACTTCAGCTGCGCACACAAGACAACCGTCGGCCGGCACCAAATTTGTCGGGTAACCCCAATACTATCACCCGGCCTGGTTAACTTAAGCCTCCCTCAAGGAAAATGAGACAATTGCACTACAGACAAGCTAGAAGAGCGTAAAACATCGTGTATCATAACTGTTGTTAATTTTTTTTCTGTGTATTAAAACAAATGTTGGAGGTAAGAACGAACGTTTAACGATCGGCGAATTTAGTTTTGAATCTCAGCAGTACGGGAAAGTGTGTATGTAATGAACAGACCCCTGTGTAACCCGAGCCACTAAGCCACTCCCAAAGAAATTGATAATACCTATGAATATTCATACCATAACTGACCTCCTGTGACATATAAACAGGATGCGTATACAATTTCTATTTACACTGCAACACCAGGGAATACATTGTCAATATTTACATAGACTCTCATGCAATAACATTGATCTTATCTTCCGTCTAGAATTTTATATATCTAGACTAATAAGTTCTTCCTTAAGTTATATTGCTTAACCAAATATGATTATGTGTCTTCATGATATTCCAGATGGAGCGTCAACTCCTCTTCTGCCTTGTGCTCTTGGCAATACCAGCACTGACAAGTCAGAGTAAGATCTGATTCCTACATTTTTAGAGTCATGTGTTCATATAGATATGAGGTTGGGAATTGTCTTTCATATTTTTTTGCTTTTCTTCTCCTTCCCCCCCCCCCCCCCCCGTGATCAAAACCATTTTACTAGCATTGACAGGTTTCAATTTCAATGCCAGATAATGGGAAGCTTACCATTGTTTAGATATGGAAGGAAAATCTACCCTCGGTCGTTTTCTTTTATGCAGGTCTTTAAATAAACCAATCTCTAAATTTGTAATGATTGATTGAAGACCTTTATTGTATGTTCGTGCCCCGAGGGGCTAGATACAGGTCGTTTAACACAAACCAAACTAACATCTAAGTGACATATACAGTGAAATATGTACAGTACATTGTGTAAACATACATGGTAGAAGAAAAGGATAAGCTAAGCTAATCTAGTAAAGTCAACTTCTTCTCGCTTCTTTGTACATGTGTAGATGTATGAACAGATCATGTTTCTTATACAAGGGTTATCTAGACGCAACAAAAATATGAATTTATCCGTTGCGTTTAAATATTCAAAGCATGGGAATTTCTCATTAATACATTTGAAAAGAACATTTCTTTCTATATCGTAAAGTTTACAATCTGAAATGAAGTGCCGCTCATCTTCTATTTGATTTAACTCACAAAATTGGCAAACTCTATGTTCTAGAAGCGTGTGGTTGTGCCTTCCTGTTTCAATATGTAATTTGTGACAACTAATCCTGAATTTAGTGACAGCTACTCTATGCTGTATGTTACTTATAGATAAATACTCTTCTTCCTTATACAGGGACTTAAACAGTCGGTAAGTTCGTAATTTGTTGCAATAAGATTTCTCTCTATCATCATTGTGAATTTCGGATGAGAATGTTTGGGTGTAAATATCTTTCAAACGTTGGCTAATGGAATTGATGATAGGAGTCATGTTTGTTCCCAGGGATACCTGGGGGCTCCAAACGAAGGCAAAACCACACCCTTCTAGTATCTTACGAACACCGGACGCCCAGCATCTTTTACCATTAGAATCTAGCAGAAATTGACATGAAAGAGCGTCCGCTTGTAGACTGTCAGCTGGCACGTTCTGGCGCATTCTGAGGAAATGTTTGATGGCGTTAAGGGATGCTTCAACTTGAATTGGGTACCTCCCTAGCTCCGCTCTTGACGCAAGGTTACTGGCTGATCTGGGAACATTTAGGGACTGTTTGCAGAATTTAAGATGGACGGATTCGATGGGACAGAATTTAGGACTTTTAACTGCGCCCCAAATTTCTGAGCCATAGAGTAGAATAGGTTTTACACAGGAATCAAAAAGTTTGTTTTTAACAGATAATGGGGCATTGGCTTTATCCAGTGACTGTTTGATTGCAAATAGAGCTTTTAAACCTTTGGAACTTAAAGATTTGTTATTTGCTTTGAACGTGCCAGCTGAGTTTACAACTATACCTAGATAAGTATATGACGTAACAATTTCTACAATATGACTATCAAATACAAAAGAATAGTTTTTTGGTAAGCGACCACCTTTTGAAAAAACAATAATCTTTGTTTTTCTAAGGTTTACATTTAGTTTCCAATGTGAACAGTACTTTTCTAGGTTATTCAAGGAATGTTGTAGTCCCTGTTTTGACTCGGAGAAGATGACCAAGTCATCAGCATATAATAGACAGGGGACCACTTTGTGATGCATAACTGGAGGATTACAGAGAGTGTTGTTGAATTGACATATAATATCGCTCACAAATAGATTAAACAACGTTGGACTTAAATTACATCCTTGTTTTACCCCACACTCGGTAACAAAAGTCTCAGTCAGACCATTTCTAGACTTCACGCAGTTCATAGTATTAGAATACATACCTTTTATAACTTTGAGAAAATTACCACCTATGCCAAGTTTATTCAATTTATACATGAGACCGTTACGCCAAACAGAATCAAACGCTTTGCTGAAATCAATAAAGCATGCGTAGAGTTGAGAATTATTGCTCAGGTATTTTGTAACTAGTGTGCTTAGAACAAACAGGTTATCAGTGGTTCTGAAGTTTTTTCTAAATCCGGCTTGATGGGGTTGAAAGAGGTTGTTTTGTTCAGAGAATTTGACTAAACGTACGTTCAAAATAGATGAGAATAATTTCCCTAAACAGCTAATTATCGAAATGCCTCTGTAGTTGTCTGGCAGGGAAGTGTCTCCTGACTTGTGGATGGGAACAATGTGACTGACTGACCATTCTTGTGGAAAATAACCGTTTTGTAAACAAGTGTTAAAGAGATTGAGAAGGGGCTCTTTTAGCTGCATTTTGCCAGATTTTAACATTTCATTTAGAATACTGTCATTTCCGCTTGATTTGTTGTTCTTTAGTTTAGAGATTGCAGCGTTTAGTTCTTCTAATGTGATCGTGCAATCAAGTACCGATGCGTTTGAAGGGGTGGACGGAAATGATGTTTGCGTATTTTGGTTTAGAAGACAGTTATCTACAGAGCTGTTTGGGGATTTGTCTAGATTTTTGAAATGCTTTAACCATTCCTCGTCAGAAATTTGGTTATCATCAACTGTTTTTTCTGGTTTCAATTTATTGATTAAATCCCAGAAGGCACTTGGGCTTCTTTCCTTTAATAATGATAATTGATTCATAATTTGTTGATGAAAATCCCGCTTTTTCTTTTTCAATAATTTCTTGTATTCTTTTCTACATTGAAAGAACCTACCCCTAATTACTGGATTAGATGGATTTTTTTCAAATAGAGAGGCAATGTTTTTAACTTCACGCTTCATTTCCTTACATGTTTTGTCAAACCATTTCTTGTTTTGCTTTCTTTGAGGGCGCTTCCTAATTCTTTTTAAACAGAGCGACTGTTCGCCCGCCTCTCTTAGAATAGCGCTAAATTCGGAGACATGTTTTTCGATTTCCATTGTGTTTGTGTTTTTTTGGCAAATAGAGGAGAGAGTGTGAAGTCTTTCGGTAAAGTTAGGTTTACTAAGTGAATAGAGGAATTTTTCGGTAGATTTTTCGTTCCAGTGGAACCGTTTGGGGAGAGGTTTGGAGTTTGGGCTTTTCTGTTTTACTTCGTAATTGTGCTTTGTTGGATTTGAGTGAATCAAAGTCGAAATCATGCAATGGTCTGAGAATAGCGTAAGCGGATTAACACGAAAAGATAAAATGTGTGGGATAAAGGACTGGCTGGAAATCATATAGTCTACAGTGCTGCTGCCGCGGGGTTGATGGCAGGTGAATTTGCCCTGTAGATCGCCAGCCACCCTTCCGTTTAGAATTCTTAGGTTTGCTTGTGCGCACAGATCGATTACAAGTCTGCCAAATTTGTTCGGAGGCGATTTGTCCATGTGTTGTCTGTCCGAGGAGAGTGGACAGCTTACACCCTCGTCAGTGCTTCCATCCACATAATCGATAAGATTTCCAAGCCGGGCATTCAAATCTCCACCAAGTAGTATAAACCCGGCGGAACTGTATTTAGATATTTCGTTTTCAAGAATTTCTAGTGTGTGGTTGTCTGAGTACTTATGCGTTGTAGATGCACAGGGGCTTATATATGCTGAACAAATGAACAAATCTTTGGGTAGACCTAGTAGTTGTCTATCTATCTGTACCCACAGAACGTCTGTAGATTTGGATGGTGCTTTCTTTATGAAATTTGTGTATTTTTTCTTGTAGAAGAATATAATTCCCCCCGAGGATCGTTTCGCACGTTTGCTCTTTTGTCTACTCTGATGGAAGTAATTGTAATCAGGAATGTTAATTTTTGAGTTGTCTGTGCTCCAGTAATAGATCTCTAAATCTCAATGATAGGTGGATATCGGTAGAGGCATGAAACTCGGTACAATTGCATTGCAGTGTGCCCTGCCGGGTATCACGAGGCGGACGGAAGGTGCTACTTTGTCTCAAACGTGGAGAGAAGCTATGAGGACGCAGAAGACGACTGTCAGAACAGAGGCGGCTCGTTGGCTGTCATTGATGACGAGGAAGAGAAAAGTGCAGCCATGGAAGGAAGTAGTGCTGTTGTGCCGTAAGTTTCGTCTTTTTTTGCTCCTCTGTTTTGGGGTAAACATAGGTGGTAACGTGTTTGATTTGATTTTATTAGAATTGCAACAGTGCAATACACGCGAGACACAGACAGCTATTGCTGGTATCTTGACCCAAACACATAATATACCCGTTTTTACACTTGGGTGGAGTTAGGAAAGTCGTGTAAAATGCCTTTGTCCAAATGGCACAACATCGGTTGCGTGGTTAAGAGGAACTAAGGAAAATCTGCGTTAAGAAATAATGATATGATGCAAAGAATTGAATTGATCGAGTTACTGCAAAAAATGCATTGAGAAATATTTACATAATGCCAAAGAATGACAGCTTCTTGAAAACAGAGATAACAGTCACAGTCATGTAGCAGATTCAGTTACAACTTTTTCTTCCTTCTTTCCAGATACTGGATCAGTAGGGAAAGTGCAGACCTGGATTACATCAGCGATGCTGAGTTGAGGACAAAATTTATTTCTACAACTTAAGTGTTTAACTGTGCTTCAACTTTAATTGAGCCGTATTTACATAAGGAAATAATCAACAATTTGTTTTATTTCCAGCGACTTGAACTGTTACATCTGTGAAGCCCCAGGTAAGTCGGCATTTTTGATATATGAAGGAACGAAGACGTATTGTGGTCGTTTTGGGACATTATATGTATATGTACATGTGGACTTTTTACAAATGTACATTGGTATTAGCCTGACTAAATCACGCTCCTAGCGGCCAGCCCGACAGTTACTCGGGGAAGGGGCCAAGTTATGCCTGCCGACGAGACATTTTGTAAACTCAGGCTAGCATTGGTATAAGATGCCTTGGATAGATGCACCAAAAGGATGTAAAAAATTCATTTCTTTTTCACTTGCCTATTCTATGTGATTTGTTTTCTCTCTCCCAATGTTACAGTACCTCCTACAGTGACACCATCACCGACCCCGAGTACGTATACAACACTATATATCAACAAACACCCTAACTGCCTGCCACAAATGTCCCTGCATGCACCAAATCCTTTTCCTTTCATATTGACAGAAACTATTGCACAGTGCTACATCACGGGCATACCTAGGAATACCGGGAAAATTTATCACTGGTATACGTAGTCCTTGAAAAGACAAAATTGAACACTTTGGGTTTATTATTTATATTACCATAATTTAGATGATTACCTTATAGAAACACATTTGATATATAGGTTTTCTCCATTTCTTATTTTTCACAAGAAAGAAATGAATTATTCTGAAGGAGGTGCAGAAAACCCCTGTTTGAAATGTCAACATTTTAGCACTGTGTCTTCTGTAATATCGGTCCACTTTAAAAATGTTATCTTTCGTCCATTTCTATGATCAATATTGCATTATGTGAAGGTTGATTATCAAATAATGAGCTAGTGATGAGCTTGTGCCGACTTTTAGACTGATCTTAATTATAGTGCATATAAATCTTTTTTGTGTATGTATAGTTGGAGTTATACGTTTCAACGACTGCAGATGCGGAGACTAGTGGATGATAATGATGATATTTATGAACTTATATTAATCGGTATAAGCGGTTTAAATTGCATCAAAAGTATTGGATTTATGTGTTTTATCTGCCGATCTAATGTAATGTATTTCTTTACCATGTTACAGCATCACCTACACCACCAACAACCCTGGGTACGTGTAGAACGCTATGTCCACATACACCCTAACCGCCTGCCATAAATGTCCCCTCACGCAACAGATCACTTTCCTTTCATACTGGCAAATAACGCTGTTCATTCCTAAATGCCGGGCGTACCTAGCAATACCCGTTTTTTGTTTGTTTCTGTCGACATTTTCTTATTGCTCATGGGAAGTGGCTTTTAAATAATACACCTCGACATGTTTGCATGACCCAAAGTGGACCAAAATTGGTAGCGTACCATAAGTGGTAGCGCTACGTTAGACATGTTACACAGATGCTACAGTGTACACCTAAATAAATCGCTTAGCATGAATTTATCTATGCCACTTTTACAGTCTTCTAAACTCTTGCAGCTATCCCTGACAGTTTTCAAAATCCGTATACACACTGCTCCATAATTCGTACCGAATTAGCCCACCTGGCTATACCAGGAATAAAGATGTGACCATATATGGCAACACCATATCTGGTCATATGAGGAAAATTGTCAATCATCTCCCCAAAATACCCTCAAAAATCGTATTTTGAAGTGATGTAGGCCAAAAGTGCGAATGAGGTTCTTTGAATATTTGTTCAATGTACCCCCATTACAAATCTCAGGTCATTTGGATGTAATTCCAGAGCAAAAGAAGGCACAAATGTACGGTTTTGGTCTAAAATCCTCAATAAAACCATTTTTAAGGCATTTATCAAAAAAATGAAGAAAAAAATCCAGGGGGTATGTGCTAACTCTACCTGTATACCAAATTTCAGCCCATTTGGCCCAGGGACGACCGAGATGAATCGCTTTGAAGATTTGACAGGAAAAGAAGACAGAAACATGACCAAAGACAAGATGTATCGCCCATACTATAGGTATGGGCGATACATAATTACGGCTGACATATTTCAGATGTAGGTACCTTTAGGAAAGGCGAACACATCTGACCATACATTATGCTAATGTAGACCTCACACACACACACACACACATACATACACACACACACACACACACACACACACACATACAAACACACACACACACACACAGACAAACGTTACCAAAATATAACCTTCTTGGTGAAATAAATTAAGAAATCTATTTATATTCTAAAGAGGTGTCTACCACAACCGAGACAACGCCAAATGGTAAGTAAGCTAATCTCCGGTTATATACGGCTAAGCTCACAGCACAGCATAGTGACCTCATCACCTAGTTAGTTTGGATGTAGTATTAGTCGGTCATGTGTTGACGCTCAACACCATATATCTCATTTGACTAAAGCTTTTGGTTTAGATGACCTCAAGGGCGAACAATATGTGATATATGTGATAAGTGAAGCTTCAAATACGGCAGAACACCATTTATTGTCACTTCTGACCCCACCAACCATTGAGCCAACAGTTTGTCAGTGAAACAACACACACATTCCTATAGTAATACATTATCAGATACATAAACTTCAGAAAGTATCAATAACCTTGTTTATACTATGCAATACACTACTAGTATACTAACCTCAACCGAGACAACCGGTAAGTTAATCTACTCTCTGGTCAGATCAGATATTTGTTACAACATTTGATCCTCATAACTCGTATCAGCGGGTGCAGCAGAAGCCGTTAGAAATTACCTTGCTGGTCACTAATGATATTACGCATAAATAATATATTAAGTTAACAGCTGAATGCCGTCTCTTGCCGGTATATAGCACACAAATTTGTAAGCCTAGAGCCCTACACTGCATGGCTCCTGTAAGGCCTATTCGTTGATCACACTGCTAATAAATGTATAAACTTCACTTGAAACGTTGCTGTAAAGAGGTTATACGATATAATATTTACATTCATTTTTCTTTTATATTTTGTTCCGAAAGTGACACGCAAGGGGACCTCCTGGAGTAAGTTACCTTACCTTCTGTACATGCCCAAATATTGTTATCATGAAATGACGTCGAGCTATCAGAAATCCCTATTTCATATCGGTTGTGATGCCGTTACGTTAAGAAGCGCCAGAAGTAGAGAATACTGAAATGGCCAGCTGTTACAAAAACTGACTACCTCAACCGACTCCATTTGTTAGCATTGTAGTGCGTTTCTTTGTTACATAAATGTTTACCATCTTAAATCTTCCTTTGTATGCCTAATATATATATATAGAGAGAGAGATGAAATCTGTGATCCGAAGGTACATTGGATATGACAACACTGTGTCAAAAAGATGTTAACAGGATAATAGGCATATTACATACATATTATGTATCCTCGGTTGGTTACCAGAAAAATGTGGACGACGAAAGGGCGGGGCCCGTAAAAAGCGCGTTGTTGGCGGCGACGACGCTGATCCCGGTGACTGGCCCTGGCAGATCGAACTACAATACAATGGTACGTAGTCTTTTGCCACATTCCATATATGCATATGGCATTTTCCTAACATTCACAGTCTCGTAAATTCATTTGAGCAACTCAGCATAAGGCAACAAGAGTTCCATTTGCATAATTGATATCTATTAATATTTCTCTCTTCCTCACCTACATGTCACATGTTCGAAAGCCCTTTTATGAAATTCGGCGGAAGTATAAACTTTCCTCACTAATTATGCAAATTAGATACTGATTTGCATAATAAGTATCTAATTATGTTAACCATCACTCAAGCTATGTACGTAGTAAAAATTATGACCATCTATCAAGGCCTTCTTGAGTTATTCCCTTTCAAAGTTTGAAACGAAATCAGCGCCTGCAGTTAAAAAAAGCCGCTAGGTGGCCCAAACCTACATAACTTACTTTCCTTCTAAAGAGCTATCTGCCACTCTAAAATCATGACCACAGCATGTCCAGAAGGCGAGATATCGAACCCGAAAGTTCTGCTGCAGTACCTTAACAAGCTGCAGTACCTTAACAAGCTTAACAAGGAGCCCAAAATCGAATAATTTCCCAGTCGCATCAAGACCCACGCACATACCAAATATCAAAACAATCCATGCAGGCCTTCTCGAGTTATCCTGCTTACCCACCACACACAAACGCTATACAAAAATATAACCTTCTTGGCGAACGTAACAAGTTGACCTGCCATCACGACTACCACAGAATTTTGGAGGGAAATGTGTCTTGTAACTAAGAAACAGACTTTATATAAATCATGTATAGATTAATTCCACATGACAGGAGGGCGGAAGCCAGGCCTTCTGGAAGATGACCCCAGGGTCAGCAGCCTGCCAGCCTGAGCTCCCACAGCTGCCTGGTACAGTGACAAATGCTGCAATATGACACATTTTTAACTTTTCTCGTTAATTATGCAAAGTACTTCGCCCAAAATCTAATCATCTTGAGGTTTTCCACATACCTACCAACACACCAAATATGACAACAATCCATGCAGGCGTTCTCGACTTATCGTGTTCACTAACAGACACACAGACAAGCATCAACGAATAACCTTCTTGACGAAGGTAATTAGAATGTGCCAACGTTGTTTTTGATGGCTTGGCTGAAAATGATTTTGATTTCAATCTGTCCAGCTCATTGCAGCTTGGGTGTGCACCGGACTCTGACTGGAGCAATGAGGGGAACTAATAATGATAGTATGTTGTAGTAGGTTGGGAGGGAAACCATTGTTTGTAGACGCCCCAAACACAAACTTATGAATTTTAACAAAATGGTTTAAGTCATGGAGCCTAAATATCTAAAATAAAATGTAATTCCACCAAAATCTGTAATGCACAACATAAAGTCTCCGTGCTGATCAAAATTACGTCCTCAATCCACTAGAGCTGAGAAGTACAAAATTTATCTTCCTTACAGATCTCCGTTCTTTCTTGGAATCAATTGCCGCTCACTACCTTAACATTATCCTCGATTGCTATTTTCATAGCCTCCCACCCACCTTTACTTCTCTCATGGACCAAGATACCCAGCAGTCCACCTCACTGGACCTAAATTCAGTCAGCTGAATGTATAAATAGTCCCATTCATAAATGTGGCTACCCCAATTGAAGAGAAAAAAAAAAACTCAGTACATTTCGTCCGGCTATGTCCACTGCACAACTGCTCTTGTAAGATTATAGCGCGAGCGTATACCGTTAGCGAGAAATGGTACCCGAAGTTGGCCATATGGCCATGCAATCATTAGAAATGGGTCCGTATCCGTTGGTACATGGATTCCTTTCTTACTAGAGCTGAGACACTGCACAAAATGGCCTCTGCTGATCCGGCGGATTCACAATCGTACATCAGAGTAGATACGGGACGTTTCAGAATGGATACGATGTACCTGAGATCCGACAATTCCGGCGCCGTATACGTCCGGATCATTGATACGTTTCGGGTACAGACACAATGTTTACTCAGATCTTTCATTTTTAATGTATTTGCCAATATATTCGAAGTTCGGATTATTTGCAAGCCGGAGTTGTCTCGGATACTGACGGATACAGAACGGAGATCTGTGTCGGATCTCCGAATTACCCACAAGACACTGCGCGACAAACATTTTCTTCGGTTAACATCACACAAATGAACGGCGTTTCATCACTCCCTGTGCTTAACATGGCATCGTCAGATTCTACCATGGTCGACCAGTGATCTTTTAGTGGCTTGAGAGTCGACGGAAATTCGGTGTAAACTCAAACGCAGGGAAATGCGACGTTGTCTTCTTCGTTCATGTAATATTCGTCGCCCCCTCCCTGGCAGCTGGCAGGGAGTCAATTCATCATTTAGAAGGACTGCCTTTGGTAAGTACAAACTAAAGATTCCGGCTTCTAACTAGTTTGAACTTTAGTTGTCCTAACATTTTGTTTTTGACATATCATCGCATGACAATAAGAATTCTCCAGCTGAACTGCCCTTTTCCACCGTTACGATCTAGGAAATTGATAAATTTCAATTACCTTATACTTGTCAATGGTCAACAGATATTTGTGTCTGGTTAACGTTGCAGATACAAAACAACAAGCAGTTGAGGGATAGATAATTAAATATGTTCTGTAAAGGATGGAAAAAAAGATGTCATAAGTATTTTTCCAACAATGGTCCCACTGTTATCTCGTCAAGTACGGTATCGGAGAGTTTCTGAATGATGATGATGATGATGGATGGTTCATTCAAAAATAAATCCCTCGCAGCCTATTAGGCTGAATTACGGATTTAACAATGTTTAAAATTCATTTCTGTACAACATGGCAACATTATTACATAGAAACATGGCAACATTATTGTATAAAAGACCGTGATAAACAGACGTTTGGCTTTGCATTTAGCAAAATCTAAAATATACTATTACAAAATGAGCATATACTTTAAAACCCTTGGTAATGTATAAGAAGTTAAGCATTTAGAAGTCGAACAATGTAGGATATTGGAGAGTTCTTAAGTCTGCCTGTCTTACATTTGATAGGTCGATATCTGTCCCTGTTTCTGGTGGATCTATCGTGACAGTCAGATCCCTTTGGTGGCAGCATTCACGATCTATGTAATTCTAAGTGAGTTCCGAACTTCAGACACAGTTTCTGTCTGCGGTCTGAGAGCAATGGAAGTTTTAAGTCTTGCCTGGCTTGTTCATAGCAAGCAAATCACCTTCCAAGTATTGTCCGAACTGCACTCCGTTGAACTGCTTCGAGCTTGTCCGACTGTGCACAGGTGTCGTGAGCCATGGATGCCAGACTGGCGCGCAGTCTTCTAGTAGTGGTTGTACAGAGGATGCATATATAGTGACGAGGTCTTCGGCGGGAAGGTTGAAATGTTTAAGTTTCCACAAGAAGAACAGGCGTCGTTAGCTTTCCCTACCATTCTGGTAAACCTGTGTCTCCCACTTCAAGTCTTTTCTGAAGCCACCCTCCAAAAAGACACGTGACTGGCACAACCTCTAGGGAGGATCCATATATCGTGAGTGTTGGTGGTGGGGGCGGACATTTCATAAAGCAAAAAGTGATGACCTTACACTTGTCTGGGTTGAGTAACATATGGTTGTCCCCACACCATCGAGAGAAAATGTCCAGCTCGTTCTGCATTAACGACGGCTTGAGGTAGTGGCGCGATTCAGTCATAGACAGATCATCAACATATTTCCAGTGATGAATCAGTGCGAAATTCAATAGAATCTCAGTGTGTTTGCCTTAGGAATGTTCAGTTTATGTCCATTTCGCGTACATCTTCCCGAGATGGCAGATCTACGACTCGGCAACCAGTGTTCGAATTCAGAACCGAGCAGAAATCTACCAAACTTCAGACATAGTCTCTCGCGCCTTTCAGACAGGGTAGTGAGACCCAGCTGTATCAGTGCATCCGTATATCCAGGGTAGGCACGGCCAAGGATGATACGGCAAGCTCTCCTTTGAATCATCTCTAGCTGGTCAACTTGGTGTCAGTCCGGGGTTCCAGATGGGCACAGCGTACTCGAGAAGGCGTCAAATATACCCCATGTAGATGGCAAGTAGTCCATTAGGTTGAAAGGTTGAGTCGCTTGAGAATGAACAGTTTTCTTGCGGCTTGTGCTGACATGTGACTGACTTGCTCATTCCAACGTAGGTCTTCCTGGATGCGGAGACCAAGAATTTTCAAACAAGGTAAGGCAGACAGAGTTGAGGAGTTGATTTGAAATGTAGGGAACGGTGGCGGGTTCCTGCAGAACGTAATGTGCATTGCTAGACACTTGGTACCATTTAAAAGCACGTGGTTCTTGTTTCCAGGAAGTTCATATCATCCACATATTTTAAAGAAAAACTGAGTGCCCCAGTTGCTGCAGCATCTATCAGGACAAGGAAGAGGATCGGGCCAAGTAAAGTGCCTTGAGCAACTCCACATGTGAGCGTCTGCCAGTTGGAGAGTGATCCTCTGTACCTAACACGCTGTTTCCTTGCAGTGATGAAGTCACAGACCCACGGTACTAGCTCTGGTCTCAGACCCTTGTCTAGCAGCTTGGCTATCACAGTATCAATCAATCAATCAATCAATCAATCACATGGTTTTTATTGACAAACAAAACTCTGGCAGCCAAAGGCTGAATTGCGGTTTGTTTCACAAATACACCACCACAGATTAAAACATGTCCAGGTCCCAAGCACTCGTTAAGTTAAAACAATAGAAAACGTGCTTGGTCACGTACTTCGACATACGAATATACAATTTGGTATTTTTTAAATTTACAACATTATCATGCAATCTATCATCAACAACATTATCAATACATCTTACTTATTGTGGTCGCCATTTTCCTTTCTACTGTTAACTAGGGTTGTCATGTATGGTATGCTACTTTTTTTTAGCGTTCAATTCTGGGTTTTATTCGGTCGAGTTGTTAGCTAGAGCGCGTGGTTTGATCAGTTACATCTCCTCGCGTCCGTGGCAGCCAATGCCGGAAGTCTGGTGACCGGAGGAGTTCCGTTGCGAAGTTCAGACAAAGGTGGTCTCGTCGCTGATCTAGGGTAGGTATGTTCAGTACCCTGCACGCCTCAGCGTATGACGTGTATGCTGATCGGAGTATAATCCGGCACGCCCGTTTTTGGATAAACTCGATCCTGCGCCGCTGACTGAGAGTAATTCCAGAATGCCAGGCGGGCGCTGCATACTCACAACTAGGGCGAACAAATGTTGTGTAGCAGGTAAGTAGGTCATCCCTAGAGAGGTCGAACTGACAGAGATGTTTCAGCATGAAGAGCTTTTTCGGTTGCCTTGTTTGACAGTGTGATCAACGTGGATATTCCAACGGAGATCGGCCTGGATGTGCGGGCCTAGTAGTTTTACTGACACCACCTCTTCTAGCGGTTCACCGGCGATGAACAGTGGTGGCAGCAGGGGACCTGTTTTCGTAAAGAACACATACATGACCTTACACTTTCTAGGGTGAAGTCGCATTTTCCTGGATGATGCCCATTGGTCCAGGTTGTCAAGGTCAGTTTGGATGGTTGAGGCGTTCTCGATCGCCCTGCTCTCTGCTAGGTTGAGATCGTCGACAAACTTCCATCGCCTAGCTAGGGAGTTCTCACATACACTGTTGATAAGGGCGAGAAATATCAGTGGACCTAAAACAGTTCCTTGTGAAGACCACAAGTAGTTTCCATCCAGTCTGAGAAAGTTCCCTTGTACATCGCTCTCTGTGGTGGTGGACTCGGTCAGAGGCCTTTGAGAAGTCCGTGGCCACGATGGTACTGATGGTTCCTTGGTTGTCAGCTCCAGTGCATAGTCTGTCAACCAGACTTACGAGCGCGTGAACGGTAGAACGGCCTAAGACCCCAGTAAAACTATATAATGGCTGGATAATGCATCCTCGTCCACCAGGACCTTTCCGCTCTACGTTACATCGCTCGCGGAAAAGGCCCTGGTAACACGGGGTGGCATCCATGGTTATTGCAGGTCGACGAGACTTGCTCATGAATAATTAATGAGCTAACCCTAATTTGGCACAAACGGCAGTTGTACCTCATGAATAGTTAATGAGCTAGCCCTTATTTGGCACAAACGGCAGTTGTAGCTCATGAATAATTAATGAGCTAGCCGTAACACGTAACCTGATTGGTTGATAGCTTCCCAGCGTTCTTTGCGCGTTTGCTTCCGATGAGTGGAAGCAAATGGGTTTTAACCCCTCTGATTGGCTGAAGCTGTTTTGGAGGCTCGACCTGCAATAACCATGGATGCCACCCCGTGTTACCAGGGCCTTTTCCGCGAGCGATGTAACGTAGAGCGGAAAGGTCCTGGTGGACGAGGATTGGATAATGTAAACTATTGGCTTCAGTGTGCTACTGGCAGCCGTGCAGTGCACATCAGTGGAGGCCTGCCTGAGACAGTTTACCAAGTACATTAAGTTACTCTTCAACTTATGTTTGAAATAACAACAGATATAAGATATTAAAGTATGGCCACACATCAAGAAGGACACTTAGCCGAGAAATAAACTAATGACAATAGCGGCTTGTGATTTAGTTTGAGACATTGCTAATTGGCTGGCAGTTATGTGTACAGCTCTACAGAGCTCCAGTCCATACTGTTTCTTAGACTACAAGTAGACACCAAAATTACAAGTCATATTTCTAGACACACACCTATCAAAGCTAATGAAAGTGTGAAAGACATTTTCAAGTTGGAAATGTAGATACAGTTAGATAATCCGACACTATATTGACAGGGTTGATTTGAAAATTTGAAGAAGGCTGATTTTCCAAAACCTGAAAGTTGTAGATAGTATTGTCTTGATTATCCAAGAGCTCTTATCTGATTGAAACCTCATTGGAATATGTAACTTTCTTACAGTTATCTGAGCCATTCTGAATGGTTTGATAATGTTCCTATGAAAACCAGTACAAAAATTTTTGAATTTCTTTACAAGTATTATGGTAATCTGTCCGTGCCCATTGTTCTGAGCTGGCAGACTCTCTAATCCTTTTACGAATGCCCGCAGGGCATTTTTTTTCTCTGCCGAATTGCCTTGTGTCGAAATGAATGTCTTTCGAGATCCATTTGCAAGGAAAGAACTCAGCAATATTTGCAAATTGGGAAGTTAGTGAGGTTGGCCTGAGCTGTTCAATGCTAGCTGGCTTAGATTTTGAGACGGGCACAATAATTGCCTCTTTCCACTGGTTGTGGAAATACCCTGGGCAAGTCGTGAAGGGAGTGCTCCTACTGTGAGCTGCCAGCACTTTGACAGAGTGAATTGACCCCCATAACCACATGAATTCATAAACGGATTAGATCGTCTGGCAGTCTACAACAATAGCAGGGACAGATTACTATACTAACTGGTTTTCCTATGAACATTATCAAACCATGCAGAATGACTCAGATATCTATTGAAAAGTCACATAATCTAAAAAAAAGTTTCAATCAGATAATATCCCTTGGATAATCAAGACAATACTATCTACCACTTTCAGTTTTGGGGAAATCAACTTTGTTCAAATTTCCAAACTTTCAAATCAACCCTGTCAACGATGTGTCAGAGTATCTAAATGTATCTTAATTTCCTATGTCTTCCCTACAATAGCCTTCAAGTTGGTAGCTGTGTGTCTAGAAATATATATTTTCGGGGATTTTTTCGTCTAATTGTTGCAGTAACCAACAATCAGACTGGGGCTCTGAAGAACAGTACAAGTACCTGCAAGCCAATGTCTCAAACTAAATCGCAAGCCAGTGTTGTCATTGCTGTCATTCAAGCTAACTTCTTCATATTTAGCCGTACTTCAATTTCTTATCTGTTGTATGTACGGATGCCAGACGCATATAAACCCAGTGTTTACAAACACAGCTGATCATGGAATTCCTCCACCTAATAGAATCAGGTGGGAACGTGCAACTCCTGACGACCTAGCGCGGTTCAGCACCTGTACCGACAGCCTCTTATCCGCGATGAATAAGTTGCCTCATAATGCACTTTTGTGTCAAAATACCAAGTGTTATAACATTGAACATAGATGTGCTCTTGATAGATTCACCTCTGAGATAGTCACTCTCACTCACTCTCTCCCATAGCTTAGTCAGCCGTCGGGGCAGCAAAGCGTTCAGTAAGGGTTCTCCACTGTTGGCGGTCTTCCGCCAGTCTGGTCATCTGGTTGGCTGAATGACCGCTCCACTCCTTTAGGTCTGTGATCCACGACCGACGGGGACGTCCCCGCGGCCGCGCACCCTCCGCTTTTCCCTGAAGAATTGTGCGTGAAAGTGTGCCTTTCGCCCTAGACACATGCCCAAACCACTGCAGTTTTTTCTTCTTAACTAAGGACAAGAAACTGTCAAGTGGGCCTTGCAGAGTGTGGATGCGTTTCTTGACTTCTTTGTTTGTGGTGTGTGATGTCCAGTGGACTCGTAGCAGTCTGCGATAACAGTTCATTTCAAACGCGTTGATTCTCTTCACTATTTCTGCATTTAGTGTCCACGACTCAGCGCCATACAGGAATATTGATAACACAAGGCAACGTAGTAGACGGATCTTTGTTGACATGGAGATGTTATGACTGGACCATATGTGTTTGAGTTTTGACAGTGCAAGGGTTGACTTAGCAATCCTGACTTTCACCTCTTTGGCTGAACCACAGTCTTCTGTCTGGACAGAGCCAAGGTAAGTGAACTCACTGACTTGTTCCAGTTCTGTACCTCTCACTGTGACTTGGGCTGTGGTGTCTGACGGACCAGATACAAGGCACTTGGTCTTCTCGAGGCTTATCTCCATACCATACCTCCTGCTTGTGGAGTCCAGGCTTCTGGTCTGGAGTTGCTGATCCTCTTTCAAACCATCCAGCAAGTCTACATCATCAGCAAATTGAAGGTGAGTTATCATGCGTCCTGAAAGTTTGATGGGTGACACCTTTGGTGCTAGGGCTTCTCTCATAATGTTCTCCAGAAATATGTTGCAGAGTGTAGGCGAAAGGAGACAACCCTGGCGAACTCCCACTGACGTAGGGAAACTCTCGCTGAACTCTCCCCCTGTCATGACCATGCTTCGTGATGACTTGTACAGTGCTTCTATGGAGTTCATAATCCCCCTGCTAATGTTGAACCGGCGCATCACTGCCCACAGACCGTCCTGCCATACTCTGTCAAAACACTTCTTGTAGTCAACGAATGGGTGGTACACCGGTTTCCCAAGCTCTCTGTACTTCTCACAGATCAGGCGAAGGTTGAAGATCTGTTCGGCACAGGACCTGCCCTTCCTGAATCCAGCTTGTTCTTCAGAAAGTACCTGCTCGGCCTGTGGCTGGAGCCGGTTCAAAATGACTTTCAGGAGAATTTTACTTGGGTGTGAGATCAGGCTTATGGTACGATAGTTCGAGCATTTCTTTAGGTTGCCCTTCTTTGGGAGGGGGATAACTACGAAAGTTGTCCAGGCCTCGGGCCACTTGCCAGTTTTAAATACATGGTTACAGATCCTTGTATACAGTTTGGCAACTGTCTCTCCTCCTGCTTTGATAAGTTCTGCTGGCACATTGTCTATACCAGGTGACTTTCCCTTAAAAGTGCGGCTTCTACCTCGTCTTTGCCACGGAGTCAGTGACGGAAGATATTGGATGCTGTCTGAAACGTCTGACTGTTTAAAAATGTTATCCAGTTGCTTGTTCAATGAGTAACTATTTTTGGCGTATTGTTGAGATATGTCTCTTAGAAAAGAGCCCGTGGGCGGCCACGAAGTCACTTCCAGTTTGCCTGGAAACCATACAATACCATCGGGAGCTCCCCGATATCTCTACGGCGCTGGGAGTGATGCCCGACCTCCCGGACAGCTTAGCCCGCTCGGGGTGTTGGGTTACGGCCTTGGATTAAGTTGGTGGGATTGCGGCCTTGGATTAAGCTGGTGTGTTACGCCGAAGGGTGGTTATACCGGCTATTCACTGTCAGATACAAATACAGATTGGATTGAATTAGCTCGCCCCCTAGTTAAGTATCACAAGATGACAGGACTGACCCCAAGAGGATGGCCGGTTGCGGACCATTGGAGAAGAAGTGTGTAGCAGACAAGAAGTACCAGTGGTGACACGAGAAGAAGAAGATGACGATATGACTTTCGGTTCTAATCAAGAAATAGTACTTCATATTCAAGATGACATACAATGGACGAAACCATTAAATTCTGGGGCCATCATTAACAATTATCCAGTATGATGGCTTATCCCTAGACAATTAATCGCCAATACAACAAGATAAACCAGGATGGTAATTCCTAGAAGTGAATCAGGATCTGTGATTTCACACCTTACATCAAGATCGCATTTATCTTACAACTAGTAGGTCACTAGCATAGGAAATTAACAAACACCTTACTCATAATGTACAAAATATAATTACTTCACGGTACGCGGTGAATTGTGTCCTACGGACTCTTGTTGTGAGTTCGGCACTGACGTGGTGGAAGTGGGACCAGTTTGCACTTAAATAGGGCACCACATCACGTCATGCTGGATTTTGTAGAGGGCTGTTAAGCGTACTATTCTTCTACGCTCCTCCAACGATTGCCACCCTAGTAAAATCACCCGTGCAACAAAATCTCTCTATGCCTTCCGCATAGTTTACCAACTTCTTACTGTAAAGGCTTGCGTGTTTACCTACAACATGACCTCAGGAAACCTGAAAGGAACACATTTGCTTCTTTGGCCAGCAGCAAATGGAACGCCCGAAACCTTACTAGATAGAACATGGATTCTTTGGCCAACGGCAGATGGAATGCGCGGAACCTTGGATAGAACATGGAACGGGGACAGCACTTTTGACCCGTTTTAAGTCCGAAAATGGGTCTAAAAGTCCCTAAAATGAAGCATTTTGAAGTGATGTACATCAGAAATGTGATTGAAGTCCTGTAGGGACATTTTCAAGGCACCCTTGTACCGAATTCCAGGTCACTTGCTTGTAATACCAGGGCAAAGGGGCCGAAAATATAAAAATTGCCTAAAAATGCCCCAAAGAACCTCCATAAAAATGATTTTAAGGCCTGTTTCAAAACAACAAAAAAAAGGCTGGGGGTATTTGCCACCTTAACCTCCATGCGAAATTTCAGATCTTTTGGTCCAAAAATGGCGGAGTTGTATCTTAGGCTTAGGTCGTGCCGTCTTATGTGGAACAAATTTCTTAATGGCTGTCAAAAGAGCGTCTTTGAAGGAGTGCCAAAGTTCATCTGTTGAGCTGTTATCGCTCAAGTCCTGAACTTCTGCACTGAATGCTTTAGCTGCTTCCCTCAAGCCATTCCAATCTGCCATGGTATAGAGAGGGATCTGACTTGGTGGTTGATTCTTCCTTCTGACACTTGTGTTTATCTCGCAGTACGGTATACAATGGTCGTAGAGGCCTGGAATAGCTTCCACCCGGGGTACCATGTCCGGGCAATTTGTAAGGAATAAATCTCTAGTTGGTTGTTTAACGCTCAAACACCCGAACGGGGTCATTTTGACTCCAGGCGTGGATTTTGACGTGCTATTTGAACATGTTTGATCTGAAAAAATTCCTTCCGTGACTTTGTGATTAGACATCTTTTCTTATCCCTTCTAATTGTCTATGGAGATCGGCACAATACTGTTGACATCAAATAGGAAAGTCTGTGTTGAGTTCGCTGGGGTCATTTTTGACCCCAGCAAAAATAATGTGCTATTTTTTAGACCTTCCCTCTGTAACTCCTAAACTACTTATTGTTTGACCACCAAGGTTTTAGAGGATGATGCACATGTGAATTAATATTACCATAACAAATTTTATGTCATAATGACGTAACATGACGTTATTATGACGTTGTTTTATGTGACTCTATCCGGCATCTTGGATTTTGACCGATGACGTCATCAAAATCAGCATAAAATATCGATATTAAATCATCAAAGTTACATTGGATTAGATAAGATGATAACAATGTTAGAAAATACAACAAAGCCTCGAAACGTCATTGTTAGAACTGAAATTAGCAGATTTTGTAAACTAGGCCTGTCAAAATCCCGTTTCCATGGCAACACGAAAAACGATGAACTTACTTTATCAATTTGAAATTTTCGTTAAGGACATTTTATCAAAAGTCACTAAGTTTGGTGGTTCTCGCGTAAGCCGTTCATTAGTTATGCAACATGAAATTTGGCGTGGGCCTAAGAAATCCCCGCCCGGTCTAAATAGGAATAGTTCAAGACGTGATCCCTCTGATCTTTTTGCATAAATTATGATAATGAACTGGAATTATTCATACCTAAATACGCCAAAACATTTCTCTTACATTGATGAAGCAATGTACGGATAACAATCAGCGAAAAATGTGAAAAGGGAGAGTTTACTGAACAAAACATTTTGGGGTCATTTTTGACCCCGTTCAGTCATTTTAGTCGCAAAAATAGGTTCGGGTGTTTCGAGGGTTAACCAGTTGATCCAACCCGTTATCACACAATAAACTAAGAAAGTTTTGGTGAAGGTGAGAGTACAGTGACCTTGGTTTCAGGGTGGTTGTAGACCTGTCCCAACCTGGAAGGTTAAAAATCACCTCCTATGATCGATGAGTAAAGCTGCATTGGTTAGTCCGTATGCTCTCTGTAATCTCCAAGCAGATCTGTAGGTTGCGAAGACCGTATCCAACTAAGCTCCTTCTGCCAGTTGAATGCGGTCTTTGCAACCGTTGGGTCTGCTTAATTGGAGACTAGCTCTCTGAAGCGATGTACCAAGTCGTACCAGGCTAGGTTCATCCCCGATGTCAGGTCTGTAGAAGGCAGTCACGTACAGAGACCTCCTGCCTCTCAATTTGACGCGTACCCAATCCTACCCTTATATTCCTTCGGATCGAAGGTTTAGGATAACATTTCTCCTTATCCAGATCTGTTACGAATTCGTTGCCGGATCCTTCTGTATCCGCCTGTATCCACCTGTTTCTTTAAACAAAATACAAAAAATCCCTGTACGTATCCGTCAGGATCTGTGTCATTTCCGTACAGTAAACAGCTTCGTATTCGTCGAAAATCCTGATTTTCGGGTTCCGGCAGATCTTCGGTTCCGGATCACGGTGCGCCTTAGTCGGATCTGTTACGGATTCGTTGTTGGATTCGTCCGCATCCGCCATTTTCATTTAACAAAATACCGAAAAATCCCTGTAGGTATCCGTCAGGATCTGTGTCATTTCCGTGCAGTGTACGGCTCCGTATTCGTCGAAAATCCTGATGTTCGGATTCCTTAGGATCTTCGTTTCCGAATGAAAGTGCGCCTTAGTTGGATTCGTTACGGATTCGTTGTTGGATCCGGCTGTAACCGCCAAAAATGCAGAAACTTCCCTGTACGTATTTGCCAGGATCCGAGGCCATTTCATGCAGTAAGAAGTACAAAATACCTTTCTTACAGACCTCAATTCTTTCTTGGAATCAGTGCATCATACCGTTAGCGAGAAATTGAGCCCGAAGTTGGCAATGCATGTACATTAGTGGGTCCGTATGTGGATAAGTTGCGTTTAGAAAAGGGCTATGGTCGAAAAGTCAGCTGAGGTGATTTGCCTAAAAGTCGGGTGCATTTGTATCCCGAAAAATGCAACCCACAACCAAAGAAAACAAAGGAGAGTTCTACCACTTCCTACTTTCACCAAATGACGTTAAGCTCAACCTGGAAACGAAACTTAACTAATCGGAGCTTCATAATCGTTTGTTTCATCATCGTTTGTATTACTTTGGAAAACAGTAGTTCGGAGACCTCAAATATTCATGACATAAACATTATGCAAATGATGCTCCATTTGAATAAATTGTATTCAACCATATTCACCTTCACATAACTTCCAGATGCCACAAGCATTAAATTCCAGTTATCTACCAATATGGATATATGGTATATTCTAATAAATTATACAAATTAGGTATTCGTTTGCATAACTTTTATCTATCAATGTTCTCAGTTACATATGTTACATTTAAAAAAAAAATCTTACCATTGAATGGAGTGGGTCTTAAAAACTTCCCAATTGATCATGCAAATTAGATTCTGATTTTCATTATTACCATTTCTTTGTATCATCACTTAAGCTATCCACATATTGAAAACAAGTATACAGGTTTGGTTGTATATCCCTTTGCGTTTTGACCACCAGCTGTCGGGCCCCTGGGGCAAATGGACTACTAACTTAGAGGCGTCTGCCGTTTTGCACAGGGAGATTCATATGTGGTGGATCCCTCATTTCAGACAGATGGGTGGTCACGGCAGCTCACTGCCTTTATTATCTCCAGTAAGTGTGTGTACTTGATCTTTTTTAGAGAATACAGAGTGAGCTTCTCAATCGAGTCCATCTGGTGGCGTAAGGCTCATCGCCTTTTTAAAATCAGCAGGCTGCAGATACTAAATACCTACCTCTTGTACAAAGCATGTACAAATTAATGTTTAAATTCAATGCAGCTCATGCATTACCCATATCGCGAACGATGTACAGCTGTGTAGGAATTTAAAAAAAATAATTATGTCTATCCATAGCGGAGTTTTTTAAAAGTATACGAACAGTGTCATTCGTAGTTTAACAGGATCATTGCGTTTCCGTAAAACCTAGAGGATCTTCATTCTTTTGTTCCAAATATATGGATAAAGAACGGCCTACAACTACACCGACTAAAACATTATTGTGAAGACTGATTCAACGGGACATGTCAATGCTTTTTAAAATATTGAGCCCTAATTTCCAGGAGGCCAAGCGTTCTTCTTTGGTCAGCGCCGAACCGTCCAAGCTATTTCTCAAAGGACCTAGATGAAAACCATTACAAAGTGCTTACTGGAAGCGTCACAAAAGGAGGTGGGAAGAAGCGTGATATTGAGAGGATCATCGAGTACCCAGACTTCGAACTTTCTACTTGCGATAACGATATAGGTAAGTTACACGTTTGTAAGAAACAAATGCAATCTTCTTCCTTCACCTAGGTAGGGTATTCATTCAGTGTGTGTGTGTGTTTGTGCTCGTTCTCTGTGTTCGTAAGTTATAGAAGAAAGAAGGTAGGCCGAGATGAACTCCACCAGATATGGTTTCTTTTGTTTAGTTCAGGGTGACTTGTTGGTGGTGTCGGTATATCAATGAATGAAGAATAGATTCTACGATTGGTGCTAAATGATTATCATCCATACTTTCATCTATCTCGAAATATCTCGTCGATAAAGATTAGACATCCAGGTAATAAGATAGCCAAAAAAAAGCAGTTACTCATCGACAAAAAACTGGATATGGTTTTGGAAAAATTTTCAAAATCATATCCAGTTGCTTGAGTAACTGCTTTTTTTGGCGTATGAGAATTCACCTTGTACAGCTGTAGCAAACAAGTTCATGACATTAGATGTGCCTGTGTTGGCACTAAATGTACCCGAACGTTGATAGCCCCTTTTCTATCTACTAGTAGTGAGCATGGAAATGTCTATTAAGGAGCTTGGAGGATTTACAACAATATATTAATGTTGCTCCCGGTTTTTTACACCATTGACATTGTATTTCAGCTCTACTGTGTCTCACAGATGATTCAAAAGTTGATCTTGAAAACGACCCTGCCGGGACAATCTGTCTGCCATCGAGTGGACCATCCGCAGGCACCACACCAGTGTGGTCTAGTGGATGGGGCCTAACATCATGTAAGCATATGTCATCAATTCCCTGTCAAAATTGTGTATTGAACAAAATATCGTAAATAGACGTAAGTACACCTGATAGTTGCTTCCAAAAAATGATCACCCCATTGATTGCAGTTTAGATATCTTACGTTTTTGATTCATCACTCTTCCATGGTTTCTCACTCAATCACTCACTCTCTCCCATAGCTTAGTCAGCCGTCGGGGCAGCAAAGCGTTTCTAACCTAAAATAATTTCGGAAATTTGCAAATTTGCAAATAATGATATCAAAAAGACTCGCAAGACAAATGCAATAATCGACCTACATCATTCCTCCTCACCCATCCAAGGTAGTCTACGTTTAAGGTAGTAATTTTTCATTCAAAGAATCAAATAATACAAATGAATGGACGAAGACAAAGTGATCGCTTACTCAAGTTGTACATCACTTATATTCTAGCCACCACCTGTACAATGGAAAATAGAATATTTGACAACACACTACTAAAACATGTGAATGACAAGAGAAACTAGCTGAACGTCTTGTTGCTATGATATAGTCCTGTGTGGATAACATAATCTTACAGTTAATACAAGGGGGACTAAGGGAATTACTACGTGAAATTAAAAGTTGTTTAGCGTTGTCAGAGAGGGTGTTGAAATTAACGGTGTGTGCAAGAATCCCAGGAAGCTTGCCGAGGAAAACTGAACGCTGGTAAGTATATGTAGGGCAGTGTAACAGGTAATGAGTAATAGTTTCGTATGGACACCCTCAGCTATAGGCTGGGTTTGTAACAAGATGGCCTCGGATCCTAGCGTATCTGGACGTATAGGAGCGTATAGGAGAAACGGGATCCGAAACCTCAAATCAGTAAGAATACGGATGGATACGAGGGCCATATTGTACTAAAGGGGGTGTATTATACCAAAACAACTCAAATTTACCTGAATTAACTTGCATGTGCAAGTGGTATACCACATGGAAAGGTACGTTGATGAAGGTTAGACGGTCATCCAGGTAATAAGAAACGCCGAAAATTGTTACTCAAGCAACAGAATACAATTTTGAAACAGTTAGACGTTTTAGACAGCATCCGCTATGCTCCCCTTCCTAGACACCAAAACCTTCATAGAGAAGGATGGCAACCTTCAATTCGAAGTTTACAGGAAACCGACCCACACTGATCAATATCTGGCCTTTGATTCCCACCACCCTTTGGAACACAAGCTAACAGTGATTAAAACTATCTTACATCGAGCAGACAACGTCATCACATCGGACGAAGCGAAAACAGAAGAACACAGACATTTCCGTGCGGCGTTAACCAAGTGTGGCTACCAAAATTGGACCTTCAACAAAGCCCTCAAACCTTCTGACCAGTCTAAGAAAATACTCTAGTGCAAACCATTGACCAACAGAAACAAGGTCAACATTACCATTCCCTACGTCCAAGGAGTATCGGAAAAACTTCCAAAACTTCAACATTGCCACTAACTTCAAACCTCACTAAACTGTCAGGCAGAAACTGGTCCATCAAAAAGACAGGCCTGAAAAAGGCATCAAAGCCAATGTCATCTACAAACTGAAATGTGAGGAACCAAACTGCATTAACATATACATTGGGGAGACAAGTCGACCACTAAGAGAAATGTACACTGAACATTGCAGGAAGAGCGCTAACCGCTACTCCTCTGCCATTTTCCACCATCTAAAACACAACCAGGGACACTCATTCAATCTCGAATCCACGGACATCCTAGATCGTGAAGCCCGCTGGTTCGAACGGGGAGTCAGATAAGCAATATACGAGAGGATGTACAACCCTGCCCTCAATAGAAAAGGGGGTCTACGCGTTGAACTTTCAGGCACGTGGGATAATGCACTACCCACCACTCCCCACCCCCGGACAAGCAACATTTAGTTACTGTTTTACTGTACTAAAACAACAGTAGCTAATTGAACTATTGGCATAAAACTTTGGCTTGAATTAATCTTCTTTTAAAGACTACTTCAAGACATCCTAAATTGTCTTAACCTCATTAACATATCTTTTCAGAGTTTTGGTATAAAACCTGGTGTTCTCAGTCCTATCGTTAGTCACTGACGAAAGACAGTGGATGCTGTCTGAAACGTCTGACTGTTTCAAAATTTTATCCAGTTGCTTGAGTAATTATTTTTGGAGCATCCGCTATCTTTCGTCAGTGACTAAAAAAAGAGCGCTTTATCCCAAGTGCCTGAAAGTTCAATACGTAGACCTCCTTTCCTGTTAAGGGCGGGGTTATAGGGGAGGGACCAGCTAATAGAGTTGCGTCTTTTGACTTGTAGTCTTTTAAAAGTGTCCAGAAGGCTAAGGGATTGTTACTAGAGAATGTGCTAAGTTGTTTGAAAGTGCTATCTTTACAGAGTTTTTTAGTTTTTCGTATTAAATAGTCTGGTATACTGTTTTTTCTTGGAAAAGTAGGAGCCTCTAATAAATGGATCACGAGGATTGTTTGACAGCAGCTCAGCTAAGTTATTAAGTTTGCGTCTGGCGGACGCACATGTCTGGTTAAACCATTAATTCTTATCTTTTTGGTTCTTACATTTCTCACGTTGTTGTTTCATGCAACGTAGGGATAAGCACTTTTGACCGGCTTTTTGTAAGGGGATGACAAAATCATTCAAGGTGAGATCTAATGATTTTGGGGTCTTTTCTTAAGGCCCCCTCTCATTGAGCTGCGGCACTGTGGCGGTATCGTGCGGTAGCGTAGAAATGGCTACCGCCGCAGTGCCGTGCGGAGACCTCGGCGTACCGTCCTAGTGACGTCCCAGTGCCGTTCCAGCGCCGGTCCATACCGCTGGCGTGCCGGTTGAAATGGCGATTTCTTTAAAAATTTGAAAAAAAAACGCAAGTGGCAAAGTGCCGCGCGCTCGCCGGGAGCTTGCCGGGAGCTCACCGCGCGCGCTATTGTGTAAAAGGTGATATGTCAGTTTCAAGGTTATACGTATATTCTATAACGTGTTACCTTTCTTGCACCAAGTGTCATAAGTGAAAATTCTTTTATCACTTGAAATCAATTTTTGATTCATTTTTTTTATAATTTTGCATTGTATTTTGATCCATCGACAGCATTGAATCAGTGAACTGTCATCAGCGAAGAGAAAACGCTGGGTGACATGTCCTTCAAAATGTAGTTTACATACACTTGAAAAAGTAAGGAAAATAAGAGAAATGTGAAAGTCCACGGGACGATAACTAAAAAAAGACTGGATGTATTGTCTTCATATTTTGTAGGTGGGTAGGTCTGTGTGAGACCTTAAAATGATTGGGTTTTGGGCCCCCTAGTGACTTTCTATGTTATTGCAGCGGAAATTTCGATTTTCAAATTTCATGTTCTGAACATGTTATAGTCATGAATTTTTAGTGGTGGATAGCTCTTTCTTGGGAAAATAGGTGCTGTTGATTCGGACGCCCTAGTGGCTTTTAATCGAATTGCAGGGACTGATTTTGTCTCAAACTTTGAAAGAGAATAACGCAAGAAGGGGCTGTCGGGTCGTCATAATTTTTGGTGCGTAGATAGCTTAAATGATTATCTACACTATTATGCCAATCATGCAAATTTATATCTGATTTTCATGATTTTAATGAGGAAAGTTAAAAAATAAGCCGCATTCCATTATAGGACTCTCAAACACATGACATATGTAACTGAGAAGGAGATAAGATAGATATCGATAGATATCAATTATGAAAATTGATACTTAATTTGAATAATTCATGACAAAATACTATGAATTTATAGTGGTAAATGATGTGGACTAATTATTCCAACATGTTGAAGTTAAGTCAATGTGGCCACTATTAGACACAAATCTTGCATACGGGTGCCTTATTTACATAATTTATTAGGAAATGGTGCGATATCCTTTTTGTGAAGACAAGACTTTCATCCATTGGACAACTTGTGTTATTTGGGAAGAGAAGGTGATCAACTGATTTCCTTATTTGCATGTGGGCTAAAAAACGAAAACATTTACAGAGACCACCGTCGCCATGGCAACATATTTTTATGTTGGCAATCTTGTTTGGGAAAGTTCCGTGGCTCAAAGACAAATTAACCCTCAAACCACCGTATGGGGTCAAAACTGACACCAGGCGTATATCAACATGTGCCATTTTGACATTTCGAGTCGAAAACAAAATTCCTTCTATGAGTTTGTTTGTATATATGACTTATAACTTTTCACAAGTTTTTACCGAGATTGGCTTATTGTTGATTAAGTTTTCCTAGAAAGTTTACGCATGGTCCGGTGGGCTCAAAACTGACCCCAGCAATTGTTTGATACTTGTCATCTAGTAACATGTATGATAAGGGTTATTATGATCATAGTTACAAAATATAGTTTTTTAGAAACGTGAAAAATAAAAAAAAATTAATTTACGTAAAGATTAATGACGTTGCGACGTAGTATGACGTCATTTATGTGATTTTATTGACGAAAACCAACAAATTGGGTATTTTCATATAATTCAAAGGTACACGATAAAACTTAAATAGAAATTATGTATGATAAATCATAGTATATCCAAAGACGTTATTTGTAGATGGCAACAGGAACGACGTCAAAATGACGTCATGAAAATCATATTCATATCAGGTTACACTAGCGAATTCCACCATCTTGGTTCCGCCATCTTGAATTATCTTAAATGCATTTTTTAATCATATTACTTAATAACACAATAAAAAATGGACCAAAACGTTAAATTAAGATGGTTTCTGTTTGAATAAACATGGTAATGATGAAATTTGAGGTTGAAATAGCCGGTTATAGCTAATCTAATTATATCGTCCGCCATCTTAGATTTTGACCGATGACGTAATCAAATGTGCATAATTAAGAATATTAAATCATAAAAGTGATAGTGAATTACATTGGTTGGTATTGATGTAAGAAAATAAGTGCAGTTTACAAAGATAGCCCTAGAATTACATTGTAAAATCCAAAATTAGCGACTTTTTCCAAATATGGCTCTAAGAAACCGGTTGCTATAGCAACATGAGAACATTGATTAGATATTTCATTATAATTAAAATTGTTGCCAACGAAATTTTAGCAAAGGTGACCAAGTTTGGTTGTTCTAGCGTTAGATATTTAGATGCTATATGACATCAAGTGTTGGCGCAGGCCTCAAAAGAGCCCGCTTGTCTGAATAGCGTTAGTTGCAAAAGACGATGTTCCTTATTTTTACATAAATTATGATAATGAGCAGCAATTATTCACACCTAATTATGTCAAACTGTCCCGTATAGATTACTTAAACTATACATATATACAAACCACAAAAATAGTCACCAATAAAGCTGTATTTATAGAAAACATGGTGGGGTCAGTTTTGACCCCATACGGTAAGATTAGTCGTAAAAAAGCTACGCTGGTTTGAGGGTTAAGGATGCTCTGCCTCAAAAACCCTCTAACTTGCTTTTCCTTAATGGCTTTTCTGGATTTAGAAATAAGGTTTATAAAATGTGGATCAAGCTGTAGCTACACTGATTATGGTGCAGACTAATTCTAGATGCTAATGTAACTGGGAACAAGGAAATGGGATCAATGTCATAAAACTGAGGGTACTCTCGACTATTTGGTGCACTTCTTTATTACAAAAAAAACTTACAAAGCATTCCAACTTTGTCACTTCCTTTGTCAATGACTCGCAGTCACACATTAGAAGAAGTCACGCATTAGAAGAATTTTGATTGCACAAGAGAAATCAATGAGCCGATCAAAATCACACCATCCTAAAATTGTCTTCAAAGCTTTATTCCAGGACTCTAAGAATTACTTAACACACCTTTTGTTCATTTCTCAACAAGAACAAAACACCTACCATCATTGTAAAACAGCAAGGCTGTTCATTTGGGTATCATCATTATACAGTACATTATACTATTGATAGTACATTAAGCCTGGTATACATCATAATTGCAACACTTACTTAAAATTGTATTTGATTCAATAAATCAATTTTAGGTGTCATATCATGTATCATATATTCCTCAATGAAACCACTGCTTTATTGAAAGAAACCTTCAAAATCTTAGATATCAATTATTCCATGGCATAGTCAAACCATGCTCTAGAGATTCAACAACTTTACTGTGTCATGTGTAAATTGGAGAATTGTTACAATAATTAGATAAACATGGCATTTTAAAAATCTTTTTAGGCACATTTATCCTTCTGGAGTAAAATTCAATTCAACTGAATACTGTAAATGCAGAAATGTTCAAAGATCTTTAATTTTGTGGTAGGGAGAAATGGAGTGCTCGCGGTGGTTTTGAGTTCGCATTTGAAACAATAGTAGCTCTACAGTCACACAATGGAACGGCTTTTCGTGATGGTTTTAAGTTTGCGGTATAGAATTCATCGCGAAAACCGTTAACGTAAAATCACCGCGAAAATTCTGCATTTAAAGTATCACATAAATTACTGACACTTTCTTCAGGACTATGATTTTCAGAGAATTATAATTTTTGACAATTTCATATTTCGCTGTTAGCCTTCCCTTTGCTGTTTACTCCTATAAATTCAACTCTATTGAATAGAAGAGAAAAGCATGTAGATGGTTGCAGCATTGCATACTTTGGACTATTCAAAAGGATATTAGACATAAACCGACCGAAGCTGTGTACCGTCTCCTGAGACGACAAGAGCCAACGAGACATAACTGTACAATTCTCTAAGTCTATCTTTAGTTCTTGCATCAAAGAGGTTTCTGCATTTTGCCGAAGAAGAGGACAGAGTTGGAGCGGTTGTCTCTGATGAGAAACATGAACGGATGGTCGGCAAATTAACGGCGTAGGAGGGCGTGGCATCGCGTTCATCATCATCATCACACCTGGAACCAAATGTATCTGTGTTTTTGTACAGGCTTTTAGAATGAGTCACTTAATATGAAACCTGGTGCGGTACTAGGTACTGTCTCTTTATTCAGAATATAAAGCATTTTATCTTATAGAGTTGGACATCACAAACGTTTCAAATTAATTCAAAACCTCAAATCATAATTCATTGAGCGGTTTCTGCATTTTGCCGGCGAAGAGAACAGTTGTCTCTGATGAGAAAGATGAAGGGATGGTCAGCGATGAACGGAGTAGGAGGATGTGGCATTGCTCTATTCCACGTGATCACACCTGGAATCAGATGTACATGTTCCATTCAGGCTTTTCGAAAGAGTCACAAGTCACTAAATATGTCAACTGGTGCAAAAGGTACTGATTCTTTATTTCAAATTAAAGCATTTGATTTGTTAGAGTTTGGACATCATGAGTGTTGCAAATTACTTTAGAATCACTTCAGAGTAAATTCACTTGTTGCATCAAAGATTCTGCATTTTGTAGAAGAAGAGGACAGAGTTGGAGCGGTTGTCTCTGATCAGAAAGATAAAGGGATGATCGGAGATGAACGGAGAAGGAGGGCGCGGCAACGATCTTTTCATCATCATCACACCTGGAATCAAACACGTCATTGCTCGGTGTTTAGGCATTTATAAAGATTCACACAGCATCAAACAATGAAGAATCGGTTCTACTGATTAACCACTTCTTTATTCCAAAAGCCTTAAATGTTGCTTGCACAATTAGTTTGCTGTAAATCTGGGTGCTGCAAAAAATTCTTTATCGCAAATTCTACATTTTATGCCATCAATATTTTCATCTTGCTAAGTTAAGCTAAGCTGAGCAAATTAAACAATGATTCTGTCATTCAACTACATCCAGCCAAGTGCTATCAGCTATTTGCTATCCTTGATCCAAAGTTGTGATCAGTTTTCCAGTCTTGAAGTGATTAACTATGTCTACAAATCACCTGTTAAACATTAATTTGATGTAATTCATACAATCACAAGACATTGATGGTAGGATTTCTGGATACACATTTGACACTGACATGGTAAACAATCATTTCATTTTTATCTATCTAGAAAAAAGGGCAAAGTTTATTAGTAAGCGTACACTGTAGATACCTCTGCATGAAGGAATCATTGAAAAACGTTACTGAGGCAAGTAATCAAAGTGAAAATAAAGCTTGTTTGGCTAGCATTATGTAATAAAATACCATCATATTTGGTGGATCTATCACATGTATATGCTGTTCTTTCATTATGATCTACAAGTTGAACTCACTTTCCTCACTTCTCGGGAAAAGACACACTAACCAAAGGCAAACTGGTTCAAGATTAAAACTGCACGAGTGTCACTATAATAAGCACCTGAGCATACGCTGTAAGTCGAATACGTGGTTCGAACATGTAACTACGTCAATAACTGTAAGTTCGACAATCCACACATGGTTATTACATTTATCATCTATTCCCTCCATAGATTGCTCCATATAGTAGCTAGACTAGTGCTGTCTCCTACATGCGGTCTGAAGTAGGAACATATATGTAGACGCTTGGACCACACAAACCCTATTCTTACCCACGCCATTTTACAAGTTGTCACAAATTCGAGTTCTTTCTTTGATAGTGGGAGTCGTACGTATACGATAGCGGCACATGCGCAAAAGTTTTGTCAATCATACTATTCATAGTAGAAATATCCAACATAACTTTGTAATAAAACATTCATTATGTTGCATACACTACAGAAATTAGCTGACTCCTTACATGTAACAGAATTCAACTTTTAATGGGAAAATCCAATCTATTCCTTTTTTGCAATAGGTTTGGAATTCTCCAGATGCAAAAATGTAGATGCATAAATACACATTTTTACAGTGTAATCTAGATCAAATCTACAACCTACTAATTCAAAAGAAGCCCACCTTCCTACAAACAAGATTATTGGACCCCCCGCCCCAAGGAAAATTGTTACTGGAGTTATTCTACCAGCATCTTCACCTGCTGTCTAGTTCATGCGTATCCCAGGCAACACGTTTCCATGGTTTTCATCTACCATTCACATAGTTAATTGTTAATTGAATGTTGCATCAGAACGTTCATCTAATAGTTTGGAAATACAGACACAGTGTTGTCCCTCCAGCTGGTCACAACCAGCTGTCCTTGCGGCCCTACAGCCAGGCCTTGTATCTCTGACCCAATATTGATGGCACGGACATACTCGCCGTTACGTGTGAATATCTGGACCCTCCTGTTCCTACGGTCAGCTACGATGATGTGACCCGAGGTGTCTGTGCAGATGCCGCGGGGATCCTTCAGCTGACCATCGCCACTTCCTTTACCTCCAAACCTGAACAGGAAATTCCCGGACTCGTCAAACACGTAGACTGAGTTAATGCTCCAGTCTGTCACAAGAAGGTTTCCTTTCCCGTCCACAGCGATGCACCCTACACCTGTCATCTTACCCTCCTGACGCCGGACCGTCCGCTCCGCAGAGCCGTCTGGACGGAACACCTGAACTTCACCACGATAATCATCGGTCACCAGGATGTGATTAGTGCGCATGTCCACCGCAATACTGCGGGAAAGGTTATACTTATTCATCGGAAGGTCAAAACGCTTCATGGTGGTCCCGTCTGTGCCGTACTGCACAACATGATGGGCTATTTCACCTACTCCCACTACCCACAGCGTACCGTTAGCGTCCATGCAAATATCATGCGGCTCCATGTCGTTATCTTCTGTACCCGGCACAACTGTTGGGAAGTGGCGGATGTAAACTCCCCCTGTGCTGTGGACTTGAACTCGTCGGTTGCCTTTATCAGTCACAAATATTTCATTCCTGTGTGACACCAAAACACCGCGTGGGTACTGAAACATTCCAGGTTCTGATCCTTTCCCGCCAAAAGTGATCACACCCGGTTTCAAGTCCCCAGTAGAGGGAGATGCTGCTCCCTCTACCCCTGCTATATGTTGACCTCCCTTGGTTGCTTCTGTACCAAAAACAGCCTCTCTTCCATCGCTCCCGCCGTCAGAACCTTGCCTTGCAGCTTCATTGTCTTCATTTGCAGGCGATTCTTCTCCAAACTGGTCAGAAACATCTCCAGAACTCCCCGTCGTATCAGCAGCATCTGCCAGATGTGTCTGTGTAGCTGCATCTGTCTTCTCAACCTGTCCATCCTGCTTGGCGGCTTTCTCTGCGTTCCTGAGGTTCTGGATAAGCTGCCTCATCTTGTGTTCTCTCAGCTGGTAATTCTGCACCAGAGCCCGGATTAGGCCGTAGGAGAAGCCCTGGTACTCCAGACTCGCAGCTGCCTGCAAATGGAGCGACAGAGCATCCGAGAACAGGTTCAGGGCCGACAGACGGGTCCAGCTTTCGGGTGCCCTCTGTTGTTTGGTCCGGGTACTGCAGCCCACCTCAATGTCATCAACCGGCAGTTGTCTCTTATTACCTGTTAGGCAATAAAGATGTATTTGAAAAAAACAAAACACATATCAAATCTATGTCGCCTCAAAGAAATATGGTTGTAAATGTGTCACTTCGACTTTAGCAGGTATGCATCCTGTTTATAATTGTTGCTAGCAGCCCATTTGATTGTACGTATCACAATGAAATCAAACGCACCGCACAACAGCTCTTCCTGTTGGACTTTGATGGGAACTTCAGCGTCGATCTGCAGGGACTTGACGCCCATGTAGACAAGTCTCGGGTCGGAGTGTTGTGCCATGTGCCTCAGCAACGCTGCGCTCTCCCGGGGTATAGAGAAGTGCACAAGGAAGCTCTCGTCCTTCTTGTAGCCTCTGAACTTGACCTGTGACCTGCTAGTGCCAGATAACCTTGCTAAGTCGTTTCTCAGACGATCTAGAGTCTCCTGGACCATGCGCATTTGGCCCTGCACGACCACGTAGGTGTCGGACGTTCCATTTCCTACAAGCATCAAGCATCAATTAGCAATATGTTTATGTCGACGACTGATTGAAAAATAAAACCACAGAAGGAAGGTTTCAAATTGTTTGTAGATACCATGGAAAACACAACTATCCTCCGCAAAGCCGAACCCGTGGCCATTAGTCCTTAGCTTCTGCTCTAAAACCAGACGGTTTTTTTTTTCAAGGGTTGGGCCCGTAACCAGCTGTCGGCCAATCAGATAATTGCCTTACCCAGTACCAAAGTCAATGAACGAGAGAAGAGGGCATTCCGAATATCGACCGAAAACACTTAAAACCCATCACCTTCTCGCAAAATAATTATGCTCTCTTTCTCTTGACGTTGTTTACGATTTGCAAATTATAGATGTCCGCCATATTGGAAAATTTGTAACCCTTAAAGTAAAAATAAAAATCCACCTGGCAAAGTAGAGTTGAAACTAAGGAATAAAGGCCACGGGTTCGTCTCTGTGTGGGAGAATGTAAGACGAAATGCAAGGACTAAAAAAACACATTGAAAAAGAAAAAGCAAATTTTTGATGTGTTACAATAGGTTGAACAAATATGTGTGCTGCTTGAGGTTTACTAATAATTTTTCTGCATACCACTCACCGTTTGCACTTGCTTCTTTCTGGCTTGTTCCTTGGTTTTTCAGCGGCAGTTCGGGATTTTCCGGCTGCAGTTCGGGATTTTCCGGAATCTCTCGGTCAGGCGGCTGGAACGGCCGCAGAATGTCCCGAATCAGGTCCGGTCGTCCGATTCTCTCCAAAATTTCTTCAATAAAGTCCAAGTTCTCTTGGTCAATTTTATCCAGTTCTATCAGCTCGTTGAAAACGTCCACCGCTCGCCTGAGTTGTGCTGCTTGGCTTTTAGGAATCAGGTGCCGGCAGAACAACTTCACGTCTGCCGTTTCCTCTTCTGTCAGTTCATCGGAAATACGGAGCAAGGTTTCCGCAAAATCAAAGTGGCGTCTGTCGGCAGCTGTTACTCTTTCTCGGACCGGACCTGCCATCTTGGAAATAGAGGATAAAACGTAACTAGACTGATCCTATCCTATCACAAGTTGCAAATCTAAAGCCCCCTCTCACTGGACGCGCGGCACGCTGGCGGCGTCGCTGCGGCCGATCGAATTGACAAAGCACTAAACGAATTTCATCGACAAAAAACGAATATTTTTAATCTTTGTGTGTATTGATGTTTTTTTGGTAGGTTTTGAATGGTATTCCCATTATAAAGTCAAGGGTAACGCAAATCCAGTTTAGGACGCAGCGACGCCACCAGCGTGCTACGGGTCCAGTGAGAGGGGGGCTTAAGTACCTAATATAAGACGCGCATTGATACAGGATGCTAGTAGTGCTTCGCTCTCAGTCTGAGGTTTGACCGATTTACAGTCAGTCATGTACTCATTCACCAAGGGCACTGGGTTTGATGATAAGCTAATTCGTGGTGTAACAAGATGCAACAAAAGCATTTTAAAGTCTTCGACTTAAAATTGCCTCGTTTCGACTAGTACTCTTGTCTTTTTCAGAATAACTGAGGCCCATATTGTTCTGAACACATGGCCTTCTGGACGTTTGACCGGTTGAGCAAAAGGTCAAGAGCCGTTGGAAGTCACCCGCCCCGGCATCTGTTTCTCTGTGAACTGGTTCAAATCTGGAAAAGTCCTCTAAGAGAGTTTGTTTATCATTTATTAGAGTTTCACCAGAGAGGTCGAAATTTTCTTGAGGGTGACGTTAACCATGCATGTGCATTGAAAGTGTGAGGAGCCAGCATAATGAAGCTTGTTTATCGTTCACCAGAGTTTCTCCATAGATCTATAATTGATTTTGAAAGTGATGTGAAGCATGTGTATGCGGTGAAAGCGCGTGGAGCGGCCAGCTCTACGGAGCTGGAAAAAATCTGCCGCAGGGTTGTATTAATAGCTCCATGGAGCTGTCTCCATGGATCTATTAGTCCAACCCCTATTGGTGCCATATCGGCTGTTTTTTTAAGGTCTCCGCATTTGTATTAGGCCCAAATGGTTGACGATACTCGATTAGAAGATAGTTCAACAGTACGCCAAAAATAATGACTCAAGCAACTGGATAAGTTTCAAAATCTTATCCAGTTGCTTGAGTAATTATTTTTGGCGTATCTTATTACCTGGATGTCTAACCTTCACCAACATAGTTCAACAATATTATTTTACGATCTTTTGATCTCTATATGAACGACAAAGCTTGTGTCAGAACGTGCGAGCGTCGATCTCGGAGATCGTTCAACAACTCCGTCCGGAAAAATGAAAATACAGAATACACCCAAACTATTAACTTTCCAATATACCTGCGTAAAACCTATTGGAAACGCGGTTCTCGATGCACGGAAGGCCACAGAACAGTAATGAAGCTTCCTATCTTAATATATGGCAATCATGTAAGAAAGAAGCTGTCAAAAGTCACCTACCAAAGTTTTAGTCCATGAAAAACATGCATTGGCAGGGCTGTCAGACCTCCAAAGTTTCAATCTAGGGCAAAATTTCAACTTTCTAATCGGCGGAACCCCTACGAATCCGGGCTTGTTTGTCAAAGTTGACCTCTGACCCCCTTCTCCACCTGATAATCACACAAAAACAGCAAACTTTGCAGGCCTACAGACACCACAAACATGGATGAAAGTCTGATTTTTTAACTTAATAAGAAGGTAGAAACCCTTACCTGTAAAATCCAGCTCCAAAATATCAACATATCCTGGAAAAAAGCCCCTTTACAGCTACCTTTACCAAGGGTACCAAAGCTAAAAGTTGGCCTTCTGCGCCTGCGCCAGTTACCGGTCTGTCCCCTAATGATGTGCGGATCAGCCGCTTAGACAAAAAGTAGCCACTTATTGCGACATAAACATTACGGCGGTACGGCAGAAATTTTCGGACAAAAAAAACACATCCGTTACGGGTGCCCCAACACCCTGGTACTGACATCATAACATGTTTCCTCTGCATTTTTGCCACCGTCGAACTGTGCTGTGGGACGTCATACGCTTACATACCTAAAAGTTAGCCACGTAGATCTATATCTGTGTCTATATATCCGGTATAACCGCCCTTCGGCGTAACACACGAGCTTAGATTTCACGGACTAACAGCGATTGTATACGTAGCCCCTTGGGTTAGTGTCATTTTTGTAACACTCACAAAGCACACTTCTTCCGTATAAAACGTTATTAGCGCCTGCAATATCTCTAACATGACGGCACGTTTTAATAGAACGCGTTGCCCCAAATGTATGTATTTGTTTATATGTCAAGATATTGAGTTCGTACTCACCTTGTGGGCCTCAGGAAATTAACAGATATCGTGTTATAACGTTGAGTGACTCCAAGGTTAGTCTCTAGCTCCCCCTGTGTTAGGATGCCTTGAAAATCCGGATTCAGGGTAGAAACGTTACTGGATACAACAGACCTATAGTTGGTATTATCAATCAAATGTTATCTACACATTACTACATAATTGGTTAGTTACATCTCAGAAAGCAACGCGACATACACATATACCTTTGGTTGTGTTCGTCCTCACTTCAGGAGCGTCCTGTTCAACTGTTAGTACTCAGGTAAGTTATTTATCCACGGCCACAGTTCCTGAATACTAACAAAGACCGTGGGTAATGGTGTAAGACCCCCAAGGTCGTCAACCCCGGCAGGTCAAAGGATCTTTGTATTATGCCCATACATTTCGTAACTAGATTTTACCTTTAATAGGGACTGAAAGGCATAATTACCGCATGTTCAAGTACCAAGTAAAAAGGACGCCGGCAAAATTATTTCAGCGGAAAGAAGGTAGAGATGATAGACGGTGTGTTGTTTTGGTCGGACTGTCATGGCGGACAGGCATGCATGAATGCCACTGTTTATGTTACAATTTAGGCCCGATGCACAATAGTGTATGGTTACAGGCTGTTGACACAGCGGTCGGTTACTTAGGCCACAGCAAGTAAATTGTATGGATGACATTGACACGCTAACTAATTCTACCAGATTTTGTAGGTGGTTAAAATGTACAAAAATGCGAAAATATGTCGTGCCTTGGTTGTATTTGTAGAATTGACACCAGCGGGATAGCCATGACTGTGGTCGTAGAAGTTGTACTTGTTCGATAGTTCTAGACGTCACACCAGTGTGGTAGCCATAAGTTTCAACTTGGTAAGTGACATCAGACTACCACATTAGTGTGACTTTGTGTAATTCTTGAATACAGGAATAAAAGTCTTCTTTGCTGAGATACTAATTGTTGAATCGCTTCAATTCTTGGTACAAGGGTCATAATGTCTATTTTGAAACATTAGGCACCTTGGATCTTTTTTTAAAATCTTTTCTTTTTTTCGCCCCTTCGCAACACTATGACATAGTCCATAAAAAATCAGCCCCCCCTTCATAAACGCCGGCCGCATGAACAATATTTAACTCTAGTTTAAACGATGTGCCACCTTAGACCTTTGCACACTCGATCTACCTAGCATTCCATTATTAGCTTAGTAACAATAGGACCTTGCCAAAAATTTTCAGGGTGATGTCTATCCGTACGCTGCCATGTTTACAAAAAAATACTGCATTTGGATACCGTATACGACATACCTTCTATAGTAGCGTTCACAAATCTTAAAAATGGTAGCCTGAGTTAAGAAGTGGAAACAAATAAGGCTGCAGAGAAAATAATATATCGAATATGATCCCCTTTTGTAAAAAAGAAATATAATTGCCCTCTTTGCACGTGCGAACAAAAGGGTTGAGGATTTCCACTAGTCTCAGCCAGTGGTGCTGGTGCCAGCCGATACTAGACTAAGTGTGTTGGCGCTAAAATTCTCCAAATGGCGGACAATTATCTCTGGGATCTGTACCTGGAGATATCGCGGAATCTCAAGGAACAAGAACTTACAGATCTGCGTAACTACGTCAGCGATGCAAGGATTTTACCAGTGGGAGCTGTCCAACAAGCTAACGCGTACGAGATTTTTTTCCAACTAGAGAGAGAACAGAAGTTAAAGTCGGGGAATCTTAACCTTCTGATCGACCTTTTGAGAATAATTGGCAGACATGACTACGCTACGAAGGCAGAGGCATTTGATGAGAATGAAAGGAAAGGTATGTTAGAGTTCAATACATTGGCGTTGAACTTGATATGGCCTCTTACCATACAGCATACTGTACATAAACTACATTTGAAGTTGGCGATCATGTTGCCCTCACCCCATGTCTGAATCAAGAATTTTTTTCCCGTCTTGAGTTCATGCACCACCTTAAACGTGTGTGATAAACTACTGTATGGGATCATCGTTTCGATAACTCTCGCCACACCGAAGATAGAAATATGGAAAACGGTGTGTATTGATGGTGTTTCATGTGAGTGAGGTTGAACAGGTGAGTTAGTTATGCTAAGTGCTATGTTTATTTTATGTATGAACATGGGTCGATCGGGTTTCCAGCCAAGTATCATGTTTCCCTAAACAATAGAGCCAAGCAGAAGGGGTGTGGAATTAGGCCGCTTAACGAAAGCGAGGCTCCGCGCAGAGGTTTCGCAATAGATGGTGAGTCTCCGGAAGTAGTGCGCGCGGTATATTTAAATCGGGGAGCCTTTTGGTAACGGTAAACACAACTTTATGTAGGAATCCGGAGTCTTGTGCATTACTTTTAGATGGATTCTACTTTGGACGTCATCTGAATAGCCTTCATTCTGATAATATAAATGATCTTGCATTAAATTAAATATACTCTTGGATTGGGAGCTTTTATTTATGAAACTTCGCTACTACAGTATACAGTGATCATAGCCTGACAGATCTCCACCCGTGGGGGCATTCACTTACTCTGCCTTCCACAGGGGGCCCTATTGCAAAATGAGCCTTCGGGTAAAGTCGAAAATCGTTCCGCTTGAGTGAAAATTCTACAAAATAATATGTTCACGTTACATTTTTTTTACCAACCAACAAATCATGAATAAAATCGTCCTATTTTCTAGTCGAACTTTGACTCATATGTGTTAACTCAATGAGTATTCAAATTTGTTTTTTTTTCAATGTCATTTATGCAGAGCTTGGTAACCCAGCCAAACGTCAACGAAGAGAGGAAGGTAAGATTTATTGTGAGTCATATGCGTTAAATTCAAAAATGATTTTTTTAATGTATGATTCATGCTAAAACATGACAGGGAGGTATATTTCTGTTCAAATCGGTATCAACAACATGAGACGGGCGCCATTTACATAGAGAAGGTATTTCTGTTAAATTCAGTATCAACATGTATCAAACAACATATCTTAAACAGGACTCATACCACATTTATTTGCAAGTTAATGCATGTAAAATTTGAGCAGTGCTGGTAAATTTGATGTATCCTCGGCTTTCACGTGACATCGTGGAGCTTTCCAAATATGGGATTTCGCAATGGTGGTGCTCCTTTTGTTTTAGCGCACATGTCCCTCCTTTGAAGCTCATTTGAGAAAGACATTGGAGCGGGCGTTTTTTTTTTTTTGATATTGGATTTTATTAGAATGGCAACAGTGCAATACACGTGGGACACAGGCAGCTATTGCTGATGTCGTGACCCACGCACATAATGTACCCTTTTTTACACTCGGGTAGAGTGGGAAAAGTGCCTTTTTACCAAGGGCTCAAGATCGGGACCCCAGGCCATGGGTTCTGAGTCAAAAATCCTACAAAAATGGGCCAATCTCGGTAAAAATTTATCAGACGTTGTAAAACATGTACACAAACAAACTCATGGAAAAAAAATTTTCTCCGACGAAAAATGTTGGTATCGCACACATTTATACACGCCTGGGGTCCAAACGGTCGGATGAAGGTTAAGACTAGGGACCCAGTCAACATTGTGTTAGTCCCAGTCGGGTGCAGTTTTCCCAGAGACAAACTGGCGACCGCAAACTCGTTCGGTCTCGAGGCATTTTTGAGGCCGTATCCCCGCGGCTGATCGCCGAAACCACAATCTGCTACGTTCTTTGATCAGCTATTCCTGTTATTTTCCTTGATGTGTAATGCGTTGAAAAGACACGCTATGTTTACCACTTTTTGTCCCGCAACCGACTACAATGCAATGAACTATATTTTCCAAGAGCAGGCGTGGGCGCACCAGGATGGCGGATAGCAACCGTTGCTAAGGTCGGGTCATGTGACTGAAAGCCGAGAATACCTACCCTTAACCTGCACTGAACCAAGAACTGTGTATACTGTATATAATGGCGATACACAGTTCACGACTTTGTATTCTGGGTCCCGGTACACAACAGGAAACCCTTTGAAAGTTTAGATTCTGTCACCCCTCTTCACCCACCGTAACTCAAAATCGGTCTGATTGGCCCCATTTAGGTTTGGACGTTGTTTATAGCAAACGTTTGTACTGAACGGAATGAGTATGTATAATAACCAGAGTCTTCATGGTGCAGTGACTGTGGAGGATGCCCATGGACCACAGAAAGACAAGCTGAGCTGGATAGACCGATATAACAACGAAGGGCACAGGAACTGGCTACTGGTGGGGATAGCCTTGAAGATCACCCGAGATGGGCTGACTGATGTAACTTTGCGAGCGGCCAAGGAACTACATGCAGAACTCAAATCCAAGCTTGGCGACAGTGTAGAAAACTGCACTTGTAACCCAAAGAAAAGACAAATATGCAAGGCAAGTATGATGTCAAATAAGGTCTGAGAAAACAAGTGCTTTGGAGAAAGCTGGCATTTTGCCCAGGTTTGTGTGTGTCAAAGGTTTTAATTAATTGAAATAAAATTCGCCGAAGAAAGTAACTCAAAGGCTGTCTATTTGTGAGATGTCATTATGGACAAGAGAATGGCAGATTGGACGATAAGGCAATTTAAGGTTGGTATTCTTGAAGACGTGATTATTCATTACATTTATTTAGTTCTGAAAATATTTTTTGTCAGAAAACGGGATAGTTTGAAAGTTGTGATAACTCCTATTTTACAAAGTTATCTTATGATGCCTCATGAATGCCTGAATGGATTGTCTTCATACTTGCTTGGTGTATTCTTGAGACATTGAAAGGATTTTGGGCCCCCTAGTGGCTTGCTATGGTACTGCATCGGAATTTCCGGGTTTGATATCTTGTGTTCTGGACATGTCATGGCCATGATGTTTGAGTGGTAGATAGCTCCTGGGAGGGAAAGTATTTTGTGTAAGTTTGGGCCCCCTAACTGCACTAGCCGATTTAACTTTCGAACTTTGAAAGGGAATAACTCAAGAAAGGTTTGACTGATTGTCATGATATTTGGCATGTAGATAGCTTGAGTAATGATTGACAAGATCGTGTATTCATTATGCAAATCAGTAATTAATCTGCAAAATCAACGTTGCAACGAGGAAAGTTTATAAATCCGCTGCGGCCCATTATAGAACTCTCTAAAATGTGACATAGGTAACTGATAAAGAGAGGAATCGATAGATATCAATTATGCAAATGAACATCTAATTTGCATGATTAACGGCAATATACTACAACTCCAAATTTGTTGATAATGGGGAATTCATTCTTGAATCATTTGGAAGTTAATTAGATGTGGACATGATAAGACATAAATCCTGCAAATGAGGACCTCATTTACATAGTTAATGAGAAAATGCTACAATAACGTTCTTTGCTATGGTAAAACTTTCATGCTTTAAAAACTTGTATTATTTGGGTAGAGAGATTATCAACTGAAATGATACATGCAAATGAGGTCCTTATTTGCATAATGAATGGAAAACATTTATGATATCCCACTCAAAAGGTTACAACAGTTGGCAAAATCATGGGGTCGTGGAACTCTTGTTCACTATAATATAATTCTGTTACCAGTGTATTGACGGAGTAGTACCCCTTTATTCCATTAATCCAATGTAAGAGAGGTCTAAAACTCTGTTACTAGTGTTGATTGGAAAGCACCCCTTTATCCCATTAATTCACTATAAGATAATCTTCTTACTAGTGTATCGATGGGATAGCACCCCTTTATTCCAATAATTCATTATAAGAAAATACTTCAAGTCTGTTAATGGGATAGCACCCCTTTTTCCCATTAATTACCTTCGTCGACGACGTTTCGTCGAGAAGGCTATTCGATGATGCTTGTCTGTGTGTCTGTTAGTGAACAGAATAAGTCGAGAACGCCTGGATGGTTTGTTATCGTAGTTGGTGTGTCGGTGTGTATGTGGGAAATCTCAAGATGATTAGATTTTGGGCGAAGTATTTTGCATAATTAACGAGAAAAGTGTAAAAATGTGTTATATTGTATGCTGAAATATGTGTACGTGTTGGCTGTGTTGTTCCAAGCCGTCATGGATAGGGGTAGGGGTCATGAGGGGTCATCTTGAAGGCAGGAAACGTCAGTTACACAAATTGGCTGTCGGCCAGCTGCAGGCATTGGTAAGGTAGTCTCCAAGCAGACCTATGGGTTGGCTATAGCAGGGGCAGGTTTTGCTTCAGACTTTGAAAGGGAATTACTCAAGAAGGGCTTGGTGGATGGTCATAAATTTTTGTAAGTACATAGCTTGAGTGCTGATGTACATGATTAGATACTTATTATGCAAATCAGTATCTAATTTGCATAATTAATGAGGAAAGTTTATACATCCATCAATTTCCATGATAGGACTCTCAAACATGTGACATATGTAACTGAGGAAGAGAGAAATATTAATAGATATCAGCTTTGTAAATGAGAACCTCATTGACATAATTAATGAGAAAAACTATAACTCGAGATGGTCTTGGTGGATGGTCATGATTTTTGGTATGTAGATAGCTTACGTGATGCTTTGTATGATTGGATGATAATTATGCAAATCAAATTCTAACTCGCATGATTAATGCTGCAATTTTAAAAATCTGCTGTGTTCCATGATATGATTATTCAAATATGTGACATTTGTGACCAAGGAAGAGAGGAGTGTTGATAGATAGGAAATATGCAAATGTGGGCCTAATTAGCATAATTAATGAAAAACTACTATAATTCCATACTAGTAAATGACGGCAATTTCATACTTGTGGCATTAGGAAGTTGTGTGAATGTGAACACCATTGAATCAAATTATGCTAATAAGGAGGGAGCTAATTTGCATAATTGATGATAAATGTTAGCATAACCTTCTTTGTTAAGCTCATAGTCATAACAAGGAGGTTTGGACAACTTATGTTATTTGGCTGAAGAGGATCAACTGGTATGATTGATGATTGATGAAAAACACTCCTAATACGTCCGTCATAAAGGTCAAAATCATTTGACGAAGGTATGAGGTCGTAGGACTCTTGTTATCTTTGTCGAGTGCTATTACTCGGAGAAGATTATGTTTCCGGTTGAGACATCTGTTGGGTGGGTCTATATGTATGTCAAGAGCATAATTCAAGAAAGCCTCAATTAATCTTTATGATTTTTGGTAGGTATGTAGTGGTTGTGCAAAGAAAGGTCAAGTTTTTCCTTACCATTCACTTTATTCTGCTGATGAATTAGGTCATTACAAGAACACTCTGTATTGTCTCAGGATTGTGAGCCATGGCGACAGGAGTTAGAAACGTACTACATAGGCGATGCAACTCGGATCGGCTGGACCAACTGTACTCCCAGGAAGTGGAGCGAGGAACCATGGGAAGTGGCAAAGGTCAGTAGCTATTATCATAAATCAATATTATCATTATAATGATTATCATTATTATACTTCATTGTCATAAAGTTCATTGTTATTATTTTCTGAATTGGTTTTCAAGTAAGTCGGACCAAAACAGATTTTGAGCCTTTTTCAGAATTTTCAGATAGAGCTACTTGGGAGTAAGGTACTGGGAGTACTGATGATAACAAAATTGAATCTTTTAAGTCTGTGTGTTCGAAGCTGTAACGCAAAATTCATTTGATGCATTAATATGTAGTTTGGCATGTCGCCTGATAGTATGAGTCCGATGATACTCTTACGTTGATTTTGGACTTTGCTAGGTAATGTATTTACAGAACAACAGCCCATCTTAAAATGTGGTACAGTCCACAGCTTATTATGTGTGTTTGCTTTTCTTACGTTGATCTGTGCATCTGTAACATGCATCGCTGTACCTTAATTATTTTATTTTTACAATCGTCCAGGTTTTTATACCCGAGGGACAGACACCCGCCAATACAGGATATGAGAAAGCAGATTATTCAGCGCTGGTAATGTTCCTTATATCCTGCACATACTGCAACAAATATGTCAGTGTTGAAAGTGTAAAAAAGGTATGTAATTTTCAGCAAATATTAGTCATTTGACATTGTTTATTAGCATTTTTTTTTTTTATGAACGACTGTTTGATTACAATGCCATGCTTCACCGGCTCAATTTTTGTCTAATATAATTGAGAAATTCATTTTTATTATGCGTTTATACAATATCAAACAAGTCCATCTAAACTCATATTTCTAACATTACAAAGAGACGAGAAGAAGCCGAACCTATAAATTACAGTAGTTTTAGAACTATTGTTTTAGATTAGTATTAGAAGTCCTGTCAGTGTCATTATATGAACGTTACCATGCACAATGTATTTTGTATCTGTATGCCTGCACTTAGCCCAATAAGGCATGAATGTGCAATGAAGGATATCATTACTAATTACTAATATCAAGCCTTCCTTAAAAACACTATTTGTTATGAATAAAACACAGACATCATCATGTTTGAATTCCATATATCTGACCAGAAATGTGTTCCTTTGTGTTTGTAAGGTTAGAGACATCCGCAATCAAAGGATGCATGCCGTGGACCCGATGTTGGACAATCAGACATTCAACAATCACATGGACATACTGTTGAGGCTAATGCGTGATCCATACTTGGCCTCAGATACAGCTGCACAGAAAGCAGCAGACGAGATTTTAAAGGTAGGAAAGAAAATACAAGAGAGATATAAGTGTAACACTTGATTTCGTTCATTATGTTTAACCAGGTTTAGCTGATAGTTATATAATAGATCATGATGATGTCAAGTAAAACCATGCACTAGTTTCTGGTTGATGAAATCAGATACCGGTAGGACTATTTAATAATCAAAGACTGCAGCAGCAATTTTGTTCAAGAATCAAGCTTGTTTAAATTTGTTTTACATGTTAGTATGACATAACCCAAATTTCCTTCCAGCGCCATGCAGATGTACATGTATGTATTGCTTTCAGTGGTTCCGCATCTTGTGCACCTCCGATTATCGTTTTCCTTTGGGTTTCATGTTATAGTAAATACACTACCGCCAAGATTTGATTTTCTTATATATTCAACTAGCTTTGATTAATTCTCACACTATCTTGCCTGTTCCAATTGGTATAACTAAAGCCCCTCTAGCTATCTCACTGGATCTGAGGCACGTTGGCGACCTCGCTGCGAGCGGGCAATTTGGCAACGCGTTAAATTAATTTTTTTGACAAAAAAAAAGAACCCTTTTAAGATTTGTGTGTTTTGTTGTCTTTTAGTCATACTTGCCTGATATTACAATTTTAATGTTAGGGGTAACACAAATCCAGTTTATAACGCAGCAACGCCGCCAACGTGCCACGGGTTCAGTGAGATAGGGGCTTATGATGTTGATTCAGTTACATATTTGACATCCCTGTGACGCAAGTGGTAACGTATCCCCGCTTTTCGCCATCTTGATCAAATTCCGTGGATCATTGGGCCCGAGTTCAATCCTAGGGTCGGTCCTAGGCCGTTCATGTTGCATTCTTCATTTCGTATGGTGACGTAATGCCGGTGGCCCTGTATATGAGGGAGCTTTAGACATAAGCCCCAGGCGAAAAAGAAACTGATACACTTAGAAGAGTAGGGGCTATCCGATGTGCCTGGCCAAAAACGTGAGCCATATAGCAAAGCCGCATTGCCCTACCACTTGCTTCATGAAAATCACCATGCGTCAATTGAGGATGACACTGCTCTGTTTCCCTACTAGATTAAGCTACAGGCATTTCACCTCACTGATGCCATGGATGAGCACGAGAAGTTGGAGGCTGCTGGGAGCACAAAGTTGTCTCCAGGTAGTTGAAATTCTTGTCAGTTAGCCAGGCTATCAACTATAAGTGCCTATTTCCTTTCATGATGTAATACCTGGATCCCATTACATTCGCCAAGAAGATTATGTTTTCTTGTGTGTGTTTCTGTCTGTTTGTGTTTGTGTGAGTTTATGTAAGTGTGTGTGTGTGTGTGTGTGTGTGTGTGTGTGTGAACAGCATAAGTCATGAAGTTGTGAATAAATGTTTGTAAAATCTGATACGTTGGTAGATGTTTGCAACATAAAGAAATGATTAGATTGTTGGCACTATAGCCACCTTCCATGGTACTCTAGCAGGATTTCAGGATATCTCTTGTTCTGGACATAGTATAGACATGTTTTACAAACCAGCCCACGAAGTCAGTTACGATAACCTTTTGCATTAACCTTATTCATGTAGCCATCGGGTTAAGATGATTATTATCTAATGTTGTAAAAGCCACACTATTAAGTCAATCTTGAAGAATTAATATGTGTGTCATTCATGGTATACGATGGCTTTTGCTGTTTTTATGCATCGTCAGGTCCTTCATCAGTACCAATTGAAGTGGAGATGGGAGGTCCAGAACTGAGAGCTCTGTACGATCGTGCCTGCGAGGAAGGGTACACAGAGGTCTACAGCACCCGATTTGTACTTATCGGCAAGTTCGGTAATGGCAAAACCAACCTGTGTAACACCCTAGTTGGAGACGAGTTCGACCCAGAATGGAAAATCACTGATGGCATTACAATCCACCCATGTGTCATGACTCAGGAACAGCAATGGAGGAAGTTTCAAGGTATCACTTTTTTTTAAACGCTGTTCTGTGGTGATATGGTAATTTCATTCCATATACAAATGTATTTATGATGACATGTTGGTATTGAAAGTAATGAAAAAATGTTTTTTACAAACTTTAAGATGTAGATCAGTACCCAACATTAAAATATCGAACTTTATTTGTTGTAAAGCCGTAATTTCTTACATGAATTCTTAATCGTTTACGTAGTCCAAGAGGATCATTTTCCACATGCTGTCGCAGAAGCAATGAAGAAGCTGAAGAATGATAATAAAGGTGAGAAACTGTGAAGCTCCCCTAGTAAATATGCTTAAAGCTAACATGACTCTAAAGTAATTTTAATTAAAAAGTATCTACATCTAATAGTGTTTTAAAAAACACTCAGTCTATTAGATGTAGATACTTTTCTACGTCGTCGACTTTTTACACGACAGAATATGTAGAAAAATGCAATGATGTACCTAATTTTAGTTGTCTTTGTATCAAATATATATGTCACAGTAGAGATTGGAATCCAGTAGAGTCCGGAACTTACTAGTAGAGATTGGAATTCCAATCTCTACTAGTAGAGTTCCGGATTCTACTAGTTGAGATTGGAATTCCAATCTCTACTAGTAGAGATTGGAATCGGGATCTGAATATTGGGATTCCAATCTCTACTAGGAGAATTCCAGATTCTACTGGTAGAGATTGGAATTCTACCAGGACAATCTCCAATTCTGATAGGAGAAATTCGGATTACATCAAAATGTTTTGGAAAATAGACTGAGTCATTTCACACCTAAAATTTAGCCTTGGAAACTCACCATTACTATTTTAGGTTAAATACTGTATGTTTTAGATATCTGATAAACCTTCTGTCAAGACACATTGTAACCATGTGGATTGCCGTCCGGTCCAACCTTAGTCAATGGCTATTTGTAAATGCCACTGATATGTCAATCAGATACATTTGCATACGGCCATTATGGGTTAGTGACTCAATATGCTCAACCAGTTTTTCCAGTTCGTTAGTGACTCGGTATATAAGAGCTAATTCACCCCTGCCAAGCCAGTTCTAAAGTTGATGTCAAAGTTTAACTTATCAGATATCTAAAACATGAAATAATTCACCTAAAATAGTAATGGTGAATGTAGGCTTATCTATGCTGCAATTTTAGGTGTGAAATGATTAAGTCTATTCTCCAAAACATTTTGATGGAATCCCAATATCCAGATCCCGATTCCAATCTCTACTAGTAGAATCCGGAACTCTACTAGTAGAGATTGGAATTCCAGTCTCTACTAGTAGAGATTGGAATTCCAATCTCTACTAGTAGAGTTCCGGACTCTACTGGATTCCAATCTCTACTGTGACATATACATTATCACAGATATCTATAATTATAATCTAACTTACTCCTTTATCGAAAGACTGTGTACTGTGAAAATGCATTTCTTTCTTCTGTGCAAAGTACAAGAACAGTAAAACAGTGGAAATAAAAGTAAAACAGAGGAACAGTGAAAAACAACACAGGAGATCCCGAGCAGGTCTGGTAATTTTTAGTTACATTTCGCATTTTCAGCGTTTTGTAGGGTTGTATCTGGATGGGAAGATGTAAGATTCATGATTTTGTTACTGCAGATACATTTCAGAAGTTGAGGCACCTGTTGACAGAAGTGAAGGTAAAGGGCGACGCCCTTACTGACACCTACAACAGAGTGACCATGCACGTGGCTGAGTCAGGTCTGACATTCCGTGATGAGGTGCCAAAGGATGGAAACTGTATGTTTCACGCCGTGTCCGATCAGCTCTTCCGTACAGAGAGAGATGACATTGGCCACGTTGAGCTGCGCAAACTAGCAGTTGACTTTTTAAAAGACAGGCCATACAATGTGAGCAAATGTTGCCAATATTGTCAACTAGTGCTGCGTACCTGAACGTACCATTAGGTACAGGTATAGGTACCCGTAAAGAGGTTTAGGTACAGGTCCGAACCTGAACCTGTACCTGAACAATTTGAAAAATTAACATGTGCTCTTCTGAACTTCTTCAATTATGTCAGTATCTTTATTCAAAGAACATAACTAGGTTTTCTACCGCCGAACTCCATTGGCCTTGCTATCAGCACTCCCGGCCTGCCTGAATGATCTGTTGCTTATTAGTAACGCTGTTCCAAGGTTTCACGTTGGTCACGTTTAGTGTTGCATGAGGCCATGAGGTCAGGAGATCAGTCGCAATATAACCAAATACTTGTATAAATTTGTATTTGTAATCAATTTTTACGGTACAGTACCGGTACACGGTACCGGTGCGCAGCACAATTGTCAACAGCCTGTGTAAACATTAGAAATGGTGTATTGTTGTCATTAGGTTAACAACAATTATCAAAACATTGAAACATATGTTTCTTATATATACCCGAAAGCATTTCCCCATAACTAAATGAATAAATCTTTATTTTAAAACCAATTCATCGAATATAGACAAAAATACGTTCAATCGCATAGGAATTTTATCGAACAAAAATCTGTAGACACAATTATTAATGCTGTTGCTGATGTTTCAAATTATGTTTCCAGGGTAATGGCGACCATCTCAGTGTCTTTGTCCCAGATCAAAGCTGGGAAGACTACTTGGATACCATGTCACGTGATGGGACGTGGGGAGACCATATTGTCTTACAGGCTATTGCAGACATGTTTGGTCATGACGTCAGCATCGTGTCCAGTGTAGGGGCAGAGAACTACGTCACTATCCTGACGCCAAGTTCCAGGACTTTGGCCCGACATGATACTCCTCTGCTACTGGGTCATTATGCCGAGAACCACTATGCAAGTCTTGATGGTAAGTTGCATTCTTCGCTTTATGGAAACAATTTAAAATATATACATGCGTGCATCGATCGTACCCTCTACATAATAGTGTATGAGTATGACTGTTAGTGTCTAACAAGTACATAAAATATAGCACTATTATTCTAAGCTTTTTAGATATGCCAACATGACTCAAATGTAATGAACAACAGTGACAGTTGTAAATACTTTTCTACGACAAATTTCAACATGGCATAATATATGGAGAAATGCAAGGATGTAGTCAACAATTTGGTTTTCTTTGTATGAAATATACAGAAATTATCATGAATATCTATACTTACTGTCGAACTGACACCTTGAAATGCATCAAAAGACTGTGTTCTGTGCACATATATTTCTTCGGTGTAAAGGGCAAGAACTATTTTTCTTATAACGGGATCGTTTTTTCAGTTGCTATTGCAGAGCTAGAGACAGCGATGACAATGAGAGATGAGAAGAAAGAAGAGGAACAGCCTAAGCCACCAACCAAAGATAGCCACTACCAACCTGATTTGGGTGTATCGGGCACCACAGGTAACTACGCCATGTATATATTATCAAATAATATCTACTAGCTAGTTTTTTTAATTCCTCTGCTAAATACCAATCCACCATGAACACAGACTTGGTTCTCATTTCAAACCCAATTTTGTTTTACAAGATCCTGACCTGCAAGCAACGTATATGAAGGCAGCAAACATCTTCAGGAAGCAACATGACCAACTGAATGTCACAGGCACAGAAGAGTACCCACTAATTTCTATCTGGGACTTCGGAGGCCAGGAAATTTTCTACAGTACCCAACAGGTCTTCTACACCCACCGGGCAATCTACGGTATGATCTTGGACCTCACTAAACCATTAGACAGCACTGTGGAGAAAGTCTCTTCTGATGGTGGTCCGACTACTCACTGTCACAAAGAAAGGGGTAAGTAGGGGGTAGTGATATATTCATTATTATATTCAACTAGGTGTTGGTGATTATGTATGGAGTTAGTATTTTTTGCAAAAGACTTTGAAATATTGTAGTACGAAAAACTGTTGCAAATCATAGGTTGTGCGTCATCTATATTTTGGGAAATGATATGGATATGAAAATTTTAGAGTTGATTTCATACCATGTTTACTTAAGTTAGTATTGAATTAAGAAGAAGGCAATTTGAAATAAAACTAACCGTTCTTTTTTAAACAAATGTTCACAATAAAGATTTCATCGACTATCATCTGGAGTCCATACGGGCACACACTAGGCCCTTAGTCCCACACTGTGGAGCTGGACAAACGGCAGCAAAGGACATTATACCGCCTGTGATGGTGATCTTCACACACAAAGACCAAGTTACCGAGGTAGGTCTGAAGCAAAGTATACCTTTCCTAAGATTATTATTTTTTTTGCTGACAACTTTTTATCTTTTTTGTATGTTTGCAGGAGCTGTGGTTAAGTTGGAATCAATGTAATAGCTATATAACCCTACAATGTACATTCACTTCCATATGGGGTCATCGTATGTTTGGTCGGTCAAATACCATTTTAATTTCAAATTTGTAAGCCTTGTCAATGTATACATGTATCTGTTTCTTGTCCTTACAAATGTAAATTGATTCAGAAAATATTCTGTTCTTGTTTCTTTTCAGAAATGCAAACAAGCGTTTTACAGTGCCACAAGAAACCACCTGAAAGGTAAGGTCATTGACAAGCATGTTATTGATAGGTACTTTTCAGTTGACAACACAAGGCGAAATCCAGAAGACCCAGAAGTGGCAGAGTTGAGGCATTATATATTGGATCTGGCAAAGAAGCAGAGCTACATGGGAGAAAGTATCCCTATCAAATGGCTAGAGGTGAAGTCTGCACTGCAGGGCATGCACAAGAAAGGCAAGAGATACTGCACCCTGCAGGAGGTAATGGAAGCAATCGACAATCATCCCATAGAAACCACACCGGAGGAGAACGCCGTCAATATCCTGAAGTTTTGGCACCTTTGTGGAGACATCATATACTTCCCGCTCCAGATCCTCCGCAACTTTGTGATCCTGGAACCACAGTGGTTTGTGGAGGTCTGCAAAACAATCATCACAATTCCACAGTTCCGTGATCGTGAAGTTAAAGACGAATGGGACAGGCTGCAGGAGACAGGTGAGTTGCATGATCACTTGATAGAGCACGTGTGGAGTCACAGAGAAGAAGCCTTGCGGTACAACTTGATCGACCACAAAGAAGAGCTGCTAGACATGATGGAGAAGTTTGATCTGGTTCTTCGATGCCATGGGCGAGGAGATGAGGAAACCGGCCCAAAGTATGATACTGCTGAACAGGCAACATACTTTGTTCCCGCATTGCTTACAACAGTAACTGATGACAAGAAGCTTTACCCAAGCCGTGTAACACGCAGCAAGCCGATCTTCATCGTGTTTGACGGCAAATTCTGTCCAATTGGACTGTACCATCGGATAGTCATCAGCAGCATGCGACGCTACTTCAAGAAAAAGCCGCTGGCATACGCGTCATGTGCAAGGTTCATCACAAGTAACCCACGGCAGACCTTCATCATCACAAAGGAAAAATTCTACCTGAAGGTTGAGTTGTTGTCCTCAATCCATGAAGACACAAGTTGCTTCAGCCATGGCCCCGAGGTGAGGGAAGGTCTGGATGAAGATCTGAGAGAGGTAATCGAGAAGTGGGCTCCAGGGATCCGGTACGAGTGGTGCCTCAGGTGCTGCTGCGATGACCACAAAGTAAAGGGGGATGTCGACCGTTTTCTTCCTATTCAAGATCGAGAGGCCAACATTCGTGAATGCTTCAAGAATGGCAATGTGGATTGTGAGACCTACGCACCTGCAACTACCACAGTCCAAGATGCTGGTCTCGCCGACTGGTTTCAAAACCCGTAAGCTCATCACTTGTCATGTCATAACATCACAATTAAGTGATGATATCAGTAGTATAAATTATGTACATTGTTGTATTATTAGCGAAATCCATTACAGTACTGCATTTTTCGGGGATCATTAACACTGGTAGATATTGACGTACTTGTAACAAGCTAACAAAAACCTGATACTGTATTATAATTATTCCACTAAAACGTCTTATTGCATCAGGCTTCCAGAAGATGATGGAAGGTCGCCAGCCCGACCGGAGAATCCACCATCAGGTAACATTAGAGTATTTACCTATTCAAATGTTCTTAGCACATGAGAAGCGACAGAAACCGCCACCTTCTTGCACGCCCAATCCTCTTGCACTAGTCAAAGAAGCCCGATTTCTGAGTTTTCTTTTACGCCAGCATTTATACAATCAAAGCACTAAAGTTTATGGTGATTTCATTTTGTCTTTCTGTATAGTCCTTTGGAAATAAAATAGTGCTTGGATACGCTAACCATTTTACCGCTGAAATTTGAAACATGTTTGGATTCCATTGCTTTTACTAACTGACATTTTGCATGATCTACATTAATTGTGCTACAGTTGACGTGTCGAGGTATTTCGACAAAGTCGTTGATGAAGTCAGTTCCGATTGGGACAACTTGGCACGAAAGCTGGAATTCGAGAGAAACGAGATAAAAGGAATAAAGGACGAGGAAGGTGACAACGACAGGAGATGTAGGGAGGTTCTAGAACGGTGGAGGAACAAACAAGGCAATGTTGCAACCGTTCAAGTTCTGAAGACGGCTCTCATCGAAATCGGCCACGAGCGTACTGCCAACCGTTTGGAAGGTATGTATACCATGTGTTCTATTGCAATGGATGTGTTGTTACAAATTGTATCACTGTTCAAGAGTATTCAAAATGATCCTATAGATTTGTACTTCAATGCCCTTCTACAGAAGATACTTGAAAATAGTTGTTAATTCTTTTTTTTTCAGATTCCTCAGACTCATAGGCATCATCAAATGACTAGCACCCTTTGATACTAGGCTGCAACTAAGTGGATATATATAAAACGGCTAGAGTGCAACAATATTCTACAAGCCCTTATATACAGTCAATTTCCTTTGATGTGGTTTGTTTGATGATGTGCGATACGTATAGTTTCAGCAATCACAAATCTGCTTTGTTTCATTGTATATGAATAATACCTGAGAATGATATGACTGTATGATCTGTACTGTTTTTCTTTTGTATTTCTGTACATATGTAAAAAATACGTTTTGAAGCCTTTCATATTGTCCTATCATGTTATATTGCTAGTAGTGGATTTGTTTGGAGTTTCTTGTTCATTTTTGACATTTGTAGTATTATTTAATAAAGAGTTGCAAATATCCGTTTACATAATATGATCTTTGAACATCATCGTATGTGCACAAGTACAACAACACACCAACAAACAAAACTATTCGATTAAGTTTACAAAATCTAATCAATAAAAGATTAGCGTTCAATCCTTGTATCAAAAGATGTACTTCATTCACACACTTAATCGTAGCTCCGAAATTAACCACAGTACTTAAATGTTTTCGTCACGGAGCTCGAGAAAGAACAACACTAGAAATTTCACAATAAAGAACACCTTCTGTATATGTTGTAAAGTTGTAACTTCTTTAAATCTTTTTCTGGAGCGACACATGCATTTTTTTTTCATAAGAAGTTCAGGCTAGTCGATCTCCTAAGGATAGGTCTGAATGTAGATGACCATGCGATTGGCTCTCCCTAGTTGACTTTCTGAAGAAAAAGAAGAAAGAAAAAGAAATGCCCAAGTTGAATATTCTTGTTGATCGAGGGGCAAATGCTTACATATTGTATAAGGTATTGGTACCTTGCGTAAGATCTATAATTCTAAACCTTTATGCTGGCCAAAGTATTTCTCTTTGTCAGTGTGAGGAGACTTGTTTTGTTTTCTTTAGATATCCATCGGCGTATAGTTTTCACAATCCTACTCTTTTCTTCCTGGAGTACAGGGATTTTCAGGAGACTGATGTTGGCCCTCTGGAGTAGAGGCTTCTTTTGCACCTAATATCCCACCAAACGCACACATGTAATGGCTAGATCCCGAGAACTGGGTGACTTAGTGGATTTGGTACTGCTCTGCCCACCGAGGAGTTTGTTGACTCACGAGGGCGAATATAGAACCCGACTTTCTTTCCGAAGCAACTCATATAAATACTATATAATATATATCATATGATATTAAAAAGGACATGCATTTTTACTTGAAGGTGTTTGAAGTGAAATGAAAGAGTAAGGAAGTTGAAATGTTGAGCCTTCTTGACCAGACCATGACAAATTATCTGGCACCTCTGACAGTGGTGGGAGCAGTGTTGTGTGTTACTGGTAATTGTAAGAAAACATAAAACTGGCACCTTTCTGGGCCAGGCCCTGATGGCCTCCCAAGGGTGTACCAAGTAAGGAATAAATTGACTAAGTTGGAAACGCCCACAATTCTATCCAATCAGGTTCTACTGGTGGGTGTCTCCAACTTAATTGAATTATTCCTTACTTAGTACACCCCCACCCCTTGGGAGGCCACATTATGCGAATTTAGTCACAAGAAACAGTTAAGTTTGTTACAGTTAAGTTAGTTCCATACACAAAGTAAATCTTGTTGGTGAGAACTTTATTTTGTGTATGGTAATAGCGTACAAAATCTTTATATCAATTAGTGTCATATATAAACTTTCATTCGAATTTAAACGAATGCTTGTTAAACTGTCTGGCTCCGCTTTTTGAAGATGTTTGCTTGAATTGTTTTGTAAAAAAATCACGACTGTAACCTACCGTCGCTCCAACGGACATAGGTAGATGCATTGGAGTACAGGATACCAGGTAGTTCCACGGACGGCGCCCTCTCCCAGTCACAAATGGCATCCGGCCCGTGCTCGACTACAGCCATCCAACCAGTGTCACCGGGACAACCGTTGTAACCGTGGCTGACGAAGAAAGACCTGCAAAAACAGATCTATAATTAGGACTGACATTATATATATATATATATATATATACATATGCATATGTGTGCGTGTGTGTGTGTCACGGTGTGCATGCGTGTGCATGTGCACAGGCTGACAAAATGCACAATTTTGAAGCCCTTTATATTTAAGAATCTTATCTAGCCGATATATATATATATATACATGCTTGGTGCTAAATGTATAAATCTAAACAAGTTTTCGGCTAGATAAGATTCTTAAAAAATAAAGTATGGACGGCCTCTTCCTCTGAAGACCAAAAAACAGTTAACCAGCTGGTAACATGGCCATCGAGGCTCAACCGACGACTCTTGTAGTGGTGGTAATGATACATAATGTCTACCCGGGCATATGCATATACGTATAATATTCCATATTAATTTGTATCACCACCGATATATGTGCAAATGAAACTGCGGTCACAAAATGTACCTTCGACATCTTTCATGTGAAAGTCCTTCAATAGAGAAGAAGTTGGTTGTCTCTCCAGGCAGGTCCGTCCATGGTGATGAGAGCAGCCGGGACTTAGAGAACCAGCTCAGCTTGTTTGTGTTCTCTCCGTTGAAGACCAACTCGACAATATCTTCTCCGGGTGTTTCCAATACAACCTTTAACTTAAAAGAAATGTAGCTGTTATATATGCTCCTCTTTTAAATAAGTGGTTTTTAAGGCCGGGGTTCGAACTAACGACCTACCGTAGGCAAGGCGAACACTCTACCCATTAGGCAATTACCGTATATTCATTACGTTCTGTTGACGTGAAACTCTTTTATATATTGTGGTGGGATTTCGTCATGTGCTTGACCTCTGGTATTTCGTCCAGTCAGAGAGGACGTCCCCAATCGAAGCTAGATACTCATTTCTAACTGAGTCGAGTCATGAAATAAATGTAAAGGGCCTTCCCCAAGGGCACCGCACAGTAACAACTCTAGCGACATGTACAAAAACACCTTGCCACTTGTTGTTTATTGTTTATTCATTCGCATATGTACAAGTGTTTAAAACAAAGATATACAGGGTAAAAAAACACAGGGGGGGGGGGGCAAAAGCCTAGGTGGGTTTTCTAGGGCCTCCCCTCGAAATTTGACAATAAGAATTATATCATAAATTGTACATAACTCAAAACTAAGCAAAATTAACGATGGAAAATTTGACTTATACCATGAATCTTAATAAATGAATAGATACGAGGAAATACAAAATGGATTTTAATGTATTAAACATAATAAGGTACGCTAATATGACCAATACTAAACATAATTAACAATATTCTGAAGAAGTAGATCAGAAATTGGACAAAATAGTAATCTTCAAACATCAATAATCAAATATTAAAGAAAAAACGGCACTTGTTGCCGGGATTGTCTACTAACCTTGTTGATGCCTAGCGTGGCCCACTCCTCTACAAGGACACTTTTGTCGTTGAGAACTTCGTCATAGGGTCCGGCAGTCCACGCATCCAACACCGCCTGACCGGTTCCCCTCTCTGTCGCAAACACTTGTTGCCAGTCACAAGCTGTTGGGTAACGGATGATATTGTAACGTTCAGTTCATCCTCTTTTTAGAGGTTACATATGTCTCATCTGCAAGGCCCACATCCTCTTCGATTAATTACTTTCTTTGCCTTTTAGAAGACTAGAGAGTAAGTAAACGTTACTGCTAGATAATATCATCTACCTTCGATTTTTGCTAGGATAGGAATTTAAAAACCAGCGCCCAACTGAGCAGATTGCAGGAAAGACAGCAAAAGACAAAAAATAGTTTTCAGCATAATTTGTGTCCATCTATTATACTTTTAATTTTTTTTCGTTTCCACAAGCAGCCTGGTCACCCCATTCTTATACCATCCTCGATAATACTCGTAGAATGGGGACCACCATCCATCGATACATATCGAGGTAGCATACTAATCCGCTATGCTGGCATACACCATCCTCGAGAGTATAGCGAGTCGGAGTGATGGTGACCTACTCTGGCGGGGTCACCGTCCTCAAAGTGTATGCTGGGAGTGACTAAAGGTCGTCAGATTTTCCAATATGGCGGCTTAGTGTACCGAACTGTCTAAGTAAAGATTGTCGAAAGAGACCGAGGATCGACTCTAGTGAGAGTTCTGGCTCTGTATCTGTCAAGGCTTCAGCCCAGGGGAAGAAGCTCCGTAAGGAGTCGGAGCCCGACTCAAGTCCTCTTATTGAGGAGTTCCCCTCTGGTTCTGTGAATATTCCTCCCTGCGGACAACCGGAGGGGGAGCACGAGATCTATTATCATGTCGTCTGATCTCTACAAGAATAAAGCCACCTTCGTCTGTAACCGTTTTATCTCTCATGGCTGTGACACGCTATTACATAGCGTCAAATCATTGAAGTCGCATCTCGCAAAAGTCCACGGTATAACCGGGAACATTGTGCATTGCACGGCTAAAAACTGCTCTGAGGCCTTTAAGACCCCCAATCAGTGTTTGCAACATCTCGTCGAGGCCCATCCTCATTTCATCATTGAGATTGGTTCCGATGGGGTGGACGATTTGTACCATTAATTTTCGATGTGTTGCTGATTTATTGGAACCATGGCCTGCTGGCTACCCTTCTCCTTTTTATTGATTTTAATGTTACTTCAAGTCTGGCTTCGCTTAATGTCTGTGGGTTGCGCGACCCACAGAAAAGGAGGCAACTGTTCAGTTTTTGTAAACAAAACAATTTTGATTTTATTTGATTATACTGCATCAGCACCCCATCCTTGTACCATCAACGGTACAGACCGGACTGGCATAGCGAAAATCACCCAGTACATACCGATCCAGCCTATAGTCTGCGTAGGCTAGACTAGCAGAATAGAGCCATCAGGCGGATGTACCGTCCTGATGTGATGCTGGCTGGGTAAGCAGGAAGGTACAAAGGGGTCACTGCCCTCTCGTGTCACCCGCATAGGTCAACATTCTAGGTGTCATGGCCGCCGTCTGAAAACATGGCCCGGTATCTGAACCAAGCGTAACACAGCACCAAGAGACCACGTCTAGCGATATAATAGACGTTAAACAAGGACAACAACAACAACGTATTCCGCCGTATTCTGCCAATTTCTACACCAGAACAAGCATCAAGAAGTCTACTGCTTCGAAATATTTACAACTACAACTACATATCAACCTTTCACAAATTTGTGTTTTGTTTCTGAGACTCTGCTAAGTGTCTTTCACCAACATCGATTGTGTCGATGACACATCCCAGATCCACTGACCACCGGCGCAGCCTTATCAACCAGTAGGTAGGTGCATATTTACCTTCGTCATTCTTATGTTTCTGGTAGCGTATGCCAAATATACAAATGTAACTGCCTCCTTTGTCAGTACTGGACAACCAGTACGGAAGTGGTCGTCAGAACAGGAGCTCCAGTACTGAGACTTTCTCAGTTCTGGACTTCCTGTACTGCCTGGCAGCTTCAGTACTGGGAACCCTCCTGTCAGGACTGCTAACAGAGTGCTGAGACTCTAACGAGCGTCTAACGTTATTTTCAGGGCTGCATCTCTTCAATGGTTTTTTTTCCTACTTCAAACTCTAATCAAAGCTATTGTTTGGAAATCGTTCGAATGAAGAAAAAAATAAAATACAGTATGAGTATCACATTCTGTTACGTTTCAACAACGACAACATATCCTTGTGGCTTGTGCCTTTATCGAGAGAAAACGTACACTGAAATAATAATGTACTTTATATTACCTACCAAAATCTATGTCCATAACCAATTAAGCAAGGAACAAAACAGTACTACCTAAACGTTAGTATGTTCAGACAACTAAATCCAAAACTGTACATGTCCAGTCGGTCCAAACAATGGCAAAAGTATAGAGGTTTTAGATAATGGACACCTAGTAACGAATCCGGAAACAAAAATATGGCGACTCGTCACTGGACATCCAGCACGGAAGAAAGTTCGTGACTAGAAATCCAGGGACGAACGGCTTCATAATTCCACCCCCCCAATGCTCAGCCCGGGAATTCCATAAATGAACTCCGCTCATCACTCCGTTGATGAACAGCATAACTTAAGAAGGCCTGGAAGGATTGTATTGATATTTGGTGTGTGGGTGATGAGCCCTGGAAATTGTATAAGGATGGCCCACCATCCTGGATAATTCTTACTTGAAGACCCCCCCTCCCGACTCCAATATCAGGTTGCTGACAGGTCACATGACATCACTTTTTCTCATCCAGAACTTACCAACTCGAACTTACAGTCAATATCTTGTCTTAACCCACCCTGCCCTACAGTTCGGAGACTTCTTTTTCATTGTTAGGAACAAACAAAAGAAGCTTTGAAACGATCAACCGTGTGTTACATCCAGGGCTTCTTGTTTTCCCTTCTTCATCTTTACATAATATATATGTCTAAACAAGGAGGTTTAGATCTCCTTGGTCTGAATTAGACAATTAATAGATTTTGGGCCCCCTAGCAGCTTGTTATGGTGCTGCAGTACAGTGGAACTGTCAGGTTTTGATATAACGTTTTCTGGACTTGCTGTGGTCTTAATGTTGAAACAAATCAAAGGAGCGAGTAACAACCGAGATTCGAACCCACGCCGAAACCGGCAGCCCAGATCACAGGCACGCACGCCTTAACCACTAGGCTAAAAGGTTGTGACCAGTTAGACTGGTCAGTTGGAGGCACTTGAACCCCACTGTTACAATGTCACTATGGCACAAGCTAGTAGTGCAACCCTGCTGCTAATTAGCCTGGGTGCCATCCTATTTCTACCGGGACTCCTACACTCGCTAACCTAAATGTTTTTAGGGTAGCAAGTGTAGGAGCCCCGGTAGAAATAGGATGGCACCCAGGCTAGCTTCTAATGCCAATGATCAAATTCCGTGAATCCTGGGGCCTGACTTTGAGGGTCAACTCCAGCTCTGACATGTTGTAATGGGAATTGCATTTGTCATTTTAGATGGTGATGCAAAGCCAGTGGCCCTGTGTATATGAGGGAGCTTCAGACATAAGTGTCTGCACGTAAAAGAGCCCAACGCACTTATTGAGAAGACTGGGAGTGACCCGGTTTGCTTGTCCAAAAATGTGAGCCTTAGCAAAGCCACATTGCATACCACTCATGCCACTAGCTACTGAGTAATGAGGAAATTTTAGAAACATGTTGCATTCTGTTATAGGACTATTCAAACGCATGATGGCTTTCCGGAAAAAAAGTGGTTACCCTAGGGCTGGGCTAGTGGGGTGGGCGTCCCTTTTCTAGGCCTCAAGGCTATGCATGGGGGTTTCAGGGTTTGGCTAATCTTATGAAATTTCCCTTGAAGAAAAACTGGCTCAAGCCTTGGGGGAATGCTTGGAGGGATGGGGGTAGAGGATGGTAGTTGGTTGCTGCAGTAAGAACTCCACCAATACTAGTAAAAAGCCACCAATTACTGTATAAACAAAATTCAAAGTACACAATGGAATATAATGGGGGGGGGTGTATAATGGAAAATAAAGAAAACTGGAAGTTTGATGGGCCAGGCAATAAATGAGCCTTTGTATGCCACAAATTCTAAACAGATGTCTCACATCTTGTATACAGGAATACAGACTGTATATATAGTGTTTGTGTGTATGTGTGATAGTACATGCATGTATTTGGTTTATAATGTGTTGTGTGTGTCTGTGCGTTCTTGTGCAATGTATACTTATGCATATGCTTGTGTTGGTAATATTTTTTGTGCGGGTACAAAGCCACTATAATCTGTAGGCCTGACTGGCAGTATGATGTGTCTGCTCACCACCACAATCCACACCCCCACCCCCCAATCCCGGGCCCAGCAATATCATGAGTTGCCTTCCCTCCAGCCACCCCATAGATTGACCCATCTTTTCCTCAGGGAAATTCCATTAGGGGCCAAACCCCCATGAATATCCTTGGGGCCATTTTCCAAGAACCCAACATATCTAACTATTGAAGAAAGAGAGGGACATTGATAGAAAATGAAAATGACAGGACAAGTTTTCCACTTCGTGAGAAAATCGTGGTTGTGGTAAAATAACGAGAAAGGAATGTGGTGTGCAGTATCCATTGGCTTGCAGTTAGATGTTTTCTTAGTGTTAAACTCAGTTTTTTTTAAATAATCATTGGACCTGTTTAATACCTGCTACAAAAAAATGTCATGCCTCGTCCTAAGTCTGATGAGGTCGCCTGTTAAACCTGGTATTTATTGGATTATTCCCATCCATACAGTTTCCTTTAAAAGTCAGTTGTATTGTCGGAAAGCTAAACATGATCCATTCCCACAAATTTCCAACACATAGTCCATGATGCAATTGGCACAAAGTACAGTACTGGTTCACCCTTGGACAAGAATCCCATCACTATCTATGTGATGAAAGATATTCAGATATTCATTATGATCAGGGAACTTAAGTCAGGATTATTCTGGATTTTACCATTCCTACCAGCCAGTACCAGGAATCCTGAAAGGAATCAACCTCTGTGTCCGGGTAAATACTGGTATGATTATGAACAGAGTCTATGACTGTCACAAAAATGTAAGTTCAGGTGTGGCTACTAGTAGGATGTCCCATAATTGATCTGCATTGAAAATTCTAAAGACTTGTTTTTATTATGCTAAACCCATCAACACAAACCGGGTTCTGTTTATTCATTCAGTGTATAATTGCCCTTCAGTGTAAATTAACTTCAAACTTTACAAGCATGCAAAGGCAGCTGGTTTTGTGCTATAGCCATAGGCAGTATAGATGAAATATTTTCTCCTGTATTCATTTATCACACATACCAGTACACGACAACTCTAATATCTTATTCCATTTTAAGTAAAAGTTGTGGGAAAGAGCGATTTTTCACATAGGAAAGAGCACATTTTCAAACATTCAACAAAGTCACAATATTTTTCTTTATAATTATTATTCATTAATCTTTAATTATCGTGTCTCTTGTATGGAATGGGACCTAGCTTCATGTAAATTAACTTTAATTGGCATGGTAGTACATAGACCAACCCCATATATTTTGACAATGATAAACTTACAACTTTACCAGTCTACTTTACAAAGCAGAAATGTGATTTTAATGAGTGAGCAGTCACAGGGACATGTGTCAAAGGCTGAAGTTGCCAAGACTTCTGTCTGTAGTATATTATTAGGTCCTTATAGTTGTCATAAGACGTTATACTAAACAGATACATTTTTGTGGCAACAATAATCACTAGGAAAAAGGCAATTGTCTTTATCAACCCATCCTTCACCTTTTTTGTTGTCATTGTTATAGGTGCTGATGATATTCAACCCAGGCAGACCATCAATGCCCTATATCTACACATGAGATGACAGTGGGTGAGAGAGAAGCTGATAATGCAGCAATGGATTACCTGCTTCTGCATGGAGGAGTTATATATCAACACCAACCAAGTCCTACTTTTTTATAATGCATGGAGGGTTAAACCAATACAATAAGTCTGTCAAACAGCTAGTACAAGTTTACCCTAGAAATCCAAACTTCAATTTCAATTCTAGTGCACTGAACATGTATATATAGAATACAACACGGGGTATCCCGTAACACCCGAGGTATCAGCTTGACCGCCGGAGGGGGATTCGACCCGTGGTAGGGCTGGGACCGAGGGTAATGCAGAATACACTGTGTTGTATTTCATTTATGTTATATATACCCACCTGAGAAAAACATTTCAATGCGGAATGTGCCAGAAGTTGAGGGAGTTTTGTGTCCTCCAACTTCCGAATCCAGTATTCAAATTTTCGGCGGCGGTGCAATCAACTCGCTCGAATTGCATTCTAAATATTCTATGGAAGTCCGAGTGATAACACTCCTGAACCCTATGCGATACGGATAGTTATCACACGGTCCGGAACACCCGTATCAGGCCCAGGCATGACATAGATATGTTTATTACAATGGCAATGACTCTGATTTAGATTCTATGAAAAGCATGGCTCTTTACTAGATTGAAGATGTAGTAGAAAATTGTCATGCTAAAGATAATACATATCGCATGTAGTATCATTAATCCACAGTTATGGGCACCCAGTGTAATGTCTCTTATAGTCTCTTATAAGTAACAATTGATTATGTATTACAGTAACCTGTCTGTATTGTAAGTGCAATTGTACCAATGCATGTATAACACAGTACATTTCATTCAATTGCATTGAATTGTCGTTTAAGCTAATCCTATGGAATGTTATCATAACAGATCATATGTTCCAAAGTCATGTGGCACCTCAGTCATGACTGATTCAACGAGGTAGCCAATTAGCAAACTCTCTGTTATGTTCTATAAATGATTGAGCCTTTTAAGAATATCATTGGTCTGAACCAAGGAGGTTAAATACACATTTAACCTCCTTGGTCTGACTGATGAGAATATATTAAGGATGAAATCGACACATAGAATGGTTAGAAATGATAGTGAACTTAAGGCCGTTTGTCTGTGTTGGTTTGATTTGATCCCTTTTCATGCCTAGTCCTCTGAGTGGCACATGTTTAGGAATAGGTTGCTAAAACTGTATGAAGCAATTAGCATATACAATGTAGTAAATTCTGTATTTGGCTCAATATTTTGTATTTTGCTGGTACGAAGTGTAATACTGTAAGTTTTCTTTTCCAATAAGAATATTCTTGTTTCTTTCACTGTAACTTTGTGTTGACTGTTTTCGTGGTCACCTCTGTACCGTGAACTTATCGTCTTGGTAAAAAAAAAACTATTGTGATTATCTATCATTCCTTCACACATCCATTCTGTAAATCACATGCCATCACCGTGAAGTTAAAGTTCAGTGAAAATTTGCATTTTGCGTACACCGTGAAATTGTGCTACCGTGAAGATAAAGTGAATTACAGGAGAACTAGTAACATTTATTTCAGAACAGCTATTAAAACTGAATTACCCTTATGTATCTGTATGAATTATGTACTTCTGCGATGTATGTACTTCTGCGATGTTGGTTTAAACAAATAAAGATTTGAAGATTTATTCACTCTATTGTTTGCAATGTCTTTTGTGTGCATTGTACATCAGGGTTTTTTTTCGACAACGTTGCATAGCTTTTTGATTTATGCTGCTAAACCACATACAAACATACGTACAAACGCTAGGAAAATGGCTTTTTGGCGAAGTTAGTAATAAATTTGGTGATCAGAAAAGCTATCTGACACCTGTCGAGTATCATGTGATAGGCACAGTGTTTCGAAAACCTGCGGAATTATGGTGAAGGGTGTTTCCATTCATAAAACAAGAAGGAAGGGATACTTTTCGATTAAACTTTCATAAAAGTAGATTAATATGCTAATAAACGTTATAGCGCTAGACCCCTTGCATTCTAGGCGAGCTATGAAACCCTCAACGTAGTCCCGGGCAAAGCTCTCCAACCGCGCGCTCTCCGACTTGTCTAACTTACGGAATAGAGTTCTCCTTCATAAAACAAGAAGGAAGTGATATTTGTAGATCAAACTTTCACAAAAGTAGGTCAATATGCCCATCTATCTGTACTTTTAGAATTTTTGCTATTCCACGTTTCTGCTCGAGGATACAGGTTATTAATAATACTATCGTCATTTTGGAGCACGTACGGTCAAAAGTGCCAAACCGAAAGGTCTGAGTCCCCGTCCGACATCATAAAAATGACGCAACTAAGTGATTTACATCGTGAAATTGACAGAATTTTTCATATAAATCTGCTAGAAATATTTCGGTGGTATCACCTATTCCTTCCTGAGTTTTTGCACTCAATCTTTTAGGACAAATGTAAACTTTTATTCATAGATGTTGCCAGAAAGCAATAATTTAATGAACGAAATCAACTATTAATAACTCAAAAACCAATGGCGGTGATCGCATGGGAATTCATACAAGGACTAAGTAAGCTTCCATAGACATTTTGGCAAGATTTGAGAGAAATCCGTCGTTTTCTAGGGGAGATCTGAAAATCCAAGACGGCCATGTCTTGAAAAAGCGAAGCCGCCTTTCAACGGCTATCTTTCGCATAGACAATTCTGGGTCGATTTGAACCGCATCTGACAGAAGTCCATTTTTCTTTGTAAAACGAGAAGGAAATGATATTTTTCGCTGAAACTTTCACAACAGTAAGCTGATATGTTGATCTATCATTCCTGTTAATAGTTTTGCTTTCCACTCACTCATCTCGAAAATATACGCAATCTATCTGTCTTTATTTTCGACCATACAGTCGTGTACAGAAACGCAGTGTATTATTTGCGCTGTTGGCCGAATTTAAACCTTCTATTCATCAATGTTGATCTAGAAAATTAGTAAAAAATCATATTTTGATATTTCAATAGTGCAAAAGCCTTTTCAATGCGTTACATTAAGTATATTTACCAAAAACTATGAATTATGGTACTAGCTCCCTCTAGCGACAATTGAATGAAGTGCAAATTGGCGCTGTTAGCATGTATTGTTGCCGTCTTTTTTCCTAGCGAGATAGATATGAACTACCGCGATTTTAATGCATAGGCATAATTTTCCATTGGAGTCTGACAAACAGGTTTGCAGTTGTCTCGCTTTCTGGGCGCTTGCAGTCAATATTGTCTATAACACAAAAATTTCCTCAGCAATGAAATAAGCATACACAACTATGCCAGCGAATTTCGAAGAAATAATTTTTATTCTCTCTATCATCATCATCATCATCATCATCATCATCATCATCATCATCATCATCATCATCTTTCTATATACAGTATTCTATCTATATATAGGTGTGATACAACAAACATCAATTTGAAGTCCTGTGTATTATGTCAGGAGATTCAGTATCACATATCCAAAAACTGTCCATGGACTTAAAACTCCAAAAGCAGATTTATATTCAAAGACCAGTTTATTTGATGGTGCAGAGGAAAAAAGCTTGGCAAGATGAATCCCATATCAAGAACTGTCTACTTGGTCAACACCTTCTTTTGCAATTTGACATGATCCTGTGTTTGTATTTATTGATTTATGTGCAAATGAGGGTAACTTTTACTTGTTGATTACAGCTATGTAAACTGATATGGGTAGATCATTAAGAAATCCAGCTTAAATGAAGGCCATGTTGATTTTATTACAAGTACATGTATATGGATGACATCCTCTAGGAACCTCGAAACTGATCGTGCAAATAAAGAAAAGAGGTTTGGCATGTCTTCATAATGTGCTCAAGAAGAATGAACAAAATTTAACACAGAGTATGGTGTATCAAAATACTTCATGTTTGTTCTTTCAAACTTTTTCTTTGACTTTGGCATTCTACAATATCAGTATCTCATCCGTGAATAGTTTCATCGGGCAAGTAAGTCACTGAATAGAATACTTTTTTTACACAACAAAGTGATTTTCCTGAAGGGAATTCTGACTGGTTCACATTGCACCGCAGTACAGGTGTCGCTACTTATAGAGGCATTCCCAAACACAAATTATTTAAATTCATACACTTTAATCAAGAAAGAAAAAGAAATACATGTACATTGAGTCAGTATTCTAATGCAACACACATATCAGGTGTCATCTCATACATCAGACTTTGCTGACAGTGACCACATACAGTTTATGGTGAAAAGCTCTATAGTTAAAGCACAAAATAAAATAAAATAAATTCATTAGCAGGTTAAATGACTTCAATACAGTTCAATGTCACTCCCTTCATAATCTTTACTATGTACTGTGTAATTGCATATAGAAATACATATGTGGGTACAAACAACTGTCAAAAACTTGAACAATTACAGTTACTAACAGCATACATAATTTTGGGATATATAATAAGTAGGATGCTTGCTCACAACCCTGAAGTCATACCAAAAAACCATGGATTGTATTACGTAGCAGTTTAAAGAAAAGTCACTTGTTCCACCTGTCACCATTGTTAACTTATACTGTATGTATACTTTTCTATACATTGTTTCATGTTGCAATTTGCTCTCTTGCAATAGATTACAAATTTTGTCCTAATAATGATACTGTATCAAAACATGACAGTTTCTACTTTATCTTCAATACAAATAGTTTCAAAAGCATCTGAATCAGAGCCATTGCCAAATCAATTACACACACAGTGCACTACAGAAAAGCTTTCTAAATGTGTATACTTCCAATAGCTATTTGACATTTTGTACAGACTCGTTGCATTGCTTCACTGCATGTTGTTAATAAATAGCGCCTTCATGGAGAAGCAGTTAATCCACTGCTACATTATCAGCTTCTTGTTCACTGTCATCTCATGACATTGATGGTCTGCCTGGGTTGAATATTGTCAGCACCTATAGCAACAACAACACAAAAATATTACAATTGTGATGAACATAATTCTGGGGAATGTTAGCAAATTAGATTACACTGCATTGCCTAGTGCTGAGTGCTTATCATAGGCACAGAAATGCATCTGTGTCTTGTGATTGTATGACAACAATAAAAACCTCATACATAACAGAGAGCATTGTATAGCAATTTTCCCTTGCAGATAGCCATAAGTTTAGCCTTTCACACATTTCCCTGTGACTCATCACTCTTCAGAAGCTCTAATTCTAGATAAGCTGAATTTGTCCACTCACAACCAGACACACCCACACACCTCCCCCCCACACACGAACACACACACACACACACCTACACACCTACACACACACACACACACACACCTACACACACACACACACACACACACAAACATACGTCACTCAAATTCACCTCAACATACCCATATTCATATTCACACAAACACTCATTTTCTGCCATAGCTAGGTAATCCGTAGGGGGAACCAAGGAGGTTTAAATTTAAACCTCCTTGGGGGAACATAGTGTTCAGCAAAGGTTTTCCCCTGCCATGCCTGCTGGCTATTCTCTGCCAGTCTTGCCATCTGGTTGGCAGATGACAAGCAAACACTAAAACACATATAATACAGACACACATGCACAAGTATATACACACATTCACACACACACGCACACATACACAGAATTACACACACACACACACACATACACACACACACACACACAATTACACACACAATTACACACACATACACCCACAGTTACAGACACATACACACTCACACACATATGTTACATCATATATGATTTGTTTTGCAACACAAAATGGCATCTGCATTCTATTCATGGTAATGTACATGTATTACAAAGTCACTGACAACGAATAGAGTTTGGGACGTATTTCTGCTTTGTAAAGTAGACAATGGTAAAGTCGTTACTTTATCATAGTCAAAAATGACTGGAATTAATATAACACTCCCCCCTCTCAATTCTAGAAATGAAAATGTTACTTGACGAAGTTCCCTACAAGTGGCATATCATAACTCAAGATCAATAAAAACTATCACTAAACAAGGCATTCTCAAGTTACCGTGAGACACACAGACAGACAGACACACACAGGAATGCTGACAAAAACATAACCTTTTACTAGTTTTAGGCCAAGGTAACAAAAAATATTAAGCTGAATGTTTGAAAATTTGCTCTTTCCTGGAATTGTTTCTATAAAAGAGATGGTTTTTAGCTATCACTGTTGTTAGAGTTCTCATATGATTTAACTATACTTTCTGCATGTACACCTGTGCCACTACATGCTTGTAATGCACTACACTGAAGGGCAATTATAATTTATACTCTGGATGAGTAACAGGTAGACATACATGTATGTGGAAGGTGACTAGAATAAAAACAACAGCTTTAGGATCTTCAATTCAGGTCTGTTATTGTTTTTTGTTTGTTTGTATTGCATACCAGGTAAACCGCATCAAGGCGTAACACACCAGGTTTGTACTGAAGAGTACAAGCTGCATATCTGGACAGATTTATATGATACACACACACCAGGAAGGACCCTACTCTTTTCAATAAGTGTATTGGGTTCTTTAATGTGCTTGAGGTGTGGCTCTCCTCAAACACCGGACCTCCATTTAACGTTCTATCCGAGGGACGTCCCTAACCGAAGCTAGGTACTCAATCTTAGTCATAGGCTGAGATCCCTCTGTTTAATCAGAGATTACTTGGGAACTTCAATATAATTTGAAAAAGTAGTATGCATTTTTCACTTCCTAATATTATCATTCATTGACAAATGACACCCCCTTCCTGGAGTTTAGAACTCCTTTCAGTGAAAATTTGGAGCACAATATCTCATTATCTGAATCTGACTATCAGCAAACAAATTCATGTTATTCTTGGCCATTAGGGTGAACCAGTGGTGTGCAGTGACGGTCACAATACCAAGTTCATGATGGACTACTGTGGGAATAGATATTAGATGTCGTACAGGGTCGTAAACATACTGTCGTACAGGGTAGTAAACATATTGCGGGGTGATGATGGCAAATAAACTTTAAAAAGTAAAAGGGGTGATTCCAAAATATGACAAAATATATTGTCATATACAATGATCAATTTCCTTGAGAGTGATATTATGCTGGGTTTGTCTATAGTAATTAGTATAGTCAGTTAGAGGAGGGCATGCATGTGCACCACCCTGAAACTCCTTTCTGGGACTTCAGACTTCCCACGTGGCCCTGGGTATTGGAAATTCAATCAATCTCTTCTCGATGACCGAATATTTGTTGTGCAGACAAAACAACTCATGTCCGAATTTTTTGAAAATAATGTTAATACAGCCAACCCTCAATTAGTATGGGATGCAGCAAAATGTTTCTTTCGAGGGCATTGCATTAAATTTTCAACATGGAAAAAGAAACCGTACTTGATTAAAGAAAAACGACTTATTGACGAAATTAACATGTTGCAGTGTCAGATTGATAGTGTCACCTGCCCGACAGCTGCCCAGCTTGACGAATTTTCTTGTAAGCAAAAATTACTTGAATCTCTTAATAATGAACGGTTAAATGGCCTCCTGATCAGATCGAAATCACGCTGGATGGAGCTAGGTGAAAGGTGCACTAAATATTTTATGAATTTAGTCCATAGAAACTATGTCAGGAAAAATATTCAAAGCATAAAAAGACCGTCTGGAGAAATCATCTCTGATCCAAACGACATTCTATCCGATCAGGTTGACTTTTATTCTGCATTATATTCTTTTGAAGAGTTGCCAATTTCCCTCACCCAGGCCAACTGTGAGGATTTCTTTCCTCCTCAGTATGGAAAACGATTGTCCCATGAACAACAAACTAGTTGTGAAGGTACTTTAACTGAAGAAGAATTGCAAAAGGCCATTTTGTCATTCACATCTGGTAAATCACCAGGCTTAGACGGCATACCAGTAGATGTATATAAAATATTTTTTGATGTCTTTAAAAACCCTATGCTAGAATGCTTCAATTATTCATTCGTCAATGGGTGTCTCTCTGGCACGCAAAGGCATGGACTTATTTCGCTACTTTTAAAAAAGGACAGTAAGGGTGCAGACAAGGATCCAACTACTATCGACAACTGGCGCCCCCTTACTCTTTTATGTTGTGACACTAGGATCTTGTCGAAATGTATAGCACTTAGAATAAAAAATGTAATTACACACTTAATAGACGAAGATCAGACTGGATTCATTAAGGGTAGGTACATTGGGGATAACATCAGACGGTTAATTGACACTATAGAGCACTATGATAATGAGGATAAACCCGGGCTAATATTTATTGCAGACTATAAAAAAGCGTTTGATAGCTTAAGGTGGGATTTCATGTTCAAATGTCTAGAATTTTTTAATTTTGGTCCTCAACTGATAAAATGGGTTAAGGTTATTTATGAAAAAACACAAAGTTCCGTCATTAATAATGGTTACGTTTCAAAACCCTTTTTATTACATCGGGGCGTGCGCCAAGGGTGCCCCCTGTCCCCTTATCTTTTTATAATGGCAGTGGAGATTCTGGCTATCAAGATAAGATCTAATAATTCTATTCGGGGTTTTAAAGGAAGATGAAGCAGTTTCATAGGCCAAAAAGTGGAAATAAAATAAATGCTGAAATCTTTATGGTAGTGACATTTACTAACACTGTTTAGCACATTTACGTAATGATTTCATACTCTGGGCGTTTTAAAATCACGCAAAAACGAGTAGTGCGATGATCCCATTTAGTTTCGCGAGGCCACAAAAACCCCGGTGAAAAAGCCCAATCACAACGGTTTTTCATCGTGCGACTTCGGCAGGGTTCGGCAAATTCCGGGGGGCGTGACGTCACGCCCGCTCAATTTGGAATCAAGATGGCGGATCAAGACAACAGTCTTGCCGCTGGTGGCGTTCTCCCGTCAGAAACAGGGAGAAAACGTAAGCCTGGCCGATCCAGTAAGTTTTCTACGCCGGCCAAGAAATGGAAGGCTCAGGAGAGACAACTTAGAATCAAGATGGCGGATCTTGACGACAGCCTAACCTCCTTGGGAAAACGTAAGCCTGGGCGACCCCGTAAGTTTTCTACACCAGACAGGAAACTGAAGGCTCAGGAGAGACACAAGACGCGTGTGTATTTGGGCGACGCATTCAAAGACTGGAGTGACCTGAGAGGAAAACTTAAACTCGGCAGCGACTCTGAACTTGCGGAACTCTTGTTGGAAAAGTGGAGGTTGTATGAACATACAGCCTTCTTAGAAAGGTTTGTACGGTTTGTTTCCCTACCCAACCATGACTACAAAATCAGATTGATAAGCTTCTTGTTCTCACTCAGATTTATAGTTTGTATAAAATCTTTTGCATACAAGCGGTTTGAGAATTGTCTAAACCCTCAGCGTTTCGGCAAATTATCAAGCAAATTATACGATGTACAAAATGATTTATGGATACCGTGATTCTTTGTCGGTCAAATTGTCTACAATAGAATTATATACTAGTAAGTGTAGTTTTTAGGGAACAGCACCGTGTGTGTGAGTGAGAATGAGTATGTGTAGGTACCACATTCCTAGATCCTGTTTTCGACGGGAGAGTGGTTTGACTCGACGATATTTTCGTTTTTCATTACCTACCTGTTTGACCTACTGTTGACTGGGCCAAGAAAAACTTGTTGGAATCGTCTTGATAATGCAGAAGTACGACATAATTTGCAGTGATTATCAACTATGCTATACAAAAAAATGCATGCAAGTAATTGCTTGGTTTATGGATAGTTTTCAGGCTACCCGTATTGACGCTCCAAGTCCAACTCCAAGGGCATCAAGTCCCCAGAACACGAGACAGCCCCCTAACTTTGATTTTGATGGGTCAGGTGTGGAGGAATATTCTGCAGATGATGAGCCGGAGAAGACAAGGTATATAGAAATAACATAGATTGTTTCCTTATTTTTGTATGCATCAGGACAAAATAAACCAAATGTAAGAATTTCGGTGGAAATACAACAAGTGAAGCTGTCTACATTTCTTTTGCCATTTTAGATGACCGGTCCATGCATATCATATGTAATTTATTGAATTCATTAAAAGATCTGCATTTGTTGTTTTTTTATTCATTTTCTTACTTTCCATGTGTTTTGTTGTAATGGTAACTTTTTAAAAATTTATACTGCAAAAACTACATGGTTTCTGGTTACTAAGTAATTTGTACTGATGTTTTGTTGTAATGTGTGGTAACCACAAAAAAATGATACAGCAAATAAATGACTTCCTGGTTTCTGATCAGTTTTCAGGCTCCCAGTCCCACATCAATGCCCACCACCCACCCAAGTTCATCAGATCCACAGACCGTGACACAGTCCGGTGTGCAGGATGAAGAGAGCAGGTATGTAAGCTACATTGTAACCATGTTTTATTGTGATACCAGGACAAAAACACCTCCACTTCTTATGTTTGTTTTCAACATTATTGCAACAGATATTCCCATAACTAGTCAATTACATATTATAAGTATTTGTATTGATGTTTTATTTGTAATGTGAGGTAACTATTTAAATAACTGATACAGCAAATAAATGACTTCCTGGTTTCTGATCAGTTTTCAGGCTCCCAGTCCCACATCAATGCCCACCACCCACCCAAGTTCATCAGATCCACAGACCGTGACACAGTCCGGTGTGCAGGATGAAGAGAGCAGGTATGTAAGCTACATTGTAACCATGTTTTATTGTGATACCAGGACAAAAACACCTCCACTCCTTATGTTTGTTTTCAACATTATTGCAACAGATATTCCCATAACTAGTCAATTATACATATTATAAGTATTTGTATTGATGTTTTATTTGTAATGTGAGGTAACTATTTAAATAAATAACTGATACAGCAAATAAATGACTTCCTGGTTTCTGATCAGTTTTCAGGCTCCCAGTCCCACATCAATGCCCACCACCCACCCAAGTTCATCAGATCCACAGACCGTGACACAGTCCGGTGTGCAGGATGAAGAGAGCAGGTATGTAAGCTACATTGTAACCATGTTTTATTGTGATACCATTACTGCAACAGATATTCCCATAACTAGTCAATTATACATATAAGTGTCTGTAGTGTACCCTCTACCAGGCCCCGCAGATCCGGAGATTGCCCATTGTTACTCTCTGCAGCGGAGTACCCTTGCCATACTTTTCACTCTATTTGCCATTTCCTACTATTTTCCCAGTTATCTGCGGGGCCTGGTAGAGGCTATTTGTAGTGATGTTTTATTGTAATGTGTGATAACTATTAAAAAAATGGTACTGCAAATAAATGACTTCATGGTTTATGAACATATTTATTGCAGGGACCCAGAGAATGAGGTTGAAATAAATGCCCTGGAGAACATTAAGTAAGTATATATCAACTTTCATGCACTAATGTCGTATTGCATCTGTCATAAAAATTTTGTGTATATTTAAGTTGGGAGACTTGCCTTGGAGGTTATGTTTAACATGTAGGTAGTTCAATAGAACAGATAGATTGTCAAATATATATAAATGCTGTCTCATGTCATCTTCTCATATGTTCACCACAACAAATGTCTGTCACATGATAATGTCTTTTTCTTCTATATGTTTCATCCAGCATTTCTGTAGAAGTTGCTGATGACTGTGAAGATTGGTCAACGGATGATGATTGGTCTACGGATGATGATTGGTCAGATGAAAGCGACGATTTTGTCGATGATGTCTACAATGATCCGGACTACATACCGCCTGCAACACTCCGGTAAAATTCTTTATATTTGCATGGTTTGTGAGTGTGTGTGTGTGTATGTATGTGTGTGTTTGTGTACAGCATCACCTACAAGCAAAACCTTACCCAGCTTACCTGCTTCCTTGAGCTGCCAGCCAGAAATGCAGCGTTTGTGTAGACTAGTGATAGGTACTAACAGTACAATGTATTTGAAGATAGGTCTGTCTCACTGTAAACTGTTCATGTACAGACAAAGCACAACTTTCACCAGTGTGGACGGTCAAGCACATGTTTTGACTAAAGCCTGTAATTTACCTTATTGCACAAGCTGTAAAGTGGTATTGCTTTAGGGTACAGATAATAATTTGACTCTTAGTCTTAAATTAGTTGCCTTGGTCCATTTTTCTTTCAAACATGTCATTTTCACAATATTTCAGGTCATCATCCACCCTTCTAAAAAGGGATATTGAGAGCTTGGATATCATCACTCCCGAGGAGGAGGTCTTCTGTCACGACATGTCCTTTGGAGGAGAGGGCGAGGCCACCACAGAGGCTGGGGCAGGGGATGCCACCATAGAAGAGTCAACCAACAAACAGTGTCCACGGGAACTGAAAATTCTTCAACCTGAAGATATTGTAAACAAGCAATGTGCCATCACCTATGCATGCAATCTGACACAGCTTATTGGCTTCCTTGAGCTGCCTGCGGACAAGCAGACATGCAGTGTAGCGAAATGTACTGCTTGTAGGGAAGGACAGCCAGTCCCAGAACCAGTGGTGCAGATCATCGCAAGTGGGATGGTTGTCAAATGGGTAAGCTAGACTTTTCTTGGCCAACGACTAATTACTTTTTAGGTTATTATTTGCCTTTGTTCTATGCTCTTGCCCTTGTATGTCTTCTCTTTTTCCGTAGCATTGTGGTTACATGGTCTGTTTTCTCTTTGTCCTTTTCTACAGCACTGCAGAGGTGGCCATCTGATATGGAGGTGGTTCAGTCAGCCAAGGCTTAAGTATGGTCTGCAAGGAGGGGATTTCATGCAGGCATCCTCCATTTTATTGTCCGGAAATAACTACAGCAAATACAGCCTGATGTGTAAATACATGAAGTTGGGTTGTGTCAACGCCTCCACCTTCCAGAAGATCCAATCCCAGTATTGCGTCAATACAATTGACGATTACTGGAAGGCAAAGCAAGCAGCAATTATCAGCACACTGAGAGGCAAAGAAGAGGTGGTTCTCCTAGGTGTGTACAGAAGTTTTTGTATTGTCACCCTTAGCATGCATCTGTTAAAATCATTTTTTAAAACCTAGTATCACTGTTATTTCCACCTAACATTCAAAACCACATTATAAATGTCAATTTTGGTGATCTTTTTGCCAGCAAGATGTGTATGTCACGTGTAAGGCTTTGAAAGACAACATTAATAAGCATTGCTGTGCTCAATGATACACATATGCAGGTGATGGACGGATGGACTCGCCTGGGTACTGTGCGCAGTACTGCACCTACACGGCGGTGGACAACGACACCAAGTCCATCGTGGCTGTGGAGATCGTTGACAAGCGGGAGACTGACAGAAAGTCTACTGCCATGGAAAAGGAGGGCTTTAAAAGAGCCATGGACAAACTCCTGGAAGAAGGCGTGCCGATCAAAGAAGTCTGCACGGACGCTCATCCATCGATCGGTGCACTGATGAGTAAGTTTAGTTAGACTATGGAATACCTGTTTAGTTGCAAATCTCAGTGTTATGTCAAAATTGAATATTGGAATTGAAGTTTCGTTTCTTAAAATGTATTACACCAAAACTTGACATAATTGTGATATCACTCCTGTACAAAAGTTAACTCCATTTGATGCATGTTCTAAATAATCTATCTCTTGTAAACAGATCCTGACAAAGGGGAGTATGGCACCAGGGGAATATTCCATTCCCTAGATGTGTGGCATGGTGCGAAAAATTTGACCAAGAAGCTAGTGGCAGTGAGTATACCGCATGTATCATTATGTATTCATTTATTTGGAAGAATCTAACAATGATATCTTTTCAAGTCTTTGTTTTATGTATTGTAAGAAAAGCATGCAGGTTGACAAAGTAACTACATGTATATATGGAAGCCAATATAAGTCACATTTCTCACATGGTCAAACTCAAATCTTTTGTTTAAAGAAGGATGTTATAAAGCTTCTATAGTATTAAATAAGTTGAAATAGTCGACACTGTCCTTTTCTTTTCACTAGGCTGGACAAGAAAAGGGATGCGGCGACTTGAAGTCTTGGGCCCTAGATGTGGTGAACCACTTCTGGTGGGCTTGTAAGAGAGCCAAGACTTTTGAGGAATTTTGCGTAAGTATCATTTTCTAAATCCCTCCCTCCCTCCCTCCCTTTATACATGTATGTAAATGTGTATGTATATATAAATTACAACAAATACTAGTTGTTTTCATCGTCAACAAAGTCTTTAATTTTTGATGAAAAAGATTACTACCTACTTTTACTTCCAAACATCTGCAAATGATGAACAAAATGACAACACCTTCTTGTTATGTAGTGTCAGTCTAAGTAAATCTTACATCACTTTTTTCCTAAGTTCTGCTACTTCTACATCTTCATATCTGCAAACAATAGTCCAAATGACCAACATAACAACAAATATACTATATATTAAAAGCAATCCTACAAACACTATTCCAGAGAACTTAATACTGTACTAAGAGAAAACAGTTATTCCATTCTACTGTCTTATGGTCAGTATATGTATGTGTCATGTAACTTGCCATCAGGATCTGTGGAGGGGAGTGCTACACCATGTGACTGATGTGCACACATGGGCTACAGGAACATGCCGGCATGACCACCTGAACAGTGAGACCCGGACCAAAAAGTGGCTTGAACCCGGAAAAGCAGCCCACAAGAAGCTGGCCAGTGTCATCCTCAACAAAAGATGGTTGAGCACAGCCTGGAAGTTCTTACGCTTCAGGTGAGAGTACTTGCATGATACAAGACATCATTGCACTTTTAAGATACATTGTAGGTATTGATTGTCAAATTTTGCTAGGTTTTATTAAGATAATTGTAAAGAAAATCATACTGAACGTGTTAACTCTGATACATTGTTTTCTTACAGAACAACATCGGATCTGGAGTCCTTCCAGAACCACATACTCATGTATGCGTCTAAGAGGCATTCCTTCACCCCTCCAGTGTACAAAGCGAGATGTCAACTGGCAGCACTGGACTACAACTTCCACAAAGATAGGCCAGTGTGGAAAACAAAGGCTGGGCGGATCAAGTAGGTTGATGTGTTTTCTCTTGCCTTTGTGCCAACTGACGTAAGGTAGCTGAAGCAAGATTGTTTTGATTTTCAACAAGGTGTTTTAAGAGCTCTTACAAACGTGGACCTTTGACATTGGCAGTAAGTCACCTTTTTTGTATTGCTGTAGGTACATGCGAAGATTTCAGAAGAAATCCGACAGGTGGTCAGTGTGCGTCCAGAAGGTGCCAAAGACATATGACTACATCAAAGAGCTGCAGACTGCCATCGTGGACCGGCGCATACAGTCTGACTGTGGAATGAGTCGGACGCAGCCAATGGCAGAGGATGATCCCAGGCGGAGGGGACACCTGACTGCTGTACCAGCACCAACAACCTCTGCCTTGGTGGAGCAACACAGGTCTAGGATAGATCGCTCCACACAGGACAGCCAGGACACATAATGTCAGGGAGCATACATACTTGTCAGGGCAGGGACTCCGATCTATCAGAATTAGCTATTCTACCACAGAAACCCTGATTGTTGATTGTTGAAAAGAAACTTACGGGAGCTAAGGAAGCTCGCAGCAAATTGGACAAAGTGGAAGGGACTGAAGGAAGACTGAATGCGGCTGCAGGATGTTTCAACTACTGCAGCAGCAGAAAACAGTGGACTACTACTACTACTACTACTACTACTAAAGCCTGATTAGAATTTTATCAGATGTAGAATTGCTAATTCTACCAGATCAGAGTCCCTGAATACATACAATGGGTATATACATATGAATTCATTACTGTCTGTTCGCAATGAACCCGGTGTACTGCCCGTGTGGATCCGGGTATGTGTTTCTTATCCGCCACACGCAGCAGCTGGGGATCACAACCCTGTTACCCTCCCCAAGTCTACCATACTGCCACATCACGAAAAGTCTATAGGCTGCATGACGAAACTCCCTGTGATCATCTCCAGGCTCCTGGTCGTCTCTCAGTGCCAGCATGTCGTTCCTGTAAACCCTGGCCAGCCTCAAGGCCATAGGATCAAGTATATACAGGTCCATGTCCTGAAATGAAAAGAAGGCTTGCTTACATGACTCTTTATATGTATATTTTCATATATTCTATGTATCATATGTATATATTCATGTTGGACATGTTTTCATGGTGGACATAGATATGAAGTTTGTATGTGTCTGATTTTCCATGAAGTTTCTCTATGTCAGGTTTTCCCTGCTGTATGTGACAAGTTATTGTATGTTTTATATTGTTGCTTGACTTACTGAAACCATGTACAGTATTTGTCAGCCTTGGTCCATGTGTTTTATTAGTTATGCTGACACAAAAAACCTTGAAGTGTTATTATCCAGACTATACTGACTTGTATCGATACTTTATATTGTGACTTTCAGATCTCCAAGTTTCCAGCTGTTCTAAAAGCAACAAAGGACAACAAAGTTCTAAAAGCAACAAGAACAAAAATAATAAGCTGTGGAGGAGTTATGTATGTTGGACATGGACATGAAGTTTGTACGTGTCTCTGATTTTCCACGAAGTTTCTCTATGTCAGGTTTTCCCTGCTGTGTTTGACAAACAAGTTGGCTAATTGCTGTGTGTTTTTATTCTTGTTGCTTGACTTACAGAAACCATGTACAATATTTGTTAGCCTTGGTCCATGTGTTTTATTAGTTATGCTGAGACCAAAAACCTTGAAGTGTTATTATCTAGACAATGCTGACTTTGATTGATACTTTATATTATGACTTTCAGATCTCAAAGCCAACAAAGATGAGTTATGTGGAACTAGTGCCATGAGATTTCTAACACTGCAATGGTATGCTTTTCGTCATTAAAAAAGTCTATTCGCTGTCATAGTATAAACGATTCTCTACAATGAATTTTAATTGTTACACATACACACAATGTATGTATATATCAGAATAGAGCACTGGCTGTTAGCTTTTAACTAGAGCCACTTACAGGGAGTGTGGAAACACAGGAGTCTGGGTACCCCCCGCAGCAAATCCTCTCTTCATCCCTGGTCATTTCACGGCAGTGCCCACAGGTGCACCATTCCGGTCCACCTTCAGCAGCACCGCCGCCGCCGCCATCACCACCCGCAACACCACCTGCGGCACCGCCCACCGCACCCACGGCAACGACTGCGGCACCGCCCTCTGCACGGTCCTCGTCCGCGGCACCGCCCTCGGCACCTGCACCGTCCGCGCCAACACCGCCTGTCGCATCGCCCTGGGCACGCTGCTTCCAAAGTATGCCCAAAATGTCAAAGACGACCGATGGCAGTCTGTCGGCGATCTCAAGGAGAAGATCGTCCTTGCCTTCAGCATTCATCTCCTTTATATATTCCTAACAAACAAATTTACAAAACAAAAAATAGAATAAGACAACTGATAAAGTAATAACAGTAACAAAGTACATCAGCTGACATCGTATTCCATGGCAATAACTATGTATATGTTTGGATATTTGAAGTATTACCTTCAAGTTAGTTTTCCTCTCGGCTCTACGCGCTTCGATGAGCTCCTTCTGTTGGCGGGCAGATATGGCGGTGACTTGTCTCCGCCGACGACCTCCCGTATTCCCGCTGGCCCTAGCCGGCCTGCCTCTGGCCGGCCTGCCTCTGGCCGACCTGCCTCTGGCCGGTCTGCCTCTGGCCGGCCTGCCTCTGGCCGACCTGCCTCTGGCCGACCTGCCTCTGGTCGACCTGCCTCTAGCCGGTCTGCCTCTCCTAGCAGGAGTTGGGTCGGGAGCGTCGTCTTCGGAACTGCCAGGAGGAGGCGTGTCAGACTCATCTGTCACCAGCGAAAGGTCGTTGAAGTCTGCAGAAATGTCCATCGGCATCAAGCCAGGGGAGGATGGACACTCGTCGTCTGTGGGGTGCAGCTGAACCCCAGCTCTCTCCACGCTGTGTACTGCAAATGCCCTTCCTGCCACGGGATTTTCCTGGATCGAAGAAATGATTTTAGATATATGATTTATGTGTCAATGCTGATGAGTGATGTTACGCCTGATGGCAGTTATACCAATACAGATTTTTTTTATTTCTAAGGACATCTGTTATACCCAATAACTTGAGTATCTGGGAACACTTGTTTCATGTAAACTAACCAGTGTAGAGGTATGACAATAGCGTGTAAGATCTGTTTACATCCTTATTCATGAACTGTGATATAGCACAGCCACACTGGCTAATCCCCCTTTCGCGCCTTTTGTTCCAATGGTCCAGATTTGCAATTAGCACCTTCCCGTGAAAAGTGACATGAAAACGTCAGATTCCATCAAGTGATATGTATATCGTTTCGCGGGCTCTTTTACTTGAAATGATGTTCCCACAGCACCGCACAAATAGAAACGCTGATGCCGCACATAAATTGTTCCAACTTCCCCAGATGTCAAAAGAATGAAGTGTTTTTGTTTTCGGGAAGGGGGTCTTATGGACTACATCCAGTTTCCACTGCAATATACTAGTACCAGTATGGGTTCTATTTTCTACGGTCATCACTCCAAAGATTGCTGAGATTTGGAGCTAATTCAACTCAACGTGTTCCTGATTTTTCTCGACAAGTCGTTTATCTGTTTAGAAATGAAGGTGATTTACAAAAAAAGTTTTACGTATCATGTACTTATCTATTTACTTAGTGAAACTACCAAAGATGACAACACGTGCGGCCGATGTCAAAGTTAAAAACAAATTGGTACATACCTCGTCGCTGTCTTCGTCCATCACCTGAAACGATGCTATGGCTTTGGCCTTAGCCTTCCGTTGGGGACGACCCGACATTATCTCAGGACCAGCGAAAAAACAATCGAGAAAACGAAGAACGGACACAGATGGTAATACGGTGTTGCAAACAAAACAAGGTCGCGATTCGCGCGCTCTGGGCGGGGGTCAGAAAGGTCACGGAGTTCTAATCTCACGTGATCAAATTCCCGGAAGCGTTCGGGACGCTTCGGGGAAGTCACGTGCCCGCGCTCGGGAAATTTGAAAAATGGCTGCTCCTCCAGGCGTGCCGATAGCGTGACGATTTCAGTGAGTTCCCACAGCACAACGACGTCGTATCTATGCATAGTGGACGTCGCTATACATTGTGATAGTGTTGTTTGAACTAATCATGTATAGAAATGACTAAATAGATTGTCTTTCTAAATCCGATTTTCGGGGGATATTATTGCTTCATCTGCCTAAGTTTCTCAATATGCTGACGACTCAAATTTTCCGTTCGAACCAAATCTTGAGTCATTTTACGCCCTGTTGTCCGATCTAGAACATTTCTCAGAAATCTCTGGTCTTTACTTAAATGCCGCCAAATGTAAAATTTTGCGATTAGGTTGTCTGAAGTCTTCTAATTTTCGTCTGCCTACGCACTTACCTTTACAGTGGGTTGATGGTGGAGTAGACATATTAGGTATTCATATACCTATCGACATGAATAGTATTGTCAATGTAAATATTGAGCCCCGACTAGAAGGGTTGGATACCGTACTGCGCCCTTGGAAAGGTAAATCCATATCATTATATGGTAAAATTACCATTGTTAATTCTCTGGTGGTTTCCCAGTTTACTAATTTATTTCAAGTTTTACCATCGCCGGATGACTTGTTTTTCAAAAGGTGTGAGAAGAAAATCTTTTCCTTCATTTGGAACGATGGCCCTGAAAGAGTGGCACGTAAAGTCTTGTATAACTCGGTTGAAAATGGGGGGTTAAATTTGAGAAATTTGCGAATATATGATAAAACAATGAAAGCGTCATGGGTGCCAAAATTGTATTTTCATCCTGAGTGGTTTGTTTCGCGGTCCATAAATTCTCACCCCCGCCTCCGTTTGAGTTTACTACCCTTTTTTCATCTGCTCTCCGGCACATCTCTAAATCTTACAACATTTCTATCTCAAGTTCTTGATGCCTGGTACGAATTTCAACATTTGGAACCCACGTCGCCAGATGGGGTTAGACGACAAATACTCTGGAATAATTCAAACATTGTTATTGATAATAAACCTATTTTCTTTACTGCTATGTTGAATAAAAATATAATCTTTGTTAATGACTTATTATCTAATGACGGCCTTCTGATGTCGTACCATGAATTCTGTTTAATGTACACGAATATTTGTGACCAACTACGTTATCAGCAGATCATATCCGCAATTCCGTCGAGATGGAAGAATCTACTTAGCAGGGAACATACAAAGAATTTAGTATGCATGATATTTCAAAAGAACTACGATTGGTTAAAACATGTTAAGATAAACAAAGCCGTGTATAATTATTTTCTTGTATGTAATAATCAAATTACCGTGGCGCACAAAATTAGACTATCTTGGTTTGACTATTTTGATACACACGTGCCTTGGGAAATGGTCTTTACAAATATCATTAAATCTACTATTGACCCAAGTTTGAGGTACTTCCAATACCGTTTGATTTATAAGTTTTTACCCTGCAATAAAATTCTTCGAATGTGGAATTTGACTGAGTCAAATTCCTGCTCGTTTTGCAATAATGATGAGGAAACCTATGTACATGTCTTTTGGGAGTGTGTTCATGTTATTGCTTTCTGGATTGAAGTGGAAAATTGGTTGACCCATGAAGTCGGTCTAACTTTAGATTTAACGTCTTTTATGGTTATTTTTGGTGAACTGTCCTTAAATACATCTCCTTTAAAAAATATAATTATTTTACTGGGCAAAGTCTTTATCTTTCGGTCCAGGCGCTTTAAATGTTTACATTTGCAATCTTTCAAAAAACTAGTATCTTTCTATCAGAAAACAGAGTTTCTTATTGCATCTCGGAGAGGGAAGCTGGAGAAGCATCGGGGTAAGTGGGGAACTTTATGTATGGATTAGATTCTTATTGTTTTTCATGTTCTGTCAACTGTTACACTTTAAGTTTGTTATTCTTGGTTCAGTATATTAGTATTTTGTTATCTCGTTAAAAGGCACGCTTTTTGTTTTTTCAGACTGTTTGTCGTAGTTTGTCAGGTATATTTGTACTTATCTGTATCTGTGTATTTTCTTGAATTAAAAAAAAAAAAAAAAAAGTGAAAAAAAAAAGTGAAAAAAAACTCCTTTCTTGCTGTACCTGATAATTCGGTCATTTTATGTCGTACCACCTTCTTTTACAAACTTGTTAAACAATCAGACACTTACAGTTTGCTGAAACCAGCCCAGGGGAGCACCCAGGGGAGCCACGACCTCAAGTTTTACACCATTCACGCAAGAACCGACACATATAATTGTTAACACTCATTTTTTCCCCCCGCACCATCCCACAGTGGAATACCCTGCCTGGCAAGGTTGCGACGGCTTCCAACGTTGAGTCATTCCCTGCCAGGCTGGAGGCCTGCCCGCCTTAGCCCGGGACCTCAACTCCCCCCTACTTTGCCCCTGAAGGGGCTATTTGGGGGGTTCCCTAGATGTAGATGTAGATGTACCAAATGATTAATGAAGGACATAGTCATAGCTATAGTCTATAGTCATAGTGAGTTGTTACTCAAAACTCGTGTCTATAGGGCGTATTCACGTGACGTCATCACCCCTGCCCTTCGTGGGCGGCCATGTTGGTGCTCACCCTGCAGCGAAGTTTCTCGGTGTCCGACGGTCTCTAAATTTCCAAGGAATGTGAAGTCGTCTGATCGCTGTTTTATTATATGCAAAGAGTCTCCAGCCTCACATCCTTTTCGCTACAAAAATCCAATTTCACCTACTGGAAATGACCCATTATCGACGAGCGAGGAAATGTTTTCCCCAGCAGCCTACAAACATGGCCGCTAAACTGTTTACAGAGTACGCATAAAATCAGTTCACAGCATACAAGTGTTCCAAGGCCTGCAACCACGTAGTACAGTGTCTTGAGTGTCGTGAAAAAATTTGTTTACAGGGAGTACGTTATGATCGGGAAAGTTCGACGTTGAAAGACCCCCCAGTTTACGAACGTATCTCAAGCAACGACTACACGGTGCCGCCACTGTGTTACACAACGGGCCTCTAATTTGCTTTTCGACCAGATTCAAAGGTTTCCATACACTCACGTTGATTCTCAAACTTCAACTATTTAGATCCGCTGTTCGTAAGTCAGAAATCCACTTTTGTTTCAGTCGTTAGTCCCTTCGTATGTTCCCTCACCTACGCGAGAAACGCCAAACCAATCTTACTGTTACCCGATCAGTGTGTGCTGTATCAGTCCCAATCAAACATCTGACCATGAGGCAAAACACCATGATTGTGAGACAAAACGTTTCGAAGGGAAATTGTGAATGGCGTAGAAAACATCAGCTATTTATACGGAGAGTTCCATAGGGCTCCACTATCAAGTGAGCACCAACATGGCCGCCAGTGCTCGTTGCTAGGGGGAGGGTCACGTGACTGAATACGCCCTATATCTAGATACCCTGTATGACAAATGATACATGTAGTCTCATATGGCCTATGCACGGTCAAGCTAACATTCCTACTGTTTATCAAACCACCTCTCTGCCGAGTGCCATTGTAACTTTTAAAAATCACGCCCAAAGCAATATTGAGATCAATTCTTGCAACAAAAAATTACTGTTAAGTGAGATGCGGTCTGGAGTGTTCATGTTTGAATAATTGTTCTCAAGATTAGGCACGATTCATACAATGGCACATGGCTGAGAGAGTGGTCAGGAAGGTTTGTTTTGGTCTCAGCTATATGGGCTGTGTAATGTTACCGTACAGGGTTTGTATTGCATACCCGGTAAACCATCTCATGGCATATACGTAACACACCAGATTTGTACTGAATATCTGGACAGATTTATCTGATCCACTCACACTAATAGTAGGAAGGTCCTCTAAGTCTTCGATTTAAGGGGTGGGTTCTTTTACTTGCTTGAGATGTGGCTTTCCTCAAACATTGGAACTCCATTGAATTTCCTGGGGGACGTACCCGGGTTCGAAACCACTACCTCTGGGTTCTGGGCATTACATTACCAGGACGTCAGGTATGTCTAGGTATGAAAAAAATCGTACGGTATGGCAAGAGTCAAAAGGTACAGCAAGATATTAAACGGGTATAGCAAGACAAATGGACATGGGGATTGACATGAATGTCACAATGGTTGATTAGTCAGACAACGCCTCCAGTGGGGTCTCTATCAACTTTCATTTCAACAAGCTTATGCAAGTGTTTTAACAAATTAATGTTATCATCATGTTTCTAGACAGAGCTCTAATTCAGGGCAAAGCAGACAGTACAGTTTACCTTTAAATGTTCATATATGACTCCAGATAAAGGGCAAATTCTGCTTGTATTATATACATGGAAGTATACTATTACTATACATAAGTTATATAACGATCCAGGATGGTGGGCGGCATCATTATACAATTTCCAGGCCTCACCACTCACATACCAAATATCATCATCATCATCATTGGGGTTACCCCCCAGATAACCCCGCAAGGGGCAAAGTAGGGGTGGGTGGGGTGGGTTGAGGAGGTCCCGGCGGGCAGACCTCCAGCCTGGCACGGTATGACTCAACGGTGGGAGCCGATCAAACCGTGCAAGGCAGGGCGTTCCATTGTGGGATGGTACGGGGGAAGAACGAATGTTTGTATGTGTCTGTCCGGGCGTTGAGAGTTTGGAATTTAAGATGGTGACTACCCCGGGTGCGCCCCTGGGCTGGTTTGAGAAGACTGTCTGCGTTTATATTGATATGATTATTAACGAGTTTGTAGAAAAAGGTGAGGCCGACTTCTCTACTTCTTCTCTTCTTTGTGGTTCGGCAGCCAACATCAACATGTTGATGAATCTGCTGCGCTTGATCGTGCTGGTACTGGGATGGTTTCTGTTGTCTGTACCAGTTGTGACGGGGGAAGGTGTCTAGTGTAAATGTCTAGCTGGGTCTAGTGGAGGTGGGTCACCCTGTCCCTGAAAGACGCCAGGGAGGGGGCAGCCACCATCTATGCAGGCAAGGAGTTCCACTCTGCAGCTGTCCGTGGGAAGAAAGAGGACTGTCTGTACGTCGTTCTGCAGGCGGGCGTTCCTCTTCCTTTCGGAGAGAAGGGGCCACTGCAGGTCATTGAGACAATGCAATACCTCCAGGCCTTCTCAATTATGCTGTTCATCAACCGAGTGATGAGCGGAGTTCATATATTTTATGAGGGGGCTTCGGTACTAGGAAATCAAGGTTCGTCCCTGGATTTCTATATAGCTAATTACGAACTTTCTTCCATTCTGGATGTCCAGTGAGGAACCCGTTACTTTGATACTTTTGCGGCACGTTTTGCCACATTCATTCATACATATACATACATACATACATACAAACATACATACCAAAACGCTACCAGAAACCTAACCTTGGCGAAGGTAAATATAATGTTACACCTACCTAATGCATAAAGGCTGCGTCTGGTGGTCGGATCTGGGATCATCCGATCATGTCATCGACACGATCGATGTTGGTGAAAGGCAAGCAGAGTCTCAGAAACAAAACGCGAATTTGTGAAAGGTTGATACTGTAAACATCTCGAAGCAGTACACTTCTTGATGTTTGTTCTGGTCCAAAAGGCGGAATACTGCCATGTTAACACGGTACACTAAGCCGCCATATTGGAAAATCTGACGACCTTTAGTCACTCCCAGCATACACTTTGAGGACGGTGACCCCGCCAGAGTAGGTCACCATCACTCCGACTCGCCATACTCTCGAGGATGGTGTATGCCAGCATAGCGGATTAGTATGCTACCTCGATATGTATCGATGGATGGTGGTCCCCATTCTACGAGTATTATCGAAGATGGTATAAGAATGGGGTCGCCTGGTAAGGGCCTAGCTTGGAAATGTGACCTTAGCATAAACGAAAATAACAAGCTACCTTTGAAAATCTGCACATTTAAACGAATACAATGGAACCGTTGGTCCATGAAACGTTACTAGTCAACAACCCATTTTGAAAAGGGTCTAGTTGGACTAACATTTTCAATTGTTAGAATAAGGTTACAACATTGCATATGGTATATGCCGACAGGGTGAATGTTAAATCTTACTATCGCTCGACCATGTACCATTGGACGAACTTCTAGATTGTTATCTTCGCCGAGTACTTGTACTCGGAGAGGATTATGTTTTCGGTTGAAAAATCTGTTGGGTGGGTCTGAATGTATGTCAGGAGCATAACTCAAGAAAACTTCAATGAATCTTTATGATTTTTAGTAGGTGTGTAGTGGTTGTGTAAAGGAAGGTCAAGTTCGAAAATGGTTTACCTTGCGTTTTTCAATAGTACTGCAGCGGACTTAGCATTTTTGTTTGTTTGTATGTAGGCAAAAAAAGTGACGGAAACGTTGATGGATCTTCATGATTTTTTGCAGGTGTGTAGATGTTATGAAAACGGAGGTCAAGTTCAAAAATGGTTCTCCTGGCACTTTCCGTCGGTACTGCAGCGGGCTTTGTGTGGATGTGAATTTTCTTGTGGACAACATAACTCAAGAAGCTGTTGATGGATCCTTATGATATTTAGTGGATGGGTAGGATTTACCGAAAGGAAGGTCAAGTTTGATAATGGGCCTTCTAGCGGGTACCAAAGGTACTGCAGCAGAGCTTCAAAATCTAGGGGCATATTTTCTGAAAGTGCTATGGTCATGATTTTTGTGTGGTAGATAGTTCATGCCACAGAAAGTAAGTTCTGTAAATTTTGGCCCCCTAGCGGCTTGTTAAGAACCGCAGTGGGTGTTTTTGTTTTGACATTCGGACATGAATAACTTGAGAATGGGTCGACAGATCGTCGTGATGTTTGGTATGTAGAGAGCTCGGATGGTGCTTTACATAATCAATGACTAATTATGCAAATAAGGAGCTAATTTGCATAATTAGTAAGGAAAGTTTGTTAACCCACTGCCTTTCAATGGGACATGGGACAGTGTCAGGTCATGTAAACAGATAGCCTTGCATAAACGTACATGTAGGTCAAATAAATAAACAATTCTCCAAGCAGAGGTGTGGGTCCTGCTGGTTTTTGACGCGTTCAGTTTAAGCATTTTTGTTCAACACGGTTGGCGACATAACGAAATAGGGACAAAATAGAAAGCCTGACTAGAAACACCTAAAAACGTGCCAGATTTATTCTATTCATATGTATTGACTGTACTATTTCATCATCACTTTCAACTTTCAACACTGCCATATCGAACCTTTGTGGCCCATATAATATCAACATACTCAATTTTTTTCATGACCAGTTATAAGATATATCAGCACACTCTACACATATACTGGTCCTGTACCACCAAATGATTTTTAACCCTATCTTAACTGGACTCATTCGCCCAATCATAACGTCCAAATGGTATGGTGCATGATCAAATTTGCAGGGGGTGATAGGCACGTAAATATCAATCACTTTCCATAATAAGCCTTGATTATTTGGCGAAGATAATGTGTTTGTGGAACTCTAGTTTCAATATAAAATTATTCATAAAATTCTGCCTACCAATAGGCTTTTAAATATTTGGAAGTGAGTAGATAGCCCCTTATGCTCACTTTGTCATCTTGAAGAAGAAACATTGCATATGGTATATGCCGACAGGGTGAATGTTAAATCTTACTATCGCTCGACCATATAACATTGACCCAACTTCTAGATTGTTTCAATATACACGTATTCATGAAATTCTTCCAACCAATAGGCTTTCATATATTTCGATGTGTGTGGATAGTCCCTTATGCTCACTTTGCCATCTTGAAGAAGAAACATATGTACTCATGTCTTCTGGGATTTTATCTGTGTAGGCTCCTTTTGGAATAGAATACAAATTTGGTTTAACCATAAAACGGAACAAAATTTACGTTTAAACCCTTTGAATGTTTTTAGCTCGGAAATTTTCATAATTTTATTGGCCAAAGGATATATTTTTCAAAGCAGAGGCAAATCAAACTTACATTTTCAAACATTTCTTAAGTACGTTAATTTATTCCACCAAGTAAAATATATCATCGCGACAAGGAGGGGAAGACAAGAGAAACACCGGGGGAAACTTCATGCTATACTTTATGATGTCTTAATTTGATTTGTTGGATGGTGTTTTATGCATATGTACAGTTGTACTATTTTGACGAATAAAAAAAAAAACAATCTTACCATCACAGTGACGGCCCGAGTATCCCATTGGACAGACGCACAACGGGGCACAAGGCGGTCGCTCTACCTCCGAACCCTTCAGGACCTTACGGGTGCACACTCCACCGTTCTGTCACGGGTTGATTTGCTTGGAGCACTCGTGCCACCAGGCCTGCTCAAAGGAAATGTCAATACTCGGGAATCAAAATATAGAAACATAGGAGCTTATTGTTCCGTGAATAGTTTCATCAGGTTGGTAAGTCACTGAATAAAAATACTCTTTCTACACAACCAAGAGATTTATTCCACCGACGTTTCGGTGACCATCTGTCACCTTCTTCAAGGCAATGAGGGGGGATATAGACTCAGTTACGTTTGGGACCGCATCCTTAAGAAATATATGATAATTACAGGTTTGCGATAGCAAAACCTGTTCTGTTTTTGCATCCAAGGAAGGGGGCGGCCATGTTGGATGTGACCATTTTATTGGGAGGGGTGTTTTTTTCGCTAATGTTGGGTGTGACTATTTTGACGGAGGGGTCTTTTTCTTCCTAGTTTTCTTTTTTTTGTTTTCTTGCTAATTTTTTCTTGCTTTGGGTTGGGTGTGACCATTTTTACTGGAGGGATGTTTTTTTCACTAATGTGTGGGTGTGATAGATGGAAGTTATTAATGTGGTGGTGTTGTGACCTTGCCGTTGGCACAAATGGACACAAGGCCCACTGTACTAAAGGACGAGCAAGGTCCACTGAGCATCATGTTGTTGTGGTCTCGTCGAAAAGTAAGGGACGACAAGATCCCCACCGATAGAGGTTTAATATAGATTTGTTATTTAATGTGATGTTGGATTAGAAAGTGTTGAAATTGATAATATTGGGGGGTGTTTTTTGTCGCTAATGTTGGTTCCCTATATTTTCTTAGTTTTGGGTTGGGTGTGACCATTTTGACCGGAGGGGTAGTTTTTGTCACTAATGTTAGGTGTAAGAGATGATTGTTATTAGTGTGGTGGTGTTGTGACCTTGCCGTTGGCACAAATGGACACAAGGCCCACTGTACTAAAGGACGAGCAAGGTCCACTGAGCATCATGTTGTTGTGATCTTGTCGAAAAGTAAGGGACGACAAGATCCCCACCGATAGAGGGTTAATATAGATTTGTTATTTAATGTGATGTTGGATTAGAAAGTGTTGGAATTGATAATATTGGGGGGTGTTTTTTGTCGCTAATGTTGGTTCCCCTTTATTTTTCTCAGTTTTGGGTTGGGTGTGACCATTTTGACCGGAGGGGTAGTTTTTGCCACTAATGTTAGGTGTAAGAGATGAATGTTATTAGTGTGGTGGTGTTGTGACCTTGCCGTTGGCACAAATGGACACAAGGCCCACTGTACTAAAGGACGAGCAAGGTCCACTGAGCATCATGTTGTTGTGGTCTCGTCGAAAAGTAAGGGACGACAAGATCCCCACCGATAGAGGTTTAATATAGATTTGTTATTTAATGTGATGTTGGATTAGAAAGTGTTGAAATTGATAATATTGGGGGGTGTTTTTTGTCGCTAATGTTGGTTCCCTATATTTTCTTAGTTTTGGGTTGGGTGTGACCATTTTGACCGGAGGGGTAGTTTTTGCCACTAATGTTAGGTGTAAGAGATGAATGTTATTAGTGTGGTGGTGTTGTGACCTTGCCGTTGGCACAAATGGACACAAGGCCCACTGTACTAAAGGACGAGCAAGGTCCACTGAGCATCATGTTGTTGTGATCTTGTCGAAAAGTAAGGGACGACAAGATCCCCAACGATAGAGGGTTAATATAGATTTGTTATTTAATGTGATGTTGGATTAGAAAGTGTTGGAATTGATAATATTGGGGGGTGTTTTTTGTCGCTAATGTTGGTTCCCCTTTATTTTTCTTAGTTTTGGGTTGGGTGTGACCATTTTGACCGGAGGGGTAGTTTTTGCCACTAATGTTAGGTGTAAAAGATGAATGTTATTAGTGTGGTGGTGTTGTGACCTTGCCGTTGGCACAAATGGACACAAGGCCCACTGTACTAAAGGACGAGCAAGGTCCACTGAGCATCATGTTGTTGTGGTCTCGTCGAAAAGTAAGGGACGACAAGATCCCCACCGATAGAGGTTTAATATAGATTTGTTATTTAATGTGATGTTGGATTAGAAAGTGTAGGAGACGTGATCTTAAAGAACATGGCAGTTGTGGTCTTGTCAGAGATGTAGGGACGACAGCCACAAAAACCATGAACGATTAGTTTGTTTAATGGTGAGATGGCCAATTAGCTTTTGGAATAAAACTAAGTCAATTTTGAAATGGTGAATACTTAAGACCCTTTCCTTCTTACAACAAAGAATGGCTGATGTATAAATACGGTTTCTTTTAGATGCCGATTTGAAGACGAACACATCAAGGATAAAGAAATGACACAGAGACAAGGATTCCCGCATACTTACCAAGGGAGACGTAAACGTTATAACGCTGACTGATTGTGACTTCATAATGTTGACTTACTACGATCCTTATCAATTACTGAATGTCTCTATTGCTCTCTTGACCTTAACTTCCTAGTTTTACAAATCTCTCGTCTCCTGTCTTACTCTGCTCACACAACATTGATTACTTTATCTCTTCGCTGCAGTTCACTTAAACAAATGAATAACCGTCAAAGAATTATAGCACAACAATAGCAGACTTATTCTAAAGTAACCGTTCCAAGTTTGGTAAGGAGTTGCACTGTAACTTCTTGGACGTAAGTGACGGAGTGAAATGTTACTACAGCTTGCAATTGCATACACATTTGTATTGGGTTTCTACCATTCGTACATCCGGTTTGATTTGAACTGTCGTCGACGAGGTTAATCACCTGTATTTTCTTTCATAACGTTATACATGCAAAATCAGCTTCTAAAAGTTGCACACTAAAATAAACAACATAATAGACAATACGTATTCGTTTGAATCAAATAAAGTGGACAACATGTGCACGCCAGTGTGTGGATTCTCTAAATCGTGTCAGGTAATGTCTGGTTGTAACAGCACAATCATTGTAACACGGCTCTGATGCTGGTCCGGTAGTGGAAGGTCTCCGGCGACCTCCCCTGCTGCGGTGAGAGTCTGTGTGGGAATCGGCCAGATTGTTCCAGGCCTGGATTGTTCCTCCCTAGTGCACGTGGATACCGGGTGCCCCGGATGACCTTGTAGTCCGGTATAGGTGACCTGTGCAGGGATCGAGAAAAAACATGCAGAAATATATCAACCCGAATGCTCTCTTCTTTGGTTCTTGTCGTCTCTGAAGACGGTAGACAGCTTCGGTCGATTTAACCTCTTGAACTATTGACTTGAATTAGACTAGTCCAAAATCATGATTGGCTTTTCTTTCTCAAAGTAGTTGGCGGTGGCGTGTTAGTCATGTAGTTGCTAGGTCCTACAGCCACAGGGAAACAAAATTTAGAATGTATGTGACACTGATAAGCTGTTTGACAAATTTCTTAGTACCTACGAATATGGCGTGTTATACTTACTTCAAGGTTTTGGAGTTCGATTAAAAAAATAGGGCTCGAAATTCGCATTTTAGTACAGGTAAAATTGTACTAATTTTATCTTTAGCTAGGAAAACAACATTTGGAGTTAAATATGCGTGAAACTGATAAGCAATTTCACAATTTTGGGTCCCTAGGAATTTGACCTCTTATCCTGTAACTAAGGTGAGTGAAGAGTGTACGTGTAGGGCTCAAAATCTGCATGGTAGCACAGGTAAAATTGGAGTTGTGCAGGTAGTTTTGACGGACTTTTACTAATTTAGGCCCCCATTCCGTTGAGTTATCTGTGAAATCTTTGGTCGCTCATAAAAGGTTGCTGACATTTGAGATTTTGGGTCGCCGTAGAGATTCCACTTGAGCACGTTTTCCAGGAGTTCGGCACTCTCACGGCGATCTGGCCAATTTTACGTTTTTTTAATGGTATTTATCATATCTTCGAATTATTGTTTTATTAATTACAAATCTTTATAAGTATTCATAAATGTTTCTAACAAAAGGAAATATAAATACGAGAATACTATGTTTCAGAAGTTGTTCTGATCATTTGCAAACATTTGGAAAGTGACTGTCAAAAGAGATCATTTTTTTGAATAGATTTGAAATATAGATAGCCAGATAGGTTTATTTCATATTTCGAAATATTTCGAAATAAAGATATGGGTCATTTGCCCCCCGTAACTGTGTGGTGACTTGGAATGGGGCCATTATGTCGCCGTGAGAGCGCGGCGAAAGCGCCGTCCAAGTGGAATGGGGGGTATAACTAATACTTTAAGAATTGGACGAATGCGACGTATCCTTTTTTTCTACATTTGTAATTATGTTGAGCCCAACATACTGTTGGGCGCAATATATTGTGTTCGTATGGTTTCTTTCTCCTGTAAAATCTTGTTATCGACTCAGCTCGGTCGTCCCTGCACCAACTGAGCTGAAATTTGGTATACAGGTAGAGTGGGTAAATACCCTGGGAGCCTTTTTTTAATTTTTTCGATATTGACCTTGAAAGTGATTTTATTGAGGTTTTTCTGACCAAAAACGTACATTTTGGCCTCCTGTGCTCTGGAAATACATCCAAATGACCTGAAATTTGCTATGGTGGTACATTGAACAAATATTTAAAGAATCCCATTCGCACTTTCGGCATACAATACTTCGAAATACGATTTTAGAGGGTGTTTTGGGAAGAAGATCGGCTATTTTCCTCATATGGGGTCACTGGCCCATAGGTCACATCTTTATTCATCTGGCCGGGTGGACTAATTCGGTCAGCCAATGAGAGAGCGCAGATTTATCAAGCTCGACCTGATTGGTTGAAATAGTCAATTTAATTAGGGGCACTACTAGTACTCTGACAGGTGCAGACACAACTTCACTACTCCCTGGCTCACATCCTTGTGTTGTAAGTTATTGTTGTGTCCTACTGCAGTTATGTAAGTGCAATTGAGAAGGTTCAAAACTTTTCTGGTGGTATTTTTCGACACACACGGTGTTTTTCTTATTTTAACACTGCATGGAAACAAAGATTTCTACAAGTTTGCAAGCTTGGACACTATGGTAAAACCTGACATTTCCTCGCTATGTACACGAATTTTCTACCCCTCTGTCACCAAGATTGGACACTAGTGCGCACAATAGTGCACACAAAGTATCCAACGTTTCCCACCTTAGGAAACATCCCGTGTCGGGACGTTGACAATAACATTAACATTAACAATAGAGAGTTGTGAAGTGCGTGAAAATTCACGTTGAGCAAGGAGGCCCTTGCTTTGAGTAGTTGTTTAAAGTTTTTGGCTAAAAATGACGTAAACCTATCAGTAAGAATTTTCAACCTCCTTGCGTAAGCCCCTGTTACATGTCTACACTATCGGGCCGCGGGGAAGTCTTGAATATCGGCGCTGATCGATAGCGCATTAAACAAAATGTGTGGCGTAGCGTTGTACTAAAAAGATAATAGCATATGAATATGGGTGCCTGGAAGAGCCCATCCATGCATAGGGTTTCAAATTGAGAGAGATCTATTTCTGACTGGTCTTCAATTCAATTATTCATTCAAATACCAACATTGCAGACATACAACAAACGTTAGCCTCTATGCCACAGTCGCTTTTTGCGTGGGGAGGGAAATGGGCGAAACATGTTGCATTTGCTCCCGCAAATGTTGCCTTTCTAGTTTTTTATGGTTTTTACACGTGGACAAATGCGACGTATAATTTTTCGACATTTTTAATTTATCTTCAGCTAATTCTACATTTGTCGGGGGTTGAGGTTTTCAAACGTGGACAAATGAGATGTACTGGAATTAGTTTTGGAATTTTTACGTTTGTCAGGCGTAAAATTTTAAAACGTGGATGATACATGCGACGTATTATTAATTCTAAATTAATTTGTCGGGGGGGGGGGGGGGGGGGTGGTGCACATACTTGACAAAAAGATGTACTAGAATTGCATTTCTACGTTTTTCGGGCATATGATTTATGGTTTTCATACGTGGACGATGGGACGTACTGTTTTTTGTACATTTGTACTTTTTCTCCAGTTAATGCTACATTTGTCGGGGGTGAGATGTACTGGAATTAGTTTTGGAATTTCTACATCTGTCAGGCGTATGATTTTCATACGTGGACGAGTGCGACGTATTATTCTTTTCTACATTTGTAGTTTTCCTACTGTAACAGTCTACCTTTGTCGGGGATGTAGATTTTTAAACGTGTACAAATAAGTTGTATTGGACTTAGTTCGTATACGTGGACATGCGACATACTAGAATTAGTTCTGGAATTTCAACGTTTGTATGGCACATGATTTTGAAACGTGGATGAATGCGACGTATTTCTAAATTCTAGGCTGCTAAGTTAAGATACCATGAACTAACTTGAAGGTAGTCTCCGTTACTCCGACTCTACCAAAAACGAATTGCTCATTTTTCATCAAACCTAAAAAGTTTCAATAACACTTTTAACAGCCATTCTGAATATCAAACATACGTCGAGATGGTTTCGAAAATCTCTACCTTGCCATGAAAGGTATCTAAAATGACCACGAAAGCGTAACGTTAACATAAAAACTGAAAAGACCTACCTGCACAAAAACAGAAACAGACGCCTCTTACCTTGGTTCTGTACAGATCGGCTCTGGTGTTATTTGTCCTTCCAGTCTCAGAATCTAAATTTCCATAGTCGAGTCCTGTCTGCGGAACGTGCAACAACTTTTCCTGCCTTGGAGATTAATGAACAAACGTCTGGTGTTGCTATTTCCAAACAGTCCATATTCTTCAGTCTCTTCTGGCCGTGCTTCCCCGTTGTTGTTTCCACTGCTGACATGAGGGTGATACATCCCTTCTTGCTCACCATGTTGTCACAACTTTCGATTAGAGGTTAGAAATCTCCATATTATCGCTAGAAATGAGTTGTTTTCTAACACAAGAAATGCCGTTTGTTCTCATACGTCTAGACACTGTGGCCACGGTACTAGACTGTGACGCCAACCAGACGAGTGCCCTGTAACTGATACTCCCATGGGTGCATCCATGTTCCTGTGCCTGGAGAAGTCATTAAGCCTCGGAACAGGGCTTAAAATTGAAACCCAGTCAAAGTTTCCATCACAATGGCACCATACCAACTTTGCTAACATGTCATACCATTTGTGGTCTATATCTATATACTATATTGCCTAAAAGACCTAAAATTTAGTCAGAACAAGATGTAACATTGACGATGGATTAAGGGCAAGGGTAACGTATTAAGGGCTAGGGTTATGGATTAAGGTTATGGTGACGGATTAAGGGTAAGGATGACAGATTAAGGGAAAAGGTGACGGATTAGGTTATCGGGTGACAGATTAACGGCTATGGTGACGGATTAAGGGTAATGGCGACGGACTAGGGGCAAGGGTGACTGATTGAGGGCAACCACTGTGAGGGATCAAGGCTTTCGTGACAAAGTAAGGGTTATGGAGACGGATTAAGAGCAAGGATGGCTGATGAAGGTCCAGGGCAACGGATTAAGGGCTAGGGTGACGGATTAAGGATAAAGTGACAGATTAAGGGTAAGGATTGCGGATTAAGGGAAATAAGCATAGATTATGGGAAAGTGTAACGGATTAAGGGCTAAGTTGGTAAATTAAGGGTAAGGATGGCGGATTAAGGGAAATGATTACAGATCAAGGCAAAGGGTAACGGATTAAGGACTAAGGCGACGGATTAAGGGTAAGGATGGCGGATTAAGGGAAATTATCACAGATTAAGGGCAAGGATGACAGATTAAAGAGGAATGATTACAGATTAAGTGAAAGGGTGATGGTTTAAGGATTGTGGTGACGGATTAAGGGCAAAGGTCGCGGATTAAGGGCTATAATGATGGTTTAAGGGTGATGGTGACGGATTAAGAGCAAGGATGGCTGATGAAGGTCAAGGGCAACGGATTAAGGGCTAGGGTGACGGATTAAGGGATAAAGTGACAGATCAAGGGTAAGGATTGCGGATTAAGGGAAATAAGTATAGATTATGGGAAAGTGTAACGGATAAAGGGCTAAGTTGATAAATTAAGGGTAAGGATGGCGGATTAAGGGAAATGATTACAGATCAAGGCAAAGGGTAACGGATTAAGGACTAAGGCAACGGATTAAGGGTAAGGATGGCGGATTAAGGGAAATTATTACAGATTAAGGGCAAGGATGACAGATTAAAGAGGAATGATTACAGATTAAGTGAATGGGTGATGGATTAAGGATTGTGGTGACGGATTAAGGGCAAAGGTCGCGGATTAGGGGCTATAATGATGGTTTAAGGGTGATGGTGACGGATTAAGAGCAAGGATGGCTGATGAAGGTCAAGGGCAACGGATTAAGGGCTAGGGTGACGGATTAAGGGATAAAGTGACAGATTAAGGGTAAGGATTGCGGATTAAGGGAAATAAGTACAGATTATGGGAAAGTGTAACGGATTAAGGGCTAAGTTGATGAATTAAGGGTAAGGATGGCGGATTAAGGGAAATGATTACAGATCAAGGCAAAGGGTAACGGATTAAGGACTAAGGCGACGGATAAAGGGTAAGGACGGCGGATTAAGGGAAATTATTACAGATTAAGGGCAAGGATGACGGATTAAAGAGGAATGATTACAGATTAAGTGAAAGGGTGATGGATTAAGGATTGTGGTGACGGATTAAGGGCAAAGGTCGCGGATTAAGGGCTATAATAATGGTTTAAGGGTGATGGTGACGGATTAAGAGCAAGGATGGCTGATGAAGGTCAAGGGCAACGGATTAAAGGCTAGGGTGACGGATTAAGGGATAAAGTGACAGATTTAGGGTAAGGATTGCGGATTAAGGGAAATAAATACAGATTATGAGAAAGGGTAACGGATTAAGGGCTAAGTTGATGAATTAAGGGTAAGGATGGCGGATTAAGGGAAATGATTACAGATCAAGGCAAAGGTAACGGATTAAGGACTAAGGCGACGGATTAAGGGTAAGGATGGCGGATTAAGGGAAATTATTACAGATTAAGGGCAAGGATGACGGATTAAAGAGGAATGATTACAGATTAAGTGAAAGGGTGATGGATTAAGGATTGTGGTGACGGATTAAGGGCAAAGGTCACGGATTAAGGGCTATGGTGACGGTTTAAGGGTGATGGTGACGGATTAAGGGGAAGGATGGCTGATGAAGGTCAAGGGCAACGGATTAAGGGCTAGGGTGACGGATTATGGGATAAAGTGACAGATTAAGGGTAATGATTGTGGATTAAGGGAAATGAGTACAGATTATGGGAAAAGTTAACGGATTAAGGACTAAGGTGACGAATTAAGGATAAGAATGGCGGATTAAGGGAAATGATTACAGATTAAGGCAAAGGGTAACGGATTAAGGACTAAGGCGATGGATAAAGGGTAAAGATGGCGGCTTAAGGGAAATAATTACAGATTAAGGGAAAGGGTAAAGGACTAAGGTGACGAATTAAGGGTAAGAATGGCGGATTAAGGGAAATGAGTACAGATTAAGGCAAAGGGTAACTGAGTAAAGACTAAGATGACGGATTAAGGGTAAGAATGGTGGATTAAGGGAAATGAGTACAGATTAAGGGAAAGGGTAACGGATTAAGGACTAAGGTGACGGATTAAGGGTAATGATGGTGGATTAAGGGAAATGATTACAGATTGAGTGTAAGGATGGCGGATTAGGGGAAATGATTACAGATTAAGGCAAAGGGTAACGGATTAAGGACTAAGGTGACGGATTAAGGGTAAGGATGGCAGATTAAGGGAAATGATTACAGATTAAGGGCAAGGATGACGGATTAAGAGGAACGATTACAGATTAAGTAAAAGGGCGACGGATTAAGGATTGTGGTGACGGATTAAGGGCAAAGGTCGCGGATTAAGGGATATGGTGACGGTTTAAGGATGATGGTGAGAGATTAAGAGCTATGATGACGGGATAAGGGCAACGCTGAGGGATTAAAGGCTTTCGTGACAGATAAGGGGCAAGGGTGACAGACTTGGGTCTCTGCTGACATATTAAGAGCGGCTGTCTGTAAAAACCAAGCATAAGGTGGCCAAAGTCAAAAAATGAAATTTTCTTAGATTTTGTGTGGTGGTAGGGCCTTGGCCCAAACCTACAAAAATAGGAAAGTTTTGGGTTGGAGGTTACCAGTTGCCATGGCAACGGCCATTTTTCAAAATGGCGGATTTTCGTCTTGTGAGGGCCTCTCTCTCACTCAAAATGGACCATCTTTGGCCTACAGTAACGCCCTCAAATGAACAGGAATTTTATTGCCTCTAAGATATGTTATTATACATATCTTAACAAGTAAAATGACGTAAAGTTTTGCACAATATGTTTTGGCAGTGAGGTGCAACAAACGTTTAAAAATGACCTGTTTTTGTAAAATTTCAAAATTGACAAAAACCCATTTTTTGGACGTTTTTAGCAAGCAATATCTCCTTAAAGGGCACTTTAAATTGGCTGATTTTTGGTACAGCTCCAGCTTAGACCTTTATGAACATCATATTAAAAATAAAGTTTGGGTTCTCAATGGGGCGGGCCACAGTGACCCAAAGACTAAGCCATTATTTCCATTGTAGCAGAATTGCAACTACAAAATTGTACGTGGAATAAACATGTGCAACTTGGTGATTGAGATGAAAATGACTTTTCTTTAACTTTTTCATTCTGCAAGAAACCTGCCTGGCACTTACAAAAGTATTTTGTAACAGTTGACTGCCTGTTGCCATGGCAACGGCCATCTTTGTTCTTAATGGTGGATTTTCACATTGTTGTAGGAAGAAAACATCCATAGCTTGGCTCTATATTTTTAAAATGAAACCTGCTGGTTTTCATGTAACAAAGAAACCTACCTATCACATAGGAAAATAGGTTTCGTCAGGACCGACAGCTGGTTACCATGGTAACAGTCATTGGCCAGCTTTCAAAGGTTCAATATTGGTTCCTCAGCGATTGGGAAATTGGAAATTGAGATAAAAAGGACTTCTTAATCTTCTTATGCTGCAAGGAACCTATCTGGCACTTCAAAAAACGTTCGACAGTTCATGGCTCGTTGCCATGACAACGGCTACTTTAAATTATGAATATTCACATGGTGAATGTCATAGTTATGCGCACAGTAAACTACTTGTATTTGATCTTCTGCAACTCCCAATGACAAAAAAGGGGAGTAGTCGGACGCTATTCATCTGACATGATACATCCAGATGCAGAGACAGTTGTTTTTAAGATTGTTTATACAATTTGAGAATCATAATGGGTAGACCATCATAAAATTGAAGACCATATGGTAATTTTAACCAATAGAACTTTCACTGAGACCATTCAGGATTGCTCCAGAAAACAAAGTCAATGAACTGAGCTTTAGAAGGGCTTTGTATTTGTGTTATGGACTATACCTTGATTTGACTATTCATTGCTGATGAAGTTAAGATTTCTTTTCATAGAATTATTCCTATATTACTGCATACTTGTTTTATGCATTGTATAACAATGAAACTGTCCCGTAATCGAGGGACTTAGCCTTGTGAAACAAAACATGTATATCCAATATTCAAAGGACCTCGGGGATGAGTGTCCTCAGAATTTCTTACGTGTATCATATCAACAATATAGAAACTAAAAGCCTCTGTTTTAAGAATAGCCTAAAAATCTTGCACCTATTGCAGCTTCAGTCTGAGCTGCAGTAAAAAGCTGTATGTAAAATTAGTACAGATACAGAAAGTGTTTCCCTTTTCACCTACGGAGAAGTCACAAAACTATCCAAAGATTAAACTAAACGTAAAAGGCATCTAAGGCAGTTCATCCATGCGTGCGCACAATAGTCTCCAATGGATGTACGTAGGAGGTCAGGAACGGGCAAATAGAAGTGTTCCGCAAAGTTCCTTAGATCTTTTATCAATGTTTTCCTCTCTACGGTATGATACCACATCACATATACGGAGTCCTGATAACCCCCATGCAGAGCCTTTGTCGTTATGTACCGCATAGTAAATACACAAAATTATTGAGTAAGGAACTTAGCGATTCAAGTCAGCTTAATTCCATTTCAAGTTTCCTTGTAACCCCCATGCAGTGCCCTAATTAAGATTTCTAATTATTGTTAGCATTTTTGGCATCTATCCGTGGTTTTCACACAGCGACACAAAAATGGCCAAAGCTTACAACGTCGTGAGACTTGATCACCTGATTTATTATCAGTCCCAAAACACGAAAAATCCCCATAAAGACCCACAAGTCACGGCTGCCGCTATGTGTGTCCCAATTAACTACTTGTTTTTGAGTAGATGTTCCTCTCTCCAGCAAAGGTAAAACGATCCATCAACATTACCGATGTCGGGAGAAAAAGTCACTTAAAAATAACTAAAATGTAGCGACATTCAAAATTCTGCTTTCATTTGTTCTGATATACCCCTAGTACACCCTCTTCAATGCTTGATCTTGAACTTCTGGTCTATGAAACTCTGAAAACCATGCTATAATGGAAATATAAAACTTATATCGATAATCTTCATAAAAATCATGGGTATCTATCACAATTTCAGCAATTTTTAACCATAAATTGTTCGATTTTTGAGGGTCTCTGAGGGGGGTCTCCGAGGGGGGTCTGAGAACGAAGTGTCATACAGACCTTATATATTTGCTTTTTCCGACTATCAATTTAGAAATATTACACTAAACTCTTTTTTATTATTCTTTCCTTTGATGCTATCAAGTTCTGCACCACCCCTTTAAATGAATGAAATCTTCCTTGGTGACGGGAACACCCCCACCCCCGCCCAAAGCCCAGACCTCAATGCTAATTATTTTATAATTACATGCCTAGATCTAGATAAAGTAATTATAAATGTTCACTTATATTTTGTAAGAAATAGACAGTTGCAATCCTGACTTTCCTGAGGAGCCAATTTTGAACCTTTAAAAGCTGGCCAATGACTGTTACCATGGTAACCAGCTGTCGGTCCTGACGAAATCTATTTTCCTAAGTGATAGGTAGGTTTCTTTGTTACATGAAAACCAACAGGTTTCATTTTCTCTACATATATAGCCAAACTATGGATGTTTTCCTCCTGCAACAATGTGAAAATCCACCATTAAGAACAAAGATGGCTGTTGCCATGGCAACAGGCAGTCAACTGTTACAAAATACTTTTGTAAGTGCCAGGCAGGTTTCTTGCAGAATGAAAAAGTTAAAGAAAAGTCATTTTCATCTCAGTCACCAAGTTGCACATGTTTATTTCACCTACAATTCTGTAGTTGCAATTCTGCTACAATGGAAATAATGGCTTAGGCTTTGGGTCACTGTGGCCCGCCCCATTGAGAACCCAAACTTCATTTTTAATATGATGTTCATAAAGGTCTAAGCTGGAGCTGTACCAAAAATCAGCCAATTTAAAGTGCCCTTTAAGGAGATATTGCTTGCTAAAAACGTCCAAAAAATGGGTTTTTGTCAATTTTGAAATTTTACAAAAACAGGTCATTTTTAAACGTTCGTTGCACCTCACTGCCAAAATATATCGAGCAAAACTTTACGTCATTTTACTTGTTAAGATATGTATAATAACATATCTTAGAGGCAATAAAATTCCTGTTCATTTGTGGGCGTTACAGTAGGCCAAAGATGGTCCATTTTGAGTGAGAGAGAGGTCTTCACAAGGCGAAAATCCGCCATTTTGAAAAATGGCCGTTGCCATGGCAACTGGTAACCTCCGACCCAAAACTTTCCCATTTTTGTAGGTTTGGGCCAAGGCCTTACCACCACACAAAATCTAAGAAAATTTCATTTTTTGACTTTGGCCACTTTTTTCTCATTTTGCTTGGTTTTTACAGACAGCTGCTCTTAATGTTTATGATAACGGATTAAGGGCAATAGTGACGGATTCACTTCACAAATTACCATGCAGCGCAGATGGCAGCTTCTTCAAATAATGTACATCTTTGTCTAAGCTTCCTGCACACCATATTGCATGGTAATATATCGTTACTGTATTCTGCAATCCTGTTTGAAAGATTTCTTAACAAAAACACCCCTGCAGTTCCGTAGCAAGCTGCTAAGGGACCCAAACTTACCCCACTTCTTTCTTACGTGAAATTCAAAAGTGGGGTAATTATGCAAAAGTTTAAGTGAAAATGTTCTTTTCAACTGAAGGTACCACCGGAAAAGTACATTCTCCCAAGGGGGTGGGTTTTACAAAAATATTTCATTTCAGAACAGTCAGTTTTTAAGATTTTGCAGGGGAAAGAGATGAAGTGAAATATGACGTATTTTAACTATTTACTTTACAACTGTTACCTTTCTAGTTATGTTCATTTCCCCCCACATTAGTTACACTGAAACGCAAACCTGTTCATATTTGCTGAACAAGCTAATATTTATCTCTAGTCCTTGCATTGTTTTTTGATCGATAGTTGTGTATGTGTTACACTTCTGTACGTTCGGGACCGTATAGTGATGTCACCCCCTGTGATTGTACATATGTAAATACTTTGCGTTTGGGATTGCATTTCATTGATATGTATAAGCAGCAACAACAGTGCTGCATTACTATGTGAACCAGCCAGAATTGCCTTGAAGAAGAGGACAGATAGTCACCGAAACGTTGGTGGAATAAATCTCTTGGTTGTGTAAGAAGAGTCTTTTTATTCGGAGCTTATTGTTGTTTCCCTGTATGTAGCCGTGTTCTGCAACTTTGGGTGAAGTAGATTTCACTCATAGGAACGGACAGGAATACAATCTGAAGGATAGGCTAAAGAAATATTGGACACTCGGAGATTCTGGAAACCACGGTGGTTCGTTATGAGGGAGAAAGCCTGCACTTGACATAAGCAAGTAAGGTTGAGCTCACTTATAAAAAATTAATCATGCAGATAAAGTTGTATACGGTAGGATAAAGGTTACTAGCGTGACTTAATTGCCTAAAATTTGAATGGGTAAATGTATTTTTCCCTACAATACCGCTTTAAAATGCATAAGCTTTACATATCAATAACATTGATTACATATTGCAATCTACCGAAGAAATGTAGAATAAATAGATTTACCCTTCGCATGTAGAATGAATAACGGTCGTGATATTCCCATCCTCGATCTTGCCCAGTTTGGAAAGAAAACTGGACAAGTCCTTGCAAGTATGTTTCGTCACTCAGCTCGCAAATGCATTCCCCTTCGTGGTAGTTGTAAGACTGGCAGCCTTTGGTGAGATAGCAGAGCTGTGAGCACTGTAAGCGATGTATGAGCTGTAACAATAAGGGCAGGGCAGTTAAAATAGCATGTAATTGCTTATGCACTACCTGTACCTTTCACCAACTTAAGCTACAGGATACATGTGGACTACGACATAAATCTACTTGTTATAAACATTGTCTAGTGTTATAATGTCGACAATAAAGTAGATGCTAAACATAAACACCAGTTCGAACATATACCTACTTCTAATCTTGGCAGGTAAAGCATCAATGCTGTTTCTATATCATGTTTGGCTCTTTAAAGTACTTGCAATGTAACTCTCCTCAAACACGGGACTTTCATTTAACGTCGTAGGAACGTCCGTAACCGAAGCAAGATACTCATTTCCATCTGAGTAGAGTGAGAAAATCTGTGTCAAGTACTTTCCTAAGGGTATGAACAACATTGGGACCTGCCAAGGATTCCAGATCAGTATCGGATTCTAATCATAAGCTGAGTAAACCACCCTAAACGCAAGGCCAACATGCCACATCTTGGAAATAGTAGTACAGTAAATGCAGAAATGTTCGCGGTGGTTTTATGCTCGCGGTTTTCACGGTAGGCTCTTCGTCGCGAACTTAAAACCACTGCGAACAATTTTTTGCCCCCCCCCCCTTACCCCCTGTCCACTATTGTCTCAAACACAAACTTAAATCCCATCGCGAACACTCTATTTTCTCACTACCGCGAAATCAAAACCACGCGAACTTAAATGCATTACTTACCTGGTAACGTGCGATGAGATGCGTTGTTAGACGTGTATTTTTCACAGGTTGACTGTTCACGTTTGTCTCCACCCTCCGCAGTATCTCTTCTTCAGTCAGAAAACACAGGCTTGGCCGCAGAAAAACTACCGCAACCACCACATAAAAGCCGAGCGCCGCCATTTTTAAATACTCTTCAGGTTGTACGTGTCTAGCAAGAACATACATACGCCAATGCCTTTCGTTCGTGGACGTTTGAGCACAAAATATGCCTCTACTATGACCGTTTACCTCTGGCCAAGTGATGGCAATTCCGTACAGACCACAGGACTTTGCTGTATCCTGTGTTTGCGTAAGTGATCGATAACAGCTAAGATTTCGTGACATACAATCCTCGGAGCCTTTTGAAATGTTTGAGCATCAGCCTTAAACATAGAGACTGTGAAATTCGTCTTAGCGACATGTAATGGTGACGTCAAGAATTGAAACATCTGGTCATTGGTGGTAATAGAGACATTCATTTCAAAATGTATGAGTCTGAGCCTTCAATTATAGACCTTGTGAAAATGGACATTGTTGTTTAGAATCCGCAGACAAAACGCTCTAATTGAATTCACCAAATGGCTGTACTGTATTGTGTTTGAAATAGGTTACTGCTTTAAGGCGGATAATTCTATTCATGTCTGGTGGTGTTGCTTGACAATGAAACATTTACCAGCTGTGATAAAGGAAGTTATACGTTGTATTTTCAAACTATAATGGACTATCTATAGACTTTTCAGGCAAATGTCTGTGAAGTATTGCGTTTGAAATAGATTACAACTTTAAGGCAGACAATTCTATTTGTGTCTGGTCAACCTGCTTGACAATGAAGCATTTACCAGTAGCTTTAGCACTGCGATAAAGGAAGATAAACGTTGTATTTTCAAACTATAATGGACAATCTATAGACCTTTCATTGAGGTCGGCAATGTCTGTGCTGTGTTGTGTTTGAAATTAGGTTACAGTTTCAAGACAGATAATTCTATTTATGTCTGGTCGTCCTGCTTGACAATGACGCATTTACCAGCATGCTTTGATACTGTGATGAAGGAAGTTGTACGATGTATTTTCTCACTATAATAGACTATGAATTGACTTTTCATTGAGATTAGACAATTTGGAAAAGAAATATCGCTCATTGTATGCCAACAAATGTCCCTTTCGATTCGTCGGAGATATACAATCGTAAGTAGTCAAATGCACCATGCTTTCCTGTGTATAGGAACAACATGACTGTACAGGTTTGAATAAAGGGTTACTCTCTAACTTCTCATTAGGTTATTTCTTCAAATAGAAAGCCATTTCTCATGGACTTACCCTTCATTCTATTGTTTTCACTAGTCATTGATTTCAGGAATTGCTTTATTTCACAGCACATTAAGTGAAGAATTTTCCTTATGAATACTTGGTATCTGCACTGAGACGTAGAAAACAGCTACGTAGAAAACGCAGTATGCATATTTCAGTCGACACCCTCGTGATCTCATTTCAATTGCTTTTTTTTTCTTCATGTTGAACCTCATATAGGCGGCGCTCCTATATCACTGTTGTTGATTTGTATCCAACTACCTGGTTCTAACTTCTTTAGTCACAACCTAACTTAAAGAGCCAATGATATTGTTTTTTTAGCACCATAAAAGCATGGATTACAATAGTTTTGTTAAAAAAGATATTACATGACACTTGGTAATTTTAGATAAGAAGATGATACTTTAATGAAAATTCCATACACATTCCAGAAATTAGCACTCAATGATACACCTTAATGCATTAAACATTGTAACCGCAAACTGCTGTCAAACAGCATTTCTTATCATACTGTGCAAACAAATACAAGGAGTCAGAGGTGAATAATGTACAACGGGGAAAAATATTTTGCTCTTATGCTAAATTTTCTTCAACAAGTGTTACGTCGATGAATGTTAACGTAATACAAAATATACAACTTGATTGATTGATTGATTGTCTTAAGAGTAGGACATTGCAGATAGCATCCACATTCTTTTATCGGTGACGTAGAAAGTCATTAACAGTGTTTTATAAGTTACGTTACATGTAAACCAATAGGTCCTTTGACGACTTCTGTGTAAGGATGCAAATAAGCCTTTTTCTGTCATTCTAATCTAGTACATAATCATCCCTCACCACATACGGGCGCGTCACATAGCTCCCATCTCGTGTCAGGATCCGTGGTGTAGCACCAAACTCCGGCGGTGCCGTCCGGATTTCGGCAGTAGTTCTGTTCCAGTCCGGATGACGGATAATTAGCGGGAGTTTTGCTATGTCCATGAGGTGTCTGACTGTTCCAGCGCTGACAAATCTTGCCTGTATTGGTCAATGGGACTTTTCCTCTGTAGGACGCCCCATTTCCTTCCTGGCAGTCTTGGGCTATTGGTAAGTATTAAGTAAGAATGAACATACAAAGCAAAGTGAAATAATGACAATGGTTTATTTGTTAGAAATTATCTGTGCAACGGCAGCCAGTGCTGGATTGTTGCAGGGTTTACAATCACATAATACACAACAGATACACATTTTTCTCCACTTTTCCCTACTGTCGCAAGGGCCTCGGCGGCTGCCATTTTGCGCCATCCTGAGGTGACCTCAATACAACCTTCCCCAACCGAAGTCAGGTAGTGACAGGTACCCATTCAAACCTGGGTGGAGTGAGGATGAACGTACCACCAGGCCTACATATGCAACAGCAGTGGTTTCGAACTCGGGACCTCTCGGTTCTGGGCGAAACACCTTACCAATTGCGCCACTCGATGCCACACACAATCCTCAAAAAGGTATCAGAAGATAATGTCATTACAAAAAAGACAGTCATACATACCATGAACCTTAACATTAAACAAGGTAAAAGGATATGCAGACGTTTGGAAATATACCTGCCAATCTATTTGTTCAAAGCTAGGAAACACCAACCACTTTTTCTCATCCTTTTAAATGGGTGATAAGACAAAATTTGACTTTACCTTTCAACACAGATGACTATTTTTTTAAAAGGATGTGTGCATAGACTCACCCACTAATAGGCATAGACATTGGAAACTTACTGCTGCAGTGACGGCCGGAGTATCCCACTGGACAGACACACAGAGGGGCACAAGGCGGTCGCTCTACCTCCGAACCCTTCAAAACCTTACGGGTGCACACTCCTCTGTTTTGACACGGATTCTGCGTGGAGCATTCGTACCACCAGGCCTACATATGCAAATGGGATGAAAATCAAAGACTAAAGTGAGCAGGAGATAACGTGTTTAGGGGGAAGGGGGTAATTGACCTTGGCGTAAACAATCACTCTAATATTCAATGGCAGCAAAAATAATCGACTCCAGTAGCTTCGTCACTTGTTAGGTGTCCATAACAAAAGTGCCAGGATAGATATACTCTCCAGAAAACAGGAAAAAACGACTTTTTCTCCTGATGCGGGAAAAGGGACCTGACCACGCGGGTTTACAGTAAAAATATGCAATAACCGCAGGTGACCCAAAATCGAACGAGTGTTCGCATCGAAATACGTCATTTCGAACATCGTGGAACAGCGTTTGAATTCGGCTGAACATGGAAGGTTCTCGGCATAAATTTGACCATCGTGGCTTTTTGACTCCATATGTTGAAAATCCAGAATGATACGTTCTCTTCCTCTTCTGCTGCTTCTTCACTTAGACATGGGCGAAAAGTACAACGCCACTGTGGCGTCCAATCGTCATTCTGTTAAATGTTAAAAATCATGGTGTACAAAACGTATTTACCCTTATCATGTAGAACGAATAGCGGTCACAGTACTCCCATCCTGGATCCTGTCCTGTCTGGAAGGAAAAGTCGGAAAGTCCTTGGACATAAGTCTGATCATTCAGCTCGCAAATTCCTTCATCTTCGTAGTAGTTGTAGGACTGACAGCCTTTGGTGAGGTAGCAGAACTGAGAGCACTGCAGGCGATGACTGGCCTTACAAAGACAAAGGTAGAATGAAGGTATAACTTCTTACCTTAGCTTCTTAAGTTAAAACTCCCAGTAGTGTGTGTGGGGGGGTAGATAGATAGATAGATAGAGTTCATTTTTTTATTGTTTCTCAGAATGTTTTCTTTGCACATTGCCTGCAGCTTCGTTTTTGTACCTTTGGTTTTGTGCCCTTTGTTACTTATGAAAAATAGGTATGTCCTTAGAGCGTATAGTGGCTATTTCACACAATCTTCACCACGCAACGATATTCCTACGCTCACTTCCAGGTTACTGGTTATTTACAGAATACGACCGAATTCGAAGCAGCATCTCTTCTCCCTAAGTCGGAAACATTTCATCTCGAACCAAGCTTGGCTCACCGAGAGTTATGACTAACTGACCAAATATGTGAAGCCAAACATATAAATCCCCTGCCCGATTTGTTTGCCAATAAGACTCTTAAATGGCTTACATCAGAAACATTAGCAAATTGAAAATTTAGGAGGGACTAACCTGGTAACGTGCGATGAGATGCTTTGTCAGACGTGTATTGTTCACGGGTATTTACAAACTGTTCACGTTTGTCTCCACCCTTCGCAGTATCTCCTCTTCAGTAAGAAAGCACAGGCTTGGCCGCAGAAAAAATACCGCAAAAATCGCGTAAAAGCCAAGCGTCACCATTTTTAAATACTCTTCAGATTGTAAGTGTCTAGCAAGAGGATTCGTTACTGCCTCTGTAAGCCGGCCTTTGAGCACAAGGCTTGTCTCTCTTAAGACCGACTACTTTTGGCTAAGTGGTGGCGGTTCCGTAAACTTAACAGGTACAGGACCGTGTTGAAACATGCTAACGGGCTGCTGGCGTTTGCGTAAGTGACTTATAACAGCTATGAGTTCGTGACATGTAATCTTCGGAGCCTTCGATCAGCCTCAACCAAAGAGACTGTTAAATTGGTCTTAGCGACTGACAATGGTGACGTCTAGACTTAAAATATCGGATCCTTGAAGCGAATAGAGACATTCATTTTGAAACATCCTTCAATCAATGACACTAAAATTGGGCATTGTTGTAAAGACTCGCCAGACAAAGTCGCTACGACTGAAGTCGCCAAATGTCTGTGCTGTATTGTGTTTGAAATAGGTTACGTATTTAAGGCGGATAAATATACTAGTGTATGGTCGAATTAGTTGACAAAGACGAATTTTCCGGTAGCTTCAAAGAAGGTATACGTTGTACTGTCACACTATAATTGGTCATTTACGGACCTTTTGTAGAATAAGATTAGACAGCATGGGAAACGAAACACCCCGAATTGTATGCAAACAAATGTCCCTTTCGAGTCGAGACATTTAAGTGGATGTAGTCACTTGCAAGCCAACAGGTCTTCATGTAAAAGACCGAACGTAACCGATAGGAACAGAACGCGTTTACATAAAACGTTACACTCCAACATCGTTGCATGTCTTTTGTTCCGAGTGAACCCCACATACCTACATTGTGCCATTTTTGCTCGCCATCAATTGGAAAAAAATGTTCTATTTGCCAGCAAATCAAGTGTATATATTTTTCTCTAAACCACAGGTACAAGCACCTTAGAAGTAACGTAACATACAAGTTTACAGTTGACACCCCTCTGATCTGATTTTAAATGCTTCTTGTTTTTGAACCTCAGATTAGCTTTTGTTGACTTATGTGCCAGCCACCAGTTTCTAGAGTCACAAACTTAAAACATGTTGTTTTATTTCCAGAAATGCACTTGTTGAGAAGACGCTTTTTATTGACCTTTCTATGCACACTGCCAGAACGCAACACTCAATTAAACACATTACTAATTTATACATTGATAATCATAACCGCACACGGGTGTTCGATAGAACATTGTTGTTATGTTGTACAATCAGCTATATTAAACGACTTGAAAATAAACTATGTTCAAAGAAGAAAGATTCTCTTACTCTTCATCTTATTCTAAATCAACAGCTGGTTAAATTACACTGAACGGCCTGGTATATCTAGTCTTTCCACATCTGACTGCAACCGTTCTTTAAAGCTATTTAGTGAAGATGTAGCCTGAACTCAATCAAGCTCCTGTAACGGCTTGCCGCCCTGTAACCGCATAGCCGCCCAAGAGCTTGATGGCATGCGCTGCTTATCCAGGGGAGCCCGCCTTTCTAAATATGGATAATTTATGCAGCCATCATCAGCTCACATGAGCTGCCTGCCATGGCCAGACTAGTTGCTAAGGGTCTAGTGCTGTTGCTATCCAGTGATTGACAGCTACAGATGTCTGATCTGCAGGTGGTAGGAATAGAGTTTCACAGCCCTCCCCTCAAGTGGCTTCAAAAGTCAAAGCCCTCAAAAATCGTTAGGAATGGACTCAAGTATAGGGGTCAAAACTTGGTTTTGGACGTGGGAGAAACTGCCATTGTCTGCCTCTAACGGAACAGATAAACCAAGGAAGTTTAAAATACCTTTTAATCGCCTTGGATGCGATATGATTTCTCCCCCCCCCCCCGACCATCTGGATCTCATTTCCCATCCCTTCCTCCTGTCTGCCTGTGGTGCCAGGTGTGACAGCTAACAGACAGGCTAACTAGCTAGTTTCTATGGCAATGGGGACATGGCTGAAATCCTGGCCTCTGATTGGTGTTGCTATTTTTGATAACAGTTCTCCTGGCTTAGAGCTAGTCCAGCACAAACTCCGCGGGGAGGGGACAGAAATCCCTGGACAGCTGGAGTTTGCGTTATACAGACTAGTGAAGATGCTCCTACAGTACTTGATGACAACGAGTTCCAGTCTACTAGGAATTTTAGAAAATACGAAATATGGTTCCCGGAAAATACGAAATATGAAACAAAAATGAAAATATGCTGAAAAATAGTTGAATATGTCATATACGATCAGATTTATTCATAAGAATATGTTTTTAATTTTGGCGCCCAAAAAAACTACATAGAGGGCCTTTAATGAATGAATGAAAGACCTTTATTGTACATTTATGCTTAAACAAGCTAAGTACAGGTTATGGTGATAAGCAAAGGACTACATACAGTGGTGATAATATAACGTTATATAATGTGATATCTTACTGTGTCTAATAGGACTAATCTATGCTTGTTTACTATTTACAGGTTCGACTTCTTCTCGCTTCATAAGGCAATTGTAGATGTATGTAGATATGGATACCTACTCCATAATTAACCCTGGCCACAGATGGGCACGTCACATAGCTCCCATCTCGTGTCAGGATCCGTGGTGTAGCACCAAACTCCGGCGGTGCCGTCCGGATTCCGGCAGTAATTTTGTTCCAGTCCGGATGACGGATAATTAGCAGGCGTTTTGCTATGTCCATGAGGTGTCTGACTGTTCCAACGCTGACAAATCTTGCCTGTATTGGTCAATGGTACTTTTCCTCTGTAGGACGCTCCATTTCCTTCCTGGCAGTCTTGGGCTGTTGGTTAGTAATAAGTAAGAATGAACATACGAAGCTAAGGGAAATCCTCACATAGGTGTCGTAAAACAATGTCAAGAAAAACTGTCTTAGGAATGTACCATGAACCTTAACATTTCACAAGGTAAAACGATATGCAGACGTTTGGAAATTTACCAATGTATTTGTTAAAAGGAAACAAAAACTTTTCTCTCCAACCATTTTCCCCAGTCCTATGAATGGTTGATTAGACCAGTTTTAACTGTACTTTTCAACTGAGATGACCATTTTTACCGAATTCAAAGGATGTGTGTATGGACATAGGAAACTTACTGCTGCAGTGACGGCCCGAGTATCCTATAGGACAGACGCATAACGGCTGGACACACGGCGGTCGCTCTACCTCCGTACCCTTCAAAACCTTACGGGTGCACACTCCACCGTTTTGACACGGGTTCTGCTTAGAGCATTCGTACCACCAGGGCTAGATAAACATACGTGATGAAGATCAAAAGATTAGGCGAACATTAAAGAATAAGAAGAACTTTATTGCGCGACAATTGTATCGGGTACAATGTATGGCAATTTGTAGATACACAACAATCGACTATTTCTAATATTTAACAATTTCAAAGAACTAATCTATAACATGAATAACAATCGATCTAATAATGTGCATTCTAATGGCTAATGTATACAATTTGATGGTGGCGATGATAGTATTCTGTGTCAGGAATATAAAACAATGTCTCGATTTTGCATAGAGTTGTATATAAATTGGCCTACACATATATAGGCAGGACGATATCATATTGAATATCTCTGTCTTGGTAAACTGCATTTTACCGAACTTACATACAATCGATTGAAACAATTTCTGCCGGTCATTGTCATAAGTTGGACAATCCATTATGAAGCGGAATTTGTTCTCAATATCATTATTACAAGTTGGACACAGTCTCTCCTTGAAAACGACGTATGATGTCCAGCATTTGATAATGAAAATATTTGCTATGCCTTGCATCTTTCATTGAATGAGACGGTCTTTCGATTGTTTTATATAGGCATACATAAATTTAGCTTGCTGTTTCAATATGTTGAAAATTCCGTAACTATCGTAACTTTTCTTCTGCTGCTTCACTTGGTCAAAACTTACAAAGAAACTGTAGCGTAAAACCGTCATTATGTTCAATTTTGAGATGCGTGTGCATAAAACATATTTACCCTTATCATGTAGAACGAATAGCGGTCACAGTACTCCCATCCCGGATCCTGTCTTGTCCTGAAGGAAAAGTCGAAAAGTCCTTGGACATAAGTCTGATCATTCAGCTCGCATATGCCTTCCTCTTCGTAGTAGTTGTAGGACTGGCAGCCTTTGATGAGGTAGCAGAACTGAGAGCACTGCAGGAGATGACTGGCCTTTAAAATGAGGGTAAAATGAAGATATATAATTTTGTATTGTGGCCTATAGAGGATTGGGGGGGGAGGAGAAATGATATTATTATGGCTTCACGGAATGCTCGACTTCGCACTATGGATGCAGCTCCGTTTTTTATTATCATGGTTTATTGGTCAGAAACTACTGAATTGCTGCAGGGTTTACAATCACACGATACACACCAGATACATATTAGCTCCACAATTGCACTTTGTTAAAATTACTGTCACAAGGGTCCATTCGGCGCCAGCAGGTGACCTCACCTTCCCAACCAAAGTCAGCTACCCATTTACACTTGGGTGGAGTGAGGAAAGCCGTGTAAAGTTTCTTTCCAAAGGGCACAACATCGGGGCATAGCGGTGGTTTCGAACCCGGGACCTCTCGGTTCTGGGCGAAACACCCTACCGATTGCCACACCTTAATCTTTTTGCCCCTCTTTACTATTTTCGTACCTAGAGCCTACGTTGGCAATTGTGTACTCAATTGTCACTCGCTAACCGACGCCTTAAAGCCATTTCCATGTTAACAGGTACATGTACAATGTAAGGCAAAAATAAATAAAAAACTACTGGCTACTTAAGCTTATATCAAACTACCGAAAATCTACAGAGCGGTTCTATGCATATTCTATACAATGGTTAGGTTCTAGGCTGCATCACCAATGCTCCATTTCACACTTCATGAAGGCACTATCTATATGATATTGTCAGAGGTAGATGATATAAACAGGAGATACAATAGGGAGTCGTATATGTCAATCATACAATTACATGATGAGGAGATGAATGTTCTATACAATTAAGTCGCTATTTCACGACAAGTTGGACTCACTGGGAGTAAGAACTAATTGACCAAATACACCTTTGTCACGCAGTGGACATAATAGAATGAAGACGAGGCCAAAGAGGCAAAGAAGAAAAAAAATAATGTACAGATTTAATTTCCTCCTAAATCACATTACGTTTTAAAATATGATATCCAAGTATCAATATTATAACTAGTGTAATGCACAAAAATGATGTAGCAATTTAGAGCTTCGTTAACCGTCAAAACGTAGAAATGCAAAATAGAAACATAGAAATGTAAATATTTGACGGTCTTGTAGCCACTTCCTCATTAGTCGATTCTCTAATTATCAGGTAATCATTGGCTAAACGGCTAATTCAGATTGACAGTTAGGATCGGTCTTATGTTTGCCACAAGCCAAGGGCCTCGTTTTCATTCTATCATGTCCGCCGTGTGGAAAAGGTGTATAGGGGAAGTACGGCTTACGAAGACTGCTCGAAAACAATTCCCTACCTCACCATTCGTTTGCAAATTAGACTCGTGTACTTAAAGTAATACGTAAAACATACCTGATAACGTGTGATGAGATGCTGCGTCAGGCGCGTTTTACGCACAGGTAGACTGTTGACGTTTGTCTCCACCCTCCGCAGTATCTCTTCTTCAGTCAGAAAACACAGGCTTGGTCGCAGAGACACAGCCACCATAACCAAGTAAAAACCGAGCGCCGTCATTAGTACGTCCTGAATCGAGTGTCAATCAAGGAGCTACGTTACGTCAACGCCTTTGTGAGTTCACACTTGTGCACAATATTTGTCCACGAAGTAGTGCACGTAGTTCAGTAGTAGATCACCCTCGAAAGAACGAATCCAGAAGGTTTTAACTCGCCTGACTTGCATGCCACTGGTGTGAATAGTTACCCGTCAGGCCAGGCAGTGCGTTAAGCTGTGGGCCACTGTTCATTGTACCGATAGGAAAGGACATTGTACTGTTCGTTATTTGTTTAGAAAATAGTGGATGAGTAGCTCTATAGAAAGCTTACACTGGGTTGATAAACATCTAATTCTCTTGCATGAGCATTCTTTGCAATGAAAGCAGTATGAGACGACCGGATGCCAAGGTATTCACATACGTAAGACACATACAAAATGTTTATCCTCGAAGATAATTGTTTTGAAAGGTACGGTTCACAGACTCTTTTATCAGGCACTGAGATATTTCTAATAGGTTCGGTGATGGTATTGTCAACCGGATTCCATAGACAAAGTCACTCTCCACACTTCTGTATAGCATTGTGTCTAAAGTAGGTTACATTAACAACACCTATGTTTGGTGTTGTTGCTTTACAATCAGCGCGTCTTCAACAGAATTGCGTTTCTTCATTGCTTTGTGTTATTTCAATTGAACGGCATATTCATAACGCAGAAAAGATAAGAATGGACTGTTATGATATTTGGTGACCAGTCAGGTCCTGAACTATCCGTTGCAAGTAAATCGCCGGATTCTGTGTGTCCTAGCGGTTAAATTAGAAACTGCTATGGATCCTGTGCAGATAACAATCTTACCTTCATCATTAATGACGACTTTAAACTAGCTTAGTGGTTACCAATGGGGCTGAATATATGTGCATTTAGGTTAAAATAAACATTATTGGACACATTGTGCAAAACGGGGTATCATTCGGGCATGGTTATGGAGAAAAACATGTCGACAAAGATATGGGGTCGTGAAACTCTAGTTTGATGTTTGTAGCTACTACCAGCTTAGTTGGATTTGTTTTGTCCAAAATTAGTCTGCCCGGGCAGAAAAACAATATGTTATTCGCAAGACGTCATGATCATGCGCCACGATTTCCACTCCATATATGGGCAAAAATGCCCTTGCTCCTTCAGACCAATCGTGCTATTATTTACCATATTCATGTATCCTTAACCTTCTCCCTGCTGCCTTTTCTGTAGCCAATAGAAACTTGGGTGTCAAGCGGCTACTTCAGTGTGCTAAAGGTTAAGGCGAGTGTTTAGACGTACGTTGAACCTGTTAGTTGCTACTAGTACAGTGAAAATGTACGAGCAAGCACAGCCTGTCCCACCCCAACGCGAGGTCCTCAACGAACAAACCAGCGTGCCTCCGTCCCTACCTCCTCCTGTCCATCAGAGCGGGCGTGTCTACAATGGAAACGACGCTCCTAAGAAGCGTGAAGAAGAAGGAACGTCTTCAGACACGTACGAAGAGAGAGTGTACTACACCTTAAACCCAGAGAACATCTCGCCGCCTTCACCGGGGTCTCGGCTACAGCAAGCAACGCTAGAGGCGAATATTGGCCCTGCAGCTGGGGTGATAGATCCTGAAGGTACGAGGCGTCGCTAAAATCTATAATTTATTTATTGATTGATTGATTGATTGGTTGTTTCGTTCGTAAAAGATCACAGCCTATAGGCCGAATTGTGCAATATATTACATGGAAGAGTGCACAAATAGATTACAATTGTAAAACCGCTGAGATTAAAGCAACTTTAAAGAAATCAAACAGCTTGGCATTAATTTGTCGTCTAAAGACGACTTGTCTTTATTTACATATAGCTGGCCTCTTCTTCAAAAATTATGTATTTCTGAGGCTGTTTCTATTTCTATTATGGCCGTGACGTAACATCATTACATATTCATCGTTTTTATGGAAAAACAACGCACTATGGATGTGGTACATTTTTGTGTTGACATTTTCCATTCAAAATTCAAATCATCTTGAAACTCACTTACTCACTCACTCCCTCCCATAGCTCAGTCAATCTTGAAACTACCGGCTTCAATTACATTGGATAAGATGGCCCAATGAATCTAGCCGTGTTTTGCATTTCATTCAGGAGACCGTGTGTTGTTGTGAGACTGAATAACAATGAATAAGCATTATGGTAGCTTGAAGTAAACAACATTTGATCAGCTTTTTTTATCACGCGCTTTTGTAACTTAAAACTAGATGTTAGGGGTTGCTTAAATGATTTTACTTGATATCTAATCATAGATTCGGTTGTTTATACTTCACCAAAAAAGTATTCTTTTTTTGGATTGTCTATATTAATCTGTCTTTCCGTCGTCTTCCGTCCCTCTCTTTCTCTCTCTCTCCCCTCTTTGTGCAGTTTTCCGTATGTCCTGCAACTAATTAGTTCACCTTTGTCATCTCTCAAATAATAAATAAAAGTAACCTTCTAACAAAATGTTTTTGCAGACAGCGCATATCAGGGTAGCGCTACCAGCCGCCATGTTGCCTGTGACGTCATCCGCAATCACGTCCGTTGCATGGCCGGAACCCTTGCAGTAATTGTGACGCAGGCTACAGTGGTTCTCGTTCTCATGATGTTTATCAATGCGCAGCAACACAAGCATACAGAGGTAGGCCCAATTTTTTCTTTCTTCTATTCATCGTTTTATCTCTCATAATTCAACTTTGCGCTCTAACACTACATTGGATAAAACGTTTTTTTCTTCTTTTTTCACGTTCTTTTTATTCTATTTTCAAAACAAAAGAACATATACAGACACGCATGGCACATGCGTTGTAATCAAAATAAAAAATATTACACAAATCAATTAACAGAACTGTCAGAAGCAAACTCATGCAATTTACAAAATATGCTTGAAACCCATTTATTAATCAAAACTTGGAAAATAACACTCATGGCAAATAATAATTAAGGGTTAATGACCCGCCCCGAGGTGTATATGGTGTCATAACGCCTGGTCATGTGCTATAACCACCGAATAAAACCACCAAGTGAGCGAAGCGAACAAGGTGGTTTTATGAGGTGGTTATAGCACATGACCAGGCGTTATGACACCATATACACCAAGGAACAGGCGGGTCATTAACGTTATTATCACATAGCCTATCCAAACTGACCCATATAAGAGAGACAAATTTCTGTATAATACATAGATTCTTTATTTAATACTATACATGTAAAATCAATCCATTGTACATATGATCTTCATATAATCCAATGTAAACAAGCGGTGACTTGTCTTCGAGCCCACACGGTTATAAATTGACAGGTTGTTAGACGCCTAGGTGTGGTAAGAATCGTACATGTTTACCGTAGTCCCCTTTGCCGCAAGTTGTAGTTTCCCCGGATAATCATTACTCAAGCCGGAAAAAAAAATCCCACAGAAGCGTACACATATCGAGCCAAGATCATTGTAGGTACAAACCTGTAAGAAGTTGGGCGATTTTGACCGTAATTCTTTCGATGCCAACACATCGGTTTCGGGAAGTTACGTGTTCGTGACTTGGGCCATGGGGAGGGGGGCGTTTGTTTTTAACAAGACGACATCACTTTGCCAGTAACATTTTTAATTTTCGTCAGGTAAAACCCCTCAGAAACGTGAACATACCGGTCTGGGGTCCTCTTGGGTAGAAACGTAGGAGGTTTCATGGGCGATTTCTTTGTCTGCCATGATTTGCTACTTCGGGAAATACAATGTGATGAGTGGGGAGGGGACTCTGTGTGCCCGCTGCTTCTTGTTGGTCACACTCGTCAGCTTCCTTGCCCCCCAACCGCTGAAGTATGTTCCTGGGCGTCTTCCACAACTTCCCATGACCCGAAAACTGACTCTAAGTCGGCGTCTGACAGTTCCTCGACGAAAAACTGTGGTACTCTTATGGCGGACGTTCGAACGCGTTCTGCGAACGATCGTCTGGGCCGGTTCCACTTTGACGGCGGGGGTGTGAAAAATATTGTTTTTAGTCCTTCCGTTTGAATTTTACTTGAATTGAATTTTTTTCCTTTTTTCATGAATTCTTTATGTATTCTTAGGAAATTTGGGGGAATTGTAAGACAATAAAGATATTTTAAACAAGGTTAAGAAAAAGATTCATCAAAAATACCCCCATCTACAAAATGCAACGGTTTTGTTATGGCATGACGTCAATAAGTGGTGTGTTATGGCGTGATAACAGACCACTTATTGTGGGCAATGGAGGCTTCTGATTGGTCGACACCATCTGGCCATGTGATAATATCGTTGAATAGATCTTATTAACATGATATATGACATCGTTTTTTAGTCGTTTCTGCATTCTGACATTTTTCAGGAAATCTCGCAACTATCTCGGACTGTGGACGACTTGAAACGCAGCCTGGACATCGAAGGAAATCGAACTGCCATCTTCGAGCAACGTCTTGCCGAGGAGAAGACTTTGGGTAAATGAGACTTAAAGCCTTTCAGTGCTTAATCAACAGACGATTTATTTTATTTCATATATCTTATCATATACCTTGTTCAGGCATGCGGGCATCACCTTGAAATAGTGTGTGTGTGTGTGTCTGTCTGTTTGCTTGCTTGTCTTTGTGTTTCTGCATACTTCGGTAAGCATAACTTAGCTATGGATTGCGAGTATGATGATATTAGATTTGTGGGGAAGTCTTGGAAAGACGAAGGTTAAGGTCAACATTAGGCTTCTTAGCAGTTTCTACTGGTAATGCCGTGGAACTATCTGTTTTTGTATCTACTGTTCTAGACAGTAGGCCGAATTTATCTTTTAGCATTGTATCTGCTACACCAATCCCGGGCTCCACTTTTAGCATTGTATCTGCTACACCAATCCCGGGTTCCACTTTTAGCATTGTATCTGCTACACCACTCCTGTGGTTCCACTTTTAATCTTTAAACAGTCATCGAATTACAGTGAATGATACTTTCTGGCAGCAAAAAAATACATTCTTGGTTCCTTCCAAAGAGCATCGATTATCACATATCCTATTTTCCTATGTAGGTTCTACACTAGGCGCGGGACCTACACCGCTGACAACCACAGAGGGTACAAAGACGCCACTAATGATGCCCACCGACACGACTGGGTCTGCATCAACACCAACCGTAGATGGAACTAGAGTTCCATGACCCCATGCCTTCGCCAAATGATGTTAACTTTTATGAAGGATGTATTATGAAATAATCTCATTAATTTTACAATCAAGATTGCATATATTGTATGGGTTGATGATCTTTCGTGAGCTGAATCTGATCCTGTGTCATTGGAATGACATGACCTACGGATAGCTGAATCTAACCCTGTGTCATTGGAATGACACACTCTACAGGTAGCTGAATTTGACCCTGTGTCATTTGAATGGCACACCCTACGGGTAGCTGAATCTGACCCTATGTCATAGGAATGACACACCCTATAGGTAACTGAATTTGACCCTGTGTCATTGGAATGATACACCCTACTGATAACTGAATCTGACCCTGTGTCATTGGAATGATACACCCTTTGAATAGCTGAATCCGACCCCGTGTTACTGGAATGACACACCATATGGATAGCTGAATCTGACCCTGTGTCATTGAAATGACACACCCTATGGGTAGCTAAATCTGACCCTGTGTTATTGAAATGATACACCCTACGAATAGCTGAATCTGACCCCGTGTCACTGGAATGACACACCCTATGGATAACTGAATTTGACCCTGTGTCATTGGAATGACACACCCTACGGATAGCTGAATCTGACCCTGTGTCATTGGAATAATACACCCTACGAATAGCTGAATCTGACCCCGTGTCACTGGAATGACACACCCTATGGATAGCTGAACCTGACCCTTTGTCATTGAAATGACACGCCCTGTGGATAGCTGAATCTGACCCTGTGCCATTGGAATGACAACCTACGACTAGAACCTGGGTGTCTCGTAAAAACACAGTACGAAAGTTTGTTATCTTATTTATTCACATATTTTTCAAGACTATTTGGCTACAATCAGTGATTTCTTGACGAGGCCCTTCTCTTGTATACAACAATAAAAACAACAGTAATGATTACAAATAACACAATGACGTGAGGAACAAATAAAGCAATAAAAATAGTGAAACATACAGCTAGTGTACAAACTCATGTTAAACAACTTGAGCGCCGAGGACAGGTGAGGTTGTATGTTTGACAGGTGTGGTGTTGAGCACCAATGACAAGTTTGGTTGTATGTCGGACATTTGTGGTGTTCAGCACCAAGGACAGGTGTGGTTGTATGTCTGACAGATGTAGTGGTCAGCACCAAGGACAGGTGTAGTTGCATGTCTGACGGGTGTGGTGTTCAGCACTGAGGACAGGTGTGGTTGTGTCTCTGACAGATGCAGTGGTCAGCATCAAGGACAGGTGTGGTTGTATGTCTGACAGGTGTGGTGTTCAGCACTGAAGTCAGGTGTGGTTGTATGTCTGACAGATGTAGTGGTCAGCATCAAGGACAGGTGTGGTTGTATGTCTGACAGGTGTGGTGTTCAGCACTGAAGTAAGGTGTGGTTGTATGTCTGACAGATGTAGTGATCAGCACCAAGGACAGGTGTGGTTGTATGTCTGACAGGTGTGGTGTTCAGCACTGAAGTCAGGTGTGGTTGTATGTCTGACAGATGTAGTGGTCAGCACCAAGGACAGGTGTGGTTGTATGTCTGACAGGTGTGGTGTTCAGCACTGAAGTCAGGTGTGGTTGTATGTCTGACAGATGTAGTGGTCAGCATCAAGGACAGGTGTGGTTGTATGTCTGACAGGTGTGGTGTTCAGCACTGAAGTAAGGTGTGGTTGCATGTCTTACAGATGTAGTGGTTAGCACCAAGGACAGGTGTGGTTTTCTGTCTGACAAGTGTGGTTTACAGTGAGGACAGGTGTGGTTGTATGTCTGACAGGTGTAGTGTTCAGCATCAGTGACAGGTATGTCAGTGTGTGGATAGTATTTCGACACCAAGAATAGGTATGGTTGTACATATGAAATATGTGGTGTTGGGCATCACAATCTCCACCAGAACTGTTTCATGGTGACGTGGCTGTGGATGCATGTGGGTTCGATGTAATCAGGATAACCCAACAAGCCGTGGATGGATGTTTTGTAGTTAGGTAGATGTTGGTATTAGACAAAGGTTAACCTTGATAATGGACTTCCTCGCGGCATCTTACAGTAATGCAGCAGAACGTGTATGTCCTCATTATATATTCAATAGAAGGGTAGGTGTTGATAAACAAAAGTTAAGTTCGATAATGGGATTCCAAGCAACTTCCTACGGTACTGCAGCGGAACTTCAAAATGATAGGGTCCTGGTTTTTATGTGGTAGATAGCTCTTGGAGCAAGGAGTGAGCTTGAACTCCCTAGCAGCTGGTATGGAATTGCAGTGGGTCTTTTTGTTGGAAACTTTCGAAGAGGATAACTCAAGAAGGGATTGCTGGCTTTTCATCATTTTTTTTATACATAGGTATCTTGGATGTTGATTAACATAATGTGGACCTATGTTGTGGAAATAAGAACCTATTCTACATAATTACTTAGGTAAAATTGGAACTGTGCAACGTTTACTATCATAAAAGCAGCGGTCTTGGAATTTAGGACAATAGGTCAACAAACATCTTGCAGTGCTAGTGGGCCATCGCAAAACAAGTCTCATTTCAGTTGTGTTTGGCATGTACATCACTTAAGTGATGATTAACACAGGAATATGCTAATTGTTCAAATTAGAAGCTAATCTGTAAAATCAATGAGGAAATTTCATTGATTCCCCACGTACCATGATAGTATTTTCAAGCAACAAGCATATACAGCTGAAAAAGAGAGGAATATTGATAGGTATAAATCATGCAAATTTTGTTGACAAAAAATTAGAATACATGTACCTTAGCAGCAAATGATGGTAGTTTTATACTTCCGTCTGTCGTATGGATAGGGGGCAAGAAGAAGTCCTGACAATTAAACTTTATCTCATGAACATGAAATGTCTGACGTCTTTCAGGTGTCAGGCAATAGCGGTGAAACTGGTCCCTTGTTAGCAATGCCTCCCATCTTAGGCGAGACCAATACCGTCTTAGGAAACCAGCCGGTATGCCTGGAGAGTCTATGTAAGCCTTGTAGCTTACTTTGCACGTACCATGCTTGGCTCTCTATTTTTCAAGACACCCGTCATATGAAGTATGGCCAGGGGCGAGAAGAAGCCCCAACAATTTGACATGCCATGTCTGACGTCTTTCAGGTGTTAGGCAATAGCGGTGAAACTGGCCCCTTGTTAGCAATGCCTCCCATCTTAGGCGAGACCAATGCCGTCTTAGGAAACCAGCCGGTATGCCTGGAGAGTCTATGTAAGCCTTGTAGCTTCCTTTCACGTACCATGCTTCGCTCTCTATTTTTCAAGATACCCGTCATATGAAGTATGGCCAGGGGCGAGAAGAAGCCCCAACAATTTGACATGCCATGTCTGACGTCTTTCAGGTGTTAGGCAATAGCGGTGAAACTGGCCCCTTGTTAGCAATGCCTCCCATCTTAGGCGAGACCAATGCCGTCTTAGGAAACCAGCCGGTATGCCTGGAGAGTCTATGTAAGCCTTGTAGCTTACTTTGCACGTACCATGCTTCGCTCTCTATTTTTCAAGACACCCGTCATATGAAGTATGGCCAGGGGCGAGAAGAAGCCCCAACAATTTGACATGCCATGTCTGACGTCTTTCAGGTGTTAGGCAATAGCGGTGAAACTGGCCCCTTGTTAGCAATGCCTCCCATCTTAGGCGAGACCAATGCCGTCTTAGGAAACCAGCCGGTATGCCTGGAGAGTCTATGTAAGCCTTGTAGCTTACTTTGCACGTACCGTGCTTCGCTCTCTATTTTTCAAGACACCCGTCATATGAAGTATGGCTGGGGGGCGAGAAGAAGCCCCAACAATTTGACATGCCATGTCTGACGTCTTTTGGGTGTTAGGCAATAGCGGTGAAACTGGCCCCTTGTTATCAATGCCTCCCATCTTAGGCGAGACCAATGCCGTCTTAGGAAACCAGCCGGTATGCCTGGAGAGTCTATGTAAGCCTTGTAGCTTACTTTGCACGTACCATGCTTCGCTCTCTATTTTTCAAGACACCTGTCATATGAAGTATGGCTAGGGGCGAGAAGAAGCCCCAACAATTTGACATGCCATGTCTGACGTCTTTCAGGTGTTAGGCAATAGCGGTGAAACTGGCCCCTTGTTAGCAATGCCTCCCATCTTAGGCGAGACCAATGCCGTCTTAGGAAACCAGCCGGTATGCCTGGAGAGTCTATGTAAGCCTTGTAGCTTACTTTGCACGTACCATGCTTCGCTCTCTATTTTTCAAGACACCTGTCATATGAAGCATGGCTAGGGGCGAGAAGAAGCCCCAACAATTTGACATGCCATGTCTGACGTCTTTCAGGTGTTAGGCAATAGCGGTGAAACTGGCCCCTTGTTAGCAATGCCTCCCATCTTAGGCGAGACCAATGCCGTCTTAGGAAACCAGCCGGTATGCCTGGAGAGTCTATGTAAGCCTTGTAGCTTACTTTGCACGTACCATGCTTCGCTCTCTATTTTTCAAGACACCCGTCATATGAAGTATGGCTAGGGGCGAGAAGAAGCCCCAACAATTTGACATGCCATGTCTGACGTCTTTCAGGTGTTAGGCAATAGCGGTGAAACTGGCCCCTTGTTAGCAATGCCTGCCATCTTAGGCGAGACCAATGCCGTCTTAGGAAACCAGCCGGTATGCCTGGAGAGTCTATGTAAGCCTTGTAGCTTACTTTGCACGTACCATGCTTCGCTCTCTATTTTTCAAGACACCCATCATATGAAGTAGGGCTAGGGGCGAGAAGAAGCCCCAACAATTTGACTAGCCACGTCTGACGTCTTTCAGGTGTTAGGCAATAGCGGTGAAACTGGCCCCTTGTTAGCAATGCCTCCCATCTTAGGCGAGACCAATGCCGTCTTAGGAAACCAGCCGGTATGCCTGGAGAGTCTATGTAAGCCTTGTAGCTTACTTTGCACGTACCATGCTTCGCTCTCTATTTTTCAAGACACCCGTCATATGAAGTATGACCAGGGGCGAGAAGAAGCCCCGACAATTTGACATGCCATGTCTGACGTCTTTCAGGTGTTAGGCAATAGCGGTGAAACTGGCCCCTTGTTAGCAATGCCTCCCATCTTAGGTGAGACTAATGCCGTCTTAGGAAACCAGCCGGTATGCCTGAAGAGTCTATGTAAGCCTTGTAGCTTACTTTGCACGTACCATGCTTCGCTCTCTATTTTTCAAGACACCTGTCATATGAAGTATAAAATGGCTAGGGGCGAGAAGAAGCCCTGACAAATTAACTTCAAATTATTTTTCTGGTGTTTGGATATTAAACATCAGTTGACATATTTTTTCTCATTATGTGAATAAGGTCCTCATTGGCATGTACTACATCAGTCAATGATCCTCTTAACCCAAATAAGTGTCCAAAGTATGCAAGTTATATCTTAGCAAAAACTATGTTAGCCTCCTTTCATTAAATATGCAAATAAGGCCCTGATGTGATTTATACATGTATAATGATGAGCATCTTTACTTTGTACTTCCAAATGCTGATGGAATATTTCCCAACATGAAATGTTGACATTTTACATTTATTATGTAAATGAGATTCTCATATGCATGGTGTACATGCTCCTCTCTTTTTGATGTCCCTCTTTTTTTTATTTTTTAGGTGGCAGTACCATTGTCCCTTATTCACAAGCCCAATTGCCTACCTCTTAAAAAATAATGACCGTAATGTCCAGAACACGGGATATGAAAACTGGAATTTCTACTGCAGTACCATGGGAAGCTGGTAGGGGCCCATAATCTAATCTCTTCTTTCCACAGCTACCCACATGCCCAATATCAAAAAGATACATTATACATTCATGACTTCTAGAGTTATCCTGCTAACAGATACACACAAAACTCTGAAAACATAACCTTCTTGATGGTCACTACTCAAGCCTCCAAGGGAATCATACTATGAGGGGTACTGGCGACTGTAGGTCATTGAGGTTATTGTTAAGGTGCAGGCTTCCATAGGAATATAAACATTTGTAATAATAAGATATATGCATGGTTGTCCCCCCCCCCCCAAAAAAAATTCTGTAACATTTAGTTTCAAACAGTATTGATCTGTTTCACAATTTAGTTACTGTCTTGTTTGCACTTTCCATGTAGGGGTTAATAAATCCACTGCATACTAGTATCATACCTGGTTGTGAATAGTTGTAGTCGATTGCGGTGTTTACTCTAGCAATACCTGTATGATGTTCACTACAAAAGGTTCCAATCCAGAACCATTCATACTCAGAGCATTAAGACCATCATGTACTATAAATTCATCTGTTGATTCACCAGGAGAATCCATCATCAATTTACCATCATGCAAGTACATCATATTGAAAGACTTTTCCCAAACCCTCTCCCTGAAGTATGTGTGTTTCCACTCGCTTGGATGCTGTTCTTGAAGGGCGTCAGATGTACTGGTAGAAAATACAGCTGCTGTATGTTTCCCTCAGCACATTTGTCTTCTACATGGGGAAAGAGAGGTACATGTTAGAGGATGGATGAAGATTGATATATGTAACTAACTACACCTAAAAATATGTGGCCTACTCTATGCAAATGTGTAATGTAGTATTGTATATTAATTTTAATGTAAAAAAAAGTAAACAACATGCAAGTCGTGCTTGGCCGTAGGCAGCTGTTTGAGTCGGGAATGGCTGTCCAAATTCCCTGCAAGTCGTGAACTGGGATGTAAGCTAGTCGTCGATTCTGCCCTTTCAAACCGAACCATGACCATATTCATACCTATTCTACCTCACGACGCCACCGCGCTTCACCAACTAAAAAGTCTGCATCAGGTTGTGTTTTTTCCAGACTATGGCATGAAATACCAAATCCTGTGGTTGAGGAGAAGGGCACCACCAGCAGGTCAAAGAATACACCACACCAGACCATCCTGATGTGAGCGGATCTAATAAATCTGTCCAGATATGAAGCTTGTACTCGTCAGTACAAACCAGGTGTGTTATGCCATTACTTGGCATTTTACACCAGATATGTAACAAACAAATAACAGCTGCATGTGAAGTGTGCAGTGTACCATTGTTCTCCATGTCAGCAGTTGTTTTCTTTGCCTCCTCACAGGCCTGAAGCATTGACTGCTCCGCCATCTGAGCATCAATGGCTCTGTACACCCTCTTCACGTACACTATAGTACACAGAATAAAAATATACTAAATCGACATCATTCCCTGTACTGTAAATGCAGAAATATTTGTTGTTTTATGGTCATGACTTTCATCAATTAAGTCTTTACCACAACCTTAAAAACATGCGAAAAGCCGTTCCATTGTGTGACTGTAGCACTATTATTGTTTAAACGTGACCTCAAAACCACCGCAACAATCCTTTTTCTCCACTTGAAAGTTCATCTGTGTTGGTAGAAGTCATTCTGAATGGAGTTTGAACTGTAAATGCCAACACAAAATTGGACTTACCCAAATTTTCGACTGAACAGCTCCAGTCTTTGTCAAGGAGTGAGCAATCCACTGCTTCTGTGACGTCACGTTATGCAGATAAGACACGTGACTCGGACAGCAGTGGATCATAGGTTCCAATTTTGTGTTGGCATTTACAGTTCAAACTCCATTCAGAATCCATGTTCTCCTTACCGCGAAATTAAACCTCACTAACATTTCTGCATTTACAGTATCTTATTATGCAACATAACTGCCATATCAACTTAGATGTCATACATCCTATTTATCTGCTTTCTGACTCATTGATAATGTTAGGAAGCATTTCCGGAAAGCACCTGACAATGATGTACTTATGGATGCTTCTAGAGCAAAATTATGATTATAAGATTAAATAAATTATTTTCATGATGACAACATTATGAAAATCAATATTGACAGATTGTGCAAGAATAGATTACAAAAAATTGCATAGGAATGCATACATCATAGGATCATCCTGTCAATAGTGTAAAACTCCTTATTATTGACAGGATGATCATGTCAATAGCCACTAATCCTTTTGTCGGGAAGCACCCTTCAACCGACTAAATCCCGACCAAATTCCCGAGAGACGGCGATTTTCCGACCAATTCTCGAATAACATTACCGACGTATTCCCGACCAATTACAGACCGCACCATTCACTGTGTCAATTATTACATCAACGTTATACTAGTATATCCTTTCACTCAAAACGTAAATCAACAAGTTAACCATGAAATCCTTTTACATTTTTAGTAAATCGCAGCATTGTAGCTTTCTTCTTCAGGTTTATGAACAAATTACAAACTTTACAGTATGCTGCATCTGTTCAAGATCTGTTCTTGTGTTGTGGCGCGCTCAAAAAACTTGGATCTTGTTTTTCTCACAAATAATTTATCGTCACAGAAGATACACAGAAACTTTACACAGCCAATCAGAATATTTATGTGCGAAGCATATTCTGAACTTTTCAGAGGGACTGGAAGTTTTCATTGAGAATTTTCTCTCAGAAATGACGAAAATGTTTTCAAAAGATCTTACCTGTCATGACGTCACACGTGCTTGATTTTGTTGACTGCATCGACTCAAAATCTTGCTGCATTCCTCCCCAAATCCTGAGTTTTGCCTATAAATTTTCGTCCATACAGTTTCACAGCCCATTCGCTTCCCTTTCTGTGGAAAATTTCTCGCAATGACGCTACATTTGAAGACATTTTGACACGAACGAAAAAAGAAGAGCGACCACAACGTTGTCCGGGTTCTTGTGGTGAATTGTTGAATCTTGCATCTTGTCCAGCCGCTTGTCGCCCCGTTTCTGCTCACTTTGTGCTTTGTCCTTTCTTCTCTTTCGGTGAAAATTGTCCTAACATCCTTCCTTCCTGATGTATATAGTTCGAACATTTGTTGTTGTAGGTTCAAGTTGATAAAACAAGTCTTCCCGGTAATAAGAAGAAGAAGATCTGTCGGTAATTTCCGTGACGTCATGCCAGTTCAGTCTCACACCGAAGTTTATCCGCGATACGAAGTAATCCCAGAAAATAAGGCGCGAATAATGTATTATCTCCTCGGTTTTCAGCTCCATATTTTTGGATATCACTAACTATAGCTAAAAATCATATTTTTTATTTCCCGAATAAACGTTCATGATATTTTTGTTGTTGTTGTTGTGCCGAAGTGTTTTTTTCCGCCGGATAGCTAGTGTAGTCGTGTATTAGTCCGCGGTAGCTCATTGTCGCCTGATTGCCCAGATAGTGTGCTTTATGTTTGCTTAGAATGGTAGATGTCTAGTCTTGGCGCAGCGCTTGTTAACTGGTGTCGCCGGTTTGCAAAATGCGTGGAAATGTTTCATACACGATCTTAAGACTTGTCTAGTCTAAGCGAATTTCCGAAGAAGAATCATAATTTCAAAACATTGCCATGGGCCTTTGGGTACAAGTACCGTTAATATGTGCATAGATTATTGCAGTTGATCATCGGAACAACACAATTTGTTTTAAGTCTATTTCTATGTCTAATGATGGTGACATTTACTTAAATATTTCTCATGATGCAAGTTTGAGTTTGTGTGTGTGCGCTTGTGTGTGTGTGTGTTTGTGTGTGTGTGCTAACTGTGTTGAAACAGTGTTCAGCACCAAGGACAGTTGGCTTGCTTGTACTTGTGAACGGTTTAATGGAATAGTAGCTAATATTTTTGGTCGACATCTGGATTATCAATCCATCTCTGTGGAAGGTAACAAATACGCACTGAACAGCTTTTGTCATGAATAAAAGAAATGTATGTTGCTTTAGCACCTGTTCATGGATCAAAAGTGCCACCAGCAATTATTTCAAGAACTTCAATTGTGAATGCGTGATGGCAGCTACATTCTTATGGTTCAACAGCGTCACCTAGCAATGTTTTCTAGAACTGCAATAGCTCAAAAGCAATTAGATTATTTGTTTTAAGCATAAGTGAAAGGTCATCTGTTAGATAGAAAGCATTTTCATGTTCATGGATCAAAAGCGTCACCTAGCACTGTTTACGAAAACTGCAAGAGTTCGTAGTCACGGGTTATCCTGTTATGTACGTTGATGAAAGTTAGACATCCAGGTAGTAAGATACGCCAAAAATAATTACTCAAGCAACTGGATAAAATTTTGAAACAGTCAGACGTTTCAGACAGCATCCAATGTCTTTCGTCAGTGACTAACGATAGGACTGAGAACACCAGGTTTTATACCAAAACTCTGAATAGGTATGTTAATTAGGTTAAGACAATTTGGGATGTCTTGAAGTAGTCTTTCAAAGAAGATTAATTCAAGACAAAGTTTTGTGCCAATAGTTCAATTAGCTACTGTTGCTTTTAGTACAGTAACAAAATGTTGTTCGTCCGGGGGTGGGGGGTGGGGGGTGGGGGGCAGTACATTATCCCAAGTGCTCATTCAATCTCGAATCCACGGACATCCTAGATCGTGAAGAACGCTGATTCGAACGGGGGATTAGAGAAGCAATATATGAGAGGATGTACAACCCCGCCCTCAACAGGAAAGGGGGTCTACGCGTTGAACTTTAAGGCAATTGGGATAATGTACTGCCCACCACCCGGGACCCCAGCAGGGTAGCGCGAAGGAAACTTTTAGTTGTGCCCACGACAGCCGGTCCTCCAGACGTCAGAGCCAAGCCGGGGCTACATCCCCGATGTGACCGTAGCATTAGTAACACTAACAACTCGACCAGTTTGGAAAGTCTGATCTATAGTTCCTACATGGAAATAGGAAGCTAACATGTTGTTGCCTAGGTCCCCTCTCCCACCACAAGACCTGGCCCGCTTGACGTCATACATGACCCCATGATCACATGATCGCCGCCTTCCTAACGTTTTTCAAATAAACAAAATGCTCTCTAAACAGCATCTTGTGAAATAGAGTCCCGAATACTATATTACGTAATGAATGCGAACCTTCTTTTTCTGCTTGCGATTTTCTAACTTTTGCTCCTCTGATGCTTACCTTGACCTCTTCTTTCTCCCCATGTTGTCACGACTATCGATAAGAGGTTAAAGATATCTAAAATTGCTAAGAAATTTGCTGTTTTCTGACACAAAAGAACTTCTCACAAATGTAGCTATAATCCTTCTGGATCCTTCTGGGTCCCGGGCAGACGGTCATGTAAGTGATAACCCTGCAGGTGGTGCATGGAAAAGTGATTAATGGCCACCAGAGTCGGGGAAACAGGCCTTGCCAGTGACAGCAATGCAACCGTGATTAATCACCGCCAAGCCGAATAAGCCAGGTCGTACAGCAAGAAGCTTACGCTCATTGAAGAAATTTCCTTACAAATTATGTTAATGAGGCCTTGTCCTGCATGATTTCTGTCTGATATTGTTCACCTTTACTTAGCTTCGTAATGATACAAGAATGAAATTCCAATCATTTACTATTGTGGTATTTTCAATTAGTATTTTCTTATTAATTATGCAAAATAGGTAGCTATTAGCATCATTGGCATCTATCGATACCTCTCTCTTTTTCAGCTATATATGTCACATGTTTGAGAGTCCTATTTTGAAAGGCAGCAGATTTATAAAATTTCCTTGCTAATTATGCAAATTAGCTCCTGATTTGCATAATGAGTATTCGATTATGTAAAGCATTAATCAAGCTATCTAGTACATAACATAAATCCAGACGATTCGTTGACCATAAGTCAAGTTATTCATGTCCAAAGGTCAAAACAAATAAATTAAAAACACCCACTGCAGCTCCAAACAAGCTGCTAGAGGGCCTAAACGTACATAACTTACTTCATGTGACATGGACTATCTATCACACAAAAACCAAGACCGTAGCACTTGCAGAAAATTTGACCTCAAACTTTGGAGCTCTGCTGCAGTACCTCAGGTGCCCGCTAGGAGACCCATCATTGAACTTGACCTTCTCCTTTAATAAACTTACCTATTCACTAAATATCGTGCACAGCCAACAACAGCTTCTCGAGTTATCCTGTCAACAAGCAAATACGCATACATAAGCAGCCCACTGCAGTACCGCAGAAACATGCCAGGTGACCCATTTTTGAACTTGACCTCTGTTTTCACAATCTCTACGTACCCTCCAAAAATCATGTTGGTCTATCAACAATACACCGAGTTATGTTGACACTAACATAAAAAGTCCACTGGAGCACTTTAGGAAAACGCCAGGTTAACCATTTTCGAACTTGACCTTCGTTTCTTCAACCGCCACTTACCTACCTGAAATCAGCAAGATCCATCAAAGTTTTCTCGACTTATAATCTCGACATACATATTTGTTGTTCACTCTACAGCTGGCGTAACCGATAGCATAACCTTACCGCGAAGGCATACCTTCCCGGCGAAGGTAATAACGGCAACGAAACTGCCAGGGATGCCCATCGAAACGAAAGTCATGATCAAAGACATGTTCCATGCTGTTGGTGCAGTACCACCATCCACCCAAGTGAGGTGAGACATATATAACCCGATCCAGACTGGGGGTGGGGGCGACAGTGCCCGCGCCAATTCTAACATTGTATAACTGCCAATTAAACGACGTATGCTATAGCTACGAAACTTAGTGCCTTTTCCTAGAATTTAGTCGGCAATAATTTTATGATAATAGTATAAGTTTATCATGCATAACATCATATGTAATTTGATGTAACTTTCATGATTTAATATCCATAAATTTGGTGATGATACACCACACCGTTTGGAAGTTACGAGGGGGGCGAATGAGCAAATTTATGTTCACATTTGTATTCATCTGAAGATTTCCTCAATTCCTTAACAAGAGTTCAGAGACCACATATCTCAATAAAATATTATGATTATGCTAATGACTTCTACATTTGCCTAATCTATGCTTGGACATGTACATCTTTGATTAGCTTATACAATGTTTAAAGTCCAACCAATTACCACTAAGAAGAATTATAGCGCCTTTCCATTAATTATGGAAACTAGAATGTATTTGAATAATTTGTATCTGGTAATGTTCTACCTTCCAAGTACATAAGGTACATGTATTTGAGTCCTATGATGGAAAACATTGCAAATATAAATTTTCCTCATCAAGTTTGTATATTACGTCCCAATTTGCACAATTTTCACATCAGTAAAACTATGTACATCTTTGTCTAACATACCTGTCAGTGAATACTAAATATGATAGAAATCCGCCGTTTCTTTGTTCAGTTACAATATCTCCATAATTTTTATTTCATTCATGAAGATAATTACGTCCAGGTACTTAGGAGAATGGCCCTGTCTGTTTCAGCAGCAACTATTCTTCAGGAATATTCGATCACTTGACGTCGACTATTGGATCCCTCTTTAATTGGATCGGAAAGTGAGCATGTGCCGCGGGTGTTGCTGTCATCGTCTTTCAGCGCCAGAACCATTTCCAAAATGCTGAAGCTTCACTTGCTGTATGAGTTTTTATTATCTTGCAAAATTAATGAGATTTTTCAAATTAATCATGATATCATGTTATTAGATATTAGTGGATAAAAATGCTAGCAGAGGTAGAAAATATAACTATGTTACAGTCATGTAGAAACTGGATATTATCAATACTCCAGAGCTTATTGTTTCACCATTTATTGGTTTGGCTGTCCAACTACAAATGTAGCCTTTAGCTATTACTAAGACAAAGGCAGTACAAAAGAATTATACATGAATAGAATGAAATCAATAAAATTAAATATATATATATATATATATATATATATATATATATATATATATATATATATATATATATATATATATATATAAAGAACTTAGAAGTAGCGGGTGCATTCAGGCCCTTCGAAAGGTAGGTGAGCAGCAACAACGTTGGAAAGGTAAATGTATTTCAGGCTGCTTTGCAAGAACAGGACTCAAAACGTTTTTTTCTGCATAGCTGGATTCAAATTTATCTGCATAAAAAAAATCATACCTGCTCCAATCTGACTGAAAATAGGTTTTATGAAATATGAATCAAAGTAGAAACTTACGTCGATGAAGGTCAGAGATCCTGGTGACAAGATACTCAATACAAAAGTTCCTCAAGCAACTGATTTCAGTTTTGTAAACGGTCAAGCTTTTCCGAACGGTAAACTGTATTGACACAAACGAGAAACCGTCGTTTTTTGTAGCATTTTACAGCTGGTGACGATCAGTATAGTAAGAAAACATCACTTATAAACCAAGTACATGGACCAGTGCAGATTATGAGCAGGTAGAAATCAGAAATACCTGCACAGCTCCAATTTTACTTGCACTAACCTGTATATACCCAGTACATGGACCAGTGCAGGTTAGGTGCAAGTAGACATCAGAAATACCTGCACAGTTCCAATTTTACCTGCACTAACTTGTATATACCCAGTACATGGACCAGTGCAGGTTAGGTGCAAGTAGACATCAGAAATACCTGCACAGTTCAAATTTTACCTGCAGTAACCTGTATATACACAGTACATGGACCAGTGCAGGTTAGGTGCAGGCAGATATCAGAAATACCTGCACAGCTCCAATTTTACCTGCACTAACCTGTATATACACAGTATATGGACCAGTGCAGGTAGACATCAGAAATAGTTGCACAAGAACACTTCTACCTGAACTGGTCTGCATATGCATATGACATTTGGTGCGCTTTAACAACCTTACTTTCCAATAAACTTAAAAACCTGATGAGGTTTAAATTTCTGTTATTGTCATTCACGTGTTTAAAATTCCAGATTTTCTGTTACATTGTATTTGAGTTTCTGTTGTAATTATCATTGCTATATTTGAGACTTTGGTCATTATTCTTTTTCTTGCAAGAAAAGGTCTACAACTTTTTGAGTGGCTATTATCATTATTACGTGTATCGTATTTGAAATTTCTGAGCTTCAATTGATATTTTTGCACATAATGATCTCATTATCTGTATATTGTTGTGGCTCATCGTTTCTCGCTGAATGGTTCGTTCACTAGTCTTAGCCATTTTTCTTTGAAAAATTTAACAAAAAATCAATTGAGGGTGCTCACTGTAGAATACTAGGAATGGTGCGTTTCTGCAGAAGATGTTGAAAATTGCCACTTGTAGCTTTTCATATGATCACGAGTCTGTTCACTGGACGAATGATAACAACAGTGTATTTCAGTAGAATATGTTGAAATGTTCACAAACGTAGGTTTTGTGGTCATTCTATAGTGGCCTTATTGATGTCTGATGATTTCTTTGGATTTTTAATCACTTGAATAAAAAAGAATCGTACCGATGTCTTTCTCTGGCTGTGTTTTATAGAGAACGCTAGTTATATAATGTGTACATTTTGGGGATGATTGGAATAAGCCCAAATACATCAATATTTTATATTTTCTAGATGAGGAAGAGCCTCCTTAATAAATATTCGTTAATATTATGCGGAATTTTAAGGTGATCCACTATAATTGAATTTCTAATCAAATCAGTGAAAAGAAACAAATCTTTCAAGACAAAGGCTACATCTCTTAAGAAAAGAGCAACCATATTGATATGGTCACTCTTTTGTCATCAATAACAATGATAATAAACTAAAAGAACAATACTGTAGAAGACTATGAACACTTCTCTACAAGATAGATAAGATTGGGTTTCATAATAATCGTTTATGGCAATTTCATCTTTATATTTCTATGAACTTTACACTTCTCTACAAGATAGATAAGATTAGGTTTCATAATAATCGTTCATGGCAATTTTATCTTTATATTTCTATGAACTTAACGCTTCTCTACAAGATAGATAAGATTAGGTTTCATAATAATCGTTCATGGCAATTTTATCTTTATATTTCTATGAACTTAACACTTCTCTACAAGATGGATAAGATTAGGTTTCATAATAATCGTTCATGGCAATTTTATCCTTATATTTCTATTGCGGGTACTGGTTCAGCTTAGACAAACAGCGAGTTTTGGCCAACTACTAGCCAATGGCTATTACAATGGCCTATCACCTGGGATCAACATACAAGATACAACGAACATATAATGTTAAAACAAGTAGGAGCTGCTTCATCTACTAATTTAGAAATAAAACAAAGGGTCAGAGAAAAAAGAACATGTGTATAAGGCTCACTGAACAGTGGCTCTTTCATTCACATGTTTTGATGTAGATGACCATGCGATCGGCTTTCCCAACTTGGCTTTCTGAAACACACAATATTAAATAAATGAGGCAGTCATTGCCTGTGGTTGACAGTTGACTAAATCTAAGTGTGTCTGATTTGTCGATTATGTTCATTTGAACATCTGTCCTCTTGCCATATGTTTGTTCTGTACATTCTTTTAATGTCTTGTAGGCCCAAACGGACATGCTTGGAGCATAAAGCGTAAGGCACGTAAATGAAGCTTCACTCACCCATTCATTAGTTCACATTCATTCATATTTCTCAACTGTGTGATATCGTAGATGTGTTTTTGTCATCAGAAACTCAAACTGCATTCACCGTTTTCAATGATACCGTCACTAGTTTGGTAGATCAACGAAAGTTGAGATTCTTCATAACCAAACATTTCTGACCGGTAAAACCTGTAACAGTGCAATTGTTATGAAACGTGTTTACTGATACATGTAATGGGTTGCTCCAAAAAAATAATGCCGGAGGGGTGGAAGAGGTACAAAATCAGGTTTTGTCCCTACCCTAATTTCAATCCAGAAATTGGTCAAACCCTCCCTAGTTCCTAGTCCAAAATTGATTAACTGACCCTAGTTCCTCATGAAAAATTGCCATAACCCTCCGTGGTTCCTGATCCAGATGCTTGAACCCTATCCCATTCCAATCCAGCCTCTTTCGCCCCCTCCTTTTAATTATATCTTTGAACACCCCAATGTACATTGAAAACTACGGTAGCAGAATATGTTACAGAACCAACCGTCATTCCAGTTTGTAAATGTGGATGATGTGGAGTACAAAATGCCCGGTAACTCCGCCGATGAGATCCTCTCCCAGTCACAGACAGACGTCGGTCCCGTCTCGACTACAGCAAGCCATCCTTCGTCATTGGGACACCCACGATGTCGGCGACTGATATAGAAAATCCTGAAAAATAGGTGATTGGTTTTAAAATCTTTATAGCCCGGGTCATTATATACTCTCGCAAAGAAGGTTGTACTTTCGGTGTACATATCCGTTGTGAATTCATTTGTGTATGCGCACGCGCGCGCGCGCGCGCGTGTGTGTGTGTGTGTGTGTGTGTGTGTGTGTGTGTATGTGTGTTTGATCATGTTGAATTGTGTAATATCATTGTGGTGGCTGTGTAATGAAACTGTTCAGATCTACCAGAAAAAAATAGGACTGCTGTTGCGCGATGCAGGCTTAATTAGATAAAAAAATCGCTGTCAATCTTGGACTGATTGGACAGCCGTCTAAACCATCTACCATGACAACAAGGTCTGAAGAGGACCCTGTCCTTACTTTGGGGAAACCGAAATGCCTCTTAAGGTTCTTAGAACAAAAACGGCCGAGCTTTGCAAACTCAAAAGTCTCACAGCATAATATTGAGTTCCCAGGCCCAGGGCTTTCAGTGAGTTTGGACAGTCAGAATTCTGGACACTAAACCGCATTACATTCTAAGAGGAGTTAAAGACGCCATCTACATCAGGGCCCATTCATCATCCCAGGCATAGGCGTGGCATCGTGTGGCGCAATCGGTAGGGTGTTTCGCCCAGAACCGAGAGGTCCCGGGTTCGAAACCACTGCTTTGCCACGATGATGTGCCCTTGCAATTGGGAAAGGCACTTTACACGACTTTCCTCACTCCACCCAGGTGTGAATGGGTACCTGACTTCGGTTGAGGTCACTTGCTGGCGTCGAATGGCAGCCGCCCAGACCATTGCGACAGTTCCACAAAGTGCAAGTGTGGAGCAAATGTGTATCTGTTATGTATTATGTGATTGTTAACCTGCAGCAATTCAGCACTGGCTACCATTGCACGGGTATTTTGTGACCAATAAATCATTATCCGTCAATGGAGACGGGGGCCGATACAGACTGCCGGGCACCTTTGACCCGTTGTTGACGCCACACTTCCACTAAGGTCATGTGACGAAAACTTAGTGGTAAGCGCTTTGCTTTGTGTACGGAAATAACGTGTATATTCATCAATAAGGATCGAAGAGGTAGTAGTAATTGTAATTGTTTTATTGATAAACAAATTCGCCATTTCAGTAAAAACTAAATCGCGCCAACATTAACACGGTGAAGCCAAATGCAATAAGAATACAATGAAGAAATAACGTTCAATAACGTGGTTAACATATTGATATATCGTTATAGTTGCAGACCAACACAATTAAAAGCAGGGTTGCTGTTCGAATTTATTGAAAGCTAGTTAAAAAGGAAAAAAAGGGATCTCGAACAAGTTTAGCTCAAATGAACTCAATTCACAGATGAGCTACTCGTCCACTGGTCGTGACAGAAAAGACAGTTGCTATTTACAGTACTTACAGGTTCATTGTATCGGGGAAATTCCCCTAGCTCTTTACGACAAGCACAATGAACAGTACTAGTAGACCACGGCTTAATGTCCCGTCCTAAGGACTGCGACCCTTTCCGGTAGCGTGCATCTCGTTTGGGCGACAGAGCCGAGATCGAACCCGGGGCGTCTAGTTCCAGAGGCAAGATTGCTAGCAACTGGACTACGCACGCTACCTTTTTTCAAGGTTACTCAGTGAATGCGTAAAAATGGCGATGCTTACCGGCGGGCTTGTGGGTTTACCTCTCCTTGAATAGAGAAGAAGTTGGTTGTCTCTCCAGGCAGGTCCGTCCATGGTGATGAGAGAAGCCGGGACTTGGAGAACCAGCTCAGCTTATCTGTGTTCTCTCTCTCCGTTGAAGACCATCTCGACATCTTCTTCCTCGGATGTTTCCAATACAACCTTTACCTTAAAACAATAAAAAGTGGTTTTAGCGGTTATACAGCAGAATCCTCTTGTATGCATAACTGATTTGTCAGTGTATTTTGTGCAACAATAAGGACTAGTCCATTAACCATTAGGGACGAAATGAGCGGCACTGAGGGGGAGGGGGTTGTAGTGGTTACCAGGATGGCACTTGACTCACACTTTGTGTCACTTCCAGGTTCACTCACTCCCAGGTCAAAATGGAACATTTTGATTTCATAAGCATATCATCAGTTTATTTACACATACGATCATATTTGCATTCAATCCATAAGACTTAGTGACTTTGACATGTTCAACCGGTTTTTCCAGTTGCCATTGGCATTATTTTATGCGAATAACAGGAGTATGCTAAAATGGCTAATGCAATTATGCCATTTTATTTATAATGGAGTAAATGGGAAATGGTTTAAGTTTTCAGAATTTTATGCATATCCCCGAAATATGCTATTAACAGTAATGCAAATAGCTGGAATCTACTGTATTACATATCGGTGGTAAGAACTGTCAATACGGTATCTGGATGTAAAGCTGACATTCCTTGTCTTGTACCTTGAAAGATTTTTCGTTTATGAAAGTTGGAAGCCGTTACCGATGCTAAAAAAAAAAGAAAAGACCACAAATGTGCAATGAACTGGCCAATGGATGCAAGTAGTAATAAGTTCAAATTCAATGTGTTGATATTGTCAATGTCACAATGGGTGACAAAGTGATGATAATGTCAAAGGGGGAAGTTTTCTACTTTTCAAAGGCAAAGTATAGTATTACAAGGAACACATTGAAACAAAACAAAACAGCAATAGCATCAGTACTAAAACTATGTGAATTCCTATACTCTTTGAGTTCTGAACATAGAATATCCACCTTTTTGATACCAAGTGTCTCCCATTGATGTAGCAGTAAACTTTTGTGGTGGAGAACCTCGTCATCCGGGCCGGCATTCCAGGCATCGAACAGGTTCTGACCGGTTCTGACTGGTTCTGACAGGTTCTGACCTGTTCCTCTCAAGGTGGCAAACACCTGCTGCCACTCACAGACTTTGGAGCAAAAATATACATCATAACCTAAGTGCTGTATAATATTTCCTGTTAATCAATAATAATGTTCAACTGATAAACAGATAAATCAACACAAACAGCGTGCGCCGGTTCTTTTATGTGTGCGAACTTAAGGGTACTTTCAATGTTTGGCTATTCAATATTGAAATCTCCCATTGAAATTCGTATGTAATAGTTACTTGGATTCATTAGGATTAAAATCATTTTATTTGTACCTATTTTATTTTGTTCCATTACTACCTTCTACCATGTACTCAGTCATAAAATTGGCCTCCTCAATGATAGAATCGGCCTGCAGGCCGATTTAAGCATTTCGTGAATGATTCAAACAGACGGGCAAACAGACTAACAAACGATCAAACAAACGAACATTTCAAAATAGACTTGCTCTGATTCCAGTGAGACAGCACACCTCAATGTTACAATCAATTACATGATATAACAGCAATGAACGAAAACGACAGGGACGCAGAAACATATCTAGAAGGATAAGACAAAAAATAGTCACTCAAGGAACTAGCCTTTCGTCAGTGACTAAAGATAGGACTGGGAAACCAAGTTTTATACAAGGTCTTATTCAGGTACTTAGGATAATGCATAACCCCCGGACGAACAACAGTAGTTACTGCACTAAAACAACAGTAGCTAATTGAACTTTTAGCATACAGCCTTGTCTTGAATTAACCTTCTTTTGAAGACTACGGCAAGACATCATAAATTGTCTTATTAACATATCTATTCAGAGTTTTGGTATAAAACCTGGTTTCCCAGCCCTATCTTTAGTCACTGACGAAAGACAGCGGATGCTGTCTGAAACGTCTGGCTGTTTCAAAATCTTATCCAGTTGCTTGAGTAACTATTTTTAGCGTATCTTACTACCTGGGTGTCCAACCTTCATCAACGTAATCTAGAAGGAACTTACTACCACAGTTTGGGCCTGAAGTGCCGACAGGGCAGACACAGAGCGGGGCGCACGGTTGTCTCTCCTCCTCCGAACCCTTCAGGGCCTTACGGGTGCACACTCCGCCGTTCCGACACGGGTTGATGTACTGCGAACATTCATACCACAAGGCCTGCAGGAAATTATGAGATTAAGGGCAAGAACCATTCGGATATTGTAGCTCCTTTTCACTTTTAATATTAGCAAAGCCTTAATAATCCTATCTGTGGTCACAATTTCCTGACTTCATTGAGGTGAAAATAAGTACCTATCTTCGGTTAAGGACGTCCCTTGGATAGGACGTTAAATTGAAGTCCCGTGTTTTAGGAGAGACACACACTGTTCAGTACAAGTCTAGCCATGAGGCGGTTTACCGGGAATGCAATACAAACAAACAAACAAACAAACAAACAAACAAATAATAGTAGTGTTAACCTAACTACAGTGTCTACTTTATTCAATTCCTTTTAGTGGTCGCTATAGGTGTCAGGTTTTCAAACAATCAACGTTAGAACATACATTTGGATATTTGTTCTTCCTCCGCACCATCCCTCAGTAAAACGCCCTACCTGAAGCGGTTGTTACGGCTCCCACCGTTTTGTCGTTCCGGGTCAGGCTGGAGGCCTGCCCGCCTTAGGCTGGGACCTCCATCCCCCATACTTTGCCCTCGCGGGGTCATTTGGGGGTATCTTAAGTTGAAGTTGACCCCAAATTTGTCTAGAAATTGCAAACTCACACGTGGAACTAAGAGTGAATAGCGATCGTAGTAGTCCCATCCGGACTCTTCCACAACGTCGAGCGAAAAGTTGTCCTTTCTCTGGTCATTCAGCTCACACGTGCTTCCGACGCCATGGTAGTTGTAAGACTGGCAGCCTTCTGTGAGATAGCAGAGCTGCGAGCACTGCAGATGGTGGCTTACCTGTAACAACAACAAAAAACTTTAAGAAAATTGAAATAGGTTTTAAACAGTTTTTTTTTAAAGTATAACAAAAAATCACTCACATACTCACATACTTAATGTCAATATTAATATGATGGCACGTCATCATGCACTTCCTGGCTGTTAACTACATTACAACATTAATTTAGGCCCGAGCCAAACAAGACTTCCCATTCGACAAGTATCCTATTACACCACTTCCAACATACAGTGCATTCTGCGACTCTGCATAACTGCGGACGCACACACCGACGAATTACAATGCATTCATTTTCAACGATAAAAGATTAAAGCCCCCACCCTCACCGCCCCCCCCCCCTCACTGGACCCGCGGCACGCTGGCGGCATCGCTGCGGCCGAGCGAATTGACAAAGCACGCAGAATTTCATCGACAAAAAAACGAATCTTTTTAAGCTTTGTGTGTTTTGTTGTCTTTTGGGCCATACTTGTACGTATTGAATGATATTACCATTATAAAGTCAAAGGTAACAAAAATCCAGTTTAGGACGCAGCGACGCCGCCAGCGTGCCGCGGGTCCAGTGAGAGGGGGGATTTACAGTTGCTGCATGTAGTAAGATATATTGCGAAGCTTAATGTATACAGTTCACTTACACCGCTGTTTTCTAATATGTGCGACATGTCATCAGATTCTTTCCCTTGTCCTTTTTTTATTTTCTTACGGTTTAAAATTTTGTTTTCCTTCATCCAACGATATCAAGTTAGTGACTTTTTATCGATTAGATATGTTTCTACAACACGGGGTTTTCCGTTTCACTCGAGGTTCTAGCCAGACCGCGGGTTAGATCGCCCGACGGCCGTAAACGCATTGAACATCATAAGCTTTCTGTGGGTTCACTCCACAGGAGTTCAACACATTAAGTAAGAATAACGTATGAAGTTGATCTACTGGGAGAAACCTCAGAAACAACATCTAAACGCTGGCTGGGACCGAGTAGAACTGTCATTCCGGGAAGAACAGGCACAGATAGAAGTCAAACAAGCAAACAAACAAGCAAACAAGCAAACAAACAAAAAACAGACAGACAGACAGACAAACACAACTTACATTGTACCGAGCCATGATGTGCAGTGCCAGACGCGTGTTCACCACTGTAGGAATGTTTGCATGAGTCTCCACCCTCCGCAGTACATGTTCTTCATTAAAATCACACAGACCCGTTCGCACAGTCACAAAAACAACCGCAAGAGCTATGTAAAACTCCATCGCCATATGTCACAGGAGCGATCTGAAGGTAATTAGCAGTACCTCTTTTGGATCCTACGGTCGACGGCAGTTCGAATCTATTTCTTTCTGTTTGTCTTATAACCTCGGCTGGTGTATTCTACTCAGGAAGGGTTGCAGTTATTTTGAAGATATGATGACGTCGTTCAATAACAGCATGCAGCCACGCTTCCAACGCTTATAGTACAACCTACTTTGCCTATCTCAGAAAACGTCTTCTGTCAGCCTTCAGGCCAAGGCTTTTTAGTGGTAGGACACAGAGAGCTAGTTTTCCTACGGCGGTCTCTCTTGTCCGTTAAATGTTTTTGTGGCAGATGGTATGCATCAAAAACAAACGTGGTTTACATCAACAACAGGGATTTAGATAATCGCCTATCTTAGCAGGCTTGAATTATTGATAACATGGGTGGCTCACAGGCCTGACTATATTAAAGGAAGGCTGTAAAATGGCTTTGCGATGACATTCTCAGAGAACAGCTAGCTCTGAAGCCTTTCTCCAAATTCTATGTAGCTTTTGCTACATGAAGATTTCATGTCGGCAATGTAGACTATAGCCTGATTTTTTTTGCTCGCTTATACCTCGTTCATGCGGAAAGAACGTTTTGGAATAGGTAAGTATAGCGTTGAATATCATATTTTCGGGTCTTTCTTTCATTGTTAAGCCGGATTTGGTGGGTATTGAATTTAAGAAAGGCTACCTTCTTTGATGCTAATTAATATTTGAAGATTTACGTAGGCAACATCTATTTTGACAAAACACACTGACAATGAGCTGACGTGTTGAACAAAGAAGTGAGGAAACGCAGCCCCTGGCCTGTCCGACTGTAATACACCAAAAACTGTTTCTCGTCAAATATTGTTTATTTTTACAGACGTAAAACACCATTTAACGTTATCACCTTTAAAAGAAGAAGCAATATTAAGTTCTCTGTTGTAAGCTATATCTTTGAGACATTATCAATGGCAACAAAATAACACAGAAGTTGGCATAAAACATGACAATGCATTGAAAAGAAGACATGCTTGTTAAAAAAAAATTCTGTTGAACCCGATCACTAGCGCCACCTTGCAGTTAGCATTAAAACTGCACCCACCTAGACAGAACCAAGATGGCTGCTCTCTGGCGCTGTGCGACCGGACCTAGGCTGTTCCGAATTCCCGCTAACAGCGAAGGAAAGGTGCGTACGTGATTCCAAGGCAGGCAGAACTATTGTTAAGGCCACAAGCTAACGTTGTCGAAAGCTATGTACCGCCATAGCAAGGATTTTGGCTTTTGTTGGGTATTTTATTCTATTGCCGAGATAGTGCACTACAAAAAAAGACATTCTTGTTTTTTTTTGTTTTTTCTTTGTTGAAGAAAAATTATCTTCCAGAAAGAAAATTATTCTGTGTGCAAGAATAAGAACGAATAAGGAAATGTCAGTGAGGACGTAACAAATATAAACTTTTTCTTAGAATATTTTTCTCTGACCATTAGTTGTTTTTTCTCACACATATCGACTAGAAACCTCGAAATAAATTTTCTTGTTGTTATGATTCTTCTATGGCACAGAATTTTTATCTACGATATAATAAATTCAGAGAAAAGTATTCTAAGAAAAAGTTTATATTTGTTACGTCCTCACTGACATTTCCTTATTTCTTCTGTCCTCAAGAATAAATTTCTTACACTTAGAATGAGTTTCTTGCACTTAGAGTGAGGTTCTTGAAATAGGAATACCTTTCTGTCCTCAAGAATGAATTTCTTACATCTAGAATGAGTTTCTTCCACTGAGAGCGAGGTTCTTGAAATAGGAATATCTTTCTGACCTCAAGAATGAATTTCTTACACCTAGAATGAGTTTCTTGCACTAAGAGTGAGGTTCTTGAAATAGGAATACCTTTCTGTCCTCAAGAATGAATTTCTTACACCTAGAATGAGTTTCTTCCACTGAGAGCGAGGTTCTTGAAATAGGAATACCTTTCTGACCTCAAGAATGAATTTCTTACACCTAGAATGAGTTTCTTCCACTGGGAGTGAGGTTCTTGTAATAGGAATACCTTTCTGTCCTCAAGAATGAATTTCTTACACCTAGAATGAGTTTCTTGCACTAAGAGTTAGGTTCTTGTTGTAGGAATACCTTTCTGTCCTCAAGAATAAATTCCTTAAACCTAAAAACAGTTTCTTGAACTAAGATGGGGGTCTTGAATCAAGAATACCATTTAATAAATCAATAATAATATAATGTAAACATGTTCCAATCATATTTATTATTATTGATCTAATTGTTTAATACACAGTTTTGGATTTTTCTTTCTAAAGCCCATTCTTAACCAAGGATTGCAAAGATTAACCAGTTTGCAATACAATTGTTTCGATAAATGTTTCACATTTGATGCTGTGATAAAAGCACATTTTCTCTGTGCTCATACAAATAACTAATTGTCCTTCTAAAATTGTCAGTTCTGCAGTGTTGTAGCTGTCCTTCTTATAATCAATGACTTGTTATTGTTGAAAGATTTTCCAAACTTGAGACGGGGGCATCTTCTTTGGTCCAACAGGTTTCCAAGTCTAGAAAAACACACAAAAACAGATGACGATGACTGTCATTTTCCTACATCGCCCCCCTCCCCCTTATACATGCATGGGGATGTGGGCTTGTGCATTTGCTTGAAAATGTTATACTTATACTTTTTAGTACCTTGTAGGTATACGTATTACTGCACTTAACGTACATGCTCTGCAATTACTGGTTGGCATGCAACCACAAACACAACAAAGGTTTCTAAGCCTAGAAAAATACACAAAGACTTAGTGACTGTCATTTTCCCATATCGCCCCCCTCCCCCATATACATGCATGGGGATGGGGGCTTGTGCATTTGCTTGAAAATGTTATACTTATACTTTTTAGTACCTTGTAGGTATTACTGCACTTAACGTACATGTTCTGCAATTACTGGTTGGCATGCAACCACAAACACAACAAATGTTTCTAAGCCTAGAAAAACACACAAAGACTTAGTGACAGTCATTTCTTATATCGCCCCCCTCCCCCGTATACATGTAGGGGGAGGGGGGGCTTGTGCATTTGCTTGAAAATGATATACTTTAACTTTTTTAGTACCTTTTAGGTATAACTGCACTTAACGTACATGTTCTGCAATTACTGGTTGGCTGTATCATGCAACCACAAACACAAAACTTAGAGTATCTACTTGGGAAATTAGTTATTTTCATGCAAGACAGGCTATAACATACCTGGAGCATATCTGTTGATGGCGTTGGCCTGAGGAAGCATTTTGGAACTTAAAACAAGTCATCTACGTTGTGTAGTGAGTCCCACATGATACCAAAAAGTGTCCTCATGAAACTAGCCGCATCTTTCCCTAGTATTGTAAGATCTAAAGCGCACATCAAGCAATGATGCAGCCGGAGCCCAAACTCAACGGTCCACATTCAAACATTACAGCAAAGGATGATGGGAGTATTGAATTAGCATAATTTATTTTCTTATTACAAGAAAAACAATAATTATCTTCTTGAACTTTACAATGTTAAGAAAATAAAGGAAATCATGCAAATTCGAACTTTCATTTCACTTTCCATCTTTAGATAACACAGAAAAGCAGGAATCATCTTTCTTTAACTTTGTGGAAAAGGAATTCGAACAGAAAAACACTTGGGAATTACTTGTTTTACAGTTTCTTGATTTTCTCATTTTTCTTAACTGTATTTGGTCAAGAAAATAACTGTATTTGGTCAAGAAAATCCTTACATCTTCTTAGATATTACTAAGAATTGCAAGAATCATATTTCTCAGACTTCCTAAATTAAGAAAACAAGAAATGTCAAGAATTTTTTTCTAGTGAAATGAAAGTCTAAAGAAAAATTCATGTATGGCAAGAATAAAAATCTTAAGAGTAGATTCTGTAAAGAGTCTCCATTTGACCAAACAAGAAGCAAATGTTGTGTGAAGAATAAGGAAGAAAGATTGACTAGAATTTCTAGAATATTCTTGCTGATAAAAAATCATACTAGAAATCCTATCTTCACCTAAGAAAAACAAGAATAAAACTCTTAATGTAAGATCTAACATTCAAAGGTTTTGCGTAAGGTTTCTTGATTTTCTTGAAATTCTTTATGGAAGAAAATCTTTCTCTCAATAAGAAAAATCAAGAAAACAAGAAAAATAAGAAAAAGCATTTTTGGTAGTGTGGGAGGGGGGCGATTTTCAGTGAAAATTTATTTATTATTTTTTGCCCTCATTTGCAGTTTTCTGGTAGACAGGTTGTTTGTTGCTAGTTTGTACAAACATAACCTTTAACAACTAGAGTACTGTCGGAATAGATTTACCCTATGCAACGATCCCTATATCATATGTCACCTTTCATAATTTTTTGGGGGGAGGGGGGTTCGCTTTCACTTTCGATGGGCGCAACATGATTATTATTTCCATACTGAATGACGTAACGTTAACTGCAAATATGTAGAAATGACCTGCAGGTCAATTGTGACTGGTAATAGCTGTGTGTATACTGTAAACTGTACATTTGTGGCTTTAGGTCATCAGCTAGTTCTAAACAATGGGGTGCTTAATAATTAATGATTTTGTGGGTTATCAATCACAATATCACTACTATGACACATATTATCTGATGATAACAGATACAGGTGCAAAATAAGACATGCTCTTGTACCAAAGTAGGTGTATAATTAGTCTTACATGATTCGTTCAAGCCAAGACGATTCCGACACTCCGAGTATGCACACGTAAGGTCAAAGGTGAAGAACCTGACTTGGAAACAGTTCTGGTCTTGACCAATTTCTTGATTTGCATGTCAATGTCCAGACGTGTTTTAATGTCATCACAAGGGCCTTTACCTTAGACATCACTACCCACCATACATGTCACTGCACATGCATATATATACTTGGAATCATGAATGACCTTGTACACATCGCTATAGATAGTAAAAAAAATGTAGTTTGTAACTTGCCAACAAAAATGGTATAAAAATAGTAGAATTGGTCAGTCGACCAATCGTAGGGAAGTACGCTGAGGAAGCGACCTTTGACCTCCGCTCGTGCCGCCCTCATTAATAGCGACATCCGCCGTCCCTACGGCTGGGCTCGCCTCCCGCTCAATGTTCCGTCGTAAATGTTCCCCTCTGGAGTCTTCACGAAGCATTTCAACCTACCGTTCGGTGCTCCCCAACTACCGAGGCACACATATCCGCCAAGAAACTTGCGGGTTGCCGTCCCCGTTGGGCCCGACGTGCACTCAGACAGCAGGGCCACGGTGTGCAAGTACAGCAGCGTGCATGGGCCGCCAGTAACGTTGCCCACCTGGATTTGCAGTTCTAAGCGAGAGGCTCCACCCGACCCTGAGTCTCTACACTGTCCGTAATCCTTGGCGACGTCCTGCAGCGAGTTTTCTTCACCAGCCTGGGACCGCACACCCGTTCCTGCCTGCTCCTGTGTTTGTGCTCCAACGTCCACACAGAGAGTCTACAGACCGGAACGACAGCCCCCCTCCCCCTCCCCATTTCCCGCCGGTGACGCCGGGTCTCGCGAGAGAGGCTCCGCGAGATGCCCGAGACTTTGGCAGCCATGTTTCTTCTCGTGAACTACGTAAACAACTTCATCTCCACGAGCAGTCCTTCCTCAGCGCCCGCTTTTCTCCCTCCCCACCCGTACCTACACGGACTCGAGGCTGCGATGTGCATCTACAGCAGCTTGCACAAGGCTACCAGTACACCCACTCCACGTCGACGCGAAGTTTACTTCCGGCCCGACTCGGAGTTCGCGGCGCCAAACCACGTAGCTCTCTTCTTGTATTGTATATGTGTACGTAAGTGTAATTATAGTAGGATTGGTCAGTCGACCAATCGTAGGGACCTCATAAATAGCGACATCCGCCGTCCCTACGGCTGGGCTCGCCTCCCGCTCAATGTTACCACCGTCCCGCCCTGCTGCAATTTCGTTTCTTTAACGAACGATCAGAATTGTGTAAATTTACCAATACCTTACGTAAATGCTACACTGCAGTTTGTGTTGTAACTGCCGGCCGCCAAGGCCACAGTCCTTGGCCGTTGATGTCTTTGTACAACCAATAAGTATAAAAGGCATTCATTTATCCCAGAACTAAGTGCTGTAAATGCAGAAATGTTTGCATTGGTTTCATGTTCGCGGGTTTTCATACCAGTACTGTAGTGAACTCTTTACAGCGAACTTAAAACCACCGCGAAAAGCCGTTCCATTGTGTGACTGTATAGCGCTATTATTGTTTCAAACGCGAACTCAAAATACCCGAACACTCCATTTTCTCCCTACAGCAAAATAAAATTCCCACGAACATTACTGCATTTACAGTATTGCATCACTTCATCTGTATTTGTTAGAGCCCAAAATGTGCTGGTATGTAGAGTAGAAATAATATGCATGTATTAAACATACAAGAGAACTAAAGGTCATATCTGTTTCGTCCTGTGTCATTTGCAGCAGAGCCGACCGTATGAAGCCAACACAGCCGAAGTACTGGGAGACAGGATCATACAATGGGTGAGATATTAATGTTGTCGCTGTGTTGTTTCTAAGAAAATGTGCAAAGAAATTATTCAATTGTTTTAAATGACAGAAGACACAAAAAGCAAATCTGCTGCAGTACCAAGGTCACACATCAGGGGGCCCAAAATCAACCTTGACCTTCGTCCTCCCATCACCTACCCACATACTCAATTGCAAGGGAAGCATTGCAAGGGAGCAGGCGATCAAGCGAGGGGATGGTATGGACGGACTTTAAGAAAAATTTTAGATAATGGGGCAGTTCCAAGGCTTCCTGTTTGGCAAAATTACTATGAGGCAGGTCACAGTTGAAGACTGTGGCCACATGTGACCTAGTAGCATCCCTGGTCAATCAGAATTTTAAATTTTATGCTTGTCAGAGAATCTGCTCCCCAGGGTAAGGTGGCACATGGTCAGGGTCAGGGTATGGGGGTACAGTGCCCCTGTTCCCTTGTTCAAATTAAGCCCAGGTCAATATCATCATAATCCATCCAGAGTTTCTTAAGTTATGCTGAGCACAAAAAAAATATTTGGCAACACACACAGACATGCTGATATAAATCTAAGAAGTTTTGTTTGTGTTTCCAGGCCTCCTTCATGTGGTCCCTCTCCTGTTGGACGTCGCCCATCCTCGTCACTTACCTGTATCGGAAAGGTAGGGAGCTTTCATACATGTACTAATACCTGGTAAATAAGTTTTGGTTAACAACAAAATGTGATGGCTGATATTGTAAGATGCTAAGTATAAATGTTTTCATCTCATGTTTTCCCATTCCAGGCTATTTCACCCTAGAAGGCATGAACAGTGGACTCCGTATGGCCATGGCTACAGCAGTGATAATGTCTGGGGCGTTTTGGCTGAGAGGTGAGGGAACATGGTTCTGTACTGTAGCTCAGTTGTAACAGGCTATTAGCTATTGGGGTGTCAAGGCATCCTTAATGGACATGGGTGTGTAGTGTAACTTAACTCTGTTGTGCGTTCCTTTTAAAACAAACATGATGCAAAGAGTTCAAAGTTTAACCTATTGTATGAGTGTTGTGAAATTTTTTCCATGCCACTTAACCACACTTTGGTAGTATATAGTATATTACATATTATGTCATGCCTAGGCCTGATACGGGTGTTCCGGACCGTGTGATAACTATCCGGATCACATAGGGTTCGGGAGTGTTATCACACAGGCATCCATAGAATATTTCGAATGCATTTCGAGCGCGCCGCCGTCGGAAATTCGAATACCGGATTTGGAGGTTAGAATCAATGTTGTTGCAGTTTTGTGTTCGAGGACACAAAACTCCCTCAACTTCTGGTGCATTTCGCATTGAAATGTGTGTTTTTTCGGGTGGGTGTGACCAAGGTATGACATAAATAAGATACAACACGTTGTATTCCACATCACCCTCGGTCCCAGCCCTCCCGCGGGTCGTCGGCCGTCGGGCGATCCTACCCGCGGTCGGGCTGGTACCTCGGGTGATACAGAATACCCTGTGTTGTATTCTACATGTATTACATGCTTGTAAGCTGCAGTTTGAAAAGAAGCTGCTAGGGAATTGCACCATCCCTTAAAAAATGGTAGACTTACAATTCAAATTTTCCCATAACTGATTCATTTTTCTATTATATAAGGCCATTACCTACATGTATCCCTTACCAAAAAATGAAGATTTTTCTGTTAGTAATGATTTCATGTTATTCTCCAGGTATTGGTAGGTGGGCTAACCCTGACTACTGTACCTTCATCGCTATCCTGACTGCGGCTCGACAGGTCTTCTCTGCAGAGAACAAGGTTGGAGAAACATTTAATATTTACTCAACACAAATGAATGACACAACAGTCAAACAGACTGTATAGTTATACCACTAAGGGGCTTGAAAAAAAACAGTTGACAGATGACTACTATTGATATAATCATTGTTAATGCTTAGGTAAATTAATGGAAAAGATCTATGAAGGGACCAAAAAGGTGGCCATGCACAATTGCTACTTAATGATCCCCATGGCTATACATATAGGTGGTCACTATATAGATTTGACAGTACTTACTTTTTTTTCCTATTGTATGTTGTCATTGATATTTCATATCACTTACATTTATCTATTTATTTATTTATTTATTTACATGATAAAGCAGGATTGTATACTATTAGGAAGACTGAAAATGGAAACCTTCATGGCCAGTAGCACCACCAGCAACAACTTCTTTTCGCAGACTGCCTAACTATGAAACTCTCTCAATGACAACTGTTTCCCTCTCGCATACAACCTGCAATCTTTCCAAACCAATGTTCACCACTATCTCCTAGCATAATCATCTTTATCCGTCAACTGATAATGAGTGCAATGCCTAGAATTGGTCGATGTACATGGCTTTTCATTAAGGAAATCTGTGAAAAAAAGCACTTGTCCAGGTGATTTGAACTCTCCTGATTTGTCACATCCTCCTTTTCCTCACCAGGTGAGGCTGGCCAGGTATGACTTTGACTTCTGGGCGTGGCCTGTGAACTACAGCTGGACACAGATGGCCATCAGGTGGGTTCTAGTGGTGTATATAAGATGTGTAAAATTTGGTAGTATTGAATAAATGGACACAACCAAGTGTTTTATTCCATCAACATTTTGGTGACCGTCTGTCACCTTACTGAGAGCAATTCTGACTGGTTCACTTTGCAAAAGTTGCAGCTATATAATATACAATGTAGGTGTGGCTGCTTACGGATGCGGTCCCTAAAGCAAAGTACATGTATTAACATTTGTACAGAGATAGTTATAATGCAGTGTTAACAATGCATGTGCAATTTAGTACCGCATTATTGTTACCGCACTAACTATATCTCTGTACAAAAGTCATATGTAAATACAATGTTTGAGACTACACTTGTAAGCAGCCACACCTATAGCTGCAGTGCAATGTAAACCAGTCATGGTCAGTGACACCAACACATTGGTGTAAATAAAACACTTGGTTGTGTAGTGACAAAGAGTCTTTTTCTTCGGTGACTTACCAACCTGCAGCTATTCACAGATGTAGTGATGATATATATATAGACTCACATAGACAAACATGCATTGCGACCCAGGATTTGAGGAGATAGTAACCTAGATGTGAGGCCAGAATGTTACAGAGTCAGTAAAGCATCTGAGTGCAGGCATGGTCTGAGTCATCACTTCAGATGTTATCTGTGTACTTATAAGAACCCGAGGATCAAATAATGATCAGATCTATTGCACAATGTTTGACTCCGGCCCTAGAATATTTAGCATTTTGTATTACAAAAGCTATAACACTTTGCATTTCTCAAGACCTTATGGTATGAAAAGTTAAAGTTGATTGTTGTATCATTTTATAAAATGCCAAAAGGATTTAGAAGCCAAATTATCTTCTTTACATGCAGGGCTTGAAATTCATGTTTGGAAATAGGTGCACTGTTGCACCCAACCAAAACAATTGGGTGCACAGAAATAATTTTGGGTGCACAACATAAAATGAAATATAAGTTCAATGTCAGCAAAACACAATTACAAAAGCTTAGAGTTACTGCCTCTCTTAAGAACTTCAATCTGTAATTATTTAGCTTCAAAATTTCAACCAAGTGATACTGTACAACTAAGAAAGGACAACAAAAGGATAATTATTGATTTTTCTGATACTTACATTTCAATAATATTTTGTATGCTAGTGTATAATAGTATCTTTACTCTATAGCGTTCAAAAATATCTAGGTGCACTGGTGCACCCAAAGTCAAAAATTAGGTGCACAGGTCCAATATTGGGTGCACAAAGGTGCACATGCACCCAATATTTCGAGCCCTGACATGGAAAGAGTACCGCAGAATTTGTAGGAACACTTCAACTGTCTTATATGGAGATACATGTATTTTTGTACTCATGTAGGGATGTTCCGATGAAGAGACTCCAGCCCAGGTCCAAGGCACGGGGCGTGGCAGCCAAGGTGTGGGGACTGCCCTGTGACGTGGCCAGGTAGGAACAGAAGAATTTTACTTTGTTCCAAATATACAAAAAAAAAGGATTCACTATAAATTTCTGATCAGTCTTCTATCTTGTCTTCCAAAAATAACTGAGAATGTATAATATAGTATACTAACACATGTACAAATGAACTTTCATACACAATTGTGATACAAGATATAAACAAGCATACTGACGACATGTTTTTATCCAGTGTAAAATGATGTTAGAATGTTCCCTGATTTCATCATCAATGTTCATTTAGTTATCTCTACATACATGTAGTAGGCAATGTTTTAGCTCAAACTCCTTGGCATGGACTTTTATCTCTGAGAAGGTTCTCTTAAAAAGTTGGTGAAAGTAGCAATGATACTACATTTAAGATCACATTGTACATACATTATATTGTGGAAAAAGAAGTTCATGTAACAAGTGATAAGAGCATGTTGTGATGAGACCTGTGTTTGTTCCAGTTACCTGATGGTTCACACGTTCGGACGGCGTATGATTTACCCGGGCACCGTGGGACTGCTGCAGAAAGCTATGGGTATGTTAAACCTGAATGCTTCTCGGAGGTAGATATCTTATGAAAGTGATCTGGAACCAGTAATACTAATTAGCTCACTGAAGAGCTATTCTTCTACTGGTTGTGACATAGAAGACCGAAGCTAATAGTATTTACAGGCTCATTGTGCCGGGGAAATTCCCCTGGCTCTTTGGAAAAGTGCAATGAACAGTAGACCACGGCTTAACGTCGCGTTCAGAGAACCCGAACCCTTTTTAGTAGCGTACATGTCGGGTGAGTGGCAACAGCCAAATTTGATGCCAAAAGGCACTTCAGCAAAGAAAAGGTAAAAGATTTGATAAAGGACAAATTGAAACAGTGGATAGTGAGAAAGAAGATACATTGTATGTTTCGCTACCTCACATATACACCTGAAATATACACGCTGTGTAGAAGTATTTTCAATCATAGTAGTTCTTTGACTTTTTCAAAATGACCTTCAATGGATGAATTGTGTTTTTTCAAAATCTTTTCACAGCTCCAATGCTTCAGGAGGGTAGAAAGAAACTGGTGGAAAAGGTGAGAATAAAAAAATGTATTTACTAATAGTTTCACTCGATAAAAACCCTTCCATACCACAACCAACAACCCAACCCCTGCTTGCCTACCTGCTTACATGCTCAGGCCAGAAACTGGCCCTTTGCTTTCCAGGAGGATCCTCCAAGAAGTCCTGTCCCTTGCCCTAGCCTTTGCTTCCCGACTGTTTAAGCCCGTGTCCTTCACAATTTGGTCCTTCCATCTCTTCGGTGGTCTTCCCCAGAGTCTGGGGGTAGCGAACTCCTGGCTGTAGGCTTTGTACACTAGAGTTTGTGGGGGTCGTCTTATGACGTGTCCAAACCACCTCAGCCTTCTCGTCTGTATCATTACCATGATGATGGTCTTTTTTGCCCCGACTTTGGCTCTGATTTCAACATTTGGTATGCAATCACGGAGTGTGATGCAGAGAATTGCCCGTAGGCATCTCATTTCGAAGGCTAATAGGAGAAGTTCATCTGTCTTTTTTAACCCAACCCCTAGATCTCCTGTAATGCCTTTAGTGTTAGGATAAAGTTTGATCAAACTACAATTAAAACTTTGAACAACTTGCAGTATCTCTAGCCCAGGTGATGACGATGAAGATGCATGTTTATTAGTGCTGCGTACCTAAATGCAACAGCAGGTACACAGCTACAGGTACCGGACTTGTACCTGTACCTGAACAATTTGAAAAATTAACATGACGTGTTCTTCTGAACTTCTTCAATAATGACAGAAACATCAATAAACTGTTTTCAACTTGTCAGTATCTTTATTCAAAGAACATTTAACTAGGCTTCCTACCGCCATAGTCTCTTGGCCTTGCTATCAAAACTCCCGGCCTGCCTGAATGATCTGTTGCATATTAGTTACTCAGTTCCAAGGTGTCACTTTGGTCACGTTTGGTGTTGCATGAGGCCATGAGGTCAGGAGATCAGTCACAAAATAAGCACATACTTGGTGTAAATTTATATCTGTTCAGTACCGGTACTTCATGAGCCAGTATTTTAGACCTGTACCTAATCAGTTTTTATGGTACCGATACGCAGCACTAATGTTTATATTGCCTTGTGTTTGACCAAAATTAACCAACTGTCCCTCCCGTATCCGTACCTGTAGTACGACGGAGAGCGTGCCAAACTGCTGGCGCAGGACGGGAACGAGATCGACACCATGTTTGTGGACAGGAGGTCAATGGGGGAGGAGAAGGGCAGGAAACTGGTCTGTTGTTTGTTTGTTTGTTTGTTTTTCTTTGTGTTGTTCTTAATACACATGGTCAAAATTGTATTGAGAATTTCATTTCCTTGTGACTAAATGGAGGGAAAATCCTCACTTTATACAGCCATTTTGTTTCAATGCTGGAATCTTTTTCCTGTAGCCAATTTTCATACTGTACATGGAATGTTTTAATATAATAGTTGAATCTGATGTAGTACTTTAGGGATTGAATTTTTACATAAATTTTTTATTATGTGCTTGAAAAACTGATACTTAAGCCATTAAAGGTATAGGTAACTTTCTGTAGCTACAGAGCTGAAATAACCTTAAACATCAGACTGCTAAGTAAGCCAAATTTGTATCGTTTATGGGTTAAACAACTGGGAGAATACTAATTTGCAATATTCATGCATTTGTCTGTCCTCAGGTCATCACCAGTGAAGGCAATGCAGGGTTCTATGAAGTTGGGTGTATGTGTACACCACTGGACGGTAAGTTAAAATTGTACACGGTAGCTTTTACACAGACTATCAGACTTTACAGTCAAACCAGGTTGGGTAACCACCTGGCGTAGGCACTCACGCAGGCAACCAATTTAAAACAGTTTTGTCCATTGTTACAAAGTGATACCCAACCTGTCCAGAGCAAACATTTTCCTCAGTACCTTGAGTGCTTGGTGAAGACAGATTTGATTGTTCCGGTCAGCTTAATATATCTAATAATTGTGATGAATGATATTTGAGAGGTTGCTAGAAAGAGATAGTAAGGAGACAAAATGATGACAGATGAGAGGTTTGAACTCACAACAGTCTGACATGCTTTCCTATTTTGCAGCTGGGTACTCTGTGCTGGGCTGGAACCATCCTGGCTTTGGGGGGAGTACGGTAGGTTATATGAATTTATCAGCTTATACAAATTGGTGGTACTACATGTAGTAGCAGTGCAATGTGATGTTATGTCTTTTTTGAGTATCTAAACAATTTGAGAATAATTTTGAAAATATATGCAGTGTCAAGTGCCACTTGTTCAAGTTAAAGGGCATAAGACACCAATGACATCAACATTAACAATATCTGGAGATTACATAAAACATTTATTTAATACTATAATTGTTTGATAACATAGAAATTTCCAAAAAAAAGATTTACACTTCGGATGTCATTAAACATCGAACCATCAAAACTTCATACCTCTAGCTTTCGATTTTTCCCACTAGGTAATTACATTAATCGGTGACTTGCCCAGTCATGATGTCACAATGAACGTGGCAGCCAATTTGGAACTTTGCACTGCGGCTCGGAAAGAACATTATTTTTTGAACAAACAAAATAGATATTGTCAAATTTCAAACAAGGATCATGACAATTGCTATGAAAGAATGTTGCTTGTTTAGATCACAACAAATTATGTTTATGGTTCTCCGATCTAAAATTTAATGTATTGCTTGAAAATAGAGTCAAAGGGGAAAGTCAGCACTCTGTACCTTCACTCCATTCCAGCAAATGAACAATGAGATGCAAGTTTTCCTCACAGCCCTCTGTTTTCCTTAAATGTCCTTTTGTTAAAAGTTTGCATGTACATAGCAACGTCAGAGGACAAAGAAAATAGATTATCATGGCCTAATCTTTAGAAGGGGGGACCCCAGTGTCCCTGTGGTGTAGTGGTCTGTGCTTCTGTTACTTACCACATCTAGTTCTGATTACTTTAAATGGAACCAGAAGGCGCGAATTCAACTCCCGCGGGTAGGACACCTCTGGCCAAGAGGCGCATTGAGTCATACCAAAGACTTTATAAAAATGGTACATGCTTCTGATACAGTATGGAAGTGGACTAGCCCCCTGCTGCAGTGATTGCACCACAGTGTGGCCCAGGGCTATGAAACGGAGATGGGCACCGCCCTATACACCTTATGGTGTGTGATGATTTTAACTTTTAACTAACTGATATTTAGGATTTTTTCACGTCAAGCATCTATTCCACCTTTTCCTACAGGGCATCCCAATGCCAGAGAACGAGGGCAATGCCATAGACGTAGTGATGCAGTACGCCGTGCACCAGCTAGGGTTCTCTCCTGAAAACATCATCATCTTCGCCTGGTCCATCGGCGGCTACCCAGCAAGCTTTGCGGCCATGAACCACCCCACGACCAGCGGGGTCATTCTGGACGCGACCTTCGATGACCTCTTGCCCTTGGCGATATCAAGGATGCCAGAGAGCTTACGTAAGAAAAATTGATCTTCTTTTAAATTAGAATTTTGATCTTAGATTTTGTATAACTTTGAGTAATAGAGGATTAATGGCAAGTGATGATGAATATACAATATCAGCAGAATGAAAATATTAAACAATGCAATACTGTAACAGTGCTTTTAAGTTCTTGGTGATATAATTTTGCGGTCGGTAGAAAATGGAGTGTTCATGTTGGTGTTAAGTTTGCAGTTGAAACCAAAGGGTAGGCGGGTAGACAGAACTGCCATTTTTGCGATGGCTTTCAGTTTGCAGTGAAGAAGTTACAGTGAAAACTGCAAACATAAAACCCACAGAAAAAAATTGTGCATGCGCATCATTTACATGTTTAAGTTTGAGTAATACATACATGCTATGTACATGCATACATATACTGTCTGTACTAGATGTTGTATCTGATGGTAAGTTCTTGTAACCAGGTTCTTTTGTTGTTATATAAACCTGCCATGAATGATACATTTGTATTCTATTTACAGGAGGTATGGTGATTCGTAGTGTCAACACATACTTCAACCTGGACATAGCAGCACAGCTCAACAGGTAAGCAGTTTACTCTTGTTTGTGTTGATTACCTTTGTCAAGAAGGTTATGTTTTTGGTAGCTTTTGTGTGTGTTTGGTGTATGTTTGTGGATGAACAACTCGAGAATGCCTGGTTGGATTATGTTGATATTTGGTATGTAGGTAGGTGTTGATGAGACCTCAAAATGATGAGATTTGGGGCCCCTAGCATCTTGCTATGTGTGACGGAGTCACTTGGGATAATTTGGAAAGGCCCGATGGAGTCACTTGAGATAACTTAGAAGGGCCCGGTAGGTCTAAAGATAGCACAAAGTAGGGCAGTCAGGCAGTCGGGGAGGTGAAGACCCGAGAAGGACGTGTTCATTAAAGTAACAAGAAAGAACTATCTGATTCTTGTGTGAGTTTGTGAGGCCTCTAGCGCCAGCCATCCTGACAAGATACGGCGTTCTCCGACACTATGGTACTGCATACAGTGGAACTTTCCAGGTTCGATATCTCATGTGCTGGACATGCTATGGTCGTAGATAGCTCTTTGGGCAGAGAGTAAGTTGTGTAATCAGCGCTCGTGAGTGCGACTCGCACACAATATGTATGCGACCAGTTTTTTGAGCATGCGACTAGATTTAAAATCACGGTCGCACGGTGCGACAATAAAAAAAATAGGACCTGCGCCTAGATAATGGCTGCAGAACAAAGCGGTTATCTGAAAATGGACAAGCTTCACGCCCCCCTCGCTGATTGAAGCGCGCCCCGCTGGCTGTAATGAAGCTTGAGAAAGTCGTCCCCGCCCCCTCGCGTGCGCCGGCGGCAGGAACAAGCGATCAGAGAAACCCCCCGGCAGCTGAAACAACAAGGCGTCATTCGCCCGCGAAACCCGGAAGTATCGCCAACGCTGCCCGGGCCGTTCCAGGAATTAATCCATGACGTAACGCATTCTGTGAGTCAGCTGATCATACTTCGCGAATCAACTTGCCAAACGGTCAGCTGACCGTAATCAGCGAATCAAGGAGCAGATTGATAAGAATAAACATCAAACACGGCTAGTAAGCGTGTGTATGATTGGTCAGAAGTTTCTGCGACCCACTGGCCTTGTTCAGACAAGATCTGACAAGATGAATCGCTCCATCATGGATTTTTTTTCAAAGGCTTCTGCTTCGAAAAAGCGACAGCATCCGGAGCCGCCGAGCAGCGAAGAAAGCCCTGATGAACTGGAGCCCGCGGCCGAGTCGGAATCGGAGCACGAGAGCGACGTGGAGACGGGTACAGATGTCGAAAGCTCCGAGCCCGAAACAGATGAGGTTCCCGCGCGCCCTGCTCCCCCAGCCGCCCGAGCAGGTGAGCACGTGGAAACACGCACGCTTGGGGAACCGACAAAAAAGAAGGCCAAAACCACGCTCTCATTCCCCGGCGATGTCGAACCCGGTAATGGTGAGTCCGACACGGAGCCAAGCCCTTCGGCGGAGCCAAGCCCTTCGGCGGAGCCAAGCCCTTCGGCGGAGCCAAGCCCTTCGGCGGAGGCGTCTAAGACGAAGAAAGACAAGACCTACAATTTCAACAATGAGTGGCTGGAGGATGATGAATTCAGGAAATGGCTCCGAATAGAGAGGAAGGACAGAAAAGTCATCATGCACTGTCTCTACTGCAGGGCGGTCGGGCTCGGGTCCGATCGAGCAACAAGTAAACGGTTCGTTAAAGGCCAATCTAATCTCAAACGCGACTCGCTCGTAAAGCATGGTAAAAGCAAGGCGCATGGTAGGTGCGAGAAGAAGTACAAGGGCCCCCAGCAGGGTCCTTCCAGCATCCAGGTAGCGTTCCAGCGGCAGGGTACCGCGGCACGCACACAGACAGAAAAGGAGCTCGTAGTGAAGTTTAACACTGCCTACATGGTAGGGAAAGAAGAACTGCCCTTCACGAAGTTTAAGCCCATGCTCCAGCTCCAGAAGTTGAACGCCATATAGATTGGGCTCCCTATAGTTGTTGTTTTTTATTCCTTCTACTGTGTCTCATGATATATTACCTGGATAGTTTAATCATGTCAAGTACATAAGAGGCCTAATGATAACATGATTATTGTGTATGAAGCTGTGTTTAATGAATGCAATACCTTTCTGCCATGACAGGTACCCAGGCCCTGTGATGCTGGTCAGGAGAACCAGAGATGAGATGATAACAACAACGTAAGATTTAACACCAATGTGCACTCACTTGCTTATTAATTATGAATACAAGACTGCACTTTGCATTTTGCTTTGCTATCAAAAATATTTTTTAGGTCTACCACTCCCAGAAAGTAATACCAATAGATAAAAGAAGTAAATAATCTAAAATGGTCACTTATAAAAATGACAGAGGAGTGTTATGTGTGAAAATGTAGAATCTGACATGATGTCTATTCCTTGACCTCCAGTGACCCTGATGCAATAGAATCTAACAGGGGCAACGACCTGCTGGTCAAGCTACTGCAGTTCAGGTGGGGCCAGACTTTTTCAGTCTTATCTACATTGTATTCTCGTAGGTTTACTAACATTATAACCTTCGTCAAGGTTATGTTTTCAGGTACATATGTGTGTGTGTGTGTGCGTCTGTCTGACACTCGAGAATGCCTGCCCATTGATTTTCTTGATATTTGGTAAAAACTGTGTACATCTGTCTTGATGAGACCTTAAAATGATTTGATATTGGGCCCCTAGTGAGTTTCTAAAGTACTGCAGCGTAACTTCTGGTTTTGATATCTCGTGTTCTTGACAAGCTATATGGTCATGATTTATCACTTGTAGATACACATAGCTCTTTGGAGGGAGATTAAGTCGTGTATGTTTGGGCCCCCTAGCCACTTCTTTGGTTTTTTTTTTACTGGTACAGTAGTGAAGCTTAAGGTGCTTACATCCCCAAACATCTACATGTTGGATCTTCATGTAGAAAACTATCAGCAACAATCTTTGAATGGTACAATTTTTTACAGTCCGTTTTTTCTCTTTACAGATACCCTAAGCTGATCACAGAGTCGACCATCACAATGCTTCGGGAGTGGCTATCGGCACGCACTCCCACAGTGCAAGGTGCTTATACATGTACATTCTGTATCTGTATAGCCGGTATTACTGCCCTAGGCAAAACACACCAGCCTTATGACGTTTACATTGACCAATTTCTCATCATATGGAAGGTATTCAGCATTGCATGGTATGCTTTCAATTTGGACTACATTCATGATGAAGTAGAAAAAACATCTTGAATCCTGTGCTTTTATCTGCCCCAGCTGCTGTACACAAAAAGTTAGTTAGTACTCAGCAGATACACTGAAGGGTGTATACTGATACCTGGCTTGTATACAGTGATATACCCAACATTTGTATATTGCACGTATACGGTATATAGTAGCTGTATTGACAAACCTACATGTATGTACATGACTTCTTTACCTAAAGATATAGCCGGTATATCCGCCCTCCCTTGTAACACACCAGCTTGACAGCAGCTTGTTATATACATGTAACACAGCTGGTTACAATAAATTACACTGAACGACTTGTCACACCTAACCTTTGCATATCTAACTGCAAGTGCTGTTTAAAGCTATTTAGTGAAGATGCCCTATATGGTGCATGCTATGGTGGCAACAAGATCCACTCTATGACAGTTCTAAGAAAACCTCAATATTCCATGTCTGCATGCATGCAATAGAACAAGAAAATGATACATTTTGACTACAAAATGTGTTTCTTGTTCTCTTCTGAGCTGGTACTACATTTTGTACAATCATGTACTAGATACTTGGTAGTTGATACATCCACCAGTTCAGTAAACTTTAAATAATTAAAAATGTGAATGTGTGTTGCAGCTGTGGTTTATAACCAGTACTCAGTAGATGAGCAGCTGTGCACGTCCCTGCTGAAGTCCTGGGTGGAGGAGAACTCCGCTAACTTCCCGTGTCTGATCGGCGACCAACTCAGCTCCGAGGAGAAGACTCAGCTGGTGCTCTTCTTGGTAGGTGCAGATTAGCCTGTGTTTACACAAGCTCTCGCTGGCGGAGGCTAATGACACCCTCACTAGGAGCGCAATTTAGTCAGGCTAGGTGCAGATCAGCAAGGAACAAATTATTTTTTGAGGACTGGTTGTTGTTTAGTTTGTCATATACAGGACGGGTGTTGTTGTTTTTGTTGTCCACCTTGCCTAGTTGCACGTAGGGCAGCAAGTTTCCTTGTTGTTTTTGTAGCAGGGTATATTTTTACAGGAAGGGGTTGGTAAACAGGTTTAACTTGTACAGTGAGTTTATTAGCTTGAATTTTTCTTGAAAAAGCTGGGTTTTTTTTAAACATAAACAGGCTCTTAGTCTAGTGATTAATTGTTTCTTCTCATCTGCAGGCTACCAAATATGCATGTCAGGCTCTTAGTCTAATTGATTGTTTCTTTTCATCTGCAGGCTACCATTATAGTACCAAAAACATGATTCAAGAAATGAAATGATGCCAAGTATTATTTTTTTTGCAGTAAATTTAAAACAATTTTCTGCAAAGCTGTGTTTCTCTCCCATCCAATTCCAGAAACTAGTCTTGAACCAACAAGATTATGTTGACCCAAGACCTTTTTAAAGTACTTGGTTTCTCTGGTAAACATGTCTGGACCAAGTCTGAAACAGTTGTTTTGTTTTTCTTTCATTTTCCACAGGCTACCAAACACATGATTAACTACGAGTCCACCCACTGTACCCCGCTGCCAGCCAGTCATTTCCGGCTGCCGTGGTCACTAGCTGCACTCCGCGGATAGTCAAGGGTGCTCCATGGAGAAGAGTTTTATAGACCCTCGTCCCTAATGGTTTCAGTAATTTTGTATTGTTTTGTATTGTTTTATGTGGTGATTTGTATAAGGGAAGAAATAAAAGTATGGCAGGGCAGTAAAGCATTTACTCAGGCAAGTATATAGTACTTGAATGTATATTGTACACTATGTAGGTCACTATGCATGAGACTACATTTAAGTGGTCATCCGCAAGTATCATCATCATCATCATCATCATCAACGCAAGTATATGGGCTTGAAAGTACTGCAATATAAGATCATATCAACATTGAAGTAAGTTGTCTTAAGTTTGTGTTTGGCATTGGACAGAGCAAGCAAGTCAAGGGGGGGTTGCTTCTTCGAGTGAACAACAGGATGATGATGTCTTCACGTTACCAATACATGTAAAATTTTTGCAAGTTAAAGCAAGAGCTGTGAATATTAATTAGTTGTGTTAGACAGCACTGAAAGAACTGTCTAAAAGCTGTGCTTGTACCATCAACATAATACCTACCAAGATCTACAGCTAGCCCGTAGCTAGAATGGCCCTCTTTATTTTGAAACATTGTGAATTGTTCTGAACAGTTTGAAAGTCAGAAAACTTTGCAGTTTGTTGTGTCCACATGAATTTTGTATTGCATAATATGCTTATTGCTTCTGTACATGCATCTTTGTCTAAAGATTGCAAATAATGTGTGGGGTTGATATAATATGCAAACTGTTGCAGATTTTGTGATTTCCATTTCTATATTTTTCAGTCACACTGTTCTGAATGAGTTATTATTAGAATTTGAATTTGGTAGGATGAAGATGTTAGCAACCTGAGTTTGTACAGTTCACTTTGAATTTGTTTTTAGTGTTAGTTGAAATCCTCCCACACCATAAGGTGTATAGGGCGGTGCCCATCCCTGTTTCATAGCCCTGGGCCACACTGTGGTGCAATCACTGCAGCAGGAGGCTAGTCCACTGGCAGTGGAGTGTGTTTAACTTCATACTGTTTCATAAGTATGTACCATTTTAATCTATAAAGTCTTTGGTATGACTCAATGTGACTCTTGTCTAGTGGTGTCCTACCCGGGAGTTGAACTCGGGCCTTCTGGTTCCAAGTAATCAGAACCAGAAGGGGTAAGTAACAGAAGCACAGACCACTACACCACAGGGACATCCTTCTAATTTCTGAATGCTACAAATGTACAGGGCACTTGTTGTGACTTAAAGTCGTGTAAAATAATTGTGAACGTGACTGAAGGTATTCTTTTATGAACAGTGAAACATTGTAGGTGTTTGGAACAGAACTAGTGAACTATGTATACGTAGCTATGACAAAGTAAAAGCAATTGGGTGTTGTACTGTCTTGTGGTGTATTTTCTGAGACATGTTAAGCTGGAAATGTTTCTTTTGCTGTTTAATTTCATAGTTTTTTTCTTCAAACAAAGGCAAGGCCACCTCAGATATGTCCGTGTGTATATCGCTATCTGCACTGTCTTATAATCCTATAATTGTTCCCCTAGCCATGATATAGAACCATGGAAGAGGTATTAGCTAGAATTATGGTGAGTTACAAAATTATGTACATCTTGAAGTACAATGTATTGTATCTCAGGGTTTTGGATGCATTCTTGCCTGCCTTCCAACTTGGGTCCAAGAATCCAACTTATGTTAAGAACAATTTCACTGTTGATGAATTACAAATGAATGCGAGACTGAAACAACTTTTATTTCCATCTATTCAATGCTCCATTTCACTACAATTCCAAGATTTGAGAGCCAGCTCAAATATATACATTACTGCAACTATATATCATTTTCAATATAATAATTTTGAATAAAATATGACAATTAAATATTGGTTTAAAGCAAGATGGCTGCCATCACAACAAGACTTTGAAGATTTGAATTTCATTTTGTACATTCAAGTTAATAAAATGCATGGAATCATTCTCAGCTTTGTCTCTTATATATACTATACACCAGTCCTTGTCATGTATGATATACAAATTGTACAATTTTGTATTTTGAAACTAAATAGTTTTTCGGGTCCAAGTTGGGTGTGTTAACTATTATTTGCACTGCACACATCATTATTAATGATGACTCAAATATACATAGCCTAATTATTATATTTGCTGTCTTATTCCCATCACTTAAAGGTTGATAGATTAAGACATTAGCTCCTGACTTCTGAATATAGCTCAAATAACTCTTTTTCAATCAAAATGTTACACACAATACAGGAAGAAATTTAGATTTAACTTAAGATTGAAGTAGTGCCCATCTGAAAGACGACATTTCAAATAATCTTTTACCATTGTTTTTCTATACAGCATTTCTTATTTGGGACATAGGTTTAGAATCTTTATTTTATAATCTTTTTGTACAGTTCTTAGCACTCCTAAAAGATATTTCATTTTATTAGGAAGATTATGTGCTAACTGTTAAAAACATGAATTTATGGGATCCTTTAAGTTATGACTTTTTTACACTATTCACACTGCTTTTACCATATCATGAGAGCTACTAAATGTAACTAATCCATCCCCAAAAGTATTCTATTTTTAAACTAAAATCTTTATTTGATACCTGTCATAGTTTTACCCAGAAAGGTTTGGCAACCCACTACCCCTTCAACCAAAAAGGCTATGGGACTACCCTAACATTTTGCTACCTGATCCCCAATTGTTCTTTCAGTATCTGGAGGTTTTGTACTTTGTTTCTGATGTGTGTGATTTGTGTACGTTTCTCCTGGACCCATCTCTGCTGTTCCGTACTGCTTGTCTGTAGCTGTTGAATCGTCGCGGCAAGTTGCTCACTGGTTATTTCTGTCCGTAAGGCTTCGATCTGTAACACATTCACACCAAATAGACATTTTATATCACACTGACACAACTTTACAAAATGGAAGTCTAAAAGGATAGATATAGTCTTGATCACAGCTATACAAAATGCTTGTAACTGACTTTTAAGGAGCATTCCACTCCAGACGCTGGTATCATAATTACGAGACTAAATTGTTATGCTTGAATTCAGTTTGTTTTGTCAAATTTGTGTCCAAAAAAACATAATCTATCAGAAAATAATACCCGCTTCTGGAGTGGAATGCTCCTTAAGATTTAGCTATTTACAATGTATTAATGTGTGCAGTACCATAATCATAGTTTTTGCTAAATACCAGGGAGTGTTTCAATTATGGCAAAGTTGCTTATTCAAATATGATATATAAAATGACTGTCACAGTACTTGCCATTTCTACACATTTGATTTTTACTTCATGCAAAGCCCAGTTTATGTTTTACCTTGTTCCTGATGTCCTGTAGTCTCCCCCTGTCTAGAAGTTGGACATTTTGAAGGTCAGAGGTCAGCTGAGACACATCTTGCTGGCTCTGCTCCACCAAACTATAGTCATGAACAGAACAAGAAAACTATTTTTTTTCTCACTTTATTATTTTTACAATGCAAAACCTTAACACCGCTCACAGTCTATTTTCGTAAAAGAACAGCCAGTGCATTCTGATTAGTCAGTCTTGATTACCTTTCAAAGCATTGAATATAGCCTGGAAGAGTTGCAGTTGACTTCCAATCTTTGTCTTCTTTACAGGCTTTTATTTGACGTCATCTACCCCATATATTATAATTGTGTATGCTATAAAACATGATGTCAATGAAAAGCCTCAGGACCTGATTTCTGGCACTACTACATTGAATTTTGTTTTCATAATGTAATTCTTGATTTGTTAACTGTAACTTTAGCTGCTTTAACAATCACTAGTCAACCGCTGCAATTCAATCACCACAAATATTTGATTGCTATTAAAACATCTGAGTGATGTTTGTTCCCAGCATTAAAATCAAATGATTGTGAACTACTCCCTTCCCCCAACTGCTAAAATTACCAACCACAACATTAAATGGATTTACAGTACTGTAACCTGTGACCTACCTTTGTGTTGTATTGACCTGACCTCCGACCCTGATGACCTCCCCCTGCAGCCTGCCTGTGTCCTGAGTCAGGTTGCTGCAGCCCTGCTGCAGTGTGGGAATCCTGCTGCTGTTTGCAGCGCTCACGTTTCCTGCAGCCTGGCCTGGCGAAGGGAGGGCAGCGGCTGACGTGTTCAGTACTTCAGCTTGGGACAGGATGTCTGCTGTTACCTGTGGGACAGAAAGAATATCATGAATATTTGATCCCCATTCAACAGTTATAAATTGAGAACATTTTCTATCAAAACGAAAGTTTTACTGGGTAATGTAATGTATAAAGTATTTTCCAAGCAGAGGTTTTGGTCGAGTGGGGTAGGAGTGTCCAGGATTTTTACGTTCCTCTTCCTTCAGAAGGAACATAAAAAATCTCGGATACTCCTGTGACCCCACTCGACCGAAACCTCTGCTTGGAGAATAGTGTGACCTGTTGTTCTTGCCTGAAAACTCAAGCTGTGGCAAGGTCACATTGTACTTATAGTTACATGACTGTATACTGTCAGTATACTAACCTACAAAATTTATATACATTTTTTAGCAAATATGATATAGCTGACTCTCCATCTGAGGTTGGCTCAGCTTTACCATTATTTTCTAAGCCAGGAGTTCACTCCATTGTGCTCCATATACTCAAAGTATTCTGTCATCAAAGAAACATCTCACATGAGCAATCAAATTCTCTTCATTTGATTTGCTGTTCCCTAAATGCAATCTTGATGAGCATCCCTAAATCCTAGTAAGGCTGAATTATCATAAAGACCCTATTAAGCAGTGCTCTTACCTGTGACTGGTTGTTGACCAGTCCCTGCATGTTTTCCACCTGCTGTAGTGCAGTCTGTGCCATGTCTGAGGCTGACTGCAGGTCTTCCTGCAGCTGTTGCGCCAGCTGCGTAGCAGCCTGACTCCCAAACTGCACCTGCGACACCTGCTGCAGGGAATCAGCCACAACTTCCTGCATCACTGAAACAGATTAGAAATTCTGTTAGATTTGTAGCTTTTAGAAAATATGAAAACTTTGAAATGTTTTCTTTCTTCCTTAGAATTTGTCACACCTACATGTTAGTAATGATCATTGAGTAACTCACTTCAGTCAGGCTTCTGAAACATGGTAATATGTAAGCACGGTGGTCAAATTCATGCTCAGAAACTCCCATGTCCAGCCGAATTTGAACGCTGTTCCACGAGGTTCGAAATGACGTAATCGAATCCGAAGGCGTGTTCGATTCAGGGTCACCTACGGTCATTGAAAGTTTTTACTGTAAACCCGCGTGGCCTGGCCCCTTTCGCCGCTTCAGGAAAAAAACTAGGTTTATCACAAATATTACCTGTTTTCTGGAGAGTATATCCATGCTGGGACTTTGTTGTGGACATCTAACATGTAGCGAAGCTACTGGCGTCATTTTTTGTGACATTGAATATTAGAATGATTGTTTACGGCAGTGTAAATTTCCCCCTCCCCTTATCGGTGCGGCATGACATGCATTTAAACATCGTAAAGGATCAGCTTCATAAAGCACCCACCTTACCTCATTAGTGGCTCAAAATGACCGTAACGGTTTTCCCGAGGTTTGTGTTTTGGGGATTATTGAAAAATGCCCTTGATTTTGAATTATGGGTAATTGAGTGCGAAAAATGTCACAAAATGCCATTTTTCCAAAGATTTGTCGATATCAACAATACTTAGAATCAGAAATTTAAAAATCCCAAAAACACAAAGTTTCGTTTTGTTCCTGGTCAACGAAAAATATGAAAATAAGAGATATTCATTGACATTTGAAGCCAGGCCTTTGCGATGTGTGCCTAAAAAAACGGTCTCCCTAAAACCTGAAAATAATCGTGTTTGGGAGCAAAATATAGAAAAATTAGCCATTCAGCGCAAAATGACTACATTCAAAGTTTGTAAAATCGCTGATTTCGTTTTATTTTTAAAAGATTCTCCCGCCCCCACTATTTTGTTTATTTTCACATGTTTTGCCGTTAGCCAAAACGTTGCCCTGTGTAACCCGATACCTTGTCGAACGCGCATAGCAACGGGAAAGAATACCCTAGTAACAGACCACCGTGAAGGGCACTGGTACTACTGAATGTATACAATGTACTCTTTACACCACCATGATATTCATAATATGCATAATGACATAATCTCATTCACACAGGCACAAAATTCACAAAATAAGATAGAGGTAAAGGCAGACCACATGTTAACTAAATCAACATAGCTAAAGCGTTAAAGTTTGTTTCAATTCTAGTTCTTTCACTACGTACATTGTTTTCCCTGAGTGCTCTACCTCTGATAATTGTTACAGAACCCACTGAGCCATGATGTAAGCATATCAGGTAACAGATGATCTTTAACCCCCAGGTGACGGATATACAAAAGACTGTTGGAATGGCTCTGACTTCAGTCTGACGGAACACTCATACATGTAGATCTTGCTGGACAGGTACCACAAGAAAGAGGAAAATTTCTACAGACAGTTTCACTACAGTGAAGTCTCAGACAATCCATTTGCAGGTGAGATTTGGACGTCTCTGCTCTCTTTGTGAGACAACCTGGAGCTATATGGATTTCCTGAAACTAAGTACATTTAACAGACTAGACTATAAAATGTTAATCTATTCTGTCATGTTTAGCCTGACAAACGTTTTGTTTTTTTTAAATCTCCTTTCAAATTGCTGTACTACAAATCATCGGCCTGCATTAGGCTAAAAACAGTAACATGACCAGCCTGGTAAACAAGCTACATGACTTGGATTCATTCCTGAAGAGACAGCACTTGTACAGCCAAGAAGTTGGCTATGGGCAGGCACTGAGGGAAGCCATTGTTTCTGAGGACTACTTTATGGAGTTAGAAGTCCTGAAAAGTCTAGGAGACCGACATCTTGAGAAAGGCAAGCTCGGTAAAGATTCGGCAGGGTTTGAGAAGGCTGCTGCCCTGTATGCTGCTGCCCTACTGCGCTGCACAGATCCAGACATGGGACAAACACTGGAACATCGTATCGGCTACATGGAGAAACTCTCCAGACAACTGCTGCAGGGGTACACTCCACAGGATCAGTGGTTGTCACCAGACTACTGGCCCAGGGGTACGACTGACAGCAATGTCTTAAGGGTGGCAAAAAGTTGTGACAAATTGGACAAAAGAGTTGGTAAGCCCTGGCACTCTCTCGAAGAGATTTACACAGAAATGATAGTAACATTACAAACGGTGACATATTTTTGGAGCTTGAGACTCTAAAATCACTTGGAGACATCTATCTTGAGAAAGGCAAAAAAACATCTGAAGAATCCCAATTCTCCAAGGCAGCTGCTATGTACAAGAAAGCCATGACAAGATGTGAAAATTCTGGGACAAAACAGACTTTGAACCATCGTATTCTATACACAGAAAAGATCTTTGAGGAAACAAGAAAAGTAAGTCCTTTTATTGCCTTTGCCAAGGTTCCGTTTTGCAAAGCACTCATGTGTGTGTGTGTCTGTGTCTCACTATGAAAAGTTACGTGTGCACAAGGTTTTCCGCCATCTTGCTCATTAGTGTACCACGTGACTGGGCTGACTCTGTCCCAGGGCACCCCAGACTTATAGTACTTCCAGATGCGCAAAAGACCTTGGGAACGAGGCATAGCTTTCACGCCTGCGCACTGGTGCCATTTGCAAAGAGGAATGTCCAAGCTTGCAGATCGTGAAAACCGCTTCTTTTTACGGCGAATTTTCGGTGAGTTATGACTTTTTGAAATTATGACTTGGTCTCAGGGGGATGAGTGAAGACCTTAATGATGTCCTGGAGTAATTAGGCTGTAGTTTTCTTAATTATTTTTTCTGGAATTAGCCTATTTTTTTGGTGTGTCCTGAGATATTTCGGAACCATCTTACAATGATGTCATTCAACGACGCGGCCGTATTTTTAACGACACGAAGGATATGCATGGGTATTTCGACACGAAATGTATGCATTGGTCTCGTTCCCTTGGATTCTATTGTATGGATTGATACAGATTGAGTATAGACACAAAATATTAGGATGTTCTAGACTTGAAAAATAGCTCTGCTCGAGCAGATTGAGTGTGTACAGGCTGAAATAAATAGATAATATCATTATATGCAAAAGCTAGCAGCACCAGCCCCCATCCCCACAGGTCAGTACTGGTCTCATTGGAGTCCTGACATTGTAATTGTGTTTGAAAGAGCCTATAAGTAATTTAGCCTACTAGTATACTATCATTATAATCATTTTCAGAAACAAAGTAGATTGTATCAGTATGTATGTATTATATATGTCAGATAGTGTCAATATTGATAATATCAACATGTTGTTCATATGCACTGCAGATGTCACAGATGGAGGAGCACAGAGAATACTGTCTACAGAGTGTGCAGTAACAAGATGAAAGGATGGTATGGCATATTAATGCCAGAACATGTGCAGCAGAAAATAGAATGTGACTCAGATTAAAACTCTCTGTTTATGCTTTAATTGTTGTTCAATTGAATGTTCAAAATGTAAATAAAACTTCACTGTACATGCTGAATACCAGAAAGTCTCTGTCATGTAGATATATATAACTTTTTATGGTCACATATATACAGAACTTATATCCTGTACAAGTTGCCTGCCTGGTTTGACTGTACCTAGATATAGTTGAGTATAAAAATTGCAAATGCACTCTCTGTAACCTCAAATATGAACCGTGCACATAGATAGATATCTCCTTTTCCAAATGAATTTTGTGAAAGAGAGGCATTAAAAAAGGTAAAGAAATTATCCTCAATTGAGGTCAGGCATAGCTCAACAATTTTGGACTGAAGTCAATACATACATGTACACATGCAGTGTAAAAAAAAAAAAAAATCTGTAACAAGATCAAAATATGGCACATCATTTAGCAGTTTAGTAATGATTGATACAACAGTGCTTCGAATCAGGACTATGGTATTACCATTCAGTCTCTGGCATTTATAGGTTCACAGGTTAAGGTTCCAAGGTAAGGTAGCAGTTATCTTTTTGTTATACTAATTATTTATGATCTCTGCATGACAATCAAATCATTTAGTAGTTCATGATGGTAGAGGATAGATTAAGTTACCCTACAGCTTTTTGGTGTCATTATTTCCATAAGACTATATCATTGATGGGCATTGAATACACATTGAAGACCTCTTAAAAACAGATTTATTTTTAGTCAGGTCATAACAATGATGGCATATCTACTCAATGAACATTAAATTTCTGCTTTCAAATGAACAGAAGATTATCACCTTAGTCGGGTCATTTGAACATCATTCCTCTCCGACGTCAAGTGTTAGTGTTTACATAGCGCCATTGCCGAAGACAAAACACAGACATCGCTTAACACTAGAAGCAGGGTCAAGAAGCTAGAAGGCGAAAACTGTCACGCACTAAAGTGTGCTCTGTACCTAGAGCACTGTCTTGGCCATTTTTACGGCTGCTCCGAGAGCTTTCAGGGATAAGGGACTTGAAAATCGGACCAGACGATATGTTTCGGCAAATAAAATTCCCCTGCAATGAGTCGTATATTTTGATCTCGTGGTCATATTCTCGCGTGAGTGTGCGTGGATATCGAGAAATTCCCGTGAGTCATTGCGCGTAGCGCTGAAATTCAAGATGGCGACCAGACACCGCTGGGAATAGCGTAAGTATCATAGTGCACAATAACTTGAGAATGACTGGTTGGATAGTCTTGAAGTTCATACTTGGTAGGGAGGTATAAATTGTAGGTCTTCTTGAGACCTCAAAATAGATCTTGGGCCCCGTAGCAGCTTGGTGCTGCAGAGGAACTTCGGGTTTTGATATTTCGTGTTCTGGACATGCTAAGGTCTTGATTTTTGAGTGGTAGATAGCTCTTGGGAAGTAGAGTACATAGCCATGTAGAGTAAGCCATGTAGAGTAAGCCTAGCAGCTTAATTTGGAACTGAAGGTCCTGGAGCTAATTTCATTTCAAACTTTGAAAGAAAAGAGCTGATGAAGGGGTTGACCGATCGTCATGACATTTGGGATGTAAATAGCTAACGTGATGATTGACAAAACTGTATGCTAATTATGCAAATCACGAGCTAATTTGCATGATTGATGAGGAAAGTTTATAAATCTGCGACATTATTACAAATAGGACTCTCAAACATGTGACATGTGTAACTGAGGAAGAGTTACACATAGCAATATCCGATTCAATAGATATCAATTATGCAAATTAACACCTAATTTGCATAATTAATGGCAAAATACAATTATAATTCCATAGTCAGTGGTAAATGATGGAGATTCCATTCTTGGAGCATTTGGAACTTAGGTAAATGTGGACATTATCATACATAAATAATGCAAATGCGGTCCTCATTTACATAATTTATGGGGAAATGTGACAGTAGAGAAGATCATCAACTAACATAAGTAATGCAAATAAGGTATTTATTTGCATAATGAATGGGAAACATTATCATATGATTTGCCACTCAAAAAGGTTAACATCGGTCGGTGAAGGTATGGGGTCGTGGAACTCTTACTAGTTAAATATGAATTCAAAGCAATTAATAAAGCATGATTGCATTAAGTGTCATCTGTGATGTGTAGATTATAATATGTGAAATACATCATGCTACATGTATAATGATTCTAATGTGTATGGTTTTACACAATTCGAACATAATGTTTCTTTCTGGTTTAACACGTCTTTGGACAAAATTAGATTTTCAACATCTTGCATCAATTCCATGACAGAAAAATGCACAATTGCAAGTCGAGCACCAGTTGGGGAACACCACACATCACCATCTCCATCAAGACTTAATAAGGTGGGAAACATTCAATTGCTAAATACAGTGATATAAATTTTTAAACCAATCTTGTTGTCAACTCTAAAAGCCTCTCTAAGTTTACCAGAAGAGCTGAATGTTGCAGTGTATAATTGGAGATGCCATTGGGATACAATTTCATGTAACTATCATGTAACTCTGTATCTGTATCTTAGATAGATTAATTTCAACATGACAGTGGTTTTTATGATAACTATAGAAATTTACATGATTTGGTTTTTTACAGCAAAGCAACAGAGCTACATGTAGGACTGCCTGAAGCTGCCGCTAATGCAGTTGAAGGGAAAAGACTCACAGAGAAGTAAGTTATATCCTAAATGACGCTGTTGTAAATTGATATTGTCCATACTAAACTCTATCCAGTTGCTTGTGTAACTATCATCTTGCATGTCTTATATATAACCTGGATGTCTAACCTTCATTGACGTATTCTGTCCTTAGTATGTTCATAAGAAGTTTCTACAATTGATATGATTTTACTTATTTTTAATAAGATTCACAGTGTTCATCTGCATATATGACAGTCTTCTCCAAATAACCAAATTTGTTGCATTCAATTCATGCTTTTCATTTCCAGACAGTACAAGGACCACCTTAAGGAAGGTGAATCCTCCCTTACCAAGGCAGACCTAGACTCAGCAGAGCAGCACTTTGCATCTGCACTCAAGATGGTGCATGTGAAAGGTACAGATGGAAAATATCTCCCCAAAATTGTTATTCCTAAAACTTCATATATAAACACGATGACATAAATTATTATAGCCACCCTGTTTTGTTAAACTTCAGAATGGAATGTAAAAAAGGGAGAGTCATGCATGGTTGTGTATCAAAGATTAAATACCTACATCCCTGGCAAATCATGATGGCTGTAGCACCTTTTACAAAACTATCATCAGTAACTGCACTGAAATTTCAACAACATTGTGAAAATCCCAACAAGCATTTCTTTCTCCCCAGATCCCACAGCCCAGCAGTACCAGAGAGAGGTGGAGCCTCTGTGCAAGTTAGGGGATGTCTATGGTAAGCGAGGTCAGCAGACAGGAGACGGGGGAGACTTTGTCAAAGCAGCAGCACTCTACAATGCAGCAATAGCCAGGTCAGAGGATGAAGTCCTCAATGGTAACATCATGATAGCAACTGTTACAGCTCAGGTGGAGAAATCATTTCTCAAATGTATCTTAAACATAGATTGTAATGTAAACCAAAGTGACACAGAAAAGCACAAGAAACAGCTGAAGGAGATGCGGGACCAGATCAAGCTGGAGATGGAAACCATTGGCCAGCAGCTGGATCCCTATGTACACGATGAGGACGACCCATGTGTCAAAGAGATAGAGGCAAAACGGGCTCAGGCTGTCAGGCACTTGTTTGAGAACATTGCACAACAAAGAAAGGAGTTCATCAGCCTGCTTGTAGAAGAGTGTATTGGGTTAATGGGTCCCCTTCCCTCCAAGTATGCCCTGATAGGTCTGGGTTCACAGGCCACAGGACTGGTAACTCCATACTCAGACCTGGAGTTTGCCATCTTGGTTGAGGAAGAAAGTGAGCAATGTCTTGGATATTTTTGTACCCTCACACACTATCTACATCTTAAGGTGGTCAACCTTGGAGAAACCATTCTTCCAGCAGTGGGAATAAAATGTCTCAATGACTTCTACTCCAAGAACCCACTTGATGATTGGTACTATGACTCTGTTACACCACGTGGGTTTGCATTTGATGGCTCCATGCCAAAAGCAAGCAAGACTCCACTGGGCAGGCAGGGAACTAAGAACAAACCACCTAGTGAACTCATCTGCACTCCATACAACATGGTTTCAAAACTAAAAAATGATGCAAATTTGTACCTGAAGGAAGGATATCACCTTGCTACAATACTGAGAAACTCATGCCTGATAGCAGGGGATCAGGATTTGATTGATACATACACAGACATAACGATGAAGATACTTCAAGCTGATGGGGGTAAAATGGTGCACCAACTGACACAGGAGATACTGGAGGAAACTATAAAAAGTAACAGTAACAATGAATCAATTACAGCAAGGCTGATCAATGTGAAGAAAGAACTCTATCGCTTCCCAGCTGTAGCAGTGGACTGCTTGGCACTGTCTTCATGCATCATACCTACTTCAGTTTGGGAGACAATAGAAGAAATGGAAAACCAACAGGTGATCAGTCCCAACAATGCACACCACCTGACAGTGCTTACCAGCATCTCAGCAGAACTCAGGCTAAGAACATACATTGCAAATGGTGGACAGAAGGAAAACCTGTCAGCTTTGGCCTCAATAGAAACAGCACTGCATGGACAGGAAGCATCCCTACAGACCAATGATGAAGTAGAAACAAAAACACTTAAAGCGGTTTTCCATTTGCCTAATCAACAACAGCTTTTAAGATACTACTACACAGCAGTTCCTCTCAAAAGCGCTTTGGATGAATGGTCTGGAAAGAAGCCAAGCCAAAGCTCACTCCCTGATTTTTATGATAGTTCTCCAAAAGTTCAAGGGAAGATGTACTGGGAACTATGCAGTTATAGCAAGGCTATTAGCTACTTCAATGAGGCCCTGGATAGAGCTGATGAAACTGATGATGAGAAAAGTGGTTTGTTCAATGATCTTGGAAACGCATGGCACAGTATGGGTGATTACCAAAAATCAATCATCTACCATGAACAGGCACTGCAGATGCACAGGAATGTCCATGGTCAGAGTACTGCACATCCTTCCATTGCTGCATCACTCAATAACCTTGGTGGTGCTTTTATGTTCATGGGTAATCATGTGAAAGCAATCAGCTACTACAAACAGGCACTGCAGATGTACAGGAGTATCCATGGTCAGAATGCTGCGCATCCTGACATTTGTTGTACACTCAGCAATGTGGGGCTAGCCTGTCCATATCTGGGTGAGCACAGAAATGCAATCAGTTACCATAAACAAGCACTGCAGATGATGAGAAGAATCTATGGTGAGAGTACAGCACATCAAGCCATTGCCATCACACTCCACAATTTGGGCTCAGTCTCCTATGACTTGGGTGATTACAGAACAGCAATCAGCTACCATGAACAGGCACTACAGATGTGCAGGAGTGTCTATGGTCAGAGTACAGCACACCCCGACATTGCCATGTCCTTCCACAGCATGGGATTAGCATGGGGCAAGCTGGGCAATAATCAGAGAGACATTAGCTACAATGAACAGTCACTGCAGATGTACAGATGTATATATGGTCAAAGTACGCAACATCCTATAATTGCCAACTCACTCAACAGCCTAGGAGGAGCCTGGAGTAACGTAGGTAATTATAAGAAAGCAATCAGTTACTATAAACAGGCACTGCAGATGCGCAGAAGTATCTATGGTCAGACTTCAGGACATTATCAGATTGGCGGCTCTCTCAGCAACATGGGACAAGCCTGGCTGAGTTTGGGTGATTACAGAAAAGCAATCAGCTACTGTGAACAAGCACTAAAGGTATATGGTCAGACTACAGCTCAGTCTCCCATTGCGACTGCACTCAACCTGCTGGGGTTAGCCTGGGCCCATCTGGGTGATTACGGAAATGCAATATGCTACAGTGTACAGGCACTGCAGATACTGAGAAGTATTTATGGTCAGAATACAGCACATCCTGACATTGCTCAGTCACTCAACAACATAGGGGGGACTTTGAGTATACTGCTAGGTGATCACAGAAACTCAATCAGCTACTTAAATCAGGCACTACAGATGTTCAGAAGTATCTATGGTCAGGGAACAGCACATCTAGACATTGTTACCACACTGAACAACCTGGGAGGAGCCTGGTACAGTCTGGGTGATAAGACAAAAGCTCTTTCTTTTTACCAAGAATGCTTGGCTATGGCAAAGCAGATTTACCCTCAAGGCAAAAGTCACCCATTGATAAAAGGGTTTGAACAAAACATTGCTGTTATCAGAGCAGAATCTGTATAATATGTATCAGACAAATACATTCAATTTGTAATAATCACTTTGCGAGGTAAGAAATATTCAGGTTATCATTCTGTCTGTTATGTTCAATGCTCATTGCAATAGAAAATAGAAACATTAAAGTCAAGACGTAAATGTAGCTTCATACAATGAACCAATATCATTTTTGTTAAATTTAGCACATGACACTAACCCGATATTACAAGTTTTTTAAACATAAAATTTGGATTGTTACAGGCATGACAGTTATGAAATAACTTATTGACAGCATTGGGAAAGCTAGTACATAACAATCACCATTTTTTCAGTTAGGGATACATTAAGATTTTGATAACGTGGATGTCAATGAGTGACGAAGTGAATTTAATTTGTTTTGTTTTGTTTTGTTTTGTTTATAAGGACATGTTGATTTGACAATATGGATTACATTCTCTGAGGACCCAAAAACTGATGCGAGCGTGCATTAGCCAAGTAAAAAAAAGTTTTGCAAAAAAAGTCGCATTTACTATGAAATCTAACGGGGGTCGCCCAAACATGTGACGTTTTTTTACGCGCTCGAACTCATGGCGCTCCATTGCTGGTTGCCAGAGAATGGTCATGTTTTAATGAATGAATTTTGAACACATTGATCTAAAGAACATACATGGACAAGAAATGTATTCATACTGTTCGTGGGCCCTTCACGCTCCGCGTTACAAGCGGCAAACGCTGTGAGACGTTTTCACGAATGTACCTTCTGATTTAGTGCTACGCCAGATAGTAACTTATTACGCTTTGGTAATTTTGCTCTCTTCGGAAGTTGGTGATGAAGTTAGGGAAATGTAAATAAGGCTTGAAGTCTGCTATATTCTAGCTTTCTTTTGACCGGAAAATTTTGACTGTGTGCACTTCTCACGTCATGTGAGAAGGGCTATATCCAGCGCATCCCAGCTCATGTTTTCACGGGAAATAGGCTACTACGCACTGTGCACGCGGCCCGACGTAAGTCTTGCATGCAACCCGACTTACAAAATCATTACGAAAAAACAACACCGCTTACATCAACAATACTTCGTCTACTTATTGGGAAATATCTTCGCCATCTCTGTATTCAGTTTCTTTTTCATAGACGGTACCAATCACATGTTGGAGCGTAATAAAGCTGTGTGTTGAATCGCCGTCCGCCACCATCGCGGCCCAAAAAATGGCGGGAAAACAACGTCGCCAGACGGCGGCGATGTTTACGTTGTTTACTTTGGTCGGTTTTCTTCTCAACGACACCGCTTACATCAACAATACTCCGTCTACTTTTTGGGAAATATCTTCGCCATCTCTGTATTCAGTTTCTTTTTCATAGACGGTACCAATCACATGTTAGAGCGTTACAAAGCTGTGCGTTGAATTGCCGTCCGCCACCATCGCGGCCAAAAAAAATGACGGGAAAACAACGGCGCCAGACGACAGCGATGTTTACGTTGTTTTCTTTGTTTTGTTCTCAACAAACACTTAAAGACCCAATTTTTTTGTGTTTTATGAAGTTATATTTCTTATGCGTATGATAGTTGTGTATCTGCTTGGCACAGGTCGTATATTTAGGTGCCGGGCCGTCTAGCTACGCAGTGACCCTCTACTTAGCGTGGCATCATTATTGTCAAAATACTATTCTCGACAAAACAAGAAATAAATATGTACAGATATGTTTTGAATGCAAATAACAATTACGTGCATGAACTTGGTTTATTTACCTTCCTTATGAGCATAGTCAGTGGACACAAACACGGTGTACTTATGCATAATAAGATCACTAAAAAATCCGTCACATGTTAGGGCGCGTCATAAGTTAGGGCAACCCCCGTTACATGGTCAGGAAGGATGAAGAAAACCAAACACACCGAGTATATGGTCTACCGAATAATAGATTCTTCATTTTGTTCTTTCACATCTTTGACTTTGAAATTGGTATTCTGCGACATTAGTATCCATTCTACAATTTTTTTTTCCAATTTACAGCATACATTTTCTCGTTTTGCAGCTTTATATGATTTACAGTATAGCCAAAAACTTTTGTTGTGTGTGAAAACGGACAAAAATTGATGCACGCTGATGTCATCCAAATAACCAAATCAACATGTCCTTAGTTATGTCTTTTAAAATGCTACAATGAAGACAGCAAGCTTGTCCTACCTTGAGAAAGTACAGTAAAGTTCTGTAGCACATTCAGCATTTCCTCTGCTGCAGTGTAGTTGTCCTGGGCCCGCTGCACAGCAGCCTGGGCCTCAGTGAAGGCTTGTGAGGACCTGGTGTACAGAGAGTCAGCCTCTCCCTCCAGTCCCTGTACCTCTCCATCAAGCTGGTCTGTTGTCTGTCCGGCCTGCTGTATATCCTCAGATGTAGCTTCATCTGCAGACATGCGATTGGTTACCTGAACACAAGTTTGAAAAAAATTAGTGCATGGCTCACAGTACAAAGAATGTCTAAGGTAACCCTGCTAAAAAACATCGATTTCAACTTTCAATTGATAAAATTAAGTTTGGTTTTCAAGTTAATATATAAAGTTTGATGCCATATATGATTTTGTCAATCTTCTGTACAACAAAGATGATAAATAAGTCTTGATTTCAACTTTCAATTGATAACACTAGACTGCATGCTTTTCAATAAAGATGTGCTAAGTAAGTAAACTTTAGATGATTTTGTCATCTTCGTACTCTTAGGATATCTATGAACTGAATGATTGTAATAAGCAAATGTCAGTTGGAACGTGCTTGAACACATTTGCTGCTTAATGCTAAAAAAAACCTCCTCTTCTTGTGTTTATCACTATCACTCTCTCCCTCTTTCTCTCTCTCTCCCTCTCTCTCTCCCAAAACACTCTTTTCCAACTAGAAATCCCGCCTAAAACTGACCTGCTGTGTCAGGTTCCCAGCCCTCTCCTGTAGCCCCACACTCCTGTCAATCAAATCCTCCACCTCTTGTATTGGCAGGTTTGCAGTGGAGTTCATTGACCTCTCTGTCTCCCTGGCAACTCGTGTAACATTGGACACTGTGCCATACAACTCCTGTACCTGATTCGTCTCTGAGTCTAAGCTGGTGGAAATGTTCAGTGCTGTCTGGTTGAGTTGTTGGATGAGCTCTGTTGTGTTCTGGTGTAGAGTGACAGCATTGCTTGCAACCTATAGAAATCAAGCAAGATAGACTTAGCTACAGTTGTTTTAGTAAACAATGCACTATCCATGTTATCAGTCTAAGTAGAGGTAATATGAACCGAAGTTTCGGCTTTGTTAACGGTTTCATGTATAGCTTAGTCTCCTGCAAATTCTTTTTAAATATGCGCTTCAGTTTTGTGCTAGCTTTGATAAATTTTTTTTCTATGTATTTTAGTCTTCTGTTTTGTGTATGCTTTCATAAAACAATATTATGTATTTTAATGTGCTTTGCGAAAGTTTGTATTGAATTTTGTACATTGTTCAGTTACCAGGGCTAACTTCGGCTAGTTGGGTAGCCTTGACTGTACTTTTTTTACAGCCAGATAAATAAATCAAATCAAATCAATCTGAGGCAATCTGTGCAAAAGGTGTTCGAATAATCATTATGGTAAAAGCATAAAAACTGCATGCATAAATTGAATGATCTATACAACAATGGAAACAATTCTAGGGGAGGAGCCATTGGAAACCTGCTTTATATTATGGCAATTGTTGCTAGGCAATTATTTTTGTAACTTTTTGCTTGGCAATGAGTATGACTAAAGAGAGCTACTGTCTGCACATACTCATTCATCAGACCTCATACTTGTAATTGTTTGAGCAATTGTAGCAGATACATTTTGCACCTACTCACTATATGAGCTGAGTTAGGCTCCTAAAAATATGTGACTTTTAACAAATATAAATCAAAGAATGTTTCATTTGCACTAGATGACATACGCTTTTTTATAAACTGACTGATGGCTTAAAGGAACGGAAAATGTTCATCATTTTTACCCTTCTCCCTGCTGCCTAACTCTGTAATCAATAGGAAATTGGGTGCCAAACAGCTGCTCCAGTGTACTGAAGGTTAAGTTGGAAAGACCGTTGACAAACATTTGCATATACAACAAGTTTGGCCTTTTTCAACAAGCAAAATAGAATCTAACCAGTTGTGCTTGCTGTGCCAGCTGGAATGCCTGTAGGGCTGAGGTCTGGATGTCTCCCAGTGTCCCCAGCACCGCGGAGATACTTGAGTTGACCTCGCCCTGAATGGCTGCCATTGCCACCAATGTCTGGTTCAGAGTTCCAACCAAGTTGTCCAGTTCTGTTGACACATTGGGTAGGGAGGCTGGAGAAGTGAGAAAAGTGTTACAACCTTTACTTCTAATGGAAGCTCATCTGTGTTGATAGTGTTCATAATACAGTGCTAAACTTTCTTCCAACACTAAGGTATACACAGGATACCTGAAGAAGGCAACAGTGCACGGTTGTCGAAAATATGATCCTGTGTATACCAAGTGTTGGAATAAAGTTTAGCATTGTACTATAACCACACACCCACATGTATCTGCACTGTGGGCAAGACCACACAATCAACACCATGGGCACAACCACATAATCAGCACCATGGGCACAACCACACAATCAGCACCATGGACACAACCACACAACCAGTACTATGGACACAACCACGCAATCAGCACCATGGACACAGCCACACAATCAGCACCATGGACACAACCACACAATCAGCACCATGGGCACAATCACACAATCAGCACCATAAACACAACCACACAATCAGCACCATGGACACAACCACACAATCAGCACCATGGACACAGCCACACAATCAGTACCATGGACACAACCACACAACCAGTACTATGGACACAATCACACAATCAGCACCATGGACACAAACACACAACCAGTACTATGGACACAACCACACAATCAGCACCATGGACACAACCACACAAGCAGCACCATGGACACAACCACACAATCAGCACCATGGACACAACCACACAATCAGGACCATGGACACAGCCACACAATCAGCACCATGGACACAGCCCCACAACCAGTACTATGGACACAACCACACAATCAGCACCATGGACACAGCCACACAATCAGCACCATGGACACAACCACACAATCAGCACCATGGACACAACCACACAATCATCACCATAAACACAATCACACAATCAGCACCATAAACACAACCACACAATCAGCACCATGGACACAACCACACAACCAGTACTATGGACACAACCACACAATCAGCACCATGGACACAGCCACACAATCAGTACCATGGACACAACCACACAACCAGTACTATGGACACAGCCACACAATCAGCACCATGGACACAAACACACAACCAGTACTATGGACACAACCACACAATCAGCACCATGGACACAACCACACAATCAGCACCATGGACACAACCACACAATCAGCACCATGGACACAACCACACAATCAGGACCATGGACACAGCCACACAATCAGCACCATGGACACAGCCACACAACCAGTACTATGGACACAACCACACAATCAGCACCATGGACACAGCCACACAATCAGCACCATGGACACAACCACACAATCAGCACCATGGACACAACCACACAATCAGCACCATAAACACAATCACACAATCAGCACCATAAACACAACCACACAATCAGCACCATGGACACAACCACACAATCAGCACCATGGACACAACCACACAATCAGCACCATGGACACAGCCACACAATCAGCACCATGGATACAAACACACAACCAGTACTATGGACACAACCACACAATCAGCACCATGGACACAACCACACAATCAGCACTGCCATTTGATGAAATCGCAACATGGCAATATAATGATTCAGACAAGATAGACAGTACACTTGAAGTATCTGATAAATAATGAAACCCAAAATTAGCTTGAAAGGTAATCTGTGTTTTGGTAGAATTTGTTTTGATGGTACATTGGAAATTACAGTTCAAAACTAGTACTGCTTCAGAAACATTACATTGAGAAACAGTTGTTGGAAGTCTGGAGGTAACATGAATTTCTTTTCATAATTATTCTTACGCCACTTGCAACATCCACTTCAAAACCTTTTTTGTATAGTAAAATATTGTAACAGTTTATACTAAAGAATACTTAGTACTAATACAGCACAGAATGATAGACAGCAGATAAGGCATATGGTCAACTTACTGTTGATTACATTGTACGCCCTCTTGAGGTCTTCAACAGTGTTGTTCCTTTCAGCCTGTCCACTGGAAACATTTCCCAGTGCCTGTCCCAAAAGCCCCTCTATCTGCCCAACTTCAGACTCTATCGCCACCTCAAGCCCCGACAACACCTCCCGAGCAGAAGCGTTCAGCTGGTCCAAGATTTCGTGCATTTCTGCCGCCATGTCTTCGGTCTCCTGTGACCGGTTGTAGAGACCGGTCACTTGCGACTGGACGGTTTCCAGCCTGGTTGAGAACCAGACGTTTTGGTCGGCGCTGGTGGTGAGCGTGTCCACAAACTGGGTGATGTTGTCTCGCAGCAGCCTCAACTGGATTGTTCTGGTTTCAATCTGGTCGTAGCAGCCCTCACATTCTAAAACAAAGAAATACAGAATAATCATAAGTGTTTGTGGTGCGCTGGTGGCCTTTGGATCTCATTGAATTTTTCAGAATTTGCAGCGACCCCAGTACACCAAGGATATTATATAGGGATAACCCTATGGTCTCCTTGAGCACACTAAATTCTGCACAAAGAATTTAGATTTAAACTGCATCTACTGCAGATGAACAAAGAAATTATATAACAGTCCTTATCCTTGGGTAGAAAAAGCATTTTTGATTTTGACTTCCTCTGCTATACAGTAATTCTATGTACTATGTGTATAGTCTGTTGGGTTTAGTTTCAGTAACCTCACTCACCATTTCTGGCCTCACAGTGTAATTCTATTTTACTGTCACACAGTGTCTGTGCTAAGGCCAGGTTTTTGGGTTGATTACAAATTATTTCCTACAGCTAGCTCTTACCTATACATCCAAATGTCTCGTTGTAGTAGTAGTTTCCCCTGCACTGGTCACATTTCAGACCTTCAGTGGAGTTACTGCAGTAGCACTGACCAGTTTCCTGGTCACAGGAGCCATTCACTGAACCCAGGGGGCTACAGCTGCAGTCTGAGAAAGTACAACAAATCAGAGGAAGACCAAGGAGGGGGTAGTTTGTTTATTTATTCATCTATTTACTTCTTTTCAAGACAGCCGGTTTGCCCCTTAAAATAGATAAAGTTGATCACCAAGGGGGGCCAGTATATAAAGGACAATACAATCATGTAACAATCAGTCAGCTGGAGATAAACACAGCAAAATCGTTGTCCATAACTTAAGTCTTATCCGTTCCAAGCTCGAAATCAACAAAGGTCAAAACTTGAAGTGAAGGTCAGACGTCAAGAAGTTACTTTAATCTCAAGGCCGCTTTAAACTGCCATGGGGTTGATACATGTTTTGTGTTTTGTTTCGGACAATTATGGTGTACTACAGGTATAGTAAGAAAACTAAGTTGTAGATGAACAACCGTATAGTGTTTTCCAACTAGGACATTGACAGTAAGATTGTATACAACTGAATGAAACACTGACTTTGATTTAAAAATTTGGCTTAATATTCAATCAAAACTATGCAAGATAGTTGATATATATATTTTCTATAAATTTAGAGAGGAGCAATGGAACTAGCCTGGAGTCCAGCCTTGTTAGCTTTCATTGGTGGGGTATCGACATTGGGAGCTGACCAAAGCTAACAAGGCTGGACTCCAGGCTACAAAATACCTTGTCAAAGGACATCATCTAAAAGCTATCATAATCACTCAGTAAGGACATAATTATAGACTTATCATTATGATAGTTTTACTCACTTTTACATCCAGGAAAGCCTGGGTTGTCCAGTCCATAGGTGTTTTCTGCACACCTGTCACAGTCAGGCCCCTCCACGTTGTTGTCACACAGATCACAATGTTTACCTGAGATTAGGGGAATTATGCAAAGGTTCTCATCATTTGGGAACAAAAGTACTATTAATTAGTTAAAACCTTAAGCTTCAGCACACTGTGCTGTCTGGCACCCCATTCTCTATTGGTTACAGAGTTAGGCAGCAGGGAGGAGATTAAGAAAAAGAAGATCACGCTGTCAGTTGCTATACAGAAAGGACTGTGAAAGAAGTGCCTACCCAGTTATAGTCAATTGTTCATAATTATACTAGGCATTTCTCATCTAGGAACAAGCCATTGTTGAGAGGGAAAGAGATCTATTTTATAGTTGGATTTCCTCTAATAAAGCTTCAATAAGGCCTCAAGCATTTCTACATGATAGTATATTAATCAGAAGTTTTTTGAAATCAAGTCATAGTTCAATGTCATTGATGATTACCGTAAAATCCCTATTTACGTACGCACTTTTTAAACTTTTCAAGTTGCAAGCAGGTGCTCCAGGCCGACAGCAAAGTCGGGTTGCGTACGTTAGGAGGGGTTCTTCCTCGGAAAAATCGCATATCAGCATGAGAGTATGGTACATCTTCATGCAATTGAAGTGTGGAATGCTACCACAAAATCAATCAGTAATAAAGAATAAATAATACATATATTTAAATTGTTTGATATTTTCTACCCAGAAACATTTTCTCAGTAACCCTTTTAAGTCGGTGAACATCATCGGAAGCATGATCATTCATGTCAACCTCTTAACTATCCACTGAAATGCTGGAGAGGGGGTGCGTACGTTAGGAGGGTTTTTCCCCCGAACATTTCAACTCACTGAGTCAGGCCCGCAATCCTCCCCAAATCGGGGGTGCGTACGTTAGGAGGGGTGCGTACGTAAATAGGAATTTTACGGTAATCATCAATGACATTGAACTATGACTTGATTTCAAAAAACTTATCTTACAATCAGCCTCCATATCAGGCTCTCTGGGCCTTTCTTTGCGCTTGTAATACACCTTTGCTGATGAATTCTTTTTTGTACTTGGTCGTTTGGGCAGCCAGCCCATATAACCATTTGGCAACCAAACAATCCATTCAAAACCCTACCCCACAACCTAGCCACTAGTGCTACGTACTTAAACGTAACATCAGGTACAGGTACAGGTACAGGTACCGGTACAGAGGTTTAGGTACAGGTCCGGACCTGTACCTGTACCTGAACAATTTGAAAAAGAAACATGCATTCTTTTGAACTTCTTCACTTATGACAGAAACACAAATAAACTGTTTTTATTTTGTCAGTATCTTTATCTAAAGACCATAACTAGGTTTCCTACTGCCTAACTCCCTTGGCCTGGCTATCAAAACTCCCGGCCTGCCTGAATGATCTGTTGCATATCAGTTACATTGTATGCTGTTCCATTGTTATCACTTTGGTTATGTTTGGTGTTGCAAATGACATCAGGAGATCAGTCACAAAATAATCACATATTTGTAAATTTATATCGGTACAGTATGTACGGGTACTTCATGATCCCGTATGTTGGACCAGTACCGGTCCGCAGCACTACTAGCCACCCTTAACCTTTAGCACACTGAAGTAGCTGTTTGGCACCCCATTGGTTACAGAGTTAGGCAGCAGGGAGAAGGTTAAACCCACCTGTTCTCCCAGGCTTGCAGTTCAGACACTCCCCGGTGACGGCGTCACATCGAGGCGGGGAGGTCAGCGTGTTGTTGTTACAGTCACACGGCACGCAGGGCACGAAGCGGTCATCCAGTTCTCCATCACGGTGGTAACCCGGAGAACACTCATCACACGACAGACCTGAAAATAGAATACAGTCATTTCTGAGTGTATTCTTAAAGGGGGAGTCTACTTCAGATGCAAATATTCTAGGCTCTACCAGCCTCCGCGGGTCGCTGGGAAAATAGTAGAAATAAGCCAAATAGAGTCAACTGTATGAAGGGAGTCGGCTACTGAGAGAGGGTCCAATATTGCAACTAGGCCTGCAATTGTAACTCTCCATGGCCAATATTCTCCCTATAGCCGGCGTAGTTAGTCTGGTAGAGACTACGAATGTTCTGGTTCTCTAGATGATATTTCTTCAATCCAAAAAAATAATTTTTTTGCCTTGTTGGCATTGACTTTGGACTAGGTAAAAGTTGCATTGTATATCTATATTCAGCAATATTATGATAACCCCCAAGTACCCTCCAGATAAAACACAGCCATTCATAAAATGACTTTTAGAAAATAACACACACTTTTGGTGTTGAGTCACCCTTTAAATGTGTATTCCAGATCTGGATTTACCAAAACATTAGTGGGTAATATTTTTTTCTTAATTTTCTTTTGGTGGTGTAAAAAGAAGTTGAATATCCATTGTGGTACTTTGCTTAATATGGAAGTTTTGGTACTGTAAGATAAAGATTTTACCTTGCATCATAAAATGATTCTACACTGATTTGCAAATCATTGGTTTATACAATGTTTTTCTTTATCCAAATTCTTTAATATTTATGATAACATTTAGATATTCATAATATAACTGAGTAGTATAACAAGGCAACTGACAAATCACGAAGAAAAACAAAAGACAAATCTATAAATTTCATTTATGAGGACAAATTTACATCATTACAATCATCACCTGATAGTCCAACTGGGCAGCTGCAGTTCTCCACAGATAAGACAGGTGGCAGGGCGGAGTCTGCTATGGCAATGGCAGTCTGTAGCACCACCCTGTGCAGTGTGACTGTGGTGTTACCGACATGTCTTGGCACCCTCACACTGGTCAGGTCTGATAAAAGTCCTACAAATCAAAAGATATTCTTCTGAGTTATAATAATTCCACCTGGGTACATAATTCCGCCACCCTGAAAATATGTGGCCAACAAATCTCCAACCCAACGTCCCCCTGAATACACTACCAACTGGATTTGGGTTAAACAGATGTTTTGGGGGTCCTCACTCAAAATAGGGGGTGAAAAGGAGAGAAAAGTTACTCTTTTTAACCCACTTTTCACTCCTTAGGTGCAGGTAAAATGGGGTATAATATAAGGGCCCCCAAAACGTCCGTTTAACCCCAAATCCAGTTGGTAGTGACAATGCACTAACTGTATATCTAAACTGTGCATACTTGAGGGATGCTACACTGGAGATCTCTCAAACTCTTTTTCAAAGTTGCAGATTAAGTAACATGGCAGATATTAACGGAACATTTCTGTTGGTCAAGATAACAAGGCAATCACAGATGGCAGGCTTCACTCCCTTACCCATACTGCTTTACCATCCAGATCAGACCCAAATCTGATCAGACCAAAGATTTACCCAAGTCGCCCGAATCGCTGAAATCGCCAAAGCCGCATTGCTGTGGCCTAGTATGAATGCTACAATTCACATGTCAAAACGCCCGATGCGCATAGCAGCAAATCTACTTCCGGGAGGTGGATTACCGCCGACTTGGCCGCATTGCGGCTTAGTATGAACGCTCGAAGCCGGCTTGATGCGCATCGGGCGCATTACTTTGCATATTGACCCGGACATAGTTCAGGGGGTCATATGCGACGTCAGCCTTGATTTCCGCTTATCTGCCGCCATAATACGATGTTTGCCTACCTATTCGCTTGTTGGAATATTTAGAGGAAATGTGGCAGAATCAGGCTATTTTGGTGTCTGGGATGACAAAGAGAAATGCGTGCTTATGGCCATCTTTGGGGATGTGGGGATACAGACGAAACTTAATGGATCCCGCCGGAACAAGAGCATGTATGAGGGAGGAAGTAGCAATTTTACAACTCGCGCTTGTTCAACCCCTGGTATGAAGGAATGAGGCTTCGGCGATTCGGGTGACTTGCACTGTTTAGTATGAACGTACAGTGACATGCTAAATGACACCATGGTGCTGAACTGCCATCAATGACTTTCATTAAATGTTAGAAATGTCTAACCCTGTTGAATCTAGAGGTGAGTAGAGTTAAACTCCTTCAGACTTACCAAATGGTTGAAGAAGGACCTGAACTGTTTCCACACAAAGTAAGCAGCAGGGCAAATAAAGTACAATGTCATGTGATTTAAAACAACAGGTCCTAAATTAGAGAGTCAAAACACAGCTTTTAAGACTCATAACAAAATTGGTTTATGCAGTATCATTATGTAAATTCAGAGGATTTCTAACTTTGGGAAAACAGCAACCAAGAAAAAAAGGTAAATTCTGAATTCAAGTTGTACTTGAATATTGTAGATATAGCTTCTGGAAACAGAAAAAAATGTGCCAAGAAAAGTAGGATTACCACATTCTAGCCAATCATGTTGAAATGTTGATGAAAGTTAGACATCCAGGTAATAAGATTATAAGCAAGAGCTGGAGAACCAGGTTTCATAACAAAACTATTCAGAGTTTTGGTATTAAACAGGGTTTTCCAGCTCTTTCATTAGGCCACACGAATTTAATTTCTTGGTTAACGGATTTCTTCTTTTAATCTTAGCCAAAAAAAATTATAAAAACAAAAGGCTGGGGTGAAAACTTGCACCTGACCCTGTTCACACCCTGAAACTGTGTGCACCTCAGACTTTCCTCTGAGGTTCCGTTTTCATGTTGATTTTGGAATTTAGCAGTTTTTCAAAAAATCCGCTTACCAAGAAATTAAATTGGTGTGGCCTTAGTCACTGATAAAAGACAGCAGATGTTGACTGTTTCAAAAAAAATTTATCAATGTTGCTTGTCTGAGTAAATAGTTTTGGCAAATCATGTTGAAAGTTTTTTTTTTTTTAATAACGGAAAGGCTTGCTGTACTTACTGTTGAAATAAACAGCCTCTAGGAAGGGCTCTATTTTGGAAATGTTCCAGTACGCTTCATGCAGCAGGAGGGAGATTTCCTGCAGTGCTGCGGGAGATCCTGAAGAGTTGCTGCGTGGCTGCACCTGCAGAGTCTCCCTCCCCCAGTTCACCAGGCTGAAACCTGCTCCTTCTAACTCCACCAGCCCATCTGTGCTCACCTGAGATAATTTTAAAAAAACAGTGAGAAAAGGAAAGCATCTTTAGGAAGCTTCTCTGTGTGTGTTAGTCCTCTTACAACTGTATGCTGGTCATCTCTTACTTTTCATAACACTGGTGGCAAGACTTAATATAAAACAATAGACTCAGTGTATTGTTAGGCATAAAGTGAGGTGCACAAGCCATAAGGATGAAATTCCATGGATTCATGGGGGAGATTCAATCCCAGGGTGGGCCCCAGCTTTGGATATGTAGTAAGGGATGGCAATAATCATTTAGAAAGGGATATAGCATGTGAAGCTGGCAGCCCTGTGCATGAGGTTCAGCTTTAGATTGCAGCTGCAGGCATTATACCTCTGCATATAAAAAACATATTTCATAACATTTCATCTCAAGCATTGTGCTTTAAGTTCAACTAAATCAGGTTAAAAGAAAAATTTGTTGTAGTTTCTATGTTAATTGTAAGTTCAATGAGTCAGTGCAAGTGTTCTGAATTTCTAACATCTTTCTTCTGTCTATATTGTATATAAGCTCATTTGACAATATTCAATTCACCTACTGCAAGCCAGTTGTAACCGGGCAAGAGTGTTGTAAATGCCCTTAAATATTTTCTTACCAATCAAGAAAAAAAAGAGAAAAAAACTTTGACCTTACCTCATCATCATCACCACCAACCAGGTCAAGGGTCAGGACAAGGTTTAACCCATAGGATCTTGTGTGGTCTCCCACCAGAGTTCCACTAACATTGTAGCTGGAGACCTCATCTTCTGTGATGATGTCAGAGCTGCAAGTAATGAAAAAAAAGTGAATCAACGACACCAGTAAACAGAGTTTAAGCAACACTTGCAATTATGTAATTTTATGTAAAAAGATTAGGTGTGACAGGTCGTTCAGTGACCACCTGACTGCAAAGATTGTGCACAAAAAGGCTGCATACTGGCTATACACAGTATACACCGTCATATAATTTGTCAAATTTTCATTCAAACTAAAACATTGACTGTATGTTGGTACCAGTATGGTTACTAATTTGCTAACTAAAGATACTTTTATTTACCATGCCAGAAGACTTTGTATAAGAAGACTTGTCTAGGTTATTCTTTACCAACAAACAGTCATTATAACCCATTAACTGTGGACTGCACTCTTCTGACACCCTGGTGATTCAACAACAAACAGCAATACACAGTGGGAAGCAGCATATATATGTCAATAACATGCCACGTTAACAGCCAACACAGATCACAGAACCCATTTCTGACAGGGAAACACCATGGAGAGGTTGGTGGTTCTGATTCTCCTCGAATTTCTGCGCCAAGGAAGTGCAGCAAACGTCAAGAACCTCCCCGAGGTTGTCCATAACCACAAGACAGTGTTTGGGAAAAATGAAGTCATGGGACAGTGCGCAGTGTGCTGTCCCTCCCAGCCAGTTACGTCCTGTCCAGCTATGGACCATCTCCTGCTGTACCTGAGCACACAGGACAGCCTGGAGAGACAGCTGGAACAGCTGAGGAACAGGACAGACAGCCTGGATGGACAGCTGCAGCAGCTAACTCAACAGGAGCTGGCTGAGGTGAGTTTTCAAGGCTGACATTCTAACCATCAAAGGTTGTGTAAAATTTGCCATTGTTAACAATCATAGACTTTGGAATGTTCTCCTAAGTTTAAACTGTAGGAAAACCCTTAACTTTTAATAGCATATCCACAGAAAAAAATACCACTGTGACAGTACCAATTTGAAATAAAATTTTGAAAGCCTGAATTTCAGATTTGTTCACAACCTGTCTAGCAACAGTAGTTACGTATCATTCCAATGCACCTGCCACCTAAACCTGAGATATTTTCTTCACTAAGAAACATACTATATCCATGTGCTGACGGTACCAAAACATACTTTGTCAGAGGTAATAAGTCATCCATATAACCTGTTATGTATATGTCTGTATACAGGAACTGATTTTTGACAAAACTGCATGGTATTAGTTCCAGGCTGAAGTTGACCTGAAGGCCACTGTTGAGGCTCTTCAGGCGACAGTCAGCAGTCAGGACAGCATTATCCAGCAGCAGGCTGCAGCCCTACAACAACTGCAGGGAACACTGCAGCAACAGGTTAACAGCTTGCAGCAAGTGGAAGCAACTCTGCAGCAACTAGAGACCACCAATCTGCAGCAAGCCAGCAGCCTGCAGCAACAGGAAACAACCATCCAACAACAAGCTGCCACAATCGAGCAACAGGTCAGCACCCTGCAGCAAGTTGAAGCAACAATTCAGCAAGAGGAATTAACCCTGCAGCAACAGGCCACCACTATACAGCAACAAGCAACCACCTTACAGCAATGTGCCACAGACCTACAGCTACTCGAAGGTATTAGAACTCTTAATCATAATTTCAATTGAGTTATGGATCAGCAACATTTAACTTCAAACTTGAGGATTAACAGGATAAAAATATCTTCAGGTTTAAAAAGTCTGTTGACTATACACTCCAAAAATACAACCAAGCCATTTGATGATTATTTGAAAGATCAACAGGCCTACTAGCTGACAATACATGTACTTTGACAGCTTTCTACATGATTGACACATGCATGGCTGTGGTCAAACTTTATCTAACTTCTAATATTCATACAAACAAGGTAACTGGCCCTCGCACTTGCAAGGAACTTCTCAACAGCGGCCATGACACCAGCGGGGTCTACATGATCTACCCATCAGGGGTTATCAGCCCTATCCATGTCTACTGTGACATGGACACTGATGGGGGAGGGTGGACGGTAAGTGTGCATTACAATCTTATCACCGGTACATTTATTTGGAAGAAAAACCTTTTTGTTCTCATTCCATACAAAAACAATTATTGTATGTTCAACTTGGTGTTTGTAAGAGTCATTGAGCTTCAAACCATCGTGTGTTCCCTAAACTTTTCAAACTCCATACTACCTACTAGTAGGTAACTGTAGGTTATTATAATATATCAAATTTGTTCTAACAGCATTCCAGGGGGGTCCAGGAAGTATTTGATTACACATGACATATCACTCATTTTGAGGAACCATGTTGTTTTGTTCTCTAAGCTACCTCAGTTGTTTAGAATAAGTTAAAAGGTTCTGGAAGACTGTTAAAATAATTTCCCCATTCTCTGGCCTGGTTGTTCCCAGTTTATCTACTAGTCTAAGAGTAATGTTGCAGCTAAGAGTATAAACTCATAACTAAGCTGACAGACATCTGCAGCTCTTAAAAAATTTAACTGCAAAGACGCAAGTGACACACTGTGACACATTGAGCTATAAATGTTTTCAGATGGTGCAAAATGCTGCAAAAATACATATACATCAGGTGTCCAACAGCTGAAGAATCAAATATGAAAACATTGTGTCCATGCAGGTGTTCCAGAGGAGGCAGGATGGTTCAGCAGATTTCTACCTGGACTGGCAGGCTTACAAGACTGGGTTTGGGGACCTGAGGGGAGAGTTCTGGCTAGGTAAGAGAAAATCAACATGTTTTCTTGGATTTACCAAAATTTGTAACAATGCTATAATGTAACATTTTGAATAATTATCTAACAAGTACTAAGAGCATCTGGCCTCAGTAATAGTTTATTTTTGTTTTCATACACCACTTTTTTGGTCTATGTTAGAGAACATCACAACTACTGGTCACACTACGGCATGACCTGCACCCTTCAATGTACTATATAATACCCTGTAATATTAGGGCTCTTGCCCAGTAATTTGAATGTATGGATACAGATTAGTAGAAGTTCAAGTTAGAAGAAGAAGAAGCCTTATTTCGACATTGAGAAGGGGCTACCATTAGTTTATTTGGCTGAAAATGCATGGTATGGCCATAACGCACTATCAATGCATGGATAGAGGACAACCTGTTGTGACCTAATATATTTTCTCAACAGGTAATGAGAACCTGTACCATCTGACAGCACAGGGAGGATATGAACTGAGGGTCGACCTGGAGGACTTTGAGGGAAACTCAGCCTTTGCCAAGTACAGCACCTTCAGGGTGGAGGATGATGGACACAAGTACAGGCTGACCCTAGGGGCTTACTCAGGAACTGCAGGTGCGAGAAACATTTGTGAACTTAAAATTTAAATTCTCCTGCCAACAATTATTTTGCCTGATTTGCCTGATTTATGTTTAATTAGTTAAAGATGTTAACTTCAACTCAAATCACACATGAACAATGGTGTTGCAAAAATTAATATGTTTCCTAATCATGGTAGTATAATATGGTCATGCATAAAACTTTTTTATCCTTTAAAATATTCTAACAAGTGAATGTTAAATGTTTCAGGAGATTCCATGAGACAGACTTCCTCCATGTTCTTCTCCACCAAGGATAGAGACAATGATGCTGCTGATACACGCCACTGTGCTCAAGCCTACAAGGGAGGCTGGTGGTACGGGGCCTGTCATAATGCCAACCTGAATGGCCTGTACCATGCTGGGGCCCATCAGTCTGTTCCAGATGGGGTGTGCTGGTCACATTGGAAGGGATACAAGTATTCTCTAAAACACACTGAGATGAAGATAAGGCCTCACTAGTTTCACCTTGTCTGCACAGACCCTAATCGGACATCCAAACTGTAACTGAAGACATTAGGCTAAGCATGTTTGCAACTTGCATGACACTTTGAGTACATCTACATTTAAAAACAAAACTAATGTTACAGTATCGGAATTTTAGCAGATTCTTGGTCCTATAGCAGGTACATGATAACTTCTTCTGTAATAAAAAAATGCACCATTAAAAATAAAAATAGGCAAATGTAAAAGGAATAACGGTTACAGCAAAAAGCAGATGAAGACAACTGAGAATCATTATCAGCAATAGGCGTCATAATGTTAATGGAAAATTAATAAATGATATGGATTGCGGAAGTCAAGTAAAAATATATCATGCTTTGAGAGTCATGAACTTTAAGCCTACTTTTCTTTGTGTAAGTAACTGTAGATGTTTTGATTTTCTTTGCAGCCTATACACAATGTGTGACTGTGTGTGTGTGTGTATGTGTGTGTGTGTGTGCATGTGAACTACCACGAATTGGGTTAATTGGTAAGATAATACAATTTCTTAAACTGGTAAGCATCTTTTATTTACCAGGCCAGCATACACTTGCATAACGGCACTGGGTTATTCATTACCAACAGAGAGCCTTCAAAACTTCGCAACCATGGACTTCACTCTGCTGACACCCTGGTGATTCAACAGCAAACAGCAATGTACAGTGGAAGGCAGCGGCTATATGTCAATAACATGCCATGTATAAAACAGCAAACGCTGAGATCCCAGCACACATTTCTGAGAGGAAACACCATGAAAACGTTGGTGTTTCTAGCTCTCCTCACACTTTTGCAACAAGGAGATGTAGCAAACGTCAAGAACCTCCCCGAGGTTGTCCATAACCACGAGACAGTGGTTGGGGAAAATGAAGTCACAGGGCAGTGCGCAGTGTGCTGTCCCTCCCAGCCAGTTACATCCTGCCCAGCTATGGACCATCTCCTGCTGTACCTGAGCACACAGGACAGCATGGAGGGACAGCTGGAACAGCTGAGGAACAGGACAGATAGCCTGGATGGACAGCTGCAGCAGCTAACTCAACAGGAGCTGGCTGAGGTGAGTTTTCAAGGCTGACATTCTATCCATGAAAGGATGTGTAAAATCTGCCATAATTTGTTAACAATCATGGACTTTGGAATGTTCTTCTAAGTTTAAACTGTATGAAAAACCTTAACTTCCAATAGCATATCCGCGTAAAAAAATACTACATTAACAATTATTTGAAAGAAAATTTGGAAAGCCTCATGAATTTCAGATTTGATCACATCCTGTCTAGCAACTGTCTCAGTATCATTCCAATGCACCTAAACCTGAGATATTTTTATCACTAAGAAACGTACTGTATCTATTAATAGATAATTTACTGGCAGTACCAAAACATAATTTGGCAGAGGTAATAAGTCATCCATATAGCTTTAACTTAGTTCTTAGTTTCTTCACTAAGAATTTAGTAAGAAACCTACTGTATCTATGTACTGGCAGTGCCAAAACAAGCTTTGGCAGATGTAATAAGTGACCTGGACCTGACATCCATACAACCAGTGTCATGTATACAGGAACTGATATTTAACAAAACTGCATGCTATCAGTTCCAGGCTGAAGTTGACCTGAAGGCCACTGTTGAGGCTCTTCAGGTGACAGTCAGCAGTCAGGACAACATCATCCAGCAGCAGGCTGCAGCCCTACAGCAGCTGCAGGGAACTCTGCAGCAACAGGTTAACAGCCTGCAACAAGTGGAAGCAACTCTGCAACAACAAGAGACCACCAATCTGCAGCAAGCCAGCAGCCTGCAACAACAGGAAACAACCATCCAACAACAAGCTGCCACAATCCAGCAACAGGCCAGCACCCTGCAGCAAGTGGAATCAACTCTGCAGCAACAAGCAACCACCTTACAGCAATGTACTACAGACCTACAGCAACTGGAAGGTAAGAATGGGTCTAATCATAATGTGAGTTATGGATCAGCAACAAACGTTACTTGAGGATTAACAGGATAGAAATATCTTCAGGTGTAAAGAGTCTGTTGATTTAAACACTCCTAAAATACAACCAAGCCATTTAATGATTATTTGAAAGATTAACAGGCCTAGGCTGACAATGTAACTTATAATATTATATACTAAAATTACTACCTTGCCTACATGATTGAGACACACATGTCCGTTGTCAAACTTCATCTGTACCGTAATTCTGATGTTCAAACCACAGACAAGGCTACTGGCCCTCGTACCTGCAAGGAACTTCTCAACAGCGGCCATGACACCAGCGGGGTCTACATGATCTACCCTGCAGGGGTTATCAGCCCCATTCATGTCTACTGTGACATGGACACTGATGGGGGAGGGTGGACAGTAAGTCCGACAGAACATTACAATCTTATCCCTAACTTTGGTGGCAAAAACCTTCCTCTACACAACTGTACTTGAGTTGAAGAATATCACTTTCTTGAAGAATATCAACTTAAGTTAATCATTTCTAGGCCTGCTTGTCTGCTTGGTGCTAAATAAGACAGTGCAAAGTTACTCAAACTCACTCTGGTCTTTAAGTTTAACTTCTTGCAAACACACAAGTACTGTGACACATACACTTGTCCCTTCTATTTTCAGATGATGAAAAATTCTACAAAAATGTATCAGGTCGTCCAACTGACATATATTGAAAACATCCTGTTCTTCAGGTGTTCCAGAGGAGGCAGGATGGTTCAGTGGATTTCTACCTGGACTGGCAGGCTTACAAGACTGGGTTTGGGGACCTGAGGGGAGAGTTCTGGCTAGGTACAAAGAAAATCAGCATTTTACAGTTGATTTAGAAGAATTTGCAAACATTCCAAATATGATTTTAACTATTTGATGTTGATGAAGGTTAGACATCCAGGTAATAAGATACGCCAAATGACAATTACTCATTGACAAGCAACTAGATAAATTTTGAAAATGTTATTTTGCGTAAGATATCTTATAACTGCAAGACTGCCTTGTCTTAATTCAACATTAATGTACAAAGGAGTGTAGATTTGGGTACTGGCTAGGTAGGGAAAAATTTAGTCCTGGCAAGCATTTTCCTGCTGTTGTAAACCTGTTGGTTTACAATATAATGTTACCAAATCTAAGTAAGATTTTAAGATGTTTAACAATTGCTGAGGCTGACTGGTCTCATTTCATTATTTTATAATAATTAGTCCAGAGTTCAACAAGTCTGCTTGGCTGAAAGTGTAAGACATGGCACAATGCATTATCAGATCATGGATAGAGGACAAGTTGACCTTCAGTTGAATGTACCTTCAAATTGCTTGTTTTAACAGGTAATGAGAACCTGTACCACCTGACAGCACAGGGAGGATATGAACTGAGGGTCGACCTGGAGGACTTTGAGGGGAACTCGGCCTTCGCCAAGTACAGCACCTTCAGGGTGGAGGATGAAGGGCACAAGTACAGGCTGACTATAGGGGGATACTCAGGAACTGCTGGTATAAAGAACTTTTTCTAGTATATGCCAAACGACAGTTAGTACTCATAACTAGATAAAATTTTGAAGTAGATGTTTCAGATGGCATTCGCTTCCTTTTTTATCAAAATTGTACCAAAAACCCATCGGATAGGATTCCATTCCAATAACATACATTGTAGCCAATCTGGTACGTCTTTATCACAATTTCATTACATAAGGTTGAAGGATCATCCAATGGCAAGAAGTTAAATTCAGACTTATACTGTGATTGGACTTAGTCTGAGATGATTTTCAGTAGAAGTAAAATGTGCTTTGTTTTATTATCAATTTACAGATTTAGTATCTATTAAAAAAACTGTAGTTTGTTCATCGATTATAAGCACTGTTTTGGTAACAGGACATTGCTGCATTTTCAGGAGATGACATGACACGTGCTTCCTCCATGTACTTCTCCACCAAGGATAGAGACAATGATGTTGGTACACGCCACTGTGCTCAAACCTTCAAGGGAGCCTGGTGGTACAGTAACTGCCATAATGCCAACCTGAATGGCCTGTACCTTGCTGGGGCCCACCAGTCCCATGCTGATGGTGTTAACTGGGGAGGGTGGAAGGGACACTACTATTCTCTAAAACACACTGAGATGAAGATACGGCCTCGCTAAATTTAACCCGTCTAATTCAAGGCCTATATGGGCAGACTATAACTCACTTGCCACTAGCTTCCTTGCAACTTGTATAACTTTTTCAATTGATCACATCTACATTTGAAAAGCAAACTGTAATCTTGCAGATTGATCCATTAAAAGAAATTTGATATACAATGTACGTATAACATTAATACCTGGTCCTGACACATTGGCTTCTTATGTAACCAAATTCATTAACTGTAACAAAACAAAAAGTCAATTTGTTGTATTTGGAATAACAGCAGAAAAAAAAAACACCAATGGCATATAGATGAAGACATGAAGACTAATGAGGAATTATTGAATGGTTCACACAGAGAAAAATAGGCAAGGATGTACATGACATTGTATAAGTGGACAATTATTACAATGATGTGTGGATTGCTAGGTGAGTCAAAATAAAACTTAGAAGACTGTCACAATTGAAGCTTACTTTTTTTTGTTATATACTGTACCGTTATTTGGGATAACTGGAAAAATTGCCATGTCTCATATACTGGTAAGCGTTTTTTATTCACTTGGTCTAGGCCAGCGTACATGTACACTTGTACAATGGGGACTTTGTTATCTATTACCAACAAAGAGTCATTGAAACTCAGCAACTAAAGATCTCACTCTGCTGACATACTATGATTCATTCAATAACAAGCAGCAAATTGCACAGTAGAAATCAGCTGATCTTTGGTCAACAATGTGCCACAAAAACACCCCACCCAGATCACAGAACCCAATTCTGACAGGCAGACACCATGGCAAGGTTGGTGGTTCTAGCTCTCTTTGCACTTCTGCGACAAGGAGGTGCAGCAAACGTCAAGAACCTCCCCGAGATTGTCCATAACCATGAGACAGTGGTTGGGGAAAATGAAGTCACAGGACAGTGCGCAGTGTGCTGTCCCTCCCAGCCAGTTACATCCTGCCCAGCTATGGACCATCTCCTGCTGTACCTGAGCACACAGGACAGCCTAGAGGGACAGCTGGAACAGCTGAGGAACAGGACAGACAGCCTGGATGGACAGCTGCAACAGCTAACTCAACAGGAGCTGGCTGAGGTGAGTTCGCTATAGGCTTACATTGTAACCATGAAAGGTTGTGGAAAATCTACCATTTAATGAATCAATTATGGACTTTGAAATGTTCTCCTAATTTCAAACTGTAGGAAAAGCTTTCAATTTTGATAGCATATCCACAGCAAAAAAAATACTGCAGTACCAAAGAAAATTTGGAAAGCCTGAATTTCAGATTTGGTCATACCCTGTCTAAATATCATTCCAATGCACCTAAGCCTGTAAGCCTACTTAGATATTTTCTTCACTAAGAAACATACTGTATCTATGTGCTGATGGTACCAAAACATAATTTGGCAGAGGTAATAAGTCATCCATATAACCAATGTCATGTATACAGGAACTGATTTTTTGACACAGATGCATGCTTTTAGTTCCAGGCTGAGGTTGATCTGAAGGCCACAGTTGAGGCGCTTCAGACGACAGTCAGCAGTCAGGACAGCATCATCCAGCAGCAAGCTGCAGCTTTACAGCAGCTGCAGGGAACTCTGCAGCAACAGGAAACAACCATCCAACAACAGATAAGTAGCCTGCAGCAAGTGGAAACAACTCTGCAGCAACTGGAGACCACCAATCTGCAGCAGGCTGCCACAATCCAGCAACAGGCCAGCAGCCTGCAGCAAGTGGAAGCAACTCTGCAGCAACAAGCAACCACTTTGCAGCAACATGCAACTACATTACAGCAATGTGCCACAAACTTGCAGCAACTGGAAGGTACAAAATATTTTGATTTGAGTCAAGTCAAAATGTTTATCGTGGATGACAGAAAGACCTAAAACGTGAGGATTATCGGCCAGAAAAAATGTGTTCAGGTGTAAAGAGTCTAAATGAATATAAAACCGAATGCTTGCTACAATTAGCCTTTGAATGGTTATTTGAAAGATTGAAATGCTGATTTACTTGAAGCAACTAGTAGGTTAAACATGCCTGGACCAGATTTCTACATAGTTGCGGCATGATTTGCTGCCATCAAAGCTTTCATTATCTTTATCTCTCCTTCTATATAGACTTGGCTACCGCCCCCCGTACCTGCAAGGAACTTTTCAACAGCGGCCATGACACCAGTGGGGTCTACATGATCTACCCAGCAGGGGTTATCAGTCCTATCCATGTCTACTGTGACATGGACACTGATGGGGGAGGGTGGATGGTAAGTTAGTGACTGTGCATTACCTTTATCGGAACTCTATATACATGCATGTAGCTCAGTTGATTAAAAGGAAATTATGAATCTCTGGCAAACACATGTGCTGTGACACATGTACAGTCTGGTTTCTAAATTCAGATGGTGTAAATGCTGCAGAAATAAATCAGGTGTCCTATTGACATTGAAATGTTTTTAAAAAAAGTAATTGGTAATATATGAAACATATCTGTCTTTCCCAGGTGTTCCAGAGAAGGCAGGATGGTTCAGTGGATTTCTACCTGGACTGGCAGGCTTACAAGACTGGGTTTGGGGACCTGAGGGGAGAGTTCTGGCTAGGTAGGAAAAATTATCATTTTTTATCAAGCATTTCCGTTTTGGCTCATAAAATTTGTAACGATGCTATGAAACTGTCAGATTTCTAACCAATGCTTTAAATAAAAATACCATCGGATCTCAATTCAACTTGTACGTTGATATGTAGGACATACCACTGAGTCTGTTTGCAATGGTTGGAATCTGAGTCATGGAACAGTCACATTCAATTTAATACAATATCAGCTCGTGGAAAAAGTATTAAACTTAAAATGATATTATTCCCTTAATCTACCATTTCCATCTCAACAGGTAATGAGAACCTGTACCACCTGACAGCACAGGGAGGATATGAACTGAGGGTCGACCTGGAGGACTTTGAGGGAAACTCAGCCTTCGCCAAGTACAGCACCTTCAGGGTGGAGGATGAAGGACACAAGTACAGGCTGACCCTAGGGGCTTACTCAGGAACTGCAGGTGTGAACATGAAACTAGAATTCAAAGCTTTGCCAACAATTTTCTAATATGCATGATTCATGTTTAAACCTCAACCTATTACTTATAATTACTCATGCCACAAATATGAAAACACCAATTTTCAGATATCTTAAGAGGCCATCGGGAAAACAGAGAAGGGGACTCCGAGAGAAACCGAGTGTACAGCGGCACACTCAGACTTCTTTTTCACACTCATGTTAATCTTTCAGTTCAGCATTTAATCTTTTAATTCGAGACTCAACAAATCAAATTTATGGTGTAGCCCTAGACTATTGATGAAATATAATAAAACCCCACCTGACATTGGAACACAGTCATGAAATAAAAATTTAAAGCTGTTTTTATATTTAGAATAACCTAAAATCAAACTGTTGCTTTGGGAGCCTTTACATTAGTGAATTTTTTTTTTCTTATTTCAGGAGATTCCATGACACGGGCTTCCTCCATGTACTTCTCCACCAAGGATAGAGACAATGATGTTGGTACACGCCACTGTTCTCAAACCTTCAAGGGAGCCTGGTGGTTTGATAATTGCCATGCTGCCAACCTGAATGGGCTGTACCTTGCTGGAGCTCACCAGTCGGCTGCAGATGGAGTAAACTGGGCAGCATGGAAGGGATACAACTATTCTCTCAAACACACTCAGATGAAGATACGGCCTCGCTAAATTCAACCTGTCTGATTCAAGGCTTATGGGCAGATTATAACTTACTAGCCATTTAGCATCCTTGCAACTTGTATAACGCTTTCAATTGATCACATATGCATTTGAAAAGCAAATCATTGATCCATCAAAAGAGGCTTAATGATGTATAAAAACATTGCATAGTATACCTGGTCCTATTACACAATGTAACCAATGTCATGATTACAACAAAAATTCAAATTGATGTAACGTAACATGACCAATTAACGTCCGATTTATCAAAAACGTTATTATTCTTAAAACCACGCGGACAGAGCCAAATGTTAAACCAATGGGCAGAAATATCAGCTCTTCTAACATGAAAAAAGCATGGTCTGTAAGTTTTTCTCCGCCTGTTTAACGCTGTGTGAGCATGTATCTATACTGGGGTATATGATGTAGAGTTGTGCTAGGCTTACCCATTATTGTCCACTTCAGTCTTTTCCCTTCTAGCGCTATGCTTGTAGACCAAAAAAAATGTTGAAAGTAGTCTATAGACAAATGACAGTAAAGTCACTATGTTTGTCCCTCCGCTTGCCTGACGCGATGGAACAAAACAATGTTTGTGTTGTGAATTTCCCCGACATCAGCAGCACGTGGCATTCACGTGATAAACGCATGGCCATGATGTTATGCCGTGCAAAGATGTATCATCTGAGCGGGGGTCGCTAGGTTGTATCAAATCTTCCTAAAACTGGCAAGAGTTTCAAACCTCGAATCACCATGATGGATAATCTGAATATCAAAGAAAGGTTAAATGTCAGCTACTTTTAAAAGATGCTAGCTATCGTGTAAATTAGAGAAACATGATGAGGTAAGCGGTGTCGAATTACATATTATGAAATACGTCATGCATGACGCTTCTGTGCAACTTGTTGTTACTGGTTCAGGAGTTTATTCTGTTATGTCGCTGGACGCAAACGTTTTTCATAGTTTTGTATAATAGAGAGAGATGGCTAAGGATCATACTTATGACGTTCTTTGTTGCTCATGAGAACAAGTTTTGGTATAATACACCGCGACATGTGGACATGACCCAACCTGGACATAAATTGCTCCTGCACATAAATAGGTGATGTTACGTTACATGTAAATGGAATAACAGCAAAAAAACTACCAATGGCATGTTAGATGAAGACATGAAGACTACTGAGAAATTATTGAATGGTTCACACAGAGAAAAATAGGCATGGATTTACAATTCATGTATAAGTGGAAAACTACCATGATGTGTGGATTTCTTAGTAGAGTCAAAATAAAACTTAGAAGAGTTTTACTTACAATTGAAGCTACTTTTTCTTTGTTATATACTGTGCCATTATTTGGGTTAATTGGACATGCCATGTCTCAAATACTGATCACTTAAAGCTTTTTTTCACAAGGCCGGCGTATATGTACACTTGTACAAGGGGACTTTGTTCTCTATTACCAACAAAGAGTCATTGAAACTCCCCACCTGAGGATTGTACTCTGCACACTTACTTTTAGTTAGTGATTCAATAACAAGCAGCAATGCACAATTGACCGAGGCAGTGCTTTGGTCAGCTATGTGCCACAAACACAACCCAAGCATGCATCACCCATATCTGACAGGCAGACACCATGGGAAGGTTGGTGGTTCTGACTCTCCTCGCACTTCTGCGACAAGGAGGTGCAGCAAACGTCAAGAACCTCTCTGAGGTCGTCCATAACCATGAGACAGTGGTTGGGGAAAACGAAGTCACGGGGCAGAGCGCAGTGTGCTGTCCCTCCCAGCCAGTTACATCCTGCCCAGCTATGGACCATCTCCTGCTGTACCTGAGCACACAGGACAGCCTGGAGGGACAGCTGGAACAGCTGAGGAACAGGACAGACAGCCTGGATGGACAGCTGCAGCAGCTAACTCAACAGGAGCTGGCTGAGGTGAGTACTTAAGCTGACATTCTAACCATCAAAGGTTGTGTAAAATCTGCCATTATTAACAATCATGGACTTTGGAATGTTCTCCTAAGTTTAAACTGTAGGAAAAACCTTAACTTTAAATAGCATATCCACAGAAAAAAATACCACTGTGACAGTACCAATTTTAAATAAAATTTTGAAAGCCTGAATTTCAGATTTTTTCACACCCTGTCTAGCAACAGTAGTTACGTATCATTCCAATGCACCTGCAACCTAAACCTGAGATATTTTCTTCACTAAGAAACATACTACAGTAGAATCCGCTTAACTGCACCACCCATTTGTCAGCGTTTTTGGTGCAATTATCCGGCTGGTGCAATTATGCGAAATGCCCAGCTGGACCGCACCACCATGGGCGAGGGGGTGTATTGTTAGTCAGAAACACTAGCACAAAGAAAACAGACGAAATTATGCAGTTATTAACTGTATTTATTGACCCATTGCTTAATCTCCAAGCAGATCTACACGGGGCGCGAAAATCGTATATGCTAGCCAGAGAAGGTCCAGTCAGCCAGATAAGCTCCAGAGCTTCTCTGGCTGACTGGAGCTTCTCTGGCTGACTGGAGCTTCTCTGGCTAGCATAGACGATTTTCGCGCCCCGTGTAGATCTGCTTGGGGATTACCCTTGCTGAAAATAAAGAAATGACTACGAACCTGTTTTGATTTTGCATTCTTTCATTTTTCCATGCGATCTACCGCATTACAACACACGTAATGTTACAGGGGAGGCATTCTGAAACATCGTCATGCCACTCATGGGATAACAGTTTCTGTGTTACATTACGTACAGTGCAGTTGTCGATTTACGTAAACCATGTACCGCCATGAAACTAGGAATTGAAACTAAAACTTGGTTACTGATTACGGGTGACCCGCCCGGGACCTCCCATACGATTCCTATCAAAGTAACTGTCAATGGAGACCGCCTTCTTTTGCTACTCAAAACAGTTTTAAACATATTGGCGGTATTGCGCCTTTACACCGGCAGGTATCGGCTCATTTGTACCGCGTATGCCGATTTAAGCGAACCTTTTCAGTTAACTTGTCGAGGATTTTTGGAAAAAAAAAGGTGCAGTTATCCGGCATTGGCGACCATGCGCGGTGCAGATATGCGGAGTCACTAACAATGCAGTGAATGGGAACCGGTTTTGGATCTTGGGATTCGGTGCAATTAAACGGAAGGTGCGTTTATCCGAGGTGCAATTAAGTGGCTTCTACTGTATATCTATGTGCTGACGGTACCAATACATACTTTGTCAGAGGTAATAAGTCATCCATATAACCTGTTATGTATATGTCTATACAGGAACTGATTTTTGACAAAAATGCATGCTATCAGTTCCAGGCTGAAGTTGACCTGAAGGCCACCGTTGAGGCTCTTCAGGCAACAGTCAGCAGTCAGGACAACATCATCCAGCAGCAGGCTGCAGCCCTACAGCAGCTGCAGGGAACTCTGCAGCAAATAGAGACCACCAATCTGCAGCAAGCCAGCAGCTTGCAGCAACAGGAAACAACCATCCAACAACAAGCTGCCACAATCCAGCAACAGGCCAGCAGGCTGCAGCAAGTGGAATCAACTCTGCAGCAACAAGAAACAACCAATCTGCAGCAAGCCACCACAATCCAGCAACAGGCCAGCAGCCTGCAGCAAGTGGAAACAACTCTGCAGCAACAAGCAACCATCTTACAGCAATGTACCACAGATCTACAACAGCTGGAAGGTATTGTACGAACTTGAATCTAGTCATAATGTGTGTTCATGGATCAGCAAAACTTCAGATTTGAGGTTCAAGGTTCAAGATAAAATGTTAAACTTGAATCGAAATTTCACTCTGTGTTGGTAGAAGTCATTGTTTTCTTTTTTTAGTGTTGGAAATTACAGTTCAACTTTGATCCAGAAGATAAATGTGTTCAGGTGTAAAGAGTTGGTTTAAAATGTATACAACTCTATTTATTATCATGAAACCATTCCATGATTATTTAAAAGATCAAAAGGCCTCGGCTGACTGTATGACTCACATAACAAGACAGTTTCCTACACAATTCAGGCATGCATGGGTGTGGTCAAAGGCTTTGTCTTTACCTCTCTTTCCATGCCTGATCAACAGATAAGGTAACAGGCCCTCGTACTTGCAAGGAACTTCTCAACAGCGGCCATGACACTAGCGGGGTCTACATGATCTACCCTGCAGGGGTTATCAGCCCTATCCATGTCTACTGTGACATGGACACTGATGGGGGAGGGTGGACGGTAAGTGTGCATTGCAATCTTATCACTGGACCAGGTAATTTCATTTGTCGCAAAAACCTTCTTGTACTCAATTCCATGTACATGTACATGTGTTCTTAACAGTCTTTGAGATTCAAAACATTGTGTGTTCCCCAACTCTTTCAAAGTCTATTGTGATAATACAATGCACATTGAACCTTCAAGTTGGTTCTTATTTTGTAAGCAGCATTCCATGGGAGTCAAGGATGTATTCCATGCTCACACATATCGCTGATTTTGATGAATAATATTGTTGTTTTGTTCTCTTAGATATATACCAATTCAGTTGTTAAGGATAACTAAAAGGTGCTGGAAGACTATATAATTTTCCCATTCTCCTGCCTGCTTGTTCCCAGTTTCTCTTAGTAATGACTTGCAGCTAAAGAGTATGAACTCAAAACTATGCTGATAGACATGTACATTTGCAGCTCTATCATTCTGTAGTATCCAGTATTAGATTATTGTATACAAGTTTAATTGCAAAGACACAAGTGCACAGGGACACACACATGTAGGTTGACTGTTTTTTGATGGTGCAAAATGCTACAAAAATAAGGTGTCCAACTGACAAAAAGCTTGACAAATGTTGAAAACATCCTGTTCTTCAGGTGTTCCAGAGGAGGCAGGATAGTTCAGTGGATTTCTACCTGGACTGGCAGGCTTACAAGACTGGGTTTGGGGACCTGAGGGGAGAGTTCTGGCTAGGTAGGAAAAATTATCAACTTTTATCAAGCATTTTCCTTTTGACTAATGAAAAAGATTGTAATTATACTTCTATGAAACTGTAAGATTCCAACCCATCTACATTGTAAAAATTACTAAGACCATCTGGCATCTGCCTTATTTCAGCTTTGTAGGACCTACCGCTGAGTCTGTTTGCAATGGCTGGAAATGAGAGTTATGGCAAGGCCACAATGCATTATCAGCTCATCAGAAAACGTTTAATAATGCTTCACTTGATTAAAATTTCATCATTTTTCTTTCAACAGGTAATAAGAACCTGCACCACCTGACAGCACAGGGAGGATACGAGCTAAGGGTCGACCTGGAGGACTTTGAGGGAAACTCGGCCTTCGCCAAGTACAGTACCTTCAGGGTGGAGGATGAAGGGCACAAGTACAGGCTGACCCTAGGGGCTTACTCAGGAACTGCAGGTTTGAGAAACATGATTTCTACCATTAAGATTTTAAAATCACATACAATTGCCAGCAATTGATTTGCCTAATTTAGGTTAATTATGTTAAATGATTAAACTTCAACACAACTTACACTAATGTTATGTACAATGATGTTCCAAAATTTAATATAAACCACTTTATTTATCCAATGATATCGACAAGATAACGCAAAGCCCACATGTCCTTGGTATATAGTCATGCATAAACCTGTAACAGTTCTATCTTTAATTTAAAAAAAAAGCTTTTAAAACTGTTGCATTGGGGCTCTGACAAGACAGTGAATGTTTCGTTTTAGGAGATTCCATGACACGGGCTTCCTCCATGTACTTCTCCACCAAGGATAGAGACAATGATGCTCATGATGTCGTAGATTGTGCTCAAACCTACAAGGGAGCCTGGTGGTATGAAGGCTGCCATAGTGCCAACCTGAATGGCCTGTACCTTGCTGGGGCCCATCAGTCCCATGCTGATGGTGTTAACTGGATAGAGTGGAAGGGACACAACTATTCTCTCAAACACACTGAGATGAAGATAAGACCTCACTAAATTCACCCTTTCTGTACAAGGTTCTATCACCTACTTGGTGACTGTATGGACAGATTGTAACTCAATGGACATATCAAGCTTGTTTGCATTCCTGAGTAAGACAATGATCCTGACAAAATCTAAGAAGTACATGTACGCCTCTCTAAGCCAAAAGAGATACCTTGCAAACAAATGATAACTTTGGCTGCAACACTGATTCACCCATTACAAGAAAATCAGGTTGACAAATTTCCATACATTTTTACAGTCAAGACATTTCTACCTATGCTGATAAGTGTAAAGAGATATATACATGCTGCAAGGGGTTATGTATGGAGCCTATTACATGTAAATTGTTGAAATTCTTTTAAATGTCATTACCATTTCTCATAAGTATCTTCAAGGTTGCCAATGGTTTCTTACCTGTCGACCTCCATTCTGAATTAAAGGAAATATTTGTCACCATTCACCTTAAAGTTGTCTCTTATTTCTGAATACACGACAGGGGAACAACACTGATTGACATTAAACAAGCATCAAGGCTTCTATATCTGACTGAGCTTTTCTTGTCTCAAGCAGCATTTATTATCAATCAAAGATACTACCCAACAACATGTTGCAAACAATATGATCTTGACTGACAAGCCTCTGAAATCTAATAAGCTAATAATGCTTCTTCGTGTAATAAACCAAACCAAATAAGTAAACAATGATTCCACGACCCTAAAAAGACACGTCCAAACAGATCTCCAACCCAACATCCCCCAGTGCAATGCACCCCTGTAAATCTAAACTCTGCATACCTGTGCTTGCTGCACTATAGATCTCTCAAACTCACTGTTTTTTCAAAGTCGTAGATTTATGCAACCCTGGGTATTTATGCATGAGGTTATGAAGGTTAGTGACATAAAAATATCATTTAAAAGAAATACTCTGCTGCCTAAAAATCTCACCTGTTGACGTCCACAGTGATGTTTTGCAGCACAAACCCTACAGCTGATGTGCACCTGTCCGTGTGGTTAAAACAGAAGCAGTCCTGGCAGCCGTCAGGGTTCCAGGTGGCCAGGTTGAAGGTTGTGTCCCTGCAGGTGTTGCACCCCTCCCCCTCCACGTTGAACTTGCAGGTGCATGACCCCTCGGTTTGGTCACAGGTCACGAACTCCGACCCTGCTTCATTGCACCCACAAGGACTGGAAAGAAAGATAAAATGTAATTTTACTTTGATTTCAGAGTTCTAAATTCTGTCAAGGCAGCAAAGTGTCATTCATTGGACTTATAATATATGTGCCTGTGATATGCAATATAGTTAAACCTGGTCTAGCAAAAACCTGGTGCAGGCAACCACCTCCCGTCACAAGCAATATTAACAGCTCCATCCATTTTTACAACATAAACCCAACACTGTCTTCAGCAACCACCTGTCCTTAGCAACTAATTTTTCAGTCCTTTGAGTGGTTGCTGAATTCAGGTTTGACTGTACAAAGTATGTTACATTAGTTTGAAGGCAAAATGGTTGACAGCTGTCCTAAAATCTTAATTACATATTGCCTGCAATCATAGGCAAAATAATTAAGCCTCACATAAAATCATCCTATCAACAAGGCAACCAACAAATCAACAAAAAAAGCAATGGTCAAGACAAACAGTCACCTTGTAAGAGGAAATTAGACAAAACTCATTGAAAACTACTTCCACAAAAAGAATAAACTTTAAGGTAATCTGCCTAATTGTTAAATTTGGTTATTGGGTGAGCCAAATACTCTCTCTTTGCAGCCAGGGGCTGAATGGCAAGGAACTTACGATTGGCAGGGCTAGATCACAGGAGTCTAGTGCGCGTGCAATTTGGCGCTAACTCAAGTAACTGCAATGTGATAATTGCCTGATAGCAATGTGCCCCATAAGTGAAGTGAGGAAAGTCGTGCAAAGCGTGCACTGCCTTTTCCAAGGGCACTACATCAAGGAATATTTCAACTTAAGGTACCACCAAATGACCCAGCGAGGGGCAAAGTAGAGGGGGTCCCAGGCTAAGGCCTCCAGCCAGGCGCGGAATGACTCAATGGTGGGAGCCGTAACAACCGCGCCAGGCAGGGCGTTCCACTGGGGCATAGTGCGGGGGAAGTAGGAGTATTTGAAAATATCTGTTATAACATTGGTTGTTTGGAACTTGAGAGTATGGCTCCCCGGGTGCGCCCCTGAGCTGGTTTGAATACATTGTCATTTGTATGTCAGTGGTTTCGAACCCAGGACCTCTCGGTTCCGGGCAAAAAGACCTACCGACTAACCAATCATATCTGATGGTAATTTTGACCAAAAACTATCAAATTGAATGTTAATCATCTGAAAAGTCATTTACCTGCACCCTTGTGAGGAGATGTTGAAGAATCCCGGCAGGCAGACGTCACACTTGTATCCCCCGATGGTGTCCGTACAGGGGCACTGTCCTGTCTCATCACACTGTTGGCTCACAGAGCCTGTCTCATTACACAAACAGGGATGGCAGCCCTCCCCACTCTCAAATCTGGGGGGAAAAAGTTTATTTGACATTCTAGGAAACAGCCTCATAGCTTTAGTTAACATAATAACAAACCAGGTTAGTAGTAAACCGTACAGACTGCATATCCGAACAGATCTATTTCATCCACTAGGAAGGAACCCTGCTCTAAATTTCTACCTTTTAAAAACCCCCATTAGAAATATGATAATTGTAACAACTAATAGTATACAAATAATGATGTTACAGCAAAAAAGATACAGTACTTCTTAGAAGTAGAGAGAAAAAAATTACACAAAACTTAGTTAAAAATAAGAAGTTTTCTCCGCATACATAGCACTTTAGATACTTGGAACATAACATTCTGAAAGCAACCATTAAAATTGTAAAGTGTCAGGCACATTTTCTCTCTCTCTTACCCAAAATAATCCAGCTGACAACTTCTGCACTGCAGATCCGCTATAAGGTTACGGGCACTCGGCACGGATGCATCGGACACCCCTGGGTGGCAAGGACACTGGCCTGTCTCAAGGTCGCACACCAAATGCACTGAACCAAGGTCACTGCAGTTGCAAGCTGTATAATGCAAAACACAGTGTTACAAAAAAAAGTCAAAGTGATCTAAATTCAGTTTAGCAAAATAAAGAGCTAATCTTCCAGAGAAGACAGATGCTATGTACAGTATTTACACTCTGGTTCATTGAACTGGGGAAATTCCCCTAGCTCTTTTTGACAAGCACAATGAACAGTGGACCCGGCTTAAAGTCCCGTTCTAAGGGCTGCAACCCTTTCCGGTGAGAAACGCTACCAGAATCGAAATCACGACTTCTAGTTCCAGAGGCAGGGCCGCTAACCTCTGGACTACGCATGCTACATTGACTTTATGTATACATGCAATTGACAGGCAACCTCGGTGTAATTATAATTCAAACACAAATTTGAAAAAAAGATGTAGACAATGAAGAATAACAAGACCCTTTGTACATATTCTTTGTTTTTCTGTTGAAATTTTGGGACCACATCTGTAAGCAGTGACCCCTAAAGCTGCAGTGTGAAGTGAATCAGTCAGAATTGCCTTGAGGAAGGTGACAGATGGTTGGAAACATTGGCTGAATAAAACATTTGGTTGTGTACAACGACATTATTCACAAATATACAGACAAAACTGATTCTCAATTCTTAGAACAAACTGAAAACTTACCTGAGCATCCCTCCTGTGACAAGCTGTGATACCCAGGTATGCAGGTGTTACACCTGGTTCCTCCCACACCTGGCTTACACCTGCACTGTCCACCTACAGCGCTGCAGTCTGACGACCCTCTCACTGTACCCACAGGGTCACAGTCACAGGCTGGAACAAGCAAACAATAAGGCAGCCATGAAAAGAAAAAAAAAACCTTCAGAGACCTCTGTGAGAAGATTACATTGCAAAAAGTTATCAATATAATCATACTAGGCTATGGTCTGAAAAAATGTGTAACCTTTGCCTAGAAGGTTATGTTTTCATGTGTTTGCGTTTGTGTGTGTGTGCGTGTTTGTGTGTGTGTGTTTGTTTGTGTGTGTGTGTGTGTGTGTGTGTGTGTGTGTGATAACTCGAGAATGCCTGGGTGGATATTTAATGTGTGGGTAGGTCTTGATGAGGCCTTGAAATAATTTTGAGCCCCCTAGTGGCTTGTTGTGGTACTGCAGAAGAACTTCCAGTTTTGATTTCTTGTGTTTTGGAATTGCTATGATCATGATTTTTTGAGTGGTAGATACACTGTAGCTCAACCACAAATATTGAAAAAACTTGATCTGATATATGATATTAACAGCAGCTGGTAGATGTCACCTACTTTGCTGTTTTTTTTTATCAAAATAATTTTCAATGTAAATAAATGCTGAAGAAACAAAAATTGAACATAGACAAATTGTAGGAAAGTTAGGCATACACATACCTCTTGCCCCATCATACACCTGTGCACTAAGTGAGAAGACCATCTGTTGGCATTGCTCTGTGCTGGCTGTGTCACCAGTGGGGAGGGGGGCAGAACTTCTCACACAGTCCTGGTACACACCCTTGGTAGTGTTGTCTAAGGAAGAAAGATGCAAATTAGATAAAACTGTGAAATGAGAAAAAAGGGACAAGTCTACCATTGCGTTGGTCTAGCGGTAAACAATCTCATTGCCGGAGCACAAGATCCCCCCTTTGTTGTTGCAACAGTGAGTCACACATGTACACACTGGTTAGGGGATGCAGTATTTTGGAGTGGACATAGCTAGTTGATATTGTGTTTAAAAACATGCACATGTATACTCATCATCATCATACATGTATACTAAAACACCTGTTACATCTCTCCAAAAGGATAAAGCAAGACCAAAGAAATTCCAAATGCAGCTTGTACTAACCAAGTCAAAATATAAGCCAAAAAAAAAAATACTCATTGACAAGCAACTGGATAAAATTTCGAAAGTCAAAATATGCATTCTTGTATAACTTGTCTGAAATACCATCTGATTCATTTTCTTCTTTTTCAGATGCAGAGTTTGCTAAGGTAGTAGAGGACTATAGTGCTGAGAGAATGTGGCACATTTGCGTTCAAATTAAAGATTTGAATGTTGTTCCTACCTGCAAGCTCATAGACAATTGACTTTGTCACATCAGGTATCAACAACAAAGAGTCAACTGTCACAGGTGCACTTGCTCCATCCAGATGTACTGACACCTGGTACCTGCAGCGCCTGTCCAGCTGTACAGGGTCAGTCAGAGACACCTGCCCAACTCCTGCTGTTAGGGTGATGTTCTGAGAGTAGGCAAGGCCTGTTTCATATGGACAGAAGCTGGAAACCTAAACAAGAAAAACAGGAAGCAGACATAAAGTTAGACTTCCGGTGGACTAGCAGCATGACACAAATGCTCAACGACCTGCAGGACCTCTGAAAGGAGGAGGAACGCCCGTCTCACCTTATTATACAATCTAGTGAACAACTGTATTAATTTAGACACTGACAGTTTACTGAAACCAGCCCAGGGGCGCACCCGGGGGAGCCACCATCTCAAGTTTCAAACTATCTATGCTAGAACCGACACATACAAACACTCATACTTCATCCATACTATTCCCCAGTGAAATGCACTGCCTGGCACAGTTGTGACGGCTGACACCGTCGAGTCATTCTGTGCCAGGCTGGAGGCCTGCCCGCCTTAGCCCGGGACCTTGACTCCCCCCCCCCCCCCCCCCACTTTGCCCCTGATGGGGCTATATGAGGGTAGATTTAGATGAGAATAGTTGTTGAAGATCAAGGTTTCATGTACAGCATGCCAAGTGTTAGACGAACTGAACTTTGCACGTAGTAGTGTGCACATAGTCCAGTGGTTAGCAACTTTGCCTATGGCAAAAGAGGTTGGGAGTCTGAATCCCAGCTGTTGTCACTCACCCAATATGCACGCTACTGGAAAGGGTCGCAGTCCTTAGAACAGGACATAAAGCTGTGGTTCACTGTTCATTGTAGTTGTTCAAAGGAGATACAGGAAATTTGCTGATTAATGAACCTGTAAATACTGTACATACTGTCTGTTTTCTCTGTCTCGAACCAATGGAAAAATATTTCCTCAGTGAGCTCAACTGGCTCGAGATCACTTTCACTTTCACACAGTTCAGGGAAAATAGTGTTGCCCATTCTGAGCACTTTTCAAACAGGCTGATGTAAAATGGCTGAGCACTTTGACTTAATTTTCAGCCTGCGAACTAAAGGTATCCATTAAGCACCGAACTTGTATTGGTTAGGAAGTTAAGCAGCATGTAAAAGGTTAAAATCAAAACTAGTTAGGTGCAAAATCCTAAGAATTGTACATACACAAGTATACAGTGATTACAGTCCAGTTCATCTGATGGCATAACCATTGAGTATAACAGCATTTTCAGCACTAAGGAGAGGAACAGCTTTTCTTCTTTTAAAGATGCATTTTATAAGATTTTGGCCCAGAAATTCTTACTATCCTAGAGAAAAAAATCATTTATGTGAATGGCATGTATAACAACTTTTCAGGTAATTTTCATCATTATTTCATATTTCTGGTGTTTATGAACTGCGCAAAAAATAAGCTATGCAAGTTACCTCCCCCCCAATACTGACTTGCAATATTATTCTATAGGGTGGATCTAACTCACTATACATATATGTTAAGAAGTGTTAGCCTATGTTTAATATCTTGCTTACCTGTTCTGTACTGTTCCCATCCAAAGTCAGGTTTGTTGGGATGCTGTCATTCATTTGGATGCTGTCATTGCCAACAGATGACCCATTGACCCCTGAACTCCCTACGGTGAAGACCTGTACATTGCCTGATGACACTGTTGTGCTGTTGTCAGCTGTGTGCCTCACTGCTAGAGTATAGAACCTGGAACAAACAAGGGGAATGCAATCTTTGACACTGAAGCTTTCTACATATACACATGACATGCTTCTATACTTTAGTCAGGTATGATTTAATGTCATACAAGAACAGTTTTACGAAAGGCTTTTTACAGGCATTCTTTAATCTAGTAAGAAAATATTAAAAGGCCAACCTTATCAAGTGAAATTCCCAAACGAAGCAGGGCATACATTATAATTGAATACAAAAATGAAGTCAAAACATCAAAGCAACTCATTAAGTAATAGACAGTATAAACCTGTAACTACATTACAATTAATTGCAACAATGTTGAATACTCATCCTTGTCTATTCGTAAGTACCTTTCTACGTCTCGCCAAGTTTTCAATCACAGTATCTGTTATGTAACTAGGGTAAAGGTAGTGGTGGTCCTATAGCCTTTTTAAGGCTGTAGGGGCAATGGGTTGTTATCCACAGTGACTGGGGCAAGGTATTAAAAGATAGGGCCAAACCCTCTCCTTCCACTCCCTAACTGAAGTCAGGTACCCATTCTTAAATCTGGATGGAGTGAGGAAAGTCGTGTAAAGTGCCAAGGGCACAACATTCAAAGTCAAAGTTCCTTCCCACACAAATGGTGCATAGGGCAGTGCCCATCTCTGTTTCAGTAGCCCTTGGGCGACACAACTTTGTGCAATCACTACAGCAGGGGGCTAGTCCACTGGTAGTGGTGTGTGTTTAACTTCCATACTCTTTCCCAAATGCTGAGTGCTAAGCAGAGAAAGCAGTATGTACCATGTTTAAAGTCTTTGGTATGACCCGGCCGGGGATCAACCTACCGACCTACCGTAAGCAAGGCAAACACTCTACCCACTAGGACATTGCACCGGTGTCTGGCCTACATTGGTGGCATGTTAAAGAAATTGAACCCAGGGCCGCTGGTTTCTTGGCCAAACACACTATAATGGCTGCTCCAACATGGCATCAATCTGTTATCTGATCATATATAGTCTCAATGACAGAACTTACCAATTTTCTTCCACCTCAACATTGTTGAATGTCACTGCAGCACTCCCATTACAGTTGACGAACCCCCTGCCTGTGAATGGTACAGTCCCTGGAATCTCCGTGGTGACGACTCTACAGTTAGTCTCCGCGTTTTCATCCTCTGCCTCAAACAGGAGGAAATCCAACCCTGGTACGTAGTAGCCATCTTGTGTTTGGTCGCAGCGTAGACCCTGTAGGTTGGGTCGGCAGTCACACTGGCCAGTGGAGCCGTCACAGCTGGTGTTCAGGGAGGTGGAGCCGCCCACATCACACAGGCACGGGAGGCACTCCTGAATACATAAAAATTGGTGATAAGTTTGATTATTGCTGTTGGCTTAAAGGAGTCCTAAACTCCAGAAGGGGGTGTAATTGTTCAGTATACGATAATTCTAATTCCGTGTGCATCAAAAAGCACACAGTATTCTTCTAAACTCCCAAAGTACCCTAAAATTAGATTAAGTTATCTCACCCTATGGTTAAGTACATTGTGACTGAATAGGCCTGAAAAAAGGTGGGTTACAAACTTTGATTTCGGGGGCGATAAGAAAATCTCGTCTTGTTTTGTTTTGTGATATTTGATTTTTCATCAACAATTGGCCTTCGTGGTGTGCTTTAAAAATCGCCCCTCATTTATGTCAAAAATATTCCTGAAGGAAGTGTCTATGCCTAATATAGAGTGCATGGGTAGGGTCTGCATTGGGTTATTGAGTGTCATGATATTGTTTTACAAAACACATGTCGCCTAATTCAACACATATGGAATTCTGTAAAAAGTCAGCTATTTGTAGTTATTGATATCTCACTTATTGGAATATAACATCCCCTTCTGGAGTTAAGGACTCCTTTGGACAAACCTGAGAAATTTATGTTCCTTAACATCAAGCATCGCTGAAATAGGAAGAAAAAAAAAGGAACTGGGGGACGAATGGATTTTGTGATTTAACCAAACCTGTTGGAATAGGTAATGTTCTCCTTACCTGGTCTTGATTTTCAGGGAACCTCCAGTACTTGTCCTTACATGTGCCACATGTAGCTGTGTCTGTGGTGTTTTTACATGGGCACTGCCCTGTAGTCTGGTCACACAGGTCCACACTGTCTAGTGTTCCCAATGTGTTACAGCTGCAGTCTGGAGAAAAGTTCAAATCTTTTTTTTAGAAAAGTACCAGCAAATCATTCTGTTTGGCATGAAAAGACTACAAACTTTTAGTTCTGTGATCATTGTAGTTAGCATCGGGACTAGCAAAAACCATCATACAAGTTAAACTATCCAAGGATGAAGAAAGAGATGTAGACAATGGAAAAGATGGGAGGATGATATCAAAGAATTGACAGACATGACACTTGAGAGTGAAACACTAAGAAAAACAGAAAATCAAAAAGAGTGTAGAAAACTGGTTCCCATATCTTCTGTGGTGACCCCAAGGTCCAATAGTTAGACTAAGGGATAGAAGAAGAAAATTATTGTAGCTACTATCATTCAAAGCGGAAGATAATTATTGATAAACATTAAAAATGGGGAAAAACAAGATTAAGGAAGGAGAAACAGTAAACACAGTCCTATAGGAGAGTGCAACGTTCTACCGAGTATTTACTGTTTTAATCCAATATCAGTAAAATATGAGGAATGAAAAAATACAGTTTGAATCTAGGATATGAAGTTGAATCTATAATCATGATATCTTCTTTGCATTAACTAATAGTAAAGGTAGAAAATGGTAGAAGATAATTCAAAGTTTTTAAAAACACTCGCTAATGTTCAATGCAAAGCCATAATGTAGTTGATCACTTCTAGGCATTGAACTAAGTGGATGAAAGATGAGATGATAATGCTAGTAGATATCAGTAAAATTACAATACATGTATTGTTGTACAGACCATCAGGGCTATCCAAGTAAAATAAAGGTTCTACTACTAACTACTACAGTAAACTACAGTAGCTACTACATTGATTTTCAAGGCTTTCAGGTTGTAGGCAGTCAAGGAAAACAGTAACTGTTGTCATCGAGAGACTTCTTAAGTTTGGCAGTTTGTGGAGAGAAGCAGTCGAATGTAGAAAGACTTTGAGACTGGTAATTGAACAGTGTAATAGGATTGAGCTAGAGAGAAAAACCTAGCTTAAAACTGAAAGGCTCTCAATGGAGAAACAAGACTAGTGTGAGATCATTGGAGCAATGGCCATGAAAGTACCGAAAGAAAAAAGGAGAAATCCTACTTTTGCAATCCCCTGGGCCATCCTCCAATAGAAGTCCGTATGTTCCTGTTTCACACTGGTCACAGTGGAGTCCTGTCACCCCCGCTTTACAATGGCACTGTCCGGTCAACGGGTCACATGACGTGTCGTTGTCCCGCACTCCCAAAGGCTCACAGCTGCATGCTGGGAAATGACAAAACATTCTTTACATCCTTACAAAGAGAAGCATGCTGTAGCTAATAGCAACGAAACTTACGAAACTATTATTTTTTTGTTAATGTTTAAAGTACGTTTTAACAGTGGAAATCTTTCTAACTTGCTTAGCCAAGTTACGTTTTACTTCATTTGCTCTTGGTACATTGAAGACAATGTAAATTTTTCTGCGGCACATTGTTAGTTGAGGCAGAGAAAAATATCAAGAAAACATTTATTTACACAACCCAAATATCATTGTATAACTAAGTAGAGTAGTGGGTCGGGCTTTGCAAATACACCTGTATGATGAGTCAGACAAGTTTTCATTCTTACAGTCAATATTGCTGCAATGAAAATATCACCACTTACTAACAAACAGTTATCAATGTCATTGAAATATATATATACCAGTTGAGCCTTTTTTTCTTAATAGTCAAATAAACCTTTTTTTGGCTACACCAATATATATTTCCTTGGTTAATCTCAGACATTTTGAACTAAAGATTATCAAACAAGACATTATACATGTTTACTATCTGCATTACTGTTTGCACCAAGGAACTGAAAGCCCTCAGACTCTGTTTCATCAATGGTAATACTGTAAATGCATATATCGTCGCAGTGGTTTTATGTTCGCAGTTTTCGTGGTAAGCTCTTCTCTGCAAGCTCAAAACCGCCACAAAATATTTTGCTCTACTACGCCCTTGTCTACTATCGTCTCAAGCGCAAACTTAAAACCACTGCGAAAACTCCATTTTCTCCCCACCACGAAATTAAAACCACAGTCATGGACTTAAATGCATTTAATTTTACAGTATTCCAATTTACTGCTGTTTTTAAAAAAGAACAAAAAAGATAAAATTGGTGTGGCCTTACTTATGCAGATGTCTGGATGGTTGATCGGTAGTGAAATGTTGGGGTAGAAGCCGGCACGACATTCGGAACAGTTCACTCCTGTTGTGTTGTGCTGACAGTCCAGACAAATGCCATGGCCAACAGTGGCGTTGTACTCACAGCTGTCCGCATGGTCGTGACAGTTACATTCTGGAATGACAACCGTTATGTTAATTCTGCATGGCATCCGGGTTTTGATGTAAAAAATAGAGAGGAGTTGATGCTATCAGCATGAAAGTTAATCTGTGTTGGTTACAACATTATGAAGAAAGGATAATACAGTCAAACCAGGCCAGGCAACCACCAGGCCAGGCAACCACCAGGCCAGGCAGCCACCTGGCGAGGCAGCCACCCGGCGCGGGCAGCCACCCGGCGCGGGCAGCCACCCGGCGCGGGCAGCCACCCGGCGCGGGCAGCCACCCGGCGCGGGCAGCCACCCGGCGCGGGCAGCCACCCGGCGCGGGCAGCCACCCGGCGCGGGCAGCCACCCGGCGCGGGCAGCCACCCGGCGCGGGCAGCCACCCGGCGCGGGCAGCCACCTGCAGTCACAAACCACATTGAACAGTCCCATCCAATTTTGCATAGTTAACATGCAATGCATGCACACACACATACAAACACACACACACACCAAAAAATAAGCTAGTACATGTACATATTTCATGGATTTGTACCAACACTGGCATAAAAACGACATGCTTATTAGAAGAGTTATCCAAGTCAGACATTTATATTAAAGAATGAAATTCTATAGTAGCTTACTTTGACACTCATTCGCAGTTCCTCCAGGCAATGGTAGCCGAGGTAGATAGGATCCCCTCCTCCATGGCCTGTTGTTGTAGAGCGGGAGACAGCGCTCACAGTTGGGGCCGGCCGTGTTGTGTTGGCACTCACACACGGTGCCGTTATCCTTACAGTAAATGCCATGCAAGTTGCAGTAGCATCTACAAAGTATAGACAATAGGTCATTCAGAGGAATAAAATCATGCCACAGATATTACATAATGGGGGGTGTCCTAAGATGTCACGTTTTTTTACGCCCTCGAACTCACGGCCCTCCATCGCTGGTTGCCAGAGAGTGGTCAGGTTTTGATAAATGAATTTTGGACAAAGTCATCTAAAGACCATACTTGGATAAGAAATGCATTCATATTGTTCATGAGCCTTTCACGCTCCGCGTTACAAACGGAAAATGCTGTGACATGTTTTCGCGAATTTTCATTCTGATTTAGTGCTACACCAGATAGTGTGCATAACTTAGCACGCTTTTGTAATTTTGCTCCCTTTGGAAGTGGGTGATAAAGTTAAGAAAATGTAAACAAGACTTGTAGTCTACTATATTCTAGCTTTGTGACTGTGTGCACTTCTCTCGTCGTGTAAGAAGGGCTATGTCTAGCGCATCCCAACTCATATTTTCACGGGAAATAGGCTACAACGCACTGTGCGCGCGGCTCGACGTACGACTCAAAATCATTACGAAAAAACGGCACCGCTTAGATCAACAATACTTCGTCTACTTATTGGAAAACATTTTTGCCATCTCAGCATTCAGTTTCCTTTTCATAGACAGTAACAATCATAGCTGTGCGTTGAATCGTCCCGTAACCATCCCATCGCATGAAAACGCATCATTTTTCCCCTCAAATGAGGATGCTTTGAAACAAAACAAATGTACAAAATGCATTAATTTAGATGTTTATTCTTGCATAATATTGATCCTGAAAGAATTACGACAAGGCAAAAACAGTTATCCTGGTAGTGACATTTACACTTGTCTCAAAATCATTAGCTTGACTTGGCAGCTATAATAAGTTTGGATACCAGGCTAACGAATCCATATATTTGTTAAAGTCTATAAACTGAAGTTTTTGTCTACTTACCTTGCTTCAAGTTGTATATCCGAGACAGTGTAGTAGTACTGAAGTTTGGAGAGTAGACCTGATGAAACCTCCTCCCCATCTGTCGCTGGATAAAGCAGTCGTATTCTCAAGTCTGTGAAGCCAAACAGTTCCCAGAAGGTGGTGTTCTCAAACCGTTCATAAATCCCTAAAATACCAGACGGATTGTTGTTTCGTAGCTGCATCAACTTCTCGAAGCTAACGGTCTGGCCCTGTGGCTCACCAACGATAGGTAAAACGTCACTATTCTCCGATGTACATGTAATCTCCGTGGCACTGTCCAGCAACACTGCACTCTGCTCATTGTCTTCCAAGTCAAAAGCCTCTCGACAGTTGTAGGCGTAGTACTGCATAGGATGCCACGTCCTCCCGTGATCCAGCGATTTCTCGATCAACATCTCGCGCGGACGCGCTGTCGGCATCTCGATCGTGATGTCGCCACCGAGTTCGTAGATCGAGGGAAAGGAGAGGGTGATGTTTACGTGTAGGGGTGTGGGGTAGAGAAGCCAACTGATAGACTGCCAATAGCTCTCTGGGTCCTCGTCATACATGAAACTGGGAAGTCTGTCGTTCAAAGAACACTCCAGTTTGTCAGAGTCTAAATCCTGCAACAGGACAGAAAATAAAGAAAAGATGTTTTAACTTATTAGTATTGAACTAAAAAAAACTTCTCGTTTTGTACAAAAAATTTCCCCATAATTTATCTGGAAAAAAAAGCAATTTGGACGGAAAGCCTTCACTTAGAATTTCAATAATCAATCATTCATTGACGAAGGATCAATGTACAGCTTGCACAACATTTTTATAATAATGAAAGATAATTTTGAAACTACAGATGCTTTAATGTATGTGACATGATTACATGATAGGATTGAAACAAAAACGATGTAAAAAAAAGAAACAGAAATCTTACGGAATCCTTTCGCGTGCAAGCATGCAAAAATAGGAGAAACACAAAGAAATTAGCATGTCAATAACTAGCAAATAAAACAAGTGTCTTTAAGTACATGTAAGTTGCAAGACATATGCGAATATCATACATTATAAGCTTACATTTAGAGTAGCCAATAGATAGTGTTTTATTTTACAATTCAGCATGTATGTTGTGGCCACACTGGTTTTTTGTTTCTGTATTTAGGAATCAAAATTGATATACTTAAGTTTAGGTAGGAGTAGTGCATTCAGCCATAAGCCCTTGACTCAAAAGTGGACCATTGTATGGTTTGAAATCTATGCCAATAAAATATTTCCTCTCAGTTTGATAATGATTAACAACAGGGGTGTAACAGTCTGGGTTTAGAAGGTCAAAGTTCGCTTAACGGAATGTTGACTTGTTGCTCAGTGATTTGTATACAGATAATGGATTGTTGAACAACATTCCAATGCATCTATGTTTCTGGTAAACTTTTCTGACCTTGCCTACACATGTATAACTGTCCATGCAAATTGATGTTTCCTGCATAGATACATACAATGCATCTTGTAATCTTGTGAAGCACCCTGAAGTTAATAATGGCACAGAACAGGAATTGCTTGGTCTAACTCTAAGTCACAAATACTCTTTTCAAAACAAAACTTTTAAAAAAAAAAAAATGGAAGAAGATAATTTAAATCTAAAACGTCGGGTGGGCGTACGAAATGTATAGGAATAAAATTCAGTAATTCATTGGTAAAGGCTCAATTTTGTTATTCTTTCACGTGACCCAGATGTCTAATATTTACAAACACACGGAAGAATATATATCAATGTGGTTGAAAATGCACTGAAAGTCACCTTTGAGACCAAACGCAGTTCTAATTGATTGAATTAACTTGACCTTGTGCCAGTAGGGTCATATCAATCAATGACAACTTATTTTTGTAGACCGCAGTCCAGAGTTTCAGAGAGATAACCTTTGGACGTCATATCGTATCAAATACCGTTGCACGCATACCTGGCTCTACATGCAAATGATCAAACATTTTACAGTTTCATTGTTGACAATAAGTCATGAAGAATTTTGCATCTGAAACTGAAAACATTCGCAGCACAAGCAACTATAGCAGGTGTAACCTCCATTAACATTCATCCACCGGGTTACATAATTCCGCAAGTTTTAAAAACAGTGGGTTTGAAAAATCTCTTAGCATAAACAGCACCCCGTATGTATGCACAGTTTAGAAATACAGAAGCGCATTATACTGGGGGACGTTGGGGGATGGAAATATGTTTGGACATATCTTTTTAGGGTGGCAGAATTATGTAACCTGGTGTTAGTAGATACACCAAATGACAGTAGCTCAAGCAACTAGATATGATTTTGGAATCATATCCAGTTGCTTGACTAACTGTCATTTGGCGTATCAAATTACCTGGATGTCTAACCTTGATTCATGTTAGTAGATGTTACATGTTACATGTCATATTGGAGATTCTTTTTATACAACCAGTAAATCTCACCTGCTGATGTTTCAGTGTCTGGTTGCGTTAAAAGAGAATCTCCAATATCCTATGTTCTACCACCTGATGAAATTATTTTCAACATGTTACATGTGACTTTAAAAAAAATAGAATAGAAGTTTAAGGGATTTGAAATTTTTGTAGAATACCACTACACAGTCAAACCTGTACCTATCACCACCTCTGCATAAGGACAACCTAGCCATATGGTCACTTCTTGGTTATCCCTTACTTAGTAGATTATTTTCCCATCAAAAAATTAATAATCCCGGTTGTAGATGTCACCTGTCTTTTATATATATATATATATACATGTATCTGTGACTTTTTATTCTTAAGTTCCCTGGGTGGTCACTATGCAGAAATGTTTGTGGTGGCTTTATGTTCATGGTTTTTATGGTGAACACTTTACCGCAAACTAAAAACCACTGCAAAAAGCCGTTCCATTGTGTGACTTTAGCGCTACTTTTGTCTCAAACGCAAACTCAACAACACCACGAACACTTCTTTTTCTCTCTACCACGAAATCAAATTCCCGCGAACATTTCAGAAATCTGCATTCACAGCATATATAAATATATATATATATATAGACAGGTTTGACTGCAGTATAAAAGAATAGAATGTATATAGAATGAACCATAGTAAAATGGAACTCGTTGTCATCAGATGCTGTAGGAACACCTTCACTAAATAGCTTCAAAGAACGATTGCAGTCAGATGTGCAAAACTTAGATGTGACAGGCCGTTCAGTGTAATATAACCAGCTGCTGACAAGCCGTGTGCCTGCGAAGCTGGTGTGTTAAACAGAAGGGCGGTTATACCGGCTATACAGATACACTGATACAGATATATCTAGTACTCACCTGTGTGGCATAATCATTATACACCTGTCCGTCAATTTCACTCCCACAGGTGTATTCTTCAGGTGTGACTGTCAGGTCAAAGGGGAGTTCTGACAGCTCTGCCGTTGCTCCGAGACATGCGTAATAAACCATCTCGCCATCTATCTCCTCTTCACACTTACTGGTCTCAAGAGCTAGGTACGGTCGCCATGGAAACACGAGAACTAATATCCATATAAGGATGTGATCTGTTGTCCTTGACTTCATGGTAATCAACATAGAGTTCAGCCGAGGTCAGCAGAGAAGCTTGTCAATGACTTGTAGTTCGTGGTTTATGTTTTCCTTTGTTAAGACAGCAAGATGATTTTCAGGTTCATTTATTCCATCGTTGTTGCAGTTATGGTGGTTTCGGTGACGCTCCGACTACGTGACGTTTAAGAATACTAGTCCTTGATTGCTACAATATGGTCCAACTTTGAACTTGGAGTTGTCCACAGTTGGTGTACTCAGGTTCCGTAACTGGATAGGGAAGAATTGCAACAGGTAAAAAAATGGTTATGTTTGGTTATATATGGACTGTAATAATTTCATCTGACCTACATATGTAGTAATAATTCAGAATTATGTCATACATGGGCTGCGAAAACGTTTGATACGGGTGTTCCGGACCTTGTGATAATTTTTTTGGTATCACACAGGGTTCTAAGTTGTATCACATGGGTTTCCAAAAATATTTAGAATGGATTTCAAGCACGTCGGTTGCGTCACCGTCGAAAATACCAGATTCGGGGGTTGGAATCAATGTTGTTACAGTTTTTTGTTCGAGGACACAAAACACAATCCCTCAACTTCTCGTGCATTCCACATTGAAATGTCTGTTTTCTCGGGTAGGTATGACATAAATAAAATACAACACGGTGTATTCTGCATCACCCTCGGTCCCAGCCCTTCTACGGAATACCCTGTGTTGTATTCTATATTTATCATGACTAAAGTTAGGTGTGCAACAGTTCGGCGTAACAGGCCGTTCAGTGTAATATAACCAGCTGCTGCCGCGCCACATGCCTGCGAAGCTGGTGTGTTACGCTGAAGGCCAGTTATACAGACAGACTAATTTCTTGTTGCTGCATATTCTATAGCTTTCAAAATATTATTTGATACTTCCATCCAACGTACTTGCAAGCTAGCCTAAAATTACTAAAAGGTAACCAATTTGTGACATCTAGATTCAAGTTATCATTAATAAATTGATCTCCAATCGACGATACACAAAGCCTCTTCATAGTTACTTATTTAGGGCCATTTGTACTGATTGTTGTAAAAATATTACCCAAACGACTGTCCTTATGTCCACACTGAATGATAGTGGTCATCTACACATTGGGTATTTTGAGTAAAATGAAAAAAAAGGCACATACTTTTTGATCCCATATCTTGTTGCCTTGAAGATTCTAAGTTGCTCCTTGTGAGTAGTCCTTGCAGTTGTAACACTCTCTCCTTCAGAAACTTTGATGCCAACAAGTTCTTGCTCATCTTTCCATGATGACAGTGTAACAGGGCCACACCACCCTTAACCCATGTTGGTAATCCAGTCTTTACAGTGGCCAGTACACATTGTTAGAGTCCGTTAGGGAATCAATAATTTCCCCACCTGTTTCCAGTCCCACGACCTACAAAGATGACTCACGGAAATTATAAAATCCTTTTTAAACGTTGAACAATTCACTGACACCGTACCCCATTCACGGCATGTTTAAAATGGCGACTTAAAATCAATAAATCGTTAAGAAACGCCGTCGTATCGCAGCATAGCGACTCCGCCCTTAAGCAAACATCACAATGTGGACTTAACAAGTGGCACACATTGCTAGAATCCACGGGGACAATGGTATGGATCGATCAAACACCGGTGGCGATCAGCTGATTGGCGGGAGGTGGCACTTCAAGAGCCGCCAGGGTTGGGAGAATCTCTCGGTACGACTCTCTTCACGCCCTTAACGGGCTTCTCAACCATCTCAAACGTTCTTAAGATGTTAAGAAGGATTTTGGTACTTGCTACGTTGAGATGCATCGAGGAGAAGCAAAGAAATTTGACGAAAAGACCCGAGAAAGCGGTGAGGGTTTTAAAAGGTTCGCGCCAGGAGGGGTCATCGGGTGAGGTTAGAGGTGAAGGGTCAACTATTAAGCATTTGTGCTTTTTATGCAAATACAGACAGGTTTGCTCCCAAATTAGGAGACAGCACTGGCTACATATGTGGTTTATACAGCAAACTATCATCTTTGACACCATGTTGATTTAATGAAAACAAGAGTTCCACGACCCCATACCTTCGTTGACTGATGTTAGACTTTTCGAGTGGCGTATCATAAATGTTTCCCTTTTATTATACAAATAAGGGTCTAATTTACAGAAATTATGTCAGATGATCACCTTCTTTACCGAAATAACACAAGTTGTTCAAAGTATGAGATTTTTATCTTTATTTTTATGACAGAAATTATGTCAGATGATCACCTTCTTTACCCAAATAACACAAGTTGTTCAAAGTATGAGATTTTTATCTTAGCAGAGAAAACTATTGTAACATTTCCTCATACATTATGTAAATGAGGCCCTTATTTGTATGGTTTATGTCTGATAATGTCTTTATCTACTTAATTATCTTCGCCGAGAAGGTTATGCATAGGGTAGCGTTTTTTGTTTTGTTTGTTTATTTGTTTGTTTGTTTGCTTGCTTGTAACGACAAGCATAACTCGAGAAGGTTTGGATGGATTGTCTTGATATTTGGGAGGGGCTGCATGCCCTTTTTCGTAAGGCGTATTTCAGCCTTTTTCGTCTTCGTAATCCGTAGGCAGTCGCCCCAAAATCAACGCAATTCGTAATCAGTACAATTAAGCCGTAACACGTAATTGGTCGCTTTCTTAATCTACGTAAACCGTAACAGTTACCTTTATGCAACGTAAAGCGTAATCCATAAATTGCTAGTAAAGCGTAGGTTGATTTTAAAATGGTCCAACCACAACCGAGTAGCCTGAATGCCAGACCCCCAAACTCTAAAATATATATCGTGTGGCGGATCATCGATAAGATATCTCTAACATTGTCGTCCGATTTGTGCCTCACAGGTGGGAATACATTTACCGTACAGATTCTAGATCTTTGAGGAATGTTTTCATTGCGACAGAGAAATTTGTATATATATATAAAAGAGCGTACGCCAGGTTACCATGTTGTCCCAAGGACATTATGCCTTGGATGTCCTTGGTAGAGCTATGCAATGAGACCGTACTTCCTTTAAATACGTTGGAGTGGAGTTGGGAGAACTTCAACGTATATGATAGCATATAGGTCCCTTGTCACATTATTAATTTCTAAATACACGAACATAATTCCACCATCAAAGATCTTCATTCATAAGCAAGCTTTGGTGTTTATCGGGCTCAAATGTGGCCGCCCATGACACAAAAGTGCCTCTACATTATAAGTAAAAAAAGATTGGCAACATAAAAAGATGTTGCCATGGCGACGGTGGTCTCTGTTGACGTTTTCGTTTTTAACCCACATGCAAATAAGGACCTCGCATAAGCGGCATAAATCATATCAGTCGATCACCTTCTCTACCAAAATAACACAAGTTGTCCAATGTATGAAAATCTTGTTTTCACAAAAAAAGATATCGTACCATTTCCTCATAAATTATGTAAATGAGGCCCTCTATGCAAGATTTGTGTCTAATAGTGGCCACATTTCCTTTACGTCCAAATGAAGCAAAAATGAGATCCCCATCATTTAACGTTACCACTATGGATTTATAGTACTTTGTCATTAATTATGCAAATTAAGTATCAATTTGCATAATCGATATCTATCGATATTTATCTCTTTCTCAGTTACATATGTCATGTGTTTGAGAGTCCTATAATAGAATGCAGCTGATTTATTAACTGTCCTCATTAATTATGCAAATCAGATATTGATTTGAATAATTGGCATATGATTATGTAAATCATCACTTAAGCTATCTACACACCAAAAATTATGATGATCCGTCATCCCCTTCTTGCGTTATTCTCTTTCAAAGTTTGAGTCAAATAGCTCCTGCAGTTCCAAAAAAAGCCGCTAGGGGGTCCAAATCTACAGGACATATTTTCCTAACAAAGAGCTATCCACTACTTAAAAATCATGACTATAGCATGTCCAGAAGACGAGATTTGAAACGTGAAAGTTCCCCTGCAGTACCATAGAAAGTCGCTAGGGGGCCCAACATCCAATCATTACAAGGTCTCCCACAGACCTACCCACCTACAAAATATGAAGACAATACATCCAGGCATTCTTGAGTTATCATCCCATGGACTTTCACATTCCTGTACAATTCCTAGTATTCTTGCAATCTGCACACAATATAGTAAAAATTTGGCTCGCCCCTGAGGCGTCGCCAAAAAGCCGGTTAGACTCCATTTGATACAGATGTCATTGCGTCTGACCTCACGCTAGTCATTATCACCCATGAATTTAATGCAAAGAACTATAAGATTAAGGTGCCTTTCAAGTCATCTCCAATATGCTAAATATCACCAGCTTTGACGCAAGCTAAGAGTTCAGCCACTAGGTGTGTGAGATTTTGACTCAAAATTTAGAGTAGGGCGTAAAGAGGCTGACTGAATTTAGCGTCATATGTAGCTCGGGAATTCAGCGTCGAGCGTTCTCGAGACGCCCCCATGCAGGCCCCTCTAAGGGAAGTGTCCGCAAAAGTAGGGATTCAACATAACATCAATAGTTTTGACGCAGAGCTAGATAGTTGAATCCTGTGTAAAGTCTTGAAGCCTGTTGGGAAGCCTCATGATTTAACGTAATTCGTAATCAGCTCTGAGAATTTAACGTAATTCGTAATCGGCGGCGAAAATGTTGCGCAATTCGTAATCACTACTCCCCCATGCAGGCCCTCATTTGGTAGGTGGGTAGGTCTCGATGAGACTTGAAAACGACAAACGACACGAAACTGGATACTTTAGAGACGTCACAGAAGAATGTTAGCATTCAAGTTAAAATGGAACATGGTTAATGCTGCGTACCGGTACTGTGTACCGGTACTGTATCGTAAAAATTGATTAGGTACATGTCCAAAATACCGGATCATGAAGTACCGGTACTGTACCGATATAAATTTACACCAAGTATGTGCTTATTGTGTGACTGATCTCCAGACCTCCTGGCCTCATGCAACACCAAACGAGACCAAATGGAAACCTTGGAACAGCGTAACTAATATGCAACAGATTTGGCGGTAGGAAACCTAGTCATGTTCTTTGAATAAAGATACTGACAAGTTGAAAAAAATTAATCTATATTTCTGTCATTATTGAAGAAGTTCAGAGAAACACATGTTAATTTTTCAAATTGTTCAGGTACAGCCACAGGTCCGGACCAGTGTACCTAAACCTCTGTACCGCTACCTGTTGTTACGTTTAGGTACGCAGCACTAACATGTACATGTACATGAAACGTCTCTCTACATGTCTTGGGAAATGTTGCACTACATTTAAACTTGACCATCATTACTTAAATTCTTTCCGAGGCTCATTATAAGTAGAACATGCTATTTATAAGAAAAGGTACTCATCTTCAACACCTTGCACGGAGGACATAGTCTCTGACTGGCTGGTATATCAATTTGTGTAGACCTTTTTCGATTTCAATGCAGTGTGCACCATTTCTGAGCTTATTTGTAGCAGACCGTGTGACAGAATCAAAGCATATATCTAAATAGAACTGTTGGAAATAAGAAAAAAGAGAAACGTACTGATGGTAAGATGCTGTTGCACCTCATTTATTTATTTTATTTATTGGTTCAGCATGTAGATGCCAGGGTTGCCCAACTAGTCGGAGGCTTATTAAGGGCGAACCCATGTGCGGTCATAGGACTGTAGGTTTTGGACCATCGCACACCGGGGCATGCTCCTACTCTTTTTCGAAAGGTGTGGTGGGTTCTTTTACGTGCGCGGGGTGTGGCTCTCCCCAAACACGGGACCTCCATTTAACGTCCTATCCGAGAGACGTCCCTAACCGAAGCTAGGTATTCATTTACACCTGAGTGAAGTGAGGAAAGTCGTGTTGATTGCCTTTTCCAAGGGCACAACGTCGGGGCGCATGTCCAGACATGTCTTGGGGCAGCCCGGGTTCGAACTCGGGTGCCCTTGTTTGACAGTCGAATGTTCTATCCATTACGCCACACGGCACCTCAACCTCGTTCGCGATTAACCGTCCCTCTCTACTTCCCAAACCATCGGTACCAACGTCTTGTAAAATTAATGGTCCCTCTCTACCGGCCCATTCCCCCAGAGTTTTCGTGAAATGGATAGTCCCAAGATAATATAACGTGACTAGGGAATTGTTCCGAAGTAAAGTACATTTTGTAACTGTGTAACTGAAAGGATATAAAATTAAAATCAAAAGGGAAAAAAACTCAAAGATAATGCGCAATATTGGGAATTTTCGCGGACGATAAAAGACAAACAAACGACTTATGTGGTCAGAAAAAAAACTTCCGTATGATTGCGCCAATTGTAAAGAAAATGCTAGTACTAAGGTTTGTTTTTTGCGTTTCGGCGCCTTCGCGCCGGAACGCAATGAGATGAGTTTTACCTTGCAGTCGTTCTGCTACCATGCTGTTTGGTTCAACACTGTGTCGCACACCAGAAGACCTTATATGGCAATACGTTCCCAAATCCTTGTATAGCCGTTGCCTTATATGGCAAGGGAGCACGAAAAGGCAGGCAGGCTAGATTTGCATGTCACACAGGAGGGCGACCGCATGTAACTGCTACAACTGTTCGGAAATATCATCGCATTGTGGTTTCGGACTTTGATATCCTGAAAAATGACCATATTACATCTATTCCACAAGATTGCAGAAGAAAAAAAATGATTTCGTCAAGAAAACGACCAAAAATCGGCATAAATGATACCATATAGTGAGGTTATAGCATTACGTACAGAGAGACGGGTTACGTACCGCAGCTTAGCCCATCTGGCACCGCGAAGCACTTCGGACCCAGAAGATCCGGGTTCGTGTCCGTGCATGGATTTTTTTTTTTCTTTTTAGATATTGAATATCAAAAATATATATTGATATTATATTAATCTATCAATATCATATTTATGAATATCATTTTTTCATTAATAAATAAAGAAATATTTTATATTTGTTATTTTTAAATATTCATTTAATATATACAAGGCCTTTGTCTTATGAACAGGACTTCATAGATTCCAAACCCGGCATTCGAATTTTTCTGTTCATTGTAATGGAAAATACCGTGCAGCGGCTCCTATGCGCGGTAAGATGATTCTTGCAAAACACTCGCCACTAAACTTCTATCCCCGATGTAAACAGAGGCTCTTGATGTTGTTTGCAAAACAGCGATCCTTTGTTACAGTAGCAAATGCTCCATTGTTCAGTATCGACTTCATTCAGACAACACGGACGTGGAAATTGGCGCCGCTCGGCACAAAACTATGGGAATTTTCATGAATTTTAGCAAAATTACCCAGGAAAATAAGGAAGAAATGTTGTAAATGCGGAAACCAGAATAATACGGATGAGGTAGCTGTTGATTTGTTTGACATTTGGTAGTCATTTTAGATAGAACCTTAGCTGTTATGAACTTCTATTTCACTTAATTACCATAGTGCTGATGATTCAATGGTGCTTTTTTCAAATTTTATGTTTTATTGCGTGCCATGTACATAATTACATTGATAGCTTTTATAATGAGCCTATTGTACATTTTACAAATAAGTACAAGTTGTAGGCCAAGACCAGCTTTTTTAAAAGCACTTAAGTGACGTAACTTCAAAATTGCTTTCCCCAATCTGCCTTTCTCTATTAAAACAGTACTCATTTCCCAAAATGACAATTTTTCTTATAGACTGAACAGCCCTTGAGTGACTTCCTCTGGCAGATTTTACTTCAAGTAAAGGGAAAAGACAATTCACACTCATAAACGTAGCCGAAACGCCAGCTTTTTTTAAAAGCTCTTGTTTTCATCCATCGAGGTCGGACGTGCACAGTCCTGCATTTCGAGTGATGCGGTCGTGAGCTTACAGCTGGAAAGTGCATTTTTGGGGGTTTGGCTAAGTGCAGATTGTAATTGCTATAGAAAGAGATTGTATGTTGTGAAAATGTTGGGATTTTTTTACATGATCGAATGACATTGGCACATGTTCTATATCTTCATTCCAAACTCGCCCATGTCAAACACGAATTATAAGAGATAAGGTCTAAAAAAAACTCATGAATGAGACCTCAAGTATTTTCCTTTTCATTGTAGTTCTCATGATCAATCATATTCAATCATCAGATAAGATGGGATCAGACCACACAATCTTCACCTACTCACGGTTTAGATACATAAATTTTAATGTCAGACATTTCTGGGCCTGATTTTTGAAAACGGGGTATTTAGGGATATGTGCTAGATATCAGCAAAACCGACAGAACTGCAAACTAATGACATTGACCAACGTATTTAGCCAACACTGTCTGAAAAGCTTCGGAGTCCATGCATTCGATGATGACGACGTCAAAAACTCAGTCCCTTTTTAAAAGTGTCTGAGGGTGTCGTTTGAGAATTACATGCTTGCTCGCCGGTTTATAAAATAATTATCAGCTTCCTTCTAAACATAATTATCTACAACACAAGGCGAGATGCGGTTGTGGGAACGAAGGTCAAGTTCTAAAATGGTTTACCTGGCGTTATCCTACAGATGTACTCACCTGTCCTAAAATGTACATACACCCCAAATGACATCCATAGCATGCAACGTTACCATGAGGAAAATATCAGTATTTGAGCTACCACCCTACATCTACTTGGTTTTGAAAAGAAAGGACACGCCAGCAAAAACAATATATTTCCTCAGTGTATAGGGAGGGAAATATAATAAGTGACAAAGTTAATCTATGATATTGACAGAATAACAGTAAATAGTTTGAGGGGAGGGGAGGGAGAAAGCATCAATATTCCCTCAAAGTGTGAAATAGTTACTACACACCTGGTTTCAAACGATTTATTTCATTGCAGTTTACAAAACAGAGGAATGCAAAGTGTACTGAGGAAAATATTTTTGATCACAAATCTCTGATGTATTTTTCTTGGACAGTGGCCAGTCTTGTACAACTAGATGCACACCACAGCTAATTGTGAACAAAAGACCTTATTGCAAAGAATGTGAACAAGAAGCTAATCTATTTATAGCATCTAGAACAAAGGCTACAAATTTAGATGCCTCTGAAGTACAGTACATAATTTGACTACTGGTGCCTAAAGTACACCGCATAGACACATAAAGGACACATTCTTATCTTCTAAACAAAACAGTTGTTCAAGTCTGTTCATTAAGTCTAACAGTGGCCCATTACTCTCCAAGCAGAGGTTGGCTCCGGCTGTTAAAATTTTTTGCTTCGCATTTTTGAGCTAGCTATTTCACAATTTTTTTCTATGCTAAAAATAATTAGAAATGCTAAGCTAAAAAAATCTACCTAAAAATGGAAAATATAACAAGTTAAAAATACTAACTAACGGAACTAGAAATTGTTAGTTAAAATCCTAATTCTAACTAAGCTAGATAAGGTAACTAAGCTAAAAAAAAAGTATGTAGTAAATGCTGATAATGTAAAAGCATGGTACAGAGGAAACTTGGAACCTTTCTTACTGCATTTTAAAGTTATTTTGCAGCTTCATGCAGGCTAAGGCATCTGTCAGATACTTAATATGTTTTTGTTAGTATGTTGAGGTTGTGCGCATGTGTGTGCATTAGTATGTGAGTGTTAGTTTGTGTTTCTATGTAGTGTGTGCATGTGTGTCGCAACGTCAGCCTAAGCCATGAAATAAGTAGCCAATATATATAGGACTTAGAATAGATGGCTACAAACTACCTTTGTACCATAAATGGGCATTATCAACATCTACAAAATTTAAAAAAAATTATAAACTTGACCCTACCTTAAAAATATTAAGCTTAACTAGATATATCTAATGCTAGGTCACCTGACCAGGCTGTTTGAGAGGACAAAGAATGAAAAATGCGTATCAAGAATATACATAATTTATGTTAAGTACTTTTTTTACGTTTTGTGTGTCTTGCTGTCTTTTATATAATTTTTTTTCATTCCCACAAGTTTTGGAAATGTATCCTTAACTATAACAAATACATGTATACACGATTGTAGTAAAATTGTACACTTTGCATTCCAAAAAAGGTCATTAACAAGAACTTCGACTACAGACTGCTGGGGGCATGACAGGAAGTAGCTGATTTGTGATTGTCATTTCAGTTCTAGGTTCAACCTAGAGTAGGTTTGAGGGTTTACCTGAAGCATTATCAGCAGAGAAAATCATGATCACTTGATGGATGGCAAAGTGTTGAGCACATTTTGATGACACCCTGAGTGACATTCCTGGCAGGGGGTTATGACATTTCAACAGCGATAGCTACTTTTCCACACTGGACTCGAGCCTGTTTCTACAGTATACAGACCCGATGCAAAAGGCAGATTCAGTTTCCGTAACTATGCCGATAGCCGAGATTGCTCTCGGAGTAACTGCAAAGTTCAGTGTTTCAGAGAACAGGGATTGTCCTGGTTCTATTTAAGCTCACAGCTTCTCAGGCTCTCCAACCATCTGCCTTCCTTTCCGGCCCTGTGTCATTGTCTTGGTTCGGGACTCCAAGATACGACACAAGGCAAATTATGTCGTGGTCTAGGTTCCCGACGACCCAATGACCACCACATAAACAGAAAGGACAACAGATGGTAGAGGAATCCAAGCCGTCCTAAGCTAACAGAACCAGGAAAATCCCTGTTCTCTGAAACTGTGAACTTCACAATCACTCTGCAAACAATCTCAGCCATCGACATAGTCACAGAAACTGAACCAACCAATCACACCGGGCCTGTACACAACAGAAACCGACTGAAGCCCAGCACGAAAAAGTAGCCACCGCTCACAAAATGCCCCAACCCCCTACCAGCAACATCACTCAAAATGTCAACAAAACACATGTCAAGCACCCTGCAATCAACCAAGAGATTGTGACTTGCCCTGCCGGCAATGCCTCAGGTACACAGAGGGAATCATACGCAACTTAAAGCTACAAATGCAACATCACAAATCATTAACCTCCCATCATGCCAATGATAAGTCCGAGCTCAGTTCTGCGGAAACATTTTGCACTTCGAACTGCTTCCCTTGATAATGATGCAAACACTTAACAATTCCAAGTCCTCTGGCAGGGCGTACACACAAGCCCGGTCTTCCGCTGGATGTCACCGTGGATATGGCGTACTTGACGTTGACGAGCACCTCTCGGCAGAATAAGTCCTTAGAGATGTCAGCTTCCAATCTTCTTTCAGCTACAAGAAAGTCAAACACACAAAGGAATTAGGACAAAACAGCCAAACATCTTCTCGCTTTGTTCTAATCCAAGTTCTACGAAGGCACTAGGATGCTTTATGTTCTGCCACGAGTTGGTAAATTGTGACCGAAGTCATACAGATGTAAGTTGAAAGATATCTAAACTCAGGTCAAACTGTTCAAGGCAATCAGGACTTGACCAGTCAAAATTGATCAAACTGGCATGGGTAAACTCAGTTCAAATACGGTGCCTGACTTGCCTGAACAAAAAGTTATGTCACGGTCAAGTTGGAGTAAGTTGTACCAACCTCCTTGGTTGTACAGATTCTACTCACATTCACACAATTGGTTCTAAAGATATTCTTTGATATAGTGACCTACAGTAAGGGTTTAAATCTCCCCTAGAAAGATCATCAACAATATACTGTTGACCAGTGCCAATGCACAAAAGATGTGTATGCCCAATACAGAATCATTTTCATTATGAATCCTATAGCTATCACCATCAAGTTAAGCAGACCCTACTGTCAAACAATTATACAACAAAGATTATGCTCACCTTGTCAAATGTGGTACGAGCCGATTCTCTTCTAAGAGATGCCCTGGATGTTGTCGCAATGAACCTTCAGTGTTGCTGCCCAGGTTCATGCACGGTCCAGACATCATGGTGCCTCCTCACCATTGCTGCAACCGACACAAAAGACAGTGGCAAGTGAGAATGTGGCATACGTGGCGACTAACGAAAGGCGTTCTTGCTAGATATTATTTATACTACATTAAATGCATTTAAGTTCGAGTGGTTTTTATTTCGCGGTAGGGAGAAACCGGCGTAACGTTATCCCTTCTTAGTCGTGAGGCACTACATTATAGTAAAAATCCAGCGCGTGTGCGTCCGGCCGTTTTCCTTGGACGACGAGCCCGATTTTTGTTCTCCCCAAACTCCCAACGCACTTACCTTCGTTTACGGGCACTTAAGCAACTCCAGAAATCCCATATGTTAATCCACAACAGCGCTGAATACGGCACAAGTCAATGGAAAACAGTATCGGACCCGCCATTTTTCAAATGCAATGACGTAACGGACACCACGATCAGTTCCAGTCATGTGAGTAAACGCACCAATCAGGCTGCGTGGTTTTGGTCACGAATTTGAAGAAAATGGAGGGCACGATGCTGTTTTCCATTGACTTGTGCCGTATAAGGGATAGTATGTGTGATATCAAGAAAAAACGCCCTTCTTTAGTCGCCACGGCTAAAACCAATGTAGCGCGATATGCATTTTCTGCAAAGCATCGCTGAAACATAATTTCCTACGAAAAAAGACAGTTGAACAAAGACGGTTGAACAATGACGGTTGAACAAAGACGGTTGAACAGACATCTTTACAGTTGAAAAAGTTTGAATTGTGTTGGCAATTACAAACCTATTCTAATATTTTGTATGAATTCTACCAAACACAGCTTAATTGACACGCTAACTAACACAATTTAGACGCCTTAAAGCATTGCCTCTGAGCCTGCGTTCTAAAAATACAGTATACTGTAAAGCAGTTTAAACTTACTGTCGGATGTCATGGCCGCGCCGGAAGACCCGCCATAAAGGCAATCTACAACTTGTAGATGTGAGACTGACCCCGTTCATCCATGGCCGAGTTGCCGCGGCTGGAAGGACCGCGCGCCATGGACGAACAGTTACGGAGAGGCGAGGGGCCAGTCCCGAGGCGGACTGCGCTATCATCGCCCGGTGGGCAGCCCCGGACGGTCTCGGGAGAAAGAGACGTTCGGCCATTTCCAAGCTTGAGCTGGCCGCGAATGAAGCTCTACAGTTGGGAAACATGCATTTGAAAATTTCCAAGGCCTGTGATTGGTCTGGGAAGTTGGTTTGTGATTGGTTGGAAAAATGCACTTTTTGGATTTCCCTATTGGTTGTCTTTGGTGATGTCTTTCCCCTGATTGGTTTTCTGTCTAATGAAATCAAATCTCACTCAAATGACTCTTTCACCCGATTGGTCATCTGCGCTACAAGAGGGCCTGCATGGGGCCCTTGGAGGTAGTGATTACGAATTACGCAAAATTACGTATGGCCACGTTGAGCGCCAAAGGCATGCTCACTGGGCAAAATGTTTAAATCATGACCCTCTAAAACGCTATTTCCTTGATTTTCAGTGCCAAATTTTGCTAGCAGACTAAGCTATGTTTGGGGACATTTCTATAAGTGAAAAAAATACGATAGGGTTTCATGCACCTCGCCCTCCCACCCGACATATATTTAGTGATTCCGGGGGAATACTTCTCCAGAAGGAAAATTGTGAAATCTCGCCCTGCTCAAACGCCTTTTCCTGCATTTTGAAGCGCACATTTTGCGCTCATAGTAAAACAAAAAGTACACAAGGGTTTAATAAGCTAGATTTTTTTCTCCCTCCCGACATATTTTTCACCGGAGGTGTCACAATCCGTGGTCCGTCCGAGGGCATGCGCCCCGAGAAAATTGTGAAATCTTTACCCTCTGAAACGCTATTTCATGCATTTTGAAGGTAAAATTTGGCTTGCAGACTAAGCTATGTTTTATGGCATCCCTAAGACTGAAAATACACGATGGTTTCAGCTTTATATTTCGGGGCGACGCCCTCAGAACATTTTTGTCTTGCAGATGCGAAATTTTAGAGTAGTCCAGGGGCAATGAAAATGTTGACATCTTCACCCTCTGAAACACTATTTCCTGCATTTTGAGGGGCAACTTTGCTGGGAGACTTTGCTGGAAATCAGCCTACGCTTTACTAGTAATTCATAGATTATGTTTTACGTTACATAACGGAAACTGCCGTGTACGCAGTTCGTAGAATAAAAGTGACCAATTACACGTCACCGCTGGTACATGGTGTACCGATTACGAATTACGTTGATTTCGGACGGATTACGAAGGCTAAAAAGGCTTGATTGCGGCTTACGAAAAGGGCATGAAGGCCCTCCTACAACCAACAGCACACAACCTGTGATTGATAGCAATGGATCAGCTGCATTTTCTAAACTGAAAAAAACAACAACTAATTAAGCAAATGGGGTCCTCATTAGCATAAAGCGCATTACATCGTATTCACCTCTCCTATGGCTACCTACAGCTCCAATATAACATCCGTAGCATTTAGTGTAAGGGAAATATGAAGTTTCTGCAAAACAATATCCCCATGAAAAAATCTTTTTTCATGAAAAAATCTTTTTTCATGGAGATAATAATTTGACGAAAAGACCCAAGAACGGTGTGAAGATTTTAAAGGTTCGCGCCAAGAGGGGTCATCAGGTGTTGTGGTCAGAGGTGAAGGGTTAAAGAGCATAAGGTATTGTGGGAAGGAAACATGGCGGCGCGGGTAATTGCGGCGAGGTGTCGGAATATTTGCGGTTTAAAGTGAGTATTTCTCCGGAGCTTTCGTGTATTTATGATTCTTTCATCTAGGAACAAATAGATATGATAGTATAGTATAAGGATTGCGGTTATTAAAGGGTGAAACTCAATGAAATCTATGAAAAAATGGTAGTTTCTTGGGTACCTTGGTATGCCTGTCATAAAAATTATATTTCGTAACTTGCACATGTTTTGCGCATCATCATTTTGTTTTGCCATGTGAAAATGCCTTGAATTGTGCTTTGCTGTATTTTGCTAGATCGGATCGAAATCACAACTGACACAAAGATAAAGGGGCAGTAACAATATTCTGTATCGAACGTCCATTTATGATTTTTATGATTTATGAATACGCATAACATTTATTTCGAGGTCAGCCCCACAAACTTCATCATTAAACCAAGTTAAATATCAACTGCTGTTCATTTTATTGATTGGGTTTTGTTTGATTATCATAATTCTTCTTGATGGGTCGCGTGGCGTAATGGCAATGCGTTTGGCCCAGAACCCAAGAGGTCCCAGGTTCGAGTCCTGTCGTTTTATCGACTCACCAAATATCATATTGTGCCCTTGGGAACGACACTTGAAACTTAGGTGGAAATGAGTACCAAGCTTTGGTTAGGACATCTTCTCAGATAGGACGTTTAATGTACGAGAACCGCCTACCTCACCTAACATTCAATTTACTTTAAAGAACTCACCACACTTATCAAAAAGAGTGAGTGGATCAAACCTTACAGTATATGTACTATAATATCAGACTGCAGAATCTTCAATAACTTGAAGTTGGAAGCATTTAAAATAAACAAGAAACAAGAGAACGAAGTTTCTGACTGACAAATTTGACACACCATACTTGTAAATACATTTAAGTTCGTGTGCTGCATAGAAACGGTTGCCGCGAAAAACCGCAAGCATAACACCACCGCAAACATTTTTACATTTATGTAATTGAATGAATCATGACTTCATCTTTTTCTTCACACTGATCACAGGAAGAAGCCCCATGGCCTGCGGAACTTCTGTAGCAGCGGTGACCCTGGGTCCGTTCCTCTCAGCCAACCGCTGCCCAGCCTGCCTGTCCCGCAGTACGCCACCGTCTCCAACCAGACGTACGACACCAAGATCACCACGCTGGAGAACGGGTTAAAGGTCACGTCAGAGAACAAGTTTGGGCAGTTTTGTACAGTAGGAGGTAAGAGTGGGCTTCTTCTCTGTTAGCCCAGATGACCCCGTGAGGGGCAAAGTAAGGGGGGGGGGGGAGGTCCCAGGCTAAGGCGGGCAGGCCTCCAGCCTGGCACAGTACAACTCAATGGTGGGAGCCATTACAACCGTGCCAGGCAGGGCATTCCACTGGGGAATGGGGCTGTGACCTTGAAAGATAAAATCATGTTACACACTTTTTTTTACAAATATTTAAACATTACACACAACAAAAAGAATAGCTACTTTGGGGAGCTTTCGAGACGAACTCTGTCTCTTCATCAACCCGTTACACCATGCCATATGATTTGTAATTGCATGGTCACATTCCTTGTAGGCTGCCATATTAATATTATTGTTTTGATATCATAGAATTTTCAAGCAGACTGTGACAGAATCACCCTCAACTAAGACACTTTTTTTCTTTGCAAGACGGCTGAATTTTGCATGACTTATATAATATAATACATATGCATGACTATCCCAGGAATGACCACAGTTCACAATCGAACGATAAATTGATAGTGCAGACTCTGTTGTCTTATTTTAGTAGTATCTTTATGTTCTATTTCATGGTTGAAAGACTTACATGAAATAGAAAATACATCAGTGCTTCATTACTGCATGTATTATGTTACATGACTGTATACTCTGTGTCAGAGCTGCATGTATGCATGTACTGTGTACAGTCTGAAGTCTCAGACATATTTTTTTCCTCCAGTTCTTGTAGATTCAGGTTCCAGACATGAGGTTGAATTCCCCAGCGGCATCTCTCACTTCCTTGAGAAACTCGCTTTTAATGTAAGTTCTTACGGTCTATGGTTCTTGGTCTTATTCGCAATCTGAATGGTCTTGGATGCCACTTCAAAATAAGTTCATTTGTCTTCACAGTGTAGACATGAAGTCCGTTAATAAACAATGTCCACTCTCTGTAGCGCTGGTATTGAAATGTCTTTTGTTGTGTCCTCAGTAATTGTAAGACTTGAGACTTTGAGAAACTAAGTACTGCCCTTGCAGTGCATTTCCTTTTAAGGGCCTCTTTTGGATATGGAATGGTAGAGACACTGTTTCCTTATTAAGTACCCAAGTATAGCCATCCACAGTCTGACCTATGTGTCCCTGTCTGTCCGCAGTCCACCGCCAGGTTTGGTAACCGTGACGACATCCTGCAGCAGCTGGAGAAATATGGCGGCATCTGTGACTGTCAGTCATCCAGGTGGGACACTCCTTACTTTTTCTTCCTTCTCTCTCTCTCTCTCTCACTCTTCCTTCAACCCTCTATCCCCGTCATCTCTCCTATATTCTCTTTGTTCCTCCTCTCTCTCTCTCTCCCTCTCTCTCTCTCTCTCTCTCTCTCTCTCTCTCTCTCTCTCTCTCTCCCTCTCTCCCTCTCTCCCTCTCTCCCCTCTCTCCCTCTCTCCCCTCTCTCTCTCTTCCCCCTCTCTCTCTCTCTCCTCAACTTTTATAATGTTTATCCTCTCCATTTCTTAGATTCTTGAGTTCATAAATTAGTCATCCTCAATTGAAGTGCAGTATATTGCCTTTTCAAGTTCATGTAGATAGTGCTAATGCTATGCGGCTTCGCTACGGCTCACGTTTTTAGCCAAGCACACCGGGTCACCCCTACACTTCTCAATAACTGTGTTGGGCTCTTTAATGTGCAGAGGTTTGACACTTGACACTTGAAGCTTACGCTTGAAGCACAGAGCCGCCTGCTTCACGTTACCATCTGAAATGATGATTGCAATCCCTTACAACATGTCTGCGCTCGGTTCCGACCCTAGGATCGCACTCTGGTCAACGAATCCACCGAATTTGATCCAGATGGCATAGCAGCCGGGTTGTGTTACCTCTTGTGCCACATTGTTCATCTTCCTCCATATATATCTAGGAAACAACAAGGCTACTGGAAAAGAAAGTGATCTTTGCCAATTGATACTGATAGATGCCACTACAATGCACAGTTTTCATTGGGTCCCTTACAATTAATGCAAGTTACATTTGTAGTTGAACCACTTTATGCCAGAAAAGTTCATTTTATTTTGTGTTATCAAAGACATGTACATTGTCTTAGCTCTGATTCTGTTTTCTGTCCCCATTTAGAGACACCATCATGTATGCAGTATCAGCTGACAGAAAGGAGGTGGAGCCTGTAGTCAGTTTACTGTCTGATGTCGTTCTAAAACCAAACATCACCGAGTTAGAGGTAAAGTACGAGTACTCTTTTCTTGCTGTTAGTTATAAGGAAATAACTTTTCAGGCTTCAAAGAAGAACACTGAATGAATTACATACCTACTTTAACATAATGATAAAATGGAATATATAATCTGGCAAAAACACTATCAAACATGTAATTACAGCATTATTTTGTTTTTTTACATCCATTCCCAATATATCCAAAATTGTATGATATATTATACATTCAGATGGAATTAAAACAGCTTGCAGAATCTTTTTTTGTTGTTGTGTATTCTCTTAGCCAGGGTAGACCAGATCAGTGACTTTGCGCCACTTTTTGCTACGGTCCCAATTGCACCGATGCCCGTCGGGGGTGTAGATCTGGCCGGAACCCGGAGCCACAAATTTGTCCCAGTGGACTGCCGGGTACCTGGGGGACCTCCCGGTACTTTCATGATGTCTATCTGTTACTGGACCCTTCATTGATTTTAAGCCCGGGTTAAAATGATTCGGGGTCCCGGCCGGGTCAAAAAAATAATCTACGTAGCGGCAGGGTGTTCCATATGCATGGGGCCGCGTGGGGGTCATGCCCGTAACTACCCGGCAGGGCCCTTTTTTCCAATTGGGACCTAAGCATTATGGTGGTGCCCTGGACTGTAAATGTACCTTATATACATACATGTAATTCTGTCTTGTTGACAACATGTGTACATTTGCTCTTGTACATGTGCCTGATAACTGCCTGTTGTCACAGATTGAGGACACCAGACGTGCGATCCAGTTTGAGCTGGAAGACCTGAACATGAGACCCGACCCTGAACCTCTGCTGACTGAGCTCATCCATGCTGTGAGTATATATTCTGTACTTCAGTTCCATAATGGCGAACCTTTGCATGGCAGAAAACTATGAATCTGTACTCAAGTGGTGGTAAACCTACATGCAGGATCGGTGTTCCCTATTATATATAATGATAAAGATAAGTAGAAATTCAATGTAAATGTGTTCTTTGTTTTACTGTCCTTTATCCATCCATATTGTGTAAATGCATTTGAGATTGCATGGCTTTTATATCATGCTAAGGCAAAAATGGAGTATTCGCGGTGGTAGCGCTATATAGTCACATACTGCTACAGTATTGTACAAAAATGTCCGTGGTGGTTTTAAGTTTGTGTTAAAACGGTCGACGTGAAAACTGCGAACATAAAACAACCGCGGACATTTCTGCATTTTACAGTAATTGCAAGAATGTATTTTTCTACATTTCAGGTCTCTGATTTTTTCTTCTTTATCAAATGATAGGTTTTGTTAGGTCTTGCAGCAGTGTTCTCATGTTATAGTTCATAGCAGATGTTTGCACACTCCTTTATCATATTGAAGGCTACCTTTAAATATGACACAAGCTAGAGCATGCTTTTGGTACACATTTTTTTGGCCTCGTGTTGGCGTAACAGTTACGATGTTTGGCCCAGAATCTAGCGGTCCTGGGTTCAAATCCCTTACCTTGATGTGCTATCGATGTTGTGCCCTTGGGAAAGGCACTTTTCTCACTCCAGCCAGGTGTAAAAATGGGTACCTGACTTTGGTTGGGGATGTAAAAGGAGGTGGAAGGAGAGAGTTGGCCCCACCTTCCAATACTGTGCCCTAGACACAGTGGATAACAAGCAACTGCCGCTACGGCTGTCATGATAGGTGTCACCCCCGACACCAGATAATGGTATGACCCAGGATGACCCAGGACCCAGGGGGCATAGAGCCCTTGGCTGGGAGAGGTCTGGGATCAGTTACAGAGGAAGTTGACCAGAGATGGGCCCGAGAAGGGTTTCTGTGCTATGAGTTGAATAAATGTAGTCTACATAGATCCTTGCGTATCTCCTGATGTTTGAATGAACCTTCGATTCGCGTTAGAATCGTAATAATGGCGTTGTCGGCAGGATGTCCGGAGAAACGTGGAAGACTGGGCCAAGGAGAGACCTTGTGTTTGGCTGCAAGATCGGAGAGATGTGGACTACACGTGGCATGGGGCCACTGAGGTGTGGAGGCCAGGAGAAATCTCACGTTTGGAAAAGTGTTGACCTAAGCCTGGAGCTGTAAGTGTGAAGAAGAGGATTCTTCATTGTTGGCAGCTGGAATTCAAGGCCAAGGGTGGTCCTACGTGGAGCAGGTAGCTGTAAGTGTGAAGAAGGGGATAATTTCTTCACTGTTGGCAGCTGGAATTCAAGGCCAGGGGTGGTCTTGAGGGGCAGCTAGCGGACGCTATGCTGTGTTTGTGACGGAGGTCAGAGCCGGGACCTGAGGGCAGAAGCGAGCGGGGAACCCGTGGAATCGTGGTAACTGCCTTGGTTGCTGAAGACATCCGTTGTGTGCTTGCAGAAGGGGCAGGTAGTGGACGCTATGCTGTCTGTGACGGATGTCGGGGCCAGGACCTGAGGGCAGAAGCGAGCGGGGGACCCGTGGAATCGTGGTAACTGCCTTGGTTGCTGAAGACATCCGTTGTGTGCTTGCAGAAGGGGCAGGTAGTGGACGCTATGCTGTCTGTGACGGATGTCGGGGCCAGGACCTGAGGGCAGAAGCGAGCGGGGGACCCGTGGGATCGTGGTAACTGCCTTGGTTGGTGAAGACCGTCCGTTGTGTGAACAGTTCGATTGTCAAGTTATCCCAAGGACTGGAATATTACTAGAAGTAGGACAGTCAGGCGGGTTAAGTTGATGAGTTGTTTGAGGACTGGACTGTGGCAGTTAACAGTTGGTAGCTTTTACCTTGTTCGTCTAACTTGATTTCATAGTAGACCTTTGTGTTATAGTAGGTTGTGCGACCTAGTTTCATTTCTGTTTATATAAGTTGTGTTTATGTAACCCATCCTAGAACTGAGAAGCCACAAAGGCTAGTGACCAGCTAACATCTGGTCTTGCTTAGGGTGGAATTTCTTGTAACCCAGTAGGGGAGGTACATTACTGTTCATAGTGGATGTATGTAAAGTGTACCAGTGTTGCTATGGTAATTGTGAAAGTCACCCAGTAAGGTAATTAGGGCTTGCTGTTTGGTGTAGTGTAGTGTCTGTGGGTCTCAACTGCCTTGACTCGTGTCGTCAAGTCATAGAGTTTGGGCAATGGAAACGGGAGGAAGGTGTGTTTGGGTAGCCAGGCCTACCCGGGTCAGGGCGGATGGTCCGTGCCTAGTGCCGAGGTAGGGGCGTTGACACAATGGTTCGTCCCAAGATTGTGCCAAATCTCGGAAGATGACGAGAGGCAGAGCAAGGGTTGGGTGTTTGTGTTTTGGTAGACAGTGCTAGAGATGTAGCGTACACACAAGGAGCAAATTGTCGAACTGTGCTGACATTTCAGTGAGTCTATTACAACTAACAGTAACAGTAGGATGTATTGGTAACATGATATGTGTTTTGTTAGGTTAGAAGATAACTGATGTAAAAGATAGTTATCTTCCTGGGGGAGGTGTCATGATAGGTGTCACCCCCGACACCAGATAATGGTATGACCCAGGATGACCCAGGACCCAGGGGGCATAGAGCCCTTGGCTGGGAGAGGTCTGGGATCAGTTACAGAGGAAGTTGACCAGAGATGGGCCCGAGAAGGGTTTCTGTGCTATGAGTTGAATAAATGTAGTCTACATAGATCCTTGCGTATCTCCTGATGTTTGAATGAACCTTCGATTCGCGTTAGAATCGTAATAATCAAAATTTCTATGGGACCACCTACCTTTTACACATTTTCTAACAGTACTTTTGTTTGTATTTTCTAGGCTGCCTTTAGGGACAACACAGTTGGCCTACCCAAGCTCTGTCCACCAGACAACATTCTCCAAATAGACCAGACCACGCTGTTCAACTACCTGTCGCTGCACTACGTCCCGTCACGAATGGTTCTGGCGGGGGTCGGCGTAAAACACGAAGCACTGGTGGAGGCAGCGAATAAGTACATCGTGGGGAACAAGGCATCGTGGGAAGGGCAGGGGAGATACCCGGTCAAGATGGTGGATGAGTCCATTGCGCAGTACACAGGGGGGATGAGACAGGTTGGTAGTCTTTTTCTTTCCTCACCCCAAGGAAGTCAACTACATGTAGTAATATTATTTAATAATGCGCAAGACACAAAAGGAAAAAGTCGCTCATTCCTTCATTCATTTACTTCGTTCATTTGTTTGTTCATTCATTCATTTTTTCATTGTATCTGGGGGGGGTGGCTTGTTGGTGTGTCTGTGTTTCTGATATCTTTGTGATCTCAGTTACTGCTCCTTTCCCCTGATATCTCTAGAAAAATTGTTCTGAATATTTTATGTGACTTGCATGAAATAAAGTAAGTTAATTCTGTGAAGCTACCATGAATGCCTTTATGACCATGATTATTTGATTTCGCGGTAATGAGAAAATAAAAAGAAAAGGGTCACCATGAAAACCGCGAACTTGAAGCCACCGCAAGAATTACAAGAAGTTACAGTATGTTCCGTTTGATTATCACCCCTCCACTGCATACAACCATCTCTTTGTAAAGTCATTTTATTTTATATAATTATGCTCCCCTTAATCTTATAGCTAGAGAAAGACATGTCCAACATCAGCCTGGGTCCTAACAAGTTCCCCGAGCTGACCCACGTGGTGATCGGACTGGAGAGCTGCTCCTACAACGAGCCCGACTTCATCCCGTTCGCCGTGCTCAACATGATGATGGGAGGGGGCGGGTCGTTCTCCGCAGGGGGTCCCGGGAAGGGCATGTACACACGGCTGTACCTTAATGTGCTCAACAGGTGAGTTAGGTGCATATAATGTATGTTAGGTGTGACAGGTTCAGTGTAATGTAACCAGCTGATGTCGTGCCGCGTGCCTGCAAAGCTGGTGTGTTACATCAAAGGGTGACTTTAAAGCCATCCAGATACAGGTTCAAAATAGAATGACTTTTTCTGTATCAAGGTATCTTAAATTTTGCCATTGTAACTGTTCATGGCTACAATTAACTTGCTCAAAAATGCAATTTTAGTGTCTTGATATGAAATTTAGGACTCAGATTCATTTGAAAATTTTAATGTGTCAAGATTATCTTGGTATGTATAGATGGCAAAGATGGTGCCTCTATTAACATATGGTCTCTTTTAACGGATAAAGTCACCGACGGTTGCAATAATCTAGGAAAGGTTATGATTCCGATGTTCCCTATTTGTTTGATATATATATTGATAATGGTTTATTTCTCATACAAAGAGTGGCAGGGCCTTACATGTAATTGATCTGACACTTTATAACACGCAACTAGTACTGAAAGACATTATTCGAATTATTTGAATCAGAATTGACTGTTTTATTCCACCTACTAGGTACCACTGGATGTACAATGCCACAGCATACCACCACAGCTATGAGGATACCGGTCTGTTCTGTATACATGCTAGTGCTCACCCCACTGAGGTACAGTACGACGTCCCATGTTCATGTTTTGATCTATTACATTTATAACGTATGTTCTAGAAAACATGTGAATGTAAATTCAAAACATAATACTGTAAAATACAGAAATAATTGTGGTGGTTCTATGTTTTATGGAAACGTTTTTGTCCAATACTGTAGCGGTATGACTGTATCGCTGCCGCGAACTTTAAACCACTGCAAACACACCATTTTTGCCTTAGCACAAAATAAAAAACATGCAAACTTAATGGATTTACAGTATTACATGCTGAGTACGACTTCTAAAACTTGTGGTAAGAATTTTTTTTTCCCTCAGGTACGAGAATTGGTGGGTGTGTTAGTGCGAGAGTTTGTCAGAATGGCAGGGCCAGTTGGAGGGGTAAGTTACATTTCTTGACAAGCAGAGATGAACTTTTCCATTTATCCAAGTTCTTCTGTTTAGTCTATTATGTTTACCTTCATGAAAGGGAACATTGTCTATCCTACTGTTTTGTTCTCTTTTTTTGGTTCCAAACAAACAAGGTCAATGACTAGGACTAGACGGCTGTCACCATGGTTACTGATAGATCAGTAGACACTTTGTGGTGTTCGATTATAATGAAGCAAGTGCTAGAGTGAGCTGGTCACCATATGCATGAATATGTATGAGTTAGAATAAACAGAGCAGTAGTTTGTAATGATAATTTTTGACTATGTGAAGGAAAACATTATGCATTTGCTTGCAAACGTTGCCTTAAGTTTCTTGTTCTCTATGAATCCCCCCACACCCCAGGTTGAGTTGTCACGAGCCAAGACCCAGCTGCAGTCCATGCTGATGATGAACCTGGAGGCTCGACCAATCGTGTTTGAGGACATAGGCAGGCAGGTGCTGAACAACAGCGCCAGGAAAACTCCCCAAGAGTTCTGCGACATGATTGGTGGGTACAAGTAGGGCTTCTCATAGTAGTAGTAGTAGTATTAGTAGTAGTAGTAGTTAGTCAGTAGATTTGTTGTTAACCAGGTGCAGTTGTAGTGCCTAGAGCGCAGGTTAGCAAGTTTCTTGTTTTTTCCGTGGCTGAGGTTGCTAGCCCTTCCCCTTTAATGTGCTTAATGCACCTTCTCAAACACGGGACCCCCTTTAAGTCCCTTCTGAAAGATGGTACAGTCTCAAGCGAGATGTCCTGACCCCGGGACTTGAACTGGGGTCTCCAAGTTACCAACCAATTGGAACCAGGACCTCAACTGTGAGGCAGCTACCCGACTTGTGGCACTGGAACATCCCTAGTAACTTTTTTCTTCCATTTGCGTCTGATCGCCAGTAGAGCCCCATGGTCAATAGGTCTATAGACATTGTTCTTGTCCACATGGTTTTGGATCTTTCCCTTTTGAAATCTTTATTAGACATACCACTTTGCATACTTGAAATAATAAAGTCTGAATTATAATTATTTGCATTATGTACACACACTTTTAGGGAGAGCTACAGTAACTGTAAATGCAGAAATCTTTGCGGTGGTTTAATGTTTGCGGTTTTCATGGTGAACTCTTTACCACAAACTTAAAACCACCACCAAAAGCCATTCCATTGTGTGACTGAGGCGCTACTATTGTTTCAAACGCGAACTCAAAACCGCCGCGATCGCTCAATTTCCTCCCTACCGTGAAATTAAATCCCCGCAAACATTTCTGCATTTACAATACTCTAAAGTTAGGTACTATGTTGTTTGCTTAAAACATGGAGTATTTGTCAAAACCTTGCTCACATAGGGAATATTTAAAACATCTGAACGCATTAAAATTGGAATTGATCATGAACTCAGAGCTGACAAAATGACATTGACTTCACTATTTACAGTGCTTGACTATTATGTAGTTTTCTGTACGAAGAAGTGCCTAGGGGTTTATTTTGGTACAGATTCAAGTCTTTATGAAGGAAATTGTTCATTCACATTTGTTCAACAGTTCAGTCAGATAGGGGATAGCAGAGTTTTTGTAATGCTTCGTGTGGCAGTGCGGTAGGTGTGTCCATTTTTTTTTTCCAACAGGTCTTCATAAGGGACTTTAGGTATTCTGCTATCTGCCTTTCTCAGTATGTGGCCAAATATGATCTAATAGATGAATTTGAACCACACAAACTGGTTTTGTCATAGGGGAGATTTTCCTCACAAACTATGTCATCATGTACATCCGTGAGAAATTTATTACACGTTCAAACAACATTCCCTTAACCCTAAAGCCCCCCTCTCACTGGATCCACGGCACGCTGGCGGCGTAGCTGCGGCCCATCGAATTGACAAAGCACTCAGCGAATTTCATCGACAAAAAACAAACCTTTTTAAGCTTTGTGTGCTTTTTTGTCTTTTTGGTCGGACTTGTACATTTGTACGTTTTGAAGGATATTCCCATCATAAAGTCAAGGGTGACACAAATCCAGTTTAGGACGCAGCGACGCCGCCAGCGTGCTGCGGATCCAGTGAGAAGGGGGCTTTAGGAAGCAGGTGTTTGATTACAATCTGATTTCAACAGATAAGTAGTTTTGTATGTCCTCAAAGTATAAGTAAGGGGGTGAAGTCTGCCATCTGCTAATAAGAAATAATAGTTTTGTAGGAGATGCTGACTTTTCCTTTCTAATGTTACACAGCTGCTGTAACTGAGGAGGATATTCGGCGGGTGGCGCGGCGGATGTTGGAGACCAAACCGTCCGTCGCGGCGCTGGGCGACCTGCGACAGCTCCACTCGTACGAGGACATACAGACGGGACTCGCCAGCCGAGACGGACAGATGCCGCGTCGCTTCACGCTGTTCCGGTAGCCACGGAAACGCGCCATGGTTTAGGCCTAAATAAAGAATGTTGTGTTTCCGGTTACAATCCCGAAAAAAATTTGGGTTCATAGGTAGGGATTCTTTTTTTTTTCTTTAAAATTTTGGCAAAAGTTATTTGTTACTCTCAAAATCATATTTTCAACATCATAATTTATTTGTACAGATGTACATTGTACAATTACAAGACTTAGTATATCAATAAACTGGACAAAGAAGATGTTTTGCTACACACTCTAACATCAACTGTTCAAAGCCTTAATCGGTTAAGAAAGTGTGAAACATACATGTAGGAAGTCTGCAAGAAAATATGCAAGACTTGCTGGATTCTAATTTGAATTTTCATCACTCAGATGTAAGTGTGAGATGTGATATGGAAAATTTTATGTATCTTGCCAGCGGTCAAACAAAAAATATGGTAGGGTAAGCAGGTTTTTCCTAGGGTTTGTCGGGTAACCGGAAGCACAACAATTTTTTTTCCAAGGCCTTTAGGACATTTACCTACATGTAGTTTATAAACCTTCTCTTATTTTTCTGTTTCCTACGAAAAATGTACAATCATCATTCATACCTATATGTCTCCATACTGAGCGCACATACTTGTACCTCCCCATGTCCTCACAATCATATTTTTTTTTTCCTTTTCTGACCTAAAGTTTCACTTGAAAGATGTATCGGGGCAAAAATGTGAATAATGATTGTGTATACCACCCACATGCAGACTTAAGTTTAGAGGAGAAAAATGCAATGTAAGACCAGATCGTTTATAAGACACACTTTGTCTTGTGCGTTAGCTAAAAATGACTAGTGAAATCAACAAACAATAATGATTCTATTGTTTTAAGATTCTGGAAAATTTATAAATGATACTACGGACCGACCTTAAGAATGTGTATTATGACATGGTGGCTCAAATGTGATTTTTGTCTCTGGTCATTGTTTTGTGTTTGTAAAGTTTTTATAAGTCAAATGTTTTGTTTGGTGATGAGTCAATGTTACAGAAATGTAACTTTTACTCGCGACCTAAGTGTTTATTATAAGGTAAAAGGGTTAACTGGCTAACTAATTGTGTAGTAACTAGTTAGTTAAGGTCTCATTTCAAAGAATAAATGAAGATGACAGTCTTACTTACTTGCAAGCTGTGCTTTTTTCATTTACTACTAAATTGTAATATATATTATATATATATACAAGAGGTAATGATTTACTGTAAATGCATTTAAGTTCGCATGGTTTTTATTTTGCGCTAAAGACGAAATTGAGTATTCGCGGTGGTTTTAAGTTCGTGGCAGTGCTATAGTTACATATACCACAGCTACAGTATTGGACAAAAATGCTCGCGATGGTTTTAAGTTTGCGGTGAAACGGTCACCGTGAAAACTGCAAACATAAAACCACCGTGAACACTTCTGCATTTACATTTGAAAGAAAGTAAGTGCAGATGTTCACTGTCTTAAAAACTGGTTAAAAACTTTTTGCTCTGGATATCTTTTCATTTCCTATTTAAGTTTACTTAGAAGAAACGAAAACATGAGATGATGAAGAAAAAATTTTCTTAGTGTTTGCGACTTAAATCCATTAAAGTAGCACTGCAATTTGCTTAATATGTTGCAGTAATGTTCTGTTTGAGATTTAGAAATTAAACAAAAAGAATGGGAAAGTATATGATAATCATTGTAAAAAAAAAAAGCTTCAAATGACACCTTTTTTTCATCCAGCACTGAGATGGTTAGCTAGTTAGTTAAATCACTCCAAGGCCAAGTCCCAACAAGGCATGATATTTTTTGTTGTATTATCAATATGCTCTTTGACGACTGCATTCTATAATTTTATGTAGCCTCTACCAGGCCTTCCTACGGGCGTATGGATCGTAGAATTTGGAAAAGAATGAATAATTGGCCAGTAGCGTCAGTCCACAGTTAGGTTAATATTTCGCCCTGCGCTTGCAAATAAAACCATTCTGGTTGCCAAACTTCTCTGCAAGTATTCTCCTAATAGCTGGCGTAGTTAGTCTGGTAGGGACTATTCTACATGTATATGCAGGTCCGTCAAAACAGCTGGTTCTTTACAGCTAATTACATATGCTGGCATAACAATTATTGTTTACTATAAACTAGGGCTGCTTGCGCGTATTAAAAGGTACTGTGAACAGCTAATTTTTCGCGTTCTATAATTTGATGCAAGTCAGTATCGTCCTTAAAGAATAACGGTACTTCTCAACAGTCTGTCACTAACAGCGCGGCGGTGCGGCTGCGTTCCGTACTGCAGTACCGTCGGCGCTTACTTTGATGATCGGAGCGCAAATTCTCCCTTGCCGCCGGGTTATCCTTTAAACCGGGTATTGGATTCAAGAGCCACAAGTGTCCACTCTACAAAGAAACACGACCTTTGTACCCGCCCGGAAATCCGTATCAAACACGAGAACAGGCCAAAAGAATTTCCAACGGTCGTTTCGACACCCTTACGTTCTTAATTAATTTAACTGAACAATTCTGACTTTACAAAGACAAATTATCGTCTGTTGCTATGGAAGCTGCCGGCTGACGGAAAGTGTCGTCTGCTACCTGACAACAAGAGCGGTGTTTCGGTAAGCGTAGCTTATTTTACGGTAGCGGCCAGTCTCTATACACGGCCCCTTGTCCATCGGCAAAAGGCGTAGCCCGTAACAGGTGGCCGTATATAAACAATAAACTTAGCAATCGCAAGGCTTGAAACACTAAGGCATGTGTAACAATTACTTTTCTCTATTGTTTTAACAAAATATTATTCACAACGTTTTCTACTAACGTTACGTATAGATTTGCAAATACTTTTCGAACGTCCGAAACTTTGCAGACCATCTTACTAACTTACATTTGCTAGCTTGGTGGCGAGTTCTTTGTAGTTTCGGCGACATTCTAACTTGTTTACCAACGGTCTAGCTTATAGCGCTGCTCAATTTTTACCAGGCAACTTAACTGTCAACTCCTAAGTTGTAAAGATAAGGACAAGTTATAAAGATGGGCGTACTGTTTGTACGGTGTCACTTTGTGCTAACGAAGTTCGACCTAGGCAAGGCAAGGCCGCCTGAAAGTTGGACGCCCTCTAGGCGACTGCCTGAATTTTTGGTGTACTTTGTAGCGGTGTTTCCTTTGAACTATGCCGAAAGGCCACGGGTTGTTTCCTACATGATGTTTTCTGTCGGGCGTTTGATCTCTTTTTTTTCTCACGTTCAGCTGCATTTTTTGAGGGATCGGAAGTTAACAAGGAACCCTTGGAGGTAATTATATAAGGAAGAACGCAGGTCGGTCACTAAGGTCAGGGCAAAATTTCCGCCATTTTCAGGACCTGGTTCATTTTGTAGTCACTCCTGTAACTACATAAATTCTTACATTCTAGTATTAGTTATGTCAATTTTTGACGTATTTGCTGACTAGAAATAAGTGGAGTCGTTGGCAACACATGATCTCTCTAATGATATCGTGAACTCAAAATGTACATTAACAAAACTGCACTGCAAACTCTTCAATTATTTACATAAAATATTCTACTAGTATCTACCTGGACCGGGAAGAAAAGAATTATAACCAAGCAGATGTTGGGATGAAATGTTGTTCTTTAGTCCATTTTATTTTACACAACTCCAAACAGACAGTAAATATTACTACTACTAATGTCAGGGCAGGGAGGGATAATGATAACCAAGCAGATGTTGGAAGGAAAAATTGTTCTTTTGTCTATTTTTTTACGACACAATTCCCATAGGCAGTGAAAAAGTCAAGTCAACTCTATATTCTACTACTATCAGGACTGGACGGGGAAAATAACAACCTAACAGATGTTTGGAGGGGAGATTGCAATGTTCTTTTCCTTGTCCATGATGTTTCTGAAAAACACATTAGTTAGGCTTTTGAATCTTTTCTTGTAACATCTGCTTGGAGATCAGAAAACGTCACCATAGATATCCCTATGTTGTTTTTAGCACAGCTGTAGCACACCTTAATTGTCTACATGGTTTCGAAAGGCAAAGTGAACAAAGAACTGTTGGGACATTTTGCTGGAGGGGATGTCACAGCTGGTCCCTCGGGGATACATCCTGGGCCCCAGCACGACATCTCCATTATGATCTCAACAAAAGCGCTTATCGAACCCTTTTCATGCCTTTTCATGTATGCGGCAACAATTCCTGTGGTGGTGACATACATGTACTCTAACTTACAAATATGGTGGTAGTTGCTATCATTTGTGAAAACAAGCCTTTAGGACATTTATATGTATACATGTACTAGATATTTTCCATATGGGAAAGAAGCAATTTCTACTGGAGAAGTATATAATTATATTCTTATGGATATGAACTATCAATTGCTCAATAATGTCTTTTCAAGGCCAGCATGTTGATACGACCAGTGCCAGCCTAGTGTCTTACACTTACAATCTGGTAATGTCTTGATCAATCAACTTAGCATTTAACAGTCAGTTTTTGCATGTTGATATCTTTAGCCAGCCCATCTGTAACAGTCACACTGATGATGTAATCTTCAATTCTCCATCAATAATGTCTTAAAAAGTAAGTATTCTCACATTTGTTACATGTAGTTTCCGTAACCTTTTGATTACAATCCTCAACAATACTGACTTTTATCATTATAATATTAATTCATTTTGTTCCCTTTTCAGCTGCACTGGCATGAGTTCATCTGGATTGGCCTGCAGCCATTACTCCTAGTTCACCATCCAATATGGAATTGAGGACAATTTCAAGACACAGACAATTGAGGACATTGAACCTCAGAACTATAAGCATTTCTGCCATCTTCATTGTATGTATTCTGAACTGTAGAAGTTCCTATGCCCAGTGTGTGGGCAACGGAGGATGCTATCCTCCATTTGTGGACCTCCTTCCAGACTTGGACACAGCAGAACAGTTCTCCAGCAGATCTCTGAATGCCAGTTCTACTTGCGGAAACCCTCCGTCACAGTATAACACAACAAATTTCATACAGAGGACAGCACAGATATGTAACTCTTCAGACCCTCTCTTAGCCCACCCTGTTCTATACGTCCAGGACAGTTTTATTGAAACAGTGGAGATCTTAGGCCAGAACTATTCCGACGTTAAGCCAAACCTTGCCACATGGTGGCAGTCCGAAAATGGTAAAACCAACGTAACCTTGACTCTCAGTCTACAAGACCAGTTTTTCTTCCAGAGTATGCAAATGTCGTTTAAGAGTAAGAAGCCAGAGGGAATGGTAGTGGAGGCCCGAAACGCGAGAAACGCGTCGACCGCAGAAGATGCGTGGTATCCCTTGCAGTATTTTGCGAAAGATTGCTCGCGGAGTTTTCCTGGTGTACCGACGAAGGGTGATGATCAGGATCGAACTGTTCCATTTTGCGAAGTGTTGGATCCAACCCTAGATGCAGGTGTACAAGAACAGGAACTGGTAAGTGTGATTGAATCGTTAGTTGGTCCAGTACATGCATTTCTATCAAAAATTTAGTTGTGGCTTTAATAACTTATGTTGCTCAGAATCAATACTTTTTATTTTCCACAGTTGCAATGTCACTATTAGTATTGATCTTGTCTCTAATCTGTACACACCTAAAGTTTATTATTGATTTGTTGGAATTCTTCTGTTCCATCATGAGAAACATGTCAGCTGCCGAAGTGACTATCATGGCTGACATAAGTCATTACCAAAGGAACAAATGCACAGTCAGACTTTGATTAGTTTTTAGGTAGAGTCATACTAATTCAATCAATTAATGTTCCACATTGAAAAAAAAGAGCACGCCAAAATTGACCTTGACCCTCAAATTACAACATCTAACAACATACCAAATATGAACGCAATCTATCACACACACGCATGCACCACATGCACACACAGACAATTGTCCAAAAACTATATTAATTTTCTATTTTTCATGTCGAAGATAAAAACTGTTAAATAAATTTTTCAATGAAGAAGACTTAGTGCATCTACTTTACAGTGGCTGCGTACTAGGAGGAGTGTTGATTGTCTGGCGTTTTAATAATTTTTTTCCCAGTCACCCCATATATTTTTCTTTAAAAAATCTGAGAACCAACAAATGAAATTGGTGTGGCCTTCTTATTTAGTCATGAACAAGTTTTCTTTTCTTTAATACTGTGTCTAGTTACTGTACTCTGTTGATCGAGCATTGTTACAAAAACCTTTCCCTGTCCCCATCTCCCACCATGTCCAGGTGCTGTACAACCCTTCACTGCAGTACCTGGATGAGTTCTACTCTGACGAGACCCTGTACAGACACTACATGCTGACGGACGTACGCGTGCTGATGGTGTCGCCTGGCGACACGGCCGAGGGGCTGGACTTCTTTGCTGTGTCCGACTGGGAGGTCAAGGGTCAATGTTCCTGCTTTGGGCATGCAGCAGAGTGCACAGGAGAGGTAGGGTATCTTACTGTACCTTCACTCCAAGGAAGTTTCTGAGGTGTGTGAGTGTGTGTGTGAGTGTGTGTGTGTGTGCGTGTCTGTGTGTATGTGTGTGTTTGTGCATGTGTGCGTGTGTGTCTGTGTCTGTGTGTGTGTCTGTGTGTGCTTGTGTGTGTGTGTCTGCACTGTTTGTCTGTGCATGTGCATGTGTGTGCATGTGTGTGTGCATGTGTGTGTCTGTGTGTGTGTCTGCATGTCTTTGTGTGTGTCTGCATGTGTGTGTGTGTGTCTGCATCTGTGTGTCTGTGTGTGTGTGTGCATGTGTGTGTCTCTGTGTGTGTGTGTGTCTGTGTGTGTTTCTGTATGTGTTTGCATGTGTGGCATGTCACCCCATGTGTGCATGTGTACGTGCATATGCGTGTGTGTATCTGTCTGTCTGATTGTGTTTCTGTGGATCGCAAAGCAATATGAATTTAACAGGATGGAGTCTATCATCTTTAATTGCCTTGCTTTCTTACAAGTATTTCTATGGTTTTGTAAGTAACTTGAAAACTTTTGTCATTGGCAAGTTCAGTCAACGATGAAGAGGAGAGTGACTGAGTGTAATGTCGCCCGGTGTTTGAATTTGTAACCCATTTAAACTGTACTTTATTTTGCCACAGAATGAGAATGTGTGCCAGTGTGCCCACAACACCCAGGGAGTGAACTGTGAGGAGTGCCTGCCGCTGTACAACAACAGGCCCTGGAGGATGGGTACTCCTGATCAAGCTAACATCTGTCAAGGTAATATACTCAAAAAGACACAAGAAAATGTTAATATTCAAATTTAGTTAGCATTACAACTCTCTCTGTTGGTTAGTTGCAATTTGCTGGCATTTATAGGTTTGTAAGTTGTCCATATATCAGATGTATAAATGTTTCTGATGTGATGGAAATCCTAGAATTTGTTTTTACGCATTATCATGACATTATATAGGGTTATAAGTCCAGTAACTGTTCTTTTGGGGGAAGTTGGTGATGTCATGTTTCTTTTTTTAACTTTGCAAATATTCCAACATAAAAACAAGTTTTATTTATTGGTGTTCTGGTTGCTTTAATTTATGGCTTAATTGATAGTTGAAGTAATTAAAAGCCATAATCCTTATATTTTTCCCTGTCTTCCTTTCAATCGGTGCAATGGCCTAGTTGGTAGAGTGATCGCCTTGCACATGGTAGGTTGTGAGTTCGAACCCCGGCCGGGTCATACCAAAGACTCTAAAAATGGTACATACTGCTTTCTCTGCTTCAACTTAGCACTCAGCATTTGGGAAAGAGTATGGAAGTTAAACACACATCACTACCAGTGGACTAGCCCCCTGCTGTAGTGACTTGCACAAATGTGTGTGGCCCAAGGGCTATAGAAATGGAGATGGGCGCCACCTCTATGCGTCTTTTCAAGACGCTCAGGTCACTTAACTTTCCTTTCCCATTTAGACTGTGGCTGCAATGGCCATGCCAGCAGCTGTTACTATGATGCAGAGAAGGGCTATGGAGTCTGTGAGAACTGCACCGACAACACACAGGGGGACAAGTGTGACCAGTGCAAGCCTTACCACTACCTCAGCATAGAGGACACACCGGAAAGGAACACCATGGGAGGAATATGCAGAGGTAGGAACTGACAGACCTCTAGTCCACACCTACTTCTGTATTCTGTTTCTGCATATATTATGTATACAGCCGGTATATCCACCATTTGGCTTTGCAGGCACCCAGCGCGGCAGCAGCTCATGATATTACGCTCAGTGTCACACCTAACCGTTTCAAATCTATTAAGAGTAATGTTTTAAAACTATCTAGTAGGGAAATTGCTCCTACAGTAGTTCAACAGGTGTATCCAAGAATATCGGTATATCTGTATCTATAAAGCCAGACTAGTCGCGCTTTGGGGTAACACACCAACTTCGCAGGCATGCAGCACGGCGGCAGCTGGCTATATCACACCGAACAACCTGTCACACCTAACATTTATCATTCTATAGCTGTAAGCATTCTTTAAAGCTATCTAGTGAGGATGCTTACAGCTAAAGACATCTCTCAATAAAAACTGGATGCACCATAAGAGGAATATTAGGTTTGTTAGCTAACAATAATATGGAGATTTGGGGGTTACTGGTAATATAAAGAATCATAACACAAATAGGACCAATGCCAAAAAAAGTATCAAGTTCTTGTCTTACCAAGTCAGGGCTCGAAATACTGGGTGCATGTGCACCTGCACCCAAAATTGGAGCTGTGCACCTGATTTTTGACTGTGGGTGCACCAGTACAAATAGATTATTCTTTTAGGCTATAGGGTAAAGGTACTATAATTGTACGCTTAGTCTAGAATACAGAATATTCTTTAAAATGTAAGTATATGCCTTTGTAACAGTTGTACTTTATTTGATGTATTACTTGTTGACATTCAAGCCTTGTAAGCCTTTATGATTCTCAGAATTTGCCTCTCCCAGCCTGTAACTTTTTCACAGAACCTCATATAATATTTTTTCGCCTGTCAGTCATCAAATTTGTGCCTTTCACAACTGATAATCACGGACGAAATGACATTAAATACATATCAGACACTAAAAAGTGGTTTTAATTCCATCACTGAAATTAATAGTAAATTTATACAATGTTATGTATCCACAAACCACTGTGTAATAATGTAAAGCACACCCCTTCACTAATTGTATGAAAGTTTATTACCTTCGCCGGGAATGTATGCATTCGCGGTAAGGTTATGTTATCGGTTACGCCAGCTGTAAAGTGGGTCCGTATGTATGTCGAGATCATAAGTCGAGAGAACTTTGACGGATCTTGCTGATTTTTGGTAGGTAAGTGGCGGTTGTGGGAACGAAGGTCAAGTTCGAAAATGGTTAACCTGGCGTTTTCCTAAAGTGCTCCAGTGGACTTTTTTTGTTAGTGTGTTTGTATGTAGACAACATAACTCGACGTATTGATGATGGATCTGCATGATTTTTGGTGGGTACGTAGAGATTGTGAAAACAAAGCTAAAGTTCAAAAATGGGTTACCTGGCATTTTCCTGCGGTACTGCAGTGGGCTGTTTATGTATGCGTATTTGTTTGTTGACAGAATAACTCGAGAAGCTGTTGATGGTTGTGCATGATATTTAGTGAATAGGTAGATTTATTAAAGGGGAAGGTCAAGTTTGATGATGGGCCTCCTAGCGGGTACTTTGGGTACTGCAGTGTAGCTTCAAAGTTTGAGGTCGAATTTTCTGCAAGTGCTACGGTCATGATTTTTGTGTGGTAGATAGTCCATGCCACATGAAGTAAGTTGTGCACGTTTGGGCCCTCTAGCGGCTTGTTTGGAGCTGCAGCGGGTGTTTTTAATTTATTTGTTTTGACCTTTGGACATGAATAACTAGACTTATGGTCAACGGATCGTCTTGATTTATGGTATGTAGATAGCTTGATTAATGATTTACATAATTGAATATTCATTACGCAAATCAGGAGCTAATTTGCATAATTAGCAAGGAAAGTTTATAAATCTGCTGCCTTTCAAAATAGGACTCTCAAACATGTGACATATATAGCTGAAAAAGAGAGAGGTATTGATAGATACCAATAATGCTAATAGCTACCTATTTTGCATAATTAATGAGAAAATACTAATTGAAAATACCACAATAGTAAATGATTGGAATTTCATTCTTGTATCATTAGGAAGCTAAGTAAAGGTGAACAATATCAGACAAAAATCATGCATGACAAGGCCTCATTAACATAATTTATAAGGAAATGTCTACAATTCCCTTTCAATTTGCTATTTTTAAGTCTATATATTCAGGTTAAATTGCACTGACAGGTTACCTAGTTTACCGGAGCAGGCTCCCTGTGAGACGTCCCTGGAGAACACATGTGATACTTTACTTGCCTGGTGCAGGGCTCTGTTTCAGGGTCAGGGAGGTCAAACGGGCATTTAAACACAGCAGCCTTACGATCTAACGCTCTCCCTGTTGGAAGGTATAGGTTTGATAAAAACTGATTGATATGTCGACTATGAAAATAAGGGCATAATTGAAGCAAATACATTGCCAACAAATTGCCTCATTTTCTGTAGTAAAGATAAAAGTTATGATACCAATTAAGCAAAAATATTCTTACAGTGATTATTCTTATAACTCTTGGGAGAACTCGTGTAGGTATAGGTATGGGTTTGTTTTAAACTTTGAAAGAGAATACTAGTAACTCAAGAAGGTGATGACGGATCGTCATGATTTGTAGGGATGTACATAGTTTGAGTGATGATTTACATGATCGTATAAGAATCATGCAAATCAGGATCTGTGATGTGAAAAAGTATACAAACCCTTGCATTCCATTGTAGTCAAACACGTGACATGTAACTGAGAAAGAGAGGAATATTGATAGATATCAATTATGCAAACGAATACCTAATTTGCATAATTTATAACAAAATACTATAATTCCAGAGTGGTAAATGATGGGATTTCATTCTTGTGGCGTTTGGGAGATAATCAAATGTGGACGTTATCAGACATAAATCATGATGGCCCTCTTTTCTAAGATTTTACTTTAATGCTGTGTTTTGTGTAGAGAAAAGGATCACTTGAAATTTATGCAATCGAGGACCTTATTTACATACTGAGTGATAAGCATTCACTCGAAAAGGCTAACATCAGTCGGCGAAGGTATGAGGTCGTGGAACTCTAGTTGATATATATTTTGTTATGTCATAATTTCTCAATATACAATCAATGGTTGTATATTAACAATCTGCCACATTACATGCGCATTAGGCCACACCAATTTAATTTCTTGTATAACAGAATTTTAAAAAAAAATGCTAGATTGAAAAGTCAACATGAAAACAGAGGAAAGTTTGTACTTTGGTGCACAGGGAGTGAACAGGGTCAGGTGAAAGGTTTTACCCCTGGCCAGCCTTCTGTTTTAATGATATCCCTGTGCTAAAATTTAAAAATCTGTTAACCAAGAAATTTAATTGGTGTGGCCTTAGTACAGAATACACAAGGTCACTCGATACCTTTCTGGTCGCTTACTTATGGACTCTTTCACTGAATAATTGGATTGGGCTTTGCCAACAATACAAATAAGATATAGATTACTGTACATGAAGGTTCGGCTGATGTGATTATTGCTGTGAACACGATGAATCTTATTCTCACCCATTAAAGTTTTATTCAAAGATATTTAGCAGCAATAGATACAAAGCGTATAATATCATCTATTTCAGCTTGCACTTGTAAATGGATCACAGCTCTTAAATCAGAGAGAGGTGGTACTGTATATACAGTTATGCAGTAATCTCTATGGCAAGACTTTGTACAGATGAGCAAAAATGCAAACCTTAAAGCCCCCTCTCACTGGACCTTTGACGCGTCAGCAACCTTGCTGCCACCGCTAAATGATTTCATCAATTAAAAACAAATCTTTTTACGTTTTGTGTGATTTGTTGTCTTTTTAGTCATTCTTGTACGTTTTGCATAGTATTTCCATTGTAAAGTCAAGGCTAACTCAGATTCAATCTAGGACGCAGCGAGGTCGCCAGCGCGTCGCGGGTCCAGTGAGAGGGGGGCTTTAGCAAGCAACCTGTATCTTTCAGCAGGACTTCAAAGGGGAAAACGCCGATTATTCTACTTACAAATGTAGCTACCTGTCAGTGAATTATTGCCACTTTTAAATGCCCCGATGACGTAAGCGTTTGTAGAAAATTTAAAATCAAACAAAATGTACTGTAAAAGCAGCTTGAAGTGGAGAGATTCTTGAAAAAAATCAACATGAATTTGTGCAATTTTGTTGTAGCCTTTTCACCAGTGGCTTAAATGTTTGGTCCAGTTATAAAATACATGAAGACGGTTTACCTTAATTTCATGATATATATCTAATCACCTTTCAAAATGATGATTTCTTACAGATATGGAATATCAAAGTTCTATGTTACAATATTTATATTTGAGTTAAATGTACAGTTTTTTAGATACCTTTGCTTTGACTAATCGAGTACACAATGGTTTCCATCAAACCTGACTTGGTATCTTTTTTTTTTTTTTTTTTTTTTATTCAAACATTTAAACAGAGATACAGAGTGACAAAAGGGGGCGCACTCAAGTGCAAGACTTATTTTGACGCTACCCCTTACATAAAAAAAACATACATATTTTACAGAGAGAAATCAAGTACAAATGAAAAGCAAAGGAAAATCACATCAGACAGAAAATAATACATTGTACTTAATATTACAAGAAAGGATAAGCGCAAGTCCAGTTTCCCACCCACTGATGAAATAGTTGGACACATTACAAAAAATGCCAGGACAACTGTGTTTTAAAAACGCTTAGTTGTAAGTGATGAAGTTTTGGGTTGCTAATAGAATATTGGAGTTAACAACAGATGAATGTGAAGGACTACCACGGAGTAAAACGGAAACTTTAGCGTTGTCCGATAATGATGGGAAATTAAGGGTGTGTCCTAAGAGCCTGGAGAGTTTGCCGAGGAGGGTTGAGCGTTGGGCATTGTACATAGGGCAGTGGAGTAAATAATGTGGTACTGTTTCGCGTTGGCACCCGCAGTTACATGCTGGGCTGTTTAACAATCCTCGAGTAAAGAGACTGTGGTTTAGACTACAGGTGCCAATGCGAAGGCGTAATAGGTGAACACAGGAAAGGCGAGGGCCATGGCTAAAATAGTTGAGCTTAACAGGTCGTATGGTTTTTAGGAGAACAGTTCGAAATTGACAGTAGTTTAAAGAGCGAGTTGACAAATCGAGGTTGTTCCAGTGGTGCGTCGAGTACGGAACAAAGGACCTGGCAAAACGATTTGTTGAATAATTTAGAGGTTTTAAGTTCATCCTATTACGCAATTCGTATGAACATGATGAGAGGATAGGTGTGGGTGCTAGTTGAGACAGGTAGTTTCGGGTTTGACCATTTACAATTTTATAGAACAAACATAATCTATGAAGGTGTCTTCTGTCTGACAGTGTTTCCCAACCAAGTTCGTTCCTAGTTGCCAAGTAAGAAGATCCCTTGATGGCGCCTGTTACAACAAGGGCACAGTGATATTGTATGCGTTCAATTTGCTCGGCTGTTGTACCGTGCCAAATGACGTCGCCGTACTCAAGACAGGGGCGTATATATGATATATATAAAGTTTCGAGGATATGACGAGGCAGTTTGAATTTTAGGCCGCTAAAGAGATCAATACTTTTGGATACCTTGGTTATAATGTAATTAGTGTGGGAATTCCAGGACATGTTGGAGCTCAGTATAACTCCAATATGTTTATGGATATCGACTGACTTTATCACACTGTTGTTAAGAAAGAGGGGTGGGTGAACAAGGGGATCTCTTTTGGCTGAGAAGCACATTTCTTCTGATTTTTTGGGATTTAGCTCCATGAGCCACTGGGTGGCCCAAGCATGAATTCTGGACAGGTCGGCGTTTAGACAGGCAGCAGAATCAAAAGGGTTGTCTACAATTTGAAGAAGGGAGCTGTCGTCGGCAAATAGGAATGGGAGGGAAATAAGGTCATTTACAATGTCATTTATATAAACGAGAAAGAATAATGGGCCTAATATTGACCCCTGTGGAACACCAGCGTTGGTCATGTCCCAGGCAGAAGACTGGCCGTCAATGACTACACGCTGTGACCTGTTTCTTAGATAACTGTCAATCCAATTAATGAGTGGTCCTTCTATACCATTTCTTTGTAGCTTAAAGATAAGTCCTGAATGCCACACCCTGTCGAAAGCGCGCGAAAAATCAAGAAATACTGCTCGAGCGTCTTTACCTGACTCTAAAGATTTTAGTATGGTGTGTGTGAAGTACACCAGCTGGCAGACTGTGGAGTCTCCTTTAATGAAACCTGACTGAAGACGATATAAAAGATTATTACAGATCAAGTGATTATATAGGTGTTTGTAAACTATTTTTTCGAGTACTTTGGACAGGGTGGGGAGAAGTGATATGGGACGGTAGTTGGATTTGTCTTGCGGGTCACCTTTTTTAAAAATGGGTATAACGTTTGCGTATTTCCAAATATCAGGAAATATGCCGTGACAGAGTGAAAGATTAAAAACGAAAGATATTTTATCAGCAATGAAAGGCGTGATGATTTTGAGAAAATGGTTATCGATGTGGTCATACCCGTGGGCCTTGCCGGTATCCAGGTTTTTAACAAACAATAAAACTTCTTCAGGGGAAGTTGTAATGTGTAGGAGCCGACTGGATGTGAGATATTGAAAAGCTGGGAGAGAGGCATGGGAATCGTCAATGGTTGATTGAGATGTAAAATATTTATTTAAAATTGTTGCCTTTTTGTGCTCGTCGAAAATATAGGAACTACCCTCTTTAAGAGGGGGGATGGAAGAAATAACTTTAGGTCTATAAAAGTACTTGACGACATGCCACCATTTTTTACTGGAAGTAGATGGGTCATTAAGCGAATGTATAAGGCGTTCGTAGTAGTTGGTTTTGTTTTGTGAAATGAGATTGGTGAGCCTGTTGCGTACCTTTCGGTATGCAGCCCAATTTGCATTTGTGTTAAGACGCCGAGCTTGTTTGTGAAATTTATCCCGTGAACGCATGAGTTTGCGAACTTCAGAGGTAATCCAGGGTTTGTCTTTGGGTCTGATTAATATTTTTTTGCTGGGGACGCACTGATGTTTAGCCTCTAGGATAAGCTCAGATAATTTTGTCGCGGATGAGTCGACTGAAGCACAGAGAAAGATATCATTCCACTTGGAGGAGGAGCAAAAAGTCGCGAGCTTGTTTTGGTTTATTTGTGAGAAGTCCCAGACGGTCCGATGATAAGGTTTTGGTATGTGGACAGACAGGGACATAGAACAAATAGTCGGACAGTGGTGACAACCTGACAGGGGGGCTTGAACTGATATGGAATCTACGTAGTTTGTGGCATCAGTAAAAATTAGGTCAAGAAGAGAAGGATTTTGAGACAAATCGCAGGTTGGTTGATTGACAATTTGGGCGAGATTCAAAAACTGTGTCGACTGATACAGTTTGTTGCCAACAGACGAGGTAGAGTCCCGGTGCCACCACTGAGCATGTTTTGCATTAAAATCGCCCAGAATGACGATTGCGTCAGGATTGGACATCTTGGCCACCTGGACTGAGTCAGTGAGAGCATTTATGAATTCATCAACAGTAGACGCATCTTGATTGGGTGGCCTATAATAGACGGATAACAAGATTTTGAAAGATTTGAGTTTCAGTTCGACCCAGATAGCTTCACAAAGTTGAGACTCGAGATCAGTGCGCCTTATGAAGGCGATGTTTGTTGATATGTATAAGAGCACCCCACCACCGTGTCTGTTTCGATCACGTCTTGTGGGTGGTTGGAAGCCCTGGATTGCAAGGTTGTCGGAAGAAATCTCACTACTTAACCAGGTCTCAGTGATAGCAATAATGTCAAGTTTGAAATTTTGGGATAGAAAGGATAACTCATCCAGCTTAGTTCCGGCGGTTATACTGTTAACGTTAGCGTGTAGTATGTTGAGGTACTTGGATGTTCCGGGATACTTAGCGGGCCCAGGGTTGGGATGCACATCGTAACATAAACTGATCAATAGCAAAATCAAGAGGAAATAAAATATAAACGAAATTATGCAAGAACAACATTTAAGCTTAAACAGTCTGCGCAGAGTCCCAATGATGCCGTATTTTGTGATGTAGAACAAACCTATAGCTGCCCTATACAGATCAAGGTCAACAGGCATTATCCCTCGGGTCCTCCCGGCAAACGGATCTCAGGACGTAAATCATGGGGTGAAAGGGTGGACATGCGCTTCAAATAATTCATGAACAGCATAACAATAAACAAAATATCAGACATAACAACAAGACAAAACATCAAGCATAAATAAACTGTTACGAAAGAGATAAATAACAAGAAAGCTCTGCGTTGCCACTGCGGTTCAATTTATGGTGTAAAGATACATTGAGCCACTTATGTGATCGGATTACCTTTAATCAGAAAACAACGAATCGCAGGACATGAGGCAGCGTTTGAAAAGGCAATGTAATACTGTGTATATATATCCATACACGATGCATTCATACATATACCTTGGTGGTAATTATGTCGACAAGTCGTGTTTAGTTGTTGGATAAACGTTCAAGCTGGCGAATGTCAGCGGGGCTGGTGATACGGCGTATCTCAGGGTCGGCACCATTTGAGTTGACCTTGACGAAGATCTTTCCATCCTGGGTCCATGCGGTGTTGACATGAGACAGACGTTTTGCAGAGTTGTAAAGTTCGAGGTTGCGTTTGGTCAAGTTTTCCCTGATGATGTAAGGTTTGCCCGAGATGTTAGATTTCCCCTTTAGCTGTTTCTTGGCCTTGTACACTTCCTGACGCTTTGCATAGTTGGTGAACTTGACGATGACTGTGTGAGCTCCGTCACGAGGCCGGCCAACACGGTGAGCTATGTCAATGTCTGATCGTTGGACGCTGACGTCGAGATGTTTCCTGGTGAAGTCCATGAATGTTGACACGCAGTCCTCTGATTTCCTTTCTTCAGGTGATGGGGGAGGGGGGATTCCGAAGACGAGTAGACAATGCTTCCTACTATATTGCTCGTTTCTATCGGCATGATTTTCGGCTTCGGCTAGGCGTACCTTTAAGGTGGTCAGTTCTTCGTCTTTCACGGCGATAGTGTGCTTCAGCTCGTCAACCTCAGCTTGGAATGACGACTTAAACTGGTCCAGTTCGTGTCTGACTTCAGCCTTTATGGCCGCTAAAATGTCTTGCTTCACAGCGCCCAGAAACTCCTCTTTCATCTTGTCAAAACTGAGTCTCAGCTGAGAGTCAACAAGGTCGGAGACTCTCTTAACTTCCCTAGTGGACGGTGTGGTCGTCATGGTGGTGAAATGGAGGCTCAGAATGAGGAAATTTGTTAGATATCCGCAGTGTAGCAGAGAGCCCTTAGACTATGCGTGTGTCTACGGGCGCCATCTTGACAAAGACTTGGTATCTGTCTGAAACCTTAACTTTCTTTCTTATTATATAGGTAAAAATCGTTGACACCTGTAAAAATCTGAGAAGATTTCAGTCCATTTAAAGGTATGTCTCGTCAAACTTGAACTTCCAGTCCATTCCACTAGGTGGCGCTGCAAGAAAGTGTGGATAAGTCGGATCGAGCAGTGTCTCCATTTGTGTTCCTTGTTGGTTCGGCTCCTGATGGCTTACAGCACGACGCACGTACTCGACTCTCGGTTGCTGCGTGCCAGGCAGTAACGGTTCTTCCTGACTTTTCGGCCGAGCCTTTGAGCTCCTACGACTGAGTTCTCGCAGTTTCGGTAAGCTTGTCTTGGACCGCACTGGCGTCTTCTCCGGACTCAACAAAAAGATGTTGCTTCTCTGTCGCGTTGGCGTAATTTTCGTTATCTCGTGTAGCTGTGGTACGGTCATTTTCGGTGAAGGCAACGGGAGATTGCCTCCACTGAGGGTGAAAACACTTGGAGGAGGACTGTATCTTATTTTTCTTGGACTGTCTTCAAGAGTTTCTCTGTTTCTTCCCACTTCTTGAGATTGAGGAGGAGGTAGATTCCTGCCTTGGTCAAGACTGTCAAGGAACGTCTTGAGTTGTGTCGCTCTTGGTGACATTGGTAGTGTCCTCTCAGGACTACCGTCTGCGACATCCTCCATCGGAACGTTCTGCGTAATCTCCAGAAGGATCGGTGGAACCTCTGTCACTTCATCCTGCCGCACCAGCTGCGCTCTCTTTAAGGAAGTCTCCGGCAAGTTGGACAGACTCTTGAGATGCGGCCAGCTGCCTTCTTCCTCCTTTTCTGAAGACCTCCTTTTCTCTGAAGGAAGGGCTTTTCTTCTCCAAGCCTCACTCCCCATGACAGAAGACATGATGTAATTGTCTTTCTTGATCTTTGCCTTTTCGGTTTCTCTGATCTCAAGCTCGTCCGTAGAGTCGATAGACTTCTTACCAGGGTACAAGCCCATCTTAGTATTCCCAGAAGTTCTTCGACCAGTCCGGGAGTGTTTGTACACTGCAGGGCTTCTGGGAGATTTGACGGTGGCTGCAGTGACGTAAGTGGCGGGGATGTACGCTCTGCTACTCTCCGACGTTGTCTTTCCATCGTCGGTGGATCCGCTGCTTCTAGGACTGTCCTGCTGTAACTGTAGGGCACTGTTCCTTATACCAGTCCTGCTGTCTACTGAACTAATCATTGCACTGCTTACATCAACCTTGACATCTGTGTCTGTGAGGCTAGCTTCGCTTTGTGGTGGTCTGGATACCAGTACAGTGTGAACATCCTTGGACGAGTCTCTGTCTGTAGCACCATGAACATCGGTGGAAGATTCTCTGTCCGTAGTGCCAACGATTTTCAGCTCCTGGCTATCTATGTCTGGTCCAATATCCCAGGGTGCCTCAATTCCAAACTTCTGTTCACCGTAACTTGATGAACCGTAGCTAAACAGCCCAGTTTGGGAACTCTTTAATATGAGTTGTTCCTCGGATTCGGTCCCGACGCTGTCCTTCAGATGGCACGTCGCCGCAAACATACGGTCCTTCCTGATTTGCCAAGCCCTCTTCTGTTTGCTTATAAACCAGCAAAGGTCGAGGGTGACAACAGCGATAAACACGCCTGCCGCCGCAGTCACGAGGATGAACCACCATCTGTATGTCCAGGCGGGAGTTACTACATCCACTTCGATATCGATGTAGTTGTACATGCCCGTTGACGGAATAAACGCCTCGCAGCGATAGGTCCCCGTGTCGTTACTCCCAGCATTTGCCACGTGCAGCACTCCCGGTGACGTGTGGTTGTAGCGCGGTGACAACACATTGAGTCTTTCACCATCTTTGTACCAAACAAAGGTTGGTTTAACAGGATGCTGTGTTGTAACAACACACTCGATTTTGCCTTCCGATCCCTTACGCAGGCTTTGTGAAAGTTTTGTCTCCTGCATTAAAATTTCAGCAACCACGTATAACTGGACAATTTTCTGCTTGTCTCCATCCTCGCACACATATCTTGCTGTGTCTAGTATCTCTATTCCATCTATTTTCAGAATTGCAGTTTGAGTTGACGCCTCTGAAACCTCTGTATAAATCCTCCTTTTCTGTCTATTCTGGGCAGCAAGGATTTCAGCACCGTGGAGATACCATGTCGGTTGGGTCGTCCCGTTTGAAACACAGGTCAGCAACAGTTTAGAACCTGTCATCATGGTTACAGTCTGCCCTGGAGACACCGTTAAATCTCCATTTGCGGTGGGTAACAAGAGGAAAGGTAAAAGAAGGACATATGTCAACAAGTTCTTCTTTGTGGCAATTTTTCTTTGGTTTTCCACTGCATCCATGTTGTAGCAGGAGTCTTGTTGATATGTCAGTTGTTGGAACATCCTCTTGCACTTTTCTGCATTAGATAGTCTTGTTGTCATTGGCCATTCTCTGCTTTAGAAGATGACCAACCCTCATAGTTTTCTGGCATGTCTGCTATGTCTGGTGGGTTTAGAAGCAAGTGATGTCACCAATCCTGTCTGAAAGAAAACAAGGGGTACATTACAGTTACTGTGCACTACTACCATCTGAGTGTATAAAGTTGATAGACTAGAAATCAAACTAAAATAACATTGCCTGCTCTGTTATTATAACACAAATCAGTATAGAGAAACAACATTAATTTATGCATCAGTTATCATCATGAATAAGTTTCTACTGTTCATACAGTAACAGCATTTATGTATACTGCACCTAGGCTGTAACAATTTGACTGGTTGGTTTTCAGTTTTCTGAAAAATGATGTCAAACTTGAAGGACAGAGTCATGGGGGAAAAAGTCTACAGAAAGAAAGTTTAAGATCTTAATAATAGTCAAGTTCAAGTTTTCCTCCAAGCCTTGTGTTTTTATGTACCCTTCCTAAGATTTTACTCCAAAATGTATGAGAATCAAGGAAAAAAGTTGTGTTACTTAATAGGAGAGTGGCATCGTGTTAGTGTAACGGTTATGATGTTTGGCCGGAAGTCCTTGGTTTGAACCCTCTTACATGCCACTGATGTTGTGCTCTTGGGAAAGGCACATTACACAACTTTCCTCACTGCAACCAGGTGTAAAAATGAGTACATGACTTTGGTTGGGGAGGTGGTGGAAGGGGAAAAATGTGTTCTGCCTTCTTAAAATACTGTGCCCCAGACACAGTGGATAAAACCCCACTACTGCAGGTACAGCCTAAAAAAGTTTAGGGACTACCTTTACTTTTTTTTACAGAAATCAAACATCTTTTTATAAAGCTTAGAACCAACAAGTCAAATTTATGTGTCCTAAGGCCACACCAATTCAATTTCTTGATTTTAACAGAATTTTAAAAAAAAAATGGTAGATTGGAAAATCAACATGAAAAAAGAATCTCAGAGGAAAGTTTGTACTTTGGTGCACACAGTTTCGGGGAGTGAACAGGGTCAGGTGCAAGTTTTCACCCCAGCCTTCTGTTTTAAAGATGTCCTCGTTCTAAGATTTTACCCGTTAACCAAGAAATTTAATTGGTGTGTCCTAAGGACAATGACCTTGCTGGTAAGTGGGGAACAGATGGTGGATGTTTTATTCTTCACTCAACCATGAACTTCACTGAATTGGACATAATTGTCACTTACCTACCTGTACGTATGGAAGGGCATTTCAATGACGTCCCCTGGGTGCATTCACAACCTCATCAAATATTTACAGGTGACATTTTCTCAATGACAGATGGAGGAGGTCTTAGTTAATAGACTTGATCTGAAAGGCCAAGCTATTTATCATGTTGTCACTTTGCAGAAAAAGCCAAATATCTTAACCTTCTCCCTGCTGATGTAGACTTTTGGCACTTAAGTTGTATTGGTTACAGGGTTAGGCAGCGAGGGGAAGGTTAAGAAATTTTTGTTGCAATGTCTAAAACATTCATTAGATAGGTATAATAAGTTTATTGCAAGTTCTTGCCCGTAGGCTAATTGCAAGTACATGAAACATGGAAGGACGGACAGACAATTGGTAACAATATAGTATGTGACTATTCTAGTTCTGCACTAAATTCTCTCTTATTTGGGTTTGACTTCCTTTTTCAAGACAGTGGAAGACGAATGCTCCCACTTTTTCTGTAATGTGTGGGTTTTGTGATGTTAACAAGAGAGTAGTTTTCTTTTGTTCTGTAAACATGGAGAAATTTGGATGGAATTTGGTGGCCTCTTTAAACAGCGCTTTCCTTTCTTGATCGTAGAACGGGCAACTTGAAATAAAATGTGTTTAAAATAAAATAAAATTAGATGTATCAGAGGAGTGATCTGAACTGTTTTTTTCAATGTTTGTTTGTTTTGCATACATGATAAACCGCTTCATTGCACCAGGTTTGTACTGAGGAGTACAAGCTGCATATTTGGACAAATTTATTTGATCCGCTCATACCCAGGAAGGACTACTATTCTATTTGATAAGTGTATTTGCTTCATATATGTGCTCGAGGTGTGGCTCTCCTCAAACAGGGGACCTCCATGGCCATTTACGGTCCTATCCACGGGACGTCCCTAACCCAAAGCTAAGCATTCATTTTCACCCAAAGCAATGAGGAAATTTGTGTAAATTGCCTTTCTCCAGGATACAAAATTAATGGGGCATGTCAAGATTCAAACCCAAGACCTCTGGATTCTGTGCCAAGCACTACGCCACTGTGACGCCACCATTCTTTTTGGTTTCTTCCGTTAATGGAGATGATTCATTATTTAAGACATGTTGTCCTTCTTAACCTTCTTGTCATCCTTGCGGACCGGAAGCCTTTATTAAGGGCAGGAGATTGATGATATACTTAAGTAACCTAATTACCTGTCTTAAGACGTCCGGAATAATTTGTTTTAAAAGGTGGTACATTTATTTATTTCCAAGTCATTTCTTTTGGTTCTGTTTATTCATTTCCCTGTTTTTTTAGGCATTTTCAGATAAAAACTTCGAAAGAGGTCAGATTAAAAACACTCTGAGGGTTCAGAAGAAAACTTGCAACCATTACTGACTATGTGCACCAAAGTACAAACTTTGCCTGCCTGCCTACGAGCTCAGGCCAGAAACTGGTCCCTTGCTTTCCAGGAGGATCCTCCAAGCAGTCCTGTCCCTTGCCCTAGCCTCTGTTTCCCGACTGTTTAAGTACAGATTTTACACCAGACATTGTTTTCATGTTTATCTTCGAATTCCAGTTTATCACAGTTAATATGTAAATGATAAATTCCAGAACCAACCAAGTGATTGGTGTATATGTCTTTTATTTTTTTTGGTGTATTATGATAATACTTTATCCCACACATTTTGAATACTTGTTTAATAGATTTGAAATAAACTAGAGTGGGAACACACAAAAAAGTTGCTGTCATTAGCTAATCTTAAGTGATGATAACCACAGATATCTATGAACACAAACAAACAGGCAGACACACAGAAACACCAAAAAAACAATACCTCCTATTTGCTTGAGGTAAGGAGGTAGTCAGGAAGATTTATTAGGTAGTTTTCCAACAGTCTCAGGAGTATAGACATGGGAATCTCCATGGCAAGGTGGGAATAGGGCCTTTTCAAAACAGTCAGATGGAAAATACATTTACCAAAATTTACTTTCCTTTTGCCAAAAAAATCTAAATGAAGGAAATCTTACAAACAAATAGTAGAGAAAAGACTATAGACCAGGTGCTCTTTCTATTAAGCACTTATTGGACAGCACTTTAAATTTAAATGTTGCCAATTTGCGACAAACCCAATAGTGTGTTGTTCTGTGATGTGGCTATGGCTGAGAGCACAGTCATGTACAGTTTAACAATTGTGCAGTAGCATGGCATAACTACATGCTGTCTAACAAGCATATTGCCCCACCTGTGTTCACTAAAAATTAGGTTTTTTGAGCAGGTACACTCAGATGTTAGATAGATGCATTGCATGGACCAAGGAAAAAAAATGTTGTGTTTCCGGTTACAGTCGTGAAAAAATTAGAATTTGCAGGAAGCCTCCTTTAAGTTAAACATTTAAAATAACCAATTGCTGACGTCACGTATCCGCAGTGACATGTGTCAATAGAGTCACGTGTCCGTAACTCTCGCGAGTTTACGTTCGGCAGTGTTGGTCATTATTGATCCTGAAGAAGGCGACAGTGGTCGTCGAAAATTCGATCCGTGAATACTTTAGTGTTGGAAGAAAGTTTAGCATTGTATTATGATTACTACCAACACAGATGAGCTTTCATTATAATTTAAAATAAAGATATGTCCAAACAGATTTAATATGTCGGGTTAAATAAATCCGCCACTTTGAAAAACAGTGTGTTTGAGAGATCTCTAGTGCAGCACCCCCAGGTGTGCACAGTTAAGATGTACATGTCATGCACTTTATAAGGACGTTGGGAAGGAGATCTGTTTGGACATATCTTTTGGTATCTTAATTTTCAGGGCGGTGGAATTATATTACCTTCAAGTCGGTGGAATTATGTTGCTACTGGTGATGGTAATTAGGAATTCTATTTGTTTTGTCTTTTTGTTACATTTTTGGCCAAAGTAAAAAGAAACTGATGGAGAACAAAACAGAGAATTTTCGTTGCCTTTATTTTTGTTACCACATTCATTAAGCTAACAGTAATGCTATCTGAACAAGATGGAATACAGTGACTGTATTCCATCTTGTTCAGATAGCATTACTGTCGTTATTTTTAATAGGACGTTAACTATTTCCAAGGACGTTTTTTGCTACTTCCAAGAAAAAGCAATCGATTTTGTAATGCCTTTACTTTACTTAAGAACCAAGGTTGCAGCTGTGACAAGATTTCTTGGAAGGGTGAACATGAAAATGGATTAGGTGCCACAGAGGAGTAGAGCAGTGTTGTTATAATGTCACACTAGGCCGTGAGGCAAAGCAGTTAATGTCACAGTGCCATATTCATTTTGCAAGTAGTATCGGCATGTTTCGTTCCATTCCATCTTAACTGTATTTCAGATTATTCAGAAATAGACTTTTGTGATCGTTTTCTTCTTCTTCTTCTTTCTTCTTTCATACTGCCGAACCCTTGTTAACAAGGCTTATTGGCAGCTGTGTGTAATTTTGTTTTTGTAATTTTTTCGGTGGTACCGACGAGGTTATGAAGTAACCTTCCTCGTAATACAATTTCAGGGACTCAAGGGTCATAGGAAAATGAAATAGAGCTAAAAGCAATTTTGTGCAGGTTATCTAGTTTCTCAGTCAGACTCTGTAAATTACTGTTTTTATTAATGTACATGGTGTCATTATAGAACTGAGTTAACTTTGCAACAGTTACCAAAAAATCTTAGTTGTGTTATCAAATCTTAAATTAACTTGCCTGAATTTTAGCATAACTTCAGAATCTGGAATACATTAATTCCGGAAAACACACTACATTTTGTGCATTGTCTCATATGATGTTGTCCTCTCTGTCTAGATTCTTTCTCAGATGAAAACATTAAATTTTAATCTAATAAAAAAATATCCATAATCAAGTCTTCAATGGCTTTTAACCTTCTCCCTGCTGCCTAACTCTATTCTGTAACCTAGGAACTGGGTGCCAAACTGCTACATCCGAGTGCTAATTGAAAGGTCACATCATGAAATGCAATATTCCATTAAATTCCTTTGAATTCACAGTACTCTGATCATTGCAGTTGAACTACATCCATTCCATACCTTGTACTGATAAACAACAGTCTGTGGCTTCTCTGGAATTCCGTATCAACATAATTTACATTCCAATACAATCACCTGGATCCAATCATAACATCCCATGTTTAACTTAATAACCAAAAGCTCTTTTTACACAGTTGCAACAACATCATAAAAAAGAACATCATGCTTTCAACTGAACAAAGCAAACTGAACGACTAAATGTTTTTTATAGCCTTTAGTTACCTTACATCCAATTGTGACTCTTTTTCAAAATTAGCCGCTACCTCTTTTTATTGAAGACACAGGGAAACATTTAAGCTTAAGCTTTTGATCATCATACATTAAAAAACATTGAATTTTCATATTTTCAACAGAACAAAGCAAGCTGATTATTACATCTTTTTTCATATTCTTTCTTATTTTCCTTGTTTTCTTGTGTTGAGAAAGATTTTTTTAAACAAAGGAAAAACAAGAAAATTCAAGAAACCTTCAGGGAAGTCTTCCCTTTGTCAATTCTTACACAAATAATTTTATTCTTTTTTGTTCTAAATTTAACTTATTTTAAGAAAATATTTCTAGCATGCTGTTTTTCAAGAAGAATTTTCTAGAAAAATAAGAAAAATGTGCTTTCTCTGGCTTAATATAAGATTTGTTTTCTGTTTCGTCAAATTTGTATTCTTACAGATTCTTCCCATAAGCTATTTTTTCTTGCAAATTTTATTCTACTAGTTATTTTATTGAACTGTCTTGGTTTAAGTTAACTTAAGAAAAAAATTCTTAGATGCAATTCTTGTTTGTGCTTAAAACAGGGATTCTTATTTGTGTTTAAAACAGGGATTCTTGTATACAGAATAATATTCTTGCTGACAGACTTGTCCTTTATACCTTATCTTACTTCCAATTGTGACTCTTCTTTAAAATTAGCTGTTATCTCTTTTTATAGATTCAGACACAATGAAACATTGAAGCTATCTTTGATCATCATACACAATAGAATAAAATTGAATTTTTCATATTTTCAACATAGCTAAGCAAGCTGATTATGACTTGTCCTTTTTGCCTTACTTTACTTCCAATTGTATCGTCTTTAAAATCAGCTGTCACCTCTTTTTATAGATTCAGACACAGGGAAACATTGAAGCTATCTTTGATCATCATACACGATAAAATTAAATTGAATTTTCATATTTTCAACAGAACAATGCAACCTGATTATGACTTAAAAGTCTTGTCTTTTATACCTTACCTTACTTCCAATTGTGTCTTCTTAAAATTTAGTTGTCACCTCTTTTGATAAAAAACAAAGGGTAACATCCAAGCTAGCTTTGATCATATATACATCATATAAAATAATATTGAATTTACATCTTTTCAACAAAACAAAGCAAAACAAGTTGTTTATAGCTTACCTTACTTCCAATTGTTTCTTCTTCAAAATCAGCTGTTACCTCTTGTTATAGATTCATACACACGGAAACATCCAAGCTAGCCTTACAAACTTCCAGTGATCATTTGAAAAGGCTGCAGTTACGATGTAACGGTACAGGCTTTCCCTGCGGTCCGAGACACACACACCGCGTACTGATCACCGTTTTTGTCTCCAGGAATGTGTCACCTGTGCCGCACCGTAGATTATTACCGCCTTGCGTGACACGAACAAAGGTGCCCCGCCTCCCTCAGGTAGATAATAGGCCGCCGACGCTCTAAACACCTCGCTGTGTAGCACTCTACTCGTGAATTATTAATGGGGTTAGGGTTACCCATTATCATGGGTTTTAGTGCTGTCTACAGTACTTACTGTCTGTAGGAGGTATTATGCCATAATGGTGTGGCATGCCAGGCATCTCGTATATACAGAATACTGTAAATGCATTTAAGTTTGCGTGGTTTTTATTTCGCGCTGAGGCGAAAACTGAGTATTTGGGGTGGTTTTGAGTTCGAGGCAGCACTATAGTCACAGCTACAGTATTGGACAAAAATATTTGCAGTGGCTTTAAGTTTGCAGTGAAACGGTCGCCGGGAAAACCGCAAATATATAAGACCAACGCGAACATTTCTGCATTTACAGTATTCGGATCCCCTGGCTTTGTTCCGTAATCTTCTTAGAGTCAGCACAGATTAGAACTTGGATTAACGTGTGGATGAGTCAGTCGGAAGATTAAAGAAATTCATTACGTCTTGAACATGCTACTTAAGACTACAATGTGCTACTGTGACCAATTGAAGTTCTTGATTGTTGGATTTAAAAACACAATGCTTTATTTTGAATGTTATTTTCTTAGCTTCAGCACAGATGAGAAGTTGGATTAATGTGCAAATGACTCAGTCGGAAGATTAAAGAAATTCAGTAATTGAACAATCATGCAACTTACGACTACTCCTATGACCATTTCAACTTCTTGGTTGTTGGATTTAAAATGACAAATTGAATGCTTCTTAATTGATGACTAGTATTTGGTTTCTTTGGCTTTGTTCTGTAATCTTCTTAGCTTTACTACTTTGGGTTTATGCTGTGCCCATGACAGTGTGAAGATTAAAGGCTACTTGAACATGCAACTTAAGACTATTCGAATTCAAGTTCTTGGTTGTTGGATTTAAAAAGATAATGCTTTATTTGATTATTTGGTTCCTGTGGCTTAGTTCAGTAATCTTTATAACTTCAGCACAGATTATAGATCATTGGTTTACAATGTGCCCATGACAGTGGGGGGATTAAAGACTTACTTGAACAATGTCATGTAACTTAAGACTATTCCAATTCAAGCTCTTGGTTGTTGATTTTAAAAGGTGCTGCTTTATTTAATTATTTCGGTTCTTGTGGCTTTGTTCTGTAATCTTCTTAGAGTCAGTACGGATATTTATTTTGGTTCTTGTGGCTTTGTTCTGTAATCTTCTTAGAGTCAGTACGGATTCGACCTTGGGTTTATATACTGCCCATAACAGTGGGGGGATTAAGGACTTACTAGAACATGCAACTACGGGCGACGCCAATTCAAATCTTGGTTCTTGAATCTAAAAAGACGATGCTTTATTTGATTATTTGGTTCTTGTGGCTTTGTTCTGTAATCTTCTTAGAGTCAGTACGGATTAGAACTTGGGTTTATATACTGCCCATGACAGTGGGGGGATTAAGGACTTACTAGAACATGCAAAGTCTAATGCTGCTCACAGTTTCAGGTGGTGAACAGACCAAAGCAGGTATAAATTCATAAATTCACTGGGCTGCACCTGTTTGCGAAAGGCAATATTTCACCAACTGGCACAAACAGGCACCGATCGGCTCCAACTTGTTTGAAGAAGCTGCATTTTTTACCTTAAACCGTTTGTTAACCATTATATGTACAGACTTTCCTTCAGACTATATTATTTGTTTTTATGTCAACTTGGTGTTTTAACTCAGCTTTATCTTTTAAAATCCAAGAGCCAACAAATCAAGATGGTATGACCTAAAATAGTCTTAAAGTTTATAAAAATGACATAACTCATCAATTACTTCTGCATGGGCTTGACACATTGATCACCTTTATCAATCATCTCAAATAGTTTATTGCCTTTTTTATTACACTAAATACAAATTAAAGGGAAAAGATATGAAGGCTATGCAAGCTAGGTCTATAGAGGGGTGGGGCCAAATTTTTTTTATCGGCCACTGGCAATGGACATAACTTTTTTCAATCTGAGAGACGGAATTGATAGCAAACTTCCTGTATCTTACACTCTGTTAAGAGAATAAAGCTTTGAAATGTTGGTGTAAGAATGTATGGTAAAAATTCATGTTACTTCTTTGTTCACTGACAGATGTACATTGCATGTTTGATGCATCTGTTTTGTGTTACTAAAATTGAAATTAAGTATTTGAAAAAGGATAAATGAAAAATTAAAAGAGAATCCCTACCCGACCGTTACCCTAATTTTTTCAGGACTGTAACCGTAACCACAACTTTTCTTTCCACAGGTCTAAGGCCCTTAAGAGATAAATGCACTTAATGCCAAATGTGACAAGGGATGTTTTCTGTTAGGTGAATTAAGATGTGCTTAATGAAATTTGACAGAAGTCTCTGAAGATGCAGCTCTGAGGTTCTTTAATGCCAGTCAGTAGAATAATATTGATCGGCAGATATGTTTTTCAATAATGCAATCCAATTCTCCCTTGGTGTTTTAATGTCATTATCATGACACTTAACAACATCCCTCTTATTTAACGCTTGCTTCTATAGTGTCATATAATCTGTCACATAAGACTGAGTATTTTAAAGATTGACAACTAAAGATATTAGCACTAAAGAATGTGTCTTGTCCTAATACACTGAACCGCAGATTGAAGTTGACTGCTGAAGAGAAAAAAAAAATTAACATTCAACTTTTTTTTTAAATTTCTTCACATTGAATTATACTAGAAGTGCTACATTTTTTTGTAGTTTTCGTCATTATGCCTTCTACCATGAAAACTATCATTAAGAAAGTAAATGATCTATTGCTGAACCTTGCGGTTCTGGTACAGATAGAAGGGAAGCAAAACCAGAGAGGGTTGCAAGAAGATAAGAAGACAATCAGTGTCTGTGCATAACTGTCTCCTTACATTGAAGCTAAATCAATCTTCTGTCTGGCTCACACAGTGTGAATATATTGTGGTTATCCCCTGAGATGTACTTAGTCTACTTTAAGATGAACACTATTTTCAATAGAGTTTGGATTAACCTGTTACCTTAGGCTGGTACATTGCCAAAATGAATGTGATTTTTAGATACATGATTGTGACTCTCCTTCATGTCCATCAGCGCTCAGGCCTTTGTTGAAGAATACCTGCCAGGTACTGTAAAGTAATTCTTTAATTTTTCACGGTGGTTTTATGTCCGGGTTTTGCAATGACCGCTTCACAGTGAAGTATGTGACTATAGTGCTATCAAAAACTTAAAGCCACCGCAAATGCTGCATTTACTCCTAACCACAAATTTGAACCACTGCAAACTCAAAGGCATTTAGAGTACCAGGACTTGCACATAACGCTAATGGACTGTTATTGGTATTAAAACCTTCTCAAGAATGTCTTGAACACCTGGATATATCTGAAGTGTGCAATGGGGCATTGATGCTGTCGCATCAGTAGATCTTTTTGAATTCATTAGTTTAATGAAACGATTTTGACATACTGTTTTCTTTAGCAATAGGTTATTTTATCATATTTGATAGAGTACAATTGTATCTCTTATGAGCAAGTGTACATGTGTCCCTCTTGTCTTTTTCTAGTTTCTTGCTTCTTGAACTTCTTTAAGTTAGTACTTGAGAGAGTTACATCAACAGTTACCGCAGCATTACCGTTAACCAATACAGTAACTGTAATTCTTGTTTCTTTGACTGTAACTTTCTGTACCGTAAACTTATCATCACCATGAAAAACCCTGAAATCCTTTATGATTCCTTTACATATCAGTTCTGTAAATCACTTGCCGCCACCGTGAAGTTAAAGTTCAATGAAAATGTCCATTTTCCTTACACCGTGAAATTTTGCTACCGTGAAGATAAAGTGAATTACAGTATCATTGATTCGCTGGGAGAAATAACACAATCTGACGGTTTTTATGTATCTCCCTAAGTTTTTGTTGTAATAATGTGATTATTCATAATATGTGTATCAAAAGCAGGAAAACTGTGTTGTGGTTATGTCGTTCAGCACCAAGGACAGGCATGCAGGGTTACTTACCTTTCACAATAGGCAAATTTGAACCACACAAACTGGTTTTGTCATAGGGGGGATTCTGCTCACAAACTGATGTCTATGTTATCTCGCGCGTCTGATAGAATAGAATGTGTTTAAATGACATTCCCTGAACCCTGATCGGTGTCACAGAGCCTGGCGTCATGTGTGTCACATAACGGATATATTGCTATATAATGTTGGTGGCTATTCTACTTCTTTGGTTGCATAAAATATGGAGAAAAACGGCATATTCTATATCTATGTGGCGTAAATCAGATTGCACACTTGCTTCTTCCGGGTTCTCGGAATGTCGTTCAAATTCTAATCCTTAGGAATGGTGCGATGATATGCCAGTTTATTGACATGACGAGAGCAGTCTGTGTCGTTCACATTTGTCTATAATATTGTACATTTACTTGTTTAAAAAAAAAGTGACATATACAGGGTTCATGCATATATCAATGGTTTACTTGAGGAAAAATATGAAGTGTCCAAGAGTGGCATCCAATAGGCTGAATTGATATCAGGACATTTACCATGAGTAAAAATCATACCAAACAATAAAGAAATCTTAGCAGTTGAAATATCAAATATACAACATACATAATTACCAACATTAAATCATTGCCATATATAGAAGGGATCTTTTGTCGGGTACTACGGACACAATCAGGAAAAAAATAACCCGAACTGATTTTTTTTTTCTCCATCTTCTAGCCTGCAACTGTACAACAGAGGGGATAACCAACAACGGGACATGTGACAACACCACCGGCCAGTGCACCTGTAAGGACCAGGTGTTTGGCCGCACCTGCGACACCTGTAAGGCTGGCTTCTGGAACCTTACTGATGACAACCCTCTAGGTTGCCAAGGTAACAATTTGCTTCCATAAAGTTGCTGTTAGTATATATTAAGCAGTCATTGATGTCATGGCGATACGTTTTATTACCTTCGCGACGAATGGTTTCGTCGAGAAGGTTATTCGACGGTGCTTGTCTGTGTGTCTGTTAGTGAACAGAATAAGTCGAGAACGCCTGGATGGTTTGTTGTCGTAGTTGGTGTGTCGGTGTGTATGTGGGACATCTCAAGATGATTAGATTTTGGGCGAAGTGTTTTGCATAATTAACGAGAAAAGTGTAAAAATGTGTTCAATTGTATGCTTTACTATGCGTTCTGGTTGCGACGTGTGGGCTGTATTGTTTCAGCTGCAGGGGATATTGATACGGGTACATGGGGGGCAAAGTTGGTCATGAGGGGTCATGAGGGGTCATGAGGCAGGCAGGAAACGTCAGTCACATGTACTGCCAGGGACAAATTGGCTATCAGCCAGCTGTAGGGCAGATACAAGAGATAGGCTTGCCCATATAGGCAGTAATGCTTTAAAGCACTAAAACAAGGGCTCAGAAAAGGATTCACCTTAATTGCAAGCCCCAAAAATTCTTATGCACCAGAAAGCCACATCTGTCTACTTTAGAATCATGTAAAGAAAATAGACAGTTGACCAGCTCGTTCTCTCGTAACAGCTGACAGACGAAAACAATCATCAACTTTGACCTACTCCCAGCCTGGAAGAGTCCACTCGGAGCATGTGAAACCAAACCACAAAGATATCTCCTTACACCAATTAAAAGACTGAAACATACAAATTTTGACCAAAGTTGGATATACACGGCCTTATATGAGTAAGAACAGTCATTAATGCAGTGCCACAGCATGGGAATACCGAGCATGTCTGTGTGTCTGTTAGTGAACACGATAAGTCGAGAATTCTTGGAAGGATTGTCTTGGTATTTGGTATGTTGGTAGGTCTCGATGAAACCTGAAAATGATTAGATTTTGGGCCCCCTATCGGCTTGTTACGGTACTGCAGCGGAACTTCCTGTTATGATATCTCGTGTTGTGGACATGCTATGGAACTGATTTTTGAGTGGTAGATAGCTCGTTGGGCAGAGAGTAAGTGGTATGGGTTTGGGCCCCCTAGCAACTTTTTTGGAACTGCAGGGGTAGGTTTTGCTTCAGACTTTGAAAGGGAATAACTCAAGAAGGGCTTGATGGAAGGTCATGATTTTTTGCATGTACATAGCTTGAGCGATGATGTACATGATTGGATACTTATTATGCAAATCAGTAACTAATTTGCATAATTAATGAGGAAAGTTTATACATTCATCAATTTCCATGATAGGACTCGCAAACATGTGACATATGTAACTGAGGAACAGAGAAATATTAATAGATATCAGCTATGCAAATGAGAACCTCATTTACATAATTAATGAGAAAATAATATAACTCGAGATGGGCTTGATGGATGGTCATGATTTTTGGTATGTAGATAGCTTATGTGATGCTTTGTATGATTGGATGATAATTATGCAAATCAGATTATAATTAATGAGGCAATTTTAAAAACCTGCTGTGTTCCATGATATGACTATTCAAATATGTGACATTTGTAACTGAGGAAGAGAGGAATGTCAATAGATAGAAATTATGCAAATGTAGGCCTAATTTGCATAATTCATGAGAAACTACTATCATTCCATACTAGTAAATAACGGCAATTTCATACTTGTTGCATTTAGAAGTTGTGTGAATGTGAACACCATTGAATCAAATTATGCTAATAAGGAGCTTATTTGCATTATTGATGAAAAATGTTAGCATAACCTTCTTTGTTAAGCTCATAATCATAACAAGGAGGTTTGGACAACTTATGTTATTTGGGTGAGGAGGATCAACTGGTATGATTTTTGATTGATGAAAAACACTCCTAATACGTCAGTCATAAAGGTCAAAATCATTTCGCGAAGGTATGAGGTCGTAGAACTCTTGTTTGAATATGGGTTACTTAATCAATTACCATGTCAATCAAAAATTTAGTTCTAAAATTCCATGACATCAGCAATTTGATTGAATTTAATTTTAACTGCAAATTAGTTTTAAAATTTCAAACAACCATTTCTGATGCACTGATGTTATGAAGACTTGCCACGCATTTAATGGTTTTAGTATTAGACAGAGAGTGAATTTCACTAAATTATTTTTATTTACACATTACAGTAGAGGAAATTCCATATGGTCATCTAAAACAGTAACTATACATAATACAATGATATCAACATGCATGTTAGTAAGAATTTACATTTTAACTAACATTTGTTTGTTCTTCATTTCGGTCGGTGGTCGTTCATAGCGTATAATTCTAAGACAACAGACACACAAATTTAAGTAGATACAATGATATTTAACATTATACTGATCTGTAAGAATGACATTTTGACTGACAAGGGGAGTCAAGGAAGCCATGCACATCAGGTCCCGCTCTCCGTCCCTCAACCGTGATCAAGGACGCCACAGACTCCCTCCAATCTACAACTCTCTCGTCCAGTCACGTGACCTGGGTGACCTTTGACACCTCGGTCACGTGACAACTCTCTTAGCTGAAGAAAGATGGCGGATGCCATCTGAAAGCTTCTAGTAGCTCAATTTTTAGTCGTGAGTACTTGTTTAAAAATCCTTTATTCAATTTTGACTGACATTTGTGTGACCTTCCCCAGCTTGTGACTGTGATGCGTCCGGCACATTTAACAGCTCCAACCTGTGTGATCAGCTGACTGGGAACTGTGTCTGTAAGGACAATACTGAGGGGGACAGGTGTGACAGGTGTAAGGTAAGGTGTTCAGACAGGTGTGAGGTAATATTTTTAGACAGGTGCAACAGGTGTAAAATATGCTGTACATACAGGTGTGACAGGTGCAAGGTAAGGTGTTCATACAGGTGTGAGGTAATGTTTTAGACAGGTGCAACAGGTGTAATGTAAGCTGTTCAGACAGGTGTGACAGGTGCAAGCTAAGGTGTTCAGACAGGTGTGATGAGTGTAAGATGAGGTGTTCAAACAGGTGTAAGGTAAGGTGTTCAGACAGTTTTGACAGGTTCAAGATAAGTTCTACATGTGTCCTTACATGTAGAAGTACGTAATAGTGGAACTTTGTAAGGAAAAACAGATATTAGGCAATGTACACAAGTTAATAAAGTCATTGTACTGACTTTATTATTCTAACATTGTGACAGTGTTAAAATCTGTCAAAATTATTTTTGATTTCTTGCATCAGCCAAATTTTATAAGTTTAATAAGTTTGAGAATCGTCTTTCTGCCTTCTGTACTTGCAACAAATAATGAGACAAGTCTAGTATGAAACAATCCTACGTGGCCTTGGTGCTGATTGGCCATCATATTGCATACAACTAGCTGATAGGCTGTTCCATTCAATGATCTGTAATACCGTCCTCCTCTGCTAGGTGGGGTCGTACAACCTGACTGAAGAGAACCCAGTAGGCTGCACCCTGTGTGAGTGTGACCCTGGAGGCTCGGTCAGCTCCCAGTGTAACAGTACAGGACACTGCGAGTGCAGACCAGGCTTGACCGGGAAGACTTGTAGCATAGCCGAGGAGGGGTTCTTCGTTCCTTCTTTGGACTACTTACTGTATGAAGCAGAGGTGAAGGCCCAAGCACAGGTCAGTCCTGTTTTTGTCCTGTTTACCTTGAAAATTAAAGAGTCATTATAATTGTGAGTGTAGATTATAATTGTCCAAGATTTGGTACTAACAATAGATCCGTATAGAAACAGTTATTAACCATATTTCACAATAGAAACTTAAAGAACAGACAGGAAAAAAACTCTATGGTGTCAGTGGAGTAGGTGTTGAAGTTTAAAAAAAAGTGAAACAATCAAAAAATGTTGTGTGATGCACAGTAAATGTTTTCTTTCCTGCAATATTTTCTCAATTTCTGGAAATCTTTTTATCAAGTACATGTTGATTACCCATGTGCAGTTTCATCAGCTTGGTAAGTAACTTAAGAAAAAGACTCTCTGTACACAACCAAGTGATTTATTCAACCTATGTTTAGATGACCATCTGTCACCTTCTTCAGGGCAAATCTTACTGGTTCACATTGCGATGCAGCACAGGTGTCGATGCTTTTAAATGCGTTCCCAAATGCAAAGTATATAGTACATAAAAACTATATTACACTGTCACAGGGAATGGCATCCGCAATTCCTTTTCAGATTCCTGTGCACTGGTGTAATTTCCCACCTTGATGTTCTCAGCCTTTTTCTTGTGTTCTTCCAGTTTGCATCCAAATGTTGATTTAGTTTAAATCTGAGTGCAGTTCTTTTATTTTCTCATATGTACAGAACTCGACGATAGTTGAGTTTGACTCCACCAGAGTGACAGGAAGTGGCTACCTGAATGTACCCGCTCAAACTGACATCTACTTCAACATCACTGTGCCAGCCACTCACATGTATGCTGTAGTCCTCAGATACAATGTAAGTAAATATACAAACTACATGGAAGCACCAATTCAATTGGTTGGTTCCAGGATTTAAAAAAAGAATAATGTGTTCAGAAAAAGTCACCGAAACAGAACCTGACATGTGGGACATTTTTATACCTTGGTTCACAGAGTTTACAATAGTGAATAGAATAAGATGTCTTCTTTTCAGTTGAACTTAGTTGTATAACCTCATTGTTGTCTTCCATTTTGTTGCAGAGTGAATTCTCAGGAGACTATGTTTGTGTGTCTCCGCAACGTCAACAGGGTTGCTATGACGACAGCACCAGGACTATTCTGCCTGCCTATGGGGAGGGTGGTAAGTCTAATGTCCTAAGTTTTACCATTTCTCTACAATGTCTAACTGTGAGACCACTACTGCCAAAGACAGAGAGCCAGAGAGCCACTTTGCAGGCACCCTCAAGCATAAAAAATGCAGTATGCCAAAAACGTTTTTAAAAATCTTTCATCACTCCATCCAGATGTAAATGGGTACCTGACTTTGGTTAGTGAGGTAAAAAGGTGCATTTGTCAACTTTTAGAATAGAAGTTGATTCTAAATATTGTGTAAATGCCATTGTAAATTTATTGTAAACTTGCAATTGCTTGTTTGTGCATTGATATGTACAACTTTGATATCATATGTAACTCTGTAAAACTGTAACAACATTTTCATGTAATGAAAGATAGAATTTGAGCCATTTTTTATTCCCCTTTCAGGATCTGTAATTGCAGCAAATGTACAGCTGGATTTAGGAGTGGAGTACACTATCTCCATATACCCAGACAACAACAATGGAACAGATGGACTCTTTCTAGACTCTGTAAGTTGGAAGTACATTGTAATCATGTCAGATATTTATCCTGAAACTTTGACGTTTTATCTATTATCTGCATTAAAGTCTTGCAAGATTATGATGTTAAAGGTACAAAATTAATGTTACTGATTCAGAATCAGTAATGGCTGATACTGTAATAATCCTTTACAGTTTCGAATATATTTAGTCTGATACTTGAACTGTCAACAGTAGCCTCAGCTCAGCTTTTCCTTCAATGTAGTTACAAGCTATGAACTTTTTCACAATGTTGAAACCTTACAGCGAGTGAAATCTATTGTGAGGATGCATGTCCTCAGAAAAGAATCTGACAAAATCTGTTGCATAAATGACTTAAATTGTTGAAATTCTGTGCATTTGATGCTCCTACAATTAGAAAGATACCACTGTGCACTTAACTACCAGTGCTGTTATTCTTTCAGAGTTTCATGCTTTTGAAAAAACACATGGTCTTTAATGTTTGTTATGTTTAGCCATACCTAGTATGGCTAAACATATTGTTTTTACTCATGTTTCTTCTCCTCCTCTTCCTCCTCCTCCTCCTGTCAAATCTTCAAATCGATTCATCTCTGTCATTTTTTGACCAAATGAGCTGAAATTTGGTACAGAGGTAATGTAGGCAAAAACCAATGTGCATTTTTTTCCTTTTTTGATATTGACCTTGAAAGTGATTTTATTGAGATTTTTAGGCTATTTTTAGCATATCTTGGCCTCCTGCGCCCTGGTATTTCACCCGAATGACCTGAAATTTGCTGTATATGTGGCTTGAACAAATATTCAAAGGACTACATTCCCATTTTTGGCATACATATCTTCAAAACGATTTATTTTGGGCTTTCTTGACAATATTTGCCACTTCTGTCACTTTCAATACTACATATGACCTAAAGGTCAGTGACCCCAAGTGCCTTGCACCTGGCCTTGCATGCCTGTGAGCCTTGCGACTACCTGATTGGTCAATTGAGTTAATCTAATTATCTTGCATTTCTGGCGCAGGTGTAGGCTAGTATTCATGCCAAATATGGTATGGGAATCCCTAGGACATGTGATTACATGGCTTTGTTCACTCTTTTTTGAAAAAAGATACACATCTCCAGTTCCTACATGTATTAGACCAAAATAATGTGAAATTTGGCATGTACACAGGCCCTCATTCAAATGTTTGCCATACAGCCTTTCAAAACAATTTTTTAAACAAAGAATTTTTTGGTTTCGTTATTTTCAACCCAAAGTGTATACTATTGAATCATGCATTCAAACAAAGGGGTGTCACATTTTTATATTTCACCCATACTATCGCTGAAATATGTTGTTTTTGGTCAGTTCCTTCTTCTCCTGTCAAATCTTCATATATATCATTATGTATACTATGGAAAACTTCATTCTTCCCTGGGGTTGACCTTTTTTCATTCAATTTTGAACTGGGTTGATTATGCGCAAGAGTGTAATTTCAGCCGATATTTTTCCACTGGTGTAGTTTACATGGAGATGGCACGGAATATCCCATTCTTGCAAGGGGAGGATTCTGTAATTATTTCTTTCAATTTTGAGCTTGAATGATTATGAAATTATTTGTTAGCAGAAGTGTATTTGTTAATTAATAAGTGGATATGGTTTTGGACTGGTCCATATTGTGTTGATGTGCTACTGGAAGACTCCATTCCTGTATGGAGAGACTGATAATTGTTTTTAAACTCAATTTTGATCCATTTTTTTTAGTGGAAGTATTTCAGAATGGTCCATTGTTATTTTGAGAGAGTCCATTTTTGCATGGCGAGGAGTATGGCTAAACATGCTGTATTTGCTCGCAAATGTTGCCTTTCTAGTTTCATTGATATTTTAACCTTCTCCCTGCTGCCTAACTCTGTAACCATAGAAAATTTAATGCCAAACGGCTACTTCAGAGTGCTGAAGGTGAAAATGGAATGTTGTATCCCTGTAGCTTGTGCTGTTGCCAGTTCTGAATGACACCACAGTGTACCAGACTGCCGATCCTGCAGACCAGCTGACCCTGACTGACTGCTGGACTGCAGCAGCCTCTGTCACACTGCAGACTTCTGCAGACTGTCAGCTGTGGGGGAATGCTGTCACCGCTGAAGTGTATGGGGTCCAAGGTTTGTGTTATTTCATAATTGCTAATACATTCTACCATTAATAGACACTGGCATTATACTGGCTAAACGTTTTTCCTTGAGAAATGCACTATACATGTATGTGGCTTTCCTCACTCCATCCACCGCAAATGTAAATGGGCTTTGATTTAGGTGGTAAAAAGATGCATGTGTTGGAAAGAGAGGGTTTGGCTCCGCTTTCCAATACTGTGCCCCAGACACAGTGGATTACAACCCACTGCCCCTACGGCATCATCATCATCTATCGACCCCCTGGGGGACGGGGCAAGTCCATGCACGACTTCCGACCACACCAGTCTATCTGCCATGGCCGCACTCAGGTCCTCCATATGAATTCCGGCGTCTCTGGATAGAGCCCTCGGGAAGGTCAGCTTCCTGGAGTGTTTTTTTCCCCAGGGCCTCCACAGAATGAGTGAGGAGATTATTATCTCCTCACTTGCCCAAAGGCAGTGACCAGCAAACTGGACTCTTCTCTGTCTAAGTCTGTGTGACACCCGGGGGAGAGAAACGTAAATGGTCTGGATAGTTGGGTGATGTTTCCAACTCATGTTCTGTGGCATTAAAAAGGCTTTAATATAACGTTGGGTAACATAAATTCGCGGGGTACTTAAATTCGCGATTTTTCGAAAACGGCGTATTTAGGGATATGTGCTACATGCAAAATCAGTTATAACGCCAGCAATGCAAAGCAGATAGACTAACGTATTCAGAACACTGGCTGAAAAGCTTCGATAACCATGCATTAGAAGTTGGCGACGTCAAAAACTCTCCGTCCCTTATTGACAGAGTCTGGGGGCTTCGTGGGAGAATCACCCAGCACGGTTGTTCGCTGTTTTATAAGACAAATGTCACATCTCCTGCCTGCTAAACACAATTATTTATAAGACAACTTATTACAATCTCTTTTGCTAACCTGCAACTGGATTCTAAGTGTGATCAATCATCAAAACTCCTCTCTGTTGCTACAACCTACGACACGTGTATTTTCCCGCCGCCATATTGTTAACCAGAATCCTGTTGTCAAGCAGACGACAAAGGTTTGTGAGGAACACTTTTTTGTCTAAATGCTGCGTGTGATAGTGGACTGAGGAAGATATTTTCCTCAAAGTTTGCTCCTAACACAACAAGGAACACATGGACATAGTAGTATTACCATTGCTACGGCATCCAGCTAACTTTCCATGAATAATGTAACGTTACACGTTGCCCGATGATGACGATGGGCCGAATTTGAGTGAAGTTCTACCGACTCAACACACGGGTTGTTCCCGAACTGGCCTGATGTGTGCGGTACGGCCGTTTTTTCGTGTATTTTTTTTACTTGGACACGTCTATATCCATAGCACTCTCCTCAAGCCAAGGATGGAACGAATAGCTGCTGTATAAAATGTGATTAGCGGTAAGATATTCAAGACGAATCTTCTCTCCCGAATTAATGTGCCCCCCTGTCCGACAGCACCGTTATTGTGCGTGCGGCGGACGGTAGTTTCAAGTTGAAATATTATGGTGTCAGCACGACTAGAGACAAAATCTACCATATATATGATTAGTGCAAAGATAGTACATGATACTGACAGAATAATAGAAAAAAAGGATGGTTTATTGTTCTGCTAGATTGATTTCAGTCAACCATTATCGGAAAAATCCCGAATTTATGTTACCCAACGTTAATTGCAATCTTTATTTCTACCTACCGTAATGATTGTTAATGCCAAGATGTTATCTTTCTACTACCATTTGGTGGCTGGTGGGCTAATGTGTGCAGGATAGCATTGAAATTGACGAAAATGAATGGACGATTTTTGATTTTCCATGTGGGAGGGCAAACTGAAAAGTGTCTTTTAGTTTTAAGACGGATTCAAACCTTGACCTATATTTTGGCATTTGCTACATAGGGCCTCCCCATCCTTTTTATCATTTTTCATCTATTTATAGAACTTACTCTGGGTTAATTTTGTCCTGACAGAATGCAGTTGTAACTCGACCGGAGCCAATGGTACGACCTGTTCCCCCCGTGGTGGACAGTGTGCCTGTCTCCCCGGGGTGGTGGGGAGGGGGTGTGACTTGTGTGCTGCCTACACCTATGGGATCATGTCTGGACAGGGCTGCACAGGTATGTCAAGTGTTGATCATTCAAGAATGAAATCAACTGACCTCAAAGTCAGATAAATATCAATGTTGATTCATAATCTGTTCTGACATGCCATAGTTTTAGAAGATGTTTCTCTCATTCAGTCTTGATTGAATGTTTCAGTGTGCTTGATGCAAAATCAATGTTTCAGTCTGAAGCCTAGAACAGTGTTGTTGTTGTTGTTGTTGTTGTGTTATGTCATTCAGCACCAAGGACAGGGATGGAAACTGATGTTTGTCTAGAGTACTTAGAGACTTTTGAACATTATCCAATGAGTAGCTTTTTTCTGTGTATGTTTAATGTTCATTCACACTATTCTTGCTTTCTATGGAAAAGTAAAACTTTAAAGGGAACAAGACAAGACATTGTACTGTATTCACACTTAGTTGCGGAAAGGTTCTTCATATTTGATGTTTTGTAGTTGCTGATACCATTATTTTGCTGGAGGCTTAAAAAAGTCAGCCTGGCAGTTTCTGTGCTTCTATCATAAGTGTATGCTGTGGTTATGTCATTCAAATGTCCATTAAAAGCAGAAAAAGTGTTGTTGTTACGTCATTCAGCACCAAGGACAGGCATACAGAGTTACTTATCAAAACCCTCACAATTCTAGGTTAGGTAATCAGCATACAGTAGATTCCACTTATTTGCATTACAGTTAATAGCATATTTCAGGGATATGCATAAAATTTTGAAAACCCATGTATTTCCTCTTTTGAGTAAAACTTAAAGGTGCCCTAAGCGATTTCAGGGGGTTAAACTGGAAATATTCTGGATAAAGCAATCTATATGAAACCATTTTCTCCCTCATACGTTTTCATCATTATTTCATACTTTGGACATTTAAAAAGAGCACAGAAACAAGCCGCAAAAGGAGTATTTTATTTATTGGTACCACCCAATAATCACCCCACAATCCAGCCATAACCGTTTTCTGTTGACAGTTTTTGGTAACTTCCGGCCGCATGACGGCACAATGCCTGAGAACATTGAGTATGACCACGTGATTATTTCTCCGGAAGCGTACGGGACTTATTGGTCAGAATCGCGCATGTTCGGAAGATTTGAAATGATGGCTGGCCTCCAAGTGCTCAGATTTTCGAAGAGTTGCCACCACTCAACGACATTGCATCTTTGCTCCATGATGGTCGATATGCAATGGGATAGTGTTATTCTAACTTACTATGGATAGTGATCACTAAAAAATAATTTTGAAAATACAACTTTCAACGCCCTAATATTGCTTAGGTTGCCCTTAACAAACCCCTTTCCTGTGCAGCATGTGACTGTGACCAGTCAGGATCCGTGGACCAGTCATGTGACCCAGAGACTGGGGCGTGCCGTTGCCGTGCCAACGTGCTGCCTCCCAAGTGTGACTCCTGTGCGGATGACCACTATGGACTGCAGACAGGACAAGGGTGTCAGCCCTGCACCTGTAACCTCACCTACTCCTATAACAACTCCTGCAGTGATGAGGGACAGTGCCCATGCAAACCTGGGGTTGGTGGGATGGCATGTACAGAATGCATGGAAGAGTGAGTGTTTATTTGTTTGTATTGCATACCAAGGGCACTCTTTAAATCTGAATAAAAATTATTTAATCTAACCTGAACATAGATAAAAAGAGAATATTTTTTAAGCATAAATTCTTTTGGGAGGATACACTATTTGTTAACAGTTTGTTTTCCAGATCACAGTTATCAGAAAAGATGTTCAAAAACAAATGTTCAGAAAAAAACGCTTTTTGTGCAGAATTTCTAACACCTGGAATGACTTAGAAACTGTTAGGGCACCACAGCATTCCCCCCCCCCCCAACCCAAATTTCATATGGACCTGATATAGACTTTTTATCATTTGTGAATCTTCTGTACATAATATTATGTATTTTGTATATGTTATTTTCTTGTGTGTTATGTAGTATGAAATGTGCACTTTACATGTTAATAAGGACCACAGGCATAATAAGCTTTGATGGACATTCTTAATTTTTGATCCAAATAAACTCAAACTCTTCATTGTTCCAGCTACTATGGACTTACTGAGGAGGGCTGCAAACCCTGTGGATGTAACCGATATGGTAGCCTGGAGGGTTGCCGTGGTAACGGAACGTGCCACTGTAGGAATGCCACAGAGGGGGACAAGTGCGACGTCTGCAAGCCAGGTCATCTTTTAGGTTCTTCTTTTTGAAGAGGCTTTGAAAATAATGAAAGAATAGTTTGGTGCTTCTCTCTAATTTTGGACATCACTTTTATTGTAAATTAAATGTTTTCTTTTTACTGTCTTGCAAATTGGTATACAAATATTCTTATAAACATTTAAAACTTACACCCTCAGGTCTCCAAACTGTTTCCTTGCCAGCCAATACAACTGTTAAGAAAGCCCTCATTTTCAAGCTTTGTCAGGAACGTTGTTTTCAGGTGCATGTGTCAGACTGTCTGTCTGTCTGTGAATACGATAACTCGGGAATGCTTTGGTATGTGGGTACATGTAGGTCTTGATGGGACCTAAAAATGCTTAGATTTTAGTGGCTTGTTGTGGTACTGCTGCAATACTTCCAGTTTTGATATCTTGTGTTCTGGACATGACTTTTGAGTGATAGAAAGCTACAAGAAAGAGTAAGACGTGTAGGTTTTGTCCTTCTGCAGAGACCAATTATGTTTGAGACTTTTGAGGAGAATAACTCAAGAAGGGATTGGCAGATGTATATTCTACTATTTGTTATTTTCCCACAGGGTACTACGGTTTGGGCAACTGGTCAGATGATGGCTGCCTGTCGTGTTTCTGCTCGCAGCACTCCACCAACTGCTCCAGCAGCCCGGGATGGCACCAGGGCCGCGTCGTCAACTCCTGGTCACTCCTGGACGGCAGCGGAATCAACGAGAGTCGCTGGGAGGCGGTGGACGGGGAGGGGGGCGCTGTGGCCATCCAAGAGGACTACCGGATTCTGGAGAGGTTGTTTCAGCCCCAGTATGTGACCCCCTGTGCACCTGTCAGTGTTAGGCCCTGGTGGAGGGGGGTGATGAGAGGGGGGGTTGACCTCAACACCCCGCTTCACTAAGGCTTACATGGCAGGGGCTTCCTGGCATGGCATTTTTTTTTGCTTATGCATAATATTATCAGATATCATTTGCATTAATATTTGACAGAAAAAATGCTCCCCGCATGGCATAGCATGAGGTATAGCTAAGATCTAGAGGGTACTCCATGTTTTTATTCAAGCTCATTATGTAGTATGAAGGGAAAAAAAGATGATTTATGAAATAACCAACTGTAATAAAAGAGTTCAAATTTCAAACCTCTAAAACAGATTATTTGAGGAGACTACAATTTCATGAATTATTGCATTGTACAAATAATGTTACATAATTTGATTGAATTCACAGATTTTAATCAACCAATGTGCACTCTTTTGCATCACAAAAACATTGAAAATTTGTGAAATGAAGAAAAATAGTCCTAAGCCTTAAGATTTGATGTACATGTACACTCATAGCCATCTAACATTATCCCTTCTCTTGACGCAGAATCGTGCTGCGTTTGCAAGACACGAACCACACTGATCTATACTTCAGTGCACCAGAGGAGTACCTGGGTGATAAGAGGTCTGCCTATCTGCAGAGTTTTGTGTTTACGTTGAGCCAGTCCTCTGTGGAGAACCAGACGGACACCCCCAGGGACGATGTGATCATCAGTGGATGGTACCGGACGGATCCATTGGTCAGGAGTCTTCCGAACAACCCAGGACTCAACAGAACACCATATGAGGTAGTTATACGGGATTTAACCTTACCTTATAGCACCTTAGTCCCTCCCGAGCACATACGGTCATCCTTATCCACCTAAAGGTAGCGTATGTACATGTAGTCCACTGGCTAGCAACCATGCCTTTGGAACTAGAAGTCGTGAGTTCGATTCTGGGTGTGTCGCTCACCCAACATGCACGCCACAGGAAAGACTTGCAGGGATGTTAAATTATGCTCCACTGTTCATTGTGCTTGTCAAAAAGAGCTAGGGGAATTTCCCTAGTACAATGAACCTGTAAATGGGGTCGTGTGGCGCAACGGCAGAGCGTTCGGCTCAGAACCAAGAGGTCCCGAGTTCGAATCCTGTCATGTCACCGATCTTGTGCCCTTGGGAAAGGCACTTTACACGACTTTCCTCACTCCACCCAGGTGTAAATGGGTACCTGACTTCGGTTGGGGAAGGTCGTATTGAGGTCACCTGGTGGCGCCGAATGGCAGCCGCCCAGACCCTTGCGACAATTCCACATAATGCAGGTGTGGATAAAATATGTATATGTATATGTTGTGTATTATGTGAAATCTGTAAACCCTGCATCAATTCAGCGCTAGAAAGGCTGCCATTGTGGGTAATTTCTGACCAATAAAAACCATTCTTCTTTTTTTTCTTTAAATACAGTACATAGTCTCAAACCTATTTCTTGCAACTTAACAGTGTGTTTTTCATGTCATGGTCGAGATTCTTTTCTGCCAACTCTCATGGTGCAAGACGCAAAATGTTTTGTTTGCCATGCAGCAGTTAGTATACTTAGTTTTTGGCTTCTAATACTATGTCATAAGATACCTTTACATTGAAGGTCATGGTAACTTTTGCTCTCTCGATCATTATTCATGTAAATTATTGCTACATTGCCTTACATTGCTCCTGTTACAGGAAATCTAAAATGGCCTAGCCTGGGTGCCAGCTTTCTGCGCTTTACTCCACTTTCTACATGTCTCTTTTGGTCTTTGAGAGAAACCGAAAGAGCTAATAAACTCTGACTTCACTTGACTTGACTAAATACAATCATGTCAATATTTTGTGTCTATATCTCCATAAGATGAAAGAGCAAACAGAGTACATTATGTTGTTGTCCCATTTGTTCATCCCCTGCAGTTCAAGTTCCACGAGGATGAGGAGTGGTTTGTGGGTAATGTCAGCCGCGGACGTCGAGCCAGTAAAGCCGACATCGTCACAGTCCTGTCTAACATCACACAGATTCTCATCAGGGCCAAGTACACAACAGTAAGTAGGACAAAATAATGTCTTACTAAAATCTTTTGTGTTCTAGACTGCCAACATTTTTCTTTAATTTTATCATTACTAATAGCTAGATTCTCATTAGATCCAAGGACACTCAACCTTTGCAATAGCCTATAGTGAGTAGAGTGTTTGCCTTGCATAAAGTAGGTTGTGAGTTCCATCCCCGACCGATTCTTTGTACCAGATACCAAATACTTTAAAAATGGTACAAACTGCTTTTTTCTGCTTAGCACTCTCTGATTGGGATCTAAAAGAGTATGGGAGATGAACACTCATCTGTAGTGATTGCAAAAAGTTGTGTCACCCAATTAAGGGCGGTTGAAACATAGATTGACACTGCCTAGGCACCATTTGGTGCAGGAGAGACTGTAACTTTTAACTAAACATCACAGTGAGTCAGATGGTACAAATGTATGTAATACAAAATCATATCTTGCCAATGTTGATAATCGAGCAATAACACATTGACAATGGTAACTTTCAACTTGTTGCAAATTATAAAAACACACAATTGCTGGAATATGTACAAGATCACTGTTTTAAAACTTTTAACTTTATTATTTTATATGATCATGTTTTGTGGCACTCATATATTCTATTTAACACAAAGCAAAGGTTTTAGGTCACAGGGGAAGCAGTAGTCTAAGATCTTTACTATGTGTGGATGGACTATGGTCAAGTACGAAACATATAGATCTGATAGAAATGAGATGTTGCAACTCATTTGTGACAATAAAATTTCAGAAACTAAAGTACATGTTCAACAATGCAATGGTTTATAGGTTCCAGGAGAAGCAGTAGACCTGTACTATGTCCAGATGGACTACGGTACTACAGACCCTTCCACTGGACCTCCTCTCAACACCATAGAGGAATGCTCCTGTCCTGAGGGATACCAGGTATTGTTTTGAAATAATGTCATTGTTTTTAGAACCTAGTGAGTCTTTCTATGTTAGAGTAATTATTATTACAACTTGGCACAAACAAACTTAAAGACTGCTTATTCTGCATTTGCCACTGGTTCAACATAGAAAAAGCCTTTGATAAAAAAAAAAACAGAAATTCGAAATTAGAATTTGCAGAATGTAAAATGTATAACACTATAAGCAAGCACTCCAAGGACATCCTAAGGAGAAACGAGAGCTGCTGTGGTAGATGGAAATTACTACTGTAGATACAGAAATGTTTGCTGTGGTTCCATGTTTGTGATTTTGGCGGGAAACTCTTTACCGTGAACCACTGCGAAAAGCCTTTCCATTGTGTGACTGTAGCGCTACTATTGTTTCAAACGTGAACTCAAAACCACCACTTGTTTAAGATGACAACACTGTTCAATCTGGAATCATTTTGATATTCTCCCTCCACGAAATTAAATTTCCCCTTTTTTCATTGATTTGATTGTGACTTGTTTAAAAACATGTTGTCTTGAAGTTTGCCTTCTTCTTCTTTTGTGCACTAGGGCCAGTTCTGCGAAGAGTGCGCTCCGGGCTTCACACGAGAGTTCCCAGGTCCGATCAGTGACCCCTTGACCCCATGTGTGCCATGTGACTGTAATGGTCATGAGGCTGGACCGTGCCATGCTGACACGGGGGTGTGCAGCTGCACACACAACACAACAGGAGACCACTGTGAACTATGTGTGGACGGTTTCTATGGCGATGCCTTGTTAGGAACAGCAGGTAGGTTCACTTGTAAACTCACTCCTCAGCCATTTCTATATACTGCCTGCTAAATAGCTGCTTTATATGATATTCATGGCATCGTGTTAGCATAACAGTTAGGGTTTTTAAAGATGCCAGAACCAAATGGTACTGGGTTCAAATCCCCCGATATGCCACAAATGTTGTGCCTTCGGATCTAAATCTAACCTTTTTACATTGTAGTAGTGGAGAGCAGTTCTTGAAGCAGACTCAAGCCAAATCAGTGATCTTAGGCCAAATATTGTGATTCAATGCATTAAATTGTTGACATTTTTATAATATAAACTCTTAAACCACTTGTGGCATTGTGTTAGCGCAACAATTAAAGCCAAGGATGTTTGGCCCAGAACCCACAAGTCATGGGTTCTAATCCTCTGACATGCCACCAACATTGTGCCTTTGGTAAAGGCAGTTAGACAATTTTCCTCACTTCACTCCACACGTTGGTTGAGGAGGTAAAAAGTGGTAGAAGGAGAGGGTTGGGCTCAGCCTTCCAATACCGTGCCCATCTACACAGTGGATAACAACCCACTGCCCCAATGGCCAAAAGAGAATAATGGGACAACCTTAAACAGTTTTATAAACCACATGATTTCTTTTTTCCAGACTCTTGCCAGCCATGTGAGTGTCCAGGGTTGGTTGGGTTTGACAACAACTACTTTGCGGAGACCTGTGATGTGAACGGCACCTGTCACAACTGTACAGGGAACCATGTCGGGGAAAACTGCCAGGATTGTGCAGAGGGGTTCTATGGACAACCTGCAAATGCAACAGTGAGCATTTATCAGTCTTTGTTGATATATCATAATTATACAGTCAAACCTGGCACTGGCAACATCAAAACAGTCCCGTCCATTTTTACTAATAGTTAACCCCACCCTGCTCTCAGCAACCACCTGTTCCCAGCAACCATTTTCCCTTGAGTGGTTGATGAATCCAGGTTTAACTGTAATTTGATTTTTACCGTTGCAGAATGTCTTCACTTCTAAAGGTATTCTAAGGTGTTTCTTTTCTTTTATTTGCCTCTGAATGTTGAAAAAAAAGGGTCAATTTTGTTGAACCAAAAGATTCTTTGTACACAACCGTTTTATTCAGCTGATATTTTGGTGACCATCTGTCACCTTCTTCAGGGCAGTTCTGACTAGTTCTTTGCACTGCAGCTATAGGTGTTGCTGCTTACACATGTGGTCCCATTTTATTCGTCTCACAGTTGAATAAAACACTTGGTTCTGTATAAAAATCATTTTTTTGGTCTTCAGTGACTTACCAAACTGATAAAACCTTCCTCAGGACAATTCTATTTGGTTCATTTTGCACTGCAGCTATAGGTGTTGCTGCTTACAGATGCGGTCCCATTTTATTTGTCTGTTGAATAAAACACTTTGTTCTGTACAAAGAGTCTTTTTAATTCAGTGACTTACCAAGCTGATGTCAATTTTGGTGTCTTGCAGAACTTGGATGGAGCCTGCCTTCCCTGTGACTGTACAGACAGCCCCGCGGTGTGTGACCATGTGACCGGTCAGTGTCTGAACTGTACCGACATGACCGGTGGTGACCACTGTGACCGGTGTGCTGATGGCTGGTACGGACTGGTCATGCCTGGCATGGAAAACAACTGCACAGGTACACCAGAGACTTGAAAACTTGTCTTAACCTTCTCCCTGCTGCCTAACGCTGTAAGCAATAAGGAATTGGGTGCCAAACAGCTACTTCAGGGTGCTAAAGGTTAAAACTGCAGCAGTGGCACCAGCTATTAGGAAAAAACGGTATAAATAGTATAGAGTACACCTGGAATTTCAAAGTTATTTTGATCATACCCACTTTTCTTGAACCATACGTAGGTTATTCAGAACCATAATGGCCATCTTAATCAAGCTAACCCTAACAGTATGCCATAGGCACAGATTTTTATAATAATTTATGCTTGTAATGCTGCCTCGTATATTTTCCTGTGCATACCCAAGATATAAACATTAGAAAACAAGCTCACATAGTTATGTAATGCACTAAATTCTGATGTCACAGAATACAGTCTTTCCATTACGTCATTCCACGGTGTAACTGTAACAATATTGGAAGCACCAACCCAATTCTATGGTCTCGGTTTGGAGTTTTTTTAAACAATTTGGGGCCGATCAGACCCGGTCTCAGAAAGGTAATAACGCTTCTCCAAACATCATTTTCCTAATGATTCAATGTTTCTGGTGGATAAGGTTGCCTTGCCACTGACCGACAAATTCAGCTGCTGATATTTTTTGTGGAAAAGTTAATTTGGGGTAAAAAAAATAATTCAAAGCAATTTTTCACCCCAAAACTGCTACTTTTTGGGCTTTCTTCCAAGGCCGAATTTTCCTGCTTTTCAGGAAATGTAAAGGATTACATATTTGTACAGAGATGTCTAAAAGTCTGGAGCAAAAAACTAGAGAGAAAACCTACTAATATGATTTGTCTCTTATTTCCTTACACTATTTAGCACTTTAGTCAATTTAGATTATGAACCGGAACCTCAATGATTGATCATTAATTATTTGTTATCATATTCTAGATTGTAGATGTAACAGTACAGGAAGCACCAGCTACATCTGTGACTACAGTACAGGACATTGTGACTGTCAGCCCAACATCATTGGAAAGCAGTGTGATGGATGTGAACACAACTACTGGAACTTCAGCACCGAGGGCTGCACCCCCTGTAACTGCCACCAGCCTGGTGCTGTTAGTCAACAGTGTGATCTGACGGTGATTATGACTCTCACTCTATGTCTATCTTCAATTTTGTGAATTTGTGAAAGAAACAAGATTTCGTAGGACACAAGCCTCCGTAAAGTAGTTATGGTGTTTGCGGTGTGGCCTAAAGTTTTTGTCCAGGAATACCAATTTTTTTTCTCAAAACCTGTTTATTTCAAAAAGCTGTTTATTCGAACGCTAGGCAGTGTTAAACCAAGGCAGTGTAGCAATCCTAACCTCTGCTCGGAGAGTAGATAATTGGCGCCAGCTTACTGGTGCTAGCTGTGGACTGTACCACACCTTCAAGATGGGGGTGTCTTTCTGTAATATAACATTATCTAGAAATTATGTTACTGGTCCCAAAATCAACATGCATCATCTTGCCTATACTTGAAGACAACATGCCAAAGTACAGGCAAATGCATAAAAGGGATCTTGATTTATAGCTGTGAACACACATGTAGACACAATCAACAGCAATACCTCTGTAGGAGGCGAACCTCCCTCAAGGAGTTAATAAGTCATGTACATGATTCTTCTAATGTCCTACTGGAGTAACAAAGTCTCTCACATGTTTCCTTCCTTCAAAGTTTGCAGCTATTCTTCGGCATGTAGCTTTTGACTACCTCCATAACTGAATCACGATGTTCAGAGCTTTATGGATACCCTCTACTACAAGCTGATTTTGAAACTAAAAAGTTTATACTTTTGCTTTAACAGACTGGTGCATGTAACTGTACAGACCATGCTGAAGGGTTACAGTGTGAACGATGTGAGACTGGATACTACCACAACCAGCAGCAGGAATGTGTCAGTAAGTACTGTAGTTGCTGTACTGTTCAGTTATCCAGTATGACCTAAATGCACCGGAGCAATGGCCTAGTGGGTAGAGTGTTCGCCTTGCTAACGGTAGGTCGTGAGTTTGATCCCGGCCAAGTCTTTGAAACTGGTACAGACTGCTTTCTCTGCTTAGCACTCTGTATTCGGTAAAGAGTATGGCAGTTAAACACACACATCATTACCAGCAGACTAGCTCCCTGCTGTAGAGACTTGCGCAAAGTTGTGTGGCCCAAGGGCTGCGAATCAGAGATGGCCACCACCATAGGCTTTACTAACTGAAGGCTATTTACTTAACTTTAACATCACGTATTGACAGCAAGATGTCTACGGCCTGTGACCATGTATCAGCACTTGATGCCTGTGTATAATTGCTTAACACAATGTTCATTTTCCTATCTCAAAATAAAAAACATTGTCCATAGGCTTTTTGTCTGTGTGTAGTGGTATTTAGTGAATTCATTGTGACTTTCTAGCCAATGAAGAATGCATGTATAGGTAGTGCAGGTATTGATATATCTAAAATTTCGTAGCATTGCTAAGATACTTTTTCTTCGCTTTCTGCAGCATGCAACTGTAGCACCCTGGGTACTGTGAATGGGAACACGACCTGTGACCCCAGGACAGGTCAATGTGACTGCAGGAGTGGGGTCAGAGGTCAGAAATGTGACCAGTGTGACTTTGGATTTGAAGGTACAAAATTTGTATTATTCTTTGACTAATGTTAACTAGTATACAGATTCAATTCATTGTCTATACAATGAGGTTAAATTGTTTGAAAGCCATTTTACTACATGTTCCAGAGATTTCTAAAACAAAAATAACCCTACCCCATAATATCAGAAATGCTTAATACATTTATATCCAATGCTTTCCTTTAAACACACCACATGCTTTCAGCCGGAAGGATTGAATGGAATAACCTTGGTGAGTCTACTGATGGTTCAGCCAACATTTTCCAGATTTTTTCTTCTTTTACAGTTTTTGATAAATCGAAGACTTTAATATAAAGGCAATGGAGAAGCAAACTAAAAATGTTGTATAGCTTGTTTCTTTTTTTAACCATTTTATGATATCCACCCTTTCTTCATTCCAACCAGGCTTTCATCCCCAAAAAATCATAATAATATGAAAATATTACATAATGCATATATTTGTCTGAATAAATATGCACTGTACACTACAAAAAAAGACATTCTTGTTTTTACTTGTTTTTTCTTTGTTGAAGAAAAATTATCTTCCAGAAAGAAAATTATTCTGTGTGCAAGAATAAGAACGAATAAGGAAATGTCAGTGAGGACGTAACAAATATAAACTTTTTCTTAGAATATTTTTCTCTGACCAAGTTGTTTTTTCTCACACATATCGACTAGAAACCTCGAAATAAATTTTCTTGTTGTTATGATTCTTCTATGGCACAGAATTTTTATCTAAGATATAATATATTCAGAGAAAAATTTTCTAAGAAAAAGTTTATATTTGTTACGTCCTCACTGACATTTCCTTATTTCTTCTGTCCTCAAGAATAAATTTCTTACACTTAGAATGAGTTTCTTGCACTAAGAGTGAGGTTCTTGAAATAGGAATACCTTTCTGTCCTCAAGAATGAATTTCTTACATCTAGAATGAGTTTCTTCCACTGAGAGCGAGGTTCTTGAAATAGGAATACCTTTCTGACCTCAAGAATGAATTTCTTACACCTAGAATGAGTTTCTTGCACTAAGAGTGAGGTTCTTGAAATAGGAATACCTTTTTGTCCTCAAGAATGAATTTCTTACATCTAGAATGAGTTTCTTCCACTGAGAGCGAGGTTCTTGAAATAGGAATACCTTTCTGACCTCAAGAATGAATTTCTTACACCTAGAATGAGTTTCTTCCATTGAGAGTGAGGTTCTTGTTGTAGAAATACCTTTCTGTCCTCAAGAATACATTCCTTAAACCTAGAAACAGTTTCTTGAACTAAGATGGGGGTCTTGAATCAAGAATACCATTTAATAAATCAATGACAATATAATGTAAACATGTTCCAATCATATTTATTATTATTGATCTAATTGTTTAATACACAGTTTTGGATTTTTCTTTCTAAAGCCCATTCTTAACCAAGGATTGTAAAGATTAACCAGTTTGCAATACAATTGTTTCGATAAATGTTTCACATTTGATGCTGTAATAAAAGCACATTTTCTCTGTGCTCATGAAAATAACTAATGTCCTTCTAAAACTGTCAGTTCTGCAGTGTTGTAGCTGTCCTTCTTATAATCAATGACTTGTAATTGTTGAAAGATTTTCCAAACTTGAGACGGGGGCATCTTCTTTGGTCCAACAGGTTTCCAAGTCTAGAAAAACACACAAAAACAGATGGCGATGACTGTCATTTTCCTACATCGCCCCCCTCCCCCTTATACATGCATGGGGATGGGGGCTTGTGCATTTGCTTGAAAATTTTATACCTATACTTTTTTAGTACCTTGTAGGTATTACTGCACTTAACGTACATGTTCTGCAATTACTGGTTGGCTGTATCATGCACCCACAAACACAACAAAGGTTTCTAAGCCTAGAAAAATACACAAAGACTTAGTGACTGTCATTTTCCTATATCGCCCCCCTCCCCCATATACATGCATGGGGATGGGGGCTTGTGCATTTGCTTGAAAATGTTATACTTCGATATACTTTTTAGTACCTTGTAGGTATTACTGCACTGAATTAACGTACATGTTCTGCAATTACTGGTTGGCATGCAACCACAGACACAACAAAGGTTTCTAAGCCTAGAAAAACACACAAAGACTTAGTGACTGTCATTTCTTATATCGCCCCCCTCCCCCGTATACATGCATGGGGGAGGGGGGGCTTGTGCATTTGCTTGAAAATGATATACTTTAACTTTTTTAGTACCTTTTAGGTATAACTGCACTAAACGTACATGTTCTGCAATTACTGGTTGGCTGTATCATGCAACCACAAACACAAAACTAAGAGTATCTACTTGGGAAATAAGTTATTTTCATGCAAGACAGGCTATAACATACCTGGAGCATATCTGTTGATGGCGTTGGCCTGAGGAAGCATTTTGGAACTTAAAACAAGTCATCTACGTTGTGTAGTGAGTCCCACATGATACCAAAAAGTGTCCTCACGAAACTAGCCACATCTTTCCCTATTATTGTAAGATCTAAAACGCACATGAGGCAAATACAGCCAGAGCCCAAACTCAACGGTCCACATTCAAACTGTCTACAGCAAAGGATGATGGGTGTATTAAATTAGCATAATTTACTTTCTTCTTACAAGAAAAACAATGATTATCTTCTTGAACTTTACAATTTTAAGAAAATAAAGGAAATCATGCAAATTCGAACTTTCATTTTACTTTCCATCTTTAGATAACACAGAAAAGCAGGAATCATCTTTCTTTAACTTTGTGGAAAAGGAATTCGAACAGAAAAACACTTGGGAATTACTTGTTTTACAGTTTCTTGATTTTCTCATTTTTCTTAACTGTATTTGGTCAAGAAAATAACTGTATTTGGTCAAGAAAATCCTTACATCTTCTTAGATATTACTAAGAATTGCAAGAATCATATTACTCAGACTTCCTAAATAAAGAAAACAAGAAATGTCAAGAATGTTTTCCTAGTGAAATGAAAGTCTAAAGAAAAATTCATGTATGGCAAGAATAAAAATCTTAAGAGTAGATTCTGTAAAATACTCCATTTGACCAAACAAGAAGCAAATATTGTGTGAAGAATAAGGAAGAAAGATTGACTAGAATTTCTAGAATATTCTTGCTGATAAAAAATCATACTAGAAATCCTATCTTCACCTAAGAAAAAAAGAATAAAACTCTTAATGTAAGATTTAACATTCAAAGGTTTTGCGTAAGGTTTCTTGATTTTCTTGAAATTCTTTATGGAAGAAAATCTTTCTCTCAATAAGAAAAATCAAGAAAACAAGAAAAATAAGAAAAAGCATTTTTGGTAGTGTACATAATGATAATATTATATTGTCACAATGAAGCTAAAGCATTTGCTAGTTGAATGTAGTATTATACATATCAGAAATTATCTTTGCAATAATTATAAATATTGTTTGTTGACTTTACAGGAGACTTCCCCAACTGCACTGTCTGTCCCCCATGCTTCAATGCCTCAGTCTTCAGGATACTGAACATCACAGAAGAGCTGAACACCACTTTTGAGGTAGAATTCTTGTTGCATTTTTTTGGGGCCACACCAATCTATATCCTTGGTTCTCAGACGTTTTAAGGTGAAAATACAAAATAAGTCATCACAAAAGCAAAGGACAAGCAGGAACACTTGCATATAATCCATAAAAGCACTAGTCTTAGTATAGCTAGTACTATCACCTGGTCCTCATGCTTATGTTTTCACTATGTTTTCAAGTTTAGAATTTTTTTAAAATGCGAGAACCCACAAATGAAACCGGTGTTGTCTTACTTGAAATTTTAGCCTCTTGATATAAAGGGGCATGAATTGCTTACTAATAGATATAAGAAACACATAACATTATTAACAGTTACTTTATGGACATGAAGTGTAAGGATTTTGGATTGACTGCCTTTTCATGCAACCAGTACTTACATTTAATTGTACTAAGTCCCACTAACACAGGACTATTTACCTTTATTATTTTTTTCAGACCAATTGTGACTTTTTAATCATATATCGGCTTTTAACACATTAAAGGCATAATGACATATAATTTCAATTAGTTGGGATATATTGCACTACTTTTCCATGTGTAGTGGAGTTTAAAAAAAAAGCTCATAAAAATACATTTCTTGTCTGTAGGATATCCAGGGCCTGTGGGGCCAGTATGGGAACATGTCTGTGGAGGAGGTGCAACAGATTCTGGCCCGGTTGAACAGAACTCTGCAGAACGTGACAGGTGTGCTGCTGGAGGAGATAGTGGATGGGAGGAACATCAGGGAACTCAACATGCTGTATGGACAGGTGGGTTTCAGCACATTGCTAAACTTTGTTCATATGACACTTATGATGTCATACTTGCATGAGCTGGCCAGGCATAACATTCAATTTGGGTGTTCTAGTCCAGTCACAGAGCACGCTTTTTGTACACTGGTTGCAAAGCTGTTGAGAACATTTGCATACAGGATTCCGACGTTGAAATCAATGCTGTTATAATTTTTTGGATCCAGGCCACAAATTCTCACAACTTCTGATACATTTTGCATTGAAATGTGTTTTTTTTATTATGAAATACATAAAATACAACAAGGTGTGTTCCACATCATTCTTGGTCCCAGCCCTCCCAAGGTTTGGCCTGGTACCTTTAATGTGTCATATTCCATTTTTATTTTACAACCAGTTGAGCACAACATGCATGGTGTAACACACTACTCTTGACTTGCACTTTTAAACCACATGTTGACAGAGGAACAGATTGGTTTGTACAATTCTATACTTGGGCACAACTCTTTTCAAGTAGTGTACAGTTTGAATGGTTTTGAAAAATGTTCTTACTCTAGACTAGTGTTTTTCCTTAAACATGCCCTTTGAGAAAATGTTAGCTAGTCGTTGAACTGGTTTTTGATCCTGCATGATCTTCTCACAAAGTAGTTTTGCAGCAGCTTCAACCTTTAAAGCTTTAATTTTGTTAATTTTCTGTCTATGCCTCCTACGCCTAGATAAGAAATATCTCTGCAGAACTGGAGTCCCTTCTTGCAAGACTGAACTCAACCCAGGCTGATCTTGACAACCAACTTGATGTCCTAGCAGAGTTTAATGGAACTGCAGTCATCGATGGACAAGTTCTTACCCCCGAGAGTACTGGATCCCTTTTGGGTAAGGATCCAATCTGTTATAAAAGATATCATTTAAAGTCTATTATTATGTGTTTTAAAAGGACCAGAAAAACGAGAGTTTGTGTTTTCAAAATGGATGAAAAGTTACTGAGAAGGCTTAGAAAATAAACTGCATGTCAGAAGAAAAATGATGTCTTAACACAGAATTACAGCAATTCTCAGCAACTTTCTCTCATATTCCATCTGGTCTACTTTCACTGCCAAATAGGAGATTTGATTGAAGCTGAATGTGTATTACTACTAGTAAAGACAACATAATGTGATTCTAGCTTTTTATTTCATAGAGTTTTAGATAATGTCAACAAATGGTCCTAAAATGATAGAGGATGGCATTTCATAACCAAGTAAAGTGCTATTGTACTAACACTATCTATGGTAAGTTAATGCAATCTGTATCGCCTTAAAATCAACAAGTCAAAAGAGGATTTTTTTGCTTGCCTTTTTATTCTGCATAATTACAGCTATTATAATTTGCTTCTTCTTTTGTTTTGAATGCTATTTTTTGCTTGCTGCTTGTATTGGATATCAGCTGAGGCTATTGGTGAGTGATGATATTGTTGATTATATATCATATAAAGAATTATGAGATTATCAGAGTTTTGTTTGACAATACAATACATTCGAAGCTATTCTTTAAAGTCCTCATCAGCTGATTTGAGCTACGTTGATAAAGGGGTCAGTGTCAAGATGTACATAGCCTTCAATATTCATGTTTACATCGTCTTCACTATTTCCTTCGCACTCTCAGATTCTGTCAAAGTCAATCTAGCCAACAGAACTGCCACAGCAAACAGTACTTGGCTTGAAATCAACCGGATACAACAAGACCTGAACGCCAGCCTTACTGTACTTTATGGTCTGGAGAATAACATTTCAAACGTCAATCAATCTCTACTGGATTCAGAGAACCTTGTCCAAGAAACCTTGGTCCTCACAGCAAAGAACTACTCTACAGAGGTTCAGGAGAATGTGGAAGAGTTGGGGAGGCTAAATCGAACTGCAACAACACTGGTGGAACAGTTTACCGTGTTAGCTTCAAATGTGTCCAGGGTAAGTATACATTCTGAACATTTCGATAAGGTAATTATATATTTGACTATGAACATTATGCTGGCTAGCTCCAGAACTCTTGATGATGCTCAGATTAGATGTGTATGTGCCTTGAAATTTGCAACATGGGGATTGTAGACATGATAAAATGGATCATAGTACTATGTGCATGTAGCTTACACATCATATTCCCTATTTCAAGTTCACTTTGCTCCAATGATGACTTCCCCTTGACCATTGGAGCATACTGGAGCAAAATAAGAATGAATACTGTAACTGGGGATCTAATTTCATGGTAGTGAGAAAATTAATTGTTCACGATGGTCTTACATCATCATCATCATCATCGGTCCTCCTCTTACAAGATGTAGCAAGTGAAGTTTGCTCTCCAGAACTTCTTGTCCTTCATTGCAGAGAGGAGTTCTTGTCCTTCCAAATTAGTTTTGGTTTTCATGAGTTTCTTGAGTGATGTGATTGGTCGACCAATCCTTCTCTTTGCGTCTGGGTTCCAAAGCAGATTTCTGAAGCTTTTCCGCTGGTTTTACATGTATGTTAAAAAGAAGGGGCAGGCAAGAAGAAGACAAAACAAGGCATTTCTGCATTGGTTTTAATTTTGCGGTGAAGCGGCCACAAAAACTGTGAACATAAAACCACTGCAACAGTACCTGCATTTACAGTACTGGGCTAGGATAGATGGATACGTCCATAAAATTAATCTTAGTTTGATCCTTTGTTTTCTCAAGCTTCTTCAAGATGTGCAGGAAGGGAACTTGACAGTCCAACAGTCTCTGGTCCAAGCTGAGGAGCTGGTGAGAAGTGCAGCAGACTTGGAGAGGCGGATAAACCAAACACAGCTCAACAGTTCTGCAGTTCAAATGACAGCATTGGGCACTCTCAACAGCACCCAGGAATATCAGGTGAACAATGAATACTGAGAGAGTTTCAATGTAGATAATTCAGCCACCTTGAAAAGATATTAATATATTGTTCAAACAGATCTCCCACCCTATGTCCCCCAGCATAATGCACTCCTGTATATCTAAACTGTGCATACCCGTGGGATGCCGCACTAGAGATCTCTCAAACCCACTGTTTTTCAAAGTTGCGGATTTATGTAATTCAGTAGATTGATCTTATTGTAGGTTACATTTAAAGGGATTCATGCAGTATGCCAGAATTTTGAGTTTTATCTAGGATTTTGGTGCTTTTGTGGCTCTCAGTACCACCACCACTGCTTCCTTCAAAGGAAAACTTCGGAATGTCTTGAAGACACATACTAACCCTAACCTCTCAATGTAGATAACATGGTCTTTCTGCATATATTTGGGTGGTGTCACGGTGGAGTAATGTCAGGGTGTTTGGCCCAAAACCCAGAGGTCCTGGGTTTGAAACCTAAACACTTTACACAAATTTCCTCACTTCACTCAGGTGAAAATGAGTACTACTAGCTAGCTTCGGTTAGGGACGTCTCTCAGAGAGGACATCAAATGGAGGATTAGCCATACCTCGAGGATGTCAAAGAACCCACCACACTTATCGAAAAGAGTAGGGTGCTTCTAGGTGTGGGTGGATCAAATGAATTTATCCAGATATGCGGCTCGTACTGTTTAGTACAAACCTGTTTTTTACACCATGAGGCGGTTTACCGAGTTTATGCAATAAAAGTAAAGAAATACATGTAGTAGTACTACGAACAAAATATCCTGTGGTTTTAATGATTGCAAATATGCATAGTGGTTAATTTGCTACAAAGTTGGACAATGTTAGGCATACCCTTACTTGACGGTACTATTTAGATTACTGAACCGTTAATAATTTTTTTTTTCTTCCAGATATTTGCTAATGCTTCATTGAGCAATATAACTGGTGCTTTGGGCCAGCTAACCAGCCTGAGAGAAGTTCTAGCAGACATGAACAACAAGACCACAGAAGCAGGGGACATTGCCAATGGCACACTCAACATGTCAATTCGACAGCTACAGGTATGTAGTTCTCCAAGCTTTAGGACTTGTAACGTTATAACATTTTGTGAAGAATTGCTTTGATGGTACATAAAGATAACTGGCTTTTGGTAAGCCATGTTCCCAATTTCATTTCCTTTCCCTTTCCTTTTTGAATTGATCATCATTATCACCCCAGAGTAATATCTTCTGCAAGGAGGAAACCTTCCCTTGACTCCTTCCAACTATCTCTGTCACATGCTAGGCCATGTGGCCATGATACAATTGTTTATTGCCATTGCATACTTAAATGCCTTCTTCGTCTTTTCTATTCTCATTATTTCATTATTTGACATCATATATGACTGTCAGACCTTTTTTCATCTTACAACACCTGGTCCCGTAATATGAACTTTGGAATGTCACTTTTCAAATTTCAAGGCAACCATATTGGAATACATATTTTTGAAAACTTTGTTCTTCCTCAACGTACATCAAAGTCTTACATACCATTGGAAAGATTCTTTTATCTTATATAATAAGTAAATCAGGTTCAACTTGTCTTTTATGGTGTGTAGAGAAAATCCCGGGAAAGATTTTATCTTTAATCTATCCCTTACAATATGAAAATTCTCCTATTTGGTGTTGCTAGGACATGGTCAACCTTTCAAGAGAAATCAACAGCACAACAGTAGCGGAGGAGCTGGTCAACACAACTCTGCAGGGAGCGCAGGAGGGACTTCAGACAGCCCAGGCACTCCGAAATGTCACACAGACTGCCGAGTAAGTTACAACCAGTCGTGGTGGTATACATGCAGGGTGTTCGGCCCAGAACCCAGAGGTCTTGTGTTCGAATCCTGACATGCACTTCGCTCAGGTTGAAATACCTAGCTTTGGTTAGGGATGTCCCTCAAATAGGGCATTAAATGGAGGTCCTGTGTTTGAGGAGAGCCACACCTGAAGCATGTTTAAGAACCCAGCACACAAAAGAGTAGTGGCCCTTTCTGGTGTGAGTGGATCAAATAAATCCAGATACTGCAGCTTAAGCTTGTACTGTTCAGTAAAAACCGGGTATGCAATAAAAGCTAAGAGATGAACAAGATATCCTGTGGTCCTTATGATTGTGTAACAGGGACTATCATGTACAATGTAACAGTGATAGCACCACACCAACTGCTCAGCCTATGGGGTCGCGACCTTTTAGCCTGATGGTTAGTGCGTGTGGGATTGTGATCCAGCGCCCGCGGACGGCGTAAGTTCAAGTCCCAGGGCCGGCAGTTTATGTTACTCCTTTCCTTGTTTCAATTGTAAAATGATATGCATGTTCAACTTGTATGCAATACAAACAAACAAACAAACAAACAAACAAACAAAATTGTTTTTGCAGGGAGGAAGCTAGTAGAGCTCTGTCCCTGGTGCAACAGATTGAAACCTCCCTGGTGGACAGTAACGATACCAGGCAGGACGTCAGGACTACTCTACAGACTGTGGAGGCCGACAGGCAGAAGATACAAAACATCACAGCACAGGTGAGATATTAAATCAAATTTAGATCAAATTTACAATTCCTCAGGGCCTCAGTAGTCTTAAGGATTAACCTGTGAGTTGGTACTGGAAAATATCCAACAAAAGTTGAGTCAGAACTTTACCATGTACGTATGGGTTCAAATAGTTGTTTTCAGTATGGGCACCAGTACTTTATAAGTTCATATTTTGAGCGAAAATTCACAATTTGACAGTAAATTCATTCAGTTTGCTGTGATTTAATTTTGCAGTAATGAGAAAATGGAGTGTTCGCAGTGGTTTTGAGTTAAACTTTGCAATAGCCCTATAGTCACAATACTGCAGCTACAGTAATGGAAATATACTATTATTAGGCAGCCTTACAGACAACCAGTTGGAATCCACCTACTAGCAATTTAGAAGGGTTGCTACAGACGGAGTGTCGCTTTCAGCAGTGCTGGTGTGATCAACTGTCACTGACCTATCTGTATACACCTGAGGAATGAACAAAAGCTTTCATTTGGCTTGAGCTTTTTGATACGCGAAGGTTTTGGTTTTGCGGTGAAGAGGTCCGTGAAAACTGCAAAGTTTACATAAAACCATGGCAACCTTATAACCATGCATTAATTATCTACGCCGAGGAACTCGGAGTAGATTATGTTTTCGGTTGAGCCGGATGTTGTGTGGGTCTGTATGTATGTCAAGAGCATAACTCGAGAAACCTTTAATAGATCTTCATGATATTTGGTAGGTGTGTAGTGGTTGTGCAAAGGAAGGTCAAGTTCAAAAATCGTTTACCTGGCGTTTTCCAACAGTACTGCAGCGGACTTTTAATTTTTCTGTGTTTGTGTATAGGCAAAAAAAGTGACGGAAACGTTGATGAATCTCAATGATTTTTGGTAGGTAGGAAGAGATTGTGAAAACGGAGGTCAAGTTTAAAAATGATTCATCTGGCGCTTTCCTACAGTACTGCAGTAGGCTTTGTGTGTGTGAGAGTTTGTATGTCGCCAGCATAACTCGAGGAGCTGTTGACGGTTGTGCGTGATATTTAGTGGATAGTTAGGGGTGTCAAAGAGGAAGGTCAAGTTCGATAATGGGCCTCATAGCGGGTATATGAGGTACTGCAGCGGAGCTTCAACGTTTGAGGCCAAATTTTCTGGAGGCGTCAGGTTCATGATTTTTAGGTAGTATATAGCTTCTGGGACGGCAAGTGAGTGGTGTGAATTATGGCCCCCTAGCTGCTTCTTTGGAACTGCAGTTGGCGTTTTTGTTAATACCTTTGGAGACGAATAACTTCAGCAGGGATTGACGGACTATCATAATCTATGGCATGTGGATAGTTTCGGTGATGCTTTACATAATTGAATACTTGTCATGCAAATAAGACGATAATTTGCATAATAAATGAGGAAAGTTTATCAATCCGCCAAAAGCTTGTAGTCAAATTTCATGCAAGTGCTATGGTAATGATTTTTAAGTGGTGTACAGCTCTTGGGGCAGGTAGTAACTGATGTAAGTTTAGACCCCCTAGTGGCTTGCTTAGAACTGCAGTGGGCTTTTTTGATGTTACCTTTGGAGGTGAATAACTCGGGTAGGGTTTGATGAATTTGCATTGCTTTGGACAGGTAGGTTATTGAGGTAATGATTAACAAATATAGACGTATAAAATTGTAATCAGGGTCTAATTAAGTGGTGAAATAGGCTTGTTTATGATTGCGTTTAAATACCTTTTGTTGACCTATATTCAATGACAACACCTGCTTGTCAGCAGGCCTGTGTAAATTAGATTGATGCTCTCTGGTGATCTCACTACCACCGTCCAAACTACTCTCCCGCTGGGACGGAGCTAAATCAACAAACACAGGAAAGGTCAGGCCCTGTGAGGGACTATCGTCAACCAGATGGTCCTGACGTCGTACCTGATAGAGAAACACTACTTCATTCAGCCACCTAAAGAACGCAACAACGAACTTGTCCTCCAATTTAGTCTTCATACGAGGTCAAAGTTCGGAATTCCTCCCACCCTATCATCGCTACCTACCGCCCGGGAGGGGAACTGCCGTCACCGAGAAATTGTCCTTCCTTGGCAACACGTCTTGGGTGACCATGGAAGAAATTAGAGATTCCTCCACCAATGATCTGATGGCTAAGGGAATCATTCAAAGAATCGATGTTTCAGCTACCACACGCGTTTCTGAGGCACTGGTTTGTTGTGTCCAGCAGGAGTCAGGACTAACGAGCCCGGTAAATTATGTTACCAACATGAGGTGCACAGGAGACAGGAGAGGCCACCAAACTTCAAGTCTCTTGACTATTGGTATAATCCCCTGATTATTCGGCGAAGATATGTGTTCGTGGAACTCTAGTTTACAATGATTTAAAAAAAAATGTGTTTCTTCATTTTTAGGTTACAACGACAGCCCAGTCATCCCATGCCCAGGCTAGCACCATCCTGTCTGATGTGTTCCTGGTCAGAGAGGAGGTAAACAGTCTGCAGCAGTGCTTTGAGCAGGGGAGACTGGATGCTCTGCAGCTTGCTAACACAGCACGGGACATCAACACCATCTCTGAGACAAACACACAGGTATGGCATGTTACATCTTACCTACATTTTTTATACCCGCCACTTGAAAAAAATACCCAGAGATCATTTTCGAGTAATGGTTTATTGGTCAGAAATTACCTGTGCAAAGGCAGCCAGTGCCGAATTGCTGCAGGGTTTACAATCACATACTCAGTAATACACAACAGATACATAATATGCTCCACACTTGCACTTTGTGATACTGTCGCAAGGGTCTCAGGGGCTGCCATTCGAAGCCAGCAAGTGACGTCAATACGAACTTTCCCAACCTAAGTCAGGTATCCATTCACACCTGGGTGGAGTGAGGAAATTCGTGTAAAGTGCCTTTTCCAAGGGCACAACATCCGGGCATAGCAGTGGTTTCGAACCCAGCACCTCTCGGTTCTGGTCGAAACACCCTACGGATTGCGCCACACGATGCCACATTAGTTCCATGGAGCTACTCAATATACTGTTCAGTTGCGGTGGTTCTGTCCTTATACTAGTAACACTATTTTTAAAGTCTCAATCAATAAACCTTTAGCTCTTTTTATGTGTGGGAGAATACATTCTTGGTTACGTATACTGTGAAATAACATTCAAGGCATTACTGAAAGAGATTATACAATGAAAAGTAGAGGAAAATGAGAATGACAAAGCAAGATCAGGACGATTCGACCATTTGCCAGGTTGGCCAACACCCAACCTCATGGTCAACGAGCCTTTTAACACACTGGTCAACTCAGCCAGGTTTTTGCTTAGGGTTTAGGGCCAAGTTGACCAGGGTGTTGAGCCAAGTTGATCTTATTAGTCATGGGCCGAGTTGGTAAAGGTCCAAAATGTCCAACATCCACCTCACATCAAAGCAGTAACTTGAGTTCATTTTTAAGACCATTAACCAGAGGTATGCTTATTTTCAGACAATAGCAGCAGCCAAACAGCAACTGGCTGCTGCACAGGCACAAGCAACCTCTTTGGTAGATGGCAGCGAGGCCCTCCAGCAGGAGGCATTGGAACTGCAGGAGAACGAGGCTACTGCTGTTGTTACTGAGATGGCCTCACTACAACAGGTGGCAGAGATACAAGGTACATAAAAACAATCATTTTGGACTCTTCTGACATAACGTTGCATATCCATAAATGATATTGTAAGTAGTAAAGGGCAGTAAATTCGTAGCAATCAGCAGGTTTTCAGCAGGTTTTCAATATTCTGTCTGACAACAATGAAACATTTGTTACATTACGAGTGGCTAACTAAGTGTTGGGTGTGAATACAACCTATTTTCACTACATACGTGTAGTAGTTGTGTAGGTGATGTGTTACCCTGAAGGGCTGTTATACCAGTTAACACAAGCAGATCTGAAAGAAAACTACAAAGCACAATAATCTTATACCACAAATTTGTTCAGGTTTATGCTATCTGCATGTTGAACTGTTTTTTAAAAATTTGTTCTACAATATGGGTATTTATAATCTACACATCATTCTTTATGATCTAGTTGAAGAATATTCATTTATGTTGTAATTATGGTGGCCCCGGTGAGGTGTAACAGTTGGAGCGTTGGTCTCTGAACCAACGGTTCCGGGTTCGATACTTGACATGCCTGACAACATTGTGCCCTTGGAAAATGCACTTTACACGATATCTCTACCATGATGGTGGCATGACGACAACCTAGCCTATCCGGCTAATCTGTCAAAAAGTGTGCCAAAAGCACAAATATGGTGCCCCTATATCAATGTTTGCACATTTGCCAGCATCACCATCATCATCATCTTGTCGTGAAAGTGTCACGGATGGACAACACCCTCCTCCTCCAGTCCCTGTCCTCTATTGCTCTTGGCAGATCTTATGGTGTGCATCCTGCATCCTCACAGAGCTGCTGTATGTAGGTCGTGTGAGGCACACATTTGCCACCAAGAGCCATAAAAGATTTAATGATGTTGTGATTGTCAGGAAAGCCTGATGATGACTGTCGTTTTTATCTGTTTCCCAGATCTGCTGGATGTGTACATAGCCAGGCAGGAGGAGATGGAGGATCTGGAGACTGAGATGACAGATCTGGAGGGGCAGCTCGACTCTCTCATCTCCAGCTTTGAAGCAGTGGATCCGGCCACACAGCAGTGTTCCAACCCTTGAACTGATACATTGAAATTGAAAAGAAGGAAGCAAAAGGAATAAAAAGTCATTTTGAAAGAAAACCTGTTGCTTCTGAGGGGGAAAATGTACAGCTTTGAAGCAGCAGTTTTGATGACCAGGAATGATGTTTATCATGTCATAGATGTACATCTACCATTGATTTACTTAGCTGGAGAAATTAATTGTTGCAGTCGTTATGTCCTATGCTGATTAAACATTGTATAAGGCTACTAACTTGAGATCCTTTGTTAGATTTAACAAAGGCTGTTGCTATTATTTGTAAAAAAGCACAAAGATTTTGTTTACATACCAAACATTATACACCACACACAAATGGCATCAAAAGAATTAGCAAACTGGGCCATATCCAAAAATTTTAATCTTAAAGTTCATTTTCTGCAATGAAATGTGAATCAGACCGAGGAAGGATTGATATTGATTTAGCTTTGTATGTATACACAACTGCCTTAGAGTATGCAGTTTTCTCAGATTTGCAGACAAGTTTGTAAATACTTTAGTCTGTAAATCATATGATATTATGAAGCTTATAGTTTATTGTATGTCTAAATGCTGTAACATAAGATGTACAGAACGAATGTTTAAACACAATAACGAATAAAAATAATAATTGTTGTGCTTGGCAGCTGGCTGCCTTTATCCGAATAGATTATTCTAAATATTGTACTTTGAAATATAGGTTTTACTTTAACTGGTATTCTGTCAGATTCATGCAAGAAAGTAAATCAAAATACGTCTACTGATTAAACTTATCATCATAAGTTCCTTGTACATGTTGTCCATATGATTTATTGACCACTTGGTAAATTATGATACATTACAGTTGATAGAATTGACGTTCGCCTTTTCAGATGTAGTATAGTCTTTTCTAAAGTCATTTTTTATTGACAAATTCTTCGGTAAAGAAGGCTGCAGAATGTTTCTATTTCCTTTATCGTAAATCAATATGAAATGTTCCCACTTTTTCTTTACTTTCTTGTCCCCATAAAGTTTGGAAACTATGGCCAGAAAAGTCACCAAAGATGAACCAGCCGATTTGAAAAGAACTGAAACAGCAACAATTGAGTATTGCGAATACATTGATAGCGTCATGGTCCGGGGTCGCTATCTTGGCGTGACCATAATTACCTTCGCCCGACGGTTATGTTTTCGGTTTGGCAATGGTAGAGTGGCATAACTCAAGAAGCTGTCGGTGTTTTATGCTTTATGGTAGGTGGGTAGGTATCGGTGAGACGAGGATAAAGTTTGAATGACCCTGCTGGGAACTTCTCACGGTACTGCAGTGGGTCTTTTGTGTATTTCTATTTGTTAGCAGCATAACTTGAGAAGCTGTGGATAGATCATTATGAAACTTCGTAGGTGGGCGGGTAGGGGTCTGAACAACGAAGGTCAAGGTCGAGAAATGACCTCTTAGCGGCTACCTACGGCAATGCGGTGGAAGTTCGAAGAATGAGATGTAGTTTTCTGGATGTGCCATTGTTCTGATTTTTGAGTGGTGGATAGCTCTTGTAGCAAGGAGAAAGTCAAAGTGGTGTAAGTTTGGGCCCCTAGCACCTTGTCTGAAACGGCAGTGAACCTTAAAGCTTTTTGATGGAAACTTTGTAGGAGGATGACTCAAGCAGGGGTTGGTACCATGGCGTCTTTTCATTGTTCTGGGCAGATAGATACCTTAGGTAAACTCAAGCAGGGGTTGGTACCATGGTGTCTTTTCATTGTTCTGGGCAGATAGATACCTTAGGTAATGATTAACATAATGAGATGCATTTCATGTTCCTGGTGGGGAGATGTCCTTCAGACAACACATGCCCACAAGTAAAACTCCTGTTTCCACCAAGTCATAGGTTCTCTCTGCTCAAACGGTGGCAGAAGGGGAATGTTGGTTTTACACGACAAGTAAGTACTTAATACCAACTCAGAAAAGAACAAGAAATAGTCATACCTTCAAGTAACAGACTTATCAATTTAGGGTTGATGTGTTTTCCTAGAACAATCGTAGAGTGGAACTCTAGAGTAGAGGCATAATCATTAGATACATTAATCATCCTACATATCTTGTTTCAGACTTTGCATTCATCTGTGAGTCGCAAAAGGATACAGATAAAACATGCAGATCAGTTTAAGTGTATATCAAAAGACACAGGAATTCAAGATAAAAACAGAAGAAAGATGTGCCAAATTGAGGTCATTGACCTCGCCGGGTGCCAACCCACATTCCGGAAGAGTATCCAAATCAAGTGCACACAAGCCAGTCAAGTTCAAAGGTAGCCAAACTTAATTGAAAGAACCTAGTGCCTAAAGACAAGTGCAATGGGTTCGAAGGAAGCCAAATTTTATTGAAAAAACTTAGAGCCTAAAGACAGGGAAACGTTAGTGTTGTCTCCTCCAGAATATTGCTCGTCTCTTTGAGCAAACCTGTCTGCAATTGCCGCTAAAGCGCAAATACTTGTTAATTTAACATGTTGTGTGCATTCCCATTATTTTGAAATACGCCGACGGTCTCACAGGGCCCCCTATGCATATTAATGAGACGGCAGTTTTGACGAGAATCGATACAAGTCGCTAAAGCGCCAATGCTTGTTAATTTAACATGTTGTTTGCATGCCCATTATTTTGAATTACACCGACGGTCTCACAGCGCCCCCTATCTGCCTCTGTCAATACTGTAGTAACACGTCGGTGACACGGTGTCCCACTCGGAGTAATACAGGAATAAGACCTCAAAGATAATTGCCTTAAAGATAATTGCAATGTTAATGTTGTCTCCTCCAGAATATTGCTCGACTCTTTGAGCAAACCTGTCTGCATTTGCCGCTAAAGCGCAAATGCCTGTTAATTTAACATGTTGTGTGCATACCCGTTATTTTGATCGCCGACGGTCTCACAGCGCCCCCTATCTGCTTCTGTCAATACTGAGTACCACAATTCATGACGGCAGTTTTGACAAGAATCGATAGAGGTCGCTAGCAGACCGTCTGTTAGACAGTGTACCACTCGGAGTAATACAGAAATGAGTACTCAAATCAAGTGCACACGAGCCATTCAAGTTCAAATGCAACCAAACTTTATTGAAAGAACCTTGTGCCTAAAGACAAGTGCAATGTTAATGTTGTCTCCTCCAGAATATTGCTCGACTCTTTGAGCAAACCTGTTTGAATTTGCCGCTTAAGCGCAAATGCCAGTTAATTTAACATGTTGTGTGCATACCCGTTATTTTGATCGCCGACGGTCTCACAGCGCCCCCTATCTGCCTCTGCCAATACTGCAGTATCACAATTCATGACGGCAGTTTTGACAAGAATCGATAGAGGTCGCTTGCAGACCGTCTGTGACACGGTGTCCCACTCGGAGTAATACAGGAATAAGACCTCAAATGAAGTGCACACGAGCAATTCATGTTCAAGGGAAGCCAAACTTTATTGAAAGAACCTAGTACCTAAAGCCAATCGGAATGTTAGTGTTGTCTCCTCCAGAATATTGCTCGACTCTTTGAGCAAACCTGTCTGCTATTGCCGCTATAAAAAGCGTAAATGCTTGTTAATTTAACATGTGTGTGCATGCACATTGTTTTGAAATACGCCGACGGTCTCACAGTATCCCCTATCTCCTTATGTCAATACTGCAGTACCCCAATTCATGAGACGGCAGTTTTTACAACAATCGACAGAGGTCGCTAGCAGACCGTCTGTGACCCGGTGTCCCACTTGGAGTAATACAGGAATGAGACCTCAAATCAAGTGCACACAAGCAATTCAAGTTCAAAAGAAGGCAAACTTTATTGAAAAAAACTAGTGCCTAAAGACAAGTGCAATGTTAGTGTTGTCTCCTCCAGCATATTTCTCACCCACCGTCGTGTAACATTTGCTGGACACTGCTTTCGAGCCAAACAGCAAATAGTTTCGGACATCCTTCTATGGAAACCAAGAGGCCAAGTGCACTGCAGAAGTTTGACTTTTACTGATAGTTTAGTCAGAGACACTGAGATTGCATATGAACACTTAGGACAAATGATGTTGGACAAGGCGATTTGGAGTGATGTATGTACTTATTTAGTCCCGGCCGATGGCCGATAGATGATGATGATGATTGCTCGAGTCTTTGAGCAAACCTGTTTGCAATTGCCGCTAAAGCGCAAAAGCTTGTTAATCAAACGTGTTGTGTGCATGCCCATTATTTTGAAATACGCCGACGGTCTCACAGCGCCCCCTTTTTGCCTATGTAAATACTGCAGTACCACTATTCATGAGACGGCAGTTTTTACAACAATCGATTGAGGTCGCTAGCAGACCGTCTGTGACACGGTGTCCCACTTTGAGTAATACAGGAATGAGTCCTCAAATCAAGTGCACACAAGCAATTCAAGTTCAAGGGAAGTTAAACTTTATTGAAAGAACCTAGTGCATAAAGACAATCGTAATGTTAGTGTTGTCTCTTCCAGAATATTGCTCGACTCTTTGAGCAAACCTGTCTGCAATTGCCGGTAAAGCGCAAATACTTGTTGATTAAACATGTTGTGTGCATGCCCATTGGTTTGAAATACGCCGACGGTCTCACAGCGCCCCCTATCTGCTCATGTCAATACTGCAGTACCGCAATTCATGAGACGGCAGTTTTGACAACAATCGATAGAGGTCGCTAGCAGACCGTCTGTGTTACGGTGTCCCACTTTGAGTAATACAGGAATGAGTCCTCAAATCAAGTGCACACAAGCAATTCAAGTTCAAGGGAAGCCACACTTTATTGAAAGAACCTAGTGCATAAAGACAATCGCAATGTTAGTGTTGTCTCCTCCAGAATATTGCTCGACTCTTTAATCAAACCTGTCTGCAATTGCGGCTAAAGCGCAAATGCTTGTTTATTAAACATGTCGTGTGCATGCCAATTGTTGTGAAATACGCCGACGGTCTCACAGCACCCCCTTTTTGCCTATGTCATTACTGCAGTACCACAATTCATGAGACGGCAGTTTTTACAACAATCGATTGAGGTCGCTAGCAGACTGTCTGTTAAACGGTGTTCCACTCGCAGTGATACAGGAATGAGTACTCAAATAAAGTGCACACAAGCAATTCAAGTTCAAGGGAAGCCAAACTTTATTGAAAGAACCTAGTGCATAAAGACAATCGTAATGTTAGTGTTGTCTCCTCCAGAATATTGCTCGACTCTTTGAGCAAACCTGTCTGCTATTGTCGCTAACGCGCAAATGCTTATAGATTTAACATGTTGTGTGCATGCCCATTGTTTTGAAATACGACGACGGTTTCATAATACCCCCTATCTGCTTATGTCAATACTGCAGTACCACAGTTCATGAGACGGCAGTTGTTACAACAATCGATAGAGGTCGCTAGCAGACCGTCTGTGGCACGGTGTCCAACTCGGAGTAATACAGGAATGTGTCCTCAAATCAAGTGCATATGGGCCATTCAAGTTCAAAGGAAGCCAAACTTGATTGAAAGTACCTAGTGCCTAAAGACAAGTGCAATGTTAGTGTTGTCTCCTCCAGAATATTGCTCGACTCTTTAATCAAACCTGTCTGCAATTGCGTTTAAAGCGCAAATGCTTGTTAATTAAAAATGTTTTGTGCATGCCCATTGTTTTGGAATACGCCGACGGTCTCACAGCGCCCCCTATTTGCCTATGTCATTACTGCAGTACCACAATTCATGAGACGGCAGTTTTTACAACAATTGATAGAGGTCGCTATCAGACCGTCTGCGAAACGGTATCCCACTCGCAGTGATACAGGAATGAGTCCTCAAATCAAGTGCACACAAGCAATTCAAGTTCAAGGGAAGTTAAACTTTATTGAAAGAGCCTAGTGCCTAAAGACAATCGTAATGTTAGTGTTGTCTCCTCCAGAATATTGCTCCACTCTTTGAGCAAACCTGTCTGCTATTGCCGCTAAAGCGCAAATGCTTGTAGATTTAACATGTTGTGTGCATGCCCATTGTTTTGAAATACGCCGACGGTCTCACAGTACCCCCTTTCTGCGTATGTTAATACTGCAGTACCACAGTTCATAAGACGGCAGTTTTTACAACAATCGATAGAGGTCGCTAGCAGACCATTCAAGTTCAAAGGAAGCCAAACTTTATTGAAAAAACCAAATGCCTAAAGACAATCGCAATGTTAGTGTTGTCTCCTCCAGAATATTGCTCGACTCTTTGAGTAAACCTGCAGTCTGCAACTGCCGCTAAAGCGCAAATGCTTGTTAATCAAACCTATTGCGTGCATGCCCTTTATTGTGAAATACGCCGATGGTCCCAAAGCGCCCCCTATCCGCTTATGTAAATACTGCATTACCACAATTCAAGATACGGCAGTTTTTACAACAATCGATAGAGGTCATGTTACTATTGTCTCCTCCAGAATATTGCTCGAATCTTTGAGCAAACCTGTATGCATTTGCCGCTAAAGTGAAACGGTGTCCCACTCGGAGTAATAAAGGAATAAGACCCCAAATTAGGTGCACACGGGCCCTTCAAAATCAAAGTTAGCCAAATTCTATTGAAAGAACCTAGTACTTAAGACAAGTGCAATGATACTGTTGTCTCCTTCAGAATGTTGCTCGACTCTTTGAGCAAACCTGTCTGCAATTGCCGCTAAAGCACGAATACTTGTTAATTAAAAATGATGTGTGCATGCCCATCATTTTGAAATACGCCGACGGTCTCACAGCGCCCCCTTTCTGCTTCTGTCAATACTGCAGCACCACAATTCATGACGGCAGTTTAGACAACAATCGATAGAGGTCGCTAGCAGACCGTCTGTGACACGGTGTCCCACTCGGAGTAATAAAGGAATAAGACCTCAGATTAAGTGCACGCGAGCCCTTCAAGTTCAAAGTTAGTCAAACTTAATTGAAAGAACCTAGTACTTAAAGACAATCGCAAGGTTACTGTTGGATCCTCCAGAAAATTGTTCGACTCTTTGAGCAAACCTGCCTGCAGTTGCCGCTAAAGCACATATGCTTGTTAATTAAACATGTTGTGTTCATGCCCATCATTTTGAAATACGCCGACGGTCTCACAGCGCCCCCTTCCTGCTTATGTCAATACTGCAGCACAACAATTCATGAAACGGCAGTTTTTACATCAATCGATAGAGGTCGCTAGCAGACCGTCTGTGACACGGTGTCCCACTCGGAGTAATACAGGAATGAGTCCTCAAATCAAATGCACATGAGCCATTAAAGTCCAAAGGAAGCCAAACTTTATTGAAAGAACCTAGTGCCTAAAGACAAGTACAACGTTAGTGTTGTCTCCTCCAGAATATTGCTCGACTCTTTGATCAAACTTGTCTGTATTTGCCGCTAAAGCACAAATGCTTGTTAACTCAACATGTTGTGTGCATGCCCATTATTTTGAAATACGCCGACGGTCTCACAGCGCTCCCTATCAGCTTCTGTCAATACTGCAGTACCACTATTAATGAGACGGCACTTTTGACAACAATCGATACAGGTCGCTAGCACACCGTGTGTGACACCGTAACCCACTCGGAGTGATACAGGAATAAGACCTTAGATTAATTGCACACGAGCCCTTCAAGTTCAAAGTTAGCCAATCTTTATTGAAAGAACCTATTACAGTAGAAGCCACTTAATTGCACCTCGGATAAACGCACCTTCCATTTAATTGCACCGAATCCCAATATCCAAAACCGGTTCCCATTCACTGCATTGTTAGTGACTCCGCATATCTGCACCGCGCATGGTCACCAATGCCGGATAACTGCACCATTTTTTTTCCAAAATCCTCGACAAGTTAACCGAAAAGGTGCGCTAAAATCGGCAAACGCGGTACAAATGAGCAGATACCTGCCAGTGTAAAGGCGCAATACCGCCAATATGTTTAAAAATGTCTGAGTAACAAAAAAGGCGGTCTTCATTGACAGTTATGTTGATAGGAATCGTATGGGAGGTCCCGGGCGGGTCACCCGTAATCAGTAACCAAGTTTTAGTTTCAATTCCTAGTTTCATGGCGGTACATGATTTACGTAAATCGACAACTGCGCTCTACGTAATGTAACACAGAAACTGTTGTCCCATGAGTGGCATGACGATGTTTCAGAATGCCTCCCCTGTAACATTACGTTTGTTGTAATGCGGTAGATCGCATGGAAAAATGAAAGAATGCAAAATCAAAACAGGTTCGTAGTCTAGTCATTTCTTTATTTTCAGCAAAGAGTCAATAAATAAAGTTAATAACTGAATAATTTCGTCTGTTTTCTTTGTGCTAGTATTTCTGACTAACATTACACCCCCTCTCCCATGGTGGTGCGGTCCAGCTGGGTATTTCGCATAATTGCACCAGCCGGATAATTGCACCAAAAACGCTGACAAATCGGTGGTGCAGTTAAGCGGATTCTACTGTACTTAAGACAAGTGCAATGTTACTGTTGTCTCCTCCAGAATATTGCTCGCCTCTTTGAGCAAACCTGTCTACAATTGCCGCTAAAGCACAAAAACTTGTTAATTATACATGTTGTGTGCATGCCCATTATTTTGAAATACGCCGACGGTCTCACAGCGCCCTCTTTCTGCTTATGTCAATACTGCAGCACCAAAATTCATGAAACGGCAGTTTAGACCACAATCGATAGAGGTTGGTAGCGGACCGTCTATGACACCGTGTCCCACTCGGTGTTATACAGGAATGAGACCTCAAATGTGCTATTAATGAGACGGCAGTTTTGACAACAATCGATAGAGGTCGCTAGCAGACCGTCTATGACACGGTGTCCCACTCGGAGTGATACAGGAATGACACCTTAAATCATGTGCACATGAGCCATTAAAGTTCAAGGAAGCCAAACTTAATTTAAAGAACCTAGTGCCTAAAGACAAGTACAACGTTAGTGTTGTCTCCTCCAGAATATTGCTCGACTCTTTGATCAAACCTGTCTGTATTTGCAGCTGAAGCGCAAATGCTTGTTAATTCAACATGTTGTGTGCATGCCGGTTATTTTGAAATACGTCGACGGTCTCACAGCGCTCCCTATCAGCTTCTGTCAATACTGCAGTACCACTATTCATGAGACGGCAGTTTTGACAACAATCGATAGAGGTCGCTAGCAGACCGTCTATGACACAGCTGTTAACCGGTATATGTTGTTTACATAGTAATGCGTCTATCTGAAAGGGATGTGTGGAAAAGTCTAATTGTTTGATATGATCAACAATGATCAACTCTGATCAGCATTAGCCTCAGAATTCACTACGGTCAAAATTTCATACTTCTTTATTATACTGAAAAGCCCACAAAATGAACTCTATGCATGGGTCATCTTATTACGCCACACAAATTTAAAGTTGACCCCTATGTTCTATGATTTCTTGATCAAATTTTAGCCAAATGGTAATATATCTGTGCCACATGAAGTTAGACAATGTTTTGCCTTTTTTTAAAGACACACCCCTGCTTTGGGTGCGTCCAACAACCCTACTTTGGGTGCGTGTCTACACCCCGACTACACATACACATACGCGAACACACACACGCAAACACACACACACGAAAGCACACACGAACACACACACACGCACGCACACACACACACACACACACACACACACATACACACACACACACACACACACACATATACATATATATATATACATACACACACACACACACACACACACAAACAGACGTGCTCAACCTACAAAGGCCTCCCAAGGGTAGGTTAGCCCTTAATTATTATTCTCGTAGATCAAACGGGAAGCAGCAGCTCCAGATTTCTCATCACCTGCCCCATACATAACCTGAGAATCTGAAGACTCTGGTTTCTCACTATCATGATTACGTTTAGCCATACCTAGTATGGCTCAACATATTGTTTTTACTCATTTTTCTTCTTCTTCTTCTTCTTCTTCTTCTTCTTCTTCTTCTTCTTCTTCTTCTTCTTCTTCTTCTTCTTCTTCTTCTTCTTCTTCTTCTTCTTCTTCTTCTTCTTCTTCTTCTTCTTCTTCTTCTTCTTCTTCTTCTTCTTCTTCTTCTTCTTCTTCTTCTTCTTCTTCTTCTTCTTCTTCTTCTTCTTCTTCTTCTTCTTCTTCTCCTCCTGTCAAATCTTTAAATCGATTCATCTTTGTCATTTTTTGACCAAATGACCTGAAATTTGGTACAAAGGTAGTATAGGCAAATACCCCCGGATTTTTTTGTTCATTTTTTCGATATTGACCTTGAAAGTGATTTTATTGAGTTTTTTCTGACCAAAAACGTATTTTTTGGCCTCCTGTGCTCTGGAAATACATCCAAATGACCTGAAATTTGCTATGGGGGTACATTGAACAAATATTCAGAGAACCCCATTCGCACTTTTGGCAAACATTACTTCAAAATACGATTTTGCAGGGTATTTTGAGGAGAACATTGGGTATTTTCCTCATATGACCTAAAGGTCAGTGACCCCAATTGCACCTGGCCTGGCTGTGAGCCTTGTGACCACCCGATTGGCCAATTGAGTTAATTAAGTTATCTTGCATTTCTGGCGCAGGTGTGCTACATTTGCAGTATTCATACCAAATGTGGTATGGGAATGCGCAGGACATGTGTTCACCCTTTTTTCAACAAAGATACACATCTCCAGTTCCTATGTATTAAACCAAAACAATGCAAAATTTGGCATGTGTCTGCCTTTGTCATGTACACAGGCCCTCATTTAAATGTTTGGCATACAGCCTTTCAAAACGATTTTTGAAATAAACAATTTTTTCGTTTCGTTATTTTCAACCCAAATGTATACTATTGAATCATGCATTCAAACAAAGGGGTGTCACATTTTTATATTTCACCCATACTATCGCTGCAATATGTTGTTTTTGGCAATTTCCTTCTTCTCCTGTCAAATCCTCATATATATCATTATGTATACTATGGAAAACTTCATTCTTTCCTGGGGTTATTTTTTTTTTAATTCAATTTTGAACTGGGTTGATTATGCGCAAGAGTGTAATTTTGAGCGGATATTTTTCGACTGGTCTAGTTTACATGGAGATGTCACGGAATATCTCATTCTTGCAAGTTGAGGATTCTTTAATTATTTATTGCAATTTTGAGCTGGAGTGATTATGAACAAGCCCATTTGTTAGCAGTAGTGTATTTGTTTATGTGGATATGGTTTTGGACTGGTCCATATTGTGTTGAGGTGCTACTGGAAGACTCCATTCCTGTATGGAGAGACTAATTGTTTTTAAACTCAATTTTGGACTGGGGTGATCCATTTTTTTAGTGGAATTTTTTTAATATGGTCCATTGTTATTTTGGGACAGTCCATTTTTTGCATGGCGAGGAGTATGGCTAAACATGCTGTATTGTTCGCAAATGTTGCCTTTCTAGTTGTAGATGGATTGAGACGCAGCAGATTCTACTTTCTCGTTGCCATTTCCATAAATGATCTGAGGAGTTAGAGATTCTGGTTTCTTATTGTCATTCTTGTAGATAGGTTGAGATTCAGCAGATACCGCATTGTCATCTTCAGTTCCATAAATAATCTGGTTAGAAGCATGTAACGCTGCTATATCGTTATCTGTATTCTCATGGATGACATGAGAAGTATCTTGCAGTACTGATTCTTCCTCATTGTCGTTCTCACTGTTGACACGAGATGTACTAACTGCTTTTTTCTCACGACCATCATCATTGATGGAGAGAGAGGAAACAGAAACGTCTTCCTCGTTTTTTCCATGAATAAAATGCGAAGTAGCGGTTATCACTTCCTCCTCAAGTCTAGAACTTTGCTGCCCGGCTTCAAAATCAGACCCATCCTTTCCATACACGATGTTTACTAGTTCATTGACTGTCAACGGCTTTTGGGTCGACTCAGCTTTTCGTTCACAAACTATTTCTGCTTTTGGACCTACGGCACCTCTAGGAGGACCAGTCTGGTCTTGTAGACCATCTGTGCCATTGGTTGTCTTTGCCATACATGCCGTTTTGGCTATGAGAGATTCAGGGTCAGCATATTCATTCTCAGGTATGTTGTCATATTCGCTTGGACTGGTAGCGCCGTGTGTTGATCTATCCTGATCTCCTGAGCCATTGTTGTAACTGTTTCCCGTGTCGTCTGTATTGAGGGGATCGATTGTTTGTGCTGAGATTACAGGGACCTTTCCTGTCCTTTGCTTCCACCACAGTGCAAGAGCAACAGTCAAAGTCAATAGGACACCGCCAAATGTGCCAAGTCCAATAGTAAAAGGCAGAGGAAATATTGCTGGATTGCCTTGTGAGTTGCCAAGCGTAGATGGTGTTGACACTAGAGTTGAAACGTTGAAAGTGGGCGACACAGATGCGGTCGTTTCGACATCAACAAATAATATGGCTGAAACAGAGCCGACAGGATTTGACGCAGTGCATATGTACAGGCCAACATCTGTTGCAGTAACATTAGTTATGGTGATGGTACCATTTTCTCCCACAGCCACTCTCTTACTTGACTCATCCGTGGCATTCAGTCCAGATGGGAGGGTGACTGTGATGTCTGGTTCAGGCAAACCTGAAGCTTCACAGACCAAATGCAGAGTTGCCCCCTGTATCAGTGTCCCACCTTTTCTCTTTGTAAAACTTACAATCTCTGGGCCTTCACAGATAAAATCTTTGGGGTCAATATCATCAAGATTTTTCGTTCGGAGGTTGATAGGTTCTTGACAGGTATGATTGTCATGGACTTCCGCTTCAACGTAGTACTTTATCAACGTTTCCCTGACAGCTGCCATTCTACAGTCACAGTGCCAGGGATTTCCCCACAGAGCCAACAAGCGAAGCTTGGGTAAATTTGAGAATGTACCAGGGTGAATGCTAGTGAGGAGATTTTTTCTCATGTATATGTTATCGAGCTTAGGTAAATTTGAGAAGGACCCAGGTTGAATGCCACGTATTTCATTAGATTCCAGCCATACACTCTGTAGTTGAGGTAAATCTGAGAATGTGCCAGACTTGATATCAGTTATTTGATTGTTGCATATGAACAATGCGACGAGGTTCGGTAGATTTCTGAATGCGACTGGGTGGATCTTCGTAAGATTGTTTCTACTCAGGAACAAACAAAAAAGCTCGGATAGATTTGAGAATGTACCGGGATAAATTTCAGTTATTTGGTTGAAGTTTAGGTACAGGTTTCGGAGTTGTGACAGACCTGAAAATGTGCCAGGCTTAATGTACGTTAACTTGTTATGTTGCAGTAACAAAATTCGGAGCTCGGTTAGATTTGAGAAGGCCTGCTCGTTGACCATGGTCATTTGATTGTACGATAAACTTAACTCTCCCAACTTCGTATACTTTGAAAATTCAGACTGACCCAAGCTTGTGATGAAATTCTGACGCAAGTCAAGACGAGTAATGCCTGCAGGCAGGTGCTGGGGAACACTGCTGAGGCCTCTCCCGTAACAGTTGCAGTTTATGAAACAGCTGCTGCTGCAGGCTGCGGTCGGTCCAGTTTCCCTCGAAGTGATGAGTAGAAGAACCAGGAATGTCTTCACCTTGTCTTCCATTTTCTTCATGTAAAAAGCAGTTACACTGTGGTACAAGAGAAAAAGAAATTTACCGTATAACCGATTAACAATTTACATTGTATAGCCATTGAAAGTTTTCGAGCACATCTGGGGGATTGAAAGTTCTATAGAGCAGAGCATCATAACCTTTTGTAAAAAGCGAGGAAGACTACAATGCGTACACATGACCAATGTATAAAAGGTCAAAGAAGGCGTTATGGAAATATTTTCATATCTAATGCTGAGATATAGAGTTCATTTCGTCAGCAAGGAGATGTATAAATGAACAATCTTTTTGATTGACAAATGCAGTTTTGAACTTAATCATTGTTTCTCTTAACATAGCCTGTCCGCATGCTAATAATATTAATGATGAAAATCCTCAACATACAAACAACAACAACCTTCCAGAATTAAGTTGGAAGGGCTAAGTCCTGATATGTAACTCCTGATATGTGCCTCAACACGTTAATAATACCGCCAATGAATACATGATCAGAATGCAAGGTATTTCCATAGGCTGCTTTCCCACATGAAGCACACATGTCTTATACAGGGGACCCTATTACTGGGTTTAGTTAAAAGTTAAAATCCTCCCACACCATTATTGATTTATAGGGCCAGACCACTACACCACAGGGACACCCCCATTACTGGGTTTACACAGGCATTTACAAGCACACCCCGAGTGTACTCCGAGCACACTGCGAGGGTGTAAAAGCGTGTGAAAACCGGGTCCATTTCCTTCTGTCCTCCACAGTGCCACACCCTTACATGCAAAGCAGACATAAGATTACTTACGTCAACAATAACAAAAAGTAATCAGTCGCTGCTTTAATATTTATAACTGATGTCGGCCTGTTCAAAGCCCGTTCGACATATTTTCTTTTTCATTGATTCAGACTTGCTTAAAAGACAGACCGACCTGTCTTCAGCACTTTTTCTTCCGTAGATTTTCTTGATGTCAGTTCTTGATACCAGTGATCATCGGACACAAATTCCTCTCTTTGTTGTATCTGTTACATGTTATACATGTACGTTATATGAAAGAAATCCACTGTGACCTAAACATACACCAATCTTCCCTAAGCAGGCTTTCCCCAATAGACTTTAATCTTAACAAGTCATTGGTAATCATTGAAACAACAGCTCCCTTCTCTGTACGTACCTGATCCACACTAGTGTAGCAGAGTACAGTCCTCACCATGTGCGAGTGAAAAACTACGCCAGGACCTCTTCATTAGCGTCTGCGTTCAGATCAGACGTAATTAGATCAGACGACACATGCGCAGTGCGTGGATCGCCATATGCTTACGTGTTGGTCAGATGTTGAAAGGACCCGGCCCCGCCTATCAATATGTTTTATGTGTAGATTGCTATATGCTTACGTGTTACCAGATGTTGAAAAGACCCGGCACCGGCTATCAAATATCTTATTTTTTCTTGGCTAATTTTCCAAGTGTAGCACAGCTATAAAAGGGACTTCATCACGAAAGTGCGATTAAAATCTAAGACACTCCAGTCTCGTAGTAAACCTAAGCGTTGAATTGCTTCGGTTAACAATAACAGAAAGTAATCTAATGTTAATAAATGATGTCGGCTTGCTCAAAGCCAGGCCGGCATATTTACTTACCGCTTTTCAAGTAGCAGAAAAATAAAAGGTATATATACACTAACCTGTCGTTTGGAATCTTCTCTTCGTAGATTTTGTTCGATTAATCATCAGTTATCATTAATTGGCTGCCGTTAATTTTACACTCTCTCTGCCTCGTTCAAACTGAAGTAACTGGATAGAGAGATAGACCGAGTTCTCACAAGTGAGGGTCCAGAGACGCGCATGCGCCTGGGCAGATTCATTAGTGTCTGGATTCTGATCAAACGTCATCTGGAGCATGCGCGGAATGTAGGCTGCCTGGGAGACTGTATTTCTTCAGCAATATCAATTTGCTAAGGGAGTTTTTTTTTTATGTATTGGGAATTTCATTGTGTGAAAAACAGGGAGGATGGTAACCAATGTTGATAAATTTTGATGAGAATGAAGGCAGTTTGGGTGAGGCGGCTTACCCTACGAATGAGCAAAGAATGTTTTACCTTCGCCATAGGCTTGAGGTTATATTCTAATTTTGGTCGAGCCATTGTAGTGACTGTGGTGTTGATGGTATAACTCTTGATGCCATTGACGGGAGACAAAGGTCAAATTCGAAAATTGGTTTTCTGGGGGGGGGGGGTCCTTCAGTGCTGCAGTGGATCCTTTGCGTTTGTTTGTTAGTTTGTTGGCGGAATAACGAAAGAGACATTTCATGGATCGTGATAAAATTTAGTGGTTTGGTGGGAGTTGAGAATATGAAGGTCAAGTTCGATAATGAGCCTCACAGCGCCTTCTTACGGTACTGCAGCGGGACGTCAAAGTGTTTATATTTCTCGACGTGCTCTGGTAGTCATTTGGAGTGGTGTATAACACTTGTTGAACACAGTTATTTAGGCTAAAACCAAACCATTGACATTTACGTCTGACGTCTACACTGAATCAGAGATCTAATTTGCATAATTGATAAGAACAAAAAATTAAATAGTTGGAAAATGAGGAAAATAAAATGCAACTGACATCTGACACACTGGGCCAAACAATCTCCTGCTGGCCCCGCCTGTCACCAGGAACCGTACAGTGGTCAAAACTCAGAGCAGAAAGAACCAGTGACTTGGTGGAAACAGGACTTTTACTTGGATTTTTACTGGGTATGTGTTGTCCGAAAGGCCTCACCCCAACAGCAGCACTGAGCAACATGAAGATTACATTTTGAGGAAGGTATGGGTTCGTGTGACTCTAGTTTCTTTTGATACCAGAAATTAGTACTTGCCAGCAAAGACCGACAGGTTCGCTTTTAAGTATGATTTATGTCGGTGAAAATTATAAGTAGGCTACGAAATTTGTGGGAGTTAACATTACATGTTTTTATTGTTATTATTTAGTTTATACATGTCATAAACTTCAGATGGTAGTAAAGCGCCCACTAGCAATCCGTCATTGTACTACAGGCTGCAACTGGAACGGACGGAAAATATACTGCTTTTACCTAGTAACGAGTTGACCGAAATGCGTGGGCGACAAGATGGTGTCAGAATCCTAAGATGGCAACCCCCATCGGATGCAAAAAATCGTAAAAAAGGTTTTATTTATAGCAAACCTGCAACAATGAGCTTTATTCATGATTCATATATTTAATTGATATAGTAATAGGTCATGTATACGAATAAAAAAATTGGACGGAAAATTGTCTCCCTTCGATGGAAAAGGGTTCTACGCATATTTCTTTTGATCGTGAAATATTGAAAATAACATTGAACGTAAGATTTATCCGGACAAATATTCGTATGAGGACTTGTTTAGAAAATATGATCTTAAAGGAGTCCTAAACCCCAAAGGGGGGAGTTATTTTCCAATGGATGGTGATTTTAGCAAGTAGAAATAAATATTTTTCACAGTGTACAATAAAGTACCCACTAGTCCCGTGCGCATCCAAAAGCATTCAGTAGTCTATCAAATTCACTAGGTGACCCTCAGCCTATGTGTTTTTTACAATGTGCCTGACAATGCCTGACAAAAGTTAGATTACCAAAAGAATGTCAGGGTGGTTAAGAAAAACTCGTCTTGCCTTGTGTTCTTTTATATCTTATTAACAATTGGCCGTCTTATTGTGCTTAACCACCCTCATTTACGTCAAAAATATCCACGTTTAAAAATCTATGTTTACGCATAGGGAATACACTGGTAGGGTCTGCAGGGGTTTAGTGAGTATCATATTGTTTTAAAAAACACACCTTGTGTAATTCACCACATGCGGAATTCTGTACAAAGTCGGCTGATTATGTATTGATTGATACATAATCTAGTGGAAAATAACACTGGCTTCTGGAGTTAAGGACAGGAATACAGCAATCACCAGACTATAAAGTATACAATCCTCCTATTACCGCTTTATGATCTTGTTCTAGTTCAAAGTAGGTTGCAAATAAAACATAAATCAGCGAGAAGAAACTTTTGTATTCATGTTCACACTATTCATGAATACCTCCTTGAGTAGAGCACTTTTTTTGCGGTATCTCAAATACAGTTTCAAATGTTACATTTTGTTGCAACTATCTAAAATTTACCTTCACATGATCTAGCCTAACAAAATGATATTCTTATTCCAACACATCCATTCATATGGTTTTCAACCTCTAGATCTCTGTCGTACAACTAATTACTTGCTGCATTATCTAATCAAACACCTCAGAGTGTCTACTTTACCAGTAACCAATTCTAACCATGCCTGACAGCCGTCTCGTCCAAGTCGTTGGCTCTACATGCATATGTTTGGAACGGAAGGCACGCTAGAATAGTCCTGTCCAGCTTTACTTATGAGTACTTGGAAGTTTGTGAATTCACATCCCATGTCAAAAGTAGATTTAGTCTTTTTATTGACACGAAGACCTACTAATATAAAAATCATTAACAATTCACAAAGTCATTGACTGATCCTGCCCTCGAAAAGCTTGCGAGCGATCAAACAAATCAATATATAGTAACCACATACGAACGGTACTAATTGAGGTAAATATGACCTACCTCCTTTGTTATGTCTGACCCCTCAGGGATAATGTAAACAGAATATATACATATGACGTCAATACAGTCATGGGCGATATTTGTTGGCAATCAACTTTATTGTGTGAAGTTCGCGGCAAGGAAACACATTTGGTACAAACGGCGCATCATTTCACCTTGTCCATGATGTCGTCCTACTTGGGATCTTGCCTTCTAGTCTTGTTTCTGGGAGGTGCATCTGTAGGTAAGAAAATCGTATTCATGACAACAGGTCGTCGGAACGATTGCTCAAAATTGTTTTCTGTTGAATGAGAACTTTACGACTGAGCCAGACTTTGTCCGGCTAACATTAGACTTTGTACAGCTAACAAGTCTGCTTTGTACACATGTACCCTGTCACTGCCAATGGCAAATGTATATCCCCAGTATATCCCCAGCTGTATTTTGAGTCAGATTTTGCTCTCATTCTTAAACAACTTACAACTTTACAACTGGTGCGATAAAACCTTACGATACTAGACGCTAGCAGTCTGAAAACAATCTATAATACTTAAAATCAGTAATCCTAAAACTCCGACCAGTGACTGCCGTAACATGAAGGCTATTCAAATCCTATTTTAGTTTTACGCTATTTTCTGACCCTCCACTGCACGAAATGGCCTCGTTTCCCGGCGTATACGTACCGGTATTTTTCTGTATTTTTGTCGTATACTGACGGATACTGACGGATACATGCGGATTCGTGTAAGATATCCGACAATTTCCGCACCGGTATATGGAATATTTCCGGAAGAATCCGAAAGTAAGGTATTTTTGACGAATACCGAGCCGTACACTGTACGGAAATGCCACAGATCCTGACGGATGCGTACAGGGATTTTTCTGCATTTTTGGCGGATACTGACGGATACTGACGAATCCAACCTAACGGATCCGAAAATTTCCGCACCGGTTTGGGAATATTTCCGGAGGAATCCGAAAATGAGGTATTTTCGACGGATACGGAGCCGTTCACTGTACGGAAATGCCAGAGATCCTGAAGGATACGTACAGGAAGTTTTCTGTATTTTTTAAAAGAAAATTTCGGATACTGACGGATACAAGCGGACTGTGATCCGGAACCTCAGATCCGGAGGAATACATTTTCGACGGATATGGGGCCGTACATTGCACGAAATTGCCCAAGATCCTGACAGATACGTACAGTATGTATTTGCCACGGATACAGACTGATCCAACTTACAGACTTTCTACAATCTTTGACATATTGTGACTCTGAATATGTTTGTATTTGCCACGAATATGTACAAATCAAACACACAAAGTTTGATAGAATGGTTGATTATTCATAAATACGCGTGCATTCTTAACTCAACGATACCTAAAACATTATTATTCAATGACAGGAAGTTTTGGGAAAGCCTGAATGTAACATCATTTCATATTTCAACATATATGCATTTCTAAGTTCAAAAACTATCAAATACAATACGGAAGTTCTATGTGGCTAAATAATCCATTTCGTTTAAGACAGGCCAAGGGACATCCACATACTCAAAGCACCTCTGCACGCAGGTTAATGTCGGTAAATTGGGGTTGTGTAAGCACAATTGTTATAAAATGTATTACAATTAACAACCATCACATCATGGTGGTAATATTTACTGCCGTATAGTGCACTTGGACCAAAAATTTCTACATGTTCTACATATTCTACTAAAGTAATGAAAGCCTTATTTGTGGCCAGTTCTTCGTCTAAAAGATATCAGATACAAATAATTTCAAATACAGAGGTTGAAAATAGAAACTTCAAAGTAACATTATACTGTCTGAAAAACTCCCATGATGACACGCCACATTTTACACGTAAGTAGTATATGCCGTGGAACTGCATGTGTATAATCGTCCTCTCCCCATTCTATGACTACATCTGAGTTCACTTCTTTCATGCACTCTTGGTAAGGTACAGGCAAGGCTGATTTCTTCTGTATCTAGCATGTTGGACTCAGCTTGGAGTTCATCTTGTGATGAACCAGTTCCTATATGATAAAACCAAATGATGAATAAATATCAATTCACATACTTAGTATTTAAGTAACATGTAACATGATTTTGACATAACTGTGATCAAGGAGGTTATATAGAGTATATAACCTCCTTGCTGTGATGGGCTTCTTTTCATCACAGCAGCTAACAAAAAACAAGGGACAATGGGTATCCATCATGCCTGTCTCAGCTAACATTGAAGTGTACCGATGATGGACTTAAGCCTTACCGAAGGAGCCTGAGGTACTCTGAGCATCTGACAGCTGATTGCTTTGTTCCAAGCCAAGCTAAGGTCCTCACATCATGTGCTGCATTTGTGAAGGAAGTATCTGCCGATGCTGTATAGGATGTATATATAAAGGGAATCAATGACAAATATTAAACATATCACATAATCACATTTGTAAAAAATGATTCTGGCATCGTTTAATTGAATACGTAAAACTTACATTCATAACTTGAATATGATATTGATCAAACATGTACAGCTACAACTTAATGCAATAATCACTGAAACACACTACTACCTCCACATAAGTTCCAGCTCACTATCCACAAACTGTGGGACCTTTGTGGGACAAATACTTATGACATTCTCTTCCGTTACAGGATATCTTTAATTATCTTTCCCTCAACCGCTTGCTATGTTGTATCTGAAACGTTAACCAGACACAAATGTCTGTTGACCATTGGCAAGAACGAACAAATTGAAAGCTATAAATTTCCTAGATCCTAACGGTGTAGAAGTGCAGGTCGACTGGACAATTCTTAATGTCATGCAAATGCGATGATATGTCAAGCCACAATAGGAGGATAACTGACGTTCAAACTAGTTAGAAACAGGAATTTTCCAACTTGTACTTACCAAAGGGCAGTCCCTCTAAATGATGAATCGACTCCCTACCAACTTTACAAGGGGGAGGGGGGCGACGAATATTGCATGCACGAAGAAGACTACTTCGCAATGCCGCGCGTTTGAGTTTACAACGAATCCCCTTCGACTCTCAAGTCACTAAAAATCACTGGTCGACCATGGTAGACTCTGACGATGCCATGTTAAGCACAGAGAGTGATGAAACGCCGTTCTTGTCTCCGTGCTGTTCACCGACAAAACCGTTTCTCGCGCCTGACGTCATGACACGCAGTGTCTTGTGGGAGATTGGACACGAATCCGTATTCCGGAAACGTCAGGATTTGTCGGAATTGTTGGATCTGAGGTGCATCGGATCCAATCGGAAACGTTCCGTATCTGCTATGATGCACGATTGCGGATCCGCTGGATTTTTCAGGACCTGAGATCATGCCGTGCAGTGCGTATTTGTTGGTTAGGATCCGAAGCAACTACCGACAAACAAACAATCCGATTATCTCTGCCATATTGACAATATATCTGAAAACGAAGGATACGTCGGATCCGTCAGGATACGTGGCCATTTCGTGCAGTGCTCTTTTTAACCGTCAACTTTCGAAAGCCCTTAAATCCGCATTATCAAGGTATGAAATACAGTGTATACCAACAATGTGAATATGTACTTCACACCACCGGTAATGTAACTTTCAAGGCACAAAGCAGTAAATTATATGTTTTATCGTGTCATTCACAAAAGGTAGGTTGGCATTTTGTGAGTAGTGTGTGCGTATGTGTGTGTGCATTGCGTTGTGTGTTTATACATATGTATAAACTTTATATGTCTGTGCGTATATGTACGCTTCATTTAGTGCACATGTTTGAAAATGTATATCATGTATACGTCACAATGGAGTTTAGAATTCAGGACAATCTGGAACTGCCCTAGGACAGACTACAAATAACAATCCGAGATTCTCACATGACAGTTCGGAATTGCAATCAGTCATATGACAAATGGGAATTATACCAGGATAATGTCCATTTCTACTAGGAGAAATTCATGGCCCTTCTAGCATGATATTTGCTACATTGTAACCATAGTGACAGCCGTCTAGTCCAGGTCACTGGCCTTGTTCGTTTGGGCCTTTGTGGATTATTTTACGACAGATTACATTGACGGTAACGGCTTCATTTACTTTGTCCCGAGTATGCAAATGGGTATGCTAATTCCGAGATTGCAATCTGTCATAGTATTGTTAAATGTTGACTGATAACTGGCGTTTGCAAATGTGCTGATTTACTGAGGTCTAAATGAATAAAGTTGGACCAGAGAACTGTCTCCAGAGTTGCAATGTCATAATAGAGGGGATATATTTCTTAAATACGCTGTAATTCACCTAGAGTAGTGATTGTGAATGTATGTGTGCTGAAATTGACTGAAACATTAGTTGCTTTCGCAGTAGGCAGGAGGTTGTATTTTTGGTCCGGATTTGTGGATTTGTGTTGGCAATATAACTCTTGATACCATGGACGGATGTTGGTGATTTTCGGTAGGTAGGTTACTGTTGGGAAGACGAAAGTCAAGTTTGAAGATGGAAACTTCCATTGTCCTGGGGAAGATTACAATTTTCCCTAGGACAATTCCAGATTGTTCTGAATTCCATTATGCGTATACTGTGACATATACATAGTTGTACTTTGTACATATGCTGGAGACCTTTTTGTTTGGCAGAATCGTTGTCTGAGGTGAAGTGTCTACAGTACGTGAAGGACGGGGATTGTAAATTCTACAATGAATGTTTGGAAGAGAAGTTTAAGTGTGGGCCGACAGGTTATGCTATCGGCTATGGATACCGCTACTGCACAAAGTTCGGCAATTATTCAGAGCGCTTCACAGATGAGGTAAATATCGTATTATTGATCTATACCCATATACGTATATACACATACAGACATACGGACACATACACATAATGTGATATTTTTTTTTACATTTTAAACACTAGAGTGCCACGAACCCATCCCTTTGCAAAAAATGTAAACCTTCATGTTCTATGCTGCTGGTGGTGGGAGGTATTTTAGACAATACATACCCAGTAAAACCCCAAGTGAAATTCTTGTTTTCAACAAGGTGTATACAGGTTATGGCTATCCCAGACACACATGCGCGCGCGCACACACACACATAAACACACACACAAAATGCGCGCCATCCTCCCAGCAGACCCGATATGTTCGTTACCTCCCATAGCGACCCTGCCCTTCCGAGCCACTGAACACGGTTCTGGCGACGTCACCAGCAAACAGCTTCCAGCCAATCAGAGGGTTTACTTAAGCTCATGTCGATCAAAGCCGCAAAGGACGCTAGGAAGCTATAAGCCTATCTACTTTCGTCTTACATCGCTACTTAATCATTGATGAGCAACTGACGACTGTTTGTGCCAAATAAGGATAGCTCATTAATCATTTACGAGTAACTGCCAGTGACGCCCCCATAAGCCAAAATCTCCGTTCAAAAGAGCAGGGCTGAGACCGGGAGGGTTTGCCGAACATTTCCCGAGCGGGTTTCAGCGCTGATAAAGGAGGGTGAATGCGCGCGCGCTCGCACAAACGCACCCACATGAATTGGGTTCATTAAACTCATAGCATATTGGTGCACATGTTGTTGTTGAGTGGAGGACAAACATGAAGTCTTCCATTGGATTTTGTATAAAGCTTTCTCATGTTATTTATTGTGATTTGCTGCATATAAGTCGACTAACCGATTCTTTAGTGCGTTACCATTATGTTTGACAGTAAAAGTGCTTTCGAGTTCACCCATTTGAGTACGCATGTGCAGTGTCAAAGATGATGGCCCTTCAGACGCAAACATAACCCGTCTGGGCAATTGTTATGCATGAGGCGACAATGCTCGAGACGACAATTGTTTGCAAGCCAGAGGCCTTCACCTTTGACGCTGCTCATGCGTACTCGAAGTTATTCTATATTTTGCAGGGTAAAATCTGGATATACGATGCACGAATATGTCTTATAAAGGCTCTCGTGCCTGTCTATAATACTTCGAAATCGTACGACTGCGACGAACTGGAGAAGTTTGCGTTTGATTCTCATCCGTCCTGCTACACAGACAGTGGTCCGGGGTTCTGCAAGATCGTCTGGTCAAACTTGGGAGCACTATGGGACGTTTTTCAGCTCAAGGACGTATTCAGTGCCAAGGGGCTTGAACAGGTGATAGAGAAACCTACATTACATTGACCCTATCTAGACTGGGCGTTTTTTGGGATATCTGGTACGGGGGGGGGATCTTTCGCCCACCCCTCATAACTTCCAAACGGTATGATTTATCATCGCCAAATTTGCAGGGAGTAATGTACACGTGACAATGAGTAACTGAGTAACTTTGGTAATGCTATGACGTAATATGACGTAATCATGGCATCATCGATGTGATTTTTTTGGCTAAGTAGGGAATTCCCGTAATATCTAAAGGTATTAAAGAAAAAAAGTCTGTCTTATTGATGTCAGACATCTGATGTCAATGGTAACTACGTTGACGTCAAAATGACGTCATAGAATGACGTCATGTGTATTTAGCTATCCTTGGGATCCGCCATCTTGGATCGGACATGTTGAAATTTTTGAAAATAACTTTTCTTTCCACTTATGACCCCAAAACACAATGAAAATAGACTAGAAAGGTTAATCTGAATGTATTTGGTTAAGAAAATAGGATGCCTGTCAGAAACCTATTGCCATTGCAACACCAAAAAGGATAAACTCATACAATTATATACGTCGTTTGGCAGTTATATGATGTCAAAGTTGGCGCGGGATCAAAATCTTGTAACTGAGCTGTAATTGCTTTTAGATTTTCATGATACGACTTGACTGTGACATTTTGACTCACACGCAGATCTTAAAGACCATAGACCTGTGCTTATGTGGCTATGGGCTGGCTGACGTAATCCATGACATTGATTACGTAATCAGCATACCCTGGACTGCATTTTTACGGCTCACAGCAGAGCTTGAACGAGATGATCCAAAAGAAAGTACGTTCACTTTTATTTCTAACATTGCCAAGGAGGATATGCTTTCAGTGCCCTTTTTGTGTTTTGGTTGCTTTTTGTGGACATGCAGCATGACTCCAGATGTTGTAGATGCATGCGTATCATATTTGTTACGAAGACCAAAAACTTTACTTCGTGAGTTTGTTGCCTCATCCAAGAACCCCACGACTTGGACAGCTATGACTTGCCCCTCTGACTTCTACTTCCTCTAATAAATCAGCATGTCTGAAATTTGTCTATCTAAGTAACTACGGCCCCATCAAAAAAAAAAGAAAAAAAAAAGAAATACACACACTGGAAACAAAGACTGCGTACGCTGAAGTGTCAATCTAGCCAACATCGCACTTTATAAAAAGCAATCGTTGATGCCTTGTTATCTTATATGTGTGGACGTGATCGCCATGGTTGACAATGACCTGTAAGTACACTAGTCTACGCCAATGCGTTGCCAAACAACACTCCTTTGCAGAAATAACAGTGGAATGTGAGACAAAAGCTCGGCAAGGAGACTGTGACTTCTACAACTGTCTGGAGCGGCGCCACCCTTGCGAAAGGAAGGGGTTTGCGTCACAAGGAGGGCGGCCATTTTGTAAGAGACTGAATGAAACTAGAGGGTTATTCACAACACAGGTAAGCAATATTGTGATTTTTTATATCAGTAGGGTGTTTCGCCCAGAACCGAGAGGTCCCGGGTTCGAAACCACCGGTATGCCACGATGTTGTGCCCTTGGGAAAGGCACTTAACACTAATTTCCTCACTCCACCCAGGTGTGAATGGGTACCTTACTTCGGTTGGGAAGGTCGTATTGAGGTCACCTGCTGGCGCTGAATGACAGCCGCGCAGACCCTTGTGACAGTTCTACAAAGTGCAAGTGTGGAGCAAATATGTATCTTGTGTATTATTGTGTATTATGTGATTGTAAACCCTACAGCAATTCAGCACTGGCTGCCATTGCACGGGTAATTTCGGACCAATAAACCATGTATCATTATATTAAGTGTTAAACTAACTGTCGACCAGATCGTAACATTCTGTACCTTGTCTCATTGTTTTGACACATTCAGATTAAATTGATAGGTCTACAAAAAATTGGTAGCTAGGTTTAACTCTGACAATGTGAACAAACGTAGGCACCGAATGGAATACAATAATGATAATAATTGGTAAACTAGAGTTCGGCGACCTCAAACCTGACCGAAATATTTAGATCTTTTGTAAATGTCATGCAAAAGACCTGCACGTTTACATAATCTATGGATGACGATACTCATATTTAACTAAATTACACATGTCACAAAAATAAAATTCCATGAAGTGATTTTGCAATTTTTGTATTTATCAGGCAAATCGGCTCCTGCATTTGTTCATTAATTGCAAATGTTACATTTATTGAGGTCCTTGTATAGAAAACAATGTAATTATAGAATTTCCTAATCGATCATACAAATACTAGTTTTTATTTGCATACTACATAGCTAATGATGTTAATCTCTGCGTAAGCTACCTGCATACCTACATTGATGGAAACGCGTTGTTTAAATTTTTATTCTGTCATGTTTACCCAGGGTAGCTCAACTGAGTGATTGACACTACTTTACAACATTGTTGATATATGTAAATATCGCGCCTAAGCCTTTGAAGCTTTTTTTCTATAGGGCCAAACGTGGGTAACGAACTTTACCAAGTGCCTGACAGAAGCATTGCTCCCGAGGTACAAAGACCCATCAACATCATGCTGGTATATCAACACCTATTCCTACCGGGCACGGATCAACTGTATGGTGAACACTGGAATCTGTGACGTAATAGAGAGCACGGAGGTATTGGGCAAAACGTTACTACACAGAGAACATCAATATTTGAAGCTTCCTGCGTTTTATAACGCCGGATGTTAAGTCTAACCGAATCTTTAATCAGTGATATTTGGTGTAATATTGTCTGTCTCTAGATACATAAGGCGCGTGTTTATATATAGTAGATGCCATACAGTTGTACATATATCAATTTAGCGCACAATTCTATTAACTGTCATGCCCGGTAGTTGTAATAGACTGAATTGAAGGCAACCAAAGCAATATTAATTAGGACCAAAAAGAAAGGAAATTGAGAAAATGCTGAAATCTTTATTGTAGTGACATTTCGTAACACTGTCTAGCACATTTGTGTAATAACTTCATACTTTGAGCATCTTAAAACCGTCCAAACATGTTATATAATGATCCCTTTAGTTTTGAGAGCCTGCAAAAACCCCAGCGACGATTTTCAGTGAGTTCTCACATTACAACGAGGTTATATTTTTTGCATCATGGACGTCACTATACATTGTGATAGTGTTGTTTGAACTAGTTATGTATAGAAATGACTACATAAATTGAATTTCAAAATCCGATTTCCGGACCCTTATATTGCTTGGGTTGCCTTTAAAGTACGTTTTAAATTTCAGAACCAATACGCTCTTTGGAAAGTTATCAGTGCGGTTCAGGAGGAACGCTTTGACAAAGACCTTTCCACCATCTTGTGCCGATGTGAAAAACACAAGGGAGGCCATCGGTACAAACGCAACTACAGCAGCAGCCTGGGAGTTCAATAATTTTCTATATCAATGAACATTCAACCAGGTTGCAGGATAAATAATGCATTGTCGTATGACACACGAGAATGTAAAAAGTTTAACGGGATAGAATCTTCACGTAGAGAAAAGTTGATATAAATGACGCCTTTAAAGGCAATTTCTTCAGAGAACAAATGCTCAACACACAAACAAACAAACAAACAAACAGTGTTGTTATCTATAGCTTTGACTAAAATGCCACATACTCAAATGCCACTACTAAAAATTCCTTACTTTTTTTCCATTATATCACAGCTAACACGATAACAAGTAGCTGGTTTGTGTAGGAGTTAAACTTTCGATCCAACACTGATTAGCCAAATAAATTGACTTTGCATCTCTAGTCTTAGTCGAGCGAATAAGAAACGGGCTGTCTGGTACAAGTGAACCACAGTGTGAATCAATTTTCCAGATGAACTTTTTGGTTAAGATAATCAGATAACAATATTTACAGATTCAAGCTGTATATTTCAAAGCGCGAATGTAAAAGCTATTACACCATCACTCAGTTTTGCTGGCTGTTATTACACGATTGATACTAGGGCTGCGGACCGGTACTGTGTACCGGTCCTGTACGGTAAAAATTGATTAGGCACTGGTCCAAAATACCGGATCATAAAGTACCGGTACAGTACCGATATAGATTTACACCAAGTATGTGCTTATTTCGTGACTGATCTCCTGATCCCAATGCGTCATGCACCACCAAACGTGACCGAAGTGACGCCTTTGAACAGCGTAACTAATATGCAATAGATCATTCAGGGAGGCCGGTAGTTTTGATAGCAATGTCAAGGGAGTTTGGCAGTAGGAAACCTAGCTATGGTCTTTAGATAAAGATATTGACAATTGAAAACAGCTTATTTGTGTTTCTGTCATTAGTGAAGAAGTTCAAAAGAACACATGTTGCTTTTTCATATTGTTCAGGTACAGGTACAGGTCCGGACCTGTACCTAAACCTCTGTTCCGGTACCTGTGCCTGTACGTTTAGGTACGCAGCACTAGTTGATACTGGAATTTGCTCACACCTGTGATAGAACATACATATGCTGTGTCAATAAAATGCTGATCAGCATGAGAGATTTGCCTTCTTTTTGACGTGGCTTCATATTTCACATAGAAGATGAGAACAAATGTGGTCAAGTTCGTCACAAATATGTAACAGAAAATAATCAAAGGTGCATGTTTCCCCTATAGTGGTTATGATTATATCCCGCATATGCCACTTACCAAAACAGTAGACTAGGAGATCGGTGCAAAATATAGATATAATTATTGCAAATTGTGGTAAAAGCGTGAAACTCGATATGATGGATCCTTTGTATGTGTTTGACATTTTCAAGGGAGGACCTAATTCGAAAGGCATGTTTCTTAGCAACGGGTGCTAACTTCCGGTTCCATGTAGGGGATGAAACCAATTTCCCCTATGAAATACATGTAGCTACTGCCAAATTTCATGCTTCTACCATAATATGCACAGTTTTGCTCCGATCACCATAGCTACAGTTACTTTTTGAAATATCAGTCAGTCAGTCAATTGGTTATCATTATATATTTCATAAATACTGTGAGAAGAAGGAATGAGAGAAATCTGAATGTCAATGAAATTCATGAGTCCTCATGACTTTGGAGGAGGAGGATGATTCAAGAAGGGGTGTCTTTTCATTGTTCTGGGTAGATATGTACCTCAGGTATCGATTATCATAAAGAAATGCAATGCATGTAAATCAGGGACTGATATGTTTAAGATTATGAACAGAACGTGCATACAAAGTATTACATATAAAAGAACAGAACACATGTACACACGGTTCTAAAGTACCACCAAAAGGTTCAAGTTCTAATTTTTTCACTGCAGTTCTTTTGTGCATCCGAGTGGAAATAGGTTTCAGCCATGAAGGTGACGCTACTTGCAAGGCTACCAACAGCAATAACGAATACCAATCTTACGTTTGAAGAAAATAGTTATACTTTAATCGATCGCGCGCAAATGTCAAATTAACTAGTAAATGTGGACCGTGGTCCAACTTTCGAAAATCAAAGCAAACCTCAGGTTAGTTCCTCCCAACCAACTTCCAACAAGAGCAGGATGCCTCTCAAAATGCCAGCCAAAACTATCATATAAAATCCCGTTAATAGAACTATGATTTATGCATACATTCATTTCGCCATTAGCATGTTATGTTCATCATAGCTTAATGCATTTCGTTAGCAATGATACAATGAATGAATGAATGAAAATATGATGATTAATAGAGATGAATATCACATGATCATATAAAGAAGGACCTGATTTGCATAAAATGAATCTCATTATGTTAATCATCACAAATCGTTTCTAACTGCCAAAAAAATTAAGATCCACCAAACCCTGCTTGGGTTATCCACCTCCGGAATTTATATTTAAAATGCCCACCGTGGTACCGTAGGAACCCCCAGAAGACCCATCTTCGAAGCTGACCTTCCTTTCCCCGACCCCCAACAACCTACTAAATTTCATCACGATCCATTAATTTCTCTCGAGTTATGCCACCAACAAACAACCCGACAAAAACGATAGGTCCACTGCAGCACCAAAGAACCCCTCCCCCCGAAGACCCATCTTCAAACTTTACCTTGGTCTCCCCAACAGAAACTTACTTAGCAAAAATCATCAACATCTGTCAATGGTATCAAGAATTATATCGCCCACACCATCACTCCACAAATCCCGATCCAAAATATATCCTTCTGCCTACGGCAAAGGCAACGACTATCCTAACGCTGAAAGATGCAAAGCTTTACAGTTTGTGGTTTCAAAGCTAATCCAGTAGTGCCTTCGGTCGAGGGTGCAGCGGCGCCCTCTGGCAACTTGAAGGTGAATTGCTTCATCAGGGAAGAGAAGATCAGGAAGAGCTCCATCTTAGCCAGCTGCTCACCGAGGCAGACACGGCGGCCTGTAATGTTAAATCACACGTATGGTAACAAATCATGCATAAGATATATGTATGATTAACGGTTAATGGCCCACCCTGAGGTGAATATTGTGTCATAAGGCCTGGTTATTTGCTATAGCCACCGAATAAAACCACCGAGTGAGCAACGCGAATATGAGGAGGTTATATCAAATGACCAGGCCTTATGACACCATATTCACCAAGGAATAGGCGGGTCTTTAACGTTATTATCATATAGCCTATCCAAACGGACCCAAGTAAGAGTAAAAATTCCTATAGGACGCATAGATCCCTCAATACTATAAAATGCATTTCAGAATATACATTTGTCATTTTTGTACAGAAGATGAAAGATTTCATTTGGAAATAACATTGCAATCTTGGCATGTCATGTCTTTTTTCAAATCTATTCTACTCTTCTCTATTCATCATCATTCCTCCCTGCTGGGTGTCCTTCTGATTGGTCAATGATAATCTTTTCTTCCTGTCCGTCTAGATTTGACTTTTATTGAAATGATTTATTTAATTTTATCATATGTTCATAAATGTTTGGTTTATTGTAAGATGTTAAACATTTCATTGAAAAAATGCTAACAAAACGTGTCGGCTCTTTCTACATAATGGAACGGTCAAACAGTGCCTTTATTGCAATAAAGGCACACTTGAGATTCATTCGTCACCACGTGTGGCCCTTTTATGGCATTATGACGTCATAACCGATATGGAATGAAGGCTTCTGATTGTTCAACGTTATCTGACTATATGAACATGTATTTTGAAACGCCTGTGACGTGCTTTTCATGACGAATCATAACTGGAAGTTTTACCAACTGTGTTAATACCCAAACATATGGAAACGGCGTTGTTTCAATATTCTCTCAGCCGTCAGCCAATAAGAAACTCCCCGTCACAAGGGTGTTGATGGGAAAGCTACCAGCCAATCACGTTGCCACTTACAGTCAAAGGGCAACATGATTGGCTGATAATGTTCTCCAAACAACAAGAGTGGGAGTCTCTGAATGGCTGACGACTGTCCAACGATAAAACCTGACACGAGAGAATGTGTCTCACTATGACGTGACTGTACTTTTTGTAATGTGCATAAATTAGAAAAAAGTAGTAATCTAAACTAAACCATATGTCAGATATTGATCATTCCATAAGCACAATATGCCCTGTGTGTTGTCACAACCCGTTGCACACCTCGGGTTAAAACTCACCGGTAGAAAAAGGCAAGAAGGATTCCGGCCTGCTGACCACCTTGCCGTCAGAGTCCAGGAACCTACGGGGGTCAAACTTCTCTGGGTCCGGCCAATATTCCGGGTCCATCTGAGCTGACCATATGTTGCTCAGAACCTTGACGATGAAAAGAAATCAAACAAGAGAAGATGCTGGTGGTATGTAATCGAATGAATCGAATTGATTTGTGGACATACAATGGAGACGATTATAAGCATATTAAGTACAATAACACTGATCTGATGGATAGTCCAGGTAACTTTTTAAATTTGATAATTTCATATTGTGATAGTGTATTAAAGTTGTGCCCCTTTCATGTACTTATAACCTACCTGCGTTCCTGCTGGGATAGTGTAGCCTCGGAAAGTCGTGTCCTGGACGGTGGCATGGGGAAGGTTGAGAGGAGCGACGGCCCTGATGCGCTGAACCTCCATGATAGTAGCCTCGGTATACGGGAGCTGGGGCCTGTGGGCCAGGGTGGGCACGTCGTGGCCTGTTCCAAGGACACTGTCCAGCTCAGATTGGACCTGGCACAAATATCCATAAATATATCATCTCAATATCAATCTACAAAACTTATTGCCGTTGTAACAGTTTAAGAAGAATATAGCGTGGCCCCAGAAAGCTATCCCACAGTGACGAGTTTGATATGTGAGTAATGCATTGTGGTCTAGGTCAAAGTTCAAGATCCCTCGACAACTTGTCAAGACGATTTTGCAACACGACAGCAAGATTTAAATAATGCCAATTAAAACGCACATAGCTCTTCTACAACTATTTAAAAGCCAAGCGACCCTGAACTTTGACCTATACCATAATGCACCACTCGCACATGCACCCTCGTATCTGTGAAGGCTAAAGGTCACAATTACAGGCATGCGCAAAGGGGTCGATTTCATTTCAGATAGCCTTGTAAAGCCTTGCTTAAAGTAACTGTAGGAGGTCTTTTTGTTGGAAATGTTGGCGTTTTTGAGCTGGAATTGACAGGTAAGGGATGCGGCTATTTCATTTAGTTAGAAAAGGGTTTTAGCCATGTTTGGAGTGTCCGGTACACTTTGAAATAGATGCAGTTTGGATGTGTTCATTTCTTGTGTAGGGATGTGAAAGGTCACCTGGGCTTGTTATGATACGATTTGACCATCTTGTGCGTGTGGGAATCGTCGGAAATTCACTAGATGGACACTTCAGAAGTCATACAACGCTGCCAATGTGAGTTTTCCATAATCTAAACTTCAGGAAGGTGACTTTTGACCATCTTTATCTTACATGTTTTCTATATAAAGTCTAGGGGCCTGTCAATGCTGAGATTCAGCCTGAAATAGCTTATTCGGCGCCGATAGGCATGGAATTTGAAAATCTCCTTTACCTTTTGTTGCTCTTCTGGACACAGAACCATGTAGAGAAGACCCCATTGTAAGGTGGTGGCTGTTGTCTCAATTCCAGCGACAAACATGTTTTGAATTATCCACACAATATTCTCTTTTGCAATATAGTCGTTCTTCTCTTGGGTCTGTACTTCGGTGAGGATGAGGTCGATGAAGTCTCGTGGATTCTCGCGGTCCAATGTCTCGCTGTGCCTCTGGATTTCTTCTTGAAGAAACGTAGTGATCCTTCCACTGAAGTATTGAAGCCTCTTGCAAGATGCATTCACTACGAAGTGAACCAAATATGATATTATGATTTATGTCATGCCTGGGCCTGATACGGGTGTTCCGGACCGTGTGATAACTATCCGTATCACATAGGGTTCAGGAGTTGTATTACACGGGCTTCCATAGAATATTTCGAATGCATTTCGAGTGCGCCGGTTGTGCCGTCGCCGAAAACTCGAATACGGGATTTGGAGGTTGGAATCAATGTTGTTACAGCTTTGTGTTCGAGGGCACAAAACTCCCTCAACTTTTGGCGCATTCCGCATTGTAATGTGTATTTTCTCGGGTGGGTATGACATAAATAAAATACAACACGGTGTATTCCGCATCACCCTCGGTCCCAGCCCTCCCGTGGGTCTGATCGCCCCGCGGTCGGGCTGGTACCTCGGGTGATACTGAATACCCCGTGTTGTATTCTATATATTATATAGCCTGCCCCGAGTTGTTTATGGTGTCATAACGCCTGGCCATGTGCTATTCGCTCACTCGGTGGTTTTATGAGGTGGTTATAGCACATCACCAGGCGTTATGACACCATATACACCGAGGAATAGGCGGGTCATTAACGTTATTATCATATAGCCTATCCAAAATGACCCATATAAGAGTTGATAATTCCTGTATGACGCGTAGATATTTTGATACTATTTAGCATGCATTTTACAATTCAAATTTGTCCTTTCTATACTGAAGATGATAGATTTCATTTTGAAAACCAAAATTTCCACAGATGATATTTCAAACATTGCAATCTTGGCATGTCAAATATTTTTCAAATCTATTCTATTATCTATCATCATCACTCCTCCCTGCTAGGTGTCCTTCTGATCGGTCAATGCTGTGGGCGGCTCCACTTACAGTTAGGGGTGAATACTGCTTTCTTTCCACCCGTGTAGATTTGACTTTCAATTGTATTGAAATGGTTTATTCTATTTTGTCATATGCTTACAAAAGGTTTGATTAATTCTAAGATAGAAAATATTTTTGGGAACAAATAAACGTTATACGAATGTCAACAAAAATTTAACATAATGGAACGGTCGAACGGGTGTTTATGGTGACATAACACATAGGGAATGGAGGCTTCTTTTGATTGGTCGACGCCATCTGGCTATTTGATAATGAGGAAGAAAGCCGTGTATTAATGATGGCACACTTGTAGAAATGATGGTATTTCAGCTTTTTCACAATGCTGATCTTTGTGCAAATGGTTACATTTTCGATTCTAATTGTATTTATATCATAAATAAAACTAGAACTTAACACAACACTTAATACGACGCTTGAAAACCGATAGTAAAATGTGTAAGTCATTTGCATAAGAAATATCAATAACTTACCTCCTGGTATGAATCGTAGAAAGGGAAACACCGCCATCGGTTGGCTACTCGCAATGACAGCGGTCATATTGTCAACAACGTTGATCAGTTCCAGAAACTTGACATCATCGTAGTCGTAGCGTTTGCCGAAGACCATGGAGCAGACGACGTTGGCGACTGACACTTTCAGGTTGTCGTCGATGTCACGTGGATGGGTGTTCCTTTGCTCGGACAGCTATTAAATTGAAAACAAATACTAAGAAACTAAGCCAAAAATAGTTACTCAAGCAACGTTACTGGATAAAATTTTGAAACAGTCAGACGTTTAAGACAACATCCACTGTCTTTCGTCAGTGACTGCAAATACTAAAAAATACATTTTCAGGGGGTGGATTTAATTTACATGTCATTATTATTGTCCAGTAGGTATATTTCATCCTCTCATGCCAATGGATATATATATATATATATGTCAAACAATTGCGCTGTTCACGTACTGGACTTCGATCCCGGTCTTTAAAGCTTCTGGCTGCGTTAACGCTGGCCAGACGTTATCTAGCGAATCAGTGGCGGGAGAGAAAGCTATCAGCCAATCACGTCGCCTCCTGACTGCAGGTTGCTACAACTGGTGGCTACGTTGTTGTGTTGCAGCTGTAACTCCAGCAACAGGAGGGCACAATCTGATTGGATAGCTACTAAATAACGCTTACGCAGCAAAAAGGACGTGTAACTTTATATATATATAGTAATAACATTTTCTTCCTCACCGGTCTTAAGCTTGCACCGATGCGGGAAAACAAAACCTTTCACCCTCTGCCCTGTCAACATCGTAGCTCTATGACTGTATATATATATGTCCAGCTGGCCCAGGTTCTACTGACGCCATTTTGGGGCTTCCAGCTCTTTAGCCTCGTTTTCGTGTGCGCTCGCGAGATCTCGCATGGGCGAGAATCTACGTGGCTTGTATCCGGAAAGGCGACTATTGAGAGAAAAATGACAACATCCATAGACATACCTTCAGACAGAGCTGACGAGCCTCGTCCCTGATGTTTTCTTCCATACTGCCCGGCCCCATTCTCATTCCCAGGTTTCTCAGCGCACTGAAGGTAAACTTGCGTCTTTCTTTGTAGGCTCGGTTGAATTTTGCGAACGCGACATCTGCGTAGAATTAAAATTCCATTAATTGTAGCCGTATGATATGAAAAAAATCAAAGGGAAACTAGTTGACCTGTTCTTTGTTTACTTGGCATGCTCGAGTGAAGGCAAATCAATCATATTCAGTATGGTTGAGAGTATATCTATAAAAAGCTGATACAATAGTTTACTTTCTATTATGTACAATTCAAATCATTCATATTATCACGTTTCGGGGTGGCTCACGACAAGCCACATAGGCTTCTGGTCCCAATACAGGATTTCAGTCCCTGCTTTCATATTGTTTTTAGATATTTGTACATTTGCAAATAAACAATAAACTATAGAAAGAAGAGTTTGAAGATCTCATGATTACGCCTCTGAGAAATATTTAGTTTCAATATTTTATTTCTTTGATTAAGTTTTCATTACATTTGGCCATCAATCGCTTCCTATTATTCTACGTATACCGTGAACGGTGTCTAGCGTATGAAATATATATATGCGAAAATACAGACAAACAGACCGAAAAAACAATTATTCACATGATCAGCTGGAATGTCTGTCATGTCTGATAAACAATTTATTCTTTGAGCTCTTTTTCATGTCACTCATTGCGGTGACACTATCTTCCTACTCATTTCCTGCCACTCTATATTGACAGTATATTAAAACATACTGTCATGTCACGTTCCGTGCCCGTCATGAACCGTGTCTTATTCAGGCACAGAACGTGACACAGCCCGGCTGTCCTAGACTGTGCCCGGAAGCGCTGTCACGGTGATTGACAGGGCAGTGATATAACTATTCACGCCCGCGTTTCCATATAAGGCAGCGTGTTTGTGTTTCCCGCAGCCCCGCCATCTTTGTTATTTCGCAGCGGAATTCTCGCTCTGTAAAATACATTTCACGCTTGTCTTGAATGGCTTAGAATTGAAGGGATACAAAAAGACAGTGTCTATAACAGATTTTAAAAGAACATTGTTCGTAAGACTAACTTAAAGACTTACTATGCTACCCTGTGAAACCAGACTAGGATCGGGCCGCTTGGTACTTACTTCGGGGTCCCGAGGCAGTCAGCCCGCCCGATCTAAATCAACACTACTGGGAGTTGTAGCCCCGGGGAGTAATCGGCTCTTTCTCGGGCGGGCTGACAGTCTCTGGCGGCCAAAGGAACTGGCTAACGGCCCGATCCGTGTCTGGTTTCCCAGGGTAGGTATATTCCAGACTGGAGGTTTACCCAGGCAGCGTTCAAGATATTACATGTTCAAGATACAGTTAGGCACAGTTCAATATACATGTCGTATATATGTATCAAACACCGTAGATTTATTCAGGCACTGTTCTGGATACAAGGTTGCTTTATCCCAAACCGTGCTCATGCACTGTTCAGGATAGTGCCCGGGTATCCCAAAACGTCCTTTTGCCCCAGGCACGGTTTGGAATACATGTGGACTGTCCAGGACTGTGCTTTGGCACGGTTCGTGACAGTGCCTGTGTGTCCCAAAACGTGCTTTTGCCCCAGGCACGGTTTGGGACACACAGGCACTGTCACGAACCATGCCCAGAAGGGCACGGTAAGGGACGGATTTCTGTTGTAGACATTCGTGCTAAGACGTCCGTCTGTTTGTGCCATATCGACTCTACTTGAAGTCCAAATCATCCAAGACAAGCGCGAAATGTATTTTACTGAGCGATAATTACGCTGATTCTTCCTCATTCCAGCGCCCCGAAAACAAAGATAGCGGACTGCAGGAAAAAAAAAAAGCACGCGTTGCACAGACTTCTTCCCCCAAAACACTAAGCTCCACCCCAAAGCACAGTTTGGGATAAGACCCCCTGTGTGTCACTAACTGTGCGCCATTGGGCCCGCATATCCCAAAACCTGCTTTTGTACCAGGCATGGTTTGAGATACGCGGGCACCATCACAAACCGCGCCTGGTTTGTGACAGGGCACGGATCGTTACGCAACAAGAACTACGAACAAACACACCGAAAACAACGGAGACAATCAGCAACACCAGGGACAGAATTAGGTCACTTGTGAGGTATTGTTTACCAAGGACATTACAGTATCCTCGGCCCACCTGTAAGCCCAGGGGCTTGTCACAATAACTAAAACAAGACATGCTTTTAGGGACATTTGAAGACACATTTAATCTGTAATCCCTTTCTGACGGAACACGAGATGTGACCTACATGTATGAGGTCATTGGGCGAAACTAACTAAACATTGGGGACGTGTTGGCTAGTTGTCCAGAAAAATACCTTTGTCCACAAAACTTATCAAATTCACATCCTCACTATTATTTGCCGGACAGCTCATAAGTTCCTGTGTTTTACCGTCCTTCTACTCAAGGTTTAAGCTGTTTCCTTCTTTGTTTCGCACGCTGAGCGAAATTGTTGTTACCTGGAGAACATCCGTTTCCTGATCCCAGCACAAGTACTTCTGGGAAGTGTGAAACCCGTGCAGTAGACCATTGCAGTAGAAAAAAACAAACACGGTAACGCTAAAACTTTGTCCTGGCATGTTTGTTCAATCCAGTTTAGTTACACTAAACAGATATATGCATCATTGAGGGAGGGGGGCACAGTACAAAGTGGTACATAAAATACATACCTTTTCCAAAGCCAGTTAAGAGATCAAAGGTATACACGTTTGGCCTGCTGGAGAAAGCGTCCTTGTAGTCCACAAATGCCTCCTTGATGGCCCGGTAGCCGTTCAGAACCACCACGTCTTCCATCCCTATTCTAACAGTGTACACGTCGCCATACTGCTGCCTCCACTCCATAAACTTCAGGTGGGGCGCTCGGCCAAGGGACAGCAGGTGGCCGACGACAGGCCAGCTCCCACTCGGTGCCGGTGGGAGGTTGTTACGTCGTTTGAAGAAGACGAGTAGGGTAAGGAGAACGACGAAAAACACCGCTATGGTCTGGATGGAAAGTTCTGACAAAAGCAGATAATGACCTGACATCGCGACGACCTGCGAGAGTGAACGGTTCCTTCCACTTGTTTTCGGAATCTGGGGATGACTTGGCAATTAATGCCCCCAGGTCGTTTAACAAAAATGTCAAAGGTCAGGGTTCACCAAGCAGGTTGTTCAGCAGGTGGGGATTGTCTTACGATTGTCTTATACTTGTTATGATAGGGTCACATTTCTAAGCCGGGGCCCGACCGGGCTGTTAGAGAAAGCAAAGAATAAAAGAGCATGTCAAGAATATGCATAACGTATGGTAAGGAATTTTTTTTTAAACTTCTGTGTGTTTTGCTGTCTTTTATATCATACTTTCCGTCCCTACAAGCTGCCCGGCCGGGCCCTGGCTGGCTTGACCCTAGCAATACAAGGCGTCAGCGTTACGCTACCATAGAACTTCGTCAAGCGTTCGTATGAAACTCCGCGAAGTAGTTCAAGAATTGCCATCAGGAGATGACAGACGGTCACCGAAACATCAGCTGTTGTATCACGCCTGGTTGAGAATAAAGAACTCTGCTATTTAGTAATTTGTCAACCTCATGACATAAGTCACGGGAGGAAACATGGTTTTGAGTGCAAAGGTCCAAAAACTGACATCACTTTCTCTGCTGGTTTAAAAGAACATCCTGGCACACTGATGATTTGAATCAGGAGCATCGACAACCAGACAAGTCATTGTGCATCAAGTTTTTTTTTCATCAATCGTCTCTTGATAGTTTATTGCAAATTCCTGCCCGTAGGGTAATCAACAACCATTTGAAAATTACACAGCACTGAATTGTACCAATCTCTCGTTTGAACAAAATAATTCCACCATTATGCCAAATGAACACTAAAATAATGTATTTACTAGCAAATACAAACAGGTTCACATATGTTGATATTGAGTACTATTCATTAATATTCAAGGATGTTATGCCATGTCTTTATAGTTTTGAATAAACTATATCCCTTAATAATTTCTCTAGCAAAGAAAAGTTGAAAAAGTGTGAAAGAGTTGGCTTGGCAAAGAAGGCTATAGTTGCATTTTATCATTAATCATGTAAATGAGGCCCTGATTTGCTTGATGAATCCCTAATGAGGTTCACCTCTCATTAACTTCCAAACACAGCAAGTATAGAATGACCGTCATTTCAATCACTGTAGTACTATAGTATTTACCCATTTATTATGCAAATGTGGCATTCATTTGCATGATTAATATCAGCTATAATTGATGTTTCTCCCTTTTTCAGTTACATAAGTCACGTTTGAATGTCCTATCATGGAATGTAGCAGATTTATAACATTTCCTTATCAATTATACAAATTACATTTAAATTAAATTCGTAGTGTACATTTTATCAATAATCACTTATAATAGGCTAGCTACATTCCAACAGTCATGATGATCTGGCAATGTCAAACCCTTCTTAGATTATTCAGTCAAAATCTCAGCAGAAATTGTTCCCCGTTAATTAGCTAAGGGGCCTAAACCTATCCCACTTCTTCTTGAGCTTATGCGCCATCTACCATTAATCAATGATTACAAATACATGTATTAGCATGTCCAGAACGGGAGATATCAAAACCAGAAGTCTTACTGCAGTACCATAGAAAGTCGAGAGGGGGTCTACAATCTAATCAGTTCTTTATTTTCCCAACACTTTTACCAACATACAAAATATCATGAACACACACGCACACAAACACACACATGTACTGAAATAAATTATTCCTGGCCTGGTGAAGGTATTTTAACACTTGATACTATCAGCCAAATTCAATGGACTTCACATTAGAGTACGCATGTACAGTGCCAAGGGTTAAGGCGCCTGAGACGTAAACAAAACCTGTCTGGGCGTTGCCATGCAATTCGAGACAATGGTCGAGACCACAGCTGTTTACAAGCAAGGGGCTTTCACCTTCGACACTGCACATGCGTATTAGAATGTGCAAAAGCGCTCATAAAAGAGTTTAACACAATATTACAAAGCAAGAGACAGTGCACATATTCTGTAAACCTAATGTCAGATAATGGTCACTGTGTTTTGAAATTCAAGACCGTTTGTTTTTTACACAATCCAGGTGGGAGGGACGGGGAATAACCCGGGGAATCCCCATATGCAAATTGCACCATACCTGCACCTTGCTGTACAAAGGAACCAGGGCCTGTACAAATAGTGCGCCGGTGCGGAAATCTGGGCAGAACCGCTGAAACTATACGCCATCTTGGAAGAAGGTAAGCACACTCTCAACATTACTAGCACCCTTTCTATACATCATGGTTTCCCACCGTGAATATGAGACTGTAGAATGAGTTATCAATAGCCTCCACCAGACCTTTCTACGGGGAGGGATCGTAGAATTCGACAAAAAAGGAATAATTTGCCAGGAGAGTCAGTCAACGGGAAGGTGATATTACATGTCCCCATCGGAGCGCGAGCGCAGCCCATTGAACCCTTTGGTAGCCAACTGCCCTGGCATTATTCTTCTCCACATTAAGTTAGCGTAGTCAGTCTGGTAAAAACATACTTAAGCTGGAAGACATACATGTCATAAAAAAGCAGAACTGTAGGCAACAAATGGTTTGTAATGTATAACACGCCTGACATACAACAGCAAATGGCTGAGTGTATATACACCAGTTTGGACTTTGTAGCTCTCTTGTTTAATATGTACTTGTATAACTTTGTTGTATGTATACGGTTTATGCTGATGTTTTTGCCTATGGAGAAGTTAACAAAATTAATTAGGTGTCATTATCTCAGGTATTAAAGATTCTGACCAATAAAACTTATCTTCAAATTGTAACCTATTCTGTAGACTGTCATCTAACACAATTACGAGACATTCTATACATATACGGCTATTCTCAGGCATAACACTAGCCTGGAATCCAAACATAGCTCCCGAGTCTGCTATCCGTAAAAAAAAGTGCAGCTAAGAAGTCTAAACCTATGCCACTTTTTCTTGAGCTTAGGTGCCATCTACCATTAATCAATGATTATAAATATCAGCATTTCCAGAACTTGCGGTATCAAAACCAGAAGTCTTACTCTTACTGCCGCACAATGAAAGTTAAGAGGGGGCCTATAATCTAATCAGTGTTTCATTTTGCCAACACCTACCAACATATACCAAATATTATGAACACACACACGCAAACACACACATTCCTGGCGAAGGTTTTATAACCTTTGATTAAAAAGTTTAAGTTAAAGTCCTTCCCGCACCGAAGGTGCATAATGCGGCACCCATCTCCGGTTCCACAGCCCTTGGGCCACACAACTTTGTGCAAATCACTACAGCAGGGGGCTAGTCCACTGGTAGTGGTGTGTGTTTGACTTCCATACTCTTTCCCAAATGCTGAGTGCTAAACAGAGAAAGCAGTATGTACCATTTTTAGAGTCTTTGGTATGACCCGGCGGGGGTTCGATTTCACCACCTACCGTATGCAAGGCGAACACTCTACTCACTCGGCAATTGCACCAAATTCAGTGGACTTCAAAATAAGCACTTTTGAACATAAGAGTACGCATGTACAGTGCCAAGGGTGAAGGAGGCGCACGAGACGTAAACAAAACCTGTCTTGGCGTTGTTATGCAAATCCAGACAATGGTCGAGACGAGAACTGTATACAAGTCAGGGGCCTTCACTTCCGACACTGCACATGCGTACTCGATTGTGCTAAATCTCTCATAAAAATATCAACACAATAATACAAACAACAGAGAGTGCACATATTCTGTTAACCTAACGTCGGATTATGGGCACTGTGTGTGAAATTCGAGACAAATTGTTTCTTTACACTAGCCAGGTGGGAGAGAGGGGGAATAACCCGGGGAATCCCCATATGCAAATTGCACCATACATTGTACCTGTACCTTCCTGTACAAAGGACCAGGGTCTGTACAAATCGCGCGGTCCGGAAATCTGGGCAGAACCGCTGAAACAATCCGCCATCTTAAAATAAGGTAAGCACACTCTTAACATTACTAGCGCCCTTTTTACACATAACGATTAGACCTCCTTGACCTAACATATACTATACCAAACAACCCAGGATAGCAGTTTACATTCAGCAAGGATAGCAAGAGCTAAAGAACTACGGAGACGCTAATCAACCATGAATATGTGACCGTAGCCTGAGGTTTCAGTTACTTAACTCAAGCCTCCACCAAACTTTCCTGCGGGGAAGGATCGTAGAATTCGACAAAAAAGGGAATAATTGGCCAGGAGAGTCAGTCCACGGGAAGGTAATATCACATTTCCCCCTCGTAGCGCAGCTGATTGAAACCATTGGTAACCAACTCCCCTGGCATGATTCTTCTCCACATTAGCCAGCGTAGTCAGTCTGACAAAGATTTACTTAAGCTGTAATACATGCATACCATAAAAAAACAGAACTATAGGCAAAAAACGGTTTGTATTGTATAATACGCCTGGCAAACAACACCAGATGACTGAGTGTATATACACCAGTTTGGACTTTGCAGCTCTCTTGTCCATGTACTTGTATAATTTTGTTGTATGAAATGGGGGGGGGGGGGGGGGGCGCCACGAATACGGTTTCTGCTGATGCATATGCCTATGGAGAAGTTGACAGAATTTATTAGGTGTCATAATCTCAGGAATGAAAGATTCTGACCAAGAAAACTTACTCTCAAATTCTAACCTGTTCTGTAGACTTCTAACACAATTCCGAGGCATGCTATACGGCTACTCTCAGGCATAACATTAGCCTCGAATCCAAACCTATTATAGCTATCCACAAGAAAAGTGCAGCTAAAGGGTCTAAACCTATGCCACTTTTTCTTGAGCTTAGGTGCCATCTACTATATTAATCAATCATTACAAATATCAGCATGTCCAGAACATGAGGTATCGAAAACAGAAGTCTTACTGCAGTATCATAGAAAGTCAAGAGGGGGTCTACCTTCTAATCAGTTCTTTATTTTCCCAACACTTTTACCAACATACCAAATATCATGAACACACATGGACACAAACACACAAATTTACTGAAATCAAATTTTCCTTATAAATCAATTAAATCAAGTATTTTAACACGTGATACTATCATCCAAATTCAGTGGACTTCACATCAGAGTACGCATGTACAGTGCTAAGGCGCCTCAGACGTAAACAAAACCTGTCTGGGCGTTGCTATGCAATTCGAGACAATGGTCGAGACCAACAGCTGTTAACAAGCCAGGGGCTTTCACCTTCGACACTGCACATGCGTATTAGAATGTGCGAAAGCGCTCATAAAAGAGATCAGCACAACAATACAAAATATTACAAAGCAACAGACAGTGCACATATTATGTTAACCTAATGTTGGATAATGGGCACTGTGAAAGTCTAGACGCTCATCTTGGTTTTATACACAATCCAGGTGGGAGGGAGGGGGAATAACCCGGGGAATCCCCATATGTAAATTGCACCATACCTGCACCTTGCTGTACAAAGGTACAAAGAGAGCCTGTACAAATAGTTTGGTGTGGAAATCTGGGCAGAACCACTGAAACTTCACGCCATCTTGAAAGAAGGTAAGCACACTCTCAACATCACTAACACTCTAAGGATTAAACCTCCTCGACCTAACTTATACTATATACCAAAGAACCTCGGATAGCAGATTACACTGTAAGGTTAGCAAGAACTAAAAGAACTACGGAAACGCCAATCATATCATCATGGTTTCCCACCATGAATATGTGACTGTAGACTGAGGTTTCTGTTACATCTGGCCTCCACCATACCTTCGTGCGGGGAAGGATCGTAGAATTCGACAAAAAGGGAATAATTGGCCAGGAGAGTCAGTCTATGGGAAGGTGATAATACATTTACCCCTCGGAGCACGGCTGATTGAATCCTGTGGTAGCCAACTCTCCTGGCATCTTGTCCACATTAGCTAGCGTAGTCAGACCTAAGTGTCATAAAAACAGAACTGTAGGCTACAGACGGTTTGTAATGTATAATAATCCTGACATACAACAGCAAGTGATTTGTAAGTGATGCAACTCCCCTGGCCGGCATCTTGTCCACATTAGCCAGCGTAGTCAGACTTAAGCTGGAAGACAAATATGTCATAAAAACAGAACTGTAGGCTACAGACGGTTTGTAATGTATGATAATCCTGACATACAACAGCAAGTGATTTGTATATACACCAGTTTGGACTTGTAGCTCTCTTGTTCATGTACTTGTATAATTTTGTTGTTTGGAGGGGGGGCAAAATTACGGGTTATGCTGATGTATATGCCTATGGAGAAGTTGAAAAAATTAACTAGGTGTCATTATCTCAGGAATTAAAGATTCTGACCTGATACGTAAACAAAACCTGTCTGGGCATTGTTCTACAAATAAAGCCAATGGTCAAGACAAAAACTTTTTACAACGCATGGGCCTAATCACCTCTGATACTGCACATTCGAGTACGCATGTAAAAATAGCGCTTATAAAGGAGATCAACATATTACAAACCAACAGACGATGCACATATCCTTTAAACCTATTGTCGGATATTGGCACTGTGTGTGAAAGTTTAGACAGTCAACTTGTTTTTTTTACACAATCCAAGTGAAGGGAAGGGGAGGGAGGGGAAATAACCCGGGGAATCCCCATATGCAAATTGTATCTATTGTTCCTGTACCTTCCTGTACCATGGACCCGGGCCTGTACAAATAGCGGTGCGAAAATCTAGGCAGAACCGCTGAAACAATCCGCCATCTTGAAAGAAGGTAAGTGTACTCTTAACATTACTAGCGCCCTTTCTACACATAACGATTTAACCTCCTTGACCTATCATATACTATACCAAAGAACCCAGGATAGCAGTTTACATTCAGCAAGGTTAGCAAGAACTAATATGAAGAACTACGGAGACGCTAATCAACCACAGATATGTGACCGTAGCCTGAGGTTTCAGTTACTTAACTCTATCCACCAGACCTTCCTAGAACTCGACAAAAAAGGGAATAATTGGCCAGGAGAGTCAGTCTACAGGAAGGTAACATTACATTTTCCTTTCGTAGCGCAGCCCATTAAACCCGTTGGTAGCCAACTGCCCTGACATTAATCATTCTCCACATTAGCCAGGGAGTCAGTCCGGTAAAGACTTACACTGGTATGCGAAGGTATTATAACACTTGATTAAAAAGTTAAAGTCCTACCCGCACCGAAGGTGCATAAGGCGGCGCCAATCTCCGGTTCCACAGCCCTTGGGCCACACAACTTTGTGCAATCACTACATCAGGGGGCTAGTCCACTGATAGTGCTGTGTGTTTAACTGCCTTACTCTTTCCAAAATGCTGAGTGCTAACCAGAGAATTTAAAAGCAGTATGTACCATTTTTACAGTCTTTGGTATGACCCAGCCGTGGATCGAACTCATGACCTACCGTATGCAAGGCGAACACTCTACCCACTAGGCCATTGCACCAAATTTAGTGGACTTCACAATAGGCACTTTTGAACATTAGAGTACGCATGTACAGTGTCAAGGGTGAAGGCGCATGAGACGTAAACAAAACCTGTCTTGGCGTTGTTATGCAAATCCAGACAATGGTCGAGACGAGAACTGTATACAAGTCAGGGGCCTTCACTTCCGACACTGCACATGCGTACTCTATTGTGCTAAATCTCTCATAAAAATATCAACACAATAATACAAACAACAGAGAGTGCACATATTCTGTTAACCTAACGTCGGATTATGGGCACTGTGTGTGAAATTCGAGACAAATTGTTTCTTTACACTAGCCAGGTGGGAGAGAGGGGGAATAACCCGGGGAATCCCCATATGCAAATTGCACCATACATTGTACCTGTACCTTCCTGTACAAAGGACCAGGGTCTGTACAAATCGCGGGCTTTGCGGAAAAAGCTGGGCTGTCTACCTGGCCTGTCTGGCTGGCCTGTCTACCTGGGCTGTCTACCACGTCAGGCCACTTAGAAACCCCCATTCATATCCCCACAAATTGTTACGTACCAGTATAGCCGCACCCTCTAGCGCCCCCTAGCGGAATTTTTTTAAAACCACACCCATTGGGTTGCGGTAAAGCATTCGTCATTCGAAATCGCGATTTTCGTCCCCTCTTCTTGATTCCTACAAAGTTTATACTAATTGCTACGTCGTCTGAAACCAAACATGGCGTTCCCTTCTCATGATTCTATCGCCTTTTTAGTATGTTATCCAAAGGAACTCTCAAAAGTCACTGATGTCGCTCGGAGCTTTCGATCGCCATCTTACATCTTGTGACCATGTTCTTCAAGCTTGCTTCACTCATGGAACGATGTGCTTCACTCCATGCTTCACTGGAGGGCGCTGTTTCAATAGACATCGGGGAGGGTAGTACGGCTATAGCTAGTAACGTTACCTACAGCCTCCCAGCTCCAACCGGGGTCTCCCAGTCTACCATTGACTTCCAGTGTATGCTAACTTGTGTAACTGTCATTTCGTAAGTTGTGGGACATGGTGAAGTTGCGAACACGGCGATACTGACAGTTTGGATAAACAAAGGAACCACGTGTCTTACTGGCGGTCGGGCCGGCCGGCTGTAGGCGGGATGGACCGGAGAATATTACCACGTGGCTGTCGGCGGAAGTAAAAACAAGGAGGTAACCTCCTTGGTAAAATGACTGACACTTTCGCTTCATGTTACCGAAGATTTAGGAAACAAGGATCGTCTGCTTTGAAACAATATACAGCAGTTTCATTGTTTGTAATCAAGCCAGGCACCAGGACAATGTTACACAGAACCCCACCCCGTTGTAACAAAGGAAAGGACGCAACACGGGCTCCGGATCACAATCTCACACGCACCACTAGGCTAAAAGACTAAAAGGTCATGACCCATAGGCTGAGCAGTTGGTGTGATGCTATCACTGTTACATGATAGTCCCTGTAATACACCGCCATGCATTACACCGGCTGGACAACTGGTTCTCCTGCTCCACACTCCATCTTTATCTTATCTATTTTATTCATTTGTTTGGCTTTTGTAAGATAAACATGTTTTGCAACGATTATTTTGTATCTATTGTATATCTATTTATCGATAAATGGATATTTGATACAATTTTCAACTTTTATACGTTCTGTTTCTAATCTCTTTCGGCCAGTTTTTGGTATAACGATGTCTGAAGTATTCCTCATCAAGTTTTGATCAATGTCATACCCTAAATGGCACACCCTGACGTATAATAGCTGATTTACGTACATAACAACACTGGTATACCGGCAAAGGTTAAAAAAAATAATTGCTTCCAGACACCTGGGACGATCGCTAGCCCCGCTGTGTTTCAAAACATTCTGCCAGCGCGTGCAAGCCGGGCCGGCCGTATCATGTTTCGCCTGCAAGCCAACCTGGCACAGAACGATTTCCTCTGTCCAGACTGGCAGACGTGATTTTTTTTTTCTAACAGAGAGCGGGGAGGGAAGAAAATGCTACATCAGATACAAGTGCAAATGTTTTATTTTTCAAAATGAACTCTAAATGATATACGTTACGTGGTGTCAGTGCTAAAAGAACCAGTACACGTTACACACATGGTACACGTACATTATAACTGGGGTGAGATTAATCTGAGCTTGAGATTGATTAACCTTCCGGCTTCAACTTGAGTTCAAGTCCATTTATGTCCCTGCCGCGTGGGTTAGGATAGAAACTCATGATCATGTCTAGCGCACACTTGGGCATTACGTCGCGATGGGCGATATGGAATTCGTCGTCCAGCATCCGGTGGGTTTTCGCCGCAGATATCGCTCACCCTTCCACCCCTCTCGCACGTTGATCTGGCCCCAGACTTTTTCATACTTCGCCTCCCGAACACCAGAATTCTTCGGGTGGTGTCAGGTTGGGATGGTGTGGCCTCTGATGCAGTAGGGCGTTCCTCGTCCCCGCTCTTCTCCCATGGACGTCCACGTTTTTGAGAGTTCCTTTGGATAACGTACAAAAATGACGATAGAATCATGAGAAGGGAACACCTGGTTTGGTTTCAGACGATGTTACAATTGATGTTAAGTTTGTAGGAATCAAGAAGAGGGGATAAAAATCGCGGTTTCGAATGACGATCGGTACCGCGCCCACTGTAATGTGTGTGATTTTTTTAAAATCCGCTAGGGGGCGCCACTGCACTGGGGCCTCACAATTAGTGGGGATATGAATGGGGGTTTCTGAGTAGCCTGACGTAGTAGACAGCCCAGGTAGACAGGCCAGCCAGACAGGCCAGGTAGACAGCCCAGCCTTTTCCGCAAACCCCAAATCGCGCGGTCCGGAAATCTGGGCAGAACCGCTGAAACAAGCCGCCATCTTGAAATACGGTAAGCACACTCTTAACATTACTAGCGCCCTTTTTACACATAACGATTAGACCTCCTTGACCTAACATAAACTATACCAAAGAACCCAGGATAGCAGTTCAGCAAGGTTAGCAAGAACTAAAGAACTACGGAGACGCTAACTTCAACCATGAATATGTGACCGTAGGCTGAGGTTTCAGTTACTTAACTCTAGTCTCCACCAGACCTTCCTACAGGGGTAAGGGATCGTAAAATTCTGTAAAAAAATGGAATAATTGGCCAGGAGAGTCAATCCACGGGAAGGTAACATAATATGATTACATTTCCCCTCGTAGCGCAGCCCATTGAACCCGTTTGTAGCCAAGGCTGCCCTGACATTAATCATTCTCCACATTAGTAGCCAGCGTAGTGAGTCTGATAAAGACTTATGCTGGAAGACATACATATCATAAAAAAGCAGAACTGTAGGCAGCAAACGGTTTGTAATGTATAATAATCCTGACATACGACAGCAAGTGATTTGTATATACACCAGTTTGGACTTAGTGTCTCTCTTGTACGTTTAAAATTTTTATGTATGAAGGGGGGGGGGGGCGCGCCACAATTACGGTTTATGCTGATGTATGGAGAAGAGAAGTCGACATTATATCAGTAATTAAAGATTCTTACCCCTTGACCTAACTTATACTATACCAAAGAACCCAGCTTAGCAGTTTACACTGCGTGAGCAAGAAATAAAGAACTTCGAAAAAGCTTATCATATCATCATTGTTTCCCACTGTACACTGAGGTTTCAGTTACTTAACAGCCTCCACCAGACCTTCCTACGGGAGTACGGATCGAAGAGTTCGGCAAAAAAAGGGAATAATTGGCTAAAGAGTCAGAGGTGTGGTCATAGACTCAGAGTAACACGCATTATGAGCCTCTATCAAGCCAATTGCAACTCATCACTCTTTCTCACCATACCTTGTACAATTATACAGGTTTGTCCAAAATGCCAGGTCGCAGCAATCGTCATCGTCACGATTGGTTTTCATCAGTGGTTCAGGTATATACCATGATAGCATTATGATTCAGCTTTCAAGAACTTTCTCATTCTTATCATATTTTTGATTTTTTTACAAATTCGATTGCATCAAAAGGCATATGATATGATCTCATCAAATGTTCCCTGTTCATGTTAAGTGACTGTTTGAATGTCTTATACATTAGTATCCCCTTGATGATGAACGTCCGAGTGAAACTTATCCAACTGAAGATGAAAATGAACCCCAGGAAACGACAGATGAAGGAGAGGTAAGATATGTTGTACTCGTGGCAACTGTAAGTGACATACACATTAGAGTAGAGAACCCTTTCTAGAATTAGAGAGCACGCGCAGTGCATTAAACTCACTCCCTCTGTCTAAGTACCCATGCAATAATAGACTGTTCACATCAACCTTTTGCAGAAATGGACCATCTCAAAGTTACTTCTACCCTTGCATCACCCTACACCACCCCAGTCCAAAATGGAATGTTCAAAATTTGCCATCCCCTCAGTATGCAACATTTGATTCTGTCAAAATACTCCATGCTAATGAACTCTTCCATAATCTATCTAAGCACGGAAACTGCCCTCATACCAAATGTCATGTAAACATTCACATAATAATGCAGAAATCCATAATCTAATTTTTTATTATTATTAATTATTATTATTTGTAAAAAAATTAGATTATGAATTTCTGCATCATTATGTGAATGTTTACATGACATAATTCCTGAAAAAACATCCTGAGATAAATAATTCTACTAGTAGATGGGACACTGCATCCCAAAAACATGGAAAAGCTATGTACACAACACATGCATGTTGACGGCACCCCAATGTCGAATTCGAGGTGAGGTGACATACTAAGTACATGTATATACATTTTCAATACACTTTCGGTCAGAAAATAGCCCCAAAACACATAGTTATATAATTTTAAAGTCATACATGCTGAAAATCTAGGCCTAACATGTTTGTGTGTACATTTGTTCAAGTCATCCCCAATCTAAATTTTACACTGTAATATTAGGGCTCTGGACCCTAAAACACAATCTATCTTTGGTCTGAAAATTATAACAGTTATTGCTAGGCCACACCAATATTATTTGTTGATTTTCGGATCTTTTTAGAAAAAGGTTGGAGCGACAGGGTGTGCGCAAATAGTCTGGGGTGAAGATATACTAGTAAGGGTTTACATTTTAAAGATTAAGAGATTATTCAAGTTTAAGCTTTGTATGGATCATTTTATGAAATGCACTCCTTTCTTTGATCTAGTACTATAATTTCAGTAAAAACGAATAATTTACCTGTGGTATGGATTCATATGTCAACCTTCCTTTTTCATTTTGAACAAACTCCTTTTTTTGAGCATTAAGATCCTGATGTATCTTACTACCATGGTAACAAAATGTTGAAGGTACATTATCAGTGTTACTAATCATTTCTCCATTTTTACACCATGATACATGTAGGAGGTTTCAAGAGGTTCCCTCCAAATCTGTAAGCTTCTGGACTTCACAAATGAAATATCTTAACAGTCTCTGGAGTATACTGCTCCTAATTTTGCGTTCTAGTTATTGCTTGATTGTCGATGAGGAATAGTTCTAAATGTAGCCATAATCATTGTATTGCTAAGCTTTGGTTAAAATTAAACTGTTAAAATTTTAAAACACAGGGTGATGTAGCCTCAACACCCTCACTGATGGACCAGATGAGACTCATGCAAGACAACATGAGTCAGATGATACAGAAAGCTCTGCAGGAAGAGGAGGAAAGGAAGAAGAAAGCTGAGCAGGAAGAGGAGGAAAGGAAGAACAAAACTGATAGTCTTGAAAGTAGACTGGAAAAAATGCAAAACCAAATCAAGGATCTCCTTGAGGAAAAAAGCAATCTAGAAAACAAAGTGACCTTTCTAGAGCTATTGAAAGACAAGCAGACACAGAATCTACAGGACATTCTGTACTCATCCGCTTACCGTCTGAGATACGGTATTTCCCTGTTCCGGTGAGGAAACCTGGTTAAAAGGCATATTCATAACATGATTTTATCATGTCAGCATTCAAGCTTAATATCATATATGCATTTTATAACCATGTACCATGTTAGAATTATAGGTGTAATTTAAAGTATGTCCAAAGATGGTGAATTGATATTGATTCGGGACATAAAACGAAAGATATCATCCTGATTTTGAGAATTGAGCTCATTTCTTAATCATACGACTCAGGCTGGGATTGTGATTGCGCTTGTAATGCCATAAGTTGCAAATGTACCTTCACCGAGTGTTATGTCTTACACTGCGTCCGTTTGTGTTTGTGTGTTATTGTATCAGTAAACAGTATAGCTCGAGAATTCATGGATGGATTGTCTTCATACTTGCTGTGTGAATGGGTCTTCTTGAGAGCTCGAAATAATTAGACTTTGGTTTGCTGTGGTACCGCAGCAGAACTTCCGGGTTTGTTATCTCGTGCTCTGAAATGCTATGGTCATCATTTTAAGTGGTAGGGAGAGCAGGTTGTGTAGGTTTGGGTCCCCTAGCGGTTTTTGGAACTGCAGGAGCCGATTTCGTTTCAAACTTTGAAAGCGAATAATTCAAGAAGGGGTTGACGGATCGTCATGATATTCGGTCTGTAGATAGCTTAAGTAATGTCTGATTATGCAAATCACCAGCTTATTTTCATATTTAATGAGGAAAGTTTATAAAGCCGCTACACTCCATTATAGGACTTCCTAACATATGACAACAGTAACTGACAAAGAGAGGAATATCGATAGATATCAATATTGCGAATAAATACCTAATTTGAATAATCAATGTGAAATACTCAATATTTATCCATAATGGTAAATGATGGAGATTTCATATTTGCAGCATTTGGAAGTTAAGTAGATGTGGAAATTATCAGACATAACTCAAGCAAATGAGGGCCTCATTTACAAGATTTATGAGGAAATGCTACAAACACCTTCTTTTCTAGAGATAAGAGTTGTGCAATTTGGGTACAGAAAATGCTCAACTGACATAATTCATAGAAATGAGATTCTTATATGTATGATAAAGGGCAAACATTTATGATATGCCACTTGAAAAGGCTAGAATCAGTCGGCGAAGGTATGAGGTCGTGGAATTCTAGTTAGAGTCTGAGTCAATATCCCATGAGTCTTGTCCAGAGAGGGAAAGATGAAAAATTTTCTGTTTGGATAATGCAAAACAATTAGTCCTTGGCAAAGTATGACGGAGGACTTGTTCCCTGTGGTCTTTGACCCGCTGTACAAAGTTCACAATTTCAACCTTCTGGAACATCTAAGTCCTGACGCAAGCTATAGATTTAGTCACAATTGATAGAAATTAAATTCATCATAGATATTTAGGCAATTGCTGGCTTAATGCTTTGTAATATTGGTAATAGTAGGTAAAGTGAGATGCACATTTATCATGACATTGTACCATTTATTTCATATTTTTCTGCAGGGCATTCGGCTTGGCGTTCAAAACGTATGGTCGTGTCCTGATCATCAACAACACCCGATTTACAACATCAGAGATGAAGGAAAGGACTGGTGCAGAAGGAGACCAGGGTAAGTCTGCCCAATTACCGTCAAGTCTCCATTAAAGTACGCACCCCCATTAACATAAGCACCGCGGGCCCGATTTTGGGCCGATCGCAGACCAGACAAGGGGAGCAGAGACCTTCAAGGTCAAAATCCAATTAACGTACTATGCGCCCTCTGTTCAGCCATTTCGTGGTTCGCCCGGAAGTTGACATAACCACCAGTGCAATTTTTTGTGCTTAATATGAAGTATTGCTATAAACGAAACTTCTAAATTTCCAACTGTTAAGTTTTTGGGCATAAAAACAAACTGATGTTGGTCTTTCGTCATACATCTCATATTTCTTTTATCAAGGAAAACTTTCAATGTTTATGCCACCATCAGTTGAGAGAACTATATGAGCATTTGTATGGAAAGACCAGGCATGGAACATTTTGATTCCTACCGAGTTACCCAATGAAAAAAAAAAGGAGTAAAATGAATTTCCCCGCGAAAATTAAGTGATAAACTTGGCACAAAAAGTTTGGAAACTTAACTTTGGTCGATCATATCTCCTTTTTTTTGTTTTTTGTTTTTATTTTTTATTTTTTTAAAAACATAATCTTTATTCATTTTTGAAAAAAAAAGACACAACAATACAAAGTGGATATACAAAAAGCAACCTAAGCCAGGAAAGACAATTTGCATTTTCCCAACTAAATTAATTTTAACAGTGCATAACCAATGTGTCCCCACTTTAACAAGTGTTTCTCAATCTTCTGTACGTTTTGGGCAATGATGTACTCAACTTTGTAATAATAGTGTACATAGGCTAAAAAGCCATCTATTGTAGGAATTTTTAAATGTCTACATTTAAAGATATACACCTTAGCAATTAGTAACAATGTGTTCAGAATGATAGGAAAGCCTAATGAACCAAATAAAATAATTCTACTTGTAAATCTAAATTCCACGTTCATATGCTTTCTGATCCAGTTTTCTACATCCCCCCAAAATTTTACAAGAAAAGAACATTGACAAAAGATGTGGACGGGAGTTTCCTCCTCAGTCTTACAATAAGAACAAAGTGTATTTTCTGATAATTTCCATTTATAAAGCTTATTCTTAAGAGCAAGAAAATTATGCAACAACTTAAATTGAAAGGATCTTAAATAGGAGTCAATAGTTGTTTATAAGTCAGACTGTAAACTACATCCCATTGTATCTGGTCATTAAACAATTCTATCCAATATTCCTGGGCTTTACAATGGAAGTCAACACATTTCCTTTCAACTAAGTAAAAACGGTACAATTCCTTGTTTATCTTAAGACCTTTTACCCACTTGGAATATTTTGTAACAGGCATAATAGCTGTTTCACATAGAGAAATACCTTGAATACTTTGTTTCCATTTAAAGGGAATACTGGATAACAATTGTAAGAATTTAAGCTCATCACAAATTCTTCCATATTTACCAATAAATGATCTGTATGTCATAAAGTATCCATCCATGTTCAATAAATCATTAACAAACAAAATTCCTCTTTGGCTAAAGGTTTCCCAGAAAAAAGGTAGTCCATCAATAAGTATATTGGAATTGAACCAGAGAAATTGTCTCAAGTATTCAGACATATTATCAGGAGGTTTTTTCTGGGCCTTCAGCCAGGCTAACATCACCTCTTCAAAGAAAGTACTTAAATGTGAATGTTTAGAAACAACATTGTGAAAGTGTGCTTCGGTAAGTTGTAAGAATGGAAAAATATCATAGTTAAAGTGTATACAATGATTTAACATCTTCCTACAAAACCAGCTTTTGTTCAAATACATTCTAGGAACCCATGCTGCCTTAAGTGCAGCATTAAAGGCTTCTAAATTGATCAGTTTTAATCCACCATATTCATACATATTATAAACTATATTCCTTTTGACACGTTCTGGCCCTCCTGACCAAAGAAACTTGAATACTTTTTTCTCATAAGTCTGAAAAAACTCAGCATCTGGAGAGGGCAGTGACATGAATAAGTATGTAAACTGAGAAACAACCAAAGTATTTATCAGTGTCACTTTGCCATACAGGGTAAGAGTCTTTCCTTTCCAAGGCTGGAGTATCCTATCTACTTTTTGTAGCTTTCTACTGAAATTATCAGAAATCAAAGTGTTCATGTCTTGGGGAATGTGAATTCCCAAAGGGTCAGCTGGACCATCTGACCACTTAATAGGAAAAGTACATGGTAGTTGAAAACCAGTGTCCTTCAGTGGACCCATTCTTAAGATTATACATTTGTCAAAATTTGGCACAAGCCCAGAAATATTTGAGAAGTTTTTTAACTCTAAACATAATGTTTCCAATGTTGTAAGAGCAGGTTTGAGGAAAAAATCTGTATCATCCGCAATCTCCTTTGTTTCTTGATTAATTTCAATGATTTTTATATCATTGGAAAGTTTGTGTAATTTTCTTTCTCATGATACCAAACTTATTACGATTGTAAATTAATGGAACGAGCACCAGGCCTGCTTATGCAAGGGGGTCACATAAAAAAGTGTCCAGATTACCCTACTACAGTCAAACGCTCAATTCAGTATTTTTCATTTGCCGGTAGCACGTGGCTTTTGTACGAGGGTAATACGAAACTTGAATCAACAAAACACATTAGTATGAAAGCCAATGTTACTCTTCATCCAAACAAAGAATTGCGTAAAGGAGCCTCAGTTATGATGAAGGTGGCTTAATACTGAGTACACAAGCCATGCGCTGTCACCACAGCCCGGCACATCCTCCTCATGATTGTCACCAGTTTTGTTACGCGGTCCCTGGTCATTCTTCTACAACGAGTCATCGCAGGTCGACCAGTGTTGTTCTGTTGATCATTCTTGCATGCACAGCTCGCCCAAGTTGATCAGTGATCACAGAGTATGAGAGGTGTTCAATTGTGTTGAGATCTGGGCTGCAGGAAGTCCATTCTATCCTCTGTATTCCTGCAGCTGGAGGTAGTCTGAAATGGCTCTCATTCTGTATGGACGTGCACTGTTATCTTGCAGAATGGCACTCAGTTTCATACTGCAGAGGTAATGATCTAGGAAATGTGGCTGGATGGAGAAGGGTATCTCTATATCTTGACACATCGAGGTTGCTTAGGATGATTAGTCTAGTTTTTCCTCTGGCAGTTAACGTTGTACTGCCCCACACCATGACGCTGACTCCAACAAACACTGTCAGTCTATCTGACTTAGTGTGCAACAGTCAGCATAGGGTTCACCTCGCCGCCCCAACACTTTCATTTACCCTTTCGACAGTCGACATAAATCTACTCTCATCTGTAGCTGTGAACATAACATTCCTCCACACACTGCTCCATTCATAATGCAGACGGCACCACCACAAATAGGTTTGGCGCTGAGCTGAGTTTTTGACACTAGCAGGGAAATTTGGGCTCTTTTTTCTATAACCCACTTGCGTAAGCAGGCCAGGTGCTCGCGAGAGGAGAGGCGAGAGGATCATCAGAGAATGTACTTAGGTATTTCTTTTTTAAGTCAAAACATCTGAAGACACCTTACTTTACTTATCCTTCGCCAAAGCAAATATCTGGATATGGCCATTCTACAGTCTGTAACAGGTGCACATAGAACGCATGTCAGCTGACTTTTTTTGAGGCCGCCTAGCGGACAAATTGTGCGCTTCAGTTCAATTGACGTTGTCACGTATTTTAAGCCTTGCGCATTAAATTGCAGGTATAAGGAGGGCGAGAGGATCATCATGAACATTTATTAACTAGTAAGAGTAAGATCTAGAGAAAAAGTTTTTCAGCAAGTTGCGACTTTGTGTCAAGTTTGAAAAACAAGTAGAATAAAAAAAGATATGTAACTTTCCCCCAAATTTTCACTTTCTAGAAAAGCTGGCTGAAGCTTTCCAAAGCCTACCATTGAAAACTGAAGTGAAGACCCACCAGAACCTTGATCTGTCCACAATGCTGACTGTGCTACAAGATGAGGCAGAAAGAGACTACAGTGAAGAAGACTTCTTTGTTTGCTGCATCATGTCACATGGGACACAGGGCAAGGTGTGTGCCACCAACGGTTTTGGTGTTGACATTCTTGATATCCTTTCCCTCTTTAATGGGAAGCGATGCCCCTCCCTTATGGGTAAACCCAAACTGTTCTTTATCCAGGCTTGTCAGGGGGATAAGGACCAGCCCACTGAAAGAGCCGGTGCTGTTTCTGATGCAAAACCCTCACCCTCACCCATTTTGGCATACCTATCAACAGAGGCTGATTTCTTTCTCGCTCTCGCTACAGTGCCTGGGTATGTGGCATACAGGGGGGAGGATGGGGCTGACTTTTTGAATGTTCTGGCAAGGGTGTTGAAGGAACATGGAAAATCTCAAGACCTGATGAGTATGATGGCTTCCGTTAGTAGGGAGTTAAACGAAAAGTACAAGTACAGTCCCTTCTGCTGCACGACGCTCAGGCACAAAATGTTTTTCCATCATAAGCCAGATGCATATTAGGCTGTCTTGTGGATGAATGATTCTTTGCAGGAATCAAAGACACTGTACAAAGTCAAGTGTGCGAATCAGCCTGAACTTAATTATAATCTTTGCAGATTCATTGAATAATGTAAACTTTGTGGAAGGATTCACACAATGTCAATGTTATTTGCTTTCGAATGCTAGATTATCATTTCTGCGGTCGGATTTACCTATTGTTTGGTCTTGCAATAAGGGACCTGACGAGTATACAATTACAAAATCTTGACAGAACCAGTTCACTGATGTTCAGAAATTTTGGAGCGGTAACGATTGAAAACGAGTATTTATTGTTTACGTACCTAGCCCTAATCCAAACATCTACAAGTAAAAGGATGAAACACAAATAGCATGTCAGGCATCATGTTTTTTGGATGATCTCCAAAAACATACATTTAATAAATTATCTAATAGGAGATCATACAATATTATAAGTGCGGATTAAAATCCAGCATAGTGCTTTTGTCATGCATTTGTTCATATTATTTCAATCGTACGATCTATGGTACATGTATATGATTGTTATAAGACAGTGCATTTTGTGCTACATGTACATTTACAATGGTTTACATGTGTATGCCTTTCATGTCTGGACACACATCACGTGATGAATATACTGGAGTAAAGTTTCATTTCTTGCTACAAGTTATTACAATTTGTATAACAGATTCTGTATTTGAACATTTATATATATATATCATTATATATAGCCAGATGATGTACTGTAGAACTTATACTAGAAAGATGAATGTTTATGCAATTGAAAACAGGTCTGGACATTTGACTAACTGTCTAGTTTACTAGAAAACAGTGGTACATGTAAGTCACCATTCAAGATTTAAACAGAACAATTCCATTATAATTATGATTTGGAACAGGACTGATTAAGAATATGTCCTACTTCTATAGGTTGGGATCTATAATTGATGTAGTTCCTTATTTTTTTTCTTTATATAGAAATGATAAGATAGCAGAAAAGAACATTAGATTTATATCTTACAATATAAGTTTCATGCACGAGACTATTTACTACATTGTGTATTTCTGAACCAGTGATGTAACCCAAGTTCAATATGCTGTATGTTAAAAGATTTGTTAAGCATTCTTAAGGGTCTATAGCATATCTATGTCGCTATGTTAGGCAACTTATGATATCTTCATTTGTCATGCAAATATCAAGCTATAGACTGGTTTATATTTGCTTTACAGGCTGTATAGTTATGTATTAAAATAGACAATAAGACAATCTGCTGTCTTTTTAAGTTGCTTTGGATGATTTTTTTCAGGCTCATTTCTTGCTGGTGACGTGTTTGTGTGTACCATGACCTTTTGTATTGATTTTCTCAAAATTTAAGCAGAGATGAATAAATGATTTAAAAAAGCAAAATCACTGTGCCTATTATTATATCAGCTTTGCAGTTATGGTTGGATTCATACCACTAAGGGGACACATCCCAGCTTCTTGCCCCCATTGAAACCTATAGCTAAGAGGTTTTTTTCATCGACGCCGCGTTGAAAGAAAAAAATCCCCGGAAACAACGCCTGTATAGAAAGGAAACATGGACCCTACGGTCTAACATATCTGATTTATAAGAAAATTCTAGTACTAGGAATCTCACAATAATAGTTTTCCCGAGGTATGTCGAAAGCCCATAGCAGTGACGTCATCGGCAAAGCCGCTATGGGCGAGTCACTGTTTGCGGCCTCGGAGCGATACCCGGAAGCGACAAAAACTTACCGAAAAAACCCTATAGGGGTTGAATTTTATACAAACAATGATCTGAATGCACCACCCTAATGTTTCACTAAGTAACCTGGAACAGAATGGAAGCTAAAAAAAACTCTTACTCCAAAATATTTGGGACTACCACGGACCCCGCGGTCGCGGAAGAACTGGTGTATGCACCGTTGAAATAGTTTGATATTTCCATTTTTAGTTAAAAAATTTAAAGACATCCTACTTTATCCATCGGCATCGCCAAAGCAAATATCTGGATACGGTCATTCTACAGTCTGTAACAGGTGCAAATAGAACGCATGTCAACTGACTGTTTTTTGAGGCCTTACTCGTTATATTTCTTATTGTTGGAGTAGTCACGTGATAGTAATCACATATATGTCGGCACATTCAAGTGTGTACATGACTCTGAACAGTTGATTTCAAGATTGAACTTATTATCTAGAGTTATTTGTTATACGTCAGCGACTCATAGACCGAGTCATCAGACGATGAGTCGTGTTGGTGTCTGGAGTGCTTCAAATGCCGCATCATGGGGACTGATGTTCCTCACGAGGACAAGTTTGCAGTGACACAACCGGGCGGTGATAACAAGAAGCCGCTGCCATCGTTCGAACATGGACCTGACAGTGTCGGTAGTTCCTCCAGTCTATAGTTCTTGTAGCTGGTAGCTCAAAGCTTGTCCGTTGTATACGTAGCTCCGATTCCGTTCCAGACAGATGCAGCGAGAGGACAGACATTATCCTCTATGTCTGGTGTAAGTGTACCGGGGTGAAATGACAGAAGTTAACTTCCTGCTTTTACGATTTTCGTATTTTCCACGCCCGTCCCGGCCCTCCTACGGAAGTGACGATCCATGACGTAACTAATGACGTTGGCTTACTAGAAAGACGACTCGTCCTGTAACTGATAGTGCAAGCCTAAACGCGTGCCCGGAAGAGATAGTGGAGTCACACACGAAGGGAAAACTGTTAAGTCAGACTTTTACCATATATTCCATTATGTGGGTCGTCTAAGGTATATGTTACAGAACCCTAGAGTGCGCAATATGTTGAGAGTCTGTGAGAAGGTTCGCGAGGTGGACGCTAAGGCCAGGAAACTCGGACAGGTACATAAAAAGACAGACGACCTCCGAGCCCTGCTGGACGCCATGGCGGACATGGACAGATCGGTGGAAGTGGAGGTGCTGAAAAGTCTGGGAGACGTGAACTTGGAGAAGGGACAACTCGACAAGAACAAACTGAGGTTCGACAGGGCCATGTTGTTGTACAGGACTGCACTGCTCCGGTGTAAGGACAAAGATATGTGAGAAAGTTTGGAAAATCGTTACCGGTACGCAGAGAAATTACGATTGGGGAGGGGAGGAACAGCTCCTGATTATGAGCCCATAACCAACGTCGAGAAAATGTGTTCGCCTGCCAAGGTGGCTCAGAGGTTTTCCCACCTGGATCAAAGATTGACTGGCTCTGAGAAAGACCCGTTGCTTATTGGATATACCAAATTAATGATAGAAGGAATCGTAAACGGGGATAATATGTTAGAAGTGGAAGCCATTAAGAGCTTGGGTGACGTGTACCTAAAAAGAGGAACAGAAACCAGAGACACGACATGCTTGACCAAGGCGACTGCTCTATACAACACTGCACTGACACGGTGTGAGGGGGTACAGGGCACAGTGGCAGTCATCCACCGCTTATTGTACATGGCAAGAATCAGACAACATTTCAGCAGGACGGGGAATATGGTTGTGTTGTTTTCCATTGTCTTTTTAATAGGGCCTTTTAGGAAATCACTTTACAGAACTTGGAGGCAAAACACACTCACATTTAATTCAAACTTGTGTTCAAAAACATTTTGTTCCTTAAGTAAGTAAGAATGTTATTTGCAAAATATAATTATCCTTGTTAAGAAATGACGTACTTTTCAATCTAATTGTAGGGTCCAAAGAATAGGCGACGACAACAACAAAACTATCACCTTTCATGGGACTTCCCAGTTACGTCATCACACACTGACGTCATCGATGACACAAAGGGCCAGCAGTTCATGTAAGCATAGCAGTGATTTAAGGTTGTTTGAATGAGCTGTCTTACAACGCTAGTAACTACAGGTTTGCGTAGCAAAACCTTTGTCGGATCCGTTGGCATGTGTGGTGGCCGCCTTCTTTATTTTATGACGTCGCAGGGTAGCCATACCACTCCATTGGGGGGGGGGGGTGTTTTTTGGGCTCGCTAGCGTTCTCTCTATTTTTAACAAATCGGCACACAACTATCACACATTCAACTTGAATAATAAGAAAAATTCAATACAAATTCATATTTATAAAAAGACCCCGTAATCGCTAAACTAACATAGCAAACGTGAAGTATATGTAACGTAACATGACCTAATTACGTGCGGGAGCAGTTAACGTCCAGTTTGGGTCATGTCCACATGTCGCGGTGTATTATGCCAAAGCCTGTTCTCATGAGCAACAAAGAACGTCATAAGTATGATCCTTTACCATCTCTCTCTTTTATTCAAAACAATGAAAAAGGTTTACGTCCAGCGATATAACAGAATAAACTCCTGAACCGGTAACAACAAGTTGCACGGAAGCGTCATGAATGTCGTATTTCATATGTAATTCGACACCGCGTACTTCACCATGTGTTTCTAACTTACAAGATAGCTAGTATGTTTTTGAAATAGCTGATGTTAAACCTTTCTTTGATATTCAGACTATCCATGGTGATTCGAGGTTTGAAACTCTTGCAAGTTTTAGGAAGGTTTGATACAACCTAGCGACCCCCGCTCAGATGATACATTTTTGCACGGCCTAACATCATGGCCATGCGTTTATCACTTGAACGCCACGTGCTGCTGATGTCGGGGAAATAACAACACAAACATTGTTTTCTTCCATCGCGTCAGGCAAGCGTAGGGACAAACATAGTGACTTTACTGTCATTTGTCTGTAGACTACTTTCGACAGTTACTGTGCATTTTTTCTGGTCTATGTTCTTCAAGCATAGCGCTAGAAGGGAAAATACTAAAGTGGACGATATTGGGTAATCCTAGCCGTATTTTACATCATATGGCCAGTATAAATACATGCTCGTACGGCGTTAAACAGGCGGAAAAAAAGTTACAGACCGTGCTTTTTTCTTGTTAAAATAGCTGATATTTCTGCCCATTGGTTAAACATTTGGTTCTGTCCGTGCGGTTTTAAGATAAATAACGTTTTTAATAAATCGGACGTAAACTGGTCATGTTACGTTAGCACAAATACTTACCTCTAGTTGTTGAGGGTGATATAACTTTTAAAACCTTAATTTGCTCCGAAAGATATGCAGATTTGAGAAGAAAATATCGACACGAAAGGTTAAGATATACAAAATACTGTTCAAGTTGTGTTACGTTATCAAAACCACCTGGCCATCTTTTAGGTCACCGAGCGAGTACATCTCAAGCCAGACACCTAAACAAGTTCCAGATTACAGGTTTGTGCACTACTTTTGTCGACTTGTCTATTTGTGTAGATGTTAGATATCTAATTATTCCTTGATCTTTTTTCTTTAGTGGCTGCAAAATACTTTTAATTAAGACCTGAAACACAATACAAAAAAAGGTTTCGAAATCCTGGACCGGATATGGATTGTTTTGTACAGGTAGAACAGCATGTAATATCAAATCGTCACTATTGGACCATGTCTTCTTGGGTAAAAATAGGTCGGAAATTCAACACCGTTAGACAAACTACCAAAATTGTAACGCCACTTCAGCTTTACAAGTATCCGCGATTTAAAAAAAAAGACGTACGTATCTAGGGATATATGCTAGATGCAACATCAGTAATACCGCCAGAAATGCAAACTTGACGGATAGAATACTGTCTAAAAAACTTCGATGATAATATAGCCCTGCATTCGAAAACAACGACGTCAAGACTTTCCACCCCAAAATGGAACAGACTTGGGAGGATTTGAAATACGGTGTTCGTTTGCTGAAACAAAACTTTGCTTGCGATTTGGCCATATGGAACTTAATGGAAGTTTTATCGTGATTGTTTTTGTGTTAAGACAAATCTATGTACTTAGCACTATGTTCAACCCAAGAAAGGAACAACAGCTGCTTTATAAAGGTAAATAACGGGATATAATTTTAAGGAGTATTCTTCTTTCGGAAAACGGTTATGCCCCCACAAAAATAGCCCAAATCAACCTTGACTCAGGTTCTGACACTAATAACCTAGCAAGTGTCATTACAATCCATCCATAGCATCCAGACCATTCTTAAAGGACTATCATTGTTGTACCTGTGCCAATGACACAGAATGCTCCTTTAATTCACTCGACGTAGTGTTTTGAATTCTGCATACTGCACCTGTTACGCTTTGATTTATGAAAGTTTATGGTATGATTATGTCAAATTAAAAAAAAAGAAAACTTCTTCAGTACTGAACATATCTTAAAAATATTTCTTTTTTGGCCGATGATTAGGATGTGATTGATTCCTATTCAGCATGACCACGATAATGCCATTTAGATGCAAATGAACGATACTCTCTCATCTAAGGTAGATGAATTAGAATGCCTTTGAGATATCGACCGCTTTCCATGTAGGGCATACGAGGATTACCTGAATGCAGGACACCATGTACTGACTGATGGAAACTTGGACTTAGCAGAGCAAAAGTTTGCGACCGCACTGAAAATCATTCACGGTATGATTTTTTGCCATTTTTTTGGAATTGCTTTTCATGATTACCTTGAAAGTCTTGTAAGACTTAACATAACTATTAGAAAATAGTTATTACAGAATGTACTTTTGTTGTTTTGATATTAAAGCTTCTGTTTTGAACAGGTAGTTGAAATTACGCAATTCAATTCTGAGTACCATTTGTTATAATAAGACAATTAGTCAAGTATTTCATTGCATGGCTTATACTTAATATTTGTAGGTACTATAGGGTGACAAAAGTGTTTGATTCTTAATCTTTTTATTCATCGCATTACAAAACTGATCATTCTTTTTATCTATTTCCAGTGTATAGTCTATATCTATACACGACCTGTTCTTAGTCTTTCAATACATAAAGCTACAATGAAGCTCGAAGGTCTTCATTCTTTCATTAGAAAACACGAAGGATTTGCAGCATTTCCTACTTCAAGATACAAACGATAGTCTTGATCTGTGTGATCTGCTTTATTTCTATCGAGCAATCTTCATACTTATGTTTGATATTGTATATCGTAGCTTTTTCCAAGTGTTGGAAATACACCGGGGTTTTGAAATCTCGTTATTCGTGTAAGTGTGCGTTATATTGGCAAATCAATAATTCAATTGAATGGATTAAAGACCTTTATGTACATTCATGCCTCGAAAGGCTAGGTACAGGTTGGCTTTCGTATAACTCAATAAACATAATCATAGCAGGTAGAGTATTAATACATGCCTTTCTTCTTCATCATCCTATGTTGATGACTTTATAACCAATAGAGATGGAGGTTTGTGATTGTGCCATACATTCTGGCTATATGGTAATAGATAAAAAGGAAAATGGAAACACTGCAGAATCTACAGTAACTCCAACTTCTGAAGTTTCACAAACCTTTCTGAAAAATTGATGGGAAACTTTCCGATTATAATTATGCCCGACAACTATCTAGTTGTATTTTTGTGTCTACAGATGCAAACAAACCTGATCGATGTAAAGAGGCCGAATGCCTGTGCAACCTTGGTGACGTCTATGTCCGGCGAGGTAAAACAACAAAAGAAGGTAGGAAGTTCACACAGGCAGCAGCTCTGTACAACGCAGCCATGGCCAGAACGGACAAAGACAAACACATTGTCATGAAAAAAGTGCAAGAAATACAGCAATGCCTTCTCCAATACACAGCAAATGCGGACAGCAAATTAGTTCCATCTGATCGGACCATACGTCATCAGACGCGATTAGCTGACATTCGTTTCCGTGCAAAGTCACAACTAGATGCCATTGATCAGCAACATGATCCGTATCAATATGACCGAGATGAACAAAAGATGAGAACAGTCGAAGCCGAGAGAGCTGAAGCAGTCAAGGCTTTATTCAAGAGCATCGCTAAAGATAGACAAAGATTTATCCAGGACCTTGTTGATGAATGTATTGAAATACTAGGTCCTGCTCCATGTAAGTACGCGCTTATTGGATTAGGCTCACAGGCAACTGAACTGGTCACACCCTACTCTGACCTGGAGTTCGCCATTCTGATTGAGGATGGGAAGGATAATGACAACACACGGCGGTACTTCCTCAACGTAACACACTACCTTCACTTGAAAGTCATCAACCTCGGAGAGACCATCCTCCCAGCCATGGCCATTTCGTCACTGAACGATTTCCAATCAGGAGACCCAGAGAAAGACTGGTTCTTTGACTCTGTCACGCCTCGTGGATTTGCCTTCGACGGCTTCATGCCATGGGCGAGTAAGACTCCATTCGGGAGGGACCAGACTAAGACCAAACCTGCCGTCAGCCTCATCCAGACCCCTGAAAATATGGTCAAGTTTCAGAAGCAGGACATCCCTGTGTCAGAGGGGTATCACCTGTCAGACATTCTCAGGCGCTCTGTTTTCTTGGCAGGGGAAGAAACGATTGTGAACGAGTATGTGGAAAAGCTCTCAGAAGTTATCACAGGTAGTCTTTGGTCACATTCTCAGTCACACCTGTCTGCGGCGCTAATTATGTGGGAAAATAGGGACCACTTTGACAACCATGAACCCACTGGAGAACTGCTAAATGTCAAGAAAGACATCTATCGTTTTCCAGGCATAGCCATCGAGCTACTAGCTCTGTGCTGTCAGATCACACTTTCTAGCGCGTGGGATGTGATAGATAGATTGAAGGAAATGGGAAAGATTCAAGAGGAGAATGCCACACACCTTACGGTACTGACCAGTATCTCGGCAGAGCTCCGACTGAGGACATATATGGCCAACGGAGGACAAAAGGACAGTCTGTCCCCACTCGCCGAAATGAAATATCAATCAGAAACTGTTGAGGTGCCTGACTCTGTCCTGAGATCAGTATTATACATTCAAGACATCAGAGTTCTTTTTAGATACTACTGCAGGGCTATCCCTTTGAAGAAGTGTATACCATCAATAGTTCAAGATAGTTTACATTTCCAGTCGTTTCGGCTTTTCAAAACGACGATCTTTGACACTTCCAACGAAAGTTTGGGCCAAATAACAAAGAATCTATTCTTGTCAGACACGTCCCTGCGCTACTGGGAAGCAGCATTAAACGATGCCGGTAATGATGATATCAAACGTTCGGAAATACTCAATGAAATTGGGCAATACTGGTGTTCTCACAGTGACATTTCTAAAGCAAAACATCATTTCGAGCAGTCACTAAGGATAAGCCTACGTATTCATGGAGAAAACACGACACATTTTTCTGTCGCTCAGTCACTTTGCCATCTGGGATTATGTTGGATGAACCTTGGCAATCAACAAAAAGCAATTAGTTACTTCGATCAGTCACTTAAGATGATGGAAACTAAGGATTTGAACATGGCAAGGTTACTTCTTCACCTTGGATCTTCTTGGATACAACTTGGCGACTATAAGAAAGCAATTAGCTACCAAGAACAGTCAGTAGCGATTATGCAAACTCTCTATGGCGACAACACGGCACATCGGGTCATGGCTAGTTCACTTTATAGTCTGGGATTATCTTACAGTGAATCCGGCGATCAGAAGAAAGCAATCGGTTACTTCGAACAATCACTGTCGATGAGGAAAGCTATCTATGGGGACAACACCGCACATCCGGAAATTTCTATGTCACTTAGCACCCTTGGATCGTCTTGGAGAAAACTCGGTGATCAGACGAAAGCAATTAGCTACTTCGAAAAGTCGCTGATTATGGATAAAACTGTCTATGGAGACAACGCGGATCATTCTGCAATTGCCTCCTCACTCAATGAACTGGGACTGTCTTTTAGTGAACTCGGTGATCAGAAGAAAGCAATTAGCTACTTTGAACAGTCAATGACGATGATTAAAGCTGTCTATGGAGACAGGAAGGCACATCGTGGAATTGCTGAGTCACTTAACAATCTTGGAATGTCTTGGAGAAAACTCGGTGATCAGAAGAAAGCAATCAGCTACTTCAAACAGTCGCTAATGATGGAAAAAATTATCTATGGAGACAACACGGCACATCCTGAAATTGCCTTGTTACTCAACAACATGGGGTCGTCTTGGAGCGATCTCGGCTATCAGAAGAAAGCAATTAGCTACTTCGAACAGTCACTATCGATTATGAAAACTATCTATGGAAAAAACACGGCACATCCGGCCATTGCCATGTCACTTAACAACATTGGATCATCTTGGTGTAAACTCGGTGATCAGAGGAAAGCAATTAGCTACCACAATCAGTCACTAAAGATGAAGATTGCCATCTATGGACACAACACAGCACATCCGGACATTGCCGGGTCACTTACCAACCTGGGATCAGCTTGAAGTTATCTTGATGATCTCAAGAAAGCAATAAGCTACTATGAACAGTCGCTGACGATGTTGAAAACTATATATGGAGATAACACGACACACCCGATAACAAGAGTTCTACGACCTCATACCTTCGTCAAATGATTTTGACCTTTATGACTGACGTATTAGGAGTGTTTTTCATCAATCATCAATCATACCAGTTGACCCTCTTCACCCAAATAACATAAGTTGTCCAAACCTCCTTGTTATGACTATGAGCTTAACAAAGAAGGTTATACTAACATTTATCATCAATTATGCAAATAAGCTCCCTCCTTATTAGCATAATTTGATTCCATGGTGTTCACATTCACACAACTTCCTAATGCCACAAGTATGAAATTGCCGTCATTTACTAGTATGGAATTATAGTAGTTTCTCATTGATTATGCTAATTAGGCCAACATTTGCATATTTCCTATCTATCAGCATTCCTCTCTTCCTTAGTTACAAATGTCACATATTTGAATAGTCATATCATGGAACACAGCAGATTTATAAAATTGCCTCATTAATCATGTGAGTTAGAATTTGATTTGCATAATTATCATCCAATCATACAAAGCATCACGTAAGCTATCTACATACCAAAAATCATGACCATCCATCAAGACCATCTCGAGTTATAGTTTTTCTCATTAATTATGTCAATGAGGTTCTCATTTGCAAAGCTGATATCTATTAATATTTCTCTCTTCCTCAGTTACATATGTCACATGTTTGAGAGTCCTATCTTTTGATGGATGTATAAACTTTCCTCATTAATCATGCAAATTAGATACTGATTTGCATAATAAGTATCTAATCATGTACATCAGCACTCAAGCTATGTACTTACAAAAATTTATGACCATCCACCAAGCCCTTCTTGAGTAATTCCCTTTCAAAGTCTGAAGCAAAACCTGCCCCTGCTATAGCCAACCCATACGTCTGCTTGGAGACTACCTTACCAATGCCAACAGCTGGCTGACAGCCAATTTGTGTAACTGACGTTTCCTGCCTCCAATATGACCCCTCAGGACCCTTGCCCCTATCCATGACGCCTTAAATTGGAATAACACAGCCAACACTACACATACTTCAGCATACAATGTAACACATTTTTACACTTTTCTCGTTAATTATGCAAAACACTTCGCCCAAAATCTAATCATCTTGAGATGTCCCACATACACACCGACACACCAACTACGACAACAAACCATCCAGGCGTTATCGACTTATTCTGTTCACTAACAGACACACAGACAAGCACCATCGAATAACCTTGTCGACGAAACCATTTCGTCGACGAAGGTAATTATTGTGGCACTTAATAACCTGGGATTATCTTGGTTAATCTGGGCGATCAGAAGAAAGCAATGAGCTACCTCGAACTTTCATTATGTAATAGATAGATCCCGGGAACTTGGTGACTTAGTGGATTTTGTACTGCTCCGCCCACCCGAGGAGTTGTTGGCTCCCGAGGACCTCTTTTCTAGAACCCGGCTGTCTTTCCGAAACAAATGATATATATACATCTATTAAAAAGGATATGTATTTTTCTTGACTTGAAAATGTTTGAGTTGACATGCAAGAGGAAGGAAGTTGAAAAGTAGAACCTCACTGACCAGACCATGACAAATTATCTGGCACCTCTGACCTAGTGGGGCCAGTGTTGTGTTTCACTGGTATCAATGTAAGAAAACAAATCTGCCTGGTGGGTAGGGGTGTACTAAGTAACGAATAAATTGACTAAGTTGGAGACGCCCACAATTTTTTCCAATCCGGTTGATGGAACGTTACCTACTGGTGGGCGTCTCCAACTTAGTCAATTTATTCGTTACTTAGTACACCCCTACCCCTTGGGAGACCACACTATGTGGATTTAGTCACAAGAAATGCACGCTCCTGATTGGCTGAGGGAAGACTGCCGGGTTCTAACAATGAAAGAAACTATGTATGGAGAAAACACATCACATCCGGAAATTGCTGCGTCACTTCACAATCTCGGATCATCTTGGTGTGAACTCGGTGATCAGAAGAAAGCAATCAGCTACTTCGGAAAGTCACTAACGATGAAGGCTACTATCTATGGAAAAAACGTGGCACATCCAGACATCGCAGTGTCACTTCACAACATTCGTTTGTCTTGGAGAAAACTTGGCGACGAGAACAAAGCAAACAGCTACTACAAACAGTCAATATCCATGAATAATAATAATGTTTTATTTGCAAGTTCTTGCCCAAGGGCTAATTGCAACATGAAACAATGCATACAAAAGGCATACTGTACAGATAGCGCGAGTTAACAATGTTGACAAGTGGAACACATGGCTATCCTAAGAACCACTACGGAAAACAATCTACGCTTTGTGGGTTTGACTTCTTTTTTGGAAACAGTGGAAGACGACACTGGACGAAAACAGCTCTTTAAGCACTCTTAAAGCATGCTTAAAGAATCCGTTTTGGCACTCTTTACGTCACTTTACGTAATACTTACGCAGGCTTAAATGTTATATTTACGCTATCTTTAGGTATGTGCTTAAACGTGCTTAGTGGGACCACTTTAAGCAACCGTTTAAGCAATGTAAACTTAGCTTAAATCTTAACTTTTACGCTACGATTAAGCATCGTAATCTTTACTTAAATCTAGAGACATACACCGCATTTAAGCCTCCGTAAACCGTACGTAGTGGCACTCATTTAAGCGACGTTTAAGCACGGTAAAATCAGCTTAAACCCAAATTTTTGGTCGTCGTAAATCTGTTGTAAAAATCTATTTTTAAGCTTTAGTTAAGCTCAGTTAAGTTCCCTTTAATTCTGTTGTGTGTGCTACATGCATGTGTTTGTGCTTGGGTCTGTAATGTTCAGCATTTCAGGTATCATTTCAATTTGTGTATTTTATTCAAACACCAGCTGCTGAGTCAGTCCTATTTTAGCTCCGTCTTCAGCTTCTAGGTCTTCAGGTCCACTCAACACGCCTCTGTTTTATCTTGAGATCTGCATTCCTCACTCAGCCCTCATCCCTTCAAAAGTCTCAGGCCCCGTAGCCCTCTTCAGAAGGGTGGGAGGGGGGTAGGGGTGGGCAAGGACGTAGTTTCCTTCGGGCATACCATCCCAGGCAGCCAGCTCTTTCGCCTGTCCCTGGGCACCGCCTGCCTTCCGAGTTGACAAAACCACCGCTATTCCTTGATATACAGTTGTAAGTCCCGCTATAAGGAGGGGGGGGGGCACATCCAAATCCATGCAGCATTAGAGTCCACTCGCCGAGGTATTCCTTATTGCTGGCTGGGTTCAGGAAGTTGTAGTAAAGACTATTTTCAACTGATCGCGCAGTTTTCCTCAGTCTGGTTTTAGAATCATGGCAAACCGCACTCGGGTTCCGTCGAACTGTCCGTCCCCGAGTGAGTAAGAGGATAAAGCTGCAGCAAGAACATACAGGTCCATACACAACCAAGCTTGGCCACCAAATGAGAAATTAAATTTGAATTTCCAACGGAAAAAGAATTTGAATACCGGCATGAGTGTTGATTGGTTCAATTCGCGAGTAGTGTGTATTTGTGACCATGATTTGCATAGCTAGCAGACACTGTAACAATGGCCTTTTTTATATCTATTGTTATTCGGAGACGGTCTTCCTGTGCATTTGACAATTGGACAATGGATGTTTGTACAGTCCAAAAAAGGTGTAAAATGTTTATCAGTAATCGTCCACGTATAGCTTGAAAACAAACTTGCCAGAAATTGTCATTTTGCTATCATCTACAAAAATAAAACACCGTAAAGCAGACACAAAGACGGACTTTCAAATTATCCGACTATAAAATGTTGTTCAGACTTGCCAAAACAACGCCGCATTTCAAAATCTTCAGACGAATATCCTGTGTTCGGGTGCAGGGGAAATCAAGTGATCATGAGACGCTTTTTTTGCACAGAATTTGATAGCTTTTAGTTTAGGGTATTTATTACAGAGCAGATAGAATGGTTATAAGAACACGGGAACTCTTCACTGCGCAAAATCGGCTCTTTGAGCACTCTTAAAGCATGCTTAAGTATTCCGTTTTGGCACTCTTTAAGTCATTTAACGTAATAATTACGCGGGCTTAAATGTAATACCTGAAAACTATTGCAAGCGGCGATTGCACACGGCTCGCGGGAAAAAGTGCTTCCGTTTAAACCTTTCAAAGTACACCAGAATTAGCAGAAAGATTGTCTAGACCTTCAGAAATAATTATGAGGTTTTTTTTAAAGTGTGGTGTGTTACATTTGTCGACTAAATTGTTGTTTACTTTGGCCGAAACGACACTGCCGCATTTTCAAATCCTTTGGTATGCATGCTGCGCGTTCAGAGGAACATAGGTACAATAATTGTACACAATTTGATGGTTGCTTGTTCCTATCTCCAGTTGAATATACCACACAGGCTTTACCAGATTGGCAATGTTAAGACAAAATGAATGTAACGTTGGGATATAAGACTTAGGTTTAGGGTTCTTACAAAGCGAGCGCAATTTTTATTAGAAAACGGAAACGGTTCGTGCAAGACTTTTGTCTCCCTGAAAACAAGCGGCGATCGAGTGCAGACGGCTCGCGGGAAGAAGTGATTGCATTTAAACATTTCAAAGTACACCAGCAAGACATCTAGAAACAACCCGTAGTAAACTGAGGTTTTTGAAAGTGTGATGTGTTACATTTGTTGACTAAATTGTTGTTCACATTTGCCTAAACGACATCGCCGCATTTTCAAACGTGTTGGTATGCATGCTGTGCGCGTTCAGAGGAACTTTTGGGCGATACTTGTACACAATTCGATGGTTGCTTGTTCCTATCTCGAGTTAAATAAACCACACACGCTTTACCAAATTGGCAATGTTAAATTAAACTGAATGTAACGTCAGGATATAAGACTCAGGTTTGGGGTTCTTACAAAGCGGGCGCAGTGTTTATAAGAAAACCGAAACTGTTCGTGCAAAAATTTTGTCTCCCTGAAAACAAGCAGTGATCGAAGGCACACGGCTAGCGGAAAAAAAGTGCTTGCGTTTAAACCTTTCAAAGTACACCAAAGAGACCTTGAGAAATAACCCGTAGTACACTGAGGTTTTTGAAGGTGTGGTGTGTTACATTTGTCGACTAAATTGTTGTTTACTTTGGCCGAAACGACACTGCCGCATTTTCAAATCCTTTGGTATGCTGTGCGCGTTCAGAGGAACCTAGGTACGATAATTGTACACAATTTGATGGTTGCTTGTTCCTATCTCCAGTTGAATATACCACACAGGCTTTACCAGATTGGCAATGTTAAGACAAAATGAATGTAACGTTGGGATATAAGACTTAGGTTTAGGGTTTTTACAGAGCGAGCGCAATTTCTATTAGAAAACGGAAACTGTTCGTGAAAGAATTTTGTCTCCCTGAAAACAAGCGGCGATCGAGTGCAGACGGCTCGCGGGAAAAAGTGCTTGCGTTTAAACCTTTCAAAGTACACCAGCAAGACATCTAGAAACAACCCGTAGTAAACTGAGGTTTTTGAAAGTGTGATGTGTTACATTTGTTGACTAAATTGTTGTTTACATTTGCCAAAACGACACCGCCGTATTTTCAAACCCGTTGGTTTGCATGCTGTGCTCGTTCAGAGGAACTTTTGTGCCGGATACTTGTACACAATTCGATGGTTGCTTGTTCTTATCTCGAGTTAAATAAACCACACAGGCTTTACCAGATTGGCAATGTTAAGACAAAATGAATGTTACGTTAGGATATAAGACTTAGGTTTAGGGTTGTTACAGAGCGGGCGCAATGTTTGTAAGAACAGGGGAACTGTTGTCTCACTGAAAATAAGCGGTGATCGAGTGCACACGGCTCGCGGGAAAAAGTGCTTGCGCTTAAACCTTTCAAAGTACACCAAAGAGACCTTGAGAAATGACCCGTAGTATACTGAGGTTTTTGAAAGTGTGATGTGTTTCATTTGTTGACTAAATTGTTGTTCACATTTGCCAAAACGACACCGCCTCATTTTCAAACCCGTTGGTATGCATGCTGTGCGCGCTCAGATGAACTTTTGTGCCAGATACTTGTACACAATTCGATGGTTGCTTGTTCTTATCTCGAGTTAAATAAACCACAAACGCTTTCCCAGATTGGCAATGTTAAAACAAAATGAATGTTACGTTAGGATATAAGACTCAGGTTTAGGGTTCTTACAAAACGGGCGCAATGTTTATAAGAAAACGGAAACTGTTCGTGCAGAACTTTTGTCTCCCTAAAAACAAGCGGTGATCGAAGGCACACGGCTCGCGGGAAAAAGTGCTTGCGTTTTAACCTTTCAAAGTACACCAGCAAGACATCTATAAACAACCCGCAGTAAACTGAGGTTTCTAGAAGTCTGATGTTCTACACTTTTCGACTAAATTGTTGTTCACATTTGCCAAAACGACACCTCCAAATTTTCAAACCCGTTGGTATGCATGCTGTGCTCGTTCAGAGAAACATTTGTGCGATATTTGTACACAATTCGATGGTTGCTTGTTCCTATCTCGAGTTAAATAAACCACACACGCTTTACCAAATTGGCAATGTTAAGAAAAAATGAATGTTACGTTAGGATATAAGACTCAGGTTTAGGGTTTTTACAAAGCGGGCGCAATGTTTATAAGAAAACGGAAACTGTTCGTGCAAAAATTTTGTCTCCCTGAAAACAAGCGGTGATCGAAGGCACACGGCTCGCGGGAAAAAGTGCTTGCGTTTAAGCCTTTCAAAGTACACCAAAGAGACCTTGAAAAAAAAACCGTAGCATACTGAGATTTTTGAAAGTGTGATGTGTTACATTTGTTGACTAAATTGTTGTTCACATTTGCCAAAACGACATCGCCGCATTTTCAAACGTGTTGGTATGCATGCTGTGCGCGTTCAGAGGAACTTTTGTGCGATACTTGTACACAATTCGATGGTTTCTTGTTCCTATCTCGACTTAAATAAACCACATACGCTTTACCAAATTGGCAATGTTAAATTAAACTGAATGTAACGTCAGGATATAAGACTCAGGTTTAGGGTTCTTACAAAGCGGGCGCAATGTTTATAAGAAAACCGAAACTGTTCAAGCAAAAATGTTGTCTCCCTGAAAACAAGCGGTGATCGAAGGCACACGGCTCGCGGGAAAAAGTGCTTGCGTTTAAGCCTTTCAAAGTACACCAAAGAGACCTTGAAAAAAAAACCGTAGCATACTGAGATTTTTGAAGGTGTGATGTGTTACATTTGTCGACTAAAGTGTTGTTCACATTTGCCAAAACGATACTGCCGCATTTTCAAATCCATTGGCATGTATGCTATGCTCGTTCAGAGAAACATTTGTGCGATGCTTGTACACAATTCGATGGTTGCTTGTTCCTATCTCGTGTTGAATATACCACACACGCTTTCCCAGATTGGCAATGTTAAGACAAAATGAATGTAACGTTAGGATATAAGACTCAGGTTTAGGGTTCTTACAAAACGGGCGCAACGTTTATAAGAAAACGGAAACTGTTCGTGCAAGAATTTTGTCTCCCTGAAAACAAGCAGTGATCGAAGGCACACGGCTCGCGGGAAAAAGTGCTTGCGTTTTTACCTTTCAAAATACACCAGGGAGACCTTGAGAAATAACCCGTAGTACACTGAGGTTTTGTAAAGTGTGATGTGTTACATTTGTCGACTAAATTGTTGTTCACTTTTGCCAAAACGACACCACCGCGTTTTCAAATCTGTTGGCATGTTTGCTGTGCGCATACTATGGAACATTATATTTAATGCATACTTAAGCGACATTTAAGATAAAGTAAAGATATGTACATTTGACGTTACGCTGTTCGTAAACTTGATGTAAAGATATGCTGTACGCATGTAGGAGGCATTAGATTTAATGCATCATTAAGCGACATTAAAGATTATGTAAAGATATATACATTTTTAAGTTGACTTTACGCAGGTCGTAAAGATGGTGTAAAGATGGACCCATAGTTGTGGCATTTAATACGTCTTAAATGTGGCTTAAATGTTGCTTAATCTTCTTCCAATGTTTAAGCTTCATTTACGAATCTCATTAAGCATGCTTAAATACCCGATTTGGTGCAGTGCGAAGTGTCCCACTTTTTTTTTAATGAGATGTGAACAGGGTTCTAGTTTTCTTTTCGTCAGTAAACGTTTGTAAATTGTGGTAAGTTTTGGTGGCTTCTTTAAATAGCTATTTTTTTCCTGATCGTTGAAGGGGCAATTTGACATAAAATGTACTTCGTCTTCCACCGCTTTTGACATACAGTAGTTACAAAATCTTTCCTCCAGAGGGTGGGTGCTAGTTTTAACTCTGCTAATTGCTGATCTTAGCTAAAAGTTATCTAGTAACAGTTAATAATATTTCACTGAGTATTCTGTTTTGAGTTTTTTTTTTTAAATCTTGATTTACAATAATTTATAGATAATTGATAAAGAAATGTTTGAATGAATACATCTTCCAACCTTTTCCTCAACAATGCACATATACGCTGCTTGTCTAAGGGTAAATTCATAGAGTTACAAAGAAAAGAGTAACCAGTTTTGTCTAATATTTCTTTTACATGTTGTAGGCAGGATTTGTCACAGCTGTTAACCGGTATATGTTGTTGACATAGTAACGCCTCTATCTGCAAGGGATGTGTGGAAAAGTCTAATTATTTGAGACGTACCCAGTGCTTAACTGCACGGATGGATACATCTACGTCTGTGGGGAAAATTCCAAGCTCTGCTCTACAGGCTGAATTACATTAATTTCTAACACCTAGAATATTTTTACAGTCATATATCGATTCTGAGTAAAATTGATTCTGAATGGGCAATTGTCATTTGAATGAACTTTACCCCAAATCTCACAACCACATACTGTTGAAGATGAATTTCATTTTCTTTTAACATTTTCCACGTATATTGAAGAAAGACAGAATTTTTTGAATGTTTTCACCCGCAATGCAAATATAACCCTACCAGCTAATACAAGCTCAGAGACTTTAAATTTACTGATGTCATGTTCTGACCGAATTTCATTGTACATAGGCCAATACATATCCACCGCTTTTCTAAAAAGAAATCGATTCATCTCTGACCCAGGCAATTGATGTAAACTTAGTTTCCTGTGTATGATCATGTAATCCATGTTCCATATAGTATTACATATACTGTATAACTCTTATTGAATACCGTAGTGTTAAGTCTTAAGTTATGTAGAACTCTTTGGCATTGTTAATAGACAAAGGCATATATGCCTTCTTTAAGTTCACCTGACTATTTTATTTCTCACAATAAACGTTGAGCTTGTCTAGTGCACACTGTAAGCCTGTTTTAGATTCAGAAAATGATACTTTGTCATCTGCATATAGCAGGCCGGAAACAAGTAGATTTCGTAGGCTGGTTCGGGCACAGTCTAGACGGTCTAGGTCTCTTACTAAAAGTAATTTATGAATAAATTGAAGTGAGCAGGGCTGAGGTTACATCCCTAGCTGTCGTACGCCTCTACCTGTAGTGAATAGCGGTGTGAGACCATATGGCGTTTCAACGCAAGTCTGTGGGTTGGTATACATGGATTTTATAACACAGTAAAATATTCGCCTATTCCTGAATTGAGTTACTTGTAACGAAAACCTTTTTGCCAAACACAGTCAAAGGCTTTTTTGAAGTCTGTGAAACATGCATAGATACGTTTCTTAGTGTTAGTGTATTTAGAACTTAGTGTGTCCATGACTCAGTGGTTAGTTCCAAAGTTCTTTCTGAAGCCGGCTTGGTTTGGAAAAATGAAATTACTTTCGTCTAGATAGTTAGTTAAATACTAATGTGATAAATTTAACAAGACAGCTAATATATTAAAGTATTGACAGAGATTCCCTGTAATTGTTGGGATCATCTTTGGGATCACCTTTATGTAGAGGAACGATGTGGCTTTCACGCCATTGTTGGGGGAAGTGTCCAGATGAGAGACATAAGTTGCAGTTTGGCTAGCGGCTTCGTCAGGATTTGGGCTGCACTTTTCAGCAATTAATTATTAAGTCGTTACCTGAAGCTTTGCTGTTCTTCAGTTGGGAGATTGCTTCTCTAATTTCGTTTTTCTGTATCTCTCTATCTAAGGAGTTTTGACAAGCGGATTTGCTCTCATCTCTGCCAATTTGTTTTTGATATATGAGTCTGAAAATGTTTGTTTGTTGGAAGTTTCAAGATTTTCTCGACTGAATGTCACTTCCGTTTAGATTTTGGAAGTGCATCTGAAGTGTTTGTTTGTAAATGGCTTCATCTTTCGTGGTGTAGTCGTATGATTTAAATTGTTTAACTAAGTTCCAAAATACTGCAGGGTTGTTGGTGGATAGAGAGTTAAGTTGTTGGAGAATATCATTTTGTAATCTTTTTTTTCGGATTTATCTCGTATATTCTTTTTCCTTTATAAAGTCTTGGCCCCTGACTAATGGGTCCCGAAGACTTTTTAGAAAGCAATTTGGCCAGATTGTTTAAAGATCGTCTGGCGATAGAGCATGTCTCCATAAACCATTTCTTTTTGTTTTTACGTTTACTAGTATTGCGGGTACGGGTCTGCCTTCATGTGTTTTTACAGCGTAGCGTTAATGATTTTTGCCGGCTTCTTGACGAGGTGATATAGAGTCATGTAGTGCGTTTTCGAGTGAACTTGAAGTTGTGTTGTAGCTCTTACACGCTGACCTTCATATGGACTCGACTAAGGAAGTGGAGACCACTGGGAACATTGAGAAGGGCATTGGAGGTGGAAATCAAGTCGGTGAGAAAGAGCTGGCATGGGATCAGCTTTCCAGCTTAAGATCGCTTTGGCAGGAAAAAAGTTTGTCGTAACCTTATGCAATCGCTGGAGCGAAGACGATTGAGATAAGAAGAAAAATACATAAAGATAAATAGAAAACATAAAGAAAAACCCACAGGACGTTCCTTAAAAGGCCAGAAAAGATCAAATATCCCTGGAAGGACAATGAGAGTATCAATTAAGTACCCAATAGGATTAGGTTGTAGATTTGCTACCTGTAGGTGTGGAAGGGCCAGGGGTCAAAGTTTAAGTAGCCATGGATGATTCGTAACTGCGTGGTGTGCAATGTGCAATGGCATCGCTTTATGCACATGGAACTTTCCCTCGCGGAAGTTAGTATCAGAAAAACACATTTCAAGTGTAGGGTCAAAAGGCATCAATAGGAGTTGGTCATGCAACGGATGGATAAAATCTGCCATATCTGAAGTGAAGTCTGCCATATCAGATTGCGTAATTGCCTTCGCCGTAGGGAATAGGGTATATTTTTGGTCGGGATTTGTGGATTGATGGAGTTGGCGATATAACTCTTGATGCCATGGACGGATGTTGGTCATTTTTGGTAGGTACGTTTCTGTCGGGCAGACGAAGGTTTAGTTCGAAGATGGGTCTTTAAGGGGTTCCTTTGGTGCTTCCTTCAGTGGACATTTTGTGTTTGTCGGTTCGTTCGTTGGTGACATAACTTGTTTACTCTTTCTTGGGTACGTCATACATTAGGCCACAAAGACTTGATTAAATAGATGACGTGCTTGCCCTTATTTTTTTTTTCGTCAAAAAATTGTGGCAATTCTGTAAGTCGCACAAATTTAAAGAGGCTGCAAAATGAGCAAATATACGCCGTAAATTACCAACGGAAACGGATATATATGTTGTAGAATGTCTCATTTTCCATCATATTTTTACCATGTGCGTCAGTTGATTTAAATTAAGCTGAATGAAATTTTCCGGCAGATGCATGAGCAAAGTCTTAGAGGAGGGTGTGAAGAACAGAATTACAAAATTAATTTTTGGTATACCATATCTCCTGTTTGTTCAGTCACGTGTTCAACCTTCGTAACAAGTTATGTCTTATAATGGGCCCATGTTGAAAGTGACTGAATCATACAAGTTCACTTTGCAATAGGGATGCGTAGCAGTGATGTAGGTTGTAATTTCCGATAATTGAAATTAGATCTCTTTATCTCCTTCTGGAGTACTTGCCAAATGCTTGTCGTCAGCTCTGTTCTTCGGCAAAGTTGTCATGGGTCTTTCTGCAGCAGATTCAGTTCCAGCTGCTGTTTCTTCAGTTTCTTCTGCGGCGGGATGCTGGTTGTTGTCAGTGGCAATTCGTCCACTGCTCCCGTGAGGCCCACCCAGTAGAGAAGGTGCTCTCTTTTCCTCCACGTGCAAAACTACCGAAGTTGCCATGGGTTTGTCTGCAGCAGAGTCAGTTCCACCTGCCGTTGTTGCCTCGGTTTCTTCTGCGGTGGTTTGTTTGGTGTTATCAGTGTTGGTTTGTCCACTGTCCTCATGAGGCTTACCCAGTAGAAGAGGTGCCCCATTCTCCCCCTGGTGCAAAACTGACGATGTTCCCATGGGTATGTTTGCAGCAGAGACAGTTCCACCTGCCGTTGATGACTCAATTTCTTCTACGGTGGTCTGCTTGGTGCTGTCAGTGGCGGCCCGTCCACTGTCCTCATGAGGTTCACCCAGATGAAGGCCCGCTCTGTTCTCCTCTACATCAGCGAAAGTTGTCATGGGTATGTCTGTAGCAGAGCTGGTTCCATATGCCGTTACCTCAGTTTTCCCTCCCATGGTCCGCTGGTTGCTGGCAGTGGTGGTTGCTCCATTGTTCTGATGGGGTTCAACCTGACCAAAGCGAGCCCTGATTGCAGACATCCCTTTCTCCACCACCTGCGAAGTTAAAGTCAGCATCAGGGTCAGCAGAAGGCCCTGAGAAGCATTCAGGACAATAAAGATGTACTCAACAACTTTGCTGTTGACGTAAGGATAGATGAAACCCAGAATCCATGTGAACCCTGTCAGAAAGGAGATACGCATGTAGACCCAGGCCTTGCTGGTGTTTGAGCGCGACAATGCAGCGTTGGCAATCTGGAATGACTTCCGTATGGCCAGCAAGACAAAGGTGACCAAAACAACATTGATCAGAAGAGCACAGAAGACAGGAGCTCCAAACGTCAACAGACTGGCTGTCGGATTGCCGATCCAGCAGTTCTCCCCGTAATCCACCTTGACAGAACTGCCGAATTCCACAATCACTGTCACTACTATCACAGGCACCGGTATCAGCCAGGTATACAAGATGTACTTGTACAGTTTCGCTCTGTCTAATTCATCACGAAACGTAAGAAAGAGGTCCATAGCTAGTGCGTTCATGGATGTGAAGGCCGTCAGCAAAAGGTAGTGCAGAATTATTGCAAACGCTGTACAACCCTGTCCGAAAGGGACCGACACACGTATCATGAACATGCCTTCAGCAACTAGCAGACATATCAACATCTGAACCTTCAGTTTCTCAGGCACTTTTTCCCACTGGCCAGACTTGTAAGTGTAAACCACGAAACCAAATACGGCTACGGCAGACACTATCACAAGACCCAGGGTTAACCAACCCTGGGCAGGGTCCCGACTGTCGGTTGTTTGCGTGTTGTTCAAGAAGTGCTCCAGTATACACTCCCCACAGATCGATGCTGTTCCATTCATAATGGCCACCTGCTCAGCTGGGCAGGACACGTTAGAACTCAGCAGGTGGACACTACCATTGGGCAGGGCATCGTACTCTTCCGCTGAGAAGATCAAAGCGGGTTCGCTGCAGTTTTGTAAGGGGATAGTTTTGTTTGATGAGGAATGGCTTCTGTGGGAGGACGAGGAAAGCCGGCAAGTGTCTGCAAATGGATCATAAAAAGTGTCGGAGGGACACTGATTGTCACTGTTTTCAACATTGCCATTGGCATTGAAGTTAAACAGATTTGTAAGAGAGAATCTTGAGGGACAGCTTGGGAAGCAGGGATTACGTATAGGAAGAGAAGGAGCACACGGTAGATTCGTGGTAGCTGTAAGGGAAAGTCCTTCACAAAGAGCACAGTGTACATTTTTGTAAATCTTATGTCCAATTCCTATCGGATAACTATAAGACATGCAGGCAGCGAAATCACAACTCTTGTTGGAAGAAAAAGCCTGGTGACATCGTCTCACAGAGAGCGAAGAGCCTGACTGGACAGGGAGAAACGACAACTTGTTCGTCCCAAAGCAATATTTACCGCTATCACTGATGTTGTTGTACACTTCCAAATCTCTAGGGGTGTCTAAAGATAAGCTAAGCAGGCCAGTACACTCAACTTGGTAGTCCCAAGGGATTATGTCAGTTAAAGACACATTGTTACAAATTGCACAGAATATGTTTCTAAAGGGGACTGTAATAGATCCAGCTCGAGCGCGTGGGGAAGTATCTTCCACTGGAATTCGGTAGGCCAGGTCACTCGGGTTGAAGGGATTTACTTGTTTTAAACACTGATCCCTTGTGACGTCATCCTCCCATTCGTCAGGACAGTCAGCAACCATCCAATAGGACCATTCCTGTTCAGTGAAGGCGAAATGAGAAAAGCCAGGCACACACTTCCACTTCAGGCGGTGATGGTCATCAGATGACGTTTGCTGAACGCTGCTTTCGCTGTAATGGATTTGTAATAAATAACAACATATAATTCCATTTAAAGGAAACCAGACTGCTGTGATGTAAGTCTTCTTGCCAACCTTACCTCATAGGTTTTCGTTGTCTGATTCCAGGCAAAGTATTAAAGGAGCTAGGGATTCTTCGAGTATGTCACGACGTCGACTTGTTATTACAACCTCTAACACAATAATAACCGATATGGGACTATTTAGTACAAGCATGTTTGTGTCACATAGAGATTGGAATTGAGGGCGATCTGCAGATTAATCAATTGGATGATTGTCCTAGTACTGATCGGAATTCCGATTGGAATTCTACCAGAACAATCTCCAATTCTTCTAGGAGACATTCAGATTCCATCCATACGTCTTTTTAATCATTTCAAAACTAACATTTCAATCTATTTCAGCATAAGCAAAGCCCCTTGCACAATTGTGCGTATATGCAAGCCCACATGAGTTGCATTTTAGCCTGTGTTTGGTCAGGTTAAGTTTGAAGCCGAATAAGTTATTTCTTTTGTTTGATAACCAGACTGCACATACGTTGGTTCAAAGTCGAAAATAACTTCCTCCCCGCAAAATTCACTTTTAATCAATGTTACTGCGGAACTCATGCGCACTTGAATATATGCACAAGTCCGAAAAGTCCCTAAGCCTACAGTTGCAATTATTATTGTAGATTGATTGCAATAAACACATATAAACTTTTATATGCTAATGAAGATAAGCAACTGTAGATCTTAGATATATCTACGTTTATAAAGGCTAAGCATTCAGGTAAACAACAACATTTAAAAACAAATTCATTTTTAGAATTGGATAAGATACGGATATTACTTCCGCACGTTTCGATTGACAAATTCCAAATCCAATCTCAAATCCGATGTGTTCTATGATAGGACATTAGCAACTGTTTCTTAATTTAAATCTCCGCTGTGACATGCGCATAAAATCACAATACTAGGATATCCCAACTTTCCTGATATATGCTTCAGTCCCATTTCCAATCCGGGGGTCCGACCGGGCAGCATGTGGGAGCAATAAATTTGATATAATAGAAAAAGACACAAAACTATTTTGTATTTTCTTGATTATGCAATCCTTATTTTTCGTTTTCGCAAACAGCCCGACCGGGCACCGGATTGGAAATCGGTACGTAGCATGAGAAGTGTTGGCCATCAAATTTTCGGGCCCCGAACAGTGGAAGGAATAACCATTTGCTGTTTTCGCAAATAGCTTACGCCGCCCATTGTTACCGGGTCCCGGGTTTATTTTAACTCCGATTCAAAAAAGATTCTCCGGGGCCTGAAAAACCCTTGTAGGTACAGGGTGTCCCACGGGGCCACGTAGGGGTCACACCCGAAAGTTAAAAAACTAATGGCCCGCGAACTACCCTGTGGGGCCCCTTTTCCAATGTAATGGTGACCGTAGCATTAATCAGGCCAGTAGATAACTACTTACTCGAACTTTACACAGCAGTCGCCGAAAAAGCTGCAGTCATTGTCACAATTACAATTCATAGAGTCACAGGAACGGCCTGCCTTGCAGAAACCACCCTTCAAGTTCTGAGAGAAAGGATCTGAAAAAGACAATTGATACAATTACGAATGATTGGCTGTCGATTCAGCTGAAGGTGAATCACAGTGGGAGTGATTTCAAACCAGTTTAGCTCAACAACTCAATGAACGGCTGCCATGCCTTTCCTCTTGTCCTCAGGGGATGTGTGCATGTTCAATATTTACATGCTCACAGTGCCAGTTGAATTATAACTCAATTCCAGCGAAATTCCATTAGGGCCTGTCACACTTGTGCATATGTCATGTCCGTGTCAGTTGCGTGTCAAAATTTTTGTCTATCGCAGGCGTGCGAACAATACGCACCTAATGCGTGTATCAATCGTTTTGTGAAAGTTTTTGGTACGCTGGCAGACGCAAGGTCTGGCCCAGTACGTCTGATATTTTTGAAACTACCGAAAACTTTTGTGTGAACGATGTTATACAGCTCAGATGTTATAAATACATACGTCCGAAATCGGTCGAGTGCGGTACGAGCGCGCTTTGTGTTTGCGCTTCATACGCGGTAATACGCTTCTCTTGCGGCACGATCTCTGCGCAGCGTACACATAGCGCACTTTCAACGCAGATACAGCGCATGATAATCGAACGTATTATTAATAAGAATATACGTCTACGAATTAGTTCCGTTCGTATCAGTGACATAGGACAAACGCACAGATAACGTACGGATAGCGTACATATAGCGCACCCGACGAACATCCGGGGTACAATCCAGATTTGTTATTTCATTGGTCGGGTCAGGTATTCAATTTAGTTAAGGGCAGGGAGGAAACAAACACAGCCAGCAAAGTGTACATAACTTTTGATTTAAATAATCATCGAAATGCCCCACACAAATGTGTCTATTTTACATACACATAATAACAGATTTCGTAACTACTGATATCAATGCAACCAAAATCACAGGGTAAATAATGGCTCTAAATGTCATTGAGTGTACCAAAAGTAAAGTTGGTGTCCCTGTTACATATGTGCAAAATGTCCTACTTGTCGTCAGTTATGGAGGCGTCTTCCCATTACAGTTTAAGTAAACACTAATAACAATGCAACCAAATACGCTTGAAATTCTATTGGCATTAGTCGGAAGTGCGTCAGGCATGCGGTCGTCAGACGTTGTGCGCGCCCATAATACGCTCAGCATACGCATCTGATATGCAGCTATTCACTGCAAGGACAACAGTATTGCGCACTTCATGTGCAAATCATACGTGTTTCTTACGCTGAATTCGATACTAATGCGCTACATGTGCGCCGCGCATAACTCAAGAAATATGATATTTTGAGCGTGCAACTGCTTGTTGTCAAAATCTAATATGGAACTCACACGGAATTGCATATACGCACAAGTGTGTAAAAGCACCTGTCACACTCATGCGTGTATACAAGATAAACGGGCTGCACAACGGTAGGTCAAAGTGCAAAAGAACTTCTTCCCCTCAAACTTTACTAAAGGCAAAGAAATGTTGAAGCGCAACTCATACGCACTTGAATATAGGCACAAGTGTGACGGGGCTTTACCTGCGCATTCCATCACGTCGCAGTAGTCCCACCTCCGTGACTCGTCCGTGGTGTAGCACCAGGGCCGCTCCTTGTTGTCAGGGTTACGGCAGAAGTTTTCCTCCAGGCCTGCATCAGGATAAGTCTTTGGTGTGTGGGGGTGGATGTGGGGGGACTGGGAGTCCCATCTCTGGCACACCCGGTCTCCTGCCCTGTGGAATTGTACCCAGCATGACACACATTATGAAATAGCCAGATGACGTCGACCTATAAAAAGGCTCGATTTTCACAAAATCACAGGTTATATCATTTCTCTACTTGACCACCCCCTCCCACACACACACACAAACATAAGGCACAACAAGGCCGCCATCTTTGTTTTTAATCTTTTGGGTGACAAAGTGGAAAGGCTCGATTTTCACAAAATCACCGGTTATATCATTTCTTTACTTCACCCCCCCTCCTTCCCCCCCCACACAAAACTATGGCACAACAAGGCCGCCATCTTGGTTTTGAATCTTTTGGGTGCCAAAGTGGAAGAAGTATCATAAAACCACACCCTTCCCCCTTTTTAAGAAAGGGTCGCGGAAACAAATTTTGTCATAGGTCTTATCGGCCGTTTTGTCCGTCTGTAACAGTATGTTAAATGATATACACTTCTACGTGCACTGCAGTTGTCAATTTTCCGATGTCGATGATTTAGAGGTTCCTAAACAGTCCAGCTAATCTTACTTGTTAATCCGCCCTGCGTAGCTCCTTCCCTTATCCACGGCGTAGAAGCAACGCATCACTGGAGCTAGAAATAGACAACAGAGAGGGGTATGAAAGTTACAACTTTAATTCTGGACGAATTTGCAGGTCCATTACTACATATTATCAGTGTACCAAGCTGACATATATTTATAAGTACCAAATTGTTGCTCATCAGTATCTATCAATCTTACAATCCTTTAAGGCCCCCTCTCACTGGGCTCCGGCACTGCGGCGGCACTGCCACGGCAGATTTTTACGGTACCATCGCGTTTCTTCCACCAATTTTCATTCGCACTCTCACTGACGTGCGGCGCATTTGCGTTTGAAGCCCAGATGAGCAAGTTATTGAATGAACTTTATTGTTCGACAATCGTATATGGTACAATATATGGCACTAAATCAACAATACTGCAAGGCTAACCTATCCTACAATTATAAGTACAAAACATTATCGATAACAGTGTATGAATTACAATAAAGCCATGTATGGATTATTTTTTCCCTCGCTTTTAGGATGAAGTATAACGAAATTGACTTATGTAGGTGGTATAGGAGTTGGACATGACAACAATACATGGGACATATCGTTCTAGTTCTGTGTACCAGATAGGCTGATTTGTCTTAGTAGTAATACTTTGTAATAGCGCATCTGTCTCTTTGCCATAAGTGGGACAGGCCATGGCCATTACAAATTGAAATTTATCTTCAATATTTTCATTACATGTTTAGTTCAGTGCTAGTGGAATGTTTGTACACTTCTTGACCGACACTTTCGATTCTGGGCGAAGGAGGGTTTGCTACTCTTTCTTAAATAGATTACGCTTGTCAGAGAACAGTATGATTAGGAGCCTGTTAGTATCTGACGCCTACTACAGGAACTCATATTTCCGTAATGTGTACGGCCTACTGTGCACCTAGCTTTGTTTTAAACCTCTTTGTGCTTGTATGTCATTTGATGTTTGTGTTAAGCCTATAACCCTTTTAGCTATGTATTATGTTCCTATGGGTTTGTTTTTTATACCCGAAATAAAGAAATGAATAAATGAATGAATTACATGTGGGACACAATCTGTGAGTGCCTGGTGTGTTGTGGTGTCGATCCTTTTCAACTTCTAGACAACGTGCGCTGATTCTCAGTGTAGTTATGCTTATTGGTTTATTATGATTTGATGTGATATAGTCTTCCCTACCAAAGTAATTTTTGATTTTATAAAATGTTTGGAGTTTACTAAAGTTTCTAAGTGGTTCCCTCCAGCCAGGGAGAAACGTGAGTTTCACACTTCCTTTAAATGTACATCCAAAACGGTTGGTATGAACGTTAACTGCGGGGCTAATCCAAACATGTCTACATAATATGTCCTGAGCGTGAGTAGCCCAGTCATTTTCTTCTTCGAATGATGAAGTGTCGTATGTTTTTTTGAAATAATCTTGTTAGTAGGTAAATTACATAATCTTAGCGAGAGTATCTAATCAACTATGTTTGACTATCAACGATCAATATGAATTCTTCTAATTCACCCCTTACGGCGAAACATTGAGTAAAATTTGCGATACAGTGCCTGACTGGTATATCAAGTTCTGCAGTTTATCACTGTATTTCTTGAATGGCACAAGAGCAGGGCGAGTGCATGTAGACGAGTAGTCTGATTCCTTTCCTGAGCGACTAGTCTATCAACTTCCGTACTGGAATAAATGTACAATGCAGAGATCTAATTTTCAGTGGGATTAAGCAATATCCCAATGAAAATATCAGAGGATCTACAGCTACAATCCTCAAACTCACTGCAATGCAGTAAATTTGGTTTAACCAAAGTCTTAAACAGAGCAATAGCTAGGGAAATGGACCGATTGCAGTTTGATGGTAGTGCTTTCAATTAATCAGAAATCGCAGTGCTGTCAATGGATAAAAATACAATGCAAAATTATTTTAAAAAATGCATCAAAAATTGATTTCAAGTGATAAAAGAATTTTCACTTATGACACTTGGTGCAACAAAGGTAACATGTTATAGAATATACGTATAACCTTGAAACTGACATATCACTTTTACACAATAGCGCGCGCGGTCAGCTCCCGGTAAGCTCCCGGCGAGCACGCGGCACTTTGCCACTTGCGTTTTTTTTCAAATTTTGAAAAAAATCGCCATTTCAACCGGCACGCCGGCGGTGTGGACCGGCACTGGTACGGCACTGAGACGTCACTAGGACGGTACGCCGAGGTCTGTGCACGGCACTGTGGCGGTAGCCATTTTCAAGCTACCGCACGCTACCGCCACAGTACCGCAGCCCAATGAGAGGGGGCCTTTACCGCTGGGACTGCCTTGTTAGCAGTAACACCTAGCGCCAGTGCACTGTGAACCAGTCAGTATTGCCCTGATGAAGATGACTGACAGTCATCGAAACGTCGGCTCTTGTAAAGTACTTGGTTGTGAATAAAAAAAAAAACTTGCTATTCAGTCATTCGCCAACCTTATGAAATCATTCACGGATATATGCATATGGTTTGGAAAGGTGTCAATATTTTTATATTGATTGTGTATATAATACACACGGGGGTGTCCCTGTGGTGTAGTGGTCTGCGCTTCTGTCTCTCACCACATCTGGTTCAAATTACTTGGACCAGAAGGACTTGGGTTCAAGTCCCAGGCAGGACACCTCTGGACAAGAGGCGCCTTGAGTCATACCAAAGACTTTATAAAAATGGTAGTACATACTTCTGAAACAGTATGGAAGTTAAACACACTTTACTGCCAGTGGACTAGCCTCTGCTACAGTGATTGCACCACAGTGTGGCCCAAGGCTATGAAACGGAGATGGGCACCGCCCTATACATCAATAATGGTGTGGGGGATTTTAACTTTATATAATACACACAATTAATACTGGCATCAACCTGCTATCTTTCATTCGTCAGCCTAACAAACGTGGGTATAACAGAGCAGAGCTTTATAGAATCACAGCGATTTTAATGTCTATAGCATTCAATACAAATATGTAGTATAATAACTGACATGAAAATACATAAAAGTTATATTTTTGTGACCTTCCAGCTATTGTTAATCATCAAAGTTTTAAGAAAAAATGAATAAAGAAACGTTAAAGTTACCGTCACAGGCGAAGACGTCATCACAGTACATCCACCTGATGAGGGGGTTGTTTGTGTAGCACCACGGCCTGTCCTTCCCGTCCGGGTTCCGACAGTAATTCTGCTCCAGCCCTGCCGATGGGTAGTCCTCGGGAGTGTGGTTATGGGCGTGGGGGTACTGAGATGTCCAGAACTGACAGGTGTTGCCCCGGTTTGCTAGGCCTCTGTAGCTTGTTCCTCTGTTTCGTAGATAGTAACAGTCTGCGGACATATAACGTAACATCGTAAATGTTTTGCACGAAATGACAGTTTAGTAGGTTCGTGTGGATTTTAGACCATTCCATGCTTTCTAGTGGGTCTGAAAAGTCTTGGTTGATTGTCGCAATGTCCCAAATGAACTACTAACATGCACTAATGACAGGAAAACACGATACTATCCTAGATTCTGTACAGCTTTATGAAAAAGATGATGAGAAAAAGATTTTTGCAAGAGAATTGCTCTAGTTCAAAATCTATCCTATTCTAGCCCCGGTTTACTTCAAAGATCGCTTTCACTGATAATATTCTGCAGGAAATTGTTAAAAAGTAGCGAACGAATGTCAAACTAGATTAGTATGAATGTTAAGTAATAGTTAAGTTCAAGGATGGGCGGGCGAGTAAGTGGGGATATATATCAGAGCCCCGCCTCCCAAGGAGGTTGTTGGCGTCCCGAGGGCGTAGCCCGAGGATGCCAACAAGCTCCGTGGGAGGCGGGGTTCTGATATATCCCCATAAACAAGCCCGTCCATCCTTGAACTGATTTAGAGCACAGCCATCTGTCCGAAGCAAAGCTAAGCATACTTATTGGGAAAAAGTTTGACATATACACTGAAACAAACACAATATGCCAAGGAATACTTGGGTTAGTGATTCTCTTTTTCTTAGAATAATCCCCACTCCACATGTGGTTTTACTTCTGTGGTTCAGTTGAGGTGACAGGCGAGTACCAAGGAGTGACCATTATTTCCTCTCCCTTGATGCAGAGGTGCTTTAACCAACCTGGGATCTGGTCTCAACCAATGGAGAGCTAGACTTTCTGTTCAAGCACCTCTGCCTCAAGGGAGAGAGGTGCATTAACTAACTTTGGCCATGTATGTGGATTTCAAACAGCAAAATAACAGCTCCTGATTGGCTAAGGACAGATGGCTGTGCTCTAAGCAAAGTCTCTGTGTTATCGCTTGACGTCATTAGTGGTCACTGTACCTTTCTCAATGAATTATTCAATGCTATACCTTTTGAAGGTGTTGTCAGTGTTTAATTGAATGAAGACCTTTATAGTACATGTTTGCCCCACTGGGCCAAGCACAGGTCATATCTTAACAAGTATATATATATATTCATGAGTATATAAACATCTACCATACTCTAGTACTTTCGACTTCCTCTTGTTTCTTGGTAATTGTACAAATGTAGGAGGCTGTATCATTAGTTAGAGTTGGTTTAACGATGACTATACTATTCAGGTATCTGATGTAGGGAAACACAAAACTGCAAAATAATAATTCTATTGCCACTATACAGATGAAAGTCTACAATAAAAATGTACTTCGTCTTCTACTTTACCTAGACTACAAAATTGGCAGATTCTTTAATGTGTGTTGAGAACTCACCACAGTTCTTCTCATCACTGTTGTCCCCACAGTCATCTCTACCGTTACACCGGGTTGCGGGGTGGAACAGGGCTCCGTTGTCACAGGCAGAAGCAGCTGAGAGATAGAAGAGATATCATTGGGCCAAACAGAAAGCTAGTGACATGCTGCAAGGGATTGCATTTCGGATGGTGGCGTAAAGGGAGCTTCAGGCATTAGCCTCAAGCGTCAAGCCTCTGCACGTAAAAGAGCTCAACACACTTAACGAGAGGAGTCAGGGGGTGACCAGGTGTGCTTGTCCAAAAACGCGAGCCGTACCACTAGCTACTCAAAAAAACATCATGTCAACCTCAAATGAGGATGTCTTAAAAGAAAAATCATTTTTAGTGTGTATGCAGGCGGGAAGTAAGTTAAAACCGGTTTTGTCTGGCGTTGGGCAGCCTGAAAATTACACTCCCCATAAATTACTGCTATGTGATACCTCGTTTACCATACAAACAATAATTGAAGCCAGTTAACTCACGACAGGTCTCGTCACTACTATCGCTACAATCATCTGTATATCGTCACATGTAGAAAAAAGTCGAAGATTATTGACAGCGGTACCATAACATGGAATGTGACCTTAGCCTGAAAATTACCCTCCCCATACAAAACTGCTATGCGATACCTGTTTTACGATACAAACAATGCCATGATTGCAGCCAGTTTACTCACGACAGGTCTCGTCACTACCATCGCTACAGTCTTCTATGTCGTCACATGTAGAATACTGTCGAAGGTTTTCGACAGAGGTACCATAACAGGGGATGTGACCCCTAGTACATGCTTTCATGGCATCTATACACTGCCCATTGCTGCAGGTCACCTGGCCTTGTCGCTCGCCTGCATCCAACATAAAAAAAAAAAAACATCAGAGCTATATTTCTGTACATATTACCACGTCTTTTATTGCGAAGGTGGGGTCGTGTGGCGCAACGGCAGAACTTTCGACTCAGAACCAAGAGGTCCCGAGTTCGAATCCTGTCATGTCACCGATCTTGTGCCCTTGGGAAAGGCACTTTACACGACTTTCCTCACTCCACCCAGGTGTAAATAGGTACCTGACTTCGGTTGGGGAAAGTCGTATTGAGGTCACCTGGTGGCACCGAATGGCAGCCCCCCAGACCCTTGCGACAGTTCCACAAAGTGTGGATAAGATATTATATATATGTTGTGTAGTGTGTGAAACCTGTAATACCCTGTATCAATTCAGCGCTAGAAAGGCTGCCATTGCGGGTAATTTCTGACCAATAAAAACCATTATTATCATATAATTCTGTTAATATAAACACAAAGAATATCAAGGCATGAAAATAAGTTTCCGATACAAAGCACGTTGTGTTTGAACAACAAATAAAATCACACATCCAGGTTTTCTTATTTACAACAGGTACGATAGGTTTGCAACGTAACTCAATTTACGTTTTAGGGGTTACTGACACAAAGGCGCCATTAAAAAAAAATAAAATTAACATCGAAAACTTGAAAGGCGATCTGAGAACGACTGGCCGAGATTCACTTCAGAAACCACCCCGACGAATCGAATCACGTGAATCGCCTTGAAAATCAGATTCGTATCAGCCATTTCCCGACAAATCGCTTTCAAACTTGCGTAAACGACTACATCTGACCATACAAACTCACCAGTGAGATGGTGGAAGGTGTCAGCTTCCAAAAGACGTTTTCAGATTGACAATTTTGGCACTTTGGAAGTAATTGAATCCGCCCGCGATTTAACGTTTAGAGAAAAGTAGTAGAAACTAGAAGTTAAATCGCGGGCGGATTCAATCACTTCCAAAGTGCCAAAATCGTCAATCTGAAAACGTCTTTTGGAAGCCGACACCTTCCACTATCTCACTGGCGAGTTTGTTTGGTCAGATGTAGTCATTAATGCAAGTTAGAAAGCGATTTGTCGGGAAATGGCTGATACAAATCTGAGTTTCAATGCGATTCACGTGATTCGATTGGTCGGGGTGGCATGGAAACTAGACAATTTGCATCTGCATCGATCAAACAACAAGGATTATCCTTCTTTAAACTACTAAAACCCCACAAATTATAGAAAATTTGTGACATTGCGTATTTTAATGCTTACAAAAGAGAAGTCAAACCCTTTACTAGTTATAGACAATTACGTTTGTATAATCTAGTTGACCCGCTTTTAAACCTATTTTGTACCCTATTCTTTTATGTATGTTATTTGCAATTAGCCTTCGGGCAGGAATTTGCAAGAGATATATTATTATCATCTACAAGAATGAAAGCAAAGAGAAGAAAAAAGGAAGAAATAAGGACCTTTATGAGAATATAATATATGCAGCTGTTCTCTTTGTCCATTGGTGTCCCTGTGATGTAGTGGTCTGCGCTTCTGTTTCTCACCACATCTGGTTCAAATTACATGGACCAGAAGGACTGGGGTTCAAGCCCCAGGTAGGACACATCTGGACAAGAGGCGCATTGAGTCATACCAAAGACCTTATAAAAATGGTACTCACTTCTGAAACAGTATGGAAGTTAAACACACTTCACTGCCAGTGGACTAGCCCCCAGCTACAGTGATTGCACCACAGTGTGACCCGGGGCTATGAAACGGAGATGGGCACCGCCCTATACATCAATAATGCTGTGGGAGGATTTCAACTAACTTTTAACTCTCTTTGTCCATACTTACAACAGTTCCTTTCGTCTGTGCCGTCACCGCAGTCGTTTTTGCCGTCACAAACCTTAGTCTTGTTGATGGCGGCTCCATTTGGACAGATCTCTTCATCTGTGTTCAAAAATACAGAAAGTTTGATGAACAGAAGGAAGTTGGTTGTGCGGCATAACGGCAGGACTTTTACTCAACCCAGGGGTCCCGGTTCGAATCCCCTGACACCACCGATCTTGTGCCCTTGGAAAACCATGCACTTTACGTACACGACTTTACCCACTTCAGTGTAAAAAACGCACTAGCAATAGCTGCCTGTGTCCCACGTGTATTTCACTATTGCAATTCCAATAATATCCAAAAATCCAACAAAAATCTGTTGCACTGTTGCAAGGAAATGAAATCACACAAAAAATCCAGAGTCAAAGTATGTACACAGGTCAATATGCGTAGAATGTAACTTGCAGGCATAAAATGAAGCCTTATTGAAGATCTCCATATAGACAGAACACAGTATCTATATCTAAACTCAAGGAATTCAGATAAACAGAATATGTACACATGTCCATAAGACGAAGCCTTACTAAAGGGCTCCGTTTAGACAAATCTCTATATCTACATTCAAGGAAAGAAGTTAGAGAAACGGTGTTAGAATACATAGGTCCATTTTGTTTTTTGTTTGTTTGTATTACATACCCGGTGAACCGTATCAAGGCGTAACACACCAGGTTTGTACTGAAGAGTACAAGCTGCATATATATGATCCACACACACCCGAGCTCCTTTATCAGCGCTGAAACCCGCTCGGGAAATGTTCGGCAAACCCTCCCGGTCTCAGCCCTCATCTTTTGAACTGAGATTTTGGCTTCTGGGGGCGTCACTGACAGTTGCTCATAAATAATTAATGAGATAGCCTTATTTGGCACAAACAGTTGTTAGTTGCTCATGAATAATTAAGTAGCAATGTGAGACGTAAGCTGATTGGCCGAAAGCTTCCCCGCGTCCTTTGCGGCTTTGCTTGAGGTGAGCTTTAGCAAACCCTCTGATTGGCTGAAAGGTGTTTGGTGGTGACGTCGCAAGAACCGTGTTCAGGGGCTCGAAAGGGCAGGGCCGCTATGGGAGGTAACGAACATATCGGGTCTGCTTGGAGGATGCGCACACCGGACCGCGGGAAAGACCCGTACTCTTTTTGCTATAAGTGTTTTTTTTTAAATGTTCTTAGAGGTGTGGCTCAAAGATGCACATGGGACCTCCATTTAACGTCTAAAGTGGGGAAAGTCGTGTTAAGTGCCTTTCCCAAGGGCACAGCGTAAACGGGACAAATCAGGGAACCCTGGATTCATACCCGCTATCTCTGGGTTCTGGGGCTAAAACACACTGTTACTACGCCACCGCGACGCCACATAAATGTGTGTTCATGTGTGCAGAAGAACTGGTAGACATAAAATGAAGCACTAACCTACTGAATCGATAACATGTTTTGCACATAGTCAACTGGCCTTTGGTTAATATTAATAATTAACAGCTATTTCTTCTAAACCTTTTCGGTGCGATTTTTGTCAACCCCTTCTTTGTCCCTCGCTCGTTCTTATTTGAATGTACACATTTTGTAACTTCCTTTACCGTCTGATAAAAGACGTTTCTGACATTAAGGTATGCCACATATAAGGTGCCAAACTGTCCGTTCTAAAAGCCAGAAAAGTTTTAAGTCGTCATAAAACGACAGTTTGGCATGTTATATGTGGCAAATCTTAATGTCAGGAACGTCTTACTTCAAACGGTAACGGAAGTTACAAAATGTGTACATTGAAATGAGAACGAGCGCCCTGCCTCACCGCAGTTGTTTTCATCGCTCCCATCATCACAGTCCACTATGCCGTCACAGATCACCTCATGCACGTCACAGTCTCCGTCTGTACAGACTGTTCTCTCAAATCCGGAGCAAGCTGGAAGAATATAACAAGACACAGGACCTGATATGATTTAGAAGCGGCGGTTCTTGCATCATCGCGTTTGGGAATTGTAGCCAATTCTTGCCAATTTTTAATATGGGCATTGGCGCCTGATCTAACTGTTTTGAAAAATATTTTTTTCTGGCAAATACCACACATCATTTGCCCCACCTCTTACTGGATATTATTTTGTTTTGACTCACTCTTTCACTGGGATCCCTTCTGGCCCTTCCAATAGAGATAATGTTCTGATTATCCATTCCAATCTATGACACTCGATATCAAAACCGTAAATAGCATCGTGCATTTGAATAAATGAAAATATAGTAGATACACCATACTCCAATACAGATGTGTACAACAAGTTTCCATATGAATATATAGGAGTGCAGCCAGGGTACTTTTGGTACACTGCTTAATGGTCTTCAATTATAATGATCTTCCATCGTGAACGAATTCTTAGAACCCTAGTCCTGCTACGCCCGACAAATGTTGGGTTGCACATTATTGTTCTGTATGCTAGGTCTGGCAATTGCTGGGTTGAGAATATTTCTACAATGTGCTAGTTGCACCCGCGCGGTTGTTGTAAAGGGTGGTAACTAAAATTGAGCAATTTCAAACGAGTACCCGTTCTTTCAAAATTTTCTGGGCACTTCAGCAGTGGGGGTATATTTTTGCTCTCGAACTCCAGCAGAACAAGGGTTAAACGGGGACTCAACTAGCCTGGTCCCAGTCTCTATGGGTCGGCTTAGGGGTATTTTACCGAGCCCAGTCTGCTTAACTGATTCGTCTCTGTCAGCTTGTCTACTTAGCTGCCATATAGAATTTCGCAGCCCGTCTACTTTAGCTGCCATAGCGAGAGAGAAATAATTTAATTCAAGGCCGTAAACCCGCCCCCCAGCGGACTAAGCTGTCTGGGCGGGCGGGCATCACTTCAAGCGCCGTAGAGATATCGGAGAGCCCCCAAGGTATGATTTCCAGGCTAGGACTCGAACGCAGAAGCGGGTATTCCAGCCGACATTAGAACCATACTTTCAATGTACAATGGAGCCACTTCACTTGATTTCAAATGAAATAAAATGACGTCTTTAAAAATACAACAGACATGTACATCAAAGTTCCAGTTTTATGTTCGCGATTTTCGCGGTGAACTTTCAGTGCGAACTTAAAACCATCGCGAAACTTTTTGCCCGCCTATGACTGTAGCGCTACTATTGTTCCAACCGCGATCTTAAAACCACCGCGAACACTCCATTCTCTCCCTACCTCGAAATAAAAACCACGCGAATGCATTTATCATTTTGCAAGAAGTAGTGACACTTACCCTGGAAAAAGTTGATCTCGCTGATTTCCCTCCGAGCTTCGCGCGAGAACTCAAGGCGCCAGGATCGCGCTGTGGCGAGGATCCCACTGAGATCAGTTACGTTTAGATCTTTTTCTACCTTCTTATTTTGATTGCCACTGTGTGCCACGAAGGTCCAACGCCGTCCAGTCCAATAAAATACTGTGATGCCGTCGTTCCTATCACCCTTGTACCACAAACGGATCCGCGAGAGCGTCATGGACTGCTGCAGATCAAACGTCAACTGCCAGGGGTCCTCATCGTCTCCACGTCTCCAAGTTGTCATGAAGTCAGAGTCCATGACGTACCCGGTAGCACGTCGGACACCGGTTTCATCCTCCCAGTCGTCCGCCTGTTCTACCCATGTCGGGTCGGGCTCCGCCCAGCCACCTACCAGTAACAGCCTTGTATTAATATTGCATGGAGGTATGTATGAAGCCGGCGTCACACAGCTAGCCTGATATCCAAACGTCACCGGAACGTGCTGCGCCTGCGCGAAACTCTTCTATGTAATGTGCATAGGGGGTCAGAAAAAGTACCATATTAGTTCGTGTTCACATAAATAAGGATGATATCCCGTGTATAGTTTCCAAACATTCTTTGAAGAAAGATATCTTATGCAACGGGAAAAACTATGATGCAACGTTTACCAACATCCAACATAAAACAACAGAAAACCCATTGGCAGGTTGCTGTTGGTTGTAAACGTTTCATCACAATTTGTCCCGTTGCATAAGATATCTTTTTCGATAGAACTGTAGACGGGATATTATCCTTACATATGCCGACACGACCTTACATGGTACTTTTTTCTGACGCCCTATGCACATTACATGCATGGAAGAGTTTCGTGCATGCGCAGTACATTCTGATGACGTGCTTAACAGCACCCGAATCCCTTCTCAGTCTAGTCTCTACCAGACTAACTACAGAACTGTTGACGGGTTATTATCCTTACATATGCCAACACGACCTTACATGGTACTTTTTCTGACGCCCTATGCGCATTACATGGAAGAGTTTCGCGCATGCGCAGTACGTTCTGATGACGTGCTTAACAGCACCCTAGTCCCTTCTCAGTCTGGTCTCTACCAGACTAACTACGTTGGCTATAGGGAGAATATTTGCCAGTTTTTCACGGCAGCCTCCGTTAGGATGGTAGATTGGACCCTCTCTCCGTAGCCGACTCCCTTAGCATACAGGCCAAATGTCACGATTACAGTCATGCTCAGAGGGTCCATTTTCATTTCATAGCCTTGTTAAAAGTATCTGTAGGAGGCCTCTTTGTTGGAAATGTTGGCGTTTTTGAGCTGGAATTGACAGGTAAGGGTTGTGGCTATTTCATTTAGTTAGAAAAACAGGGGTTTAGCAATGTTTTAAGTGTCTGGTACACTTTGAAATAGGTGTAGTTTGGATGTGTTAATTTCTTGTGTAGGGGGGTCAAAGGTCATGTCGCCATGTTTTGATAGAATTTCACCAGTTTGCTCCGGTGGAAAATCGGCGAAACTCATTACACTGACACTTTAGAGGTCAGACTACCCTGCCAATGTGAGTTTTCCATGATCTAAACTTCAGGTAGGTGACTTTTGACAGCCTTTTCCTTATATGTTTTACCACTGAAAGTCTAGGGGCCTGTGAATGGTGGACTTCAGGCTACAACCCGCTATATTTGGCCAATTTCTACGATTTTTTCCAGCCACCCGCGCGGGTAGGCTACTTCTGTCGTCCCTTTGCGGAGAGGACAGAAGAGACTCGGGAGCTATGATAGGTTTGGATACCTGGCTATCACACATCAGAAATAAAGAACGCCAGACGATCGAGTCTCCGAGCGCAAGTAGACATTTCACGATGGGAATACGGTAGAAATCCAGTCGGAATATGGTCTGAATACGGTCGAAATACGGTAAGAATACGGTCAGAATACTGTCGGAAAACGGTCGGAATACTGTCGGAATACGGTCGCTGTCCTCTCAATTACTGTGTGGTAGTGCTGCGTACCGGTACTGTGTACCGGTAATGTACCGTAAAAATGGATTAGGTACAGGTCCAAAATACCGGATCATGAAGTACCGATACTGTACCGAAATAGATTTACACAAAGTACATATGCTTATTTTGTGACTGATCTCTTAACCTCAAGACCTCATGCACCACCAAACGTGACCAAAGTGACACCTTGGAAAAGCATAACTAATATGCAACAGAGCATTCAGGCAGGAAGGGAGTTTTGATAGCAAGGCCAAGGGAGTTTGGCTGTAGGAAACCTAGTTATGTTCTTGGAATAAAGATACTGACGAGTTGAAAACAGTTTATGTATGTTTCAATCATCATTAAAGACTGAGTTCAGAAAAAAAACATTTAATTTTTCAAATTGTTTAGGTACAGGTACAGGTCCGAACCTGTACCTAAACCTTTGTACCGGTACTTGTACCTGTACCTGATGTTACGTTTAGGTACGCAGCACTACTGTGTGGTGGTTAGGGATCAGCCGATGTTCACCGAATCCCATTCAATACAACGGGGTAGATTCTTAGGCCAACAATACCCGCGAGTCTACGAATTCTCTTTTATTTGCCGAAGTCTGCCACCCGAAAGGCGCAAAACTGTTAACAACTGTAGAAGGACTTATAAATTCTTCTAAATCACATACTATTTACGAACATGTTTTGAAATGAATTGTAACAAGTATATCATGTTTTGCGGTCGTTAGATTAGTACGTGTAAAACGTATATTTGGTAATAAGTGCCAGAGAAAAAAACGCTGTACTTTCTTAGAGTGGTTAATAGTGTCTTACCAAAAGGTTTTAAAAAGTCGTCCAAAAGGGGATTACTAACGAACTGACGCCGATGAGCTATTCATACTGTTAAGCTGTCTCGACCACCATGCCATTATGACTACAGTATTCTACAAATGTACATGGATAACAATAGTTCAATCAATCAATCAATCGAACAATCAATCAATCGATCAATCAATCAATAAATCAATCATTCGCGAGCATCAGGGACTAATGCATAGCGGCTACAGGCATGTGTGGCTAGTTCACGCCAGGTTTGTCTACTCTAGGCATAGACCCTCAAGTCATCAGTTCTATAACTAAAGTTGCTTACCCGCAAATGAACCTGGCAGACAGTAGCATAGACCCCAAAGCAGCGCTAGTGATATTCTGAATGGCAACAGGTTTCCCATTCCGGCCCTTGTTCTGCAACTGCAAATATACAGCGACCCTGCATCTAAACTGCCCCTCAACTCTTTCGTCGTGCAGCATTTACCATAGCGTGCACCGCCCGAATGATTTTATCAACTGGCTTGATTGATGAAAAATTGTAGACTACGTTACAGGCTCTTCGATGGCGTTTCACTATGGCTTACTAACCGTGTTCTGATGGCCATCGCTTACATCAGCCGGCCGCTTCATTTGAGGCTAGGTAAGTGGCATTTTTATTTGCAGATTCGGATATCACGTGGTGTTATTTCGATCTTTTTTTCTGACTCGTCTGTCGAAAATCGATCAAGGAATGTTATGTTTGTTTTTCATTGGCCATCTAAACCTGCAACAAATGCCATAATCATATCCCAATCCGAAACCAAGACCAATCCGAAATTAGGCTGGTGGAAACTACTCGAAAAACTGCCGACGCAAATATATGCCATTCCAAAAATGCCCCATGCAAGAATAGACTGTTCCGATTTTTTTGCGTGTCCTTGTTGGAATCGAGAATGAAGAAAAACAGGTGTAGATTTTACTGGTCGCGTAATTACCTATAAACTTTGTATACTGACTGCGGAATTACCTATAAACTTTATATACTGACTGCGTAATTACCTATAAACTCTATAGACTTAATAAGCTAGGATATCGGCAGGGTGTTCGGCCCTGAACCAAGAGGTCCCGAGTTCGAATCCCCCTGACGCCACCGATGTTGTGCCCTTGGGAAAGGCACTTAACACGACTTTCCTCACTCCGCCCAGTTGTATAAAATGGGTATGTTGTTATTTGTACGTGGCACTGTTGATATAAGTTATAAAAACTTGAGTGCAGTGCTACGTCGTCCTTGTCTCCAAAAAGCGAACTAGTAAAAAAAAATAAGGTGAAGACACGTATGCTTGAAATTGTCAACAGCTGAATGACCTATTACCCCGGAAACATTTAGAAGGCAGCCAATGATAGTCGTGCACGTCACATGATGCGTCATCCATGCATGTCGTGCTGTCCCTGTCTGCCTTAAGGATAGTTTTTGATATATTCGACTTCACAGATATGAACATGTAGTTTTTGTGTAATCAACTGCCAGGGAGTATTTTAATGTGCTTTTTGAATTGTAAGAAATGTAATGAAATTCAGATTTGTCCTCAGATCGGACATACCTGCAAAGTTGGTTTTACAACAAAGATCGATTGATTGATTGATTGATTTGTCTTGTATTTAAATTGCCATGATCCTGTTGAGTTGGTACCAGTCTATTCGCAAAGGACAATAAGCTCCACCCGCTTGTAAATTCAGGCATTTCCAGACCCGTGCACGCACTCTCCCGAATATTGTTAATTATTTTGGCGTCGCATACCACTGATAATTAATCATACCTTCTTTGGTATTGTCACGTATCCTGCTGAGTTGGTACCAGTCTGTTCGTAAGGACACTAAACTCCGCCCACTTGTAAATTAAGGCATTTCCAGACCTGTGCACGCACTCTCCCGAATATTGTTGATTATTTTGGCGTCGCATACCACTGATAATTCATTATACCTTCTCTGATATTGCCACGTATCCTGTTGAGTTGGTACCAGTCTGTTTGTGAGGACACTAAGCTCCGCCCACTTGTAACTTAAGGCATTTTCACTTGTAACTTAAGGCATTTCCAGACCTGTGCACGCATGGTCCCGAATATTGTTAATTATTTTGGCGTCGCACACCACTGATTATTAATTATACCTTCTCTTGTATTTTCACTTATCCTGCTACGTTGGTACCAATCTGTTTGTCAGGATACTTAGCTCCACCTACTTGTAAATTAAGGCATGTCCAGACCTATGCACGCATACCACAAGACTGTTGACTGATTTGGCGTCGCACACTACTGTGTCAGGTAGTCCCAGCGAACGGGAATCCACCAAACCCCCACCCCCCAACAACAAGAAAATCATGGCGACCGGCTTGCTTCTGTTTGCATGCCTGCTCTCCATCGACCGTGCCTCTCCTCTGATTTTCGGCACAGGCGACGAATGTCTCGAGCCCGACTTCTTCAGATGTGAAGCAAGCGGACTCTGTCTCACTTCAATGTTCAAATGTGACGGCGTGGTTATATGTCCAGACGGTTCAGATGAGAAAGATTGTTTGAGCAAGGAGTGCCCTTCACCCGACTATCTCAAGTGTGAAGGTAGCGGAGCCTGTATTCCGCCAGAATGGCAATGTGACAGTCATAATAATTGTGCAGACGGTTCAGATGAAGAAGATTGCTGGAGCAAAGAGTGTTTCTCACCCGACGACTTCAGGTGCAAAAGTAGCGGTGCCTGCGTTTGGTCAGGATGGCAATGTGACGGTCACAACGATTGTGAGGACGGTTCAGACGAAGAGGATTGCTGGAGCGAAGAGTGTTTCTCACCCGACGATTTCAGGTGTGAAAGTAGCGGAACCTGTGTCCCTCTATTGATTCAATGTGACGGTCATAACAATTGCCCAGACGCTTCAGACGAAGAGAATTGCTGGAGCAGAGAGTGTCCCGAGCCAGACGATTTCAGGTGTGAAATTAGCGGACTGTGTATCCCTCTAATGTCACAATGTGACGGTACTGCCAATTGCCCAAACGGTACGGACGAAGAAGATTGTTTGAGCAAAGAATGCGAGACACCCGATTATTTCAAGTGTGAAAGTAACGGAGCCTGCATCCCTCTCGCCTCTCAATGTGACGGTGAAGACAACTGTGCAGACGGTTCGGACGAGAAGGATTGCTGGAGTAAAGAGTGCCCTTCATCCGACGATTTCAGGTGTGAAAGTAACGGAACCTGTATCCCTCCGGAGTGGCATTGTGACGGTTTCATCGATTGTCCGGACGATACGGATGAGAAGGATTGCTTGACCGAAGAGTGTCTCACACCCGGCTATTTCAAGTGTAAAAATAACGGCGTTTGTGTTCACCCATCTCGACAATGTGACGGTAAAGATTACTGTGAAGACGGCTCCGATGAGGAAGATTGCAGGAACAAAGAGTGTCACAACCCGAACTATTTTAAGTGTGAAGGAAGTGGGACTTGTTTCTCTCCATTGTCTCAGTGCGACGGTCACGAGTTCTGTCCAGACGGCACGGATGAGCAGGGTTGCTGGGGCAAACAGTGTCCTGAGCCCGACTATTTCAAGTGTGAGCCCCGTGGTCCATGCATCCGTGTCACGGAGCGCTGCGATGGCGTCGTTGACTGTCACGACGGATATGAAGAGAGTAGCTGCGGTAAGCTCACGTTCTAATAAAGTTAATCATACAACACTTGGAGGAGTGGATTCATTGACATTGTCGTTGGGGCGAGTCATACTGGTTCTGTTTACTTGTACAATATGTAAGAATACGTGTACGTGTACGTGTCCAGGGACACCTGAAAAACAGGCCGCAGGCCTGAGCTGTGATTTCCCTGGTAAAATAAAATAAATAAATGAAATGAAAGAATAGAATCATCAATGTTTTAGAAGGTCTGAAACGCAGCTCTTTTTTTCCGACAAAATGCACGAAATGAATGCACAATGCACCTAAATCTAAAATCTAAAGATATAACATCGTTGTAAACCACAAATATTGGGAAAAGAACCACTGATTGCTTCAGCCACTATCTCACTAGAGTGTGGCACGTTGGCGACAGCTTGTGACTGGCCAGCGCCAACGTGCCACGCACAATGCCATCTTGCTGCCCTATTATTACCAACGTACCGCTTGAAATGGTGAATTAATTCAAAATTTAAAAACAACGCAAGTGGCATTAATCTTATTGATCCTTAAGAAGGCGACAGTGGTCGTTGAATATCAAATCCGTGTATACTTAGTGTTGGAATAAAGCTTAGTATTGTACTATGGTGATTACTGCCAACGCAGAAGAGCTTGCATGATAACTACGTACAAAGGTATATTCGAAAACATGATTTCTATTAATAATAATCATTTTTTTGCATTCTCTCGCTAACGGGTCCCCCCAGTTTTCTCACATGTCACTTGCTGTGTGCATAAAATGTTGTATGCGGGAGGTCAGACTAAATATTTCAACTGGAAATGCTTCAACTGTTTGTGTGGATAGCCCAAATACTATGGTGTCCAGGTATACTTTCACTGCTTCTTTTTGCAGCTTGCATTTTACTGTCACAGTGGTAAACACTGAAGTAGAGGTACAAATACCTTGGGATAGTCTTTCATGTAGCCTATAAAATGCAGCTATCTTGTTTAAAAAAGACCTGTTTTAGATCTTTTTTGTCGGTTGGTTCTGTCCCTGCCTGCCTGAAATTTCACGGCATCAAAATCCGACTACGACCTACGAGAAATGTGACCTAGTCGTAAAAATAGCAATAAAATATTTCTTTGTACACCTTAGCAGCATTTAAAATCCATTTCTCTCTGTTTTTGACAATCAAAATGAATTCATTGACTCCATGTTTAGCAAAGTTAATCATAATATGTAACGTTATTGTCTGTCACAAACAGGAGATAGATTGATGAATGGATGGTTCGAGGGATAAGTAGATAATCTCTTTATTCCAGTATAAGACAGAAGAATGAACTTAACCATTATATGAATGAACTTAACCATTATACCATAGCTATATAAATATCTACGAACAAAGGTATCTTCGTAATCATGAATTCTATCATATTTTTGTTTTCTCTTGCTAACGGTTCCCCCCAGTTTTCGCACATGTCCTTTGTTAGAAGTCAGACTAAATAATTCAATTACAAAAACCTCAAATGCGTCTGTAAATGTCCCACATACTATGATGACCATGTGTACTTTATTCATTTTTGCAGTTTACATTTTCCTGTTGAAAGCACTAAAGTAGAGGTTGAAATATGATATTGTTGATGATTTTTAAGTCAGATCTTTTCTACCTCCATGTTAGATATAATTCATTTTTTTTTTCTTCTTAATTGGCTCTTTCTACCAGACAAGGGGAATATCTCTACTTCTGAAAAGCTAAATACAACTTTTTAGACAAAACGCTAAATTTTTTTAACTGAATATTGTTCATCCCTCAGTGCGTGATAATTTTGTGCTTTCATTTATTTGTTTGTTTGAACTTTTGTTTATTCGTGATAAGCTCAAATCGGCCTGCAGGCCGCTTTTCATTAAGGTCATGAGGAAAGAGGTAATGATCGGACAAAAATATGTAGGATACAGAAATCTTAGGTTTTATCAACAAACCAAGTTAACTTTAGTGTTTTGACTGCTTGGACATGGGACACTGGTATTAGAGTGATTGCTAAGTGTGTATAGTGTAGTATGTTTAGGTTGTTGAACGTTATGTATTTCACAGTGTGTACCAGTGTCGAGTTCCGGTGTGAACACAGTAGCAGATGTGTGGCATCATCTGCAGTGTGCAACGGCATCCTCGACTGTGACGACGCATCGGACGAGCAACTCTGCCGTGAGTTTTATACAAGTTACATATTACAAGAACGTTTATAGTAACCGGTGCAGTGGCCTAGCTGGTAGACTATTCGCCTTGCATACGATAGGTCTTGAGTTCGATCCCCGGCCAGATCAATTTAAAAACAAAGAATTTAAAAATATTGCTTTATCTGCTTAGCACTTATCAATTAGGAAAGAATGGCAGTTAAACACACAGAACTACGTACCAGCGGACTAGCCCCCTGTTGTATAGTGGCTTGTGCAAATGTGTGGCCAAAGGGCCACTGAAATGGAGATGGGCGCCACAATTATGTCTTATCAAGATGCAAGGGTCACGTTAACTTTAACTTCAACTACAGTGATTAAAAATCAAATGTCAAGAAATGCAAGGTGCAAATATGTCACAAGCCCCAACAGTAAGCAACTTTCAGTAGCTTTATAATCTTTGCAATGGTATTCAGATCTGTCCAACAATTGTCTCACTGAGAGGCACAATGACATGCACCCCGATGTTGTGCCCTTGAGAAAGAGCACAAATTTCCTCACTTCACTCAGGTGTAATCATTCCTAGCATTCGTTAGAGACGTCCCTTGAATAGGACGTTAAATGGAGGTCCCGTGTTTGAGGAGAGTTACACCTTGAGGACGTAAAAGAACCCACCACATCTTTCGACAAAGAGATGATAAACAATAAAAAAAGGGTAACAAGGCACATCTAAATGTGTTTACAGAGTGATTTTTACGTATGTTATACAGATTATGCAAAGTAGGAAGTTATTTTAGATACGTACTAGACGGTCTGGGTTTTACACTAGCAATCTTTGATGAAAAGCAATGTTACAAGGCTCGAGCTATCTGAAAGCTATTCAGTATGACCATCATGCATATACGCTATGTACAATATTTAGAAAGGTCGTTCAGTACGAACTTACGCAGATGACGTTTCTTTCAAATCTCAATTTCTTTAGAATCCTGTGTGGAGAAGGGCCTGTGGCAGTGTGACAGCGGCAAATGCATCAATAACGCCTCGGTGTGCGACGGAGACAAGGACTGCTCTTCTGGGGCAGACGAGGAGAACTGCTACAGTAAGGTTATTTTATCTATGTCCATGTTGCTTCGCAGGACCTTTCAGACAATGGCCAGACATTCCAAGCGTACAAAATTTGCGCAGGGTTGCCCTCGGCTGTCTTTATGCGCTTGTTTATGCACAAAAAAGCAATTTAAGAGATTTTTGTGACCCGACGTTTTATCCTTAACTAGCTCCATACCCTGTATGCGGAGTAATACAAGTTATTTAGACCACAATTAATGTGACTGCTGGTAATTAGAACAGGCAACTTAGGTCGACCGGTCATTATCAATATACCTAATGAAAAAGTAGTGCGGGCGCTGGTATTCTCTAGCTTGATTTGATTTTTTTAATTGGCTTGAACAACATTTCTTTTCAAACATAATCATACTTAATTCACAATGTTCATCGAGTGCAACCTTGCCTCAGGAACATTTGTATACTTGCCTTTCAGTTGATGTTGCTGCCGTTGACATTTTTATGTTTAGCCATACCTAGTATGGCTCAACATATTGTTTTTACTCATGCTTCTTCTCTTCCTCCTTCTGCCTGTCAAAATATTCAAATAGATTCATCTTTTTTTACAGTTTGTACATTTTTTTGACCAAATGATCTGAAATTTGGCACAAAGGTAGTGTGGGCGTTCTTTTAATTTTTTTCGACGTAGACCTTTAAAGTGATTTCATTGAGTTTTTTTGGTGACAGCTAATTGGAGCACGGCATTTCAAAATGCGACCGCCTGATTGGCCAATTGAGTTAATCTTGCATTTCTGGGTCAGCGCCCTAGTGTTCATACCAAATGCGGCATTGTGACTGCCTAGGACATGTGCGTATATGGCTTTGTTCACACTTTTGGCATATTACTAGTACTTCAGAATTTTTTTCTAAATTCTTTGCCATTTTCTAAACAAAGATGCACATGTCCATTTTTTGCATGGGGAGAAGTATAGCTAAACATGCTGTATTTGCTCAGGGGAAAATGACGGCCCTTCTAGTTATAATTTTGTTTTTGCTAACAGTTCCCTGCAATGGTCTCCAGTTGTTGTGTGACGGGAGGTGTCTGCCGAAATACCTCGCCTGTGACGGGCTTGAGGACTGCTCGAACGGGGAAGACGAGATTAACTGTACACTTAGAGGTGGGAGTTTGTTAGCATATCTTTTTCCGACAAAATGGATAACGTTACAGGTTCAAATAGCTGCTGTTATCAAAAGGCGTTTATAAGGATTCAATCACTTGTGTGTTACTTCCATTATAGGCAGGGATATTGTTTTGGGGATGTCTCTGTGTGTGTGTGTGTGCGCACACGTGTGTGAGTTTGTGTGTGTGTGTGTGTGTGTGTGTGTGTGTGTGTGTGTGTATCTGTGTGTTTCCAAACATTTGTAGTCAGCAACTCAAGAGCCTCTGGTTGGACTGTGTTGATATTTAATTTATGGGTAGGTCAATGGAAGACAAAGGTCAATGGTAAAAGATCAAAGGTCTTCGTGGCTGAACTTCATACTGCAGCAGAACTGATTTTTAAAAATATTTTGCCGTGGATATGATAATTGTTAATCCTGTACAAGTGGAATAAGTCCAGTCAGTCAAACTAGAAGGATTATGCTTGTATGTTAGACAAAATACAATTCATTACGATAAACTTCACCCACACAGCAGGTTGCGATGCTAAGCAGTTCCACTGCGCGGACGGTTCCTGCCTGTTGGAGTCTCTGCTGTGTGACAACCTAGGCCTGCCGGACTGCAGTGGAGGGGAGGATGAGGAAGACTGTGGAGGTAGTTAGATCTGATCAGTCCGTTATTGTATTAGATACACTATCTACTGTACTTAAGTGTTTGTCAGCGTATGTCGATTAAGGCTCGACAGAACACGACATGATTAAAAAAAAATGAAGGAAATGGATTGTATTTAGGAATGGTCGAAAGTGCATCTATATCTATTCAATATAGAGAATTGATACTGGTACTCAAGGCTATAAAGATGTCTCGGTGAAAAGACTTTCAAACGGCATCCGCCATTTCTTATCAGCTCTGAATGGTTTGTCATGTGACCTGGAAGTCAAAGGTCACACAGGTTACGTGACACGAGGGTGTCAATTATAACATCTACAACAATTACAGGGGAAGCGTCTTAGCTTTACAAGTCTTGTTGAAAACCTTTTCCTCACAGATGTCCCACCTCCTGGATTCCCGCTTGGATTGGCGAGTCGGTACATTCCCGATGTTTTCATCACTGCCAGTTCCGAGTACAAGTCGGAGTTTGCCCCATCTCAGGCTCGACACACGCCTCCGACTACACCAGGATACTGCTGGGTACCAAGTTCTGTGGTGGACCAATGGCTTCAGGTATCTTTTCTCTCATTGCTTCGTGAAACGTTGGTTCAGTGCGGCGGACGGTAGTTTCAAATTACAATACATGTATTATGGTATCAGCACGTCTAGAGACAAAATATAACATATATATAGCATTAGTGCAAAGGTAATCCATGATATTGACAGAATAACAGAAAAAAAGGATGGTTTATTGTTCTGCCAAATTGGTTTCAATTAACTCGTATCGAAAAAATCCCGGTTTTACGTGAGCTAAAGTTACAACATTTTGGATTCATACACTCAGAATAGTACCACAAAAAGTGGACTACATTTGTATCCGTCAATAAGCCCATTCGTAATTCCGACTACGCATGTGCAGTGTCAAAGCTTGAAAGGTAAAGGCCCCTGAGACGTAAACAAATCCCGGGTGGGCGTTGTTATGCAAATTTAGACAATGTAGTCACACCAGCACTGTTTACAAGCCAGGCGCCTTCACCTTTGACGCGGTGTAGTCGGAATTACGAATGGCCTTATATGTGTGATTGACAGGTCTACTTTGGCAAAACCACTGACGTCACAGGCGTGGTCATCAGTGGAGGTGGGTCGATGTGGGACCTGGGAAGCTGGGTGACGTCATTCACCCTGTCCTTCAGCATGGACGGCGATTCTTGGGCACCGTACGAAGACAGCAACAACAGCGTACAGGTACGAGCGAATGAGTTTTACTAACAATGTTACAGGCTATTGTGTACATAACGAAGAATGAAATCACACAAAGCCTATGTCACGTCACCTGAACGGAAGTGTGACGTCAACAATGGGGCAAAGGTTTCCGGCAGTCGGTAGCGGCCCCCGTCTCTGTTGAGGAATGGGCCCGAATGTGCAGCATCTTTAACTCTAAGTACAAGGAATTAATCCTCTGCGGTGTCTAAAATTCTGATTTTGTCACGGCGAAGACATCTTGAACTTAACGTTTCACATGCATAACAAGAGTTAGCTTTTTATCCCGTTTTTTTACTTCAAAAAATTATCATCGAAAAGCACGTGATTCCCTTAGTTTTTTGAGCCTACAAAAACCCTGGCGACAATTTTCAGCGAGTTCTCACATCAAAACGACGTGCATGGCGGACGTCTCTATACATTGTGATAGTGTTGTTTGAACTAATCATGTATAGAAATGACTTAATAAATTGACTTTCAAAATCCGATTTTCGGGCCCTAATATAGCTTGGGTTTCCTTTAAATGATCCCTCCACTACAGTGAGTCCTTTAGTCACTTATCTGCAGCCCGATTATTCCAAATGATTCTGTTTAACTAAAGGATACTGACTTGGTTGATTAGTTGGATACTTGAATACTCACTCCATTAGCTACGGTACGGGTGTCTAAACTTAAACCTTCTTATTTTCTTGCACAGGTTTTCCAAGGAAACCGAGACCGGTACAACAAAGTCAGTCGTCCTCTCCCAGCTGCTGTGACGTCACGCTACATCCGTCTGTACCCAGCAGGCTATGAGGGCTGGGTTGCCATGGTGATGGAGGTGTACGTCACAAACGGTTAGTTTACCGTAGTTCTATAATCAGGTAGAGTACAGCCCGCCAATCGAATGTTCTATCCATATACATGCAGATCATGCAAGGCAGAACTATAAAAAGTCAGCTGAGTTTTAGTCCGTGAAAAACTCACATTGACAGTGTAGTCCGCCCTCTAAAGTGTCCATCTAGTTAATTTTAGCTGATTCGATACGGCGGAAAGCGTCGCTATGGCATCAAAACTAACTTTAATGATCTTTGACCTCTCTGCACAAGAAATGGTCACATCCAAAAAAAAATGTAAAAATCACAAACCCTTCAACATTTCCCGACATAGCCTTCTCATAGTTACTGTTAATAATAGTGACTGCTGCCAGGTACTGAGATCCAACTGTAACATGTGTGCCAAGATTGACAAGCATTAAATAAATTCAGAATATATAGAAAAGCCGAATGTCCTGTTACAGGACAATAAAAGAAATTAAAGAGGAAAGTAATGCAATGAATATAATTAGTGCAAACCTCCGCAACTATACGAATAACTGTTATGAAAGCTACTGCAATATTTACGTTTATGTTCAGACGAAAACACTTGGTTGATGCAAGACGAGTACGTTCCATTGGGGGTCGGACTGCGCTCCGAAGATCCTGCTGCGGGTCCGAAGATTGCCGACCTCGACATGACAGCTTCATCTCGAGAGGACGCCGTCTACCCTTGGCAGGCTCGCCTTAACAACGGAGAGGGACAGCAGCAGAGAGCAGAATGGTCTCCGGCTCTACTCGTGGGTAACACGGAACCATGGCTACAGGTAGCTCTTGCCTATTAATAGCCATGGTAAAACCGGCGTCACAATTCATGCGAACGTCGGCCGAATTTGTAGACTCGTCGAATTTCAAAATCGCCCGAGCGTCGACCGTATTTTCCAATGAAAATCTCGGGTGACGTCCGCGAAACACTAAAAGCTAAAAATCCCCAATCAGATAGTATCATCTCTTGGACATGGACGAAGTCAGAATCGACTAACCTAGTAAAAGGCCAATATTTGGATCAACTTTGATTTCTAAAAATCGCCCGAAGCCCGCGACAGGACGTCGGCCGTACTTCGGCCGAAAATGCACATTTGAAGCTCGCAACACGTCTGCCGAGCTCAATTTCTTATTTGTGACGGGAGCTTTTAATTACGAAGTAAGGTGCATTCACCATGATATTACCTTCCTCGTCGTGGGCACTCCCTAGACGAGACCCAGGTTGTGCCCCTCGGGCTTTGCTCTCACAGGCAAGCCAATATCCCTGGCTTCCCAAGTCTCCCATCTTGCGCTACCGGGCCAAACCCACCCTCCAATTAAAATCCCAAGTAAATCCACAGTTGGGCCCCGTAAGGCACACTGTAATAGAAACAGGCCAGTGGAAGTGCAGTATGATTGGTGCATTTGGTCACGTGACTGGACCTGGCCAATCATATAAACAAAGTCAAAGGTCAAGAAGTTCAATGCTGGTCCTCTTGCTTAAAAAAAATGGTTTCCCCTGCATATCATAATGAATGAAAGACCTTTATTGCACGTTTATGCTCTGATGAGCTAAGTACAGGTCATGGTGACAAGCAGAAGTATAGTTACAGTGATAGCAAAAGATGATATCTAACTACATCTAAATATATTAATACCGCTATGTACAGGTTCAAGTTCATAATACTAAGCGATAATATAGGAAAGTGCAATCCTTAGAGGTACTTAACGTCAATGTGCATTTAGTATAGTTTTGTTTCTCTTTTTCACTCCAGATTAAGCATGACAAGTTGTACGCAGTTACCGGTGTCATCACACAGGGGGCTTACAACCTGGACTACTGGGTGACGTCATACAAGCTGGCTTTCTCTGTGAATGGCCAATCATGGACGCCGTATGTAAACCGCACCGGGGACAGTGAAGCAATGGTCAGTTTTACCACACATTCTGAAAATTGGCATTGTAGCGTTAGTTAGTCATTAAAAAAATAGAAGACTCATTTTGAGACACAGACCCCCTCCCCTTTTATCAGATTATGTGTACGGTCCACACCGGTGCAATGACCTAATGGGTAGAGTGTTCGCCTTGCATACGGTATGTCGTGAGGTCGAACCCCGGCCGGGTCATAGCAAAGACTCTAAAAATGGTGCATACAGCTTTCTCTGCTTAGCACTCAGCATTTGGGAAAGAGTATGGTAGTTAAACACACACCACTACCAGTGGACCAGCCCCCTGCTGTAGTGCCTTGCACAAAGTTGTGTGGCCCAGGGCTGCCGAAACGGAGGTGGGCGCCGCCTTATGCACCGTTTGATGCCGGGAGGACTTTAAATTTGACGGTCCATTGCTGGGTTCAACTTCCGTTTAAAGCTGATCTTTCCTTGCTATATTTGTTTAGAAAACAGAAGTTAATATTAGCATGAAAGTTCATCTGAGTTTGTAAAGTTACATGGTGAAGAATGGAACTGTTCTGCTCAAGAATATACCGGAGTTTTCGACTGTTTTTTTTAATGGTACCCGGACCCACTCGGAGGAATACATGATTGAGATCTTATACACCTTAAATGATTTCTTTCAGGTTTTCCAGGGAAACATTGACAGCCATCGCTATGCTCGCAACCTGTTGGACAAGCCGGTTCTTGCATTGTACACTCGGTTTTACCCTCTCACCCACCATCTTTACTTTGCACTAAGGGTCGAGGTTCTCATCATAGATGGTAAGAACTCCAAAATCACTCACTCACTCATCTCCGCCGCTTTTCAGTCTTTCCGTCTGCCAATATGTGTTTTCTTGAATTTTTTTTTCATGACTATTGGTACGATATCAACTAAGACTAGAAAAGGTAACATCATTATGGATTACATTTAAAAGCATAGAATGGAAGCTGATTATACTAGTTTTTATTCTGCACCCTAGCCCTAAGTTCTGAAGAAATGTTGTTGACTTATAGCCTGGTATCCGTTCTTTTCTTGCCAAGATTTGTTTTCCTGTTCAAACCCCTTGCAGAATATTTCTAGATCACACTAACTCATAAGCCAACACAACTGAAAAGTGTAACCTCCTTGGAGGAAATAAGAGGTCATAGTTTGGATACATTTATACTAGCGTCACCACTTACGTAATGCTACGGTCATATTTGAACCGATGCCCGTAGGGGCGTAGTCCCGGCCGGGCCCCGAAGACACAAATTTGTCCCGCTGAACTGTCAGACAACGCGGAAGGGGACTTCTCAGCGTCATCACGATTAGGTCACGGCACCTATTTGCTACCGAGCCCCGCGATGATTTAACTCAGTGTTAAGACTTCCAGGGCCCCAACCGTGCCTAAAAATAGCCCGGCATCCGCCGGGTGCGCCACTGGACCACGTAGGGGTCACGCCCGAAAGTGAAAAAAAAAACAGCCCGTGAACTGCCCGGCAGGGCCCCCTTTTTTTCAATTGTGGCTTAATCATATACCGTCAATATTCCTTACAAGGTTCCGGTTGTGCATCTCACGAGGCCTTCTGTAACGGGACATGTCGACCAAAGGAAAATTTCTGTCCAGCCTTTGACGGATGTGTGCCGCAGCGCTACGACAATGTAGACAAGTGAATACACTTATTATCAACTGTCGTTATATGATATACCAGATATTTTCTTAACCCTCATTCGACTGTATGGGGTTTGGTTTTGACTGTTCGGATCCCAGGCGTGTCTTAATATGTACCATAACAACATTTTTCGTCAGAGAAGAAAATTTGACCATAGGTTTGTTTATGTTCATGTCTCACAACTTCTGTTAAATTTCTACCGGGATAGGCCCATTCTTGTGGGAGTTATATTCTAAAGTTTGCGTGTTGTCCAGATGATTTTGCATTGTTTATTACGTTATATGAAAGAAATTCCTGTCAAATAACAGAAATTTGTTATTATAGCAATAATTCATTTTTGCTTAGAAAAGTAAGATACCGACTTTCTTAGAATAAATGTAGCATTTTAGTGTGAAATGTAACTTTTAGTCATTTTGCATACATTATGATAATCAGACAATTTTTATACCCAGAACATCTCACAATATCCTTAATAGATTAATTGAACAATATATAAACAGAAATTATAAAAATGGCTAACGGAAAAGATCTTTGTGATGAAAATTGACAATGGTGTAAACTTAACTATGTGAGACAATGGTGGACATATTGCTACTCTACCTTCAAATCAAATGCTAGTATTTTATATATAAGCTCGTCGTGTTTCCCTGCTTTTTTTGGAAGCCGAGAACCCCACTTTTTTCTATGTGGTTCTTGCTAGTGAAAGTAACTATCAGTTCAGTCTATACAGAAAAGATATAGACAAGGAGAAAAAGAAATGCTTATATAAGCTATTTGTGTTCCAGCCTTATTTGTGAAGACGTGCTGGAAGCAGAGTGCGGTCTGGAATCGACCCCCAAGCTGGAAGATCTTGGATGTTTAGGTTCGTATGTTCACCACTGTTATATGTACAGGGAAGTGGGCTTATGTAGTGCTAAGGCTGCATGACTAATCAATAGACAGAATAGACTGATTAGATGGATACATAAACGGTAGATAGATAGATACTACATGGATAGATACAAGATGAACGGATGGATGGATGGAAGGGTGGATAGATATCGATAGATAGATGATAGATGGACAGTCAGAAAAATGTATGGATGGATAGAAAATAGATAGATACTAGACATGTATTACAATGATAAACATAGATACTATTAGATAGATAGATAGACAGATACTAGATAGATAGATAGATGGATGGATGGATGGATAGATAGATAGATATATAGATAGACAGATAGATGGATAGATAGACAGATAGATAGATAGACCTGCAGTTAGTAAATGATTGTCACTTCTTTGACTTGTAGAAATCAACAGTCAGTTCATTCCGTGTGGAGATGACGTCAGTCCTGGACGAAGATCTGAAGTGTTCCACGAAATACTGGGTTGTGACGGCATAGAAGACTGCTCCACAGGGAAGGACGAGGCCAACTGTGACGGTAGGAAAACTGTGACTGGAGCGGTCACATGTGTGCTAATTTTGTGCTTAAGCTTAATCTTACTGAATTTAGAACATTATCCTACTAAATAAATACTTAAGCTTAATCCTTATCCCAATAAATTTGATGCTTGAATCCACTCAGTATAATGCTACAAATATTCAATACAACACGGGGTATTCTGTATCACCCGAGGTACCAGCCCGACCGCTGGTAGGATCGCTCGACGGCCGTAGGCCTGGGACCGAGGGTGGGACCGAGGGTGATGCGGAATACACCGTGTTGTATCTTATTTATGTCATACCCACCCGAAAAGACACACATTACAATGAGGAATGCGCCAGAAGTTGAGGGAGTTTTATTTCCTCGAACAAAAACTATAACAACATTGATTCCAACCTCCGAATCCGGATTTCGAATTTTCAATGGCGGCGCAACCGGCGCGCTCGAAATATTATATGGAAGCCCGTGTGATGCAACTCTAGAAGCTCATGTGATACGGATAGTTATCACACAGTCCAGAACACCCGTATAAGGCCCAGGCATGGCCTAAAGCTCTTATTCTAGTCAATATAATGCTTCATCTTTATTTAATGCAATATGATACTTATATTACTCATAACTAGTATTTGGCTTACTTATTTCAACCTAAGAAAAGCACATCCCCGCTTAGTTTGGGTTTCTATTTGAGGCTGCACAATCTCAACTCTAGCGACTGTCTTTTCCAGGGAATAATTCTGAAGCAAAAAACAACTGTACACGTGTATGTAATGGAGGACTATCCCTTCATCAGCTACAAGACCAAGAGTTTTGTTTAAATTTCTCTAGTTTTGGTATATCAAAGGGGGAAACCATAAATTGGGCATGTTCGCATTGGATGAAGCCCTTTATTTTTTTCGGAAAAATCGACTGATGTTGGCAGTAAGAGACAGACGCTAGGTAAAACCGTGCCCACTATTGAGGACATTCTTTGATTTTTCCCAATGATCTACGGCGTTAGGAATTGTAACTCCGCTTATACAACGTCACAGATGTAAATCTGGGGCAAAGGGGGGCTTCACATTCAACACGGTTGGCATACCCGGAAGTAAAGCTTGCCCCAAAAATCAATTTTTACTTAAATACACCACTTTCGTCGCTTTGCTGTCAGTTTAGTTAGTTAAAAAGCTAAAACCCTCTCACACCATTAGGTGTATAGGGCGGTGCCCACCCCCGTTTCATAGCCCTGGGCCACACTGTGGTACAATCACTTAAGTCATTAACTTCCATACTGTTTCAGAAGTATGTACCATTTTTGTGATATGAAGTCTCAATGTGCCTCTTGTCCAGAGGTGTCCTACCCGGACACGAACTCGGGCCTTCTGATTCCAAGTAATTTGAACCAGATGTGGTAAGTGACAGAAGTGCATACCACTACACCACAGGGACACCTCGTCGGTTTAGCATTCAATGCAATTTGACAGCAGATTAAAAGAAATGTAAACTGATACATGGACCCTTGAAACCATTTTTTTGTTGCTGTGCACTACCACGGACCTCCCTCGCGTAAGAAGTGGGGCGTGCACAGTTAATAGTGAACTTCTACTGACGTTTGTGTTTCCTCGACAGAGTGTGGGATGGAGTGTCCGACCGATTTGGGGGACCCCTGCATTCCAAGTCAATGGATCTGTGACGACATAGAGGATTGTTCGGATGGGAGGGACGAACAAGGGTGTGTGCAAGGTAGGATGACTTCAGAAAAGAGCAGCTAGTGGAAATCATACTTCGCTTACATTGCCCTTTTGCCAATCCTTGGACATTGCACTAGGTTCTCCATCTCATGTGGTTCTGGGCCTTTTCTACCAGCTGCTCTTATGTATAGCCCGAGTTGCTTTTTCCTCCCGATATTTCGACGAATTGTTTGCCAATTGCAAATTCATAGATTATTTACTTATCTATAGATTGACATGGTTTAACTTTGATATGTACTCTCCGTGACAGGAGTGCCCAAACACTGTTTCTTCACCTGCCGTAACACCGTCACCTGTCTGCCGACACGTCATCTAGGAGATGGGCACCAGGACTGCTCTTCCGGAGAGGACGAAGGGCCCAGTGACGGTAAGTCGCAACCGTCATAATAACAAGATTCGCCTAGTTAGTTAGATTGGTAAGCCAGCTTGTGTATGTTATATTATAATCTTGATTTAGCTCGTTTTTGTTATTGTTATTAATTAGACTAATATGTCCTTTCGCTGTATTACTGTTATTTTTACGTTATGATGTTGACTTAGTTTGTCTTGTCATTTGCTGTTAACCTGAGTTATATGTTACATTGTAATTATCAGTGTCTTTTGTTATCTCTGACCGTCATCTGTATTTTCTGTATTTTATGAGCAGAATACTATTATAAGCAGATATGCTTCTTGTCTAATGTTCAATAAATGAATGTGAATAAAAAAAATAATTTGTTGGACCGTGATGCACAAATTCCTTTGTAATATATTGCAATGAATATTAAAACGCTGACAACGACCTCCTACATTTCACCTTTAGTTAGATTATTTTGGTCGGTTCTGAATGACTTACTTATAGATTGTTATATGTAGCGTTCTTATTGATGAATATAAATCTGTTGCTACAGTTGAAGACGCTCTGGCACACAGGTGGGGCTCCTGCAGCTACAACTGTTCGTCTGTTTACGGCAACGCGCCGTGCGTTCCTGACGCGTTCCGTTGTGACGATGAAGTGGACTGTTTGGAAGAGGAGGACGAAGAGGCCTGTGACTATGTCGGAGATGCCGGAGGGACCGATGATTGCCCGACGTTCACCTGCGACCTGCCCGAAACCCTAGACCCGATCTGTGTGCCGCATCACCAGATCTGTGACGGGTACCCGGACTGTGCTGCAGGGGAGGACGAGCAGGGGTGTGGCAACATGGGCGGCATGTACACTCAAACCGCAACCACGTCGAGCGTCGGCCTACAAACTGCTGCGACAGGTAAAGAAACGACTGGGTGGCCCACAGAGGGGCCAAAGGCACAAGAAGGACTCACCACAGAAACGACAAGTGGTCAAGAAAAATTTGAAGACCAAACTGGTAAGGAGGCCTTTGCCGTTCTGAAACACAGTCACTCTGGTAAAACAAACAAACAAACAAATAAACAAACAAACAAACAAACACTTATAGTCACGCAGTCTTTTGAACAATATCATATAAAACAACAGTTAGATTTTATCTGCGGTTTCACACGTACCAATTATGAGTATATATATACTTATTAGTTATATACTAAGCATTGTATTTCTAAATATACACATGTTTGTTTTTTCTAGTTGGAAGATTCCAGGAGAGCCATGGATCACAGGACCAGGTCATGTTGTGGATGGTAGCCGCTGCACTGGGAGTTCAGATTCTCTATCACATGATCTACTAATCATATAAGACATTGGACAAAGTTTTATGGGTCGGGTGGCGTAACAGAAGGGTTTTCGGCCCAGAACCCAGCAGTCCCGGATTCGATCCCCCTGACGCCACCGATCTTGGTGACCTCACTGCGACTGAGCGATTTGGTAGATAGATAAATGAGTTTCAAGTTGCCCTTTATGCAGAGAACTAAAACAGTACAGGGACATCTTACCTCTATTGAAGTCCTAAAAGTAAGGAAGTCAAGGAACAAACACCGTCTGTACTTTTTACTTTTAAGGTTTTCTATGTACAGACGACTGAAGATGACAGCCAAGTTAACCATGTGTGTTCTTCTGATCTCTATTGCTGATTGGTCCAGTGAAGCATAGCCTCACTCCGGTGGTGACTGGTACTACACTACCAAAAACTTTCATTTTTATTACTTTTTTTTCCTTCTACAAGGAAATTTTTCAGTCAGCAAGAATATTATTTTGTATACAAGAATCCCTGTTTTAAGCACAAACAACAATTGCATCTAATTTGTTTTTCTTAAACCAACAAAGTTCAAGAAATGTTTTTGGGTACATGTAGAATCCAATGTTCAAGAAAAATATCTTAAGGAAAGAATCTGCAAGAATACTACATTTGACCAAGCAAAAACACATCTTATAGAAAGACTAAAAAAGAAATGTTTTCTTAGTTTTCTAGAAAATTCTTATTGGAGAACATCATGCTAGAAATATTTTCTTAACTTCAGAAAAAAATTATTTGGGTAAGAACTAACATGCAAGACTTTTGCAGGTTTCTTTAATTTTCTTTCTCAAAATAAGAAATCAAGAAAAATAAGAGAAAAATGTTTGGTAGTGTACACACACAATAATGGCAATGATCCCGCAAGGTATAAGCATCACTTGGTGTAACATATTACATTTTGATTGCCTCAATTTAAATTCATTTATGTATTTCAGAATTTAGATATCAAATGATTCCATGTCAGTTTTAATCGTTTCACAATATGTTAAAGGCGTCCAGAGCATTTTATGTGGCTTGAAAACTAGAAATATTCTAGCTGCCGTAATCTTTATGAAATTGACATTTAATGCCACTGTTTACCACATTTGCGTGATAATTACATGTTAAAAGTGCTCAAAAGCTGCGCAAAAATAAGCTACACAGTCAGCCCTGTATAATGAACAATATTCAGCTCTACTGCTAAGCTGAGGTCATGGCAACAGCATAGATAAAAATGTATTGGTATAGTCTTATTGAAACTTACCATGTGTAGAAATGACTAAAAATGTGAGTTTTTTTATTCGAGTTTGAAGCAACATAAAGTGCTCTGGATGCCTTTAAGCGACATAACGGACCCCATAATATTGCCTTCAGTAATATCTTTTTTATTTATTCTGGTGATACCCTACGCCAAGGAGGTTATATTTTGTTGCTTTTAGTAAATAACTGAAAGGTGTCATACTCTGGGTGTTAACCTCTTATTGTCCCAATTCTTCTTTGGTAAACCTTTCTCAGTGATTAAGAAATATATGTACTAAAAAAACATAATAGTAAGCTGTAATAGTTGCCTGCAACGCCAGTATATTCTGAGATTGTGTGTTTTCGTGCGTTGATATATTCAGCGTCAAATGATGACCGTTATGACGTTATACGATATGCCTGCACCTACCTGATATTAAGAATACAAACGACCTCAGCGTGGGAAACATGGGTGGTGAAACAACGTTACCCATGTCTTATGAAAAAGATTGATGTCGGTAGTGGGCAGATCAAAATTACCTAGAATTGATCTAAAATTAAATCTACTTCTAAAACAAACGTGTGCATTGCCTTGACCAGTGGTATCATCCCAAAGTAATTGATTTGCAGACGTTGTTGTGAAAAAAAGGGCGTAGGTTATCGTAACAATAATGAGCGACCCTGGTCACGTGACGAATAAATCAGCATCACAAAGGCAGCCAAGCCGCCACGTCAACTACAAAATCTACGCCGTAAGTGTGAGTATTTGTGGTTGATTCTTTAATTATCCATAGATTACGTTTAGATTGAGGCTTAACATAGCTATGGGTTAGATACATACTCTCTCATCGATTGCTGTAGTAGGTGTCGGTAGTATTAGAATTTGAAACCTGTGAAATACGGTCATGCGTAACAGTTACTGCAAACAGGACTGCCATCTTAGGAATTATCTGATAGGTGACCCTTTGAAAGATGTGATTTATGTACACATGTCTCTAAAACGAGGACTGGCTGACCACATTTGCGTGATAATTACATGTTAAAAGCGCTCAAAAGCTGCGCGAAAATAAGCTACACAGTCATCCCTTGAGTTTCACGCGCCTAGTGTAATTGGACTGAAGCAGAACGCAAACCGTTTTTTTCGTCGGTAATGGACCGATCCCGTTAAACACCATATAGAACCCCCTGTTCTATTTGGAATACCTCCGTCAAAACAGCGCTAGTAGGACAGGCAGGGTATGTATATCTGGGACAGATTTCTCTCTGCATTGGCTACATGAATGCACAGGAAAAAAAACCAAATGAAAAAGAAAACATCTCGGGCACTCAAGGAGACGGGGCTTATGTTTGTTGCACATTGCCAACTTCTTCTATGTCCGCCAGTGCAGAGTACCGTCTCTTTTGTACTTTTGTGTGTGATTCTGGTATCTGACTGGAACGGTACCGGTCCTGGAACTGCATGTTCCGGCGACGTGATTTCATGTTCCAAAAAAAAAAGGATCACAGCGACAGCGCTGACAGCGCTAGGATTTTCTATCAGTGTTCAATGCACAACGACATCGCATCTTTGCTCTTCGAATGTTGATACACAGTGCAGCCCTAGAACCTGTCAAGTCATCATCCTCCTGGCACAGAAGAACATTCATCCCTGCTACAGTTAAGCTGTGAAACAGCCTCCGGCAGGACATTGTGAACACAAAGGACTCTCAGAAGTTTAAATGTCAAGTTAACGCCCACCTCAGCGCCTATTGTCAGCACCCTGTATAATGAACATTATTCAGCTCTATAGCTAAGCTGAGGTCATGGCAACAGCATACTTTAAAAAAAAAAATTATTGGTATAGTCTTATAGAAACTTACTATGTGTAGAAACGACTAAAAATTTGGATGCCTTTAAGATACATAACGGACCCCATAATATTGCCTTCAGTAATATCTTCTTCGTTTATGCTAGTGATACCCTACGCCAAGGAGGTTATATTTTGTTTTGATTGAAACGTGTCATACTCTGGATATTAAACTCTTATTGTCCAAATTCTTCTTTGGTAAACCTTTCTTAGTGATTGAGAAATATATGTACTAAAAATAAACAGAATAGTTACATGTAGCTGTAATAGTTGCCTGCAATGCCAGTATATTCTGAGATTGCGTGTTTTCGTGCGTTGATATATTCAGCGTTAAATGATGACCGTTATGACGTTATACGATATGCCTGCACCTACCTGATATTAAGAATACAAACGGCCTCAGCGTGGGAAACATGGGTGGTGAAACAACGTTACCCATGTCTTATGAAAAAGATTGATGTCGGTAGTGGGCAGATGAAAATTACCAAGAATTGATCCAAAATTACATCTACTTCTAAAACAAACGTGTGCATTGCCTTGACCAGTGGTATCATCCCAAAGTAATTGATTTGCAGACGTTGTTGTGAAAAAAGGGCATAGGTTATCGTAACAATATTGAGTGACCCTGGTCACGTGACGAATAAATCAGCATCACAAAAGCAGCCAAGCCGCCACGTCAACTACGAAATCTACGCCGTAAGTGTGAGTATGTGTGGTTGATTCTTAAATTATCCATAGATTACGTTTAGATTGAGGCTTAACATAGCTATGGGTTAGATACATTACTCTCTCATCGATTGCTGTAGTAGGTGTCGGTAGTATTGGAATTTGAAACCTGTGAAATTCGGTCATGCGTAACAGTTACTGCAAACAGGACTGCCATCTTAGGAATTATCTGATAGGTGACCTTTTGAAAGATGTGAGTCGTGTACAGATGTCTCTAAAACGAGGACTGGCTGACCACATTTGCGTTATAATTACATGTTAAAAGTGCTCAAAAGCTGCGCGAAAATAAGCAACACAGTCACCCCTTGAGTTTCACGCGCCTAGTGTAATTAGACTGAAGCAGAACGCAAACCGTTTTTTTCGTCGGTAATGGACCGATCCCGTTAAACACCATATAGAACCCCCTGTTCTATTTGGGATACCTCCGTCAAAACAGCGCTAGTAGGACAGGCAGGGTATGTATATCTGGGACAGATTTCTCTCTGCATTGGCTCCATGAATGCACAGGAAAAAAAAACCAAATGAAAAAGAAAACATCTCGGGCACTCAAGGAGACGGGGCTTATGTTTGTTGCACATTGCCAACTTCTTCTATGTCCGCTAGTGCAGAGTACCGTCTCTTTTGTACTTTTGTATGTGATTCTGGTATTTGACTGGAACGGTACCGGTCCTGGAACTGCATGTTCCGGGGATGTTCCAAAAAAAAAAAAAGGATCACAGCGACAGCGCTGACAGCGCTAGGATTTTCTATCAGTGTTCAATGCACAACGACATCGCATCTTTGCTCTTCGAATGTTGATACACAGTGCAGCCCTAGAACCTGTCAAGTCATCCTCCTTCTGGCACAGAAGAACATTCATCCCTGCTACTGTTAAGCTATGGAACAGCCTCCCGCAGGACATTGTGAACACAAAGGACTCTCAGAAGTTTAAATGTAAAGTTAACCCCCACCTCAGCGCCACTTGTCAGCACCCTGTATGATGAACAATATTCAGCTCTACTGCTAAGCTGAGGTCATGGCAAGAGCATAGATAAAAAGAAAATATGAATTGGTATAGTCTCATTGAAACTTACTATGTGTAGAAATGACTAATAAGATTTAAGTTTTTTTTATTCGAGTTTGAAGCCACATAAAGTGCTCTGGATGCCTTCAAGCGACATAACGGACCCGATAATATTGCCTTCAGTAATATCTTCTTTATTTATTCTGGTGATACAGGTAGATAGGTAGATGAACTTTATTTGCTTTCCGCCAGAAATCGGCTCTAGCAATGAATGTACAACATAAAGTAGATAAATAACCACAACTGATCAACATAAGCATCACAGTAAATAAACACAAGTAAAGCATGCAACACAAATCAACCCAGTAGAAAATACTGATACATAAAGTGGAATAACACTTGACAGTTTTTTCCATTACTAACAAAAAATTAAAAGTTGTTACCCACAATAAAGTAATTGTAAATCAATTACAAAACCATAAACTCAAGATCATAATAACATAACATACTCAAACAGAGAAAATGTGTCATTAATTGCAAATTAATAACAACATCATAAACTCAAGATCATAAGCACATAACATAATCAAATCTTGAGAGTAGTCGTGTCATTAAGTGGAATTTAATAATAAAATCATAAACTCAAGATCATAATAACATAACATAATAAAATCATAACAGAGTAATCGTGTCTTTAATTGTAAATTAATAACAAAATCATAAACTCAAGATCATAATAACATAACATAATCAAGTCAAAATAGAGTAATCGTGTCATAAAACATAAAACAAGTTAAGTGGACCTGGCAGACGTGCTTTGTTAACTGCTGATGTGTTGTTGTCTTAGAGTAAAAGCAAAGTAAACAAATTTTCCCAGCCGTCTAATTACCTCAGTGGAAGCCCCCCCCCCCATCAACTCTATAAACTTATGCGGATTTGGATGTTTGGCATAGTAAGTGGGTAAAAATGTGTTTCTTAACCTTTTCAGAAAGGGGCATTCCATAACAAAGTGATATTCATCTTCGATAACCCCCTCCGTGCATAATGGAAATAATCTGTTTTGTTTGTTAATATTTGAATGTCGCCCTACCTCTATTCTTAGTGTGTGAGCTGAGCATCTCAGTTGCGCGAGCGCTTTCCTGTATTTGAATACATTAATAATACTTAGATATCTTTCTGTACCGAATCTGTCTTTGATTTCATAATATGTTTTCAGCCTTTTTGAGATTTCTAAATTATCATTCCATAGTTGTATTGCATAACGTTTAGTCCTTTTCTTAAATACTTCAATAAATTCATCTTTGTTCCCAACTCCCTGGTTAAACCATGCTTCCTGCATGCCATGTGCAATCGATAGCTGTTTAACCTCACTTACCTATGATTTCCTATCCACCTGGTCAAGGTCATATAATAGTTTACAGCACTTCTTAGTATATCTATTATTATTCAATTCTAACACTTTAACCCAAAACTTAATAATTCTAATGTGTCTGAGGATGCTCAGTGGATATCTACCCAGTTCCCCCAATACTGCAATTTGTGGTGTGGACTGTCCAAGACCTAGGTAAAACTTACAAAATTTGTTGTGTACTATATCTAATTGTTTGCATGGGTGAAAACCCCATATTTCACTTCTGTACATCATAATAGGAAGAATCATAGTATCAAACATTTTAAAAACTAGTTGTGGTGATAACACTCCAAATTTATGTATCCTCTTTTTTAATATGAAGATTGCTTTACTGGCTTGACCCGCAAGCGTCTCCTTTATACCAGTTACCACTTGGTGAGATTATTATACCTAAGTATTTGTACGTGCTTACTACCTCTACTTTACACCCAGCATAAAACCATCTCTCAGTTCGTCTCAGCTTCCCCCCATTTCGAAACACCATTACTTTAGTCTTAACTAAATTTACTGTTAACTGCCATTTGTTACAATATGTGTTTAGTGCATTTGAGACCCTTTGAAGGCCTATTACTGAGTCTGCACACAGCGCTAAGTCGTCTGCAAACATCAAGCTTACAATTTCCTCATCTCCTACTTGTATACCTCTACAACCGCTTTCTATCAAATGGTCGTCTAAATCTCTCACAAAGAATGCAAATAGGAAGGGCGATAAGATACATCCCTGGCGTACTCCCTTATTACATCTAAACATATCACTTAACTGATTTCTAACTCTGACACATGATTTTACTTCCTGATATAAGGATTGCACAAGTTTCACCATTTTGCTACTTACTCCCCCCTGTAGCAATTTCCGCCACAAGTGCACTCTATTTACACTATCAAATGCTTTGGAGTAATCAACAAATGCACAGTAAAAACGTCCACGTGGCCTTGTAAGGTATTTGTGTATCATAGTGGGTGATAACCTTCTCCAAAGAGGTTATATTTTGTTCCTTTTAATAAATAACTAAAACGTTTCATACTCTGGATATTAACCTCTTATTGTCCTAATTCTTATATGTTAAACCTTTCTTAGCGATTGAAAAATATATGTACTAAAAATAAACAGAATAGTTAGCTGTAATAGTTGCCAACAACGCAAGTTTATGATAAGAGTGTGTGTTTTCGTGCGTTGATATATATGATGACCATTATGACGTTGTACGATATGCCTGCATGTTATCATTTAGAATACAAACTACCTCGGCGTGGGAAACATGGATGGTGAAACAACGTGACCGATGTCTTATGAAAAAAAAAATAATGTCGGTAGTGGGCAGTTAAAAATAAGCTAGAATTGATCCGAAAATTATATATATTTACTTCTAAACCAAGACAAACGTGTCCATTACCTTGACCGATGATGTTATTCCAAAGTAATTGATTTTCAGACGTTGTTGTGAAAAAAGGGCATAGGTTATCGTAACAATCGTGAGTGCCCGTGGTCACGTGACGAATAAATCAGCATCGCGAAAGCCGCCACGTCGACTACAGAATCTACGCCGTAAGGTATCTGTAGTTGATTCTTAAATGATCCATAGATTACGTTTAGATTGAAGCTTGATGTAGCTATGGATTAGATACATACTCTCATCCATTGCTGTAGTAGGTGTCGGTAGTATTAGAATTTGAAACCTGAAATACGGTCATGCATAACAGTTACTTCAAACAGGACTGTCAACTTAAAAATCATCCTATGGCTGACCCTTCGGAAGATGTGAGTCATGTACAGATTCCTTCAAAACGAAGACAGCAGAAAAAACGCTGTTTTATGTCCGCTGCTACTTCTGTTTTTCTTTAGAATATCATCCAGTCGATTTAGATTTGGTTTCTGTCTATTCTTCGTTTTTACGTGACGTCACAATCGCGTTCGAACGTGAAGTCGGCCATGTTGGATGATAGGCTGTTCGATCTCTGTACGGCTGCGTGTTGCGACGGTGGGCCCATCCGTGCATTGCTGCCGTTTTATTCAGAAACGAGCTGGAAGTTTGATTAGGTAACTGCGGGTCAAAGGAGTACAGAATACGACCTACTCACCGTTTCTAAAATTCTATCTAATATCAAACTAACAATGCTCTTCTCTGGCGGACTGAAATTTGTTTTGTCACATTGTCTGTCATGGACGTTATGCCCGTGTAATATAGCGCGGCGTAAATCGATCGGTCGACGAGTCTGTAAGCTCTTATTTGTCGTTTTTCACAACGTGCCACGACCGTTTTTCACCTTTAATAACCGGACAAATTAGCCTGTGTTTACACGAACTTTCGAGCGGAGGTTAATGACCACCACCACCCGCCCGAACCCCCCCCCCCCCCACCACTAGGGGAAGGTATCCCCCAGGCCAGCCGCTATCCAGTCGATTTAGATTTAGTTTTGGTCTATGGTATGTACGTGAGTACATTGTGAATAAATGTTCTACAATTGTCCAAGACAAAATGAGAGTGTAGTTGGTGGGAGTGGTGATGTTTTAAAACATGGTAGATTGAAGGTAATAATCAAAATGATTTCATAATAGATTTTTGCAATGCATTTGATGCAAAAAAAATAGCACATTCTAAAAGAGTTTGAAATGGTCCAGGTTATGTTAGATCGAGGTTATGGTTGCAGACCACAGTATCTCGCCTATAAGGATTTACATACTATTAGTTAAGGATCCCAAAGTGAGAAGCTTCGACGTTTGAAAATTTATAGTAAGGTGCAGAATTAGGATGCCAGATTTTAATATGTTTGACTTCAAGGTTAAATCTACAACATATGATAAGAAACTCTTTAAATTTGCTCGCTCGTTCTCTTTTAAAAGCCACTTTGATATAATCCTCAGCGGAGGTCACTGTACTGCAGCCGACTTACAGTAGTCGGGCGGTAACGATATTCAGGCGTGAATCCACGCCGACCGAACAAACATCGTAATCCGACTCATACAGTCTCTAAACTGACGTATTCTTCTACCATTCACCACAGTTTCAGCCTCGCTAACCTGCACGAAAAAAAGAATACGGCCTTTTCAAGCAATGTGACGCACTACTTCATATCCGAATTACTATTGTCCACGGGGGTCGACCATTAATACTGTGTTCTGCGGCCTTATGTACATAAATGGGGAGGGGGGGGACAAAAAAGTGTGGGCGTGGGACCGAAAAAAGACGTATTAGGAAACAGTCAACTCCGTCAAAACACTTTTAGAAAATAGTTTTTAGAAAGAGATTTAAAATGTTGTCACCTTTGCTTGGTTGAATGATAAGGTTTGTTTGAATGTCATAGGTACAGAATTTATCTTATGGTTTCTTTTAAATGTTCCTAGGATTTTAAAGAGATTTCAAAACATTTCTTGCAAGTCCTTGCTATTCAAAACAAACGTTCGGATACCTCACATCTTCATGACATTACCTGAACATTTGAATAATCTTTGCTTGTCATATACAACTCAAGACAATATGGAGGTGTTCAGCAAGTAGAAAAATAAGTATTCGTACTATTGCAAGATAGACAGTCTACCAGTCGACTTACCTTGTTTTGTTTGATGCGTTGTCTCTGTTCATGAGGATTGTGGTTATGGATTATATATAGCTTTGACAGGGTAAAAAAACAAAAAGCCGGATTTTTTATATTCAAATTGTTCTCTTTTTTTGTATATATTCTTTTTAAAGCACAAAAACTACAATACTGGTGGTAGCTGAACGTATGTACATGTGTATTTCAAGTTGACCTCTGACCTCTCATGCTCTTTTTTTCATGCTCCTTTTATTAGATCACATTTAATTTTGTTCATTACTGCCTATCCGTTGTAGATATTTTGTACATATCACATTTGATTTTGTTCATGATTGTTATCATTTGTATCTGTTTTGTTTCATGTATTTTGATTTTAATGTATTAATGTGGACTCCAGGAAGAATAGTGTAAGATTTGTAATAATTCAACACTAATGGAGATCCAAATAAAACAAACAAACAAACAAAGCAACAATTAAAGGCAACCATAGCAATATTAGGGCCCGAAAATCGGATTTTAGAAGTCAATTTATTTAGTCATTTCAATACATGATTATTTCAAACAACACTATCACAATGTATAGCGACGTCCATGATGCACAATTATGAATTCGTTGTAATGTGAGAACTCACTGAAAATTGTCGCCAGGGTTTTTTTAGGCTCGCGAAACTAAGGGGATCATCGTATGACACGTTTTTGCACGGTTTTAAAATGCTCAAAGTATGAAGTTATTACACAAATGTGGTAGACAGTGTTAGTAAATATCACTACATTCTAGATTTCAGCGTCTTTTTTTATTTCCATTTTTTGTCCCTAATATTGCTATGGTTGCCTTTAATGCGTGCATTTTTTTCTAGTCCAGCATGGGTCTAGTCGAAGCCATCCACCCCGCCTTCGGGACCATGGACTACAGCCAACCGATGGTCAAGCTGGCGTTCATCGGCGGTTCTTTCCTGTTTTTCTCCGCCGTGTTTCTGGTCGGTGCTCTGGGATCTAAAGGGCTAAAAAGTTACCAAAACTTGACATTGAGAAACAAGGTTCGTCTATCTTAAATCTCTCACGATGCCAATTAGAAGAAAAAAATGTCTTAGTAGCTACAAGATAAAAATATAACTTGACATCTTTATGTAAATTAAAACTATGATTAAGACATGAAGTTAGGGCCTTAACATTTGACATTTTCACCACAAAACATATCCATCTTGCTGCGTATGTGTACCTAAAATCGTGAAGCTCCTTATTTGCGTAACTGATCCCCTCAATGTCCTATCCCCATCCCCGCAGCTGCTATTTTATTGCTTGCTTCTGAATCAATTAAATACACATTTGGAGCTGCAAAAAACAATTCAATAATGATGATTTGTGCTCATATTTATCTCAGGTCATCTGGAACCTGGTAATTCCCCGTTCCATGTTTGGAGTGTTTGGTACAGTGGTGGGAACCTGGGCTATCTGGTGGGACGAGGTGAGAGATGTTTCATCGTATTTGGCGACACCTCAGGGGCGGAGACATTTTGAAAATATCATTACCGCTTAAAATATGAGACGAATGCATCTCTTAGAAAATAGATGTTATGCCACGAGATTTAGCAATGCTAAGGATGGATCTTTATATTATTTGGTATGTTGTTAAGTGCATATTAGAACCCATTTTTGCGTAATAATTACCTTTTTTCAATTCGGCGTTTAAAATATTACCTCCCGGCATAATATTTGTAACCTAGAATAATAAAGCATTAACATATATAAATTATGCAAAATTAATATTTCTACATAAATGTAATCTTTCGTGTTACAAAAGTGGTAAGTAGTAGAAACTTCACAATGGCGTCCTTTGGAAGTTAGTAAAGGTAAAAATGCTCATAGAAAGATAATGCAAAACTGGGTGTCATTTGCATTATTTTCCTTTACAGTTTTGTACTTGTTAGTTGTCTTCTGTTTTCTCATCCTAGGCTACTATCCACGACGTCGTCAACGCCACCACACCGACAGGCTTCGTTGCAGAATACATATATGTCGGTTTTGCAATATTCGAAACCTTGATTTCATTAGCCAATGATCTAATGGCACGAAAAGTCGACATTTTTATAAATGGCCACCACCTCTTAGCGTTGATATTGAATAGTTATTTTATCTACTACGAGTGTTTTCACTACTTTACTTTGAGAGCGTTTATCCTTGAAATGATGATTCCACCTGGAAGGCTCAGCTTTTTGCTGATAAAATGTGAGCTAGCCGATTCCTTTATCTGGAAGGTTAACCAGGTGGTTCTTATCCACACTTTTCATCTACGTTCTGCTGTCGAATGCTTCTTTTGGGTTCAGATATATCTAAACTGGCATAACATATGGAAAAACACACCTTTCCCACTTTTAGTCCTGTTCTTGGTGTGTCTGAGTTTGATAACATTTGTAATGACGCCAATCTGGGGCTACAGGGCGACATATCGATTCTTTCAATCGACTTATAACCAAAAGAGCCGAAATCAGGAGCAAGGAAACCATGCTCAAAATGATGAAGCCCTCCTCAAAAAGGACATGTGAAAAGAGGTTAGAGTGTTTAGTTCAAATGACGTCATAGGCACACCAATATGGAGGCGTGTGCAGCTTAAGCGTTAGCAGACATCTTAAGATTTTGTCATCCTGCAAAAATAACATGTATTAAACGTACATAACATGGAGACGAGAACACCAGAAAGAATTACCGATAAAATACCAAAAACGTGCACACTTGCAAATAAAAAACAAATGAGGGACACCGAAATTATGGTCAGCGTGTATCTACCAGATTGATTGAGTGAAACCACCAGTTTTCCACTGCCTATGATAATTTTATTGTCTCTTTACCTTCATTTTACAAAATCGATAAATTTTTCATAGTTAAAAATAACCAATCATGAACTTCTAAATTATGTTTAGCCTCCCCGTTTAGTGTCCTGTTTGAGGTACAAAAGTCTAACACAATCGGAAATAGTAGGATAAGTACTATCATAAGTATGATAGCACTTTTAAAGTAGATTTAGTCATAGGCATTTTAGGGTCAATTATTTGAGGAATATACGTGAAGAAAAAGTTTAATATAAGTCATAATTGAGACAAAGACAATTCAAACTTAAGTCGGAGATAAGTGTTTTCTTTGAAGATTTAAACGAACGAAAAATTTGACTTTTAAAAATTATCTCATGACAAAGATAGGCAATGATGAGTGTTTTAAGTTCATCACAGAGGAGGTACCTTGAAGTTAAAATAGTACAATTAGAAATTTACTTGATTATACATTTGATTAGACAGTGAATTTATTTACAGTAGTGTGTCTATATTGGCGTTAAATTATAATTATACTCAAGTTTACTTTTTTTCATTTCAATTGTGTATTAGCATTTAACCCTCAAACCACCGTATGGGGTCAAAACTGACCCCAGGCGTATATCAACATGTGCCATTTTGACATTTCGAGTCGAAAACAAAATTCCTTCTATGAGTTTGTTTGTATATATGTCTTATAACTTCTCACAAGTTTTTACCGAGATTGGCTCATTGTTGATTAAGTTATCCTAGAAAGTTTACGCATGGTCCAGTGGGGTCAAAACTGACCCCAGCAAAATCTGCACTCATATTCCCTATTCTTTGATACTTGTCATCTAGTAACATGTATGATAAGGGTTATTATGATCATAGTTACAAAATATGATTTTGTAGAAACGTGAAAAAAAAACAAATTTTTCAAATGAACGTAAATATTAATGACGTTGCGACGTATTATGACGTCATTTATGTGACTTTATTGACGAAAACCAACAAATTGGGTATTTCCATATAATTCAAAGGTACACGATAAACCTTAAGTAGAAATGATGTATGATAAATCATAATATATCAAAAGACGTTATTTGTAGATGGCAACAGGAACGACGTCAAAATGACGTCATAAAAATCATATTCATATCAAGTTGCACTAGCGAAATCGGCCATCTTGATTCCGCCATCTTGAATTATTTTAAATGCATTTTTTCATCATATAACCTTATAACACAATAAAAATGGACCAAAGCGTTTATATTAAGATTGTTTCTGTTTGAATAAACATGGTAATGATGAAATTTGAGGTTGAAATAGCCGGTTATAGCTAATCTAATTATATCGTCCGCCATCTTTGATTTTGACCGATGACGTAGTCAAATATGCATAAATTATGAATATTAAATCAAAAAAGTGATAGTGAATTAATTTGGTTGGTATTGATGTCAGAAAATAAGTGCAGTTTAAAAAAACAGCCCTAGAATTACATTGTAAAATCCAAAATTAGCGACTTTTTCCAAATATGGCTCAAAGAAAGAGGTTGCCATAGCAACATGAAAACCTTGATTAGTTATTTCATTCATTTAAAATTGTTGCCAACAAAATTTTAGCAAAGGTGACCAAGTTTGGTTGTTCTAGCGTAAGACATTCAGATGCTATATGACATCAAGTGTTGGCGCAGGCCTCAAAAGAGCCCGCTTGTCTGAATAGCGTTAGTTGCAAAAGACGATGTTCCCTATTTTTGCATAAATTATCATAATGAACAGAAATTATTCACACCTATTCATGTCAAACTGTCCCTTATAGATTACTTAAACTATACATATATACATGCCACAAAAATAGTCACCAATAAAGCTATATTTGTAGAAAACATTGTGGGGTCAGTTTTGACCCCATACGGTAAGATTAGTCGTAAAAAAGCTACGGTGGTTTGAGGGTTAAAATGTGTCACTCATTGCACAAAAGTAACGTTGTACATGCAGTAAGTATAACTTTATCTTTTACGAGTTTACGTTCGGCAGTGATTGGTCATTATTGATCCTGAAGAAGGCGACAGTGGTCGTCGAAAATTCGATCCGTGAATACCTTAGTGTTGGAAGAAAGTTTAGCATTGTATTATGATTACTACCAACACAGATGAGCTTTCATTATAATATAACTTTATCTATTTAAACGGGGCTACTATCACAAAATTAAAAGGTGCTTTATATGGAAATGCTTCTTCTCGCGTCAATGTATAAATTTATATTTGAAGAGATGTTTTTCCTTCCTAGTATTTTTTTTTCATTATCGCTGAATGCTATTATCATCATTTACTTTCGTTTCTTGTTCCTTTTTTGTATGACGTCTATCTTTGGAGTGATTCAAGTTTGAAGACAGTAACGCGCCGCAGTCTTTCTATGTCGGTTGGACGAATTAGTTCCAGGGGGTGATCAAGGCAGCCATAGACGCCAAAGTTAGAATTAAACCTGGTAAAAACAGGCAGATTCAATTTTTTGAAAGCACGTACAGTTTCAACAGGTAGAGCCCCCCTCTCACTGCACTGGACCCGTGGCACGCTGGTAGCGTCACTGCGACCGTCCGAATTGACAAAGTACTCAATGAATTTCATCGACAAAAAACGAATCTTTTTAAGTTTAGTGTGTTTTGTTGACTTTTTGGTCATACATGTACAAGCAGCTTGTTAGGAGCTGCAGTGGGCGTTTTTGTTGTTACCTTCGAGGCGGATAATTTGGCGATAAACGAGTTCCAAGTCGACCTTTATGCGGAGAACTAAAACGATAGAGTAAATAAACAGACTCGCTAGCTGTAGTAGTGGTTAACAACACTAGTATATTCTGAGATTGTGTGCTTTCGTGCGTTGATATATGCAGCGTCAAATGATCACCGTTATGACGTTATACGATATGCCTGCATCCTAATGTTAAGAATACAAACTACCTCGGCGTGGGAAAAATGGATGGCGAAACAACGTTACCCATGTCTTATGAAAAAAAATATTGTCGGTAGTGGGCAGATAAGAATTACATAGAATTGATCAATTTTTCTTACATTTACTTCTAAACCAGGACAAACGTGTTCATTGCCTTGACCAATGGCGTTATCCCAAAGTAATTGATTTTCAGACGTTGTTGTGAAAAAAGGGCATAGATTATCGTGACAATATTGAGTGACCGTGGTCACGTGACGAATAAATCAGCATCGCAAAAGCAGCCACGTCGACTACAGAACCTACGCCGTAAGTGTGAGTATTTATAGTTGGTTCTAAAATGATCCATAGATTACGTTTAGATTGAGGCCGGATGTAGCCATAGGTTAGATACATACTCTCTCATCGATTGCTGTAAAAGTATGTGTCGGTAGTATTAGAATTTGTTCGCTTGCGGAAACCTGAAATAGGGTCATGCATAACAGTTACTACACACAGGATTGTCATTTTAGGACTTATCCTATGGCTGACCCTTTGGAAAATGTGAGTCATGCATAGATCCTCCAAAACGAGGACAGAAGAAACATGCTGTTGTGTGTCCGCAGCTTCTTCTGCTATTCTTTAAAAAATATCCAGTCGATTTAGATTTAGTAAATATTCCGTCTACAGTATATACGTGGATACATTGGCTAGATTCCACATGAAGCAAACATATTCTACAATTTTCCAAGGCAAGATGAGAGTGTAGCTGGTTGGAGTGGTGATGTTTTAAAACATGGTAGATTGAAGTTGATAATCAAAATGATTTCTGCATAGATTTGCAATGCATTTAGTGCAAAAAACAGCTCATTCTAAACGTTTTTGAAAGGGTCCAGGTTATGTTAGATCGGGGTTATGTACGTAAATGAGCAGGGTGGCAGAGCTTAAAGCAAGTGTGGGCGTGGGACCGAATAAAAACGTATTAGGAAACAGTTAACTCTGTCAAAACACTTTAAAGAAGAGATTTCTTAGGGAAATCTATAGGTAGTGATTTAAAATTTTGTCACCTTTTGTTTAATAGAATACTAAGATTTGTTTGGATGTCATAGGCACAGAATTTGCTTTATGATTTCTTTTACATATTCATAGGATTGTAAGGAGATTGCGAATAATTTCTGACTTCAGTTCTTGCTATTCAAAACAAGTTTGGAGTCCTCATATCTCCGTGAAATATTCTGACTATGCAAATTATCTTTATATGTATAATCTATGCTTAGTCATTTACATCTCAAGACAATATGGAGATGTTCAGCAAGCAGAAAAAGATTTGTACTATTACAAGATAAGCAGTCTACCAGTCTACTAGTCAACTGCCCTTTTTTTTTGACACGTTCTTTTCATGAGGATTATAGTTATGGGTTATCGCTTTGACAGGGTAAACAAACAAAAAGCCGGATTTTGTAGATTCGGATTGTTCTCTTTTTTGTCCATATTCTTTTTAAAGCAACAATTAATGCGCGCATTTTTTTTAAGTCCAGCATGGGTCTAGTCGAAGCCATCCACCCCGCCCTCGGGACCATTGACTACAGCCAACCGATGGTCAAGCTGGTGTTCATCGGCGGTTCTTTCCTGTTTTTCTCCGCCGTGTTTCTGGTCGTTGCTCTGGGATCTAAAGGGCTAAAAAGTTACCAAAACTTGACATTGAGAAACAAGGTTCGTCTATCTAAAATGACAATTAGAAAAATAATTGTCTTAGCAGCTAGAAGACAAAATAAAACTGGACATTTTTATGTAAATTAAAACTATTATTAAGACATGAAGTTAAGAGCCTACATATTTGACATTTTCACCACAAAACATATGCATTTTGCTGCGTATGTGTACCTAAAATAGTGATGCACATATGCATTATTTGTATAACTGATCCCCTCAATATCCTATCCCCATCCACGCTGCTCCTTTTTTTATTGCTTGCTTCAATTCAATACACATTTGGAGTTGCAAAACGTTAACAATCCAATAATGATAATTTGTGCTCATATTTGTTTAGGTGATCTGGAACCTGGTAATTCCCCGTTCCATGTTTGGAGTGTTTGGCACAGTGGTGGGAACCTGGGCCATCTGGTGGGATAAGGTGAGGGATGTTTCATGATATTTGGCGACGCCTCGGGGGCGGATACATTTTCAGATTATAATTACCACTTTAAAAATGAGACGAATGCATCTTTTTTTTTAAAATTGATTTTGTTGTACCACGATAACTATCAATGTTACATGAGGATGCATCTTCATGTTATTAAGTATGTTGTTAAGTGCATATTGGGACCCATTTTTGCGTAATGAATATTTTTTTAACGTCCCGGCATATGGCATTTGTAACCTGGAATAATAAAGCATTAACAAAAAATTAATTATGCAAAAAAATATTTCTACATAACTAATGCATTCTTTCGTGTTGTAAAAGCGGTAAGTAGTATAAAATTCACAGTGACGTCCTTTGTAAGTTAGTAAAGGTAAACATGCTCATACAAAGATAAGGCAAAATTGGATGTCATTTGCATTATCGATGAGAACATGCTATAATTGGAATCTACGCCAGTTAACTAATGTTAACGTTGGTATATTAGTAATCGAGGTGAAAGACATTATCATCAATGAAAGTAGTTTATGCAGATTGGGGCCTTATTTGCATATCAAAAAAGTAATCTTAGACTATTAGTTCGTAGTAGTAAAGGACGGAATTTTCATTTTTGTAACGTGTATCACTTACTCAGGCTCATGTTATATACATACATTATTGATATTTGGTGTTCTCCAGAATCTACTTGTTCTTGTTGTTGTTGATGATGTTGTTTTGGTTAGTTTCTAAGAAAAAACTTGAAGAAGATCATAACACGAAAAAAACCCACTTCCATTATTGGATTACTACCGGCGCTAAGCTACAGTTTGCAATAATACGGTACCGTATACCGATCCTTTATAGCCAACCATATAGGGCTGTCCATCACCTCCAGCCTCTAGCTACATCAATTATTTGAAACAATCCCATCCACTTTCACAAATTTAACACTCCAAGCTAAGCAACCAACGATCTTATCCATGATCCAGATAACAACCAATTTTTTTGGAACTTTGGGAGTTCATACTCTAATCAACAACCAAGTAGACATTCATTAGCAGCAACATCCAGCTCAACATGCCAGAAACTGCAGTAGCCATCTCAGATTGAGAAGCGTGTCCTTACGTTTGCATGTGTTCGCGAGTATCTGTGTCCCATAAAGTGATAGACAGGTCTCACAATTGACGTTCTAGAGAATCTTCTAAAATTCGATTTGTATAATTTTGTATTTTTAACCAAATGATTTTTTGAAAGCGTATTTCTATTTCTATACTTGTTAATTGTTTTCTGTTTTGTCATCCTAGGCTACTATCCAAGACGTCGTCAATGCCACCACACCGACAGGCTTCGTTGCATTATACATATATGTCGGTTTTGCAATATTCGAAACCTTGATTACATTAGCCAATGATCTAATGGCACGAAAATTCGACATTTTGGTAAATGGCCACCACTTCTTAGCATTAATATTGCATAGTTGTTTTATCTACTACGAGTGTTTTCACTACTTTTCTTTGAGAGGGTTAATCCTTGAAATGATGATTCCACCTGGAAGGCTCAGCTTTTTGCTTATAAAATGTGATCTAGCCGAATCCTTAATCTGGAAGGTTAACCAGGTGGTTCTTATCCACACTTTTCATCTACGTTCTGCCGTCGAATGTTTCTTATGGGTCCAGACATATCTAAACTGGCATAACATATGGGAAAACACACCTTTCCCAGTTTTAGTCCTGTATTTGGTGTGTCTGAGTTTGATAACATTTGTAATGACGCCAATCTGGGGCTACAGGGCGACATTTCGATTCTTTCAATCGACTTATAACCAAAAGAGCCGAAATCAGGAGCAAGGAAACCATGCTCAAAATGATGAAGCCCTCCTCAAAAAGGACATGTGAAAAAAGGTTCGAGTGTTTAGTTCAAATGACGTCATAGGCACACCAATATGAAGGGCGTGTGTAGCTAAAGCGTTAGCAGACATCTAAAGATTTTGTCATCCTGCAAAAATAACATGTATTAAACGTACATAACATGCAGACGAAAACACCAGAAAGAATTACCGATAAAATACCAAAAACGCGAACACTTGCAAATAAAAAACAAATGAAGGACACCGAAATTATGGTCAGCGCGTATCTACCAGATTGATTGAGTGAAACCATCAGTTTTCCACTGCCTAGGATAATTTTGTTGTCTCTTTACCTTCATTTTACAAAATCGATAAAGTTTTCATAGTTGAAAATAACCAATCATGAACTTCTAAATTATGTTTAGCCTCCCCGTTTAGTGTCCTGTTTGAGGTTCAAAAGTCTAACACAATCGGAAATAGTAGGATAAGTACTATCATAAGTATGATAGCACTTTAAAAGTAGATTTAGTCATAGACATTTTAGGGTCAATTATTTGAGGAATATACGTGAAGAAAAAGTTAAATATAAGTCATAATTGAGACAAAGACAATTGAAACTTAAGTCGGAGATAAGTGTTTTGTTTGAAGATTTAAACGAACGACTTTTAAAAGTTATCTCATGACAAAGATAGGCAATGATGAGTGTTTCAAGTTCATCACAGAGGAGATACCTTGAAGTTAAAATAGTACAATTAGAAATTTACTTTATTATACATTTGATTAGAGAGTGAATTTATTTACAGTAGTGTGTCTATATTGGCATTAAATTATAATCATACTCAAGTTTACTTTTTTCATTTCAATTGTGTATTAGCATTAAAAATGTTTCACTCATTGCACAAAAGTAACGCTGTACATGCAGTAAGTATAACTTTATCTTTTACGAGTCGACGTTCGGCAGTGACTGGTCATTATTGATCCTGAAGAAGCCAACAGTGGTCGTCGAAAATTCGATCCGTGAATACCTTAGTGTTGGAAGAAAGTTTAGCATTGTCTTATGATTACTACCAACACAGATGAGCTTACATTATAATATACTAGTAACTTTATCTATTTAAACAGGGCTACTATCACAAAATTAAAAGGTGCTTTATATGGAAATGCTTCTTCTCGCGTCAATGTATAAATTTATATTTGAAGAGATGTTTTTCCTTCCTAGTATTTTTTTTTCATTATCGCTGAATGCTATTATCATCATTTACTTTCGTTTCTTGTTCCTTTTTTGTATGACGTCTATCTTCGGAGTGATTCAAGTTTAAAGACAGTAAGGCGCCGCAGTCTTTCTATGTCGGTTGCACGAATTAGTCCCAGGCGGTGATCAAGGCAGCCATAGACGCCAAAGTTAGAATTAAACCTGGTAAAAACAGGCAGATTCAATTTTTTGAAAGCACGTACAGTTTCAACAGGTAGAGCCCCCCCCCCCCTCTCACTGGACCCGTGGCACGCTGGTAGCGTCACTGCGGCCGTCCGAATTGACAAAGTACTCAACGAATTTCATCGACAAAAAAACGAATATTTTTAAGTTTAGTGTGTTTTGTTGACTTTTTGGTCATACATGTACAAGCAGCTTGTTAGGAACTGCAGTGGGCGTTTTTGTTGTTACCTTCGAGGCGGATAATTTGTCAATAAACGAGTTCCAAGTCGACCTTTATGCGGAGAACTACAACGATAGAGTAAATAAACAGGCTCGCTAGCTGTTGTAGTTGTTAACAACACTAGTATATTCTGAGATTGTGTGCTTTCGTGCATTGATATATGCAGCGTCAAATGATGACCGTTATGACGTTATACGATATGCCTGCATCCTAATGTTAACAATACAAACTACCTCGGCGTGGGAAAAATGGATGGCGAAACAACGTTACCCATGTCTTATGAAAAAAAATATTGTCGGTAGTGGGCAGATAAAAATTACATAGAATTGATCAATTTTTCTTACATTTACTTCTAAACCAGGACAAACGTGTTCATTGCCTTGGCCAATGGCGTTATCCCAAAGTAATTGATTTTCAGACGTTGTTGTGAAAAAAGGGCATAGGTTATCGTGACAATATTAAGTGACCGTGGTCACGTGACGAATAAATCAGCATCGCAAAAGCCACCACGTCGACTACAGAATCTACGTCGTAAGTTTGAGTATTTGTTATTGATTCTTAAATGATCCATAGATTACGTTTAGATTGACGCTAAATGTAGCTATAGGTTAGATAAATACTCTCTCATCGATTGCTGTAGTAGGTGTCAGTAGTATTAGAATTTGAAACCTGAAATACGGTCATGCATAACAGTTACTACACACAGAATTGTCATTTTAGGACTTATCCTATGGCTGACCCTTTAGAATATGTGAGTCATGCACAGATCCTCCAAAACGAGGACAGAAGAAACATGCAGTTGTGTGTCCGCAGCTTCTTCTGCTATTCTTTAAAAAATATCCAGTCGATTTAGATTTGGTAAATATCCCGTCTATAGTATATACGTGAATACATTGGCTAGATTCCACATGAAGCAAACATGTTCTATAATTATCCAAGGCAAGGTGAGAGTGAAGCTGGTTGGAGTGGTGATGTTTTCAAGCATGGTAGATTGAAGGTAATAATCAAAATGATTTCTGCATAGATTTTCAATAAGGTGTTTAAAAGGGTCCAGGTTATGATCGATCGGGGTTATGTACATAAATGGGGAGGGTGGCAAAGCAACAAAGTGTGGGCGTGGGACCGAATAAAAAAGACGTATTAGGAAACAGTCAACTTTGTGAAAGCACTTTAAAAAGACAATAAAGAGATTTCTCAGGGATATCTATAGATAGTGGTTTAGAATTTTGTCACCTTTTGTTTGATCGAATACTAAGATTTGTTTGGATGTCATAGGCACAGAATTTGCTTTCTGATTTCTTTTAGATATTCCTAGGATTGTAAGGAGATCGCGAATAATTTCTGACCTCAGTTCTTGCAAAACAAGTTTGGAGTCCTCATATCTCCGTGAAATATTCTGACTTTGCAAATTACCTTTACATTTATAATCTATGCTTAGTCATATACATCTCAAGACAATATGGAGATGTTCAGCAAGCAGAAAAAGATTTGTACTATTATAGATAGGCGGTCTACCAGTCAAATGCCCTTGTTTTGTTTGATACGTTCTTTTCATGAGGATTATAGTTAACAGGGGGTGCACAAACACATGACGTTTTTTTACGCGCTCGAACTCACGGCACTTCATTGCTGGTTGCCAGAGAATGGCCATGTTCTAATGAATGAATTTTGAACAAATTCATCTAAAGACCATACTTGGACAAGAAATGTATTCATACTGTTCATGGGCCCTTCACGCTTCGCGTTACATGCGGAAGACACTGTGAGACATTTTCACGAATGTACCTTCTGATTTAGTGCTACGCCAGATAGTGTGCCTAACTTAGCACGCTTTGGTAATTTTGCTCTCTTCGAAAGTTGGTGATGAAGTTAGAGAAATGTAAATAAGGCTTGAAGTCTGCTATATTATAGCTTTCTTTTGACCGGAAAATTTTGACTGTGTGCACTTCTAACGTCACGTGAGAAGGGCTATATCTAGCGCATCCCAGCTCATGTTTTCACGGGAAATAGGCTACTACGCACTTTGCGCGCGGCCCGACGCACGTCTTGCATGCGACCCGACTTACAAAATCATTACGAAAAAACGACACCGCTTACATCAACAATACTTCGTCTACTTATTGGGAAATATCTTCGCCATCTATGTATTCAGTTTCCTTTTTATAGACGGTACCAATCAGAAGTCAGAGCGTTACAAAGCTGTGCGTTGAATTGCGGTCCGCCACCATCGCGGCCCCAAAAAATGGCGGGAAAACAACGTCGCCAGACGGCAGCGATGTTTACGTTGTTTTCTTTGGTCGGTTTTCTTCTCAACAAACACTTAAAGACCCATTTTTTGTGTTTTATGAAGTTATATTTCTTATGTGTATGATAGTTGTATATCTGCTTGGCACAGGTCTTATATTTAGGTGCCGGGCCGTCTTGCTACGCAGTGACCCTCTACTCAGCGTTGCCATCATTATTGTCAAAATACTATTCTCGACAAAACAAGAAATGAATATATACACATATGTTTTGAATGCAAAAAACAATTGTGTGCATGAACTTGGTTTATTAACCTTCCTTATTAGCATAGTCAGTGGACACAAACACGGCGTACTTATGCATAATAAGATCACTAAAAATTCCGTCACATGTTAGGGCACGTCATAAGTTAGGACAACCCCCGTTATGGGTTATCGCTTTGACAGGGTAAACAAAAAGCCGGAATTTGCAAATTCCAATTGTTCTCTTTTTTTGTACATATTGTTTTTAAAGCAACAATTGATGCACGCATTTTTTGTAGTCCAGCATGGGTCTAGTCGAAGCCATCCACCCCGCCCTCGGGACCATGGACTACAGCCAACCGATGGTCAAGCTGGTCTTCATCGGTGGTTCTTTCCTGTTTTTCTCCGCCGTGTTTCTGGTTGTTGCTCTGGGATCTAAAGGGCTGAAAAGTTACCAAAACTTGACATTGAGAAACAAGGTTCGTCTATCTAAAATATCTCACAATGCCAATTAGAAGACAAAATGTCTTGGCAGCTACAAGACAAAATGAAACTGGACATTTTTATGTAAATCAAAACTATGATTAAGACATGAAGTTAGGGCCTACACATTTGACATTTTCAACACAAAATATATGCATTTTGCTGCGTATGCGTACCTAAAATCGTGAAGCTCCTAATTTGTATAACTGATCCCGTCAATGTCCTATCTCCATCCCCGCAGCTGCTATTTCATTGCTTGCTTCAATTCAATACACATTTGCAGTTGCAAAACGTTAACAATCCGATAATGATAATTTGTGCTCATATTTGTCTCAGGTGATCTGGAACCAGGTAATTCCCGCTTCCATGTTTGGAGTGTTTGGTACAGTGGTGGGAACCTGGGCCATCTGGTGGGAGGAGGTGAGAGATGTTTAATCGTATTTGGTGACGCCTCAGGGGCGGAGACATTTTCAAAGTATCATTATCACTTAAAAAATGAGACGGATGAATCTTTTAGAAAATAGATTCTATTATACCACGATATTTAGCAATGCTAATGATGGATATATGCTATTTGGTATGTTGTTAAGTGCATATTAGAACCTATTTTTGCGTAATAAATACCTTTTTTTTTCAATTCGGCGTTCAAAATATGACGTCCCGGCGTATACCATTTGTAACCTAGAATAACAAAGCATTAACAGATATAAATTTTGCAAAACTAATATTTCTACATAACTAATGGGATCTTTCGTGTTTCAAAAGTGGTTAGTAATATAGATTTCACAGTGGCGACCTTTGAAAGTCAGTAAAGGTAAACATGCTCATACAAAAATAATGCAAAATTGGATGTCATTTGCATTATTGATGAGAAAATGCTATAATCTTCAAGCCATCTTATCCAGATAACAACCACTTTTTGTGGAACTTTGGGAGTTCATATCCCAATCAACAACAAAGTAAACATTCATTGACAGCACAATCCAGCCCACCATCAGCTGCGGTGATAATTTCAAATTGAGAAGCGTGTCCTTACTTGTGCATGTGTTCCTGGGTGTTTGTGTCCCATAGCATGAAGTCTCATAATGGACGTTCTAGAGACTTTTTTATATCTTCTATTCTATTTGTATTATATTGCATTTTTAATCAAATTATATTTTGAAAACGTATCTTCATTTAGGATTCTGTACTTGTTAATTGTCTTCTGTTTTGTCATCCAAGGCTACTATCCAAGATGTCGTCAACACCACCACGCCAACAGGCTTCGTTGCAGAATACATATTTGTCGGTTTTGGAATATTCGAAACCTTGGTAACCTTTGCCAATGATCTAATGGCACAAAAATTCGACATTTTGATGAATGGCCACCACTTCTTAGCATTAATACTGCATAGTTGTTTTATCTACTACGAGTGTTTTCACTACTTTTCTTTGAGAGCGTCTATCCTTGAAATGATAGTTCCATTTTCAAGGCTCAGCTTTTTGCTTACAAAATGTGATCTAGCCGATTCCTTAATCTGGAAGGTTAACCAGGTGGTTCTTATCCACACTTTTCATCTACGCTCTGCCGTCGAATGCTTCTTTTGGGTTCAGATATATCTAAACTGGCATAACATGTGGAAAAACACGCCTTTCCCACTATTAGTCCTGTGTTTGGTTTGTCTGAGTTTGATAACCTTTGTGATGACTCCAAGGTGGGGCTACCAGGCGACATATCGATTCTTTAAATCGACTCATAATCACAGGAGCCTAAATCAGGAGCAAGGAAACCATGTTCAAAATGGCGAAGCCCACCTCATCAAAAAGGACATGTAGAAAAAGTTAGAGTGTTTAGATGTTGGTGTTTAGCAATATATCATTTTTACATGACGCCTGTCATAGGCACAGCAATATGGAGGCGTGTGCGGCCCTTCGCATTCCAGTGAATGTAGCTCAAGCATTTATAGACATCTAAAGATTTTGTCATTCTACAAATTTAACATGTGTTAAACACACATACCATAGAGACGATGACACCAGAGGTTATACCGACAGAAAACCAAAAACGTGCACACTTCCAATCCAATGACATGCAAATGAAGGTCACCGACATTATGGACAGCATTTATAGACATCTAAAGATTTTGTCACTCTGTAAACATAACATGTGTTAAACGTACATAGCATAGAGACGAGAACACCAGAAATAATACCGATAAAACGCCAAAAACGTGCACACTTGCAATCCAATTATGAAGGTTTCCTACATTATGGTCAGCATGTATCTATCGATTGAGTGAATCCGTTAAGTTTTCCAGTCGTAATGAGATTTTTCGTTTTGTCTTCACTTTCATTTTACAACAGGGAGACAACAGGGAGAGTTTTTTAATAGCTTGAAATAACCAATCATTAGCTTCTTGATTATGTTTCAGCCTCCCCCGGTTTAGTGTCCTGTTTGTGGCACAAAAGAAGCAGCAATATGTCACAAAATCTAACACTATCGGACATAGTATTTGTATGTACGTTCCATGTTCGTTTCCATTACCGTAAGTATAGCACTTTTAAGTAGATTTAGTCATACGCATTATTTTAGGAAAATTATTGGAGAAATGTACTTAAATAAAATGTTTACTATAAGTCATACTTGAGACAACGAAAATTCAAACTGAAGCCGAAGGTAAGTGCTTATTTTTAAGATTTAAATGGAAATTTGACTTTTAAAAGTTATCTCATGACAAAGATAGACAATAAGTGTTTCAAGTTCATCAACGAGGAGATGCCTTGAATCTAGAATAGTACAATTTAAGATTTACTTCATTATGCATTTTATTAAAGAGTGAATTTCTTTACAGTAGTGTGTCTATAGTAGCGTATAATTCTAATCATCCTCAAGTATACTTCTTATCTGTAATTTCAATTCTGTATTAGCAATCTTATAATGTAATTTTAAGTGTGTATTAGCATTCTTATAATGTAATTTAAATTGTGTATTAGCATTCTTATAATGTAATTTCATTTGTGTATTAGCATTCTCATAATGTTATTTCAACAGTGCATTAGCATTTGAAATATTTCACTCATTACACAATAGTAACGTTTCGTATGTAGTAAGCAAAATCAAATTTATTCAGGGCTAGAATTACCAAATAAAAAGCTGTTTATATGGAAATGCTTCTTTTCGCGTCATTGTATGAATTGATATAGAGTTTTCCTTCCTATTGTTTTTTCATTATCACCAAATGTTATAATCATCAGTTACTTTCGTTTCTTGTTTCGTTTTGGATGACGTCTATCGGCGGAGTGATTCCATTTTGAAGACTGCAACGCGCCGCGGTCTTGCTATGTCGGTTGGCCGAATCAGTCCCTAGGAGGCGATCAAGAAGTTAGAATCAAACCTGGTGAAGACAGACAAATTCAATTTCTTGAAAGCACGCACAATTTCAACAAATAACTTACTGGATCTCTATGCTCATTTTTTGCCCCAAATCGTTCTTTTTAGCCATTTTCCCCACAGTATTTCAGTAACCTTCCTCAGGGCAAAAATGACTGCTTAGTAGGGCTGACACGTACATAACTGTTAAGAAATCTGACCATTAGCTTGGTGCCGTCTCATTCCTGTATTACTCCGATTCGGTACAAAAAGAGTCCGTATCCCAAAAAATTAACGGCTGCATGAACGTGTGTTTATATCGGTGGGAAATTCCTTTTTAGCCAGCCCGACTGATCTCAAGCATCAAACTGATGAAAGCTTGTTTGTAACGGAAGAAATAAGCAGGTAAAGTTTGGCAGCCGCGCGCGAGGTCAGACGTCCACATCCCGACACTGTCGGTGATGCGGCCGTGCGCTTTTAGCTGGAAAGTGCCATTTGGAGGGGGGTGTAGCTAAGTGCAGTTTGTGATTGCCATAAAAAGGAATTGTGTGCCAACTGGTAGTTGGCAATTTAATTTTTTCACATGATCTAGGGTAAATGTGCTCAACAGAGAATGAATGACCTTGGTGCATTTCCTATTGCTTCATTACGAACGCGCCCATGTTAACAACGTTTTATAACATGTAAGCCTCTGGGGTGAAAAAAAAACTCATTAATGAGACCTTAAAAGTCGTTATTACCCTATAGGAGGAAAATAGACGGGCTGCCGAAATATGGAAATATTGATAGCACATAGTCCTTTTGGTTCTGAATGAGAAAAAAAATACAATATTCTTTATCTAAAACGTTAAATATTTATGTCTGTTTTATTTTTCCTTGTTAAAAACATACAGTTAACATTTGCCAGTTGAACGATGAATACAGATGTATTTTTTTGGTGTCTAGGTTAACGTTAAGAAGACGGACATAGTTAAAAAAAACCTTTCTCTCTGAAGGGTAATGAACATTTGTCATGTAAACAGATGGGCCACTGCACTAAAACTGCACCACTGCTAGGTACTAAAAAAAGACACATTTACTATGACCATCAAAATGCGTGTGTCCATTTCATCATCAATTTCAACTTACAACACTGCCATATCAAACCATTGTGGCGCATATAAAATCAAAATACTCATATTTTTGGTGACCAGTACTAGTTGTAACATATATCCACACACTAGACACATTTACGAGTCCTGGAACACCAAATGATTTTATCAAGTCTTAGATAAAAGCACGCTCCATAATAATCCTTGAATCATTTGGTGAAGGTAATGTGTTCGTGAATTCTAGTTTGCTTTTATGCAACTAGAACAATCCTTATTTCAATTCAGCCACGTTGTTGTCAAATAGTTTTGCGTCCAATAATCTCAAATCAGATGTCATCCTGCGTCATCTAAAGAAGAGGCCATGGACCTGCGTGTGACCTACCGACAAAATAGATCAAATGCAATGCCATGCAGATAACATTCTTCCAATATCTGCCGGGATGTTAGTATCCAGGAATATTCTATGGTCTTACATGTCGTTTTAGCCCAGCCAGGGGTTCAGGGGGGAATAGGGAATTGCAGTTCTTGCCAGTAATGCATGCACTTCTATGGGAAAGTTGAAAGAAATTAGGTATCATTATCTCAGGAATCAAAGATTCTGACCTAGAAAACTTACCTTCAAATTCTATTATAAACCTGTTCTGTTGACTGTCATCAAGTTCTATGCGGCTATTCTCGGGGAAACACCCCAGAGCCATAGCCTTTGAGTCAGTCCATTTGCCTTAAAAGGGCCCGCTCGCGACCAGTACACTATCTCGCGGGGGTCCAGAAGACAAAAAAAGATAGAGAAAGGTCGCTTTTGTCAACAAATTCTACAGATCTGAAGTCTGGCAGGTTATAGGCACCCCAGAATTGACATGATTTCACCAAAAATCCCATCAAGAAAGGCTTTCAATGTTTTAATGTCCTCTTTATTTTTGAATCCTGGGGTCTGCGCCTACGCTAATAGACCCTAATACCATGGCCCACCCCTAAAGAAAGGCTTGCAGTACTGTAATTCTTGATTTGTTAACTGTAACTTAATTTTAGCTGATCTAACGGCCACTATAGTCAACAGCTAAAATTACATCATCGCTGATATTTGATCACTAATATTTGAGACAGCAATGTTTGTTCCCATCGTTATAATCAAGGAGGTTTAGTGCCGTTATCTACTCCAGATTTCCCCCCAACCACTATATTTTCCTACTGCTATATTAAAGTGATTTACAGTATATCACTGTTGATGGCAGTACGGTTACAAGACGATCGGCTAAAAATAGAACGGTATACAAAGGTATACCCCACGTGGTATACAAAGCGAGCCCTGATTGGTCATAGCAGTTGAATTTAAATCCACCAAACTGTAAAGTTTTCTTAACGTCCTCACGTGGTACGAAACGAGCCCTGATTGGTCATAGCAGTTGTATTCAAATCCACCAAACGACAGAGTTCTCTTTTACGTTACTTCACCATTCGTCTGAGATCTGTGAGCGGGCACGTAGACTGACCCTCTGTATCGAAGCAAAGAGATCTACACTTGGGAAAGGGAAATCGTCACCGCAGAGTCTTCAGATCTAAAGTAAGGTTATATTTTGTCTTGGACGTACCAACTGACAAATTATATAATAGCTTTTAACCAAGGTCATTATAATATCCTCGCTTTTAACAAATTTTAATAGAAAAAAGTGTAATGTTGCGACAATCAGTTTTGTTCTGATTATCTTCACACACACATGTACACACATGTACACACACACACTCACACACACACAGATAAAGACAGACTATCAAGGAATAATCAATACTTCGAATTCGTATCTTCCTAAACTGTCGCATGGTTTGGCCATCTCGGATCCTCACCATGGCAACTTGTTTTCAAAGTGAGCTCAATAAAACATCCTGGAGGAGAAATAGATTTCCCCTGTATCTAACGGATTTTAACACAGTCAAATTCAGCGACATTGTGCGGGATTACCGTTTTCATGATGTTGGTTTCACCAAGGAGGTTTAAACCTCCTTGGTTTCACGAACTTTGCTTCCACGAAGTGCAGAATTCTTTTATTCTCCAAAAAAGGGCGAAAGATGTGAATACCGTTGGCCATGTAAACTACAAAAGCCAATAAAAGGCAGAGCTAAACCATTGTGTCAGCTGCACAAAGGATTTACCCGCCGGAGAACAAGGCGTGACATTCTACTAAATTCCAAGCAGATCTTCACGGTGCTAAAATCGCACAAGCTAGCCAGAGAAGCTCCAGTAAGCCTGGAAAGTTGTCAGGCACCATCGTCAAGCAGATCCAACGGTTGCAAAGACCGTATCCGACTGGCAGAAGGAAGTTTTATTGCAACCGGGCGCCTGAGAACTTCCCGGGCTGACTGGAGATTGCAATAAAAACTCCTTATGCCAGTTGGATAGGTCTTTGCAACCGTTAGATCTGCTTGGAGATTATCATAATTCTATAGCATATAGGCGAGTTTTCTAGCTCTTGTATTGTTTCCAACTGCGCTCAGTTTTCTGGAGGCTACAGCTAGGGGCCAGTGCGTAACGTTGCTTGCCGGGGCTCGATTGTAGTCTATGCACCGCTCAAATTATCAGAAAAATGGTCAGAAGGCGAAACTTTCAGAAAAGAAAAAAACACGAAATGTAGTTAAGAGTCATTGCACGAGAAAACCAGGCAAAACCAGGTAGAGGTGGGAAGATGGGGGTCGGCCAAATCGGCTCAAACTTTGTATGTATGATAGGTATGTGGAACTATGAATAGCCATATAATTAAAACCCTCCAGCTATTTTTCGTTATGGCGTTATGGGACCCCCCTCAGAGACCCTCAAAAATCCAACAATTTATGGCTGAAAATGACTAAAATTGCAATGGCTACCCTGACAATTCTGACGAAGATACGATTATGAATTTTATATTTCCATATAGCATTGCTTCCCTAGTTTTACCTACCAAAAGTTGAAGGTGAAGCTTTGAAATTAAGAGGGTGTACTAGGGGGTTACCAGAACCAATGAAAGCAGAATTTTCATCTCTTTGAATTTTAGTCATTTTTAAGGGACATTATCTGCCCTGGGCAGTAGCTTTGGAGAATGATTTTACTGTTGCTGGAGACAGGGACATCTACTGATTAAAAAAAAAGCGTCGTAAATTTGGGCCACTCATAACGCGAGCCGCGAATGGGGGCTCTTTATGGGGATGTTTCGGGTTCGGGGCTATAAAAAATCAGGTTGTGACGTCTCACTACGGGGTAAGTTATGGCAATTTTTTCTACCGCTGCGTGAAAACCATGCATAATTGTCATAAAATGCTAGCACAAATCAAAAATGTTGATTTGGGCTCTACATGGGGGATATGAGGATACTTAAAAAGTAAATTAAGCTTGTTTTACACATTTTACAGTTGCTCTCTAAGAATTAGTTAGTTCCACACTAAATAATCATATGCATACACGTATTCATTCATTAAATGGTACATACTGAATAAAAGGCTATGTATGGGGGTTATCAGAACTCCACATTATCATTGGTACACACCCGTGCACATGTGTGCAGAGCTACATATACTTTATATGGACAATAAAGAATTAGACTATAACAAATGTCAAGAACAAATTTAGATTTTAGCTAAATGCAGATAATTTTGATGGTCAATCAGGATCAGTACAGGTACCATACTGAATTCAACAAACTGCAGTTCATAGATTATCAAACTTACAAAGTGTTCTCAGAAACGAAGCCCATTTCTGTACCATGTATTGTAATTTTCATTCCCAGGGTTACACATACCAAATCAAAATTTTGATGCTACATGTATCTACAAAATGCATGCAATTCCTAAAATCATCTCATAGGACCACTGAAACAGACATACGCGTTGAACAGATGAATACCATCATGCAAAAATTTAAGTCCAAGATCATGCACATCAACTTGTTCTTCACTCAGTCTGACTCTCAAGAAGGTGATTAAGGAGGATGTTGGTTTACAGGATGATGATCTTTATTCTGTCATTCTTGACAGGGACTTGTAAAGAAACTTGTGTCACCTCACAGAGGATGAAATGAATGGGGTAATACAAAAATATCAACTATTGCCATCATCTATCATTGTGAGAAACGAACATCTGCAAACACGCCAAATGTGAAGGGCTGAATGCCTTGAAGCTGATAGGAGTGACGCATCGCAATTTCCACGTACTTGCCACTTGCCAGTAACACAACCAGTATCCGGGAAAGACTCCAGGACCTACATCTGCCAAGTGGAGACCTATTGTGCGCATCTGTACATGTTGGGCTGTTTCTATTTAATTATTTATTTCTGTTTTCTTTATCCAGGGTAGGCGCACTCAGTGCTAAATGCACTGCTTTTCAGGCGTGCCCTGTACAGAATAACATAAACAGACTGATAACATAACAAGGAAATAACATAAACTAATGAACAAAAAGTAACCAAAATAATAATATATACACAACCGAGCGTCAAATCCAAATCATAAACCGTAAATCAAAGTCGATGTGGCAGGCCGGGTCTGGAGGTCAGAGGTCAGCAGTACTGCTTTACTAGCTTTTTAAAAGTTAGGCCCGACGTGGCCACTCTAACTGTAGCCGGCAAATCATTACAGGCAAATGCGACCCTGTACGCAAATTTTCTACGGCCGGATTCTAGTCTGACATTCGGAAGTTGCAATGATAAGCTTGAATTATGTCTTGTTCCATAGGTGTTAGATGTTCTGTCAAATATTTGTAGGTATTCTGGCACTTGTTGGTGAATAGATTTAAAGATGGTTTGAAGGAGGTGCATTTGCCGGTGAGATGCGAGGGAACTCCAACCTAAAACAGACAATTGTACATTATCCACATGTGCTGTACGTGACAGACCGAGGAAAAAAAAAGGAAAGTAATCTCGATTCAGTTTTAGCTCACTGAAGAGCTAATCTTCCACTGGTCGTGACAGAGAAGAAGACAGACGCTATGTACAGTATTTACAGGTTCATTGTACCGGGGAAATTCCCCTAGCTCTTTTCTAATAACACAATGAACAGTAGACCACGGCTTAACGTCCCGTCCCAAGGACTGCGATCCTTTCCGGTAGCGTGCATGTCGGGTGAGCAATTCGGCAGCCGGGATCGAACCCGGGGCTTCTAGTTCCAGAGGCAAGATCGCTAACCACTGGACTACGCACGCTACCGGACAAGTCGCGCTGCTCGGTTTTGAAGTTTCTGGACATTGTCAGAGAGAGAGTTTCCGCAGTTAGCACAAACAGTATCACAATATTCAATATTTGGAAGAACCATACAGTTGAACAGCATAGACAGTGTCTTAGGTGGTAAAATGGATGCTAAACGTCTTATCACTCTTAGCCTAGATGACACCGCATTACACAGTTTGTTGATATGTATGCTCCAAGTTAGACAGAGGTCAAACCAAACACCTAGATATTTAAAACATGAAACTACTTCCAAATAATCCAGAAAGAGTAAGATTTAGTTGTTCATTACCTAGGCGCAGCCTTCGTACAGTACCAAAAAGCATAGACTTGCATTTACGGACATTAAGTGTCAGTATGTTTGCATCTAGCCACCTCTTGATATTACGGAGGTCAGCATTCAAAACTATGGACTTTTCTATGTTATGAAGCATTGACTTTTTGAATGCACTATTACCTGTATTACGGCAATAATACATACAAAGAATTGCAGTGATGCCCTTGACTTTTTTTCAATCTTTGAGATTTCACATTCCCATAACATTATGACAACCTCTAACCGCCTACAGCAAATGTATGTTTTGGTTAAATAATATTCAAAACTATTGCAGTTGTAGCATAGTACTTAACCACTTAGCTCCCAAGTACCTGGCTGTCCCGCTAGCCAATAGCCAGGTGCCTTGTATTGCATGGAATTGTGTGGATTGTATCATTTCAGATTTTGTAAATGTGTAAAAGAGATTGAAATTACTAGCTACAGTCATTGGCTGAGTTCTTCGAGAATGCTTGATACCAAATATTGAATGTTCTTTGAAATGGAACAATTGCAACTGCAATGTACAATCTGTTGATTTCATTATGATTCATGTACTGACCCAAATTAAGAAGTATATTATACGTATTTAGTTGAAAACTGTTCCCTGACATTTGTTATAGTGACTGTCTTGTTTCTTGATTTTCCATATAGCTGCGTGTACCAGTGATATCACATATGTGGAGTCCTGATAACCCCCATACATAGCCTTTTTCACTAATGACCACTTCATAATTGCACAAAATTTTTAGTAAGTAATTTACTGATTGAGGTCTAAAAAAGCAACTGTAAAATGTGCAAAATAACCTTAATTTAGTTTTTAAGTATCCTCATATCCCCCATGTAGAGCCCAAATCAACATTTTTGATTTGTGCTAGCATTTTATGACAATTATGCATGGTTTTCACGGAAGCGGCAGAAAAAATTGCCATAACTTACCCCGTAGTGAGACGTCACAACCTGATTTGTTATAGCCCCGAACCCGAAACATCCCCCTAAGAGCCCCCATTCGCGGCTCGCGTTATGAGTGGCCCAAATTTACGACGCTTGTTTTTGAATCAGTAGATGTCCCTGTCTCCAGCAACAGTAAAATCATTCTCCAAAGCCACTGCCCAGGGCAGATAATGCCCCTTAAAAATGACTAAAATTCAAAGAGATGAAAATTCTGCTTTCACTGGTTCTGGTAACCCCCTAGTACACCCTCTTAATTTCAAAGCTTCACCTTCAACTTTTGGCAGGTAAAACTAGGGAACCAATGCTATATGGAAATATAAAACTCATAATCGTATCTTAATCAGAATTGTCAAGGTAGCCATTGCAATTTCAGTAATTTTCAGCCATAAATTGTTGGATTTTTGAGGGTCTCAGAGGGGGGTCCCATAACGCCATAACGAAAAATAGCTGGAGGGTTTTAATTATATGGCTGTTCATAGTTCCACATACCTATCATACATACAAAGTTTGAGCCGATTTGGCCGACCCCCATCTTCCCACCTCTGCCTGGTTTTCTCATGCAATGACTCTTAAAAATGAAATGACCGAGTGTGCACAGCTACGTCGACTGACGCCTTTGTTATACAGCGGTATTCGGTAGTGATAGTAAAAAGACACAATGGCGTTGAAACAAGGGCCTTTCCAAATCATATCTGTGGTGTATGAATAGCTGACCAGCCCTTGGGGTTTGTAGAGAAAAAGAAATGACATAGAAGAAAGCCCGACAAAAACGCCTAAAACACGCCAAAAACCAGCCGGAACCCCTCCTCTGCTTGGAGAGTAGAGTTTCCCATCTTCTATTGAAGACTCCCATACTGCGCTTTTCCCAACTGCGCGCAATTTTTTTAAGCTAGGGGTTAGGTGAATGCCGGGTCCGACTGCTCAAATTATGAGAAAAATCATAAGAAGCCGTAAGTTTTAGAAAACAGCTTGTGGTTAAAAATGACATGCCCGGATGTGTACAGCTACGTCGACTGACCCCTTTGTTATTCATGTATAAAGGAATTTGGGAGTGATAGTAGAAAAACACAATGGCGTTGGAGCAAGGGCCTTTGAAATCATCTCTTGGGTGTATGAATAGCCGATCAGCCCTTTCTTCCACCAATAAGGTATGGAGAGAAATTTGTTGAATGGAAAATATATCATACTCCACCGCTTTGTAAGATTTGCTGTAAGCTTCCTAAATGTGCCTTGTTTTATGATGTAGAATAAAGGAAAGGAAAGTGATCTCGAACTAGTTAAGCTCAAATGAACTCAATGAACTGATGAGCTAATCTTCCACTGGTCGTGACAGAGAAGACAGATGCTATATACAGTATATACAGGTTTATTTCACCGGGGAAATTACTCTTGCTCTTTTCAACAAGCACAATGAACAGTGGACCGCGGCTCTGTGGCTGGGAGTGTTACTATGCGACCGCAGTGTAGGAGCCAATCTCTGAAGAAGCAGTGCAAGTGGTCCCGTCCGAAAGACTGCGACCCTTTCCGGTAGCGCGCTGGCCGCTACAGTTGTATAAGAGCACCTCGCGACACAAATTTTCTTTACATTGTCAAAATTACACATGGTAAAAGATACGTCCCATTAGTGGACTATGGGAATTTGTCGAAATTACGTCAAATATGACCCTTTCGTAAGAAGCGACACTCTCCTCTCTTCATATCGATGTAAGAGCTTTACGAAGCAGGAACTGTGTCAAAAATATCATATATATATCTTAAATAGATGTTATTCTAAAACATATATGTTTGAGAGAATGATATATATATTTTAAATAGATAAGATTTCAAAACATATATGTTTGAGAGAATGATATATACTTTTTAAAACCATTCACATTTTATATCAATATCTTTTTGAGTACAATACATATTCTAGATCAACATCTAAAAATCAAACATATGTTGTTTCCAAAAACATGTCTGAAAGCATATTGTTGGCTAAAACATGTGTTCCCAAAACCCCTATCATTTCTGAAAACATATGTTGTTCTCATAAACATGTGTTTCCAAAACCCCTATCATACCCGAAAACATGTTGTTCACAAAAACACGTGTTTCCAAAACCCCTGTTGTTCCTGAATGTATATATTGTTCCAACGCGGCGCCGAATCTGTGTCAAAAAGGTCTCGCACCAGGTTTACGGGAGCGTGTAAGTGTACCGAATATGCAAATCAGATCTAAGCTATACTAAACATGCTCCGTCACTTTATTACTGAATCAGAACACATTGTTTATAACCAATGTTATACCGTATTGTTTCGTGATGCAGTTGGTGGTCAGTTTATTTATTTCTTTATTTTTTGATATGATATCACGCTACTATCGTACATTTGTAATCGAAATGTTGCTGTATCTATGGTTTAGCCTTTTGTCAATAATTCTCTAAGAAGTTACGAAACTCTGGTATCGAGCTGTCAGCGATATGGCGACGTCACCACCGGACGAGGCGGCGCAGCGGGCGGGGCGGGGACAAGGGTACCCGGCGATGCGGGGACAAAGGCGTACGGTACCGGGCGGACGGGGACAACGGCACCGACCACAGCGACCGGGCGGAGCACCCGGCGGTGCGGGGACAGGGTTACCGGGTGCACCTGGCGGGTCGGGGTTGGTTGGAGGTTTCAGTTGGCCAACGTCCGCTATAGCGGCGGGGCGGGGACTTCAAGTTTGTTAGGGAACTTTGCAATTGGACCAAATATTCCTGATTCAAAACTTGTAACGGTGCACCCCCCGTGGTAGTGCGATAGCCTCTACCAGAGGGCTCCGCGGATCTGCTTTGAGACTAGCTACAAAGGTCAATCTCGGAGGAAAGGGATAGTCTCTATAGCCAGGCTCCGCTGGGAAAATAGTAGAAATTGGCCTGATAGAGTGAATAGTATGCCCAAGGAGGTTGGTATGCGAAGGGTAGTCAGCTATGCAAAGAAGTTCAATAGGCGACCCACGTGTTAGGATATTTTCCCAGCGATCCGCGGAGCCTGGTAGGAGGGCCTGCATTGGGGTAGTGACTACGAATTACGGAAAAATTTTGCCGCCGATTACGAATTACGTTAAGTTTTCAGAGCTGATTACGAATTACGTTAAATCGTGAGGCTTTCCAACCGTCTTAAACACTTAACGCACGATTCAACTATCTAGTTCTGCGTCAAAACTATTGATTTTTAAATTAATTGTGGTGACAATGAATCTATTAATGACCAGACTAAACGACTATAACTAAAATGAGTAGCCGTGACGGCGGCAGGGAATTTCGTATGGGAGGCGACGGCAAGATATTGCTGAACGTACGTTGAACACGTCGACGCCGAAGGAAAATTGTGAAAATCTTGACCCCCTGAAACGCTATATCATTGATTTTGAGTGCCAAATTTTGCTGGTACACTAAGCTATGTTTGATGGCATATCTATATATAAGTGAAAAAAATACGCAAGAGTTTAATGGTATTGGTGCGCGATGCCCTCCCGACATATACTGCGCCGGAGGCCCGGTGATTGTAGGTGGGTCCGGGAAAATGGTAAAATCTCGACCCACTCAAATAAATTTTGAGGGGCAATATTTGCACTCATAGTGAAAAGTACACAAGGGTTTCTGTTAGATCTTAGATTGTTTGCCCTTCCGACATATTTTCGCCGGAGGCGTACATGTAACAATCGAATGTGGGCCCCAAGGCATGCACCCCGAGAAAATTTTGAAATCTTTACCCTCTGAAACGCAATTTCCTGTATTTTTAGGGTATATTTGGCTGGTAGTCTAAGCTATGTTTTATGGCATCTCTTTGATTGAAAAATACACAATGATTCCAGCTTGATATTCAGGGGCAACGCCCTCAGAACATATTTTTCACCAGAGGCGCGACAATTCTTAGTGGGTCAGGGCGCATGTTTCACGGAAAGATTTTGAAATCTTTACCCTCTGAAATGCTATTTCCTGCATTTTGAGGGGCAACTTTGCCGGGAGACTTTGCTGGAAATCAGCCTACGCTTTACTAGTAATTCATAGATTACGTTTTACGTCGCATAAAGGTAACTGCCTACGTTTCACGTAGAATCAAAGCGACCAATTACGCGTTATATACGGCCAATGCACTGATTACGAATTACGTTGATTTTTGGTGGATGATTACGGATTACCAAGTCTAAAACGGCCTGATTACGCCTTTCGAAAAAGGGCATGCAGGCCCTCTGGTAGAGGCTATCGCACTACCACGGGAGTGTGCACCGTTACAAGTTTTGAATCAGGAATATTTGGTCCAATTGCAAAGTTCCCTAACAAACTTGAAGTCCCCGCCCCGCCGCTATAGCGGACGTTGGCCAACTGAAACCTCCAACCAACCCCGACCCGCCAGGTGCACCCGGTAACCCTGTCCCCGCACCGCCGGGTGCTCCGCCCGGTCGCTGTGGTCGGTACGTGCTGTTGTCCCCGTCCGCCCGGTACCGTACGCCTTTGTCCCCGCATCGCCGGGTACCCTTGTCCCCGCCCCGCCCGCTGCGCCGCCCCGTCCGGTGGTGACGTCGCCATATCGCTGACAGCTCGATACCAGAGTTTCGTAACTTCTTAGAGAATTATTGACAAAAGGCTAAACCATAGATACAGCAACATTTCGATTACAAATGTACGATAGTAGCGTGATATCATATTAAAAAATAAAAAAAATAAAATAAACTGACCACCAACTGCACCACGAAACAATACAGTATAACATTGGTTATAAACAATGTGTTCTGATTCAGTTATAAAGTGACGGAGCATGTTTAGTATAGCTTAGATCTGATTTGCATATTCGGTACACTTACACGCTCCCGTAAACCTGGTGCGAGACCTTTTTGACACAGTTTCGGCGCCGCGTTGGAACAATATATACATTCAGGAACAATAGGGGTTTTGGAAACACGTGTTTTTGTGAACAACATGTTTTCGGGTATGATAGGGGTTTTGGAAACACATGTTTATGAGAACAACATATGTTTTCAGAAATGATAGGGGTTTTGGGAACACATGTTTTAGCCAACAATATGCTTTCAGACATGTTTTTGGAAACAACATATGTTTGATTTTTAGATGTTGATCTAGAATATGTATTGTACTCAAAAAGATATTGATATAAAATGTGAATTGTTTTAAAAAGTATATATCATTCTCTCAAACATATATGTTTTGAAATCTTATCTATTTAAAATATATATATCATTCTCTCAAACATATATGTTTTAAAATCTTATCTATTTAAGATATATATATCATTCTCTCAAACATATATGTTTTAGAATTACATCTATTTAAGATATATATATGATATTTTTGACACAGTTCCTGCTTCGTAGAGCTTGCCTGTCTGAAGAAACATTAGACTAATTGAAATGATTTTCAATATTCACTATTCCGTACTGTCAAGAGATCCTAAAGCTCGGCGACAAGAATTGAGTTTTTATAACTTATCTTCTTTTGGGTTTAAGCGTTTAATCACGGTACTGAAGTGCCGGCTAGTGATCCGTAGCGGTACTGCAATCTTGAAACTTTCGACGGTTCCAAGACTGCTGTTTCGCCAAGAATCACTAGTCGGCGCTCCAGTACCGTGACTAAACGCTCGATGTTCAGTTTTGGCTGTTATCACACAAAGCTGTATTATGACTTTTATTATGTTATTGGTTTGATATTACCTTAGGCCAGGGCAAATAATATTAACAAATGCCATCCACTGCAGACGAATTTTTTTTTCCATATGATGTTATCACGTAATGAAAAAATAAAAGGCAATATGGGAGCAGATGTCATCCACACATAAAATCCACGTGCTGTGGCCCTATATATAGTATCACAAATTAAGATGAAGTGAAACATATAACCAGAGAATCCAAGTGAACAATATAATACGACATTTCATTCAACTGTAACGAATAGTATATACATTGAAAATAAGTACGTCACAAGAGTGACATACGAAAGTCAAAAAATGGTTTTCAAACGTTAAAAATTTTGTTTTTATTAGGCACCAATTGTTGAAGCCCCATCAAGCATTCAATCATGGTACTGAAGTGCCGGCTAGTGATCCGTGACGGTACTACAATCTTAAAACTTTTCACAGTTCCAAGACTGCTGTTTCGCCACGAATCACTAGTCGGCGCTCCAGTAACGTCATTTAACACTTGATATTCAGGTTTGGCTGTAAACATGCAAACCTTTATTCTAACCTTTGTGAATATATGATAATAGTCTTTATAGCATATTCCTGCCTAGATGGACTAAATGCACAGACACGTGGTCTATAAAAAACATAATGCAAAACATGAATTTATAAGATGCTACATTCTAACATTGAAAAACTAAAATACAGACAAAATGGGACTATTGCTAGACTAATGTTGATCACCTGATACTTTCTTCTCTCTTTTTGAAACATTTGGAAGTATGACTACATACTTTGTCTATTATATGTTCGTTCTCACATGACATCAGGTATATAAACGTGTCCTGCTTTGACATTTTTGTAAATTTCTTGTCTAATTCTATTGTTTTAAACAGCGATTGGCGCTCATATTCAAACACAAAATAATGGAGTAAAAGTGGGTTACATTTTCAGCATACAAATGATCGCAGAATTTGCATGTTCTATTATTCAGAGGGGTACGGTTATGCCTGCCAGATTATATGTGCAGGGAGTGGTCGCTGATGCGAAGTTTATACATCGCTCTGCGATGTTCGTAGATTGCAGTGTTTAAATATGTTTCTCACTGCATGAAATGGCCTCGTATCCCGGCGTATACGTACAGGGATTCCTCCGAAAATATTCCATATCCCGGTGCGGATTTAGCGTATCCGTTAGTTACGTTGTATCCGCCTGTATCCGTCAGTATCCGCTAAGAATAAAAAAAAAAAATCCCTGTACGTATACGCCGGGATACGAGGCCATTTCATGCAGTGTCTCTTCCATAAATCTCTTTGATTTTTGTCTAAGTCCTTAATTTGGTGCCTTGATTTTTTCTTCGTCCTTTTTCATGTAAGTCTGAATTGAATTTTTGGATGTAAATATCCTTCAATCGTTATTTAGTTCATTTAAGTGAGAAGGTGTGTTTGAGTTACCGTTTATGTACAGGTAGGCAAAACCGGCCTTCTCTAACATTTCTATTACATTAGATAGCCAGCAGGATGTTTTTCGGTGATCTAGTTCTTGTTGTACCATGTAGGCTTTTTATTGAAGACTACCTGTATGTACCTCGTTAACTAATCTAACATAGTAACTGTACATTCTGCTTTGAGCCTCTATAAGCAACGGAAAACGACCCAGTTCCGCTCTACTGGCGAAGTTACTGGCGTTCTTCCGAACTTCAATGACATATTTACAGAATTTCAAATGTGCAGTCTCTATCTTGTTATTCATCTTACTGTTGCACCATACTTCAGACCCATACAATAATATCGGTACAATACATGTTTCAAACAGTTTACAGTGCAGTGAAACAGAAGATCTAGGTTCTCCAAGAGTACTTCTTAAGTTGATCATTGCTCTTAAGACCCTCTTTTGAAGCTTTCTCGTGGCAGCGCTAAATGTACATCCTGCCGTAAAATATAACTCCTAGGTAACGATATGATAGAATTATATCTATCTCTTTATTATTGAAAAGAGCGACTGGGTTCCGTGCGGACTACAAATGAAAATAAGTGATGAAAATTTCATAAATACATTTAACGAAATGATTTTCACGGTAGGGGTGTTAAAATTTCCAGGTGACAATTACTTAACAAATCAGACAAAAGTCTTCAATAGAGTAAAAAATATCACAGCATATAGTGCCGGGGTCCGCGCGGACCCCAGATATACTGTTGAGGGTCAATTTGTTGAGTCTAGTCCCCATCAAGCGTTTAATCATGGTACTAAAGTGCTGGCTAGTGATTTGTGACGGTACTGCAATCTTTAAACTTTCGACAGTTCTAAGACTGCTGTTTCGCCACGAATCACTAGTCGGCGCTCCAGTACCGTGATTAAACGCTTGATGTTCAGTTTTGGCTGTAAACATACAAAGCTTTATTCTAATATTTATCCAATATCTATGTTGCTGGTTTGATATTACCTTAGGCCAGGGCAAGTATAATTTATAAATGACATCCACTGCAGACGACATTTTTTTCCATATTGAGATGAGTCCGCGATTGACTGCTAACCTTCTAACCAGTTATTCCTCTTTAGTCTAACTCCCGCAGGAAGGTCTGGTGGAGGCTAGATCCATGCGCACTTGGTTTTTATAACAGCTTAGACACTGGTACGGTTGTCTAAGCGACGTTAATTATCTGAGCACCAGCAAACAAGAATGGCCTGTTGTGATGAGTCATGAGGGGATGGGCAGTTAGGAGGGAGCGTTCTGAGTAACTCAAGGGAAAGTTGAGAAGAATGGTCAGGAGGTGACTCAGAGAAGGGTCATCTCAGGGGGGCATACCCCCTGATGAGGAGAGGGTATTTAGCTGCATATAGCAGACGGTACCGGCACCACTCGGTCTTCAGTCAGATCAAGACTGTCACAGCAGTATGGTAGAGAGTTCAGAAAAAGTCTACTATGCTGCAGGGTTCAGCAAATTCCCCTGTCCCACCCACCCGAAGAAATGAATGTTTGGGATGTATATGTACTATGACTATGTTACTTGACTTTGTATACGTTAAGGAATTGAAGGTTGGATAATGATGATCTAGGTTAGTTACAAGTCAGGATGAGTTAAACATCCGCTGGACAGAGCCTTGGTTTAACCGACCAGCCCGACATTGGCTAAAACAATTGGCAAACCAGGGTAAAACAGGTCGCCAGCTCGCAGCATGACTTGCTTAGTAGACAGGAGGGACCTTGTTAGACTGATGTATAACTTTGTATAAAATGCGAGAACAATTGACTGTACCTTCGTAACACGAACAGAGATTTACATACGTTCTTTATGTAATGGAATTCGGCACAATTGGCAATGTTTGTCACTGCGAGTGACCTACATGTTTTTGTTTTGTTTTTACTGTTAAGGTCGGTATACTGAAAGCAGAAGCAAGGTCCCCGGAAAGAAAGACTTAGTTTGTGAGAATTATGAATAAACTGGGAATGGGTACTTTGGTCACTCAATGCTACCAGGTGTTATGATGAAAGGAACCTTTCTTTTGAAGTAAAGAGGGAGACAGAGCGCTCCAAGAGATACTGGGGTGCTCCAAGATGTTGGATGCAGAAAGCCCCAGTTACCTGTGAGAAAGCGAGAGTGCTTCACAGAAGAGTCCCAGGATAGGGGCCGCATACCTAATACCGGGATGTCCTCTTGATTTAGAAGGGGCTTCCCGTGGCACTTTCTTAGTACGCTAAGATTGACGCCCGCGGAGTGAAGATTCTGGGACTGGTAACCATAGACCCTGTGTGATGGGTGGTTACTGGAGTTTAAAGGACCTAAGAGGAGGTTAGGTCAGAGTATAGATGGAAAGCTTGGATTGGTCTGAAGTATGATGAGTGCGGGGCGAAAGTTGTGCAAGGAGTGAGCACAAACCCCCCTATCTCACAAGATAAGCAGATCAAAGTGAGATGGAAATTGGTAGCATTGAACTTGACCTTGTACCTTGCCCCCATATTCTGCCACAAAGGACAGTGTGTTGTGTGTTTCTTGTGTCTCTACGATTCTTATTAATAAGGGGTAGGTGAAGCTGGGCGAACGATAATTAATGCCCCATAAAAACTTTCACATGTGAGAAATCAATGTTGTGAGAAATGTCAAATTACAAGAATTATCGTGGTTAAAGTTGTTGCCAACATCTGTTAAGCAAAGGTTTGTAAGTTCTCTCGCCTCAGGGAAAGGTTGGTATGTACCGGCTGCGCTATTTGTTTGTACATGTGTCACTTTGATCCGGTCACTTTGTTTACCGCAGTATGGTCGCCGTAATTGGCAAGTGATCTATCCATCAATGTAGGCATACTGTTTATCAAAAGCGACATGGCGTAGTGGCAGGGTGTTTGGAGATACCGGGAACGAATCTGGGGTTCCCTGATTTGTCCCGTTGACGTTGTGCCCTTGGGAAAGGCACTTAACACGGCTTTCCCCACTTTACTCAGGTGAAAATGAGTACCTAGCTTCGGTTAGGGACGTCCCTATGATGGGACCTTAAATGGAGCTCCTGTGTTTGAGGAGAGCCACACCTCAAACACGTTAAAGAACCCAACGCATCGATAAGAGTAAGGGTCCTTCCCGGTGTGTGTGGATCATATACATCTTTCCGGATATGCAGATTGTACTCTTTAGTACAAACCTGGCGTGTTACGCCTTGATGCGGTTAACCGGGTATGCAATACAAATCAGGGTAGCTTTGTCATTGCAATAGCCAATTTAAGTGTATCAACACTTCGGAGAAAAAGCTGCGACTAACTATCTAAACTTTCTTGCAGGCCCAGAAACTTAATCAACATGGCAACACAAAATGTATCTCATCTGAAACAAGACGAGGAAAGAAATGGATGTGGAGTGGATCTTCCTAATGCGCAACAGTGGAACGAATGTGACAAGGAACACACACAGATACACACCGGTAAGGAACCATCTATGTGTGAGAAAGGTCATAGGCAGTCCAACAGCCCGAGGGAACTACCGGCACTCATAAGGACTCACACTGGTGAGAAACCGTACTTGTGCGAAAACTGCAATAAAAGCTTCAGTCAGATGAGTGATCTGAAGAAACACACGAGGACTCACACTGGTGAGAAACCTAACAGATGTGAGAAGTGTAACAAGCAATTTAGTGAGATGGGTTCTCTGAGGAGGCATATGAGGACTCACACTGGAGAGAAACCCTACACATGTGAGCAATGTTAAAAAACAATTTAATGCGCTGGGTCAGCTGAAGATTCACATCAGGACTCACACTGGCGAGAAACCCTACAGTTGTGAGAAGTGCAACAAACAATTTAGTCATCTGGGTAATATGAAGACGCATTTAAGAACTCACACCAGTGAGAAGCCCTACACGTGTGAGCAGTGCAAAAAACAATTTAGAGGGTTAGGTTTGCTAAAGATGCACATGAGGACTCACACTGGTGAGAAACCGTACAAATGTGAGGAGTGCAGCAAACAGTTTAGTCAGCTGAGTAATCTGAAGAAGCATATGATGGTCCATACTGGTGAAAAATCGCAAAGATGTGAGGAGTGTAGCAAACGTTTCAGTACGCTATATAATCTGAAGCGTCACATTCGGACTCATACAGGTGAGCAACCCTACAGGTGTGAGGAGTGCAGCAAATGTTTTAGTGAATCAGGTTCTTTGAAGAAGCATATAAGGACTCACACCGGTGAGAAATCCTACAGATGTGAGGAGTGCAGCAGACTGTTCAGTCGGCTGAGTCATCTGAAGAACCACATGATAACTCACACTGGAGAGAAGGCGTACAGATGTGAGGAGTGCAGCAAACAGTTCGGTCGCCTGGGTGACCTGAAAGTCCATATGAGGACTCACACTGGAGAGAAAGCGTATAGATGTGAGGAGTGTAACCATCATTTCAGTGTGCTGGGTTCTCTAAGGAGACACATGAGGACCCATACTGGGGAGAAATCGTACAGATGTAAAATCTGCAGCAAGCAGTTCAGTGAGCTGGGTGAGCTGAAGACTCATATGAGGACTCACACTGGTGAGAAGCCATACAGATGTGACAAGTGTAGCAAACAGTTCAGCCAGCTGGGTAATTTGAAGACGCATGTGAAAACTCACACTGGAGATAAACCCTACAGATGTGAGGAGTGCAGTAGACAGTTCTGTCAGTTGGTTGCTCTGAAGAGGCACATGAGGACCCACACTGGCGAGAAACCATACAGGTGTGAGGAGTGCAACAAATGTTTCAGTGAATCTGGTTCTTTGACGAAGCATATGAGGACTCATACTGGTGAGAAACCCTACGGGTGTGAGACATGCAACAGACGTTTTGCTGAATCGGGAACTCGGAAGAAGCACATGCGGACCCACAAAACCTAAGGCCGGGAGAGGTGCAACAAACACCATATCATATCTCAAACTTGTGAACACCTTTACAGATGTAAGTAGTGGAGCAGACAGTCGGTTGACTGTGTTCTCTTTAAAATCATCACATTAGATGTAGCCCTTAATATCATTGTATTTTTCTTTATTATTTGTGTTCTTTGTTCTGCAATTACCGCTTGCGTGTATTTGCAATAAACTTTGATTAAAATTAACACTGCAGAAAAAAACATACAGATGTAAGTAGAAAATTGAGTGAGTCTTCTACTTAATCTGAAGAGACTCACACAGTTGAGAAAGCCTACAGAAGTGAGAAGAAGTGTTGTAAATGGTTCGGTGCGTTGGGTTTTCTGGATATACATGTATAGACCCACAAGTGTGAGAAAATGTACACGTGTGACGACTATTTCAAGCCGTTTAGTAAGCTTGGTAATCTAATGAAGACACAATGTAAAAGAACCCTACAGATGTGACAAGTGTAGCATGCAGTTTTGTCATCAAAGTTTGTAAAAAACACATATGCATATGAACAGTTAGACATATAATGCGGGCGGTTTAGTAACTGAACGATATTGGCATTTTTATAGATGACTAAAATTTGCGATTGCTGCGTTGGTGATTTACGCCATTGAAAGTAATGTCACTATACGATTAGTAGCTTTGTGATTTATCGTGGAGAAGTTAAAAGACTCAACTCATATTGTAAAAACGTGTTAATATGACCGAAGTAATATGGGACCCTTTATCGGCATTCGAAGTTGATATCTTCGCTTCTATTTTTCGAAACACGTGAGTTTCTTTTTAGATGTTAGTTGCTATAATTACCGTTCGTGTTAGTCTTTAATTAACCTTAAAGTTTGTAAATAAATGAAGATTTGGTAAAAAAAAACATTTACTAAGTAGAAATGCGTTGAACTGTTTAAACACTTGCGGGTTACTCACTATTACAGAATTTATCGTCGTTATCCGTTATGGTTGCAATAAAGCCTCGATTTCCGCAAAACTATTTGCAACCGTTGACTTAGAAAATCCCGGGGTCCGGCCGTTCCCAAAAATAGCCGGGTAGTCGCTTGGTGACACGGGGGGCCACGTAGGGGTTACGTCCGAAAGTTTTAATAAAACAGCCCGTAAGCTACTCGTTTTCTAACCATGACCGTAGCATTACTTGTCTATAGACTGTTGTCGAATGTTATAAATACTGTAATGCAAAAACTCTCTCGCTTTACTTAATGTGTGTAGCTTTACCTTGTTGACCGACCTAGTCTGAATAGAATCTAAATTCTTAAAGTTAATTCAAAATGTTTCGTGTGACTCGTATTCAGTTGGTAGTTGATATAGACTTTCTTCGATTTGACCGTGTGTCAAAGGTACTTGATTATCTGTGTCAGACTAAGTGATTAATAAAAGGTGAGAACACGTCTATGTTTTGTGATCTTTCCTTCCTATGAGAATAATAGTTCACACAATTGAACAAAACTTACGTGAATTTAATTTGACCACTGCTTGACTTATCGTCTAAAAAAGTTTAGAACAAAGTGGTCCAATGCAGATTCAATCAGGCCGCTAGGGGTCCTTTTTGAGACTATACAAGGCTAAGTCAATAACATAATAATAATAACTTTATTGCAAGTTCATGCCCGAAGGCTAATTGCAGACAAACAAGTACATGGGAATACATGGGAATCAAAAATAGGTATCTAGGCTACTGTCAAAGTTCTAAGTTAACTAAGGTTGACTATGGTTGGGTTTGACTTCTTTTTTGAAGGCAGTGGAAAATGAAGAGACCCACGTTTTTCATCGTAAGTGGGTTTGTTGATTTTAGTAGTGATATGGATTTTTGTAAGCTATTCAAATGGTGAAAGCTATGAGAATAAACGGAAGCTGTTTTATATAAATCGTTTCTTTCGGCCTCATATAGAGGGCATTGGCAAAGGAAATGTATTTCATTTTCCACTGCGTTCATTGTACAAAACTTACACATTCTCTCGTGAGAGGGCAGCTTTAATAACATACTACAACGTATTACATTAACACAAGTTATCCCAACACTAAATTTCCAAGGTGAGCATTTCGTACCCTATAGGTGAAGTTTTTCTTCATTTTGAAACTTAAAGGTAATGTTTGAAGCACCCGGAATAATTTCCACATTAATACCAAGTAATAATTTCATTTTCCGTGATAATTTGTTGTCCCATCTCAAGCGTAGTCTGTAATCTTCGCTTGAAAAGCTACATACTAAACTTGGTACATCCCTTTGTTTTATGATCAAGTATAAAACACCAAACCGGTTTTATCCACCAACTCTGGCAGTATATAGATGCGTCGTAATTTGACTACTCTACTTCTGTCATTTGTGACTAGAGGGTCTGTTTCAATACAAAATTTAAAATCATCCATCTGTTTTAAATGAAGGTACCCATCTTTGATACGTTTATGAAGGTTAAACATCCAGGTAAACAATATATAAATACAATCTTAACTCTACAACTGGATAAGATTCGGATATTTCATTCTGGTCGTTCGAGTGACATCCTTCACCCTTCTGCAGCGTCACTAAAATGAACCGGCCGCCGAAACATGCGACGAACGAGGCTGGAGGGGGACAGCGAAGCAGACTACAGGAGGCGTCTCCGGGAGACAAGAGAAGCGGCGGCGGCAGTAAAAAGAAGCCACAGGGAACGAGTGGTCAGGGACTATCGAAGAGAACAATCCGTTATCCTGTGGCAAAGGCTACGACCTACCATTCATGCCCTCGCCAAGAGGCTCTCTGAGGAAGGAGCGGCGGTTAGAGAGCTTCAAGACGAGAATGTGCGGCAGGAAATAGCCAACCACGTTGACGGATACATTCCACCACAGGACGATATGGCGGCACTCATGGATCGCATCCTCTTAGAGGTTCAACGCAAGCTCTTGGATACAGAGTAGGTCTGGTGCCCTCTCAAACAACCGGCCCTTTTCCACATTTAAAAATATCCATCCATTATACCAGCAGGTCTATGGGGAAGCCCAATCGTTGTTGAAAGACGCTTTACATAGACGTTCCCTACATTACGATAACGCTAAAGCCATACATGTATTAAATTGAACTAGGAACATAATTGTAACCCCAATCGAAGCTGACTTCTTTTGGTGATCATTGTGAAACTTGCTGACTTTGTGACATTCCAGATGATTTTTCTCACTCTCGTATGCAAATCAGGTTATGTTTGTCTAATTTCTCCTCGACTTTTGTTTCATAATCAAAAACAGCCGGTTTTACGGCTCTATAAGCCTAACCAATCTAGTGTATAATAGACCTTCACAGCGGTCCACGGCCCACAGAAGTTTCCTCTGTTCCTAAATAAACATCAGAATAATCAAATTGATCTTTATATGCATTAGTAACTATCATGTCCGGAGATCCGAAAGTTTGACACACGTGGTCGTGTTTGATTGTTTTGTCTTCTGGTATGGTTGTGAGAACTGTAAAAAAATTCACCAGTCTTTTTAATGGTGCTCGTTATGTTAAACATTTAGTTGTTGGAGGGAATCAAGAATAAGACATTGAATATATGATATCCATGTCAACCTGTAATTAAAGTCTTGTCCTTTAAGATGCAAAGATATGTCTATTTACTACTGAGAATATAATATTTTCTGCATTATAATTAAGTACACTAATCCAATAGACATAGAAAACCTTCCAACTCGTTCAAGCTAACAAGTGTCAATCAAAACGTACAAGGCTACTAGAAAGGCCGTCATTTGCCCTTAAGCAAATACAGCATGTTTCGCCCATACTCCTTCTCATGCAAGAAGTGGGCTGTCCCAAAATAACCCCTGGGCAAGATATATTAACTGCATGTAGGGAGGCAACATTTGCGAGAGCATCATACATGTACTTTGCCAATCTCCCTCCCGATGCATAAATTGACTGTTCCAAAATCACCCGGCCAAAAAAATTCTCTCTACAAGTTCTGTGAGACGCCAAGAGCTTTTTATTGAAATGCTGCAACATGACCTCAGGTAACCTGAAAAGAACACATGTTCTTTGGCCAGCAGCAAATGGAACGCCCGGAACCTTAGATAGAACATGGATTCTGAGATAAAAACATGGAACGGGGACAGCACTTTTGACCCGTTTTTGGTCTGACAATGGGTCAAAAGTCCCCAAAACGAAGCATTTGAAGTAATGAACACCAGAAATGTGATTGAAGTCCTGTAGGGACATGTTCAAGGCACCCTTGTGCCGAATTCTAGGTAATTTGCTTGTAATACCAGGGCGCAGGAGCCAGAAATATAAAAATTGCCTAAAAATTCCACAAAAAAACTCCATAAAAATGATTTTAAGGCCTGTTTCAAAACAATTGAAAACAAACCTTGGGGTATTTGCCATCTTTAACTCCATGCCAAATTTCAGGTCGGTTGGTTCAAAAATGGCGGAGTTGTATCCATGCATTTGAAGATTTGTCAGGAGAAGAAGAAGAACAAGTCATGTAAAAAAAACAACATGTTGAGTCCATGCCTATGGGCTCAACAGAACTAGATAGTTCAGTAGCACCAGTGAACTAAAGAAACGCATGCCGATTCACACTGGTGAGAAACTGCATGCGCGCTTATGCAACAAACAATAGCTTCAGTCAGCTGTGGTGACAGCAGACAAGAGTAGCAAAAAAGTGTGTTACGGGACCAGGGAAAAGAACAAGAACTGAGAAAACCAATTACCAACTAGAGATGATGTGAGTTGTGTTTTGCCTTATATCGCAAGTAATTATTTTCACATTTGAATATGTTTGAAACACCTCCTAATTTCACCAATGTTTTTAGGTTCCGTGAACCTTTGTGGCCTCTCCAATGTAGTCTGCAACTTCCATATGCAAATCAGCGTAACAAACATTGTACCTCCTTTTGTTTCATAATCAAGAGTAACGCACCAAACCGGTTTTATTCACCAACTCCGTCATTATATAAACCCGCCATTGGCTCCTTCTGCCATAACCGACTCGGCAGACGTGGAGACCTGTGTGTGTACCGCCGTGAAAACATCGTGCAGTCCTTTGGAGCGTTGTGTTTCGGTAAGTACTGCCTTGATTACATGTCTAAGTTGCTGAGATAGCTTGTGCGGATCCATTACACTGATAGTATTAAAAAGAGACAAGGCCAGCATACAGATAACAATCACTATTCCGAGACCAGCAAGGAGCTTTATCAGGCTTACAATGTATGTAGATATTGAAGCACTAAACTAAATTTTGATCTGTAATCGAGGATTTTATAAAACGAGGGTTTTATCCGCGCTAAGGAATGAGGCTTTTAGCCGTCCTAGATCCTGTCCGCGACGAGGCTTTTAGCCGTGCTGTCCGTGACGAGGCTTTCAGCCGTGCTCGCTTTCGAGACCTTTATAATTAGCCGCGCTCGGTAACGAGGCTTTTAGCAACGCTGTCCGTCTGTACTTTTGGCCGTGCGGGTTGAAACAAGGCTAAAGCCGTGTTTGTGCCAATACATCTAAGCCGGTGTGGAGTCCTTTTTAGAATCATCAATGTCTGCGATCCATAGAATGCTCAACGACTTCGAATTCTCTTTCAAGAATTTCAAAATTGCAGACGACAAAAAGGAATAAGTTGGATTTTCCCTTTTAGATTTGGATCTCGTTCTATCAATTGGGATCCGTCATCTTGGATCGGTCATTTTGAAAGTTTTGATGTTCTCGTGGGCTGAGAAAGCATGTGAAAAGGTTGATAATCTAAAACTAATGGCTGATTTCTACACACCGTATGTCTTTCCTTGTACTGTTTTTTCCGATCTCCATGTTTTATCCATAAAACTCATATCTATTACTCCACCATTTATTTACAGGTATTGCATTGTCATGGAGAGCAGGATTGGAATCGGAGAATACGAAAATAGAAATGGGAACAAACAAAAAGTTTCCACCAGTTACCCGTATGGGAATGAGAAGAGCAACAAAATTATCGCTCATTTACAGCCGCCTCATAATCACATGGGTACTCACACTGGTGAGAAACCCTATAAGTGTGAGGAGTGCAACAGACTGTTCAGTCAGCTGAATAATCTAAAGAGGCATATGATGTCCCACACTGGAGAAAAACCCTACAGATGTGAAGAGTGTAACAAACAGTTCAGTCAGCTGGGTTCCCTGAAGAGCCATATGAGAACTCATACTGGAGAGAAACCGTACAGATGTGAGGAATGCAACAAACAGTTCAGTGCCCTGAGTAATTTGAAGAGCCATATGAGGATTCATACCGGAGTAGCTTTGTGATTTATCGTGGAGAACTTAAAAGACTCAACTCATATTGTAAAAACGTGTTAATATGACCGAAGTAATATGGGACCCTTTATCGGCATTCGAAGTTGATATCTTCGCTTCTATTTTTCGAAACACGTGAGTTTCTTTTTAGATGTTAGTTGCTATAATTACCGTTCGTGTTAGTCTTTAATTAACCTTAAAGTTTGTAAATAAATGAAGATTTGGTAAAAAAAAACATTTACTAAGTAGAAATGCGTTGAACTGTTTAAACACTTGCGGGTTACTCACTATTACAGAATTTATCGTCGTTATCCGTTATGGTTGCAATAAAGCCTCGATTTCCGCAAAACTATTTGCAACCGTTGACTTAGAAAATCCCGGGGTCCGGCCGTTCCCAAAAATAGCCGGGTAGTCGCTTGGTGACACGGGGGGCCACGTAGGGGTTACGTCCGAAAGTTTTAATAAAACAGCCCGTAAGCTACTCGTTTTCTAACCATGACCGTAGCATTACTTGTCTATAGACTGTTGTCGAATGTTATAAATACTGTAATGCAAAAACTCTCTCGCTTTACTTAATGTGTGTAGCTTTACCTTGTTGACCGACCTAGTCTGAATAGAATCTAAATTCTTAAAGTTAATTCAAAATGTTTCGTGTGACTCGTATTCAGTTGGTAGTTGATATAGACTTTCTTCGATTTGACCGTGTGTCAAAGGTACTTGATTATCTGTGTCAGACTAAGTGATTAATAAAAGGTGAGAACACGTCTATGTTTTGTGATCTTTCCTTCCTATGAGAATAATAGTTCACACAATTGAACAAAACTTACGTGAATTTAATTTGACCACTGCTTGACTTATCGTCTAAAAAAGTTTAGAACAAAGTGGTCCAATGCAGATTCAATCAGGCCGCTAGGGGTCCTTTTTGAGACTATACAAGGCTAAGTCAATAACATAATAATAATAACTTTATTGCAAGTTCATGCCCGAAGGCTAATTGCAGACAAACAAGTACATGGGAATACATGGGAATCAAAAATAGGTATCTAGGCTACTGTCAAAGTTCTAAGTTAACTAAGGTTGACTATGGTTGGGTTTGACTTCTTTTTTGAAGGCAGTGGAAAATGAAGAGACCCACGTTTTTCATCGTAAGTGGGTTTGTTGATTTTAGTAGTGATATGGATTTTTGTAAGCTATTCAAATGGTGAAAGCTATGAGAATAAACGGAAGCTGTTTTATATAAATCGTTTCTTTCGGCCTCATATAGAGGGCATTGGCAAAGGAAATGTATTTCATTTTCCACTGCGTTCATTGTACAAAACTTACACATTCTCTCGTGAGAGGGCAGCTTTAATAACATACTACAACGTATTACATTAACACAAGTTATCCCAACACTAAATTTCCAAGGTGAGCATTTCGTACCCTATAGGTGAAGTTTTTCTTCATTTTGAAACTTAAAGGTAATGTTTGAAGCACCCGGAATAATTTCCACATTAATACCAAGTAATAATTTCATTTTCCGTGATAATTTGTTGTCCCATCTCAAGCGTAGTCTGTAATCTTCGCTTGAAAAGCTACATACTAAACTTGGTACATCCCTTTGTTTTATGATCAAGTATAAAACACCAAACCGGTTTTATCCACCAACTCTGGCAGTATATAGATGCGTCGTAATTTGACTACTCTACTTCTGTCATTTGTGACTAGAGGGTCTGTTTCAATACAAAATTTAAAATCATCCATCTGTTTTAAATGAAGGTACCCATCTTTGATACGTTTATGAAGGTTAAACATCCAGGTAAACAATATATAAATACAATCTTAACTCTACAACTGGATAAGATTCGGATATTTCATTCTGGTCGTTCGAGTGACATCCTTCACCCTTCTGCAGCGTCACTAAAATGAACCGGCCGCCGAAACATGCGACGAACGAGGCTGGAGGGGGACAGCGAAGCAGACTACAGGAGGCGTCTCCGGGAGACAAGAGAAGCGGCGGCGGCAGTAAAAAGAAGCCACAGGGAACGAGTGGTCAGGGACTATCGAAGAGAACAATCCGTTATCCTGTGGCAAAGGCTACGACCTACCATTCATGCCCTCGCCAAGAGGCTCTCTGAGGAAGGAGCGGCGGTTAGAGAGCTTCAAGACGAGAATGTGCGGCAGGAAATAGCCAACCACGTTGACGGATACATTCCACCACAGGACGATATGGCGGCACTCATGGATCGCATCCTCTTAGAGGTTCAACGCAAGCTCTTGGATACAGAGTAGGTCTGGTGCCCTCTCAAACAACCGGCCCTTTTCCACATTTAAAAATATCCATCCATTATACCAGCAGGTCTATGGGGAAGCCCAATCGTTGTTGAAAGACGCTTTACATAGACGTTCCCTACATTACGATAACGCTAAAGCCATACATGTATTAAATTGAACTAGGAACATAATTGTAACCCCAATCGAAGCTGACTTCTTTTGGTGATCATTGTGAAACTTGCTGACTTTGTGACATTCCAGATGATTTTTCTCACTCTCGTATGCAAATCAGGTTATGTTTGTCTAATTTCTCCTCGACTTTTGTTTCATAATCAAAAACAGCCGGTTTTACGGCTCTATAAGCCTAACCAATCTAGTGTATAATAGACCTTCACAGCGGTCCACGGCCCACAGAAGTTTCCTCTGTTCCTAAATAAACATCAGAATAATCAAATTGATCTTTATATGCATTAGTAACTATCATGTCCGGAGATCCGAAAGTTTGACACACGTGGTCGTGTTTGATTGTTTTGTCTTCTGGTATGGTTGTGAGAACTGTAAAAAAATTCACCAGTCTTTTTAATGGTGCTCGTTATGTTAAACATTTAGTTGTTGGAGGGAATCAAGAATAAGACATTGAATATATGATATCCATGTCAACCTGTAATTAAAGTCTTGTCCTTTAAGATGCAAAGATATGTCTATTTACTACTGAGAATATAATATTTTCTGCATTATAATTAAGTACACTAATCCAATAGACATAGAAAACCTTCCAACTCGTTCAAGCTAACAAGTGTCAATCAAAACGTACAAGGCTACTAGAAAGGCCGTCATTTGCCCTTAAGCAAATACAGCATGTTTCGCCCATACTCCTTCTCATGCAAGAAGTGGGCTGTCCCAAAATAACCCCTGGGCAAGATATATTAACTGCATGTAGGGAGGCAACATTTGCGAGAGCATCATACATGTACTTTGCCAATCTCCCTCCCGATGCATAAATTGACTGTTCCAAAATCACCCGGCCAAAAAAATTCTCTCTACAAGTTCTGTGAGACGCCAAGAGCTTTTTATTGAAATGCTGCAACATGACCTCAGGTAACCTGAAAAGAACACATGTTCTTTGGCCAGCAGCAAATGGAACGCCCGGAACCTTAGATAGAACATGGATTCTGAGATAAAAACATGGAACGGGGACAGCACTTTTGACCCGTTTTTGGTCTGACAATGGGTCAAAAGTCCCCAAAACGAAGCATTTGAAGTAATGAACACCAGAAATGTGATTGAAGTCCTGTAGGGACATGTTCAAGGCACCCTTGTGCCGAATTCTAGGTAATTTGCTTGTAATACCAGGGCGCAGGAGCCAGAAATATAAAAATTGCCTAAAAATTCCACAAAAAAACTCCATAAAAATGATTTTAAGGCCTGTTTCAAAACAATTGAAAACAAACCTTGGGGTATTTGCCATCTTTAACTCCATGCCAAATTTCAGGTCGGTTGGTTCAAAAATGGCGGAGTTGTATCCATGCATTTGAAGATTTGTCAGGAGAAGAAGAAGAACAAGTCATGTAAAAAAAACAACATGTTGAGTCCATGCCTATGGGCTCAACAGAACTAGATAGTTCAGTAGCACCAGTGAACTAAAGAAACGCATGCCGATTCACACTGGTGAGAAACTGCATGCGCGCTTATGCAACAAACAATAGCTTCAGTCAGCTGTGGTGACAGCAGACAAGAGTAGCAAAAAAGTGTGTTACGGGACCAGGGAAAAGAACAAGAACTGAGAAAACCAATTACCAACTAGAGATGATGTGAGTTGTGTTTTGCCTTATATCGCAAGTAATTATTTTCACATTTGAATATGTTTGAAACACCTCCTAATTTCACCAATGTTTTTAGGTTCCGTGAACCTTTGTGGCCTCTCCAATGTAGTCTGCAACTTCCATATGCAAATCAGCGTAACAAACATTGTACCTCCTTTTGTTTCATAATCAAGAGTAACGCACCAAACCGGTTTTATTCACCAACTCCGTCATTATATAAACCCGCCATTGGCTCCTTCTGCCATAACCGACTCGGCAGACGTGGAGACCTGTGTGTGTACCGCCGTGAAAACATCGTGCAGTCCTTTGGAGCGTTGTGTTTCGGTAAGTACTGCCTTGATTACATGTCTAAGTTGCTGAGATAGCTTGTGCGGATCCATTACACTGATAGTATTAAAAAGAGACAAGGCCAGCATACAGATAACAATCACTATTCCGAGACCAGCAAGGAGCTTTATCAGGCTTACAATGTATGTAGATATTGAAGCACTAAACTAAATTTTGATCTGTAATCGAGGATTTTATAAAACGAGGGTTTTATCCGCGCTAAGGAATGAGGCTTTTAGCCGTCCTAGATCCTGTCCGCGACGAGGCTTTTAGCCGTGCTGTCCGTGACGAGGCTTTCAGCCGTGCTCGCTTTCGAGACCTTTATAATTAGCCGCGCTCGGTAACGAGGCTTTTAGCAACGCTGTCCGTCTGTACTTTTGGCCGTGCGGGTTGAAACAAGGCTAAAGCCGTGTTTGTGCCAATACATCTAAGCCGGTGTGGAGTCCTTTTTAGAATCATCAATGTCTGCGATCCATAGAATGCTCAACGACTTCGAATTCTCTTTCAAGAATTTCAAAATTGCAGACGACAAAAAGGAATAAGTTGGATTTTCCCTTTTAGATTTGGATCTCGTTCTATCAATTGGGATCCGTCATCTTGGATCGGTCATTTTGAAAGTTTTGATGTTCTCGTGGGCTGAGAAAGCATGTGAAAAGGTTGATAATCTAAAACTAATGGCTGATTTCTACACACCGTATGTCTTTCCTTGTACTGTTTTTTCCGATCTCCATGTTTTATCCATAAAACTCATATCTATTACTCCACCATTTATTTACAGGTATTGCATTGTCATGGAGAGCAGGATTGGAATCGGAGAATACGAAAATAGAAATGGGAACAAACAAAAAGTTTCCACCAGTTACCCGTATGGGAATGAGAAGAGCAACAAAATTATCGCTCATTTACAGCCGCCTCATAATCACATGGGTACTCACACTGGTGAGAAACCCTATAAGTGTGAGGAGTGCAACAGACTGTTCAGTCAGCTGAATAATCTAAAGAGGCATATGATGTCCCACACTGGAGAAAAACCCTACAGATGTGAAGAGTGTAACAAACAGTTCAGTCAGCTGGGTTCCCTGAAGAGCCATATGAGAACTCATACTGGAGAGAAACCGTACAGATGTGAGGAATGCAACAAACAGTTCAGTGCCCTGAGTAATTTGAAGAGCCATATGAGGATTCATACCGGAGAGAAACCGTACAGATGTGAGGAATGCAACAGAAATTTCAGTGAACTGGGCTCTCTAAAGAGACATGTGATGACGCATACAGGAGAGAAGTCGTATAGATGTGAGCAGTGTAGCAGGCAGTTCAGTATACTGAGTGGTTTAAAGAGGCATATGAGGATTCATACTGGAGAGAAACCGTACAAATGTGAGGAATGTAGCAGGCAGTTCATTCAACTGAGTAATCTGAAGAGGCATATCTTGAGGACTCACACTGGGGAGAAACCGTATAGATGTGAGGAGTGCAGCAAACAGTTTAGTGTGCTGGATACTCTGAAGAAGCACATAAGGACTCACACTGGTGAGAAACCGTACAGATGTGAGGAGTGCAACAAACAGTTCAGTCAGCTTGGTCATTTGAAGATACACGTAAAGACACACACTGGTGGAAGGAATCTGTGAAAAGGACAAAAAGTTTCACCAATTAACTTCCCAACTCAAGTCAAAGTGGTCAACAAAAAATGATTGCGAAGACTGCATTGAGTGATTCGGCAGTTCGGGGGGATCAGAAAAGACATCTATCGAGAGAAAGCCACACACATGAAGTTTGCTTGTGCTCGACTTTAGGGTAGTGACTAAATCAAGCTAATGACTAACTTGCGAGCTCAGAGCGGTCCACCCCAAAACAAATTATGAATACTACATTGCCAAATCGCCAGTCGGGCAGAAGGAAGGGAAAGGAATATTTAGAAAAAGTCACATAAATAAAGTTTACTTGTGTTCGAATATAGGATACGGAGCTATTAAAAATGTAAGTTGTATTTAATTGGGCCTGGCTTTATTCTCGTCACCATGGTACAGGGGATGCCTTTGTTAGCGGGTCTCGGTTTGATTTTAACCCCGAGTTAGAATAATCTAGGGGCTTGACCGTGCATTAACTACTCGACAGTGTCCCTTTTTTCAATTGTGCTCATAGCATCACTAGTATGTACATTGTTGTCGAATGTTATAGACAATGTAAGTTAAAAACCTCTCTCCCTTGATTCTATGTGTGTAGATTGTGGACCTATTTAGATTAGTCCCAATGTTATACACCAATATCTTTAAGTTAATTCAAATTGTTTCTTACGACTTGTATGCAGTTGCTAGTATTATATGTAATAGGCTATCTTGAATTTGTCCGTGTGTCTAAAGTTCTTGTTCATTTGTGTTAGTGATGAATAAAGGTGGTATCATTTCATGTGTACGTTATCTTTCATTCATATGAGAAAAGTAGTACAGACGGTTAAACGAAGCGTCAATAGGTGGATTTAATTTGAAAGCAACCTCATCGACCCCTGCTTGATTTATACTAACAATTTCACAACAAAATGGGCCACTGTAGTTTTAAACGGGCCGCTAGGGGCCATTGTTAAGTCTGTAACCTACCTGTAACAAAGTTCATAGAATGATCTTTCTATGGATTTCTGTCGGAAAATCAAATAATCACACTGAAAACTAAGGCTTTTATTTCACATTTGGCACGTTGACCGGTTAAAAACGTAGTCGATGTTGGTGGACTAAGGGACGTTAAAACTTAATGGACTGGTGCGCTGGACTGATGGAACTTAATCCATGGAAATGCAATGTAAAATATGTTTCACGAGAAAGCCACCTCCACAGTTGTCTGTAGGAACATCAGTTTTGGAATAAGTTCACTTTTCTACAGTTCTAGGCGTGATCCTGCAAGCCGATTTCAACTGGTCCACTCATGTTAACTTGATAGTTAACAAAGCTACCCGTAGGCTTTAGCTGGTACGTGTCCTAAAGAAACACGAACTTGTTGACCATGACTCAACGCTTGCTTTCTGTGGTTTTGTAAGGCCACTGCCATGTCGCGTAATCAAATCACAAGTCCACAACGTTAATGTTACAACGTGTTGCATTAAACAAATCATTCCGACACTAGATTTCAAGGATGACCATGTCTCACCCTATATGTGAAGTTTTCTTGATCATTTTGAAATTTGACGGTAATGTTTGAAGAAAACGGAAATAAAAAAATCCTAATTTCCCAGTATGTCCAAAAATCATGTCATTTTCCGTGATTATTTGTTGTCCCGTCTCTAGCGTTGTCTGTATTCTCCGCTTGCAAATTTGCATATTGAAATCTGTACAGTGGGGAAGCTTTAGACTTTTACATATAATCATACTTAGACCTTCGCCACATTACCATAACGCTTAACCCCTACATGTGTTACACTAAAGAACATCGCCATAACCCCAATCAAAACTGATGTACGTTGTGTTTGCGCTTTAGGTGACTTTTCTGTGTTCATTGTGAAACTTGTTGATAATAATCAAAACACTTAAAAAATCAATTCGACATGCTCTTTCTGAGTCTCGTATGCAAATGAGGTTATGTTTGTCTGATTCCTACTCGGCTTTCGTTTCATAATCACAAATAGCCGGTTTTAGGACCCATGTAACACAAAAGTTTATGTGGTTCCTAAATGAACATCGGAATAATCAAATCAATATTTTCTATTCACTACTAACTATCCTGTAGATTTCGGAGATGATGCTCAGTGTGTGTGCCTGTAGTGCATGAAATTATTTTGACATTTGAATAGGTTTGAAACACCTCGAAATGTCACCAATGTTTTCAAGTTCCGTAATCATTTGCTGTCCTCCCTAATGTTTATGTAACCACCATATGTAAATCAGCGTATTAACAACTGTACCTCCTTTTGTATTATAATCAAGAGCAACGCACCAAACCGGTTTTATCCACCAACTCCGTCACTATATAAACCCAACATTGGCTGCTTCTGTCATTACCGACTCGAGATCTGCAGACGTGGAGACCTGTGTGTGTCGCCGTGAAAACATCGTGCAGTACGTTGGAGCGTTGTGTTTCGGTAAGTACTGCCTTGATTATATTTCTAAGATGGCAAAATAGCTTGTGTGGATCCTGTATACTGAAAGTTACGACAAAAAAGCCAAAGTAAACATACAGGCAACTCTCACTAGTCTTTGACCAGCAAGGATCCGTTAGTTTTATCATGTATGCAGATCTTCTTGCATTGAACCACTAAACTTCATTATCTTTTGATCTACACGCTTGTAAGCAAATGCCGAACGACTTCTTTATCATCTTAAGACAATATCTGTCAGGACGTTGCAAAAGTCAATAATGTTATATTTTGTACTCAGGCCGATGGTTACAAAAACTAGTCTTGCTCTTGAGTCCTGTCTCCATTGGGTCACAAAAATAAAGTGTCCCAAAGCATGGCCATGTTATCTTTACATTAACAAACAAATGCCGAACAAATGCCCATTATCAATTATTGGGGTACAATACATGTGTGCTTACGTGTAGATGTGAATCAACTTGTATAAAGTCTTCGACCATTTCAAACTTTCCATTCTGAATCTTTCAAGAACGAGCCTTGTATATTAGGGAATAGAAGAAGAACTTTATGAATATACACCGAATGACTTACAAGACAATATCTGTAAGGACGCTGCACTTTATGAATATGAAGTGACTGAATCATATTCATATCTACAATGGCTTTTCTTTTATTCATATGCATGTTCATTTGTGAACTATGCACGTCTCTGGCCCAGATGTTGTCTAGTCATTCTTGTATGCAAATCAGGGTTTCCTTGTCTGATTCGTTTTGCAAAGGCTGCACTCTCGCTGCGACCAAAATGATTTGTCTAATCATTGATTTCACAATTAGAAAATCATACAACATGTTATTGTATTGCCGAAAAGACGCTAAGCGTAAAAAGTCGTTTTCATGTATAAAATTGGTTGAGAACGCTAATGAATTAGAGGTCACAGAGAGCACCCAGCCAGAGCGCCGTCCTAGCAGAATGGGGGCATTTACCTGTCAGTTTTAACACAATAATTATTACAAGCACATACAATCTGTATGTCTAAACACGACAACTCTGGCGGCACTCAGAGATTTTCTCATTTCATATCGATGTAAGAGCCTTCCTTCTGAATAAATTTTTTTTTAGATATTTTGTGATATTCACTACTCGCTATTCTGTACCGTCAAGACATATAAAAGCTAGACAACAAGAACCACAAAAAGTTATACAACAGGGCTATAACAAATAAAGTATCAATGCTATTGACGATATTGACTATCTAGGATATCAACGATGTGATTTTATGCCAACTTATGAAGTGTTGTCCTTTTAGTACCAAAGATATGCTTATGAATAAATCAAGGCAAGAATTCATTCCGCATGAGCGATATTAGTTCGATGATGAATAGACATATAACATTGGTCAATGTGAAGGAGAATAGACATATCGGTAATTTTTGCGGCCATTTTGAATTTGCCTGGATCAGATCGGGTCATGCACCAAAGCGAGGCTTGTGAGGATACTAACTACTTATGAGCCTGTATTGCAATATAAGTATGCCATTTTTGGCGGTAGATTTTCCCCTAGATTACGGCATGTGTTTGTAATGTGTAAAAAAAGAAAGAAACTAAAATACAGTGAATAACTCTAATACTTTTTTTGCAGGTCCAGAAAACTAATCAAGATGGCAGCCAATCAGGACGAGGAAATCGATGGACGTGGAGAGGATCTTCCTTATACCCAACAGTCGGACCAGTATGACATGTGTGAGGAACCTTACACGTGTGAACATTGCAATAAAAGGGTCAGTCGGCTTAGGGATCTGAAGAGACACATGAGAATTCACACTGGTGAGAAACCCTACAGATGTGAGAAGTGTAACAAACAGTTTAGTGAGCTTGGTTCTCTGAAGAGACATGTAAGGACTCACACTGGAGAGAAACCGTACACATGTGAGCAATGTAACAAACAATTTAGTGAGTTGAGTGTACTGAAGAAGCATATGAGGACTCACACTGGTGAGAAACCATACATCTGTGAGAAGTGCAGTAGAAAATTTAGTCATCTGGGTAATATGAAGAAGCATTTAAGAACTCACACCAGTGAGAAGCCCTACACGTGTGAGCAGTGCAAAAAACAATTTAGAGAGTTAGGTCCTCTTAAGATACACATGAGGACTCACACTGGTGAGAAACCGTACAGATGTGAGGAGTGCAGCAAAAAGTTTAGTCAGCTGAGTGGTCTGAAGAAGCATATGATGGTCCATACTGGTGAAAAATCGCACAGATGTGAGGAGTGTAGCAAACTTTTCAGTACGCTGAGTAATTTGAAGAAACACATTCGGACTCACACTGGTGAGCAACCCTACAGGTGTGAGGAGTGTACCAAATGTTTTAGTGAATCGGGTTCTTTGAAGAAGCATATGAGGACTCACACTGGTGAGAAACCCTACTCGTGTGAGGAGTGCAACAGGCAGTTTGGTCGGCTGAGTCATCTGAAAAATCACATGATAACTCACACCGGAGAGAAAGCGTATAGATGTGAGGAGTGCAGCAAACAGTTCGGTCGCCTGGGTGACCTGAAAGTCCATATGAGGACTCACACTGGAGAGAAAGCGTATAGATGCGAGGAGTGTAACAAACAATTCAGTGAGCTTGGTTCTCTGAAGACCCACATGAGGACCCACACTGGAGAGAAACCTTACAAATGTGAAGAGTGCAGCAAGCAGTTCAGTGAGCTGTGTCAGCTGAAGACTCATATGAGAACTCACACTGGTGAGAAGCCGTACGGATGTGAGGAGTGTAGCAAACAGTTCAGCCAGCTGGGTAATTTGAAGACGCATGTAAAAACTCACACTGGAGATAAACCCTACAGATGTGAGGAGTGCAGTAGACAGTTCCGTCAGTTGGTTGCTCTGAAGACGCACATGAGGACCCACACTGGCGAGAAACCATACAGGTGTGAGGAGTGCAACAAATGTTTCAGTGATTCGGGTTCTTTGACGAAGCACATGAGGACTCATACTGGTGAGAAACCATACAGGTGTGAGACATGCAACAGACGTTTTGCTGAATCGGGAACTCGGAAGAAGCACATGCGGACCCACAGAACCTAAGACCGTGAGAGGTGCAACAAACAGCATATCATATCTCAAACTTGTGAAAATCTTTACAGATGTAAGTAGTGGATCAGACAGTCGGTCGACTGTGTTCTCTATAAAATCATCACATTAGATGTAGCCTTTAATATCATTGTATTTTTCTTCATTATTTGTGTTCTTTGTTCTGCAATTACCGCTTGCGTGTATTTGCAATAAACTTTCATTAAAATTCACACTGCAGAAAAACCATACAGATGTAAGTAGACAGTTGAGTGAACCTTCTGTTTAATCTGAAGAGGCTCACACAGTTGAGAAAGCCTACAGAAGTGAGAGGAAGTTTAGTTAATTGTTCGGTGAGTTGGGTTTTCTGGATATGCATGTATAGACCCACAAGTGTGAGAAACTGTACACGTGTGACGACTGTTTCAAGCCGTTTAGTAAGCTGGATAATCTAATGAAGACACAATGTAAAATAACCCTACAGATGTGACAAGTGTAGCATGCAGTTTTGTCATCAAAGTTAAAAAAACACATATGAACAGTTAGACATGTAATGCGGGTGGTTTAGTAACTGAACGATATTGGCATTTTTATAGATGACTAAAATTTGCGATTGCTGCGTTGGTGATTTACGCCATTGAAAGCGATTTCACTACACAATTAGTAGCTTTGTGATTTATCGTGGAGAACTTAAAAGACTAAACTCATATTGTAAAAACGTGTTAATATGACCTAAGTAATATGGGACCCTTTATCGGCATTCGAAGTTGACATCTTCGCTTCTATTTTTCGAAAAACTTGAATTTCTTCTTATATGTTAGTTCCTATAATTACCGTTCGTATGTCTTTGATTTACAATTCTAAATAGATGACTTCATTCTTTAGAATTACATGTGGTAAGACTGAAACTAAGTAGACATGTGTTGCACTGTTCAAACGCTTGTAAGTTGCTGACAAGTATAGATATTCTGACTTAAGTGTCGTTATCCGTTATAGATGCAATGAAGCCTCGAATTCCGCAAAACTATTTTCAACCGGGTCTCGGGTTGATTTTAACTCCGACTTAAAAAATCCCGGGGTCCGGCCGTGCTCAGAAATAGCCGGGTAGTCGCAGGGTGACTCACTGGGCCACGTTCGGAACTTCAAAAATAAAACAGCCCGTAAACTAGTCGTTTTCTAATCGTGACCGTAGCATTTCTTGTCTATAGACTGTTGTTGAATGTTTTAAATACTGTAATGCAAAATCTTTCTCGCTTGACTTTATATGTGTGTAGCTTAGCTTGTTGACCTACTTAGATAAGTCTCAGTAGCATTTGAATTCTTAAAGTTAATTATGAAATTTTCGTGCGACTCGTATGTAGTTGGTAGTTGATATATAGGCTTACTTAGATTTGGCCGTGTCAAAGTTACTTGCTTATTTGTGTTAGACTAAGTGATTAATAAAAGTTCAGAACATTTTCATGTGTATGAGATATTTCCTTCTTTTGATAAAAATAGTACACATAGTTAAACGTAGCATCAATAAGTGTATTTAATCTTATATTTACTTTATTGACCCTGCTGGACTTATCATCTTAAAAAGTTCACAACAAAATGGTCCACTGCATTTTCAAACAGGCCGCTAGGGGTCGTTTTTTTCAGTCTGTAACCTACCTGTACCGAAGGACATCAGAGCAACTCATAATCTTCCTCTGTATTGCTGTTGAAAAGCAAATGATCACACTGTGAAGGCTTTTATTTAAAAACGAAACGAATCTCAACGAAACTTGTTAGTTTCTGACGAAACTTATCAAACGCGTAATCAAAATAGTTTCTTACTACCACAAGGGTAAGTCAATAACATGCTACAACGTATCGCATTAAACGAATTATTCCAACACGAGATTTCAAAGCTGAGCATTATTTCGTAACCTGTAGGTGAAGTTTTTTGATCATTTTAAAACTTGACGGCAGAATTGTAAGAAGACAATACACAGTTGAACGCCAGACAGACAATCTGATGTTGCAGACCACTCAACAGTACAATTACACTGAATACAACAATAAAACACTAAGGCAACTCATAGAATGGTACATGTACAATATAAAACAATGCAGCTAGAAGGTAGGGGTGGCGAATCTTTTTGTTTCAAGGCCAAGTCAACAACATTCTACAACGTATTGCATTAAACAATAAATTCCAAAACTAGATTTTAAGGACGAGCATTTGGTACCCTATAGGTGAAGTTGTCTTGATCCGTTTTTATTCTGATGTATTATTTGAAGCGCCCGGAAAGAAAAATTCTAATTTCGCCATATATGCCTATAGTAATCCTTTCATTTTCCGTGATAATTTGTTGTCCCTTGTCTAGCGTGGTCTGTAATCTTCGCTTGAAAATCTGCATATTAAAGTTTGTACCTCCCTTTGTTTTATGATAAAGTATGAAACACCAAACCGGTTTTATCCACCAACTCGGCGGTATGTAAGGCGGAGCTTCCATGTAAGACATCACGAAATCGCCGGCGAATGCACCCGGATACACGGCGACATGATGAACCGATTAACGGCGCTACGAACGTCCCTTGCGCGCACGTAAATGTCTTGCCCGACTTGTGTGGGTCCACATCACGAAATCGCCGGCGAATGCACCCGGATACACGGCGACACGTCCCTTGCTCGCACGTAAATGTTGCCCGACGTGTGTGGGTCGACCTCACGAAATCGCGGGCGAATGCACCCAGACACACGGCGACATGCCGACCTGCGTGCTGATTACCGGCGCTACGAACGTCCCTTGCTCGCACGTAAATGCTTCCCGACTTGTGTGGGTCGACATCACGAAATCGCGGGCGAATGCACCCAGACACACGGCGACATGCCGACTTGCGTGCGGATTATAGACAAGCGAAAGAAAAGGCAGCGCTCTTCTGAGGCTTGTGGCACAAGTGGTATACGGTGGTACAGGTGGTTTTTAGATTAAGACATGCGAAAGAAAAGACAGCGCCCTTGTGAGGCCCGTGGTACTAGTGGCACGCGGTGGTACAAGTGGTTTTAATATTACAACGAGTTAAGGAAAAGGAAGCGCTGTTCTGACGCCCGTGGCACAAGTGGTATACGGTGGTACACGGTTTTTATTATACTGAGACGAGCGAAACTAAAGGGAGGGCTCTCCTGAGGCCCGTGGTATAAGTGGTAGGCAGTCTGTGTCAATACAATATTTAAAAACCATACATCTGTTTTAAGCGAAGTTAGCCATCATTTATACTAGTACAGATCAACAATATTTATTTTTACCCAGGGAAGTTGCCGCCTTATCCATGTCTACCCTTCACGAAGTTCGTGTGTACTTCACTGTTTGGGCCTTCAGTACCTTTGATATACCGGCCATATACAGATTTTCCTGACTACAGCAGTACGTTGCCGTTTTCACGCTGGATATAGTTTTATTCATGAGTTTTCTCCTCATAGGCTTACATGTTATAATACATGTTGTACATGGGTGCGTTCAGAATAAAGCTATGGGAAATGCACTAAGGCCATTCAGTCTATGTTGAGAACATTTACCCTAAAATTTTGCCAACAGCTAAGCTACATACAGTCTTTTTTATGGCAATTACAAACTGCACCCCCCCCCCCCCCAAATGCACTTTCAAGCTGTAAGCGTACGACCTCGCGCGCAACTGCCAAACGTTACCTGCTAATTTCTTCAGTTACAAACAGGTTTTCATCAGTTTGACGCTTGAGATCAGTGGGAATTCCCCACCGATATAAGCACACCGAAATGCAGCCATTTGTTTTAGTGATACATAAATGAGACCATAAGTCGGTCAAGTTTTGGACAATTCGTGTCCTTCCGGTCTGAAAACAACAAGCAAGTGTCATAATCTAAACCCCAGTAGCGTGACTATATAACCTGCGGACGTGATGGAAAAATGCAGCACAACTTCGATTCAACCCTACGATTCCTACCTGGCCGAAGACTCCACTCTAACGGTTGTTCCCTATTGGTCGGTTTTCTTGAATATCAATTGAACCCTCCCTTTATAAAGGGTATCAAATGTTGTCTAACTCTTACACTCCTTTCAATGATGAACAACAACGTGATCGGCAAGGCAGGCCTGAGCGCTCTTTTTCCTCCCAGACGGAAAGAGGACTCGCTACACGACCATGTTAGGGTCATGATACAGCGAGTGAAGAATGATTTCTTCAAGGGGCTGGATGACGAGCAGCTTGGGTGTCTTCCGGATCACGTCAGACCCCGTTTGCCGGTTACGGAGGAGGTCTACCGGGCATTCGTAACCAAGAGTGCCCGGTGCCGCTCCCGTAAGCTTGTCTATGCTTACGAAGCAGAGGAGGCGTGCGGGGCTGAGTTCCGGGAGAAGCTAGACAAACCAAAAGCAGAAGGTGGCTTTAGTTCACTAGAGGTAGCCCTCAAAGAAGCGGAGCGGGTGTGGCGGGAGAACAGCCCGACTTATCAGGGCTACCGGTCGGTAGCGAAGCCGGGCAAGCTCCCTAACGGCCGCCGAAACATACGGCGAACGAGGCTGGATGGGGACAGCGAGGCAGACTACAGGAAACGTCTCCGAGAGGCGAGAGAAGCGGCGGCAGCAGCAGATAGAAGCCACAGTGAACGAGTGGTCAGGGACTATCGAAGAGAACAATCCGTTATCCTGTGGCAAACGCTAAGACCTACCATTCATGCCCTCGCCAAGAGGCTCTCTGAGGAAGGAGCGGCGGTTAGAGAGCTTCAAGACGAGGGTGTGCGGCAGGAAATAGCCAACCACGTTGACGGATACATTCCACCACAGGACGATATGGCGGCACTCATGGATCGCATCCTCTTAGAGGTTCAGCGCAAGCTCTTGCTGGATACAGAGTAGGTCTGGTGCCCTCTCAAACAACCGGCCCTTTTCCACCTTTAGAAAATATAAATCCATTATACCAGCAGGTCTATGGGGAAGCCCAATCGTTGTTGAAAGACGCTTTACATAGACGTTCCCTACATTACGATAACGCTAAAGCCATACGTGTATTAAATTAAACTAGGAACATCATTGTAACCCCAATCGAAGCTGACTTTTTTTAGTGATTATTGTGAAACTTGCTGACAATTTGACATTCTACATGATTTTTCTCACTCTCGTATGCAAATCAGGTTATGTTTGTCTAATTCCTCCTCGACTTTTGCTTCATAATCAAAAACAGCCGGTTTTACGGCTCTATAAGCCTGCCCAATCTAGTGTATAATAGACCTTCACAGCGGTCCACGGCCCACAGAAGTTTCCTCTGTTCCTAAATAAACATCAGAATAATCAAATTGATCTTTATATATACTATTAACTATCCTGTGAGTTCGGAGATCCAGACGTTTGACACACGTGGTCGTGTTTGATAGTTTTGTCTTCTGGTATGGTTGTGAGAACTGTAAAAAATACACCAGTATTTTTAATGGTGCTCGTTATGTTAAACACTTAGTTGTTGGGGGGTAATCAAGAATAAGACATTGAAAATATGATATCCATGTCAACCTGTAATTAAAGTCTTGTCATTTAAGATGCAAAGATATGTCTATTTACGACTGAGAAAAGAATATTTTCTGCATTATAATTAAGTACACTAATCCAATAGACATAGAAAACCTTCCAACTCGTTCAAGCTAACAAATGTCAATCAAAACGTACTAGGCTACTAGAAAGGCCGTCATTTGCCCTTGAGCAAATACAGCATGTTTCGCCCATACTCCTCCTCATGCAAGAAGTGGGCTGTCCCAAAATAACCCCCGGGCAAGATATATTAACTGCATGTAGGGAGGCAACATTTGCGAGAGCATCATACTTTGCCAATCTCCCTCCCGATGCATAAATTGACTGTTCCAAAATCACCCGGCCAAAAAAGTTCTCTCTACAAGTTCTGTGAGAGCTGTTTACTGCAAATACTTGCGTGTTTACCTGCAACATGACCTCAAGTAACCTGAAAAGAACACATGTTCTTTGGCCAGCAGCAAATGGAACGCCCGGAACCTTAGATAGAACATGGATTCTGAGATAAAACATGGAACGGGAACAGCACTTTTGACCCGTTTTTGGTCTGACAATGGGTCAAAAGTCCCCAAAACGAAGCATTTTGAAGTGATGAACACCAGAAATGTGATTGAAGTCCTGTAGGGATATGTTCAAGGCACCCTTGTGCCGAATTCCATGTCATTTGCTTGTAATACCAGGGCGCAGGAGCCAGAAATATAAAAATTGCCTAAAAATGCCACAAAAAAACTCCATAAAAATGATTTTTTTAAGGCCTGTTTCAAAACAATTGAAAAAAGGCTGGGGTATTTGCCATCTTTAACACCATGCCAAATTTCAGGTCGGTTGGTTCAAAAATGGCGGAGTTGTATCCATGCATTTGAAGATTTGTCAGGAGAAGAAGAAGAACATGTAAAAAAACAATGTTGAGCCCATACTTATGGGCTCAACATAACAATATGTTGAGCCCATGCCTATGGGCTCAACAGAACTAGATACTAGTAGTTCAGTAGCACCAGTGAACTAAAGAAACGCATGCCAATTCACACTGCTGAGAAACTGCATGCGCGCTTGTGCAACAAACAATAGCTTCAGTCAGCTGCGGTGACAGCAGACAAGAGTAGCAAAAAAGTTTGTCACGGGACCAGGGAAAAGAACAAGAACTGAGAAAACCATTCACCAACTAGAGATGATGTGAGTTGTGTTTTGCCTTATATCGCATGTAATTATTTTCACATTTGAATATGTTTGAAACACCTTGAAAGGAGCATCCTAATTTCACCAATGTTTTTTAGGTTCCGTGAACCTTTGTGTCCTCTCCAATGTAGTCTGCAACTTCCATATGCAAATCAGCGTAACAAACATTGTACCTCCTTTTGTTTCATAATCAAGAGTAACACACAAAACCGGTTTTATTCACCAACTCCGTCATTATATAAACCCGCCATTGGCTGCTTCTGCTATTACCGACTCGGCAGACGTAAAGACCTGTGTGTGTACCGCCGTGAAAACGTCGTGCAGTCCTTTGGAGAGTTGTATTTTGGTAAGTACTGCCTTAATTACATTTCTAAGTTGCTGTGATTGCTTGTGCGGATCCATCACACTGATAGTATTAAAGAGAGACAAGGCAAGCATACAGGTAACAATCACTATTTCGAGACCAGCAAGGAGCTTTATCAGGCTTACAATGTATGTAGATATTGAAGCACTAAACTAAATTTTGATCTGTGATCGAGGATTTTATAAAACGTGGGTTTTATCCGCGCTAAGGAATGAGGCTTTTAGCCGTCCTAGATCCTGTCCGCGACGAGGCTTTCAGCCGTGCTCACTTACGAGACCTTTAGCCGCGCTCGGTAACGAGGCTTTTGGCAACGCTGTCCGTCTGTACTATTGGCCGTGCGGGTTGAAACAAGGCTAAAGCCGTGTTTGTGCCAATATATCTAAGCCGGTGTGGAGTCCTTTTTAGAATCATCAATGTCTGCGATACATAGAATGCTGAACGACTTCGAATTCAACAAGAATTTCAAAATTGCAGACGACAAAAAGGAATAAGTTGGATTTTCCCTTTTAGATTTGGACCTCGTTCTATCGATCCATTGGGATCCGCCATCTTGGATCGGTCATTTTGAAAGTTTTGATGTTCTCATGGGCCGAGAAAGCATGTGAAAAGGTTGATAAATTACAATAGACAAGTTATGATGTACGTATTGATATTCAAGCACATGTTGATGTGTGAGATCGTGGCTGTCAGAGAACGTGGTTTGTCCACCCAACATCTGCTTGGAGATTAAGGACCAGTACTAGTAGGTATTTCATCTCAAAGCAGATACAGGATGCAGCTGAATGTAAACTAGCATTCCAAAACTAATGGCTGATTTCTACATACCGTATCTTTCCTTGTACTGTTTTTCCGATCTCCATGTTTTGTTCATAAAACTCATATTGATTACTCCAACATTTCTTTACAGGTATTGCATTGTCATGGAGAGCAGGATTGGGATCAGAGAATACGAAGATAGAAATGGGAACAAACAAGAAGTTTCCACCAGTTACCAGTATGGGAATGAGAAGAGCAACAAAATTCTCGCTCATTCACAGTCGCCTCATAAGCACATTGGGACTCATACTGGTGAGAAACCCTATAAGTGTGAGGAGTGCAACAGACTCTTCAGTAAGCTGAGCAATCTAAAGAGGCATTTGATGTCCCACACTGGAGAAAAACCCTACAGATGTGAAGAGTGCAACAAACAGTTCAGTGAACTGGGCTCTCTAAAGAGACATGTGAGGACTCATACTGGAGAGAAGCCATATAGATGCGAGGTGTGTGGCCGGCAGTTCAGTCTACTGGGTGATCTAAAGAGGCTTATGAGGACTCACAGTGGTGAGAAACCCTATAAGTGTGAGGAGTGCAACAGACTCTTCAGTAAGCTGAGCAATATAAAGAGGCATTTGATGTCCCACACTGGAGAAAAACCCTACAGATGTGAAGAGTGCAACAAACAGTTCAGTGAACTGGGCTCTCTAAAGAGACATGTGAGGACTCATACTGGAGAGAAGCCGTATAGATGCGAGGTCTGTAGCCTGCAGTTCAGTCTATTGTGTGATCTAAAGAGGTATATGAGGATTCATACTGGAGAAAAACCGTACGAGTGTGAGGAGTGTAGCAGGCAGTTCATTCAACTGGGTGATCTGAAGATGCATATCATGAGGACTCATACTGGAGAGAAACGGTACAGGTGTGAGGAGTGCAGCAAACAGTTTATGGAGCCGGGTTCTCTGAAGGCCCATATGAGGACCCATACTGGAGAGAAGCCGTACAAGTGTGAGGAGTGTAGCAGGCAGTTCAGTTGGCTGGGTTCTCTGAAGACCCATATGAGGACTCATACTGGAGAGAAACCATATAGATGTGACGAGTGCAACAAGCGGTTCAGTCGGCTTGGTAATTTGAAGAGACACATAAAGACACACATTGGGGGAAGGGATCTGTGAAAAAGACAAAAACTTTCAAAAAGTTTCAATTAATCTTATCAACTTCCCAACTCAAGTCAAAGTGGTCAACAAAAAATGATTGTGAAGACTGCATTGGACGTTTCGGTAGTTTCGGGGATCAGAAAAGACATACATGTACATTAAAAGAAAGCCGCATAAATGAAGTTTGCGTGTGCTCGGCTATAGGGTACGGGGCTAGTTACTAAATTAACATTATGACTGACTCGCGAGCTTAGAGCGGTCCACCCAAAACGATCATGAATACTAAATTAAGCAAATCGCCAGTAGAACAGACGGCGGGAAGGTGCACTAGAAAAAGTCACAAAAAAGTTTGATTGTGTCCAACAATAGGATATGGGGCTATTTAGAATGTAAGTTGCATTTCATAGGGTCTGGCTACATTCTCGTCACCAATGTACGGGAACGCCTCTATTTGTTAGTGGGTCTCGGGTTGATTTTAAATCCGAGTTAGAATAATTCATGGATGGTCTCTTTTATTAATCAATTGTGCTCGTAGCATCACTAGTACTAGTGTGTATATTGTTGTTAAATGTTATAGATACTGTAAGAAAAAAATCTCCCTCCCTTGACTCTACGTGTCTAGCTTGTTGACCTATGTAGATTAGTCCCAATATAATACACGAATATCTTTAAGCTAATTCAAAAGTTTTCTTATAACTTGTATGCAGTTGCTAGTATTACATCTAAAAATCAGTTGCTAGTATTACATCTATGAATATGTCCATGTGTCGAAATTTCTTGTAATTTGTGTTTGTGATGAATAAACGGTGAAACCATTTTCATGTGTACGTGATCTTTCCTTCTAATGAGAAAAATAGTACACACGGTTAAACGAAGCGTCAAAACTTTGATTTGATTTGACAGCAACCTCATTGACCCCTGCTTGACTTATACTAAAAATTTTGGCTGGGGGCATTGGTTAAGTCCGTAATCTACCTGTAACAAAGTACATAGAATGATCTTTCTATGGATTTTTGTCGAAAAAGCAACTGCACTGCAAACTAAGGCTTTTATTTCACATTTGGCATGTTAACCGGTTCACGTGCCAAACGTAGTCGATGTTAATGGACTAAGGGACGTGAAAACGTAATAGACTGGTGCCCTGGACAGAATCCAATAAATAGTACATTGAACTTAATCCTCTCTGTCAAACATTGATATGCAAATTCCGTTCTGGTCCTTTTTTCCCTCTCTGTCAAACATTGATATGCAAATTCCGTTCTAGTCCTTTCTTTTCTGGCGTTATTCCATTGTTTTTCTATGTTACATTATGTTATTTTTATGTTTTATTCATTTTTTGATTTGAGATCAGTTGTAATAAGCTAGTATTTCCAAGCATTTAGTTAAGTTTACATTGTATTATTATTCAATTACATTTTGTGTTACTTTAGTTATCTTATGTATCTTAGTTTGAATGTGGGGATTGCTCACCAGGGCACATTGAAAAACGCCATCAGAGGCGATATGTTACCCCTGGATAAATAAAAATAGACAAACAAAGAAACACAGCCAGTGAAATGCAATGTAATGGTAATATGTTTCACGAGAAATCCACCTCCACCTCCACAGTTGTCTGTAGGACCATCAGAGTTGGAAATAGTTCAGTTTGCTACAGTTCTAGGCGTGATCCTGCAAGCTGATTTCAAGTGGTCCGCTCATATAAACTTGGTTAACAAAGCTAACCGTCGACTTTATCTGGTACGTGTCCTAAAGAAACACGGACTTGTTGACCATGACTTAACGCTTGCTTTCTGTGGTTTTGTAAGGCCATTGCCAATCACCTAATCAAATCAAAGGGCTAAGTCAACAACATGCTACATCGCGATCGTATTGCATTGAACAAATTATTCCGACACTAGATTTAAAGGCTGATCATTTCGTGCCCTATATGTGAAGTTTTCTTGGTCATTTTGAAACTTGACGGTAATGTTTGAAGCACCCAGAAATAAAAATAATCATAATTTCCCAATATGTCTAAAATCCTTTCATTTTCCGTGATTATTTTTTGTCCCATCTCTAGCGTTGTCTGTATTCTTCGCTTGCAAATCTGCATATTAAAATCTGTACAGTGGGGAAGCTTTAGACTTTTACATATAATCATACTTAGACGTTCGCCACATTACCATAACGCTTAACCCCTACATGTGTTACACTAAAGAACATCGCCATAACCCCAATCAAAACTGATGTACGTTGTGTTTGCGCTTTAGGTGACTTTTCTGTGTTTATTGTGAAACTTGTTGATAATAATCAAAACACTTAAAAAATCAATTCGACATGCTCTTTCTGAGTCTCGTATGCAAATGAGGTTATGTTTGTCTGATTCCTACTCGGCTTTCGTTTCATAATCACAAATAGCCGGTTTTAGGACCCATGTAACACAAAAGTTTATGTGGTTCCTAAATGAACATCGGAATAATCAAATCTATATTTTCTATTCACAACTAACTATGTTGTAGATTTCGGAGATGATACTCAGTGTGTTTGCCTTGTAGTGCATGGAATTATTTGGACATTTGAATAGGATTGAAACACCTCGAAATGTCACCAATGCTTTCAAGTTCCGTAATCATTTGCTGTCCTCCCTAATGTTGTCTGTAACTTCCATATGCAAATCAGCGTTACAAACATTGTACCTCCTTTTGTTTCATAATCAAGAGCAACGCACCAAACCGGTTTTATTCACCAGCTCCATCATTATATAGGCCCGTCATTGGCTCCTTCTGCCATTACCGACTCTGCAGACGTGGAGACCTGTGTGTGTGTCGCCGTGAAAACATCGTGCAGTCCTTTGGAGCGTTGTGTTTCGGTAAGTACTGCCTTGATTACATGTCTAAGTTGCTGAGATAGCTTGTGCGGATCCATTACACTGATAGTATTAAAAAGAGACAAGGTCAGCATACAGATAACAATCACTGTTCCGAGACCAGCAAGGAGCTTTATCAGGCTTACAATGTATGCAGATATTGAAGCACTAAACTAAATTTTGATCTGTGATCGAGGATTTTATAAAACGAGGGTTTTATCCGCGCTAAGGAATGAGGCTTTTAGCCGTCCTAGATCCTGTCCGCGACGAGGCTTTTAGCCGTCCTAGATCCTGTCCGCGACGAGGCTTTCAGCCGTGCTCACTTACGAGACCTTTAGCCGCGCTCGGTAACGAGGCTTTTAGCAACGCTATCCGTCTTTAGCCTCCGTTGCAGGCTCTGAACCGGCTTTTTGGGGGGGCTAAATAATACACTTTTTGCAGCCAGCCCGTAACTATCAGCCAACCCTGTAACTATCAGCCGGCTAGAGCCTGCGTTATTTCGCCATGTCAAAGTGAAATTAAAATCACGTTAGGGCGATTAACGCAGAGGTGCGAATTTCTAAGTTGCTGAGATTGCTTGTGCGGATCCATTACACTGATAGTATTAAAAAGAGACAATGCAAGCATACAGGTAACAATCACTATTCCGAGACCAGCAAGGAGCTTTATCAGGCTTACAATGTATATAGATATGGAAGCACTAAACTAAATTTTGATCTGTAATCGAGGATTTTATAAAACGAGGGTTTTATCCGTCCTAGATCCTGTCCGTGACGAGGCTTTCAGCCGTGCTGACTTACGAGACCTTTATAATTAGCCGCGCTCGGTAACGAGGCTTTTAGCAACGCTGTCCGTCTTTACTTTTGGCCGTGCGGGTTGAAACAAGGCTAAAGCCGTGTTTGTGCCAATATATCTAAGCCGGTGTGGAGTCCTTTTTAGAATCATCAATGTCTGCGATACATAGAATGCTGAACGACTTCGAATTCTCTTTCAAGAATTTCAAAATTGCAGACGACAAAAAGGAATAAGTTGGATTTTCCCTTTTAGATTTGGATCTCGTTCTATCGCAAATATACAAATGTAACTGCCTCCTTTGTCAGTACTGGACAACCAGTACGGAAGTGGTCGTCAGAACAGGAGCTCCAGTACTGTCATGGAGAGCAGGATTGGAATTGGAGAATACGAAAATAGAAATGGGAACAAACAAGAAGTTTCCACCAGTTACCCGTATGGGAATGAGAAGAGCAACAAAATTATCGCTCATTTACAGCCACCTCATACGCACATGGGGACTCACACTGGTGAGAATCCCTATAAGTGTGAGGAGTGCAACAGTAAGCTGAGTAATCTAAAGATTGCAGAGAAACCGTACAGCTGTGATGGGTGTAACAAACAGTTCAGTCAGCTGGGTACTCTAAAGAGGCATATGATGTCCCACACCGGAGAAAAACTCTACAGATGTGAAGATTGCAACAAACAGTTCAGTCGGCTGGGTTCCCTGAAGAGCCATATGAGAACTCATACTGGAGAGAAACCGTACAGATGTGAGGAATGCAACAAACAGTTCAGTGCCCTGAGTAATTTGAAGAGCCATATGAGGATTCATACCGGAGAGAAACCGTACAGATGTGAGGAATGCAACAGAAATTTCAGTGAACTGGGCTCTCTAAAGAGACATGTGATGACTCATACAGGAGAGAAGTCGTATAGATGTGAGCAGTGTAGCAGGCAGTTCAGTATACTGAGTGGTTTAAAGAGGCATATGAGGATTCATACTGGAGAGAAACCGTACAAATGTGAGGAATGTAGCAGGCAGTTCATTCAACTGAGTAATCTGAAGAGGCATATCTTGAGGACTCACACTGGGGAGAAACCGTACAGATGTGAGGAGTGCAGCAAACAGTTTAGTGTGCTGGATACTCTGAAGAAGCACATAAGGACTCACACTGGTGAGAAACCGTACAGATGTGAGGAGTGCAACAAACAGTTCAGTCAGCTTGGTCATTTGAAGATACACGTAAAGACACACACTGGTGGAAGGAATTTGTGAAAAGGACAAAAAGTTTCACCAATTAGCTTCCCAACTCAAGTCAAAGTGGTCAACAAAAAATGATTGCGAAGACTGCTTTGAGTGATTCGGCAGTTCGGGGGGATCAGAAAAGACATCTATCGAGAGAAAGCCACAAAAATTAAGTTTGCTTGTGCTCGACTTTAGGGTAGTGACTAAATCAAGCTAATGACTAACTTGCGAGCTCAGAGCGGTCCACCCCAAAACAAATTATGAATACTACATTGCCAAATCGCCAGTCGGGCAGAAGGAAGGGAAAGGAATATTTAGAAAAAGTCACATAAATAAAGTTTACTTGTGTTCGAATATAGGATACGGAGCTATTTAAAATGTAAGTTGTATTTAATTGGGCCTGGCTTTATTCTCGTCACCATGGTACAGGGGATGCCTTTGTTAGCGGGTCTCGGTTTGATTTTAACTCCGAGTTAGAATAATCTAGGGGCTTGGCCGTGCATTAACTACTCGACAGTGTCCCTTTTTTCAATTGTGCTCGTAGCATCAGTAGTATATACATTGTTGTCGAGTGTTATAGACAATGTTAGTTAAAAACCTCTCTCCCTTGCAATTGATTCTATGTGTGTAGCTTGTTGACCTATTTAGATTAGTCCCAATCTTATGCACCAATATCTTTAAGTTAATTCAAAATGTTTTTTTAGTTACGACTTGTATGCAGTTGCTTGTATTACATGTAATAGGCTAACTTGAATTCGTCCGTGTGTCGAAATTTCTTGTCCATTTGTGTTGTTGGTGAATAAAAGGTGAAATCATTTTCATGTGTACGTGATCTTTCCTTCCTATGAGAAATATAGTACACACGGTTAAACGAAGCGTCATTACGTTGATTTAATTTGAAAGCAACCTCATCGACCCGGCTTGACTTATACTACAAACTTCACAACAAAATGGACCACTGCAGTTTTATACGGGCCTCTAGAGGCCCCTTTTAAGTCTGTAACCTACCTGTAACAAAGGACATAGAATGATCTTTTAATGGATTTTTGTCGGAAAATCAAATAATCACACTGCAAACTAGGGCTTTTATTTCACGTTTGGCACGCTGACCGGTTAAGAACGTAGTCGATGTTGATATGATGGACTTAGGGACGATAAAACTTATTGGACTGGTGCGCTGGACTGAATCCAATTACTAGTACATGGAACTGAATCCAGTGAAATGCAAAGTAATGGTAATATGTTTCACGAGAAATCCACCTCCACAGTTGTCTGTAGGGCCATCAGTTTTCGAATTAGTTCAGTTTGCTACAGTTCTAGGCGTGATCCTGCAAGCCGATTTCAAGTGGTCCGCTGATGTAAACTTGATAGTTAACAAACTTAAGCTAACTGTAGACTCTATCTTGTACGTGTCCTAAAGAAACACGGACTTGTTGACCATGACTTAACGCTTGCTTACTGTGGAATTTTGTATGGTCCTTGCCAATCACGTAATCAAATCACAAGGCTAAGTCAACAACGTGCTACAGCGTATTGCATTAAACAAATAATTCTGACACTAGATTTCAAGGATGACCATTTCGTGCCCTATATTTGAAGTTTTCGTGATCATTTTAAAACTTGACGGTAATGTTTGAAGAACTCGGAAATTAAAAAAATCCTAATTTCCTATTATGTCAAAAAATCATTTCATTTTCCGTGATTATTTGCTGTCCCATCTCTAGCGTTGTCTGTATTCCCTGCTTGCAAATTTGCATATTGAAATCTGTACAGTGGGGAAGCTTTAGACTTTTACATATAATCATACATAGACGTTCGCTACATTACCATTACGCTTAACCCCTACATGTGTTACACTAAAGGGTAAAGAACAGCATTTCACTCGCCCATAGACTTTAATGATGAACATATAAGAAAAAGGCTGTTAAAAGTCACCTACCTGAAGTTTAGGTCATGAAAAACTCACATTGGCAGCGTAGTCTGACCTCTAAAGTGTCAATCTACTGAGTTTCGCCGATTTTCCACCGGCGCAAAGTGGTGAAATTCTGGCCAAAACATGGCGAGATGACCTTTGACCCCCCTTCACAAGACCTGATCACATCCAAACTACACCGATTTCAAAGTGTACCGGACACTTCAAACACGGCTAAAACCCTGTTTTTCTAACTAAATGATATAGCAACAACCCTTACCTGTCAATTCCAGCTCAAAAACACCAACATTTCCAACAAAGAGGCCTCCTACAGCTACTTTTAAATAGCATATACATGCATGGACCCTCTGCGCATGACGGTAATGGTGAACTTTGGCCTAAAGAACATCACCATAACCCCAATCGAAACCGATGTACGTTGTGTTTGCGCTTTAGGTGACTTTTCTGTGATTATTGTGAAACTTGTTGATGATAATCAAAACACATAAAAAATCAATTCGACATGCTCTTTCTCAGTCTCGTATGCAAATCAGGTTATGTTTGTCTGGTTCCTACTCAGTTTTCGTTTGATAATCACAAATAGCCGGTTTTAGGACCCATGTAACACAAAAGTTTATGTGGTTCCTAAATGAACATCGGAATAATCAAATCAATATTTTCTATTCACAACTAACTATGTTGTAGATTTCGGAGATGATACTCAGTGTTATTGCCATGTAGTGCATGAAACTATTTGGACATTTGAATAGGTTTGAAACACCTCGAAATGTCACCAATGTTTTCAAGTTCCGTAATCATTTGCTGTCCTCCCTAATGTTGTCTGTAACTTCCATATGCAAATCAGCGTTACAAACATTGTACCTCCTTTTGTTTCATAATCAAGAGCAACGCACCAAACCGGTTTTATCCTCCAACTTCGTCATTATATAAACCCAACATTGGCTGCTTCTGTCATTACTGACTCTGCAGACGTGGAGACCTGTGCGTGTCGCCGTGAAAACACCGTGCAGTACGTTGGAGCGTTGTGTTTCGGTAAGTATTGCCTTGATTATATTTCTAAGATGGCAAAATAGCTTGTGTGGATCCTGTATACTGTAAGTTACGACAAAAAAGCCAAAGTAAACATACAGGCAACTCTCACCAGTCCTTGACAAGCAAGGAGTCGTTAGTTTTATCATGTATGTAGATCTTCTTGCATTGAACCACTAAACTTCATTATCTTTTGATCTACAAGCTGGTAAGGACGTTGCAAAAGTCAATAATGTTATATTTTGTACTCAGGCCAATAATTACAAAAACTAGTCTTGCACTTGAGTCCTGTCTCCATTGGGACATAAAAATAAGTCAAAGCATGGCCATGTTATCTTTTTTCATTAACAAACATGTGCCGAACAAATGCCCATTATCAATTGTAGGGACACAATGTGTTCTTACGTGTAGATGTGAATCATCTTGTATTAATTCTTTTCAAACTTTCCATTCTGAATCTTTCAAAAAACGAGCCTTGTGTATTAGGGGATAAGAAGAATTTTATGAATATATACCGAACGACTTTATGTTTCAAGACAATATCTGTAAGGACGCTGCACATGAATATGAAGTGAATCATATTCATATCCACACTCATTTTTTTTACTCGTATGCAAGATCTATATGAGGAATAAAACATGTTTGACTGCCAAACGTTTCGTACAGAAATTTAGGGGATTTGTGAAACTCTGTTGGTCACTCCGCCGTAACGCTTTGAATATCAGTAAGGACGTTTTATCACCTCAGTTGTCTCGACACGTTTCGAAAACCTACAATCTGTTATGATACATGCCAAAGAAAACATAATGAACTGCTAAATAGACGACTACCGACGTGTCCTGAGCTCGTTGTCATGAATGGCTAGGGGCCGAGTTGTCTCAGGTGCCAAGTTGAATCGTAATCAACTATGGCCTCCCTAAGGTCTCCATTCCACAAGACGGCCATCGCGCTGCACTTTCGCTGCGACCTAAATCGGATCTGTCTAATCATTGATTTTACAATTGGAAGATCATACAAAATGTTATTGTATTGCTAAAAAGACAAAAACAAACATGCAAATATTTGAAATTCGTTTTTCATCTAGATCTATGAAATTGTTTGAGAACGCTAATGAAATAGAGGTCACAGAGAGCGCGCGTCGAAAGCGCCGTCCTAGTAGAATGGGGGTATTTACCGGTCGCTTTTAACACAATACTTATCAAAAGCACATACAATCTGTATGTCTAAACACGATAACTCTGGCGGCACTCAGAGATTTTCTCATGTCACATCGATGTAAGAGCCTTCCTTCTGAATACTTTTTTTAACAGGGCTATAACAAATAAAGTATTAATTCTATTGACGATATTGACTATCTAGGATATCAACGATGTGATTTTATGCCAACTTATGAAGTGTTGTCCTTTTAGTACCAAAGATATGCTTAGGAATAAACTAAGGCAAGAATTCATTCCGCATGAGCGATTTAAGTTCGATGATGAATAGACATATAACATTGGTCAATGTGAAGGAGAATAGACATACCGGTAATTTTTGCGGCCATTTTGAATTTGCCTGGATCAGATCGGGTCATGCACCAAAGCGAGGCTTGTGAGGATACTAACTACTTAATGAGCCTGTATTGCAATATAAGTATGCCATTTTTGGCGGTAGATTTTCCCCTAGATTACGGCATGTGTCTGTAATGTGTAAAAAAAAAAAGAAACTAAAATACAGTGAATAACTCTAATACTTGTTTTGCAGGTCCAGAAAACTAATCAAGATGGCAGCCAATCAGGACGAGGAAATTGATGGACGTGGAGAGGATCTTCCTAATGCCCAACAGTCGGACCAGTATGACATGTGTGAGGAACCATACACGTGTGAACATTGCAATAAAAGGGTCAGTCGACTCAGTGATCTGAAGAGACACATGAGAACTCACACTGGTGAGAAACCCTACAGATGTGAGAAGTGTAACAAACAGTTTAGTGAGCTGGGTTCTCTGAAGAGGCATATTAGAACTCACACTGGAGAGAAACCCTACACGTGTGAGCAATGTAACAATCAATTTAGTGAGTTGAGTGTCCTGAAGAAGCATATGAGGACTCACACTGGTGAGAAACCATACATCTGTGAGAAATGCAGTAGAAAATTTAGTCATCTGGGTAATATAAAGAAGCATTTAAGAACTCACACCAGTGAGAAGCCCTACACGTGTGAGCAGTGCAAAAAACAATTTAGAGAGATAGGTCCTCTAAAAATACACATGAGGACTCACACTGGTGAGAAACCGTACAGATGTGAGGAATGCAGCAAACAGTTTATTCAGCTGAGTGGTCTGAAGAAGCATATGATGGTCCATACTGGTGAAAAATCGCACAGATGTGAGGAGTGTAGCAAAATTTTCAGTACGCTGAGTAATCTGAAGAGTCACATTCGGACTCACACTGGTGAGCAACCCTACAGGTGCGAGGAGTGCAGCAAAAGCTTTAGTGAATCGGGTTCTTTGAAGAAGCATATCAGGACTCACACTGGTGAGAAACCATACAGGTGTGAAGAGTGCAGCAGGCAGTTCCGTCTGCTGAGTCATCTCAAAAACCACATGATAACTCACACTGGAGAGAAGGCGTACAGATGTGCTGAGTGCGGCAAACAGTTCGGTCGGCTTGGTGATTTAAAAACGCATATGAGGACTCACACTGGAGAGAAACCGTACAGATGTGAGAAGTGTAACCATTATTTCAATGAGCTGGGTTCTCTAAGGAAGCACATGAGGACCCATACTGGAGAGAAACCTTACATATGTGGAATGTGCAGCAAGCAGTTCAGTGAGCTGGGTAAGCTGAAGACTCATATGAGGACTCACACTGGTGAGAAGCCGTACAGATGTGAGGAGTGTAGCAAACAGTTCAGCCAGCTGGGTAATCTGAAGAAGCATATGAAAACTCACACTGGAGATAAACCCTACAGATGTGATGAGTGCAGCAAACAGTTCAGTCAGTTGGTTGCTCTGGAGAGGCATTTGAGGACTCACACTGGCGAAAAACCATACGGGTGTGAGGAGTGCAGCAAATGTTTCAGTGATCCGAGTTCTTTGACGAAGCACATGAGGACTCACACTGGTGAGAAACCATACGGGTGTGAGACATGCAACAGACATTTTGCTGAATCAGGAACTCTGAAGAAGCATATGCAGATTCACACTGGTGAGAAACCCTAAAGCTTCGAGAAGTGCAACAAAAAGGCCTTTCAGCCGGGCTGTCTTGAGAAGCGTATCATATCTCAAACTTCCGAAAACCCTTACACGTGCGAGTAATAGGTCGGTTGGCTTTGTTCTAAAACTATGTTGGAGAGTAAGCAAACAGTTAATTAAGCGAGTCTTTTAATTTGAAGAATCTTTTAGAACTCACACAGAAGAGAAATCCTACAGGAAAGAGAAATGTATCAAAGGGTTTTGTGTGTTAGGTTTTCCGGAGAGGCATGTGTAGATACGCCATTGTGAGAAACTGTACTGGCGTGGGGATTGTTTCAATCCGCCGAGTAAGCTGGGTAATCTAATGAAGACCCACACTGTAAAGGAACCCTACAGATGTTACGATTGTATTAGGCAGTATATTAAGTTGTTTAAGGACACATATGAACATTCAAACATGTAATTCGGGCGGTTCATGCAGTAACTGATCGACATTGACATGTATATATATATATATATATATATGACTGTCCAATTTCTGACGTCACACTGCACGAAATGGCCTCGTATCCCGGCGTATACGTACAGGGATTCCTCCAGAAATATTCCATATCCCGGTGCGGATTTAGCGTATCCGTAATAACTATCGGGTACGCTAAATCCGCACCGGGATATGGAATATTTCCGCAGGAATCCCTGTACGTATACGCCGGGATACGAGGCCATTTCGTGCAGTGTCATTTAGACGTATTTGCTGTTGCTACTGACAATCAGCGTCTTAGCAGACATTAATATTTCGCTAGTTACCTTTCTGTCACACGTTTAAGTTATGCTTTAGTTTTATTTACTGTAAGGAAAATATATTTCTTTTGATTACTGTGTTTAGTATATTTAGTAACCTGCTTGACGATCAATAACAATAATGCATAAACATTCTTATAACATCAAGTTGTTTGGCCAGGTCACTTCCATCTTTAGATGTAGTACGTCCTTGTTAGCTTTCAATAACTTGATTATCTTTTTAGTGTTCAATAAAGGGTGAAAAAAGTCTATTACCTTCGTCAAGAAGGTTATATTTTAATGTTTGTCTGTGTGTCTGCTAGTGAACACGATAAGTCGAGAACACCTGGCTGGATTGTTGTCGTATTTAAGGTGTTGGTGGGTATGTAGAAAATCTCAAGATCATTAGATTTTGGGCGAAGTACTTTGCATAATTAACGAGAAAAGCTTAAAAATGTGTTATATTGTATGATCAGTCTGTATACCAGCTGGGATGTGTTGGCGGTGTTGTTTGGAGGGGTCATGGATATGTTTTGTTAGGTGGGGGACCTGGGATAAATTGGCTTGTCACTCAGTTGTAGGCAGCGTGACTACAGGAGTGGTAGGAGGAAACTAGCAGAAAATTGTGGTGTGGAAGTTCGTGGAAGCAGACCCAAGTTGGATATACACTGCTTTACATCGGTAAGAACAATCAGTAGTCGTGTGTCACTTGTGATGTATTCCAATGGAATACCGAATTGTCAGCAACGCCGTCAATTTTCATCTACAAATGGTTCAGTTTAAAGTTAATATGGCAATCTTTTGCAAGAATGTAGTTATATAAACGGCTTCTACGCATTAATGTGCCTACCCGCAGTGTTAAAATCTAGCCTTCCCAAGAGGAAATATAATCCCTTTAAGTTGACAGTTCTCGCGACCGACAGGCTGACTTCGTGTGACCCATGTCCTTGCATGGCTTTGGAAAAAAAACAATTAGACGTGGGGTGCTCTATAATGAAGGAACATATACCTTTCGATAAATGCTAAGCATGTCCTATTGCAGGTGTAGTTAGCTTATGAAAGGTGAATACACCTGAATGTGTATTATGCTAATGATGACCTATTTGAATAATCTATGCCGAAATTTCATATTTCCTTTGGGTACATGCTACAGATGGAGGTGTATGTAGCTGTAGGAAAGGTGAATACAAAGGCATGTGCATTGTGCTAATGAGGATTTCATTTGTATAATTTATGCAGAAAGTTATTTTCCATAGTGTTAAATGCTGCGGACGTCATGTTGGAGGTATGGGTATTTTGGGGAAAGTTGAAGATAACGGAATATACCTTTTGCTAATGAAATCTTATTTGCATATTCTTTGCAGAAACGTACTTTTCAAGTCACAACATTACAACATCGCCATTTCACGTCAACCACCTACCAAAATCCGAAATAAAACACACTACCATCACAAACCGACAACGTTAACATTTCGTACCCTGCATCAATTTTAAAAGGTTCCCATCCAGACTTCCACCAAACATACAAATCTCTAACCCCCCTTTCCATCGTCTCACAAAACACTTCAGCGTATTGCCAAAACATTCCAACTTTCCATCTGCACAAGTCTATTCCACATCCAATATCAAACAATTAATCAAAACAACAACTTTACTGCTGTACATGTCACACCCTACTAACCTCCACGTCTTCTATCCATACATAAAAAATCACCTACATTACTTCCGCCTACTAAATCCACATCACCATAATACATCCGCATCGTTCATAACATCCCACCCAACTACCAACTCATCCATTGAAGAAGGTATGGGTTCGTGGAACTCTCGTTTCACATGCGGTCTTTTCAAAGTCAAGTCAAGTCAATATAATCCTAGATCCTGCAGGCATGTGGACAATAGCACGCACAGTGTAACGAAGCGGAAAAATACGAATTTCATCTAACGTTTATCAATATAAATTTAGTTACATTTGATTTGCTTGCTACTATGTAAACGTTTTGGATGCGCAGAGATGTATTTCGATCTAATTCAACTTTAATGCCATCAAGTACAGTTATCAAAATTCCTACTGACAGCTCAGCCTTATGAATATCCTTTAGTTATGGTTGAAAATAGAATTTTCCACCTGAATGACCCTAAATGACTACCGGCGGACGAGCAGCGTGACACAAATGCTCAACGACATGCAGTGGCCCCTTCTCTCCGAAAGGAGTAAGATCTAGGAACGCGCATCACAGTACCTTTTACAAGTAGTAAAATATAGATGACTGGCTGTAACATTTCAGATTTAATTGAATTTGTGGCGTCGCAGTGGCGCAGTGGAAGGGTGTTTGGCCCCAGAACCCAGAGGTACTGAGTTTGAATCCGGGTTTCCCTGATGTGTCCCGTTGACGTTGTGCCCTTAGGAAAGGCACGTTACACTCAGGTTTAAAAAAAAAAGGCGTTCCTTTGTTCAGTTATTCTCCTTAGAAGATTTTCGCAATAGCGCCCCTGCAGTTCCAGAGCAAGCTGCAAGGGGGCCCAAACCTACACCACTTCTTTATTACATCACAAGCTATCAGCCACCCGAAAATCAAGACCATAGCTCGTCCAGGTCAAAAGGTACAAAACGTACTGCTGCAGTACCGAGGTCACATACCAGGGGGCCCTAAATCAACCTTGACTTTCGGCTTCATAACACCTGCCCACATACCAAATATCATCGTAATCCATCAAGAGGTTCTTGACTTATGCTGACTACAGTAGTGCGGCAACACAAACACACATACACACAGACAGACACACCCAAAACTATATCTCAATTTTTCATGGAGATAATGAGTACCTAGCTTCGGTTAGGGACGTCCCTCGGATAGGACGTTAAATGGAGGTCCCGTGTTTGAGGAGAGCCACACCTCGAGCACGTTAAAGAACCCATCACACTTATCGAAAAGAGCATGGGTCCTTCCCAGTGTGAGAGGTTCAAAACCTACAGTCCTATGGCCGCACATGGGGGCAATTGTCGTATTAAGGTCACCTGCGCGCCGAATGGCAGTCGCTACAGACCCTTGCGATCTAGCCCCGCCAATAGTGCGCTCCACGCAATTCACGCACCACCAATTTAAAAAAAGTATTTCATAACCAAATCAATATAATATAGATACAATATACTTTAATCAGACAAGGGGTGCACATTGGGAGCCACCAGTTTAAATTCTAACAAATCAACACCCGAACTGACAAATACATGTACTGATTTTCCCCAAGTACCATCCCCAAGGTGAATGCCCTGCCTGGCGCGGTTGTGTCGTCTCCATAATGTGAGACGTTTCGTGCCAGGCTGGAGGCCTGTCCGCCATAGCCCGGGGCCTCCTTCCCTTAATTTGCCCCTGGGTTGGTCATATGGAAGTAATATTGAATTTATAACATTTAATTGTACAGGTCTAACCTATCACATAACAAAAAATGAGCTATAATGATATGTCATTAACCTTGAGCCTTTAAGCTTAATTACAGACGTAAATCAAGTACAGTGCGGTGTGTTACAGTAGTTATTTGCAGACATTTCTCCCATGGCGTAACAGCAGCAAAGGTTGGAACACAGGAATTAGTTTTTATCGGCAGACTTTGCATGATGTACAAAATGATTAAAAAAACTTGTGGACGTACCAACTGATACATATAGAATACAACACGAGGTATTCCGTATCACCCGAGGTTCCAGCCCGGCCAGCCCGACTGCGGATAGGATCGCCCTTCGGCCTTCTGCCGTCGGGCGATCCCACCCGCGGTCGGGCTGGTACCGGAGGGTTGGGAACGAGGGTGATGCGGAACACACCATGGTGTATTTTATTTATGTCACGCTGCTCGTACGCCGGTAGTCAATTAGGGTCACTCGGTTGGAAAATTCTATTTCTAACCATAACTAATAATACAGTCATTTAGATAACATTTTTGCAAGTACCTCACGGGGTTTTAGTATAGCTAAATGTATCCCTACTTAGTAAGTTTTACTGCGTGTAATTCTAAAACAAGTCGTTTATTCAAAACGGTTTGTGAAAAACATTATAACGGCAATTCTTACAACTAACATCTGAAGAGAAAATAAAGTGCTTCGTTCGAGATAAGCTAAAATGTCACATTCAAAAACGGATAAACATTCCCATATTACCCAGTTCTTCAAAAAACACGTCTAGAAATGACAATTTGAGCTGAGTCTCAAGTTCAACAACTTGAAGACTTTTCAAATTGATCAACTCGCCTGCTTACATCTGTAGAGCCCCTTTCTCGCTGGACCACACTGGCGGCGTCGTTGCGTCCGATCGAATTGACTACGCACTCAACGAATTTCATGGACAAAAAAACAAATATTTTCAAGATTTGTCCGTTTTGTTGTCTTTTGGTTAATTGTACGCTCTGAAGGGTATTCCCAATTTAAAGTCAAGGGTAACCCACATCCAGTTTAGGACGCAGCGAAGCCGCTAGTTTACCACGGGTTCAGTGAGAGGGGGGTTATTCTCCAGTATGATTTTAAGAGAACAAAGCCAATCGACATATAAGCCCCATTATTCACACATGTAACGGGTTTCACGGTTTTAAAACATAATATGCTTCTCAAAATAACCCGGATGACTGAACTGTTTTCACGGCTTTAGGGTTACCCTTCAGCGTGGGTCCGCATGTGCTTCTTCAGAGTTCCCGATTCAGCAAAATGTCTGTTGCATGTCTCACACCTGTATGGTTTCTCGCCAGTGTGGGTCCTCATATGCCTCTTCAAAGCAGCCAACTGACTGAACTGTCTGCTGCACTCCTCACACCTGTATGGTTTCTCGCCAGTGTGAGTCTTCATGTGCCTCTTCAGAGCAACCAACTGACGGAACTGTCTACTGCACTCCTCACATCTGTAGGGTTTATCTCCAGTGTGAGTTTCACATTCGTCTTCAGATTGCCCAGTAAGCTGAACTGTTTTCCACATTCCTCACAACTGTATGGCTTCTCACCAGTGTGAGTCCTCATGTGACTCGTCCGATGACCCAACTCACTGAACTGTTTGCAGCACTCTCCACATCTGTAAGGTTTCTCTCCAGTGTGGGTCCTCATGTGGGTCTTCAGAGAACCCATCTCACTGAACTGTTTGTTACACTGATCACATCTATATGGTTTCTCTCCTGTATGGGTCCGGATATGCTTCTTCAGATCGCTCAGTCGAACGAACTGTGTGCCACACTCCTCACATCTGTAGGGCCTCTCTCCAGTATGAGTCAACATATGGTTCTTCAGATTACCCAGCTGAGCGAACCGTCTGCTACACTCCTCACACTTGTATGGTTTCTCTCCAGTTTGAGTTCTCATATGTATCTTGAGAGAACCCTGATGACTGAACCGTTTGCTGCACTCCTCACACATGTAGGGCTGCTCACCTGTATGAGTCCGAATGTGACATTTCAGATTATTCAGCGTACTAAAACGTTTGCTACACTCATTACATACGTATGCATTTCACCAGTGTGGGTCTTCATATGCTCACTCAGATTACTCAGCTGGCTAAAATGATTGTTGCACTTCTCACATCTGTACGGTTTCTCACCTGTCTGAGTCCTAACATGCCCCTTCAGAGAACCAAGCTCACTAAACTGTTTGCTACACTTCTCACATCTGTAAGGTTTCTCACCAGTGTGAGTCCTGATGTACATGTGTTTCTTCAGATCACCGAGCCGTCGGACCCTTTTATTGCAATGTCCGCACGTGTACCGTTACTCACATATATCAGACTCGTTCGACTGCTGGGCATAAGGAATATCCCCTCCACGTCCATCCATTTCTTCGTCATGTTTCAGATGAGTAACATTTTTGGCTGCCATCTTGACAAGTATTCCGGACCTGCAAAACAAAATAAAAAGTTATTTACTGTTTCTTTTCTACACACATAGTAACACATGTTTTACAGTATTCCGCCTTGGAGGGGAAAATCTACTACCAAAAATGACATACCTATCTTGCAATACAGGCTCATAAGTAGGTAGTTTTGGTGCATTACCCGATCTGACCCCGGGAAATTAAAAATGGTCGCAAAAATTGCCCATCGGTCTATAATCCTTCACATTGACCAATGGTACACGTCTGTTTATCAGCAAAGTTATATCATTCAGCAGTCATGATGCTGGAATTCTTGTCTAATTCATAATACTAAACATGTATTTGGCTCTGAAAGGACAATTTCAAATTACATCTTCGATATACATATATATGGTCCATATCGTCAATAGCGTTTGTTTGTTAAAGCCTCGTTGTCTAACTGATTACTGTGGTCGATTACAGCGCGATCGCCGTCTAGTGAAATGGAGACCTTATAGAGGCCGTAGTTGATTACATAACAAAATTCTGTACGAACCTGGCAAGCAAACCCTGACCTGCCTACAATAATGACTAGACAACATCTGGACAAGAGACGTACATAGTTAACAAATGAACATGCAGTAAAAGAATAGCCAATGTGGATATGAATATGATTCGGTCACGTCATATTCCCTAATCTACAAGGTTCGTTCTTGAAATATTCAGAATGTGTTTTAAATGGTCGTAGACTTTATACAAATTTATTCACATCTACGCGTAGGCATATATAGTATCCCTATAATTAATAATGGGAATTTGTGTGGCATTTGTTTGGCCCGACAACTGTCGGTTTGCACAATCTTGTTTTGTATGCTAGCCCTGACAATTGTCGGGTCGAGGGGATTTCTAGAATGCGTATGTTTCACCCGCGTGATCAGTGTAAAGCGTGGTAACTGATATTTTTGCTCTGGAACTCCAGCAGGACAAGGGTTAACGTAAAGATAACATGACCGTACTTTGACTTATTTCTGTGTCCCTAAAGCCCCCGTCACAAATAAGAAATTCAGCTCGGCCGACGTGTTGGCGAGCTTCAAATGTGCATTTTCGGCCGAAGTACGGTCGACGTCCTGTCAATTACGCGGGCTTCGGGCGATTTTTAGCGATAATAGTTGGTCCAAATATTGGCCTTTCACCAGGTTAATCGATACTGACTTCGTCCATGTCCAAGAGATGGTACCATCTCATGGTTTTTTTCTTTAGTTTTTAGTGCTCGACGGACGTCGCCCGAGATTTTCATTGGAAAATACGGTCGACGCGCGGGCGAATTTGAAATTCGGCGAGCTTCGGGCGATCTACAAAGTCGGCAGACCCTCGCATGAATTGTGACGTCGGCTTTAGGAAATAGGACTAGTTTGTCCATCATCGGCCTAAATATAAAACATAACATTATTGCAGCGTTCTGATATATATTGTTTTGAAACATAAAGAAGTCGTTCGGTATTAGCTTACCAGCTCGTAGATTAAAAGATAATTTAGTTTAGTGGTTCAATACATCAAGATCTAACGTTACATACATGATAAAGCTGACGACTTCTTAGCATCTTAGAAATATATCCAAGGCAGTACTCACGGAAATGAAACGCTCTGGCGGACTGCAGGATTATGCACAGCAACACACACACAGGTATCCACGTCTGCAGAGTCGGTAATGACAGAAGCAGCCAATGACGGGTTTTTATAGTGACGGAGTTGGTGGATAAAACCGGTTTGGTACGTTACTCTTGATTATAAAACAAAAGGAGGTACAGTGCTTATCACGCTTATTTGCATATGGAGGCTGCAGACAACGTTGGAGAGGACAGCAAATGATCACGGAACCTGAAAACATTGGTGAAATTAGGATGCTCCTTTTGACGTGTTTCAAACATATTCGAATGTCACAATAATTACATGCACAATAAAGCAAAAACACAACGCACATCATCTATAGTTGGTGCTGGAATAGTTTTCTCAGTTCTTGGTCTTTTCGCTGGTCCCGTAACGCACATCCCTTCTGCCTGTTGCAACCACAGCCGACTGAAGCTATTGTTGCACAAGCTTGCATGCAGTTTCTCACCAGTGTGAGTCGGCATGCGTTTCTTATAAGTTCACTGGTGCTACCGAACCCGAACTACCGGGTAGCCTTTGTTTTGAATATTAAGCTCTCTCTGCTGAAACGAGTTGGAATGTTTTTATGCCATTTGGATAAGTCTACCTATAATCCATTAAAGATTATTGTCGCAGTAGTACACAGACAATTCTTTGCCTATAAAAGGACAAGACTTTAATAACAAATTGACACGGATTGCATATCATTAATGTCTTATCTTTTATCACAACCACACCGACAAAAAAAACTACCAAACAACATCACGTTTGAAGAACTATCGGATCTCCGAACTCTACAGAATGGTCAGTTGTGACTATAAAAGATCTTTTTGATTATTTCTATGTTTATTTGGGAACATAAGAAACTTCTGTGGGTTGTGGGCCACTGTAAAGGTCTATCAAACGCTAGAGCTGGACGTTTTTTTAGTGCCGGCTGTTTTTGATTATGAAACAAAAGCCATGCGAGAATTAGACAAACATACCCTGATTTCCATACGAGAATGAGAAAGAGCACGAAGAATGCACTATTATCCTTTTACTGTTTTTATGTGTTTCTAATAGCATCAGCAAGTTTCACAATAATCACAAAAAAAGTCACCTATAGCGCAAGCATAACGTACATCAGCTCCGATTGGTGATGTTTTTAGTAATACACGTAGGGGTTTAGCGTTATCGTAGTGTAGGGAACATTCATGTAAAATGTCTTTCAACAACGGTTGAGCTTCCCCATAGACCTCATGGTATCGTATGTAGATATACATTTCAGATATTTGTGATGGATACAGTTCCTTTTTTAATTGATCTAGTGGCCCTGAAAAGGGCCGGTTGTTTGAGAGGGCACCGTCTACTCTGTATCCAAGAGCTTCCGCTACACCTCTAAGAGGACGTGATCCGTGAGTGCTGACGTATCGTCCCGTGGTGGAATGTATCCGTCAACGTGGTTGGCTATTTCCTGCCGCACACCTTCGTCTTGAATCTCTCTACACGCTTCTCCTTCCTCAGCAGAGAGCCTTTTGGCGAGGACATGGATGGCAGGTCTTAGCGTTTGCCACAGAATAACGGATTGTTTTCTTCGATAGTCCCTGACCACTCGTTCGTTGCGGTTTCTATTTGCTGCCGCCGCCGCTTCTCTCGTCTCCCGGATTCGCCTCCTGTAGTCTGCTTCGCTGTCCCCCTCCAGCCTCGCTCGCCGTATGTTTCGGCGGCCGTTCGGGAGCTTGCCCGGCTTTGCTACCGACCGGTAGCCCTGATAAGCTGGGCTGTTCTCCCGCCACAGCCGCTCAGCTTCCTTGAGGGCTGCCTCCAGGGTTCCAAAGCCACCTTCTGCTTTTGGTTTGTCCAACTCCTCCCGGAACTCAGCCCCCCACGACTCCTCTGCTTCGTAAGCATAAGATAAGCTTACGGTTACGAATGCCCGGTGGACCTCCTCGAGCTCCGTTACCGGCATACGGGGTCTGACGTGATCCGGAAGACACATCAGCTGCTCGTCATCCATCCCCTTGAAGAAATCATTCTTCACTCGCTGTATCATAACCCTAACATGGTCGTGTAGCGAGTCCTCTTTCCGTCTGGGAGGAAAGAGAGCGCTCAGCCCTGCCTTGCCGATCACGTTGTTGTTCATCATTGAAATGAGTGTAAGAGTTAGACAACATATCTATACCCCTTATAAAGGGAGGCTTTAATTCGTATTCATGAAAACCGACCAATAGGGAACAACCGTTAGAGTGGAGTTTTCGGCCAGGTAGGAATTGTAGGGTTGAAATTGTGGGACACTTTTCTATCATGCCCGCAGGTCATATCAAACTTTCCATTTATTCTGTGTTAAAGAAAAGGCACGTAAAAGAAAAACACCTGTCGGATATACATACTTTTGAAATTCGTAGAGCAATCACCAAGATAATCATATGTAGTCATAATTAAATCGAATGTTGAAATCGGAAGATACCACAAATCTCCCCGTGATCAGAGGTTTTCTTCATTCTGTCCAAATGAGATTGAAGATGAACGACACTTTATCCCGAATGGTCCACAATATCATAATAAACGCTCAAATAGCTTTTTTAGAATAGTTGCCATGCGATTTTTTTAGAATAGTGGCCATGCGATCTGTGATACACAGATAGCGGTGTACGTTTCTGTAAAACAGACTACAGGCAGATAGACTATGTAGTCTGGGAAATGCAGAAATGAATTTCATGCAGACGAATTTGCATAAAAAGGGCATGGATGACAAGTGAGGTCGTCCTGTGATAATATGACTTGCGCCTCTAGATCTATTGTGCTTATATTTTTATTTGTGCTGTGGCCTATGGGTGGGTATTGTCAAGAAGGTAAAGGTTTTGGGCCTTTTGGTGTGTGACATTTGTACTGCAGCAGAAGTTATGGGTTTTATATACTCTGAGTATTTCTCAACATAAGCATTATGTCATGCGTGCAGATGAATCCCTGTAGCTTAAACTAAAAGGTTCTATTCATTAAAGTAGCAGTGCACGAGATCTTTTTTTTTAAATATTTGCAAAGTAATGCTAGTAGGCAAGGGTTCAAAAAGAATAAGGGGAAACAATGTCTATTCTATGCCTCTAACTAATATTCCAACATACAACATTACTGGGCGGGGGGCTTCTTCTTTGGAGACAGTGGCTGATGAAAAGTCCCATGATTTTAATGGTTAGTGGGTTTTGTGATTTTATTAAAAATGTGCTTTTTGAAGGTCTTGTCGATGGTGGAAGTTCGAAAATATTGTTTTGGTTGTTTCGAAAAGCTTTTTTGTCATCCTCATAATGAGGGCAGTTACAGATACTGTATTCATTACACAATATTTACACAGTCTCTGACAGCTTTTTGTAACGTCCCTTTTCTATCTCTAGTGGCTGAGAACTCATACTTATCTTGAAAATAATAGACCGCTTGTCAAAATCAGTATTGTATAAATAACTTTCCATTGCGTATTCGGCTTTAACATGTTTGTAAAACCTAAATGTACAGTTATAATTAGAAAGTTGATGGAGAAATGTTTACATTTACACATCAGGCAGTCTTTTCCTGAACAATGTACACAAATGCTTGTCGTCTACCCTAGAGTTATCATTATTCCATAGGCAAGACCGACCGTTATTATCGAATGTTTCTTTAACATGATGGCGCCAATTTTTGTAGTAGTGCCTCTATTTGCAACGGGTGTGTAGAGTATACTGTTTCAGGCGTAACCAGTACTTAACTATACGAATTCTTATGTCTATATAATATGTCTGTAGGGTAAACTCCAAGTTCTGCTTTACATGGCATCGTGTGGCGAGATCAGTAGGGTGTTTCGCCCAGAACCGAGAGGTCCCGGGTTCGAAACCACTGCCATGCCCCGATGTTGTGCCCTTGGGAAAGGCACTTTACACGACTTCTTCACTTCACCAAGGTGTAAATGGGTACCTGAGTTCGGTTGGGGAAGGTCGTATATTCTTTTGAGGTCACCTGCTGGCGCCGAATGGCAGCAGTTCAGACCCTTGCTATGGTGTCTTGCGACAGTTCCACAAAGCGCAAGTGTGGGGCAAGTATGCATCTGTAAGCAAGTAAGCAATTCAGGGTTTACAATCACACAAATAAACCATTATTATTATTACATGCAAAATTACATGGATTTCTGTGCACGCCCAGAATATTCTTGCGAAAGCGAGGTTGAATACAGTCAATTGGGCAATTGTCCTTACAACAGACGCTTTTAAGAGAGAGCACTAAAAAGACCCAAGTGGACATCGGCCACAACAAGTAATGCTTGCACAGTTCTTCATCTTAGACCTAAGTGTAAATATATGTACGCACGGCGTTAAACAAAAGGCGAAGAAAACGTTACAGACTATACATTCTTTTCAGAAGAGCTGACGTTTCTTCCAATAGGTTGAACATTTGGCTCTATTCGCGTATCTAAAGAGAAATAACCTTTTAAAGGCAACCAAAGCAATATTAGGGCATTAGCAATATATGGAGATGAAAAATATGCTGAAAGCTTGATGGTAGTGACATTTACTAACAATACTTAGCACATTTGCGTAATAACTTCATAATTTTAGCATTTTAAAGCCGCGCATAAACTTGCCGTACAATGATTCTCTTAGTTTCGCGAGCCTACAAAAACCCCAGTGACGATTTTCAGTGAGTTCTCACATCACAACGACGTCGTATTTTTGCATCAGGGACGTCGCTATACATTGTGATAGTGTTGTTTGAACTAATCATGTATAGACTTAAATAAATTGTCTTTCAAAATTTGACTTTGGGCCCTAATATTGCTTGGGTTTCCTTTAAATCCGTCGGACGGTAATAGATGCGACTTCTCATAGTGGCCAAACTACCCTAAGCAACCGTAATTTTAGCCTGATTGAATCGCGCTTATAGCGGCGACCGGACACCAGTCCTCCGTTAGGTCCGCGGGGAGGGGCCCAAAGCCCCGGAACGCGGGAGCTTGCGTTAAAAAAACAATAGTAGAGTATAGAGTTGTCAACTTGTTTCCTAGGGTAAAGTCTGGGGCATTAATTGGGCACCGGAAACTTTATCCAGGAGGTTTTGTGTTGCGGGGATGTGTCTTAGCCCGGATTATGGTATGATCTGTTCTTTATCTATTCTAATCACCCCTGGGAAGTTGTTTGGCTCGGCCCTAGAAACACGTCAAAACTTGGCTTAAATCAATTCTAGTTGGATTAGATTCTTTTAGATATACTATCTTTTCAAAACTCAGTCAATAGCCCTCTACTATTACTTAATCTAGATGAATGACAATGACAATACGCACATTTTTATTATTTCTATACTGCATCTAGCGACTGATTATCTGAAAATCAAAGTAAGTCCTGGCCATATGTAAATTACCATTTGAGCATGCGTACTTAGATTACCACCCCCCCCCCCGGGCTATTATTATATAAGGCCTGTGACACCTCGATACTTGTTAATTACGCTCAACTGTGCGCATGCAGGAATAGTTGCTAAAGATCTTTAATCTTTCTTACTTCTTCAACGGAAAAAGGACTACACCCAAACCTGTGCACCATGCCGCTGGATTTGGAGACACTTTCTGGGACCTTCAAATTATGCAACAAGTCTGATAATCTCGTGCAACTCCTGCAGAAACTTGGTAAGATAACTTGTGCTTGTTTATTAGTCAAAGTGGCGTATTTGACAGAAAACCCAGGGAATCCTGGCCTCAAATATCCTGACTTGTCATCGATGTTGTGCCCTTTGTAAAGCCCCCGTCACAAATAAGAAATTCAGCTCGGCCGATGTGTCGGCGAGCTTCAAATGTGCTTTTTCGGCCGAAGTACGGTTACTATGTCGAATACGCGGGCTTCGGGCGATTTTTAGAAATAAAAATTGATCCAAATATTGGCCTTTTACCTGAGGTTAGTCGATACTGACTCCGTCCATGTCCAAGAGATGGTACCATTTCATGTTTTTTTTTAGTTTTTAGTGTTCGACCGACGTCGCCCTAGATTTGCAATAGAAAATACGGTCGACGCTCGGGTGATTTTGAAATTCGGCGAGCTTCGGGCGATCTACAAAGTCGGCCGACGCTCGCATGAATTGTGACGCCGGCTTAAATGCACTTTATACGACTTTCCTCAGCCCAAGTGTAGCATTGGTACCTTAATTCCGTTGGTGAGGTAAAAGGCGTTGGAAGCAGAAGCGTATGCTCCGCATTCCTATATTGTGTTCCAGGGACAGTAGATAACAACCCACTGTTCCAACGGCCTGAAAAAAGTTGACGGGACTACTTTTCCATTTACTTTATAGCCAAAACACGAAGTTATTTATTAGAGTCTGACGTTCATAACTCAGAAAGAGATACGTATTACATAAACTGAAAGAACAATGAATTAATTATTTTCTAGTAGGCAGGATAGAAGTTAAAACTCCACTGAACAATGTGGTTGATTCCGTAATTGCATGAGTAAGTGCAGAGCAGTGTTTATACCATCCTTCCAAGTGATAGAAATTGCAGTCGAAATGCAGATTCATGTTTGATAGAACAATAACTTGTTTTATGAAGTTACAAGAATATTTATCAATAAGTGACTTAGAAAAGGTAACGAGACACGCACCTCCAAATTTTCGATATCTGCTGTACATCTTGATCACGGAGTGACCTAGTCTCGCGAGAACACGAGACTAGGAAGATCGTCTTGCCTCACCCACCTCCTTGCGGAGCAGGGGTAAGTAGGACTTGGGCAGCTACCGACATCCCAGCACGTTCCTACTTGATCGGACTGCCTCTCTGATCTTTCTGTGGGCCTTACGCGATTCTTGGTCTATGATCTCTGTAATGTCCGGAATGGGGCCGTTAGTGACTCTATGCTTCCCTTTGTTCCGTGCTTTCAGGAGAACCGCCGCAGCTCATTGAGAACCTTGAAAGGGTTGAAATGCAGCTAGAAATCAAGGTGACTGGTAACAATTTTACCGCGAAGACTACTATGATGGGAATGGCAAGTGTGAACACCTACACACTCGGGGCAGAGTGCGAGGAAAAAGGACTCCAAAACAGGAAGGTAAGGAGAGAGAAGGAGAGAAAGAGGGGAGAGGGAGAGAGGGGGGGATTTGGATGGATAAAATTTGGTAAAGTTAAATTATTCTCCGCGTCAAAATCCTCAACGCACCATACATGGGTGATGCCTTTGCTACGTCATTTGGCAACACAGCTATGTGCCGTCACTACATCAAAAGGCTTTTCCACTTTCTTTCTAAACCCCGTATACTTCCCCAAATACTGAAAGATAAGCAGAGAAAAAGTTATGTATCATTCTAAAGACTTCAACGGGATCAATCCAGCATGCACAGCGAACACTCTACCAACCAGGTCATTACACTGGTTCAATGGATGAAAATTTACTGACTATTAATCTATTTCGGGTTTCATTAACAAAAAAATAACAAAAAAAGAAATCATACCGATATTCGCGTTATAATAGTCATATACATTTATTTCCTGTTTCTGAGGGACGGTTATTCAAAGTCCTAAAATTTCATTTATTTAGGACTATAACTTTACTAATCTCCCAATAGATCTCCAGGCCCGTTGGCAAGGCATGTTGCATACTATCTTTCTAACGGGAGATTTGCTACGAGATTAGACTAGAACAGATTATTTGACTCTCTAGGCCATACTCCAGTTATTGTGCAGGCGCAGAAGGCCCACTTTTAGCCTTTGGTAGATAGGTTTGGTACCCTTGGTAAAAGTAGCTGTAAATGGTTTCTTTTCTAGGATATGTAGGTATTTTTTGAGCTGGATGTTACAGATAAGGGTTTCTACCTTCTTATTGTGTTGAAAAATCAGACTTTAATCCATGTTTGTGATGTCTGTAGGTAGTAGAAGTTTGGTGTTTTTGTGTGATTATCAGGTTTAGAAGAAGGTCTAAGGTCAATTTTTGTAAACATGGCTGGATTCATAGGGGTTGTGCCGATTAGAAAGTTGAAATTATGCTCTAGATTGAAACATTAGAGGTCTGACAACCCTGCCAATGTATGTTTTTATGGACTAAAACACAGGTAGGTGACTTTTGATAGCCTCTTTCTTACATGATTACCATGTAATAGATAGCAATTCTTAATTACTGTCTTGTGGTCTCCAGGTGACATGCACCATCCAAGGGGACGCCCTGGTGAGCGACTATCCAAACCATGACGGGAAGGGACTGGTTGTCCGTAGAGCCCGCCGCTTTCTTGACGACAACACCGTCCGCACGGTGAGACATATAAAGATTTGTCAACAATTTGTCGATTTTTCATTGCTATACACAAACAAGTATTTCATTAGAGCCGACGTTAGGGTGACCGTCTGTCACCCTCCCTGTATCAATTCTATTTATTTCTTTATCTATTTCTTTATCTATTTCTTTCTTTCTTTCTTTCTTTCTTTCTTTCTTTCTTTCTTTCTTTCTTTCTTTCTTTCTTTATTCATTTATTTATTTATTTATTTATTTATTTATTTATTTATTTATTTATTTATTTATTTATTTATTTTTTTATTTATTTATTTATTTATTTATTTATTTATTTATTTATTTATTTATTTATTTATTTATATATTCATTTATTTCAATTCTGACTGGTTCTAGCTAGATCACACTGCACCTAGGTCTCGCTGGTAACAGGCGTAAAGTATTTGTATTTTTCACATACAGAAGTAAAATACGTATTTCAAAATATGAACCGGATATGGTCTATCAAAGCATAGAAATCACACAATTCGGTCAATCATTGCAATCTACCCCCCCCCCTCCCCATCCTGTACATACCTCTTGAAGTTTGTACATGTTCTAATGGGACTAGTCCATTTTTGCAATGGGGATGATTTCGAAATAGTCTATATCTATGTGGAGAATATATTTGGGGTCCAGATATTCACTTTAATGCCTTTATACCTCAAAGTACTAAGTCTTATACTTTAAGGCATCAATTATGTTTGCTAGCATGCTAGTTTAGTACATAGACATGGTACAAACTTCAGGGTTGTAAGTACAGTGGGGTTAAAAATGAAAATGCAATTTGTTTTTTACATTTTCATATTCAGATAGACCGTCCCCATATTTAAAGGTGCGTATTTCAGCAAAAAAACTGCACTTTTGTGAATAGTGCCTCCTCGCCGCAGTATGTCCCGTGGTAAGCACACACTAGAAGGCGTGGCACTATTTAAAATGTACAAAAGGTTTACGAAATTAATTTTTAAAAGCTTGCAAAAAGAAAAGGTACACAATTCAGCCGATGGCTGTAAAGTACTTTTTTTGGGGATAAAATTCACACCAATAAGGTATTATATCTTTCCGTTGTATATGATCCCTTTTTGGCCAAATCAAATAAACGAGACCATGGACACTTAGGAGACTATTTTAAAGAAAATAAAAGTAAAGGTCTAAGCACATGTTTTAATTTACCCTGGTTTCAAAGTCCAGGTCATTTGGCTGAATTATCAAGGGCAGGTAGATGAAATAGTTTTGGGATAGAAAATTAATAAAGTTTACAAATTAATCAATTTTGCGACGTGAACGGATGAGGTGTTAATGAACTTTTAAAAAATCATAAACATAAGTACAGGTACAAAGTAGTAACAGAAGTTATCTTAATGCCACACCTTAACATAAACATAACGTTTATTACAAAATCAGGTTTCTCTCCCTTCATTTGGTGGCAGAGGTGAAGGGAGGGAAACGTTCAAAATCCCTGACACCCCTACCCCACTCGACCCGAAATCTCTGCTTGGAGAATAACAAA